>OW121798.1:4800000-7382500 GCA_933228885.1 Leistus spinibarbis | reverse complement strand
GTTATACTTCTGGGACCATGCGCGATAACCTTTTAACGTAACCACAATTGTTGTAACTGAAAAAGTCTCTACGCAGACAGTTTGACGCAGAAGAATATAAATATATAAAATGTTCCGTGGTACTTTAGGACGCCCAGGCAAATTGACATTACGCGTGCTCTATCTAGGATCTGCCGGGGATGGTCGACCGCTCTAGTGAGCGAGCCCAAGGGGCCTGAACGTAACTAGCCACTATCCCTAAGGACCCCCGTGCGTCGGAGATTGAAGTGCCCCACCAGTTAAGTGTGCGCGGGCCGAATTCTTTCTAACCCAATGATAAGAAAACACGGACGTTAAATGAAAAGTCCATTTTGATGAAATTGCGAGATTCTAGTAATACGAGACTGCTAAAGTATTCTTTTACAAAAAGTGTGTTGGACAGTTGAGAACACTGTGGTAATAAAGGAGTGGGGAAACGAACGCTTGCACGCTAGCGGCAGTTGAGCTTGGTCTCTCAAGCAGATCGCATACTGCATACTGGGAATATTGAGCGTTGAATATTTGATGAACATTGTGTTATTGTGACCCCTGCTGTATGAAGCACCTTTTAGACTCTCTTATTACGCCACCTGAGGCTATCAGTTCATTCTGCTACAGGAACCTAAGATGAATTTTAAATTGATAATAATGGATGCCGCAGACTTCATATTTAGATCGTTGATAAACCACAAAATTGCACCATAAACCTTGCCTACAAATTATGTATTTATTTCATGATACTAAGACACAAGGCTTAAGAATGGACTGTATACGATATGGGCACGTAGTGCCTACGGGTAAACCTAGTTATTAAATAACTTGCGTTGCATCAGTCATTTGGTTCAGTTATTTTCTAGTTTAAACATAACACAAACAATTTGGTTTATTACGCGTTCAATAGTGTATGAGGGGTAAATTTCTAAAGTTATAGACAGCTCCGTGTGTTTCTGTCTGGATGAAAACTATTTCAAACAAGTTATCCATGAAATGACAGAGATATATTACCGTTACTGGAAACTACTGCATAACTGATCTGAATTTACAATATTATCCAAATCGATATATTACATTTTATAGATACATACGTGTATATTTCTCTTTTAGAATTAAGTGAGCGAATAGAATTTCTGTCTTCTGTGGTCAATAATCAAACAATTTTTAATCTTGATCAGTGAAGATAAATCTAGCTGAACCAAGCAATGACACGTCCCTTTCCCGGTTTCCGGTTTCAGGTCACGACCATGCCGGTGTCGTCTCAGCGTGACCCGAGCCACATCAACATTCAGGAATTTGTCATCAGGACGTTGTCTACATTGCCTGATAAATGCTTTTTGAGCTCAACCAGTCTCCATTCACAGTTTATTGCCTCATCAAACAACATGTTTGTGTGATAAAAGTTATTGTCAATTAACCTAATACAGTTTAAATACAAGAGATTTCATAATATCGTGTGCCGAAACAAATTGACACGTCCATAATAACCTAATACACACTCGCAGATTCGAATTTGATTTGTTTTGGGTCCAGTTTTTTTTACTTATGCCACCACCATGTGATCGTACATGAGGCGTATTTCTTCGCACTCTGATTCGCAATCTAAGTAATCATGATTATGAGAATCACGTTTCTTCGTTCGTTATCCCTACTCTTCCATTTTGTGATCAGAAACTGACAGACCCTTTCTTGCGAATCATACTATTTCTATGATTACTTGGATTGAATCTCACAAAACTGGCGAAGAAACACGCCTATGTATTGTTGGTTGCATAAGGGGGAACTAATTTTCCTTTATGCCACCACTACGTGACCTTACATGCATTGTTGGTTGCATATTGATAAGGGGTAACTAATTTTATTTTCCCCCTTTACACAATTGTATTGTTGGGCGTAATGAATAGTTTTCATGGTTAAAAAATCGATGAATACAGAATTGTATTATTAGAAACCTGTGCCATATCAGTTAAAAACGCGTTCTACACATATACATTTGGATGTATATCACAGTAACATGTATAAATACAGATAGTAAAAGGACAAGAAAGGCGAATCTTTCTCAGAGACTTCTTATTCTCACGATAACGAATTCAGCTATTTGGCACTTTGGTAAAATTATGCAAAAACTTTTGTCTGTGAACTATATGGAAATAGTTGAAGTGAGAAACATTAGTACTACACCCCAGTGTTATCTGTGTGAGGAATTACAACGACTTTAACGTATACATTCCAATGTTGAAATCAGACGAGGCGAACACGTTTCGTGTTCCTGTCATGCGCACGCCAAACCTTCACACATTATGCACAGTAAATCTGTTAAAATGTCCGCCGCAACAAGGAATTGTTCCTTAAATAACGTCTTCATCAAAGGAATTTCAACTATCTTAGTCGAATTTCCGCCGCTGTTTTACAAGATTATTTATATAAATATCAAAATGATATTAACCGTACATTGTGAAAAATGTTCTCATTATAGACGCTAGAAGAACGCATCAATTGCTATAAGGATGGTAAGGCACGCACGCTCGTTGTGGCATCTATCGCTAATGTATTATCCGGAAGCGGATCCGGGTATCCGCACGTGGCCTGTGGCCATAGCCGAGCATTCAATCAGCGGCTTCGAGCAACACAGTTTCTAACAGCGAACATTGAATCTATAAGACGTGCAATGCCCCCCCTTTCCCTCCCACAACGTTTTTATTTCACCCATATCAGAACAAGTCGGCCATTACACGAACTAGGAGGAGATCTAACTTCCTATGAATCAATGCTTCCATGTCTACTTACAACTTAAATTGTGTTCATTCGATTTAATACTTTTCTTACGACTCAGTTCCTTAAGAGGAATTCCCATAGCCGCTGCAAACATAACTAAACAAGGTTTCGTTGAACCCTTAAAACTCGTTTATTACAACATTAAAATGAATGAAATTTTGTATTTTCAGATAGCCAATACTTCGCTCTAGCCTTCTATAGTTTTCGATTTTCAAGTTTTGGCTTAGATTTTCTTTTATATTGTTCTATATTTACCCTATTTTCAAATGTCTATAGTTTTTATTGAGATGACCAATTTAAATATCTGGAGTGGCCTGCACTCAACTTTCTTTTACGAAGTTTTCAATAGATAGATATTAAATACATATATATCCCACACGGGCGCAGATAATAATTATTATTATTATGTGATAACAAAATCTTTTGCTGACCAATATAAAATGAAAATTCAAATTAAATTACTATAACTTAATAATAACTGGATAATTATACCAATTTATAATGGATCTGTATTTGAAGTACTTATCGTATTCACTCTTAAACTGTCAAACTCCACAGTAAAACTCTAAAATTGTTAATTAATAATATAAATATAATATATATAAATATATATATATATAAATATAATATAATATAAATTGATTCTATAATAATTCACCTGATACAATTTATTCTAATAAGAAATCAATATTTTAAATATTAATTCATACAGATAACCGTCAATGTAATGCTTGTTTGTTTTCAATAAACAAGAAACAAATGATGTAACTCATGGCTGATCCGATTTAAAAATAATAAAATTTGTCACAAGTGTAGGTATCACTATGGCAACGTAAATAAGATATTTGAGTTTTTTTGTAGCAGTTCTCTCATAACTGCTACAAATTATGAAGAAACTTTTCAAACAAAAGTTGTGCGAAATATTATTATCTTTCATTATGAATATTACTATATTTGCCGTAAGTGTAGCCGTTTTTAGTGATATTGGAGATAGAATAAAAAATGTATAGAGTAAGCATGAACTACCGGTTTGAATATTCTTTTCAAAAATAGGAGGTGCACATCTAGGGTATATAAGTCTTAAGTTTGAAGTTTCATAATTTTTCGTTCGACAGTTTTGGCCCTAGAGCGTTCACAGACACACACACACACACACACACACAGACAGACGTCATTCCGAAAATAGTCTCCTTCGATTCAGGGAAGGTCAAAACATGTATATTCGCTGAAATCTCGAGTTCGAAATTTTTCATGATTACAATACTTACTTATTACACTGTAAAAGAAAGAAAATATTCAGATTTAGACAAGTATTCATTGACTATTTTTCTACCGGAATATTCTAAAAGTTTTATTCAAAAAAATGTATTAGCAAGTATTTTAAGGGTCAAACGAACGCTTCAACTGAATAGTAAATAGTATTGGCTCTTATGGCGCTACGATATTCGTACACTTCCACCTTTACACCGACCTGTAAGGACGGGCAACCATGGGGATTCCTCTTAAATTAAATATATAAATCTATTTTAGCGCCAGTCATGGTTTAAATTAACATACAAACTTTCCTCCCCTATTTCCACCGCCTTAGAGGACGATTTTCCACATATATATCTTGAACCACGTCTTTCTTAATTTCCAACCAATAGGCCAAATACTAAATTTCATAGTTTTAACTCCAAAAATAACGGAAATCCCATACACATTTCCATCCCCTATTTAACCCCCCGTAGAGGATGATTTCCCAAATATCCTGAATCACGTCTTTCTTAATTTCCAACCAAAATACCAAATACCAATTTCCATCCCCTATCCCCATTACTTAATTTACAAGCCTAAGGTATATACAACTAGATTCGCCTATTGTAACGGCAAAGCAAGCAAGCAATCAACTATTTCTTCTTGAAATTGTTCATTTTATAGTCGTAATCCGCGCGATAGTTTCGTATGCTTGCGGCGTTTGCAATTGCAAGGGACTTTGCTTCGGTTGCTGCATATTATTACTGGCACGTACACCCCCCTCCCAACTGCTACCCCTCACCAAGTTACAGAGCTCAGAGATGCAGAAGCATGCGAACTTGTACGCGTTTGACCGGGACTAGATTACCTCAAACACACCCGTCAGCGTTTTAATGTGTGCTTTCCGCTCGCAGATCCCAGACAAAAGGGTCGCGCCCGCATTTACAGAATGTTATTTGAACAAGCACAGGTACTGGCACCTACGAAATTACTCCCTATAACTTCGGAAGTATAGATTAAATTGCGGATACAATGGTATGTGTAACAGATTTGGTTCAAATTGCCCCGGTACCTTCGGAAAAGTATTTTTAGATTCAGAACGAGACAAAAACTATTTGTTAAGGAAATTGTCAATGCGAGAATGTTACAGATATACGAATGAGTACTTCCTTTGTAGTTTGACGAGCTAAGAACATATGTCACACTGACGACTTTGATTCAAGGCGAATCGATATGCAGTTGTAGGCCATAAATTGTAATACGCCGAGCAAGATGACTCCCGAAGACTTGTGCAAAAAGACGATACACCGCACCAATCTATATCAAACAGGCGTCGCGACGCGTCAATAAAAAATTCCAGGCAATACGACACGCACTGACATCAAAGTAAATTAGTTTAACTGGGGAAAACACCGAATGCTTAAGCTCTATTGTACTTCGTACGGCGAGATTGAAAATAGCGTGTTGTGAGCTTAGTTAAAAGCATTTTAAAATTAACAAGGTTTTAATGTCACATAAGACGTACGAACCGGATATTTTGTCCATTAAATCTGAAGTCTGTTAAATCGAGGTTATATACATTCGTATAAGAAAGTAAAAAAACACCAGTACTCTAAACACAAGTGGAAATTCTGTGTGTTAAAGGTCAAAGTTCAGCGTGTGTATTGCACAGGACAGACTAGGGGTTGGTCCGGTTGGGCAAAAGCTTTTAACAAGGTCTCAAATTACGAGTAGTTCTTTCAGGACGTTGTAATAAGAAGAATACGAACGAAAACAAACTGATCTCTTATCCGAGAGCGTCGCAAATATATTTTTATACCAGATTTGGAATATTTAGATAACAGAAATAAATAAGAATTACCTGAACAAATTGCCTGATACACTCATTACCGTGTTCACGCAGAAACGTCTGTAGGGTTTCCATGCCCTGCGCAGACAACAGTCGGTAGCCATTGTTGTTGTTGTTGTTGTTGTTATTGTTGTTGTTGTTATTACTAACATTGCTCAGTGAGAAGAACATTGCGAACAAGTCACTTTAATGTCACAAACATTTTAACGTTTCTTACACATTGCACTTTTGCTGTATTACTGAACGATGATTAGATGATTCGTTAACTTAAGTATTAAATTTTATATGATTATTTTCACATGATTTCATTTCATCGTCATACTTTCTTTAGATATAATTATAATGTGATACTTTCCTAACATGTTATACACTATCATCATTAAAATTATAATTAAAAGAAACAGTGTTCATTAGCATAGAATATATAGTGTTATTTTTATTAAAAAATCTGAAGTTTTCGTCTATCTTAAAAATAATTAACCGTCTGCTCGTATCGCATATATTTCTAGTGAATACTACATATACGAAAGTCGAGTGTAGGCCACTTGTTAATTTTACACCGCATTAGATTAATATTAAGTAATCATCATAAATAAAAAATACAATTTTAATCAGAAAGTTGACAGTACCGTCAATTAAGAAAGCGATTGATTAACCTCCATCTGCAACTGTTCACTTATTTTTACTTAAGTGGAGGGGAGGTACGGGGGGGGGGGGGGGGGGGAGTCGTAAAATAAATTGAATTTTATCTGTCATCGTATGCGTCCGTAATTAAGAACAAGAGAAATTATTCCCGACGATTTACTCAATTGTTAATTTGATTAATCAACATCCCCTGTTTTATTCAATTCCAGTCTCAGTTGAATCCGTGTAAGATATGGGCACATAGTGCTCACAAGTTACCATTACTACAATCCTCAACTATTGAAAACGTTAATTAATTAATAAAACACGAATTGAATTCATCGTTAATTTCAATTTGATTGATGATCAATCAACAATACAATTAAAAAAAAACCGTTATTAAATCGTAAATGGTCATTATGTTATGTGTGGACGCCGTGTTTTTCACTGGTGTCACATTTTCCGACAAATGAACATGTCACCAAATCAAAGGAAGCCATGTGACACAGATTTCAGTTTCATTTCATTTCGAACCGAGATTGAAATGAAACCTCACACATAGTTCGAAAACTTTTATTTCTGTGTTAGCAAACAACGTACTAAATAAATTCTCAAAATAAACATATTTAACCATAAAGACACGTATTTTTTAACAGTGTAGCGTCTTAAATAGATAGTGGAAGTACAAGAAAGTCAAGTGAGAGCCGCTTCAGTTTTTTATGTTTAATAAAACTTGTCCCGAAACCTAACCCTAAAGACAAGTATTTTTTAACAGTGTAGTGTCTTAAATAAATAGTGAATGTTGAGTGAGGGCCAGCTTGTTATGATATAATAAAACTTGTCCCGAATATCCTTGGCAATACCAAATTATTTAATTATGCTAAAATAATTAAATAGGACAAAAGGTTGTGTTAAATAGATAGTTTAAGGTAGTGTAAGTACAGGAAAGTCGAGTGAGGGCCACCCCAGCTTTTTATGATGTAATAAAACTTGTCCCGAATGTCCTTGGAAATACCAAATTATTTAATTATGCTAAAATAATAAAATAGGACAAGGTTGTTTTAAATAGATTGTGTAAGTACAAGAAAGTCGAGTAAGGGCCACTCCAGCTTTTTATGATTTAATATTACTTGTCCCGAATGTCCTTGGAAATATCAAATTATTTAATTATGCTAAAAAAAAATAGGACAAAAGGTTGTGTATTTTCTCATTACCGGTTGGCACTATGCCCAGTCTTGTACCTTTGTATTCCCTTGTTTAAATTAAAAAAAAAAAATCGGAGTAAATTTTTATGCTGGTATATGTACATATCAGTCATGTGCTGGAATTTTATGTCCCTTCGTCTCAAAAAGGATGAATTGTGCTCAGTAAAATAAATGACCGCAATGCGTGTTACCAATTAGTGTTATTCGTTTGACCCTTTTACCCGGACCATATGCATAAGGTGATAACGCGATAACGACAAAGAATTCCTTTTTATGTAAAATACGCTCCGTTTGCGGTTGTACGATTTTTTTACTTCATTAAATAATTGTGTACAAATATATAAACACTCAGATGTATGTGTTTGTTTATATATATATATATATATTGTAAAAATGCAAACTGGCATTTGCAGGAATCGACCCCCAACTTTCACCATGAAAGTCGAGAGTCTAACTGTACAGCAAAGCTTAATAGATTTACTGTATTTACTCAACTGTCATATAAACATTTTTTTGGCGAACTAAAATATTTTATATTTTTAAATTATTATTTTTAAAGTCATTTTATGGCCCTACAAAATTTAAAGTCTACTTTGATGAATAGACAAAAACGAATCTAACATCAAAATGGATGCCAAAGTAAATAATATTAAAATTGTGAAAAATCTATTAAAATATTATTTTAAGATTTCATCTTTCATCTGCTTATTTTATATAATACAAACTAAAACACTAATTTCTGCACTGCAACCACACTAATCTTATGTGGGCGATTCTGTACTCGTACAGAGAAAATAATGAAAATCCAAATGCGTGCTCACAAGGAAAAACCGCGTAAGGGAAATGCCTTATTTATATAGTGAAACGCGCGTATGCATGGGGCAATATACTATGTCAGGTAACTAATTGAAAAATATAAAATATTGCGATACGAAATATAAGAGAAAATAAACATTTACTTTAGACACAACATACGTATTAATAAATGACGTCTATTCACGATATGAGTTTTAATTAAGTTGATACAACTAGAAACATTAAATAATTTCCTATAAATAGGCAACCTGCATTACAATCAACGGATATTACCCTCTCATTCTCTTTTGATTCGTTTTCAATTAGACAAGTTTGTTCACATAAAGGGGGACTCCAATTTTGGAGCCCTATTACCCTGGACCGGTACAGACGATTGGATTTAAAATATTTGTAAAATGTATTATTTAATAATTTTTTTAATCTAAAAACAGTATTCCAAATTTTGGAGCCCTATTATTTTAGACCCGTATAGACGATTGAATTTACAATATTTGTAAAATGTATTGTTTTTTTTATTTTTTCTAAAGGCCAAATTTTGGAGCCCTAGTACTGCGGACCTGATTAAATTTAAAATACGACGGATACTTCTTAGGCACCCAAATTATATACATATATATATATATATTTATAAAATTTCGTTCCGAGAATGTTACAGAAACACTAATAAAGTAGCACGTGTAAACTGTTAACACACATACTTGCACAATACGAATCACTTATTTTACATCGCGTCGATAGATTTGGCAATCGCCTGTGACGTACCGGCGTGTCCTTACAGCATCGGCGTCAATTTCACACTGAACGTCCCGACGTCAAGCGCCGGTTTCGAGTTTGTTTTGCCAGTCCCCTTACGTCTCTACGCACCGCCTTTACGCTAGACTCTTCGCTTCTGTGTTTTATACAGAATTGACATTGAAAGCGCACAAAGTCAAATTTTGAACTAACAACATTATTCAAAAAAAAGTTAAGAATGTTTCTTTATTCAATTTAAAAATTGCGATGTATTTTCTAACTGTGCTGCATTGGTTTAAATAAATACGTTCACAGCTGATTGCACAACTGGATTAAAACAAGCAATAGGCACCAATGTCATCAGCTTGGCTGGTTTCTTTTATGCAGAAAAACGAAAGTAATTGTACAATAATTTAATATTATAATTTTTATTAATTTTTTTCTAGCTTTTGGATTTTAAACCTGATAAAATCTGAAGTGGCCTTTACTCTACGTTCTTGTAGCTTAGAGGCACAAGTGCCTGTATCTATGCATGTTATATAATTTAAACAATGCGATTATGTTAAGGTTAATATATATATAGGAGTTCGTGTTCTTTATGCAAAATAGCGTGGAAACTTTTGATCTTCACTCAGAAATGCATGAATTCGTAAAGTACAAGTTACTTACCATACAACAACATAAACTATTTCAAATTGATTTGTTTTACCTTGATTAGAATTGCAAAGTAAACCGCTTGTCCTCTATTTTGATGAACTAAACGCATTTGTAATTGACATTTGTATTAGGTATTTCTAAACCACTTTTGTGTGCAAAAACAAGCATAGGTACAAACACCAATACCTTCAGCTCACTATATAATCTATTTAGAGTATTTAAACTTTCTTATACAGACATAATACACAGCGAAACAATTAGTAATTAAGATTAGAAAATTACAAATAATAATCTAGTTTGTATTATGACAAGCAATGCTAGCATTCCAAGCAACAAAATTAACACAATGTATGATTAATTTTGTTGCTGTGAACGTTAACCTTGTATGTCATACACCAAACTGAAATTATTACTTATAATTTCTAAGCTTAATTTCTAATTCTTTAGCTGTGAACAATCCTTTAGCGTAAATTTAAAATAAAATAAACTAATATTATTTTACTAGATTAACTTGTAGACACCATGTGCCCATATCATATACCGTGCACTCTTTACTGACTGGGTAATGAATTTTCTAATAAATAAGGCATTTCCCTTACGTGGTTTTTCCTCCACGCTTTTGCATTTTCGTTATTTTTCCGTACATTTGAGTGTTTAGGTAAATTTATGTGAATCTGATTTGTTGTGATAAAACAAATATCGCAATGCTTCCAGCTCATTTTACGGCGAATAAACAGGGCTTTGTTGTGTTGTGGCAAGTGTTCCAAGTGGATAGTCAGTGCATTGGTATCGTTTGTGTATTCAGCGTGTCAGCGTTCTCGTGTTCAAGGAACCAGGAACTTGCATAAACTGTCACAAATGCATTCTTAAAATAGCGCAGCGCGGAATTCACCAGAAATTATATGTTTATTTCAAAAATAGAATAGATGCAGCTTAGAATTCATTTTCAGAACAGATATAAAATAGAATTTACTACAGCTGCTAACGATTAATACTTTATTTATACGTAACCAATTTAGACATACCCCGTATTTAATACATTTTAAACATTCGGAATATATTTGAATTATTCTGACGTATAACCTTTTATTTTTACGTAGGGCAGATTTTCTTGATTAGCAATTTATTAATTGCTGTTGTGTAGTCTTTTATTTCAGTATAAACTATTTGATATTATATATATAACAATCTTATCTGTCGCCATGGCATGGTGGCTAAGACTCTCGCCTCTTACCCTGGAGATCGTGAGATCGATCCCGTCTATGCAAATTTGCATTGCGTTCTACACACACTCACATACAAACACACATTTCTGGGTAATTATATTAATGATTTGAAAAATTTCGAATTCGAGCTTTCAACGGATATATACGTTTAGACCCTGAATCGAATTTATTCCTATAAACAGGAATAGTTGCTCTAGTTTTCCTTGAAAGAACTTATTTTCATATTCATGAGAAAGACAATAAAACGCAAATATATATATAGTACATGCGGTTTTATGCGAGTGTACTATGGTCATTTAAATATTTGCACATTTAAGGACGATGTACCCAGTGGCCAACAAACAACACTACATTATTAAAGTCGTCACATCAGAAATGCCCTGTAACACGGCGATTGGCTAATTTATTCATAAAAGCTAGAATTTGGGCAAAACCTACGTAAGATCAACAGAAACCTTTTGTCAGGTTAATTAGGCCTTTTGTATTCATTATAATATAGTAAATTTGTTCACGGCACTATTGTTGCAATCAATCTATATCATTGGCATTATTGTCTTTTACTATTATATTTTTTTAGAATGTATTGGTTATAAATTGGTTTTTTTCATTTAGGAGAGCCGCAGGCATCTATTTTTTGTATAGATGTTCCGGTAGATGCGCCCGTTGTTGCAATGGGATTAGTGTGGGTTTTCGGACTGTGGCAATTACGTAAGACCGCGACAAGGCGCGTAGTAAGACAAATCACGGGACACAACCAAGCCGATTTACGGCTCTGATTGGATTGTCCGACTGTCAACGGGTCAATATTATGTTGGGACAGTTGTCCATCGTACTAGACGACTTCATTAGCTATGTTTACGAAAAGTATTATTTTACTCAAACCTCGTTACGGACACTAATACAATTACTGGTAGTTTAGTTTCATACCGATACAAATAAAGCAAGTACACTGAGAAAAGGATTTACTTTAACCAATTTAGGTTTACCCGTGGGCAACACGTGCCCATATCATATAATATTGACATATATATGATATATATATATATATATATATATATATATATATATATATATATATATATATATATATATATATATATATCCTAAACCTGCTGTCAAACTAACCAATACTCTACAGAAATATTCTGAAATGTCATTTATCTAATTGAGTCTATTTTGTTTTCCTGTCAATCTAGCAGATGATCCGATTTTATAAGCTACATGCGAATCCATGGCAACGTAAACAACATATTTATAATGTTTCGTAGCATTTTTCTCGCAACTGGTACATTTTTTGAAGAAATGTTTCAAACAAAAGTTGTGCGAAATATGAATATCTTTCATTATGAACATAACTATATTTGCCGTAAGTGTAGCCGTTCTTGTGATATTGGAGATAGAACAAAAAATGCATAGAGTAAACATGCACTTCCGGTGTTTAAATATTCTTTTCAAAAATAGGAGGTGCACATCTAGGGTATATACAAGTCTTAAGTATGAAGTTTCATAATTTTCGTTCGACAGTTTTGGCTCTAGAGCGTTCACACACACACAGACAGACAGACGTCATTCCGAAAATAGTCACATTCGATTCAGAAAAGGTCAAAACGTGTATATCCGTTGAAATTGAGTTCGAAATTTTTCATGATTACAATACTTACTTATTACTCTGTAAAAGAAAGTAATAAGGCTTCAATTTAATTGATAAGCCCTTTGATTTGAATTCCTGACCAGTTTTGCGTATAACAAAATAGAAATGAACAATTTAAAAGAAATAATGTTTGGAAATTTTAACAGATATGTAAGAATATAGACAAACACTAGCGACGTTTGGTCTTGCATTGTGTTTGAGTTGTGAGTTGCATTGTGTAAGAATCAGGGGAAATCCTGGGTTGTTCTTGCCGTGAGTGTGACTGGGGTGGCCGGCAATTATTCGTAATTTGTCAGGTTGTCTGTTTTATTTGTTACGGTACAACAGATATGTTTTGTTGTAGAAACTTGACCCTAGTTTTAACAACACATTTAGCACACCGTACGAAGTACAAAAGCTAAAGCATTCGGTTGTGTGTCTGTAGCATTCTCGGATCAAAAAATGTCCTTAAACAAAAAGTGTTTGTCTCGTCGCCCTGAATCCAAATATATATATATAACTGGATCGTTAGACCATATTTATACCCTTTACTCCTCTGAAGGTACCGGACCGATTCACACCAAATTTGCTACTCATATTATTTGGCATCCCATTTAAATCCGCTCGCAGTTAAAATGCAATCGCCCGTATACTTCCCGAGTTATAGGGCCCCAAAATTTGGAGCCCCCTTAATACTGCCACTATGCATGCGTTTCTCTTATCCTCCTCAATTAAATTTGTATTTCACTCCCTCACACGCAAAAACAAATCTATTCAAAGTAACTGGTATATGACAGCGGTGACATGATAAATACATTTACCAGAAACTGAATACGGAAACAGTTCATAAGCTACGGTGAGTGACACGCGGAATCATCAGCAGATGCAATACGAACATTTACGATATCGGATGACAATCTCGTGCTTAATTGAGACAGTACTGATATGGGCATGCAAATACACTATGATGTCAAAGCTTTCTCCAGCTGAAAGTCTACAAGAAAGCTTCGTTTGTGTGAAGGACATGAGTGAAAAGAAATAGACGAGTTTAAAAAAGAAAACGAAATTGGAAGTGATTCGCATTTTCGGCGTAAAAGTTGAGAAAGAAATATAGCAAGTATATTGGTACGAGACCTCTGGTACGTGTCCTCAGGGTATATACAACCCGTGCCGAAAACCAGTGGCTGCCAACAGTGAAAACATTCTGCGCATCAAAAAAAATGTTATAGATATAAACAGTCTTACAATATTTTGTAATAATTTTGATAAATAAACAAATTTTGGTGCATTTAAAATTATGATATTTAAAATTTTTTTATGGCCTTTTGGTTAACAATATGCAAAATATTTGTAGACATAAAATATCTTAGAATTTATAGTAGAATATTTGGGTGTTTTAATTATTTTTATAAGGGCAGTATTAAGGGGGCCTCCAAATTTTGGGGCCCTATAACTCGGGAAGTATACGAGCGATTGGATTTAAACTGCGAACTGATTAAAATGGGGGGCCAAGTAATATGTGTATCAAATTTGGTGTGAATCGGTCCGGTACCTTCAGAGCAGTAGAGGGCACAAATTTTGTCTTACGAGTGACGATTAACATCTAGTTATACATATTTTTGGATTCAGGGCGACGAGACAAACACATTTTGTTAAGGACATTTTTTGATCTAAAAATGCTACAGACACACGACCGAATGCTTTAATTTCTTCGATACTTCGTACGGCGAACTAAAAATACTGCACGTAGTGGGACAAACAGAGAATTAACAAAATTGTATTTTGTGAAAATCCACGTTTAATACTAAGAAAAGTTCGTAAAAGAGAAATATTAAAAAAACGAAAAAATGAAATACTTCAAAATTAATTTTTCTTTCGCTACGTTTTAATTTTAAACTAATACGGAATTGCAAGATTGAAAACTTCATGAACCGATGGGAAAATATACGCGCTAAACTAAAAGCCCTTTGTAATTTGTAAGCCACAACTTTTTGATGAATAAGTTTAAAGTTACTAGCGCCATTTTAAATTGAAGATTAGTATCGCCGATTTTACCACCTTCTTATTTATATGCAAATTTTGGATTTTGAAAACATGGATTCAGATAAGTATTCAATTTACTGAATTGAATAATATATAACTATAGTACTCAAGGTGTATTCAGGCCACAATGAAATAGTATTTTTAACATGTTGACTGCCACATGTGTCAATTTGATGCACACAGTTTAATCAATTTCTAATACAAAATTGGGAAGTTTGCAAACGTTTACTTTTTAACGCTTCGTTAATTCGCCAAAAATAGTAAATTTGCCTAATAGTATTAAGAAAATGACAATATTATTATGGGTTTAGGTGCCCATATCATATACAGTTCATTCTTCAATGTTATAATAAAAATGAGACTTGCCGTCGTATTTCTTTTACATAGTTTTTATAGATAATAAATAGATTTTCTACATATAAACTTATTATATTATTATATATATGTATATATATATATATATATATATATATATATATATATATATATATATATATATATATATATATATATATATATATATATATGTGTGTGTATATATATGTTTGCATGTGTAGAACGCGTACACAATATTAGTAATATTGTTTGTATTATTTAGGTATATAAAATTATTACACATTTGCATGTATTTATTAGTTTGTATGTGTAGAACGCGTACAACATATTTTTAATATTTTTTGTATTATTTAGGTATATAAAAATGTACATTATTATTATAACGATGTAAAATGTTTGTATGTGTAGAACGCGTACAACATATTTTTAATATTGTTTGTATTATTTAGGTCAAGACAATTATTATACATATGCATGTATTTATATGTTTGTATGTGTAGAACGTGTACAACATATTTTTAATATTGTTTGTATTATTTAGGTATATAAAAATGTACATTATTATTATAATAATGTAAAATGTTTGTATGTGTAGAACGCGTACAACATATTTTTAACATTGTTTGTATTATTTAGGTATATAAAATTATTATACATATGCATGTATTTATATGTTTGTATGTGTAGAACGCGTACAACATATTTTTAATATTGTTTGTTTTATTTAGGTATATAAAAATGTACATTATTATTATAACGATGTACAATGGACTGTATATGATATGGGCACATGGTGCCCACGGGTTAACCTAGTTAAAATTCAGTGATTATAAATAGATTTTCTTCATATAAACTTATATTATATATATATATATATATATATATATATATATATATATATATATGTATGTATGTATTTATATGTTTGTATGTGTAGAACGCGTACAAAATATTTTTAATATTGTTTGTATTATTTAGGTATATAAAATTATTATACATATGCATGTATTTATATGTGTAGAACACGTACAAAATATTTTTAATCTTGTTTGTATTATTTAGGTATATAAAAATGTACATTATTATTATAACGATGTAGAATGGACTGTATATGATATGGGCACATGGTGCCCACGGGTTAATCTAGCATAAATATATATATGGTTTTAAATTTCCCATGACAATAGGCTTTTTTTAGTACTACTCACAAAGAAGTAAAAATAAAAACGTATATTTTGGAAGAGGTATTTTTTACTACAGGAATTTTGATGGAAATAGTTCGTAAAATTCATGAACTTTTATATATAATATAAGGAAACAGACAAATTTTAATAATCAGAAGCATATTTTTTGGTATTGTGGGAGTCGAAATAGACTGATTTGGTATACAGACCCCTCAATTGCCATGGAAACTGACATTTGACTGACGATATTATGCCATATATATTTTTTTATGTGTTGCACATGTTGCCGTCTTCATATCACGTGCTTATCCAATTGTATAGTTTTATTCTTCTTTTTATTGCGACTATTCTCTCCCTAAACGACCTGTAGAGTCTATTTTTTTTTATTATATTGAAGGGTTTACGAATTTTATACCATATCTTTAGCATACGAAGTTTGTACGACAAGAAAAACGAAATTGATACACAAAAAGTTCTATAAGGTTTAGTTATAAATAATAAGCTAAATAGTACAACTTTAGAGTATTTACTGTAGAGTTTACGTATAAGAAAGTCCAATGAAGGACACTCCAGTTTTTTAATTTGAATGATACCTTCAAAATTGTGACATATTGATGTAGGTAGATAAAAATAGTAGATTCCATTTAATTTTGTTGGTTTTAAAATAGAGTTGATCGACTGTCATAGTTTAACGACATTGATAAATTAGTATTATTGTTGCTTTTAAATCCAGCAAATATAAACTGCAAAAAAAAAACAAGCCTGCGGCATTCATAAAAATTCGGCTTACATCAAAGTCGGGTAATCAATCATTGCTATGAATACACCGGCACAGTACGGTACCAACGGTTTTTCCCGCTCAGTCTTCTTAACCGTCAAATCTAGACACTTTTTAGCCATAAATCCAATTGTAGTGAAAGTACAAAAAATGCATAGAGTAAACATGCACTTCCGGTTTGAATATTCTTTTAAAAAATAGTCAGTGCACATCTAGACTATATACAAGTCTTAAGTTTCAAGTTTCACAGTTTTACGTTCGATAGTTTTGGTTCTAGAGGTCAAAACGTGTATACCCGTTGAAATGACTTACGTATTACTGCGTATGAAAAAGTAAATATGGCGTATAGCCTCCAAAACTCTGGATCAAAGTTTCATACAAATAAAATATGTTCTCGTCAATCCCAGTGTGATTATTATGTAAATGTAGCAAACTTTGGGGCAAGATTGATTTGCTTTACATGCGAATATCTAACTTTTGCTGTTGGTACACCTCCAAGTATATACGTATAGAAAAGTTGAGAAATCTATTTGACGTGTAAGGCTAAAGTACAAATCGTTTGGGTCACGTAAAAAGTCGTAAAAAGTCTTGTGAGTCGCTTGCAGCTGACACGGAATATAACTGAATCAAATATTCTATTCCAAAGCAGTGTTCTATTTCCACCGTTTGCTCTTTTATTTGTGCTAAAAACGTATACCGATATTGTCAGATATTCATTTTTATTTTCGTATACGACGCATATAGGGCCCAAAATTTAGAACTACCCTTAATACTGGCCGTAGACAATTTAAAAAATAACTACAAAAAATTACATTTTCTTTTTTATATATCTCGAAAACGATACGAGTTACAGATAAAGTTAATCTTATAAAAGTTAAAGTTGTTTAAATTTCTAGCAAGTTTTGTTTGAAAAGTTTTTACGAATAATGTACCATTTACTGAAAAATCGCCCTTTGAAAATAGGCACGATTCCCTAGTTGAAACAAAAATATTATCATATCTGCAAACCATCGTAAAAATTACATTTTCTTTTCTATATATCTCGAAAACGATACGAGTTACAGAAAAAGTTAATCCTATAAAAGTTAAAGATGTTTAAATTGCTAGCAAGTTTTGTTTGAAAAGTTTTTACGAATAATGTACCATTTACTGAAAAATCGCCTTTGAAAATAGGCACAATTCCCTAGTTGAAATAAAAGTATTATCATATCTGCAAACCATCGTAAAACAATATAACGCCCCTTGTTTAAGCGAACAATGAATTAATATCTTGAAGTAATATCTTTTTGTACATTTTAATATGTTTGAACGTTGAATTGTGGCAGTAGACGAGGTCATGCTCCCATAATGCGCGTAGTATACGTATCATGGTCTAGACCCCATCGTAGACGAACAACCGCGATTTTTCAAACAATGGTTATTGTAGGTTGGATGCCAGACTGTACCGTGGTTCTCCCGTAGTCATGCAGTCTGGCATTGGCTTGGTCTGAGGGTGCGGTCTCTTTACGAGCATTCGTGCACCCTCTAGTGAGCCATAACATCACGAGGGATCTACACGCGCTACTTGCGTAAGTTTTACTATTTACGAATCAACGCACAACTCTATTATAGAATTCTACAACTTAAATTGCTGTACACAATTTAAAAACTGACGAAAGAATTTTCCTACAAGGGAGTAAAAATACCTGAGATTTGCAAAGTTATTATTTTTTTTACGAGAATACAAACGAATGAATACATATATTTCGTTGTAGTGAATCTAATTTATGTCCTACATAAACCACAAATCCAGAGAAAAACAACATAAAAAAGAGAGTCGAAGAGACCACAAAAAAGTTCTAAAGAAAAGGAGAAAACAATCTGAGTTTGAAGAATGCCACCCTAACTAGACGTCACGTTCTGTTCGGGCTATTCAAGTGTCCGTCCGCGACACGACCCAAGTCGTTTCCCCATCCAGAGCCGTACCAAACACATTGCCACGTTCTGTTCCCGCTATTCAAGTGTCCGTCCGCGACACGACGAATCTCGTTTCCCCATCCAGAGCCGTACCAAACACATTGCCACGTTCTGTTCCCGCTATTCAAGGGTCCGTCCGCGACACGGGCTAACTCGTTCCCCCAACCAGAGCCGTACCAAACACATTGCCACGGTCCGTCCGCGACGCGACGAAACTCATTTCCCCATCCAGAGCCGTACCCAACACATTGCCACGTTCTGTCCGGGCTATTCAAGTGTCCTAACTCGTTCCCCCATCCAGAGCCGTACTAAACACATTGCCACGTTCTCAACTTTTTATATTTGGCCCCAATAGGGTACTTTTACAATGAATGTAAGAATTATTGCTTTATCTTGGGCCCTAATATTATTTAAAATACACGAGTATTTGGGTTATCAATTAACTGTTCGAGAGTGAAAGCTAATTTAATTTTGTAGGCGGCAGTTGGGTTTATTTCACTGTAACATTGTGATTTATCTGTAGTGTGTTGTTTAAAAGTTGTGGCATCTGGTATTCCAATAGGTTTTGTTTAGATGTATAGAGTTTAGTGGCAATTCCAGTGATACTGTTTTTGTGCAGGCAGCTTTGTGTCTGTGCGAGAAATGTTATTGCCACTGCAAACATTGAACTCATATGATTTACGTTGTGGCTTAACATTCCATTTCAAAACACAATCATTGGAAACATTCTGCTACCTGCATTGGTTCAAGAATAATAGGAAAACTCGCGCTATTTGCAAAACTACTAATAGGTTTTTATCTCGCCATTGGGGAATCTTGTACACATATGTATTCAAACAAGCATAAGAACTAGCACTTATACCTTAAGCTCGAGTTATATATATTTTAAGATTCAGGGTGACGAAACAAACACTATTTGTTAAAGAATGATTTAGGTCTTTTTTCCTTCGTACCGCGAGCTAATAGCGAAAGGACAAGAAAATCTAGATTTTTGAAAACATGGATAACCTGCGTGAAACCAAACCCGCATATCCGTATTTATTGATCAGCCAACATAGGTTACAAGCGACATACTATACAAAGGATTTAACAAAACCACCCGAAATAATACTTTCTCAACTAAGTACAAAATGAAAGAGATTGTTAATATGATTGAAGTATACAACTTCATCATCATCAAGGAGGACAAGAAACACAAAGGCACTAAACATAAAAACAGATCTGAAACCAAAGACTCTACAGGTTGCCGGTCTACACTCGTAAAATACTCTGCAGCAATAGTTAGCAGTCTAGTTTGATGCAGATAATGAAAAATACAAAGTAAAACGTATTACCCCGCCAAGTTAAACACGAGCGCCAACTTTAGACAATCATAAAGGAACCCATTGTGGTCCAATTACAGTTCCAGCGATTGCCGCTTAACGGAGCTGCTGTTGCGGTAGGGCGGGGCTTACTGAATCAATAGTGCACGCTATAGTTGATTTCACGAAAATCTTACCTACTTTTAGATCAAACCTCCAGATTAGCAGAATAGGTCTAATAACCCTTGAAGCCTAAGTTAAGATTTTTGGATCACCGCACTCGGTGTATGTGTCTAACATTCTGGAAACTAAAATGTTCTTGTGTCGTCGCCCTGAATTTAAATACATTATAACTCATATACTGGTCACTCGTTAGACCAAATTTGTGCCCTCTACTCATCTGAAGGTACCGGAGCGATTTGAACCAAATTTGCTATATATATTCTTTGGTATCCTATTTGCATCCACTTGCAATTTAAATCGAATCACCTGTATACTACCAGAGTTATAGGGCCCTAAACACTATAGCTGTCTTGTACTACCGTGCGAGAAGCAAAAAACCACAGCATTAGAGCCTGTACTACTGCTTAATTGACCCTATTTATTTCATTGGGTAAAAAGTATTACGTGAGTCAGAATGCAATTGTGTTATAAAGCTAATGTGGAATCGAGTGTAGTGTAACAGTTGCCATCTAGCGACCAGTAACGTAAATAATATTGCGGACGCAAACCACCATTAAAAGCTTTCCTGCTCAGAAAAGGATTATTACCCGGAAAACGCTAGAGGTCTATTAAATATTTAGCAGGGGGTTAAACATTTAGGGTACCCTGTTGCTTTAGACATGCTACACTAGTCCTCAGTGGACCTAGATTGATTTTGACCCATTTATAAACGGAATCTTATACATTATTTACCGGCCTATGAAATAAACTTGTAGACATAAAATATCTAGTAGAATTTAAAAAAAATATGATAAATGGCTATATGTTACATACCACAGTTTTATTTTCTTTAAAATAAGGGTTTTCGTTTAAAGAGTAATGACCTCATGAGCGCGAGTATTGATTTGATTTTATAGGTACGTCTCGAGTAAGCCAAGTGTAAAAGATTTATTATCGATTATTGCTCGCCAAATCTAATTTATGTGCAGTCATATAGTATATTTATAAATATTACTGACGGTATTTATAATTCGCTTTGAATAGGGCTCCAATCATGTAGTTGATTCAAGTATGTAAATTATTATTGCAGTCATACTTATTTTTAACTCGTACGATAGTACAATACAGTTGTGTGTCTGTAACATGCTTGGATGAATACATTTCCTTAACAAAAGTATTTTACTGAAATTTGGTATGTTTTAAATCAAATCGCTTGTGCAGGTCCAAAATTTGGAGCCCCCTTAATACTGCCCTTAGGAATAAGTTAAATATACTAAAAAAATCTACGAAGAATTCTAAGATATTTTATACTTGGCATTTTTTTTAAATTATGAGCTGGAAAGCTATAAAAAAATATAAATATATTTTTAATTACATTCTTCAAATATTTATAAGGCTTTTTATATCTATAACAATTTTGCCGATTATGTACCAAAAGGCCAGAAAACAAAAATTACGAAATTCAAAATATTGTTAAGGCATTGTTGCAGTTTTATATTTTCAAAATGCAGTGGTTATAAATAGATTATCTTGTTTAAAAACCTATGTGGTTAATAAACTGTTTTCTTTATAATTAAAATTATTAAAACATGCATTGAATAAATAACACAGCTAAAGGCATTGGTGCCTGCCGCCTATCCTTGTTTTATTTAATAAAAAATTGTGAATTTAAATCTATACATTGTTTTAAATGCTTTTATTAACTTAAATCAAATTTTGTTACCTTTTAAAATAATAAAAAGCATTTAAATGTTTTTGTTGACTTAAAATATTCATTCATCCGTAAAGCATTTCAGTAAAAAGTTCCTTAATTCAGCAAAATCTCCACGTAACACTTAAAAAAGTGAACATGTGAACAAGAACCATTACTTATATGTTCACAAAAGAACGTATCTTATATAAATTTAGGCTATAGTAAAACAATAAAATGCGAAACGCTTGAAAATGTAAGACAATTGTCAAGCATTTTTTTCAACAGGTTATTCTGCGGTAAAAAGAACTTGGTGCGTAAGCTGTAACGACGGAGAGAGATGGCAGTGCGAACCGCACTCTGGGAACGCACTAAAAACCATCACAAAATGGAACGGAAATTCGATACTCAACGTATCACTTTTACACCCTTCTTAGCGCTCGAGCTATCCACCTGTTAAGTGGATACGAAGTATATTCACACACATAGACCCCACTTTATAAAGAAATACTGTTGTTATAAATAATTTAGAAGTACATTTCAAAAATGTCGTTAAATTAAAATATTTATGTGCTAAACAAAATAAGCCACTAAAACGGAAAAGAATGTCCTTATTTTGTATTTATGTGGAGTATTGGTTGGTTTAGGATATATATATTTCTAGTGAAAACTACGTATAAGTAGAGTACAGGCCACTCCACACTTTCTATTCGAACAAATTACAATAATCAGACATATCTTAGAATTTACCAAATCAAATAAAAAACAGCTTTAATAATTATTTAGCCGAATTTTAATAATAATTTCGTTAGTCAATTCGAATCATTTCGTTGGGGTAAATAGAATGCATTTAATAATATTGGGGTCATCTACCGGCCCGTGCCGGCGGTGGCGATTGCTCTGCGTGTCTAGCGACCTCTATCGACCGTACCGTGCATTTCCTCTTTCCGCCAACCAACCCCAAACACCAATGCTTGCCGCTCTCTCCGTATAAGAACCACAAAACGCATTGGCGTTGAGCTAAGGTGATTTCATATCATCCCACCAAAGCTAAGAGCACTATTTCTACTGGAAACTACGTATAAGTCGAGTGCAGACCACTTAAAATGCTTTAGTACTTCCTACAACGAGCTAAAAATCTTTAAAAAAACACGAAACAATTATCGGTATACTGGATGTAGGTGAAATTAGTTTCGTTCACTTGGACGAACACTAATGCATTTTAGTGTTCCACTACCGCCAGCTTTTCACCTAGATTACGCTACACAAGGTCAGTCGGTGTGTACTCGACTACACCCCACTCTCTAACCCCGCTCGTACACTACAATCGGTCAATAAACATGCGCACAGTGTAGTTGTAGTAGTTTCGCGCCAAAAAACGTCGATTGCATTACAGGTGCGTGCGCAACTCATAACCTCAATTTGTAAAAGCTACACAGCAGCGATTCTCAACCTTTTTATATCGCGAACTCAAACATTAATATACTAGGCTCCTTAGGGCGCGCACACAAATCGAAAATAGTTCGTAATAAAATATGGGGGTGAATACTTGAGTATATACACTGAGAAAAATATTAATTGGTGATATATATATAACAGTATTTACTTCTAATATTTTTATATTAGCAAAAAGGACAAATAACAAGCTTAGGCACAACGCACCTAAGCGTCCAGCTCGCCTTATAAGTAATACATGCAATGCGTGCAGCTAATTTTAATTATTATGCCGTTTAGGTTAACAATTTGAAAAAATGTTCTAGATCTAAAAGTTTTACAATATTTTGTAGATTATTTTAGTGCATATTTTAAAATTCAAAATTATAATATTTAATATTTTTTTATGGCTTTTGGGTTAACAATATGAAATAATCTTGTAGATATAAAATATCTTAGAATTATTAGTAGAATTTTTGGGTGTTTTAATTATTTTATAAGAGCAGTAATAACGGGGGTTCCAAATTTTAATATTTAATAATTTTTTATGGCCTTTAGGTTAACAATATGAAAAAATCTTGTAGATATAAAATATCTTAGAATTATTAATAGAATTTTTGAGTGTTTTAATTATTTTTATAAGGGCAGTATTAAGGGGGGTTCCAAATTTTGGGCCCCTATAACTCGGGAAGTATACGGGCGATTGGATTTAAACTGCGAACTGATTCAAATGGGATGCCAATTAATATGTGTAGCAAATTTGGTGTGAATCGGTCTGGTACCTTCAGAGGAATAGAGGGCACAAATTTGGTCTTACGAGCGAGCGACAACTAACATCCAAGTATATGAGTTATATATATATATTTGGATTCAGAGAATGCTACAGACACACGACCGAATACTTTAGCTTTTTCTGACTAGTGAATACGTTAATTTTTACGCTGTGAACGTTAAGAGTGTTTGTCATAAAACAAACTGGATTATTTTGTGTAATTTTTATATACAAATTAAAGAATGCGTTTTACTTACAACTTTGTAAACAGTAACGGAATAGAAGACATACCTAAAATAATGAAACAATATTAAAATTTGTTTTAAGTTTAACACAGGATTAATAATGTAAAGGCACACATCTATACTGAAGTCTTAGAAGTTACTCAGAGGTAAATAGAGATTGTGTAAGTTTCGCGTATTGTAAATAGTGATAGTTCGATGATTGAATATCGGTTTCACTGTGGGTAACAACAAACTTTATGTGTAGTTTAAACTATTCTCATTATGAAGTAGATGGAGATACCAAAATACAAATAAAACAACTGGTGCAAGCGCCAATGCGGTTTGAATCCGGACTAATCTAAGATTAAAATTCTAATATTTAAAATAATACTTTGTGAATATGTTTGTTTTTGTGATGGACTCAATAAAGAAAACTTTGATTTTTCGCTGGTTTAACAACAAAAGTAGCAAGAATCTTGATGGCTTGGTTGGTATGACAAATGTTTGGCTCGAGAGCGGCTTCTAGCTTCTAGCTAGCGAGATGCCGGCATGCAACCCGGGGCCCCGGGCAGGATCGCGCGCAAGCCATTTGCATACTTGCTGTGTCGTCTATAGATCTAAAATCCGTAACACATTTTGCTAAAATACCACATGCATTCTTAAACACCGTATTCTTGGATGATACCTGCAAGAAAGTCAACTGTAGGACATTGGTCACATTTCGCAAAATGTTTCTATCAAACTTTGCGAATTTTTTACGACCAAACTGTCAACGACAGAAAATTGAAATTTGCAGGGTCAAACCGACTATATTTTGTTTATATTGTCCTAAAATTTCAACTTGATTTAGTCAAAATTACGTGCTGCACAGCGAAAAGAGTGAAAATAATCGATTTTCGCCAAAACGGCAAAATATTTTCGAGTTTAATATATATTTAGATTAATTTGACTACGCTGATTCCATAACTGGCGATTGAATTGATGACAAACTTATAGAATTTGAGTTGGCGAGTTTTGAAGTTGATGAACAAAATGTATGGTGACCATTACCCATATAACTCGAAAACGGTGCGAGTAATCGATCCGCCGTTATCAGAAATGAATTCCCCGATATTTAAGCACTATATAACCAAACTATCAGCTTTATTGAAAAAAGGAAAAATTGGTCACATTTCGCGAAATATTTCTATCAAACTTTGCGATTTTTTTACGACCAAACCGTCAATGATATAAAATTGAAATTTGCAGGATCAAATCGACTATATTTTATTTATATTGTGCTAAATTTTCAATTTGATTGGAGCAATATTATGAGCTCCACAGAAAAAAGGGTGAAAATGAGCGAATTTCACAAAAATTTTCACTCAAAAAATCGGCCACAATTTTTTTAGACTATTTTAACTACGCTTATTTTAATAATGACAAGAAATTTGAATAAAGGCAACTCCACCTATTTTCATTAATACTGAAAATATACCAATGAGTAAACATAATTCTGAGTATTATAATTAAAAGAAATAATATATACCTGTCACTAATAAAATAGCAATAGTCCGCAATTTCACAACAAAAGTAATGACTGTTTTTATGATTTGACAGCACAATCAAGATATCCTTGTAAAAAGAAAAAAAGAAAAAACTGCATTGTGTTCAAGTAAAAACACAATTTCCTCTGTATATTTTTCACAGTCAGCCTTATTTTTTTCACATCGACATTGTAGAACCATTTTAAGAAATAGGACCGGAAATTAACAGACATATATATTTGAACTAATGGTACATCTTTTCAAATATTATATATAAACAGCGAAACAATCAGTAATTAAGCTTAGGAATTACAAATTATAATGCCAGAATTTATAATTAATTGTGTTAATTTTGTTGCGAACTTGATTAATATTTGTTATTACTATTTGGTAATACAACGAAACATTGTTTTATGCGAAACGTAAAAATCCCGTCTTGCCCAACAATATGAAATAAATTTGAATATAAGCGGATTATCGAGGGTTAATCTCGATAGCGGAAGATATGTCACAAATCACAATGTACAATGCGAGGGTGGCAAATCGGACGGGCACTGATCGCTGATCGCGACAAATGATGCATATACAACATAAAGATTAAGTATATGGGAGCGTATCACGTGACGCAGTCCGACTGTGATGCCAATCCGTGATTTATGTACCTTAATAACGCATCGCATCGGCATTTTGTCATACATCATTTCGATTCCATGCAACACAGTAAAGAACTCCATTTCAACTGCCGGCCATGTGTCGTCCCGCTAGATTTATGTCTTCATCATCAAAATACACTCGTTTCATTCTAATATTTGAAAACATTCATATTTAAACCAATTTCGGCTCATTTTCTACCCAACTCTAACTTAAGTCCTAATGTTTTCTACATAAATTAATACAAATCACCAAATAGAATATACGGCGAGCTGAAGGCATTGGTGCCTGCACCTATGTTTGTTTAATTGAAAAGATAGGCAAGATAAAACTATTTTCTTTATTTAATAAGCAAAAAAATGCACCAAATAAATTAAATGGCGAGCTGAAGACATTGGTGCCTGCACCAATACTTGTTAAATTGAAAAGATAGGCAAGATAAAACTATTTTCTTTATTTATTAAACCAAGAAATGCATTAAATAGATTATATGGTGAGCTGAAGACCTTGATGCCTGCATCAATATTTGTTAAATTGAAAAGATAGGCAAGATAAAACTATTTTCTTTATTTATTAAACCAAGAAATGCACTAAATAGATTATATGGCGAGCTGAAGGCATTCGTGCCTGCACCTATGTTTGTTAAATTAAAAAGATAGGCAAGATAAAACTATTTTCTTTATTTAATAAAGAAAGAAATGCACTAAATAGATTATATGTCGAGCTGAAGGCATTGGTACCTGTACCTATGTTTGTTAAATTGGAACGATAGGCAAAATAAAACAATTTTCTTTATTTAATTTTAAAAAATCCACCAAATAGATTATATGGCGAGCTGAAGGCTTTAGTGCCTGTACCCATGTTTGTTAAATTGAAAAGATAAAACTATTTTCTTTATTTAATTTACCAAGAAATGCACTAAATAGATTATATAGCGAGCTGAAGGCATTGGTGTCTGCACCTATGTTTGTTAAATTGAAACAATAGGCAAGAAAAAACAATTTTCTTTTTTTAATAAAAATAAAAACCACTAAATTCTATATGGCGAGCTGAAGGCATTCCTGCCTGTACCTATGTTTGTTAAATAGAAACGATAGACAAGATAAAATTATTTTCTAGATTTAATTTTTAAAAATCCATGAAATAGATTATATGGCGAGCTTAAGGCATTGGTGCCTGCACTTATGCTTGTATTATAAACAATTTACAATTCTGCACACACATTTATAAATTTTGCATAATTACAATGCTACCAGACTTCGTCGAAGAAATTAGAATTATGGATATTGGTAAATAATATGAGGCAACGAATTAGCGTTTGAGATGCGTTATATCTACATTTTACATGTTATCTATATGCAGAGCACAACGTAAAGATATAGAACACATGCCTATAGTCCCATCGTATCTGTTCCATATCCGGTACAACCTAATCTAATGCGTGATCCAATAATACGGCCGTCACTCGTGTCGAACACGAATTGACTGTATACCACCTGCACCTAATATCATAAAACAGCATCCAAAATGTGTTATCCTAAGATATCCGTGAAATAAAATCAACATATGTCTCACATATCAGATAATATTTTTATGCTAATCGATGCTTATTTTCAAACAATCAAACATACGGAATCAGATGCACTGCAAAATATATTAATATTCTGTGTAAATACTGAGAGTTCAGCGTACGCCTGGTTATACGTGATATTTCATCGTTAGAAACATACAAACAAACAAACATATACTAACACACAGACACGTATGCGTGATGAGACAAGCTCTTAATCATCAGTGTGCCTGTGTGTTATTATGTATGCATGTGTGAAGAACCCGGTTTAATTATGCAAGGCACAACACTCCAGCAACCAATGCAAATGCATTTCTCGCTGTTTTGCCACGTTTGCCACCATATGTGACCCTTAAATTGTTATACATACGAATTTTCCCAAAACTACATTGGAATCAGTGAAAAGAAGCCGTTTCTAGACGAATAACAATGCAATTTCGCAGAAAAGTATTTATTTGATCGTAATATAATATATGGTTAGTTGTAATTGAATCTGTGCCCAAGACTGTGGGACCCATAAAATATTGAGATAAGTCGTTGGGACGGGTTCGGTAGGGGGCAAATGGGCAAAGTGCCAGACCAACACACACGCACGAACCAGTCAGTTCAGTTCAGTTGAGCTTGGCAGTTTTCTGTTGTAGACTTCCGCAGCTACCAACATTTGCTATTATTGACTGACCCACCTCAACAGACAAAACCATAATGCATTGTCTTGCTCTGCTGTATACGTAAATAACAATTCACAATTGTCTGAATTATTCATTCTCAAATTACGAGTATATTATGAAATCCAGTCGTACTCTTAATCTGTCTAGCAACGGTTAATATCTATTGATCCCCTAGATTTTTATTTCGCTTAATATGCTCATAGGTGTTTTTCAAGTAGTTAATGTAAGAATGTTTTTTTTAAATTTAATATTGTAACTCTGGGGGTGAAACTAAACATCTGGCAGTCGTGTGCACGTGTGCGCCTGGTCATTTCGTGGAAATCTGTCTCAGTAGTAGTAGACTCAGCCACACAGTTTTACGCGCGCTAAAGAACTAGGACTTCAGGGATGCATTCAGTATATTTAGTTATAAAAGCAGAAATAGGGAGTTTGTGCACCAATTAATAACATCCGTGCGATGACAGATACTGTCACATCCAGTTGATGTAAAATAAATGAAGCAGACGTAATTTCTCTATGTTTACACGTTACACTGTACACATAAGTACTTATCTGCTTGTGTCATATTTTACGTGTTAGATTTCAAAACATGCATTGTTTTAATAATACATGAATCGTACCACGAATTTGATACACGAGATTGTTTTTTTTAATAATTATACTAATTAACTCGTGGCCACCAAGTACCCATATCATATACAGTCCATTCTTCATGTATTCAATTATATATATAATCACCCAGATGTATGTATTGGTATATTTTGGCAGTTTATTTGGCACATATATTTTTAATGAAAACTACGTAAAAGAAAGTAGTGTGCGATTTATTATTTATAAATATAGTAGAGACAGGTAAAAATATGCGTAAATATTATCGTATAAAAACACACGGGCTCTGAGCGTACGGTATCAGTATGTACACATGAATGCGTGTCTGATTATTAAATGAGGCGGAGAATTAGGTTTAGGCGAAATCGACACCGACGCCACTGAGTTTCATGAGCGCACGTACTACACTGAACATCATTGTATGTTATTAATTAATGTTAATTAAGAAGCCTAATAGACAAAAGATTCAACTAACAATATAGGATATATGATTCAGTACATACATATTAATGTAATGTAGTAATTAGAATTACTTTTGGTACAGTCTGTAGCCGAATTTTCACTTATGCCGACATTAAACACAAGAAATCCAGCTTAGGTACGCACCTATGCGTCCAGCTCGCCTTATAAATAATATATGCGATGCCAGCAGCGCTTTTAATTATTATGCCATTTTGGTTAACAATTTGAAAAAATTTTATAGATATAAAAAGTCTAGCAATTTTTTGTTGATTATTTTGATATAATAAACAAGCTTAGGTAGAACGCACCTATACGTCCAGCTCGCTTTATAAGTAATATATGCGAAGCGAGCAGCGCTTTTAATTATTATGCCATTTTGGTTAACAATTTGAAAAAATGATATAGATATAAAAAGTCTTGCAATTTTTTGTAGATTATTTTGATATAATAAACAAGCTTAGGTAGAACGCACCTATGCGTCCAGCTCGCTTTATAAGATATATGCAATGCGAGCAGCGCTATTAATTATTATGGCCTTTTAGTTAACAATTTGAAAAAAATTTTATAGATATAAAAAGTCTTGCAATTTTTTGTAGAGTATTTTGATATAATAAACAAGCTTAGGTAGAACGCACCTATACTTCCAGCTCGCCTTATAAGTAATATATGCGATACGAGCAGTGCTTTTAATTATTATGCCATTTTGGTTAACAATTTGAAAAAATGTTATAGATATAAAAAGTCTTGCAATTTTTTGTAGATTATCTTGATATAATAAACAAGCTTAGGTAGAACGCACCTATACGTCCAGCTCGCTTTATAAGTAATATATGCGATGCGAGCAGCGCTTTTAATTATTATGGCCTTTTAGTTAACAATTTGAAATAATTCATCGATCCATCGGAAGTTTCTTGTAATTTTAATTCTTATTAAGTACATTTTTCAAATAAATGTTTTATATCTTTAACTGTTATAAGATTCACAAATGTTCCTTATTTTTTTAATTTCAATATTTTCTTTTATATATTACGTATAAGTGAAAAGGATATATAGTTGTTTACTGAAGCAATATATTAGAGTCTATACGATGTTAAGAAGTCATAATTAGTTTCATGTTTAACTAATTAGACGTATATGGTTAATCAAAACTTCTGTTCTGAACAAGCCTATTTACTCACCATGCTCTTATGTGTATTTAACATTACCAGGGCCGGGCCGACGCCTAACAAGCCTAAAAATAAACATTTCTTGCATTTACCCTAACTTACGTAGAGATACGCTAGACATACATATATCCATTTAAAGAAACAATTCTCTCGTTCGACAATTAGAAAAAGTAAATTATATTTTATTGAAAACAATATTAATTGGATATCTATTTGAACAGTAATTTATAATTGAAGTAAATTATACAATTATGTCGTATTTATACAATTAGGATTGATTGGAGATAAAACAAAAATGTTATACGGGTCAACGAGACTTTACTATATATTGTGTAGTAAGAATAAGAACCGGTGTCATTGAGACAGATTCGTTGTTTGTGATGACAATCAATGTGGGTGTACAGATAGCCAAATAAAATTACTCGTGCTTTAGAAAGAGACATAACATAATAGATGGCTTCCTACTCCCACACACACGTTGGAAAAATTGTACCCAGTGTATCAATTTATTAAGAGGGTTTTTAGCCGTACGAAGTATCGGTGTGTCTATAGCATTCTCAGATCAAAAATTGTCCTTAACAAAAAGTGTTTGTCTCGTCGCCCTGAATCCAAAAATATATATAACTTATATACTTGGATGTTTAGTTGTCGCTCGCTCTGAAGGTACCAGAGCGATTCATACCAAATTTGCTACACATATTATTTAGTATCCCATTTGGATCTACACGCAGTTAAAATTCAATCGCCCGTATAGTTCCCGAGTTATAGGGCCCCAAAATTTGAAACCCCCCTTAATACTGCCTTCACATGGAACCACGGGTTAACCTAGTATTATAAAAAAATAATCGAGTGAAGGCAACTTTTTGTTTCTAACGTTTTTTCAGAAAATGTATCAGATAAGAATTAAAATTACAAGAAACTTCTTGTTTCTAACGTATTTTCAAAAAATGTACCTAATAAGAATTAAAATTACAAGAAACTTCCGATGGATCGCCGAGTGAACTGCATCATGTATATGATATGGGCACATAGATCCCACGGGTTAACCTAGTATTATAAAAAAATAGTCGGGTGAAGTAAACTTTTTGTTTATAACGTTTTTTCAAAAAATGTACCTAATAACAATTAAATTTACAAGAAATTTCCGATGGATCGATGAGTGAACTGTATTCTGTATATGATATGGGCACATGGAACCACGGGTTAACCTAGTATTATATAAAAATAGTCGAGTGAAGTAAACTTTTTGTTTCTAACGTTCTTTCGAAAAATATACCTAATAAGAATTAAAATTACAAGAAACTTCTGATGGATCGATGAGTGTACTGTATTCTGTATATGATATGGGCACATGGGTTAACCTAATATTATATAAAATAATCGAGTGAAGGTCACTCCAACTAGTTTTATTTTTATTTAAAAGTGTAGACAATTAAAAGTAATGCAAAATGAGTGAACTGTATTCTGTATATATGATATGGGCACATAGAACACACGTGTTAACCTAGTTATATATAAAAATAGTCGAGTGAAGGCCACTCCAACTAGTTTAATTTTTATTCAATAGAACAAAATTAGAAATGTAAATAAATCACAAACTGTAATATATTCGTTCCGTTTTTGAAAATGCATCATAAACCTACTAATTATATTGTGTGTATGTGACTAGGGTAAATGTGAATAAATATTTCGAAAATCGTAATAAATTGGGGGTAATTTGCGGTTGGTTCCGGTGGCGGTAATGCGATTGTTGCATGTTCCCGCCACTCCAACAGAAGACATTTCTCCCGAGCGTGAATACCTGTGACTGTAGCATATACAGGAGCGCGTCAAACGCACTGTGACGTCATCAACACCTCCCCCCCCCACCCCCTAAATTAGCTATTTAGTCTAACCTGCCACTAACATATTTTTAGCTCGCCGTAACATAGCACAAGACAGCTATAATGTTTGGTTGAGCGTCTATGCTCAAATGAAACCCCTTACAGTTGGATGAGGAGAAGGGTAGGGGTGGGGAGGGAGTGTAGTATCGTGAACAGAGCAGAACAGAACAGAACAGAGAGCAGTCTTGAATGGTTCCTCTGGTAATAATGCAATTAGAAATAGCTTCCGGCCGCCTTTATGGCCGTCCATTATCTGCGCACTTTGAAATCCTGTCGTGTGTCCTCGTCCTCGTCCTGTGAAACAGTGATGTGGTTTGCTACTAACTAACCATTCCCTTTGTTGCCTCTGTTCTGCTTCGTCGGTCAAACTTTGCCCTATATTATATATTCCCTTCCTTCCTATTCTAGGTCATTATTAATTATACGCAAAACTTTATAATTTACACGAAATATACATAAAAATACTTGTACCTTTACTGAAACAAGATATCTAAATATTCCAAGAACGTAAAAATTGTTTAAACATGTATAGGAATAGATGCAGAGCACAATCAATTCCTAGAGGAATTGAATTCATAATTCACAATTCACCTACAATTAATTAATTGCTCTTTTCTGTGGATTTGTGTTGCATTAATCCTATTTACCAATTACAAATACGTTTTAATTCAAAATGAATTGAAGCCTTTTTGCTAATTTCAAGTCTTTTTTGAAAACTTGTGTTATAATACATTAATCCTATTTACCAATTACGAATATGTTTTAATTCAAAACGAATTTGAAACCTTTTTTGCTAATTACAAACCTTTTATGCGATTTTGTATTATAAATCAAAAGGAATTAAGCCCTATTTATCAATTGTAAGTATGTTATAATTCAAAAGAAATTGAAGCCTTTTTGACAATTATAAACCTTTTTTGGGATTTTGTTTTAGTAATCAAAAGGAATAAAGCCCTGTTTAGCAATTGTAAATCTGCTATCAGGAATTGAAGCCTTTTATGGGATTTAGTATTATAAATTAAAAGGAATTAAGACCTATTTATTAATTGTAAATATATTATAATTCAAAGGGAATTGAAGCCTTTTTCACAATTTTGAGCCTTTAATGCGAATTAAAGCCCTTTTAGATAAGTTATGAATATTTCGCACAACTTTTCTTTTCACAAGTTTCTTTACAAAAATGTACCAGTTACGAGAAAACTGCTACAGAAAATCGTAAATATCTTATTTATGTTCCTATAGATACAGGTATAGGGATTATATGTAATAAATCGTATGAACTATGCCTGACAAAATTTAGACAGGGAAATAAAATAGACCCAATAACGTATTGGTTATTGAAGGTAAATATATATATATATATATATATATATATATATATATATATATATATATAAAAACAGTACATATTAAATATATATTGATAAGGTGAATATTAAAGAAACAACACCTATAATTTATAATAATGAAACAGTATTTAATAACGTAATTAAATAATAAGCTAAATTCTAGTGAAACCAGCGTATGAAAAAAGACGAGTGTAGGCCACTAATAATATTTAAATATATATTGATAAGGTGAATATTAAACGAAACAACATCTATATTTTATATTAAAAAACCGTATTTAATAACGTAATCAAATAATAAGCTAAATGCTGGTGAAAACTACGTATGAAAAAAGACGAGTGTAGGCCACTAATAATATTTAAATATATATTAATAAGGTGAATATTAAACAAAACAACATTTATATTTTATATTAAAGAAACCGTATTTAATAACGTAATAAAATAATAAGCTAAATGCTAGTGAAAACTACGTATGAAAAGTCGAGTGTAGGCCACGCCACATTTTATTAATGTAATAAAGTAATTGTTAATAACCACATTTTAAAAAAATAACAAAATACAAATTTGAATTGTCAATATTGAACGACAGAGATATAACCTGGAATATGGGTTATTCAACCCAACTGGGGTTAGAGAATAGGTTGCAGAATCGGCACTATTGTTACCGAATAACACAATAATACTAATCACTATAACACACAGCTAAATATGTTTGTGGAATAAAAAACCGGCACAAAATTGTATTGGAAATAATTTTACCTGCGGGAGATTAGCAGCGATTTGGCGTTGCAGGGAGTCTCGTTCCTTTTCGACGTCCGTCAACTTAATTTCAGTTTCTGACAACTGATTCTGTGTGTCACGCAAACTTTCCACTAACTTATCACGCTCGTCCAACATAGACACCATTAACTGTTCAAAATTCGCATCTTCCCCGGAAAACTGGGAGCTGCGCTGACTGATACTGTCCTCCGATATTGTCGGCATCACATCACACATCATATTCCACATGGCTACCGCTATTTTATTATTTACAAATTGTTGAACACACACACTCGCGATCAAACAAACGATACGATTTACATTACGTATAAAGTTATTATTATTATCACGGGGCTAGAAACGGCTTTAGAGTACGTAAAGGGTAGTTGTACAAAATAACACTATTAACTAAAAGTCGCGAGCGAAATGCGCGACCTGTATTTAAAATGGCACGTAGACATGCTTAACATATCACTTAACTGAATTAAATACATTATAGACCAAATACTAGACTCAGACACACCTACAAATTCCTGCCAGAACACTTCTATCACTCAACTTCCCTGTGCGACCAGCCATTTTGAACTCGACGTCAAACAAGTCGTACCGGCCGGTATAACAGGCACAATACCGCTAACTCCCCCAAAATACCCAAAATTTTAAACAATTTAAAACCAATACTACACATATTCAAATCTCTTTTAATATTATTACAAATCTCTAAACTTAAATATAAAAATTGCCTTAATCGGCGAGTTGCCACATTTGTTCTCCAAATTCATCAAAATACACAAAATATAAAACTAATACTACAAATATTCAAAACTCTTTTAATATAAATACAAATCGCTATGTTTAAATATAAATTTTGAATAAAATTGACTCAATCGGCATTATTTGCAAAACTTATGAATTAGTCGCTTCAACTGCCACTAGATGGCTAGTTTAAAGCTAATTTATGTAGATTTGTAAATTCTACGACTATCTAAGTTATTAATATTGTTTTGGTATTAACATTAGTTGCAAACAAGAGTAATATAAATTTAACCGCATTATAATTTTCAAATAAACTTAAAAACTGTAAATGTGATCAATTTTTTTTTGCGAAGAGCGAGCTGGTGGCGTCACCTATTAGCGACAAGCTAAATTAAATACGAACCCTAACCAAAATTACAGTTATTTATGTCTTCAGCTCGCCTTAAATGAATGGACTACAAAAGTGATGACGCGTAATTGTGCGGCAAATTTAGATGCGGTCGCGGCCATTTTCGTTTCTTATGGGATTTAACATGTTTGTACCGTTCTTACGAAAATGGCCGCGACCGCATCTAAATTTGCTGCACAATAACGCGTCATCACTTTTGTAGTCCATTGCATAATACGAACATCGCACAACTTCGAATGTCTATATTTTAAATTTGCGGTTGGCAACATTGTTTGTGTTTGACGTTTGTCCGCAACAATGGCCGTCGATAGTGGTGGTTTAAGTTTATTTAATATTTTCGCATTTAATTCCTTTCGTGTAAATTCAAAATGTTTTTTATTAGTTCTTTAGCAGTGTATAAAAATAGATTTCGTCAAAAATGTCGTGCAAGGGTAAAAAGTCTGGCCGTAAACTAACCAGTAAACCAATTGGAGGTTAGGGTAACATAAACAATTAAATATCCGATTTTTACCATTCTATAAACATTGTAGTGATCTATTGACCATATAAAGCTTATTTGCATAATAGTTACATGATTATGGAATGATAAATTTCTCAAATATAACGCCTTGAGTAGTTTGTATCCATAGAATTGTTGCACGTTATTCGCCATAAGAATAATTTTACGAGTTTTTGTGTGTTTTAATGAGTGAATAAGTGAATATATTATAAGTGTGTGTATTATACATGGTAACCACATTTTATTTAGGAAGTGAATATTTACGCGTACAAAATGATTTATTAGTTTTAATTAATCGGATATACACGTTTTTTGGATGACGTTTGTTTGTGTGTGTGTGTTTGAACGCGCTAGAATCTGCTGAAGGTAAAATTACTATTCTATTTTTGAAAATAATATCTTAACCGGAAGTAACAGTGCTTACACAAATAAAACATGATTTATATATATTTTCATAGAAACACAAAAAATTATTGTAAAAATATGTCTTATGGCGAATAACACGTAACACTCCTGTGTCGTCATCACTTAAGTATTATATTATGAACTTCTCATTAATTTCTTAATGAATAATATTAGATGTGACAATAAACGATTTCGCCAACGCAACAAAATGCACAAACCGTGCGAAGAAGAGCGTCCACAGCGTTACAACAGTGATTAAACAGTTAGAGATCGACAATCGCGCCTGGGATGAAAAAGCGGACGAGTTCGACGGTGACTTCGACTTCGTCGAGGAAGAAAACGAAGCAGGCGAAAAAATATTTGTCATTCAACGTCGACACCAGAAAAAAACAGTGTCAACCAGTGACTTAAGTGCCCGGAACGGTGTCACATATCCGTTAGATATTTGGTTTCTAATATCCGAGTTTATCCGACCGGAAGACGTCGGCCGTTTCGCGGGCATTTGCAAAAGTACCAATGCCGTAATAAACAGTGCCAAATTTTGGTTTAGCTTATACAAACGTCACTACAAAATAACGCCTAGCCTGCCAGAACGGTTACAACCGGAATGCATGGTTAGGCTATACGGGTTAAAAGCGTGCGTGACTCGCGCCCTGTTTTTCACCTATCCCCCATTCATTGAACGGTTAAAAACGACATTCGAAGTACATCCGCACATTTTAATAAAACGCCAATGTGTCCTAATTTGGCATAAAAAACGCAAAAATAAATGGTTATACTATTTTAAATTAAAGGAGCAAACAAATTTGAGCAAAAAAACCGAGATTACTAATAAACCGGATCTAATTGAAATGTTAGAGGATGTTTGCGCGAATTTTGAGCTAAATTGCCGAATTTTACAAGTGACTTGTCCACATTTCATCCCTATTGCGCCTATAATGGGCTTAACGCTATCTAGCGTGTCCTTAACGTTATCGCAAGGGTTTCGGAGCCACCGGCTGCAATTAGGGTTTGGGTCCGGGCTTAGTTACTCCACGCGCTCGCCAGATGTCTCCACTAGTGTCGAAGTTAGCTTGGACCCGGTCATCAATGTGAAAGTGCTGGACTGGTGGCACCCTCTGTACCCGCACGCACAAACCACCCCATTTTTATTGAACCAAGAATGAACCCGGATCAGTTAACTGTAATCCATTGCGTACATAATGGACCTAGCGTGTTCTTACCATTATCGCAAGGGTTTTGGAGCCAGTGACTGTAATTAGGGTTTGGGTCCGGGTGAAAGTTACTTCACGCGCTCACAAGATGTCGCTACTTGTGTCGAAGTTAACTTGGACTCGGTGATCAATGTGCTAGACTGGTGGCACCCTCTGTACCCGCACGCCCGAACCACCCGTTTTTATTGAACCACGAATGAACTCGGATCAGTTAACTGTGTAATCTCGATTATTGCGCTCATGTGGAATTTTGTTTACATATATTTTACGCACTGTTTATTAAATTTATATTGCAATTTTTTGTATTTCATATCAAATTGAGAGATAATTTATTAATAATTTCTGTTGAAATATTGGGACTTATAGTTAGATATGTTAGTTAATTGTATTATTGCAGGACCAAATTTAAATAAATTGTTTACTTTCATTGATCCTGTTTATGTTATTTACCACAGTAGTTAAACAGCTGGAGTGGCCTACACTTGACTGTCTTGTCCTTTCACTGTCCGTATTTTTATTTTCTTTTACGAAGTATTTCAAAGTATTATTCCAGGACTAAATTTAAATAGTTTCCTTTCATTTATCCTGTTATTGTTATTTATTTTGGTTGTAGAAAGAACTGGAGTGGCCTACACTCGACTGTCCTGTCCTTTCACTATCCGTATTTTTATTTTATTTTACGAAAGATTTAAAAGTATTATTCCAGGACTAAATTTAAATAGTTTACTTAAATAAATTTATCCTGTTATTGTTATTTATTTTGGTGGTAGAAAAAACTGGAGTGGCCTACACTAGACTGTCTTGTCCTTTCACTATCCGTATTTTTATTTTCTTTTACGAAGTATTATTCCAGGACTAAATTAAAATAAATTGTTTACTTTCATTTATCCGGTTATTGTTATTTATTTTGGTGGTAGAAAAAACTGGAGTGGCCTACACTCGACTGTCTTGTCCTTTCACTATCCGTATTTTTACTTTCTTTTATGAAGTAATAAGAAGGTCCTGTAAACATGAAAAATTTCGAACGGATATACACGTTTTGACTTCCCTGAAAATAGCAGTTTGGGATATATATATATATATATATATATATATATATATATATTAAGGAAAGTCGAGTACAGGCCACTCCAGATTGTTTTAACATACATTATCCTAGATAAAATAGAGAAAATTAAATGTTTAGCTTGATTGAAAAATAATTCAACGTCAATTTAAGGCACAAAACTATTCTAAATCAGCCTTATCTGAAATAATACCGAGTTTTAAAGGTTAAATAGACCTTTACTATTCACTCGGTGCAACCACAATAATTCCCAGGTTCAACGTAAAATAAAATAAACTTGTTTCGGTAATAAAGTATACTCGAGCTTAAATTTACGATTTTTTGAATGTATACTATCTACTCCCTACTGAGTTTCACTCGTTGAGAAATACGTTTCAGTACCTATAGTTTCACTACCACTGGTTTACTGACAATGAAAATAATATTACATTGGTAATACTATTACCTTCTAGATTCTAGGACTTTTGACAACAAAATCTGCAGTTATTACTTTCTTATACGAATGTATATTATATATAGGGAAGTATTTTCATCATAAGCTGGCACCAATGCCTGCAGCTAACATTATATTAAATATATACGCGTTTGCTTATGGATATAGAAAGTCTTACAAATTTGTATAGATTTATTTGATTTACTAAAGCAAATAGTGTGGCCTGAACTCGACTTTCTTTTTACGTAGTTTTCCCTATATATTTGTCATTTCATATATTCACATACTGCAACCAACGTTACATAAGTGCATTCCTGTACTTCTTATGTAACATGGCATGTTTTAAATAAAACACTCACTCTCTGTTGTACACCCTTTCCCTGCGGTTGTTTTTATTCGCCCAACAACCATATCTAGAAAATACGAGCAATTTTGCATCGGTCGCTTGAAGTTTACGAAGCGTTAAATCGTTGGGTTCATTTTTCAGCAAGAAAATACATATTTTGCATTTTAAGATTATTTACAAGCACGTATAGGGCACCACTATTATTCAAACTTTGACTACAAATATAAAATATACTTTAGAGATACATGCGTAACACAGTCTTTCTTATACGAATGTATTTAAGGAAGTATAACTATGAAAAATTGCTAAATAAATCTGACTATTCTCTGAATGACGTCTGTGTATCTGAGTGTGAACGCTCTAGAGTCAAAATTGTTTACAGTAAAATTATGAAACATTAAGAATAGAAATACAGCTCGCTGTATAGTCAAATGAGTGAATTTTTACTTTCTTATATAATATTTCAACGAAAATACACGTTTTGACCTCCCTGAATCCAATGTGACTATTTTCGGAATGTGTGTCTGTCTGTGAACGCTTTAGAGCCAAAACTGTCGAACGTACAATTGTTTTTATTATTATATATCAAAATTATTCCACAAAATGTGTTGTCTGAATTATTTAGTTGTTATAATTATAAATACGCAGTGTTTGATAAAGAGAATTCAATCAATAAAAATATATCTTTTGTAAACAATCTTTTAATATCCTGTGAGCGAAAGAAATTTTACACAAAGAAAATAATGGTTCTAATTTAGTTACGTAATATCTATTTTAAGTTCTTATACGAATGTATATAAGGAAGTATTTTAATCACTAAACATATCGGATTCGACATTTTAACAAAAATACTTAACTATTTTCGACATAAGTGCAGCCTTTTTAGTGATGTTGGAGAAAGGACAATAAAATGCATAGAGTTTGTACTTCCGGTTTGAATTGGAGGTGCATATCTTGACCACATACAAGTCTTAGGTTCGACAGTTTTGGCTTTCGTTCGAAATTTATCATGATTAAAGACTTACTTATTACGTAAAAGAAAATAAAAAACGGTATAACTGTATTTTTAGTTACAACTTATAGAGAGTAAATGATGTTAAAATGAAATTATTTTGTCATTAAAATGCTTTTTCCTGTCCATAGTTTTCAATTTAAGCTTATAAGATATTCATTTAAAATACTTTCATCAATGTAAAGAGCTCGGGTGGTCTACACTTGACTTTCTTATACTTCCACAATCTATTGCACATTTTTATGTTTGCAATACTATTTTATATACATTCATGTAAGGCAAATTGCCTACGTTCACAATACTTCGTTGTATAAAAACGTATTAGCACTGTGAAACCGAAGTTTGAGTTTGTTTTTTATGATAAAGGACATATGGTTATTTAATGAATATATTTTTGATTGATTTCAATAAATTGTGTCATACGCAAGTGCGTTGGTATCATATCGTATTATTAATGTTTAGTTAGTTTGTCAGTGGTTCTGGCACTTGAGTTGCAGATTCTAAATAAATCCACACTTCAACACGCCAACCTGACAATGCGATAAAATTACCCGTTACAATATTAAACAAACAAATCAGTATTAAACACGTGTTTAGATTATTTGTAATTTTCTGCTCTTAATTACTATTTGGTTCACTGTTAACTCTGAATAGTTTTGCTGTAAAGCTTCCGCTGGCGTGGACCCGATACGCGAACCAACACTCTGGTTTAAAACCAAAGGTTGTTAAATACTACCATTGTTCATACAAACTAGATTATTATTTGTAATATTCTAATCTTAATTACTATTTTTTTATTTATTGAGAATTTGTGATTGACTTTATTAAAATGATGAACACCTATAACGATTAAGTTGAGGCTTATGAATGGAGGCTCCAATGTATTTGTAATCGATTTATGGTGTACCTATTAATTATTATTTATCCATGTATACGTAAAGGTAATGTTAGCAAGACAGTGAGAAATGTCTTTGTCCAGCGAGGCAAGCTTTCACCATACGTACCGTAACCCTTCCTGCCCTTAAACTGCCCGATTCAATCTATTCAATCCACTAATATTAATATCGATTCTTGTTTACACACAAACAACAGAACATATTCTTTAGAATTACATAAACGATGTCAATATTGTTCAAACAACTCAGCTTACAAATTACAAAAGTAAACAAGCTTAGGTAGAACGCACCTATGCATCCAGCTCGCCTTATAAGTAATATATGCGATGCGAGCAACGCTTTTTAATTATTATGCCCTTTTGGTTAACAATTTGAAAAAATGTAATATATATAAAAAGTCTTGCAATTTTTTGTAGATTATTTTGATATAATAAACAAGCTTAGGTAGAACGCACCTATGCGTCCAGCTCGCTTTATAAGTAATATATGCGCTGCGAGCAACCCTTTTTAATTATTATGCCCTTTTGGTTAACAATTTGAAAAAATGTAATAAATATAAAAAGTCTTGCAATTTTTTGTAGATTATTTTGATATAATAAACAAGCTTAGGTAGAACGCACCTATGCGTCCAGCTCGCTTTATAAGTAATGTATGCGATGCGAGCAGTGCTTTTTAATTATTATGCCCTTTTGGTTAACAATTTGAAAAAATGTAATAAATATAAAAAGTCTTGCAATTTTTTGTAGATTATTTTGATATAATAAACAAGCTTAGGTAGAACGCACCTATGCGTCCAGCTCGCTTTATAAGTAATGTATGCGATGCGAGCAGTGCTTTTTAATTATTATGCCCTTTTGGTTAACAATTTTAAAAAATGTAATAGATATAAAAAGTCTTGCAATTTTTTATAGATTATTTTTATATAATAAACAAGCTTAGGTAGAACGCACCTATGCGTCCAGCTCGCTTTATAAGTAATGTATGCGATGCGAGCAGCGCTTTTTAATTATTATGGCCTTTTGGTTAACAATTTAAAAAATGTAATAGATATAAAAAGTCTTGCAATTTTTTGTAGATTATTTTGATATAATAAACAAGCTTAGATAGAACGCACCTATGCGTCCAGCTCGCTTTATAAGTTATATATGCAAGACTGAATGCTTTAGCAGATATTTCATTATTAAACATGGTTAACCACATTCTAATGTAAGGGGCATATAATTGTTTGAAACATTGACAATAATTCAGGGAAATTGTGAATTATAATGGCAATGTACACATACATATGAGTGTATACAGAGATGACGGTGTGTATCGTATCATTGGGCAAGCAGTGTCTCCAGGGTAAACGGGTAAATGGGCACGCACTGGTACCGACACGTGTCCACCCGACACCATCGACCCCATTTCAATACAAAACACTCAAGTGAACCAGAATAGGTATAACAGATGCATTGAAATACATACATATTCACATTCAGTCGCAGGGAACGTCCAAACGGTTTGTTTTTTGAAAAAAGAATGTCAACTTTCTCAGTTACGCCAATTTCCCTTTACTTCCTTATACGAACGTATATAACGAAGTATTGTTACCATGAAAACGTTAGAACTGATGTTTGTGTGTGTGTCACATTCGATTCAAGGAGGGTTAAAATGTGTATATCTGTTAAAATCTGGATCCCATGATTACAATACTCATTTATTACTGTATATAAGAAAGTAATATTATGTTACGCAGATAGTGGAAGTATAATAAAGTCGAGTGAACACCACTCCAGTTGTTTTCCTATGTTCAATGCGGGTATTTTTTGTTGCTTATACTGTTAGTAGCCTGAGGTGAGGGTATTTCGACGAGTTTAAATATTTATATCCAATAAACTGCTTTGCAAATCGTTGATTATCTGGTACAAACCTAGCTGTAGGCAATAATGCCTTCATTTTTATGTAGAAAACATTTTTTTAACCACTGAATATATTATTGAAGACAAATATAGACAATAATGATTGTTATTCATTTCAAAATAATTATTTATAATTATTACTTTCTGGCATTTAGGATTTTCCGTAGCAGTTTTCTCATAACTGGTACATTTTATAAAGAAACTTTTCAAACAAAAGTTGTGAGAAATTTTAATATCTTTCAATATGAAATTTACTATTTTTGCGATAAGTGCAGCCGTTCTAGTGATATTGGAGATAGAACAAAAAATGCATGGAGTAAACATGCATTTAAAATGTTCCGTACCAATTTTCTAGTAACTGGTACTTTTTTTGCAGAAACTTTTCAAACAAAAGTTATGCAATATATTAATATCTTTCATTATGTAAGTAACTATTTTTGCCATAAGTGCAGCCGTTCTAGTGATATTGGAGTTAGAACAAAAAATGCATTTAATATGTTCCGTAGCAATTTTCTCGTAAATGGGGGGTTTCAAATTTTGGGGCCCTATAACTCGGGAACTATACGGGCGATTAAATTTAAACTACGAACGAATTCAAATGGGTTACCAAGTAATATTTTTAGCAAATTTGGTGTAAATCGTTTTGGAACCTTCAGACCAGTAGAGGGTATTTTGTTGCATACCAATCATACGATGTATTTAAATAAATACAGATAAATGAAAGATTTATATTTTTATGTTGGTAAATCGAATAAAGTGTTCTTGATTATGTTACATTTACAAGCAATTTACGTCAATTAATAAACGCTGATAGTTTTTCACGAATGCGGCTGCCAAACAATATAATGACAATGACATTTTCCCCAAACACAAAATCGTATTCCGACAAACTTGTTCACATATATATATATACAGCCGCTGCAATTTCCTGTTGTCACCGCCAAATTGACTTTAAATTTAAACCGAATCGAACACACACACGCACGTGCGTACTAATAAAAAAGAATCGATAATGCCTAATGGAATAATGCCATTATACAATCGACATATTTCAATATTATACACTGTCACGCATATTCACACATTAAATCTATACCTAACTCAAATTATGAATATTATAATTTTTGAATATACTCAAAAAGAAATTCAAAATTATAATTTTTAATATTTTTTTATGGCCTTTAGGTTAACAATATGAAAAAATCTTGTAGACATAAAATATCTTAGAATTATTAGTAACATTTTTGAGTGTTTTCATTATTTTTATAAGGGCAGTATTAAGGGGGGTTTCAAATTTTGGGGCCCTATAACTCGGGAACTATACGGGCGATTGTATTTAAACTGCGAGCGGATTCAAATGGGATGCCAAGTAATATATGTAGCAAATTTGGTGTAAATCGCTAAGGTACCTTCAGAGGCGTACAGGGCACAAATTTGGTCGAGAGTATATAAGTTATATATATATATATTTTTGGATTCAGACATTCAGAGCGACGAGACAAACACTTTTTGTTAACGACATTTTTTAATACGAGAATACTACAGACACACGAACGATTGCGTAGGTGGCGCAGCTGTTTTATAAAGAGATCAATTTTCAAATAATTAAAATTTTAATGAATAAATTTCTCGCTTTTGCTTATATTAATATGTATTTTTACTTATATGAATAAATATACAAAGAAGTATTCTAACATCGACTTCATTCACAGATTGTCAAAACGTGTATTCCCGTTAAAATATCGAGTTTACAATACTTCCTTTTATATATTGTCTGAGAAAATTAAATTAGAAATGTTTAATGTTTGATGATGTGGATTTAAAAACGATCTTGAAAACTGATTGAGGAATAATTTGTATAAGAGTTTAATCTATGATGTAGTTTGCATTGTATGTCGATAAAAAAGAAATCTGATACTGCGTATATAAGTCGAAATGAACATACGAGAGATTTTATCGTTTAAGTCTATAGTTAAACAAAACTTTACTATTAAAAAGTTAATATAGTTTATGATTTTGTATGTACACAGTATATATGTTATGTATAGATACATATGTATGTATATATGTATATATAAACGATCATACGAATTTATATTGAACTGATTTGAATTTATGGCGATTCAATTTTATACACATTACAGTTTCATATTCTGAATGAAAATAAGACAATGTTTCTTTTTGGCTCTAGAGCGAATATAGTTATATATATATATATATATATATATATATATATATATATATATATATATATATATATATATAATCGGATTTTTATCGATTATATCGATATATCATTATGCAAATTACTATTGGTGTTGGTCAATTTTTAAATTTAAAACTAATTAATCGTTTTTTTTAAATATTAATTCAATCCATCGAAATCGATTTAAAATTTAAATAACGGATGAGTAATCGATTTAAAATCGAAAAATATAGATTTAACCCCCAATTAATTGATTAAAAACGAAAACAATTGGTTTAAAATTCTTATCGATATATCATTATGCAAATTATTATTAGGGCTGGTCAATCTTTATATTTATAACTAATTAATCGTTTTTTGAAAAATATTAATTTAATCCATCGTTTTTAAAATCAGATTTTTACCGATTATATCGATATATCATTATGCAAATTATTATTAGGGTTGGTCAATTTTTAAGTTTAAAAGTAATTAATCGTTTTTTGAAAAATATTAATTTAATCCATCGAAATCGTTTTAGAAATTCAAAAGTAATCGATTTAAAATCAACAAATATAGATTTAACCCCCAATTAATTGACTAATAAGGAAAACAAATGGTTTAAAATCTAATTTTTATCGATTATATCATTACGCAAATTAGAATTTGATCAAATTCTTAAAATGAAAATAAATTATTTTAATTAGTTTATTGAATTTTCAAACCAAATTTGTATATCCTGTGAAAGAAAATTTCCTATTTTTTGAAAATAAAAACAGTTTGAGTTAAAAAAAATGATTCTTATAAAAGTTGAATATATAAAAATTTCAAGCAACTTTAGTTCAAAAAATTGTTTCGAAATAGCTTTTACTTTTACGTTTCCCTGGTTTCCCATTATGATATGGTTTCAGAGCAACCATAGTACACTGGCACCATTGGCGCTTGCATCAATTATTGTATATACTTAAAGTATTCCATAATAGACGTATTCTTGTTTGTTAGTAGTTTTATGTATTATATAAGCCACAGTTTCTAATAAACTGTGACTATATATATATATATGTATATACCCTAACCTAAATATAGTGAACTTGACATGCATATAGGTTTATTATACCTGCAAAACGAATTAGAATAAGGGAGAATTTATAGTAAAATGGACAGAGATGCAACAAGTAGTAATATTTGTTGGGGAAACTAGGGCAAATTATGCTGGAAAGGTAATAAAATACTTGTTACGCTTAAAACACAGACTGTCAAGTGTTCTAATTCCCATAACTTACTTATGACTCTATTATTAATTAAACATACAGGCACGTCAAGTACTTTGCCTTAATTATCAAACTATAAGCTAGGAAAACTTCTTTTATAACTTATATACACGTTCTTGGACTGTATACAAAAAAGTTTAACTTTCTTATACATAAATATATTGAAAATTGCAAACAAAAAAGTATTAATCGAACAAATGGAGACTAATGAATGCGTTAATTTTGCCGCTGTGAACGTTAGTACTGTTTGCCATAATACAATATGATTATGTGACACCTGGTTATCCGAAATAAAGTATTTGATGAAGATGATCATGCTGATCCACGTATCCGAATGTGTGAATAATTATGTACGATTGCACCGAGGGATGATGTAGGTAATGTGTGATTGGCTGGAGGGCGGGTCTGACGCCGACGCCGCCGTCGCCGTCGCTTATAAAAGTTGGAGGACATCTGGCCGTCGACTCCACACTCGCGTTCACATCTCACTACATGACACATCGCATTACTACGTATAAGAAAACATATCGCGGACTCGTCGGACAACAGGTGATTCGATCCAACTCAACCGACACCGCGACTGTCTCATCTGCGGATAACTGAACGGTGAGTACCCTTTTACCATTTTTTTTTTTGTTTTCTAATAATGTTGCTTTATATTGTTTTAAATTTCTTCAATTGTTTGCTGTTAAACAATAACAATATGTATTGTAATCAGGGAAACATTATTTTCGTAAGTTTTTATATCTATAACTTTTATACGATTTATTTCTTCTTTAATTTATACTATTTTCGAGATATTGAGAAAGTAGCAAGAAAAAACTATTACTTCCGGTCAAGATATCGTTTAAAAAAATAGGAGATTTTACAAATCTTGAGTTTAAAGTTTTATTATTATATCAACAGTTTTTGCTGTAGAGCGATACAGACACACCGCACACTAATCTCCCTGCAGTAACATACAGACATCGCCCTCTACTGTCATCATATTTTAAATATATACAGACAGACAAACACACAGGAAAATAATTTTATCTTATATGTCAAAAATAAGTTATAGTTATTATTGTGATTTTTTGACCAATAAATGAAAAAGATTACGAAAAACGTTGGAATGTTTCGAGTGATGATGTTAATATTTTTATTTATGTAACCAGTTAAGAAATGCCTCAATTTTTGTGTTTCCTACCGTGGTTTAATGTTAAATTACTTCTAGTTCCTTGAAAATAAAACTTAATCGACTTTTCCTAGCTGGGGTTAAACATAAATAGCAATTTATTCTATTTGCCGATCAGTAAACCTAATTATGCAATGAAATAAGCAAAGTTGTATTTGTGAAATTACATTACGTACTGATCAATACATAAGCTATGCATTTTTACTCTAAATATAGAAGTTTTAAGTGTTTTTTCTCGTATATAATAAAACCTTAATACAACGAAATAATTCAGTTGTAAAGATGTTCGTTAAACCCGAAAAACCGTTAATTATTAATTTTTAGATAAGTCTAATTTGCTCGTGAACGGCTGCCCTTATCGCAAAAATAGGTATATACATAATGGAAAATATGAATATTTTGCACAACTTTTGTTTGAAAAGTTTTTTCAAAAAATGTGCCAGTTACGACAAAATTGCTACGGAACATATTAAATGCATGTTTACTCCATGCATATTTTGTTCAATCTCCAATATAATTAGAACGACTGCATTTATGGCAAAAATAGTTATGTTCTTAATAAAAGATATGAGTATTTTGCACAACTTTTGTTTGAAAAGTTTTTTCAAAAAATGTGCCAGTTACGAGAAAATTGCTACGGAACATATTAAATGCATGTTTACTCCATGCATTTTTTGATCTACCTCTAATATCACTAGAACGGCTGTACTTATAGAAAAAATAGTTTTATTCATAATGAAAAACATGAATATTGCGCACAACTTTTGTTTGAAAAGTTACATTAAAAAATGTAGCAGTTACGAGAATAATGCTACGGAACATATTAAATGCATGTTTACTCCATGCATTTTTTGTTCTATCTCCAATATCCTTAGAACGGTTGCACTTATGGCAAAAATAGGTATGTTCATAATGAAAGATATGAATATTACGCACAACTTTTGTTTGAAAAGTTTCTTTAAAAACTGTACCAGTTACGAGAAAACTGCTACGGAAAATCAAGAATGTTCTTATTTGCGTTACATTAACACAGTACTGAATGATCTGTCCTGTTAACGAACGTATTTTGTTTTGAAATTGAGCTTAATTTGAAAATAGGTTACATCGTCAATTGTAATTTAAAATCTGATCGGCGCGGCGATCGATAGGAGTTTTACGATACTTCCAATTTGTTCTATGTCCATTTGGACACATTCCAAACACCCTGTTAAATGGGTTGGTGTGCAGGGCCTTTTTGATTACTAATACTATTGAACCCCTATTCTGAGTAAGTCAATCAACAATAGTAGAGTACGATATCCTACTGTTGCAGCAGGGAGTATTTTCTTATTAAGCGAGCTAAAGGTATAGTGCGCCTGTACCTATGCTTGTTATATATGTGCGACCGTTTAAGCCTGGTTTTCGAAGAGATTCCCAGTGGCTAACGGTAGCACAGGCGACATTCAACAAATTCCGACTGATCTAGACATATTTTCAAATAGTTTAAAAGCTCACCACTAAAAGTTGTATAAACTCTTCAAGCTAAATTCCCGAACAAAATGCAGTCACATTCTGCAACTATTATTGTATTTGAATTTCACAAGACGAAACTTAATGCATTCATCGAGTTTGATGACTCACTAATCTCCTTTCCCGGCACAAACTTCAATTTTACGTTGTGTTATATTATATAAAAATGATTTATGAAAAAAAACGGCATAACATCTGCCATATATTTATATATATATATATATATATATATATATATATATATATATATATATATATTTATCTATTTGGAGTGGTGTCGAACGTCCTTAAAAGAATAATGCTTCCTATGCTGATGTGTATTTTATTTCTTTATCTAAATCGAAATAGTTTACATCGTAAACTATTGTCTTTTCTGCAATTCCGCATCGCATTTTAATCTAACTTCTAAACAAGAATAAATCTACAATCTGAATGTATACCAGTAGTAATACTAGGGCACATATTGATTAGTATAATTCGCTCGTAATTCAATTTTAAATTTGACGTGTTCCGTTTTTAATTATTGTGACGTCAGCTCTGATTTTATTAGCGAAATAACCTGATTATTTATTTAAAGAGAATTTTTCATCGAATTATTGGAAATATCTTTTACTAATCTCACATAAATTATTCGACGTTATATATATATAATCAAGCACCAATGCCTTCAGGTGACTGTTCTTTTAGCTTTACATAGTATAATATATAAAATATAGTTACTTGTATGTAGGTTGGAAAGCAAATAAAAAGGGCGTATTAAATATTGGAAATATAAAAGATTGCTAGGTATATATGTCCTCTTTAAAATTGTATTAAACAAACATCGTATATAGTCGCGTTATTGAAAGTTTTACTGCTGAAATGGTGTAATAATAAACGGAACATTTTCTCGTTGCAAAATTATGTTTATCTTTAATTGCGTTTGCGAACCTGTTATGTTAATATCGACTATAATAATATATTTGTAACGTTTCTTCGAATTGTGAACCCGATGACCAGAAATGATTAAAAATAATAATTCAGGAAATATTCATCGAAAATGTATCGTGAAGTCTGATAATTAGATTGCACGACGCGACGATGGAATATTCATACAAATATGTATGTATATATGTTAATTGCATTTATTGTTATGTTAAATAGTTTCTATATATATATATATTTATATCAATAACAGATAAAAAATATTAATATATAATTTCACCCATATGTTTTAGTTATCTATGTAAATTTGGGTCAGTAAACACACATATATTTATACACATGCTAATTTATAGACAATACTAAAACATAATATTCAATTATATTTATTCTACCCAAGTATAATCATTGATAATTTAATCCAAATGTTTTGTAGTTCAAATTTTACTGTTTTTGTGCTAATATATATGATCTATATTAGTAACATCGGGTGCATCACTTTGGAATTAGATGTACAACAGTTTGGAATTAACTGGAATTTATGGAATTTTTTGGAATTCAATTCCAATAAATTCCAATTGGAATTAGATGTACAACAGTTTAAAATGAACTGGAATTTATGAAATTCATTGGAATTTATGAAATTCATTGGAATTTACATAATTCATAGGAATTCATTGGAATTAACAGAATTCATAGGAATTCATTGGAATTAACAGAATTCATAGGAATTCATTGGAATTAACAGAATTCATAGGAATTTATTGGAGTTCAATTCCAATAAATTCCAATTGGAATTAGTTGTACAACAGTTTGAAATTAACTGGCATTTATGGAATTAATTGGAATTTACAGAATGCATAGGAATTTATGGAATTTATTGGAATTGAATGGAATTGGAATTTATGTGTACGCATTTTCGAAAGAAATGAGCCTCGCAGTAACATTATCTATGTTTTACGGATTACTTGAGAATGTATAAAAAAAATCTTGTCTTGTTTTCAAGTGGCCTACACTCAACTGCTGTCTCGTGCTATCGTGCGACGTGCTAAAAATGTTGAATTAGGCGGTGGAGTTTAAGATGAAAAGGACTTTAGGAGTGTTTATGGTCGAATTCAAACTATAATGATGTTATCAAAAGGGAAAAATATTGTTAGTAGACAGGTAAAAACTCGTCTCTTTGAAGGCCATAAACTCGGACATATCTTGATTTATTTCAAGTCTCTTTGAAGCCTTTGAATCTACTTTGGAAGAAATATCACATGCAGAACAGAAAGCAAAATATTTTCTTTTTGTTATAAGTTAAATTATTGCGATTAAATTTTTTAATCGTACGACAGAGCCGAAAGGCACCAATGCATTCAGCTTTAGCTCTTCTGTACTTTGCGTAACATTAATTGTCATATGGGCCATTATGTATAGTGAGTTGAGTGTTGATTTATTGTGTTCACGTCCCTGGAGACGTTAAAAGATGTACGAGCACAAAAATAAAGTAGCATAAAGACACAAGAATGTGCTGTTTGTTGCGAAGTTTTTAATTAATTCAATATTTTAAATTACGTGCGACGTCAAACAAGAATATACAATGTGTATTATGCACCTACTATAAAACAAACACCTTTGCCTTTGTCTGCAGTATATATATATAGTATATCCCATTTATGGTGCTGCCTACGTCATAACTTTAAATCGTGGGGGCCAAATAATGGTACTGCGGAGTTTCATAACGTTTTAAAAACAGTTACATTACACTTAAAATATAAAAACAAATACATATTTTGTCATATAAATAGAAAAAAGAAGGATGATGTTCATTTTTCTTTTAGTTAAATATGAGTGAAGAAGAAAGACAGATATAAAGTTAGAAAGAGATAGGATTTCGTAACAAGGGAATATAATAGACAACATCAAAGAACGCAACAACGATATATGTACGAGCATCTTTCAAATTTTCAACGCAAATATTTTCTTTACACATATACACAATAAAACACACATTAACACATTTACAAACAAACATATACATTCACAAACTCGCACACCCTGGACAGAAATACCCTCTATCTAGAAACTTAAATATTAATTCTCACACGCACAACCGCAACCGCACACTTAATTATAAAATTCCCTTTTGCTTGGTTAACCCCTGGGTAGCATGTGCCCATATCTTACACAGGATACAGTTCATTCCACGTGGATAATTTAATTTCAATTGCTAGTTTAACCCGTAGGTTGCATGTGCCCATATCATATAAATAATGCAGTCCACTCCTCACCGATATTTTAATAATTATGTACATTTTGATCTTGTAAATAACCACAGATTCACCTACGTATAATTTATAATATTCTCTTTTGTTAACCGATGGACACTACGTGCCCATATCATACACAGAATACTGTTCACTCCGATAATTACTATTATTAATTATATACAATTTCAATGATATTCACAGATTCATCTGTATATGATTTATAAAATTCCCCTTTGATAAGTTAACTCATAAGTATCATGTGCCCATATCATACACAGAGTATAGGCCACTCCTCACCGATATTATAATAATTATATACATTTAAACTTTGTATTCACAGATCCGTCTATGTCTGATTTATAATATTCCCTTTTGATAGACTAACCCATGGTCACCATGTGCCCATATCGTACACAGAATATTGTTTACTCCTCACCGATATTATACTAATTATGTACATTTTAATTATATAAATATTCACGATACATCAGTATATGATTTATAAAATTCTCTTTTGCTAGACTAACCCATGGCACCATGTGCCCATATCGTACACAGAATACTGTTTACTCCTCACCGATATTATACCAATTATGTACATTTTAATCATATACATATTCACAGATACATCAGTATATAATTTATAATATTCTCCTTTGCTAGCTAACCCATGGGTACCATGTGCCCATATCATACACAGAATACTCACTTCTCACCGATATTATACTAATTATGTACAATTTCAATGATGTAAATCTGTTTATGTTATATACATTTCCCTTTTGCTAAATTAACGCGGTATCATGTGCCCATATCACATAAACAATACAATCTACTAGTCATCGATATTTTAATAATTATATATATATATTTATAAATCATGTAAATATTCACAGATCTGTATATGATTTATAAAATAATATTTTGCTAGTTTAACCTGTAGGCATCTTGTTCCCATATCATACACAGTTTGATCGATGTAGACTATTCTGTAGATGATACAGGCACACCATGTGCCTGTATCATCTATGGGTTAGTAGTAAATAATTGTATATTATATAGATATTCGCCCCCAGTTCTAAAATATTTCCGGGGGCAATCTTAAGAGACTAATGCACAAACGGAAGTATTCACAAGTAAACAAGAAGTCAATTGTTTTGTTTTATTATTTAAAAGCAAAACATATATATTTCTGTGGCATTCGAGTTGGTATTTGCGATAGAATTCAAATAAATATTTAATGGCCCGAAGGAGTCACTTTGATTTCTCTTGTGGTTCGCCATCTACTATAGTTTTCTTCAAAATACAATGTATTTTTATCATGAAAACACAAACTCAATACACATACACAATTTTAAATCTATACTATTGAATTTCATGTTATATTCTGTCTTCAGTTAGAGTAAACATGCATTTCTGGATTGAATATTTTTTTCAAAAATAAAGGTGTTAGAAGTTTCACGATTTTACGTTCGACAGTTTTGGCTCTAAAGCGTTCCAGACCGAAAATAGTTACATTCGAGGAAGGTCAAAACATGTATTATTGTTACTACGTATAAAATACGAACGTAAACAATATTATAAATGTTGACGCGTAAAATCGAAAACAAATTACCTTTCTAACCGAATTTTTATTCGAGAAAGCGTAACATAATTAATTTATGAATAGCAGGTGTTACATCCTGCTGAAAAATACATTGAAAACCATTTCAGACACTGATTTATTATACCCTTTTTTATTCTTTTTCTTTATAATGTACAAAACTTAGTTATATGTTGAAAAAATATCTGTATAGACTTTCTTTTTCGTATAAAGAATTCAATTAACATTTTGTTTTCGAAAAATATATACCTGTGCCGTTTTCATTTTCCTTTTAGCAAGAATATAACAATATCAGTTTATCTCTTTAGATATCAGGATTATAAATGTGCTGACTGTAAAAATAAAACTGACTGCTTTTATTTTGTATTTGAACAGATTATTCAACGCACATTAAACTTTATGTGATTTATTTCAAATAAATACCCAGTGGCGGGGCTAGATTAAATTTGTAGTGACTCTGCAATTAAAATAGGTGATGACTGGTCATATGTTAAAATAGAACAGAATTATAATATTTAATCATTTTTACGGCCTTTAAGTTAACAATATTCAAAAATCTTGTAGATATAAAATATCTTCGAATTCTTAGTGAAATTTTCGGGTGTTTTAATTATTTTTATAAGGGCAGTATTAAGGGGAGTTTCAAAGTTTAGGGCCCTATAAATAGGGAAGTATACGAGCGATTGGATTTAAACTGCGAGTGGATTTAAATGGGATGCCAAATAATATGTGTAGCAAATTTGGTGTGAATCGCTCCGGTACCTTCAGAGTGGTAGAGGGCACTAATTTGGTCTTACGAATGACGACTAACATCCAGTTATATTTTTTGATTTAGGGCGACGAGGCAAACACTTTTTATTAAGGGAATGTTACAGACACACGACCGCTTCTTCGGTACTTCGTAGGGCGAGCTAAAACTATTCATAATTCGTGGAGGATGACGTAAACTTATCAAAGAAAACGTTTAATAAGATGATGAGCTCCACCAAACGCACGAATTTCATTATATTAGAAAGTGAAAGTCCTTTCATCAAAAACAAGCTCTTTATTATATTCTCTTATGAGATTAAGATCACTTATTTTTTTCAAGAAACATGGAATTCCTTCTGTTCTCTGAAATTGAAAGATAAAGCATTCTTGCAGTCAACAAGTGATTCTTTAAAATATAAAAGGCGATTATCTATATTATACGAGTATTCAGGTTGGATATATATATATATATATATATATATATATATATATATATATATATGTATATATATATATATATATATATATATATATATATATATATATATATATATATTGAAATATATTCGGCGCCTCCGCCAATTAACTAACTTTGAACATCATTGCTACTGATTCTTCATTCAACTACCAATTTCATTTTCATTTTCTGATAGTTTACTTTCATACGAATATATACAGTGGGTTTAGAAATTATTTAGATGACCTTGTTGGTATTATTTAGATTTTTAGGGTCTGACAAATTAGCATTTTATAAGGATTACATTTTTTTTAGATTAAAAGTGGTTCTTATAAAAATAAACACAATAAAATTTCTAGCATTTTTAGCTCATCGTAGGGAAAATTCAAAAAATACGAAATTTGATAATGCCGGTCGTTAGAGTATCGAAATATTACAACATATGTTGCATATAGTTATTAAGTTCCCAGAAAAATATTAGAGCTAAACTAAATATTGAAGATTACAATTTTTAGACATTGTATTAGGTTTCGCATCGGCCGGCGTTGTTCTTGTGTTACTAGTACAACGGCATATAGTGTATTATATATATATATATATATATATATATATATATATATATATATATATATATATGTATATATATATATATATATATATATATATATATATATATATATATATATATATATATATATATATATACTGTAAACGTATACTTTAATAATAATATAGTAGCCTCAAGGGTTGTAAAGTTCGCTAAAGATCAGAAGACATGGCCGACTGAGGTAAAATGAAAGTTCTCCAGAAGTAAACTACGTACTTGAAGATTGATTGTAAGGAAGTCAACTAGAAAATTGGCTTTGCCTATTAGATAGGCACTGAAGTTGATTTTTAATTGTTACTGTAGTTATATCAAACATATTTTGTTAAAATTACTTACTTATACCATTAATTAAATAATAAGATGATTAAATTCTTGCATTTGAATGGCAATACGTTTAATAATATATATATATATATATATATATACATATTTATAATAGCATTTTTAAAGATACTCCCATTATTTCTATTGCATCAAGATATAGGATTTCCCTCGATCCGAGATTATGGTTGTACGTACGTCACATTATGCGCGATCCGCTTTGCACGTGATCGTATTGCAAAAGTTGGTTTTTAGGGTAAGTGGCTGGAATAACGTGCGGTAATTCGCACGTTTGTCGCGAGCTCAGACGAGTCTCCTAGCGCTATATCTATCTATATTAACTCCATATACTGTAGTATATGAAAAAGTTTTAAACAAGAGATAAACCAGCTCACTTAGACTTATCTAAACTTGTATCATCTTGTATTTGTAATTTGAAGATTTCCCCCGAGATAAACACGGGCTAGATGCCACTAAAGATTATCACATTCATTAAAAATTCGAGCCATTTAAAAGTAGATAAACCCGAAACTTTATGCTAATAGGGGATATTCTGTTTTCGTTCTAATTTTACGTCAAGGGTAAATATATATATATATATATATATATATATATATATATATATATATATATATATATATATATATATATACGATTTAATAAATGTAATCCCCAAACATGGGAATCTATGTAGCAATTATCTCGTAACTGGTACATATTTTGAAGAAACTTTTCAAACAAAAGTTGTGCGAAATATTCATATCTTTCATTATGAACATAACTAGTTTTGCTATAAGTGCAGCCGTTTTAGAGATATTGCAGAAAGAACAAAAATGCATAAAGTAAACATCTAAACCATATACAAGTCTTAAGTTGAAGGTCACTCCAGCTTTTGGTTTTATGGTTTGAAGCTCGTATTATTGGGTTTTATGACTAAAAGATTGTGTTTCGTCGTTTATACTCGTCAATAACTGTTATATTCCATTTATTGTCATATATATATAAAGGAAATTGAACAAAAAATATATAACTATATATATATATAAGAAAAACAAATAATGTGATTTGATAAATGTGCATTGATAAAGGACAAATGATTTAGATAAATGATAAGTTTGCAATGGGACAAAGTATTGTGTTTCACAGAGAACTCGAACTGGGGCATTTAACTTTGTTTGCAGTTTCTATTATTGTTGCTATAGCTTATATTAATATATATATATCAAAAACAGACAACCTTAGGTTGACTTGATAGGTGTCTAAAAGGAATTAAATTTTTATTATTTTTATACGACAAAAGTAATTTTCAATTATCTTACAATTTGCTGAGAAACCATTTCAAAATTCGATTAACTACAGATGCGCTAGTTTTTTACTATTATTATTATTTAATTTTTTTTAATTCCACTGTAATATTAAACAAAGAGGCATTGTGCTTTTGCCATCTGTGGCTTAGTGCTAAAAGTGCCAATTTCCCTAAACATTCCATATTACTTTGAAACCATTTTATTTAATTCCAAAACACTGTATCACCATTTATACTAACTTTTCCCCGAGATATTTATACATAAACGGTTGTAGCATCGAGAAGAAGAAAAACTAAGGAGATTATCGCTAAAATTGACATTGGCACTTTTAGTACCAAGATTCTAGGATAATTAAAACACATGTATTTATAGAAATTTCTTATATACATCCATATAAGAAAATAGCAAGATGAACGTTTTCGATGACACCTTTTAAAATGAGAATTCAACGTATAAGCTGACGTTAAGATGTAGTTTACTAATGTAAATATGCATGTAAATTGCATTTGTCACAAATCACATTAACCTTAAACGATTCGTACACATTCAGAAGTGGGATATACGCTTACTAATATATATTGACGGTATTATATAGCTAAATTATGTTGATCCAGGCAACATTACTCGTAATTTCTTCCAACCAGCCCATTTTTACTACCTTATAACTTTATACTTACGTAATAGAAACGAATTGGAATTCTAAAGCCTGTTTTTGGGCAAGTGATTTATTTCTAATTCATTTTATAACGGTACTATAAACTTATAATGCTTCTTATACGAATGTATTAAAGAAGTATTGTGATATTAAATAAACATTCTATATATTATATTAAAGTATTGGTATATCTTGACAGTTATATATTTTTAATGAAAACTGCGTAAAAAATAATATGTCATAAGTGACAATTATTACGTTTCCGAGAAAAACACTCATGCCTATTTCGTCAATTGTGTTAATAGGAATGAACGGACGCTCTTAATTATGTATACTCGAATTTGAAAAGGGACTTTGACACTATTGATCGAAAAAAGATGAAACAGAAATGATTTACTTTTTATATGCGGTAATAAGTTTTGTAATCATGAAAAACGTTGAGATTTTAACGGAAATACACGGTTTGACCCTCCCTGAATCGAATATCACTATTTTCGGAAGCTTGCACTAAACGAAAATTTGAATAATGGAACGAAAACACATTCACATATTTATATATATATATATATATATATATATATATATATATATATATATATATAAATAAGTCTGTTACTAAAACGTATAAGAATGTCTTTTTTTCGTACATTTGATAAAAGATATGATAGCAATCAATATAGTCGCATCGGGGAAAATAAATAATGGTTATGTGGCCAAAAGGCAGTTATCCCTTTACCTTGTAATGAAGACAATCTTGTTTGGCAGTGCGCCAGTTTGCCATATTTATTTCCCGTGTTCTGCGCGCTGCTATCTCATGTAAAAGAAAGGAACTTACAACGTATATACAACGTTATTTGAATGCTGCTGTATCTTGTGACACAGTGGGATCCGGTGTCCGGTGTCCGTATGATGCCTTTGCGATTCTACATTATAACTTTTGAAATTATTGTTGTTGTAAAGTTATTATAATAACTAACTTTCAACCTTATCTCTATACCAGTTTTATGTCAAATGTATAACAAAGAAAGATTCTCAATCGTGATTAAGTATTCTGGCCCACTGTAAAAAATACAATTTCTAATATAAAATTACACAATTAAACAATTAGTAATGACAAATAATAATTCCAAAAACAAAGCTGATTGCATTAAGTTCGAGCACGCGTATCATAAATCAGCGTTTTGGTGAATTCAAAACTAATCTGCGCGTTGATTAAAATTTGCTAGTGAATTTTAGAATGCTAATTAGAAGGGGCAGGCAGTAAATTATGCGCACGATTCGACACGGGCGGCGCTAATGCACATACTCAAGCTAAAGTAAATAATGCGGGATCCTCTTTTGAGTGCTCAATGGGTTAATCGTATGGGGAGGCAATGAAAACAATACTTACCCAGTTACTTCAACAATACACTTACTATTGCTTACTAATACTCGGTTATCTATATATATAAATTATAATAGTTGATATAAGGCATAAAAATGATTATAACGACTAGGCATTAGTATCCGTATACTAGCGATTATACGCCAAAGATTCTTAACGTAATAGAAATTCTTATAAAGTGTATAAGCATTCTTATAATTGTTACAAAACAATTATCTCACTGTAGTAAACAAGCATTGGCACCTAGTGTATACCAAATGCTTTAAAAATTGGTATTAGATACAATGTATACGGTGGTGTAACATATTTCGTAAAAGATGATTTTCCACAAAATAAATTTACTTTACATAATCGATTCTGTCGGTTCAATAGATAAAATAAATAAAAGTAAGTAAAACAATTATCTCACTGTAGTAAACAAGCATTGGCACCTAGTGTATACCAAATGCTTTAAAAATTGGTATTAGATACAATGTATACGGTGGTGTAACATATTTCGTAAAAGATGATTTTCCACAAAATAAATTTACTTTACATAATCGATTCTGTCGGTTCAATAGATAAAATATTTTATACATAACTTATATTCTTATCTGGCATTCTAATTCGGACGAGAAAATATCCGTTAAAGCCGAAAGTTCGTGTTTTATAATAAAGTCTTCCGAATGCGTATGCCAGCTTATGTGCACCTGTGCTCGCCTTATAAGTAATTTATGCGATGCGAGCGAGTTATATAAACACAAATCCAAACAAACATGTGACAATCATAAAGGACACTAGTTTGATATTGTAAGAATGCGCTATATATTATTTGTTGTAAGGCAAAGAATAAAGTACATATGTATGTCAAAGGATTTCTATAAATCTATTTGTAGAATGTTTTGAATGTTTGACAATGAACTGAATTCAATTGAACTGAGCTAAAGGAAAAAACTGATCTTAGTTCTGAGATGCGAACAAATATTGGATATGAAATAGGGGCATGTCCCAGGGGCCAATATAATATTCAAAAGTAACATAATTCAATACACCATATTGAACAAAATTGATTGTGTCCACGTGCAAATTTAAAATCTAATTATTTATTTGTACAAATACCAATCAAACGTCTAAAGGTCAAAAGTGTTAATATAAATAAAAATATAGGGCCGTAAATTGACCTTCTAAGTTGTAAACTCAGACAGTTAATTATTTACTGTTATCTTTAGTTTACGATGAGAAAAATTTAAACTGCTGCTATATAATCTAATGTATTTTAATTTAGCAAGAAAATCTCATAGTTTACTGCCTTAAAAGCCTTAATAAACTCTTTAAGGACAAAATAAACACACACACACAGACGTCTAATCTACACACTTCAAACTATTGCTATTAAAAAAAAAATAGCGATTTTTTTGACCCAATATACTTGGAGATAATGCGTGACCGTTAACATTGTTTGCCGTTAGACAAACTGGATTATTATGTGTAATTTTTATTCGTGATTACTAATTGTCTAATTGTGAATATACCTTAAGGCTTTGCCGCAAGCTTTACCACATATTTCTGATTCATTATGTTAATACAGACAAGACACATTGTGTGGTGTCATTGTTTTCTATTAATTAGTGGTGACTTTGACATTTCGTGTGTGTAAACGCTGTAGTTGCGCTACATTATGCATTGATGAGATTTATTTAACCATATCACCCCTGACGTGTACGTTTATTCATTAGGAACAGCAAAGAAAATATATAACGCAAACACGTACAATCACATCAAATTAATAACTGCTTTTATATAAAATTAGAACATTTCTAGATCGTTAATTAATTTTCACAAGATTGTAGCGATTATTATATATATATATATATATATATATATATATATATATATATATATATATATATATATATTTATACAATCTTGTGAAATTTAATTAAATGTTCTGCGTTGGTCACAATTTTTTAAATCGATATTGTAATTTATTTTATATAGATATACATCGTATACCAAAACAAAAAATCGAAATACATTTCTAAATATACACTATAATAAACTGCATATACTAAATATATACCACACTAATTTTATTTAAAAAAAAAACACTTAAACAATGTCTATACAAAGTTACAATCAAATTGATTCGTTAATAAATGAGACATTTAAATTATGGATATTTATCCGAAGCAAATTCACAGTTTCCAAACTAAATGAATCGTTGAACATTAATAATTAAGAACAAAACTGTACTTACATTATATATACACTATATTTTCATCAAAACCACTAACACAAGTTTTATTTGGAGCAGAAACCCCTGTTCGAATGCAATGTTAATTTTACGTTAACGTATTTCTTGTCTAACACTGATACAACCGTTTACTGTTCAAATTAAAATTCAAATATCACTAAAACAATGTCTATTGCAACTCTATACCGAATATGAACGAAATCGGTTCATTACTAATTCAGAAAATAATTTAATTCATCACAACCTGATCATTCTTGTTCTGACCCCGGTAATAATGATTGCGCAACAATTATGGCGCAACAGGATTGAACAGAAGTGTGTTTACACTATTAAATATCTAGCAAAATGTTTCTTTAGGGCAGATTACGCATCGCACACATGTGAGGTGGGTTGCATATGTATTCGGGGTAAAACAGTTATCTAGCTGGCATGTCCATCCTCACGGGTAATTGTATATAAGCAACAACATTGACCGTTCCCAAATGCATTCTTTTAGTGAACAAGCGTTGTTGAACGACATGCCAGCTTACGGGCCTAAAGTCATCACCCACGGAAGCTCCGAGCTTTTGACGCGTACTTTCTGGCTAATCCAATTACTGAGCGCGTAAACCATGTCATCGTCGTGGTTAGTTAATAAATGTGAGCGATACACACACGAATACATGCAGATACGATATGTATATTAGTTATACGCGCTCATACCTATACCACATACACTCGTGTGTATGTGTTGTTTGTGACGGGAAACCACATTAAATATTAATAGAATGCGTTTGTGACCGTATATACCTATTTAGGTGGAGTTATAATTACTAACAAGTTATTAAAACTGATTATAAATAGAACAAAACTCTGTTAATTACTTTATAATTAGATTTTTTATTATGCATATTTTCAAACAAATTCCCTTTACTATTTTAACGTGTGTCCAATTTATATTAAACGCTGTGATTCGTTCACGCCTTTATTATGAATTACTTATTAGTACAACATTTTTTCATGATTAAATGACTTATGCGTATAAGAAAGTAACAAGACCGAATACTATAGCTCTATTGTACTTCGAGTTAAACATAATATTCTCCCAAATATTCATGTTACATTGTATCTGATAATTTTCTCTAAATAATTTACGAATTCCACTTGAATTTCTGAACAACGTCGTTAGATTACGTTTCGGCAAAGCTGTGTTCAGTTACGTGTCACGAAATATTCATCCCGACTAGAATGTCGTATACGTACACGAGAATAATTTTAGTCGACAGTCAAAGGATATTAAAAGGCTAGCATGTCGGTGTTAATTTGGTGCAATAATGTAAGACACAACAATTAATTCAATAACAATTTACTACCAAGAAGAAAGTCTCGTGAGACCCGCAAAAAGACGTGTTTCGGCAAATCCCACTAGTGCTTTCCCCACTGACAAAGTACAAGTTTGAGACGCTTGTGCCGATACGAAAGAGCACAGACCGAGGGTTCAGCCTTTCAATTGACAGTGTATAGGCAATACGCTTTCCAGTTGTGTATATATTTTAGTGGCTGGAACTGACAGAATACAGCGCGTAAAAAGTCGAATTGATAATGTTATTTTGTGAAACACTCATATATCTAAACGACAATGCAATTATGAATTATGTCCATCTGATAGTACAAACAACGCAGTTACAATTAAAAATAGACCTGTATTTTTCGTTGTTACTAATTTTAAATGTTGAAGAAATTAGCTTCAGCTTGATTAGTTAGTAATTTTGATAAACGAAGCATGATTCATGTTCAATATTTCCATCATAGGATAATCAATTGTGACTGTATTCGTTGGTTGTTGTTGTAACGCTATTTGACATGGAAATGGGAATTTTCAACGCATATATATATATATATATATATATATATATATATATATATATATATATATATATTTATACATGTAAAAGTAATAAATCTCAAAAGATGTTTAATGCAGTTTTATATTTATTCAAATTTTTATTATTTATGATCCCCGATGGAATTATGCGCAAGTTTACGTATAATTAAAGAGTTTCGCTGTGCCTGAGCAATTATAAATTCTGTCTGATATTATAGAAGTTCCGATTTGTTTCCTTAGACGCGAATTAACCGGACCAGACGGAATACAAGATCTGACAAATTACATTTTAAGATGGACATTGAGTTATAGCTGTGTATGTAATGCAATTTATACGCGGCAACCTCAACTTATAACATCCGTTCACTTTATAGCGCTAAAGTTTATGTGTCAACCCACAATTTAATATGATTTCTCTGATACTCAGACTTATAGATAATCTCACTTTTGTCTCCCTTCTATAAATCGTATCATACTCCTTTACATTCTTGGACTTTACAAAAGAAACGGCTTACTGTAAATCATGAAAAGGTACCTTCGTCGAAACACGTGTGTGCTTTATACTTTCATATATAACTACGAAATTATTCAAGGTCACGAGACAAGAACACTATAACTGGTTTGTACAACCAACTAAAATATAAAATAAGTTCGTATACAAGCTGAAATATATCGGGCTACAGAAAATAAACTAATCAATAGTATAAGCTATCCATTAAACCATAAACTCGTTTCGTTTAAACCGCAAAACAACAATAAAACGAAAAAGAATCCAGTGTTTTTGTCCCGGGATAAAGTAATATTCCCCCAGACACACTTAGGTGTGATCGAATCGGTATTCCTCTTTTGTTTCTGTAATTAAGTTTCTGCGATAAATACTTAAAGTATTCTTCGTGTGGGACACGAAATTACTTTGTATGTGCCCACTGGGCAAACTGACTCACCCTATTTAGATAACTGTTTACTAACATGTTTACTCAAAGAAAACAAATACTTTGGTAAATAACAATAAAACAAATGTTATCAAACACAATTTGTATTCAACGCTCAATATTAAATACTAGGTTAACTAAGTGCCCATATCTTATACAGTCCATTATTCATTGATTTAATCACGCAGATGTAAGAGTTATATGTTTGTACGTTCGACAGTTTTGGCTCTAGAACGTGAACGATTTAGGGAGGGTTAAAACGTGTTTATCCGTTGAGATCTTGAGTTTCGTAATATTTCATGATTACAAGACTAACTTATTAATGCGTATAAGAAAGTAAATATATTCTAAAGAGCGTCTGACATAACAAAAGGTATACCTGCAATATTCAAGACTAGAAATTTGAATTTCATTGTAGCTATATCGATTAGCATAACTATCAGTATGTTTCTACCTCGCTCACGTATCTTCTATCTTTCTTTAATATGATAATGAGCTAATTTCACTAAACCGGATCCAATATCCGGTTGTGTACCGCAAGACTGCAACGGATTATGTTTCCCGATAAGTGCATACTCACATTCCATTTTATTTGCTCAAATTTTGATTAGATTAACCAAGAACATAGCTACAGGCACCTATGCCTTCAGCTCGCCGTATATTATATTTAGTAGTATTTTTTGTCTTTTCCCCAATATCACTAGAACGGCTACACTTATGGCAAGTTCATAATGAAAGATGTTAATATTTTGCACAAGGGTTTCATTAAAAAATGTACCAGTTACGAGAAAACTGCTACGGAATATCTAAAAATTCTTATTTATGTTGTAGAAATGCATATATATATATTTAAAATCATTTCTTTCTATATATATATATATTTACTGAGACTCATTAGTATATTTGTGCTCGGAACTTTTAGGAAAAAGTTTTAAAGTTTAGTATTTCATTATTTTTTAATTAAGTATATTAAAGTTTTCTGTTAACTTTTTAACATGTTCTCTTTTTGCTAAAATACGTTGTTCATAATTATGAGATAATTTCGAACGAACACAATAAGTATTATATACATAAACAACCATATGCATGTGTGAATATTGTATTCTGTATATGATAAGGGCACATTTAGCCCACGGGTTAATATTATATTTAGCGAACCCTTTTCGACGAAGCAAATATGATACAATTTGTATAAATGCTATAAATTGTAATGGGAACAGACGCAAGACGTAAAATTGAAATATATATATTTTTCAGCGCGCCTGAAATGCTCCTTCAGGCTATGTAGTTAAATAATCTTACACTTCGTTGCTAAATATGATTATTATTATTACTTTAAATTTACATGATTTCTTCAACGCGGTTCGTTAGTTACTAAAATGAAAATTTAAATCGACGCTGTTAAAAAAGTGATATAACCGAGATTCTGCGGTCCCTATTTACGACGATAGTTAATAAAGTCCTTACTAATACTGACATACTTATTAAAAAAGCGTCACTACTCAAAAAGCGCGTTAATTAAATCCTTATTCAGTTCAATAGGACCAAAATGAAATAAATCGTTATTTGGTATAGAATACTAATGCAATTGGTTTAACCGGTTTGATTTTCACATCAAACGGCTTAGGTATATGTTTAATCAATATATCTCTAAGCGAAACCGGTTTTCTACTAAACCGGTTAGAAGCTCTGACATAGATAGAAATATTTTATTACGTATTTACGGAGGGAGAGAAATAAACACTGGGTTATGTTACTACCTAAGATTTCTAGTTAATATTGTTATTAATACTTATGGCAAGAAACATATATTGTATTTCTGCAATATAAAGTTTGTTTTGCACCATAACGCGTTTTGTTAATTAAAAATTCCATTACAGGGATATTATCCTGTAATAGTGTCAGTACGTACACGTTCGTCAATACACTGACTCTCAATATTGGCTATCAATTTGCAAACATCAGATAGCTACTAAAAATAAAAAAATAAAATCCCATTTCGATAAAGAACACTAAACGGAATTTAATTACTAACATGCCGTTGCAAATATTTGGGCAATATTTATCCACTTATCATTTCGATGTTACGAATCCACCTATGTATTTAGCTTTCTATCCGGAACGCTATGTATATATATATATATATATATATATATATATATATATATATATATATATATATATATATATATATTTAGCTGTCGGAAATGACATACTTTAGATTGCGAATGTCTTTTAAACATGGAAAAAGAAATAAAATAAATGGAAATCACAATGCAGTGGCGCAGTATTCATCAATCATCACGACACAATATTGCATTTTGACATATTTTATGGTCCTTATTGATTTTGTATAGATTGATATTCACGTAGCCGAAATTTATATATATAAATAATATTATTTACATGAGTAAATATCTTAAATCCTATAATATTATTCATAATTACCGAATATTTTATATACTTAGAAACAAACAGACAAACCGACAGATAAATAAACAGACAGGTATACACTTTATTATTATCTTAGCAAGCGTTGGTAATGTAGATTGCAGAAAGCCATGGGAATTGGTACATATGGCGTCTACTTTGTGAGTTGTAAGCTTTTCTAGAAGCTGTATTTATTAAAGGGTTTTATTTTCTGTCGAGATGCATTACAGACACCAGAGCATCAGGAATGTCTGAATGCAATATCTATTACAATTGAAAAGCCACTTGCACACTAGAATAATAATTCATTTCGCACGTCAAATATACAAAAGGATTTCAATTTATACGATCAAATCTCTAGCGTCGCATTTCCGTTACATCAACTACGCTGACATTTACGACTAAATCATAAAGTCTCATTTCAAATGGAACTTTATTCATATTTCACATTCAATCACCTTTTTAAAATCACTTATACACTCACGTATAACATTTAATCGTAATGTCTTATTTATAACAAATATTATTCTTTTTACAGGATCTGTAATCCCGTTGTGTGCTGTGCCATTTAGAACGTAACGATGCAAAAGCTGTACACCGTAAGGACGACGTCGTTAGTAGTCGGTGTTCTTTTGCTCATCATAGCGACGCTGGACGCCGCCCCATCGCCCAGGTTGTTGTATTTTTTACTTTCCCGTTAGTTTATTCGTATTAGTGTAAGACATGTGAAGATAATTAATTTGTAACAGATTTAGGTTGCCTTGAGGCATTACAGCAGCAGTGCTTGTTGTTTTCTATGCAAATTGTAGGGAGAAGTACAGGGAAAGTTGTATTAGTGAGGTACGCACGTGTTGTACCTGTGAGAATAGTACCTCTGGTGGTGGTTCCCTTCCGGACGTTTCATGAAACTCGGCAATCATGTCGCCAAACGTATTCGTACGATTAACGTACATTATTTATCACATGTGTTCCGTTCACAAGGTTCACTTGGCTCGTATATTACCTACATTGAACCGGATAATACTATAGATAATATATTTAGTATATAGCTGCGCACAAATATATCGAATTTAAATTTATTCGACACACCTTATTATTAATGTATACGTGTTTTCAATTTTTTAAGCTCGCCGTACGAATTACAGAATAGCTAAAGCATTAATTCGTGAACAAGCATAAGTACCATCACCTATACCTTCCCTCACCGGGTATATATATATATATATATATATATATATATATATATATATATATATATATATATATATATATATATATATATATATATATATATATATATGCGAGCAGCGAACTCCATTTATTTAAAAATAATTGTAAAAATTGATAATTGATTAATTGATAATTCTGTATGTCTTAGTATGCCGCCAAATTTTTATTCCGAGCTGTCTGACGAAGGACCACATCAGCAGTTAGAAATATTGGAAATGCTCGCCCGATTAGGACAGAATATGATCAGGGACGACTTGGAAAAGTAAGAGATAAATGTTTATAAATTAAATATGCATGTCCATTGGAATGAATTATATGCATCTATCTATATTTATTATTTATGAATTAAGCTAGACACCTAATACACACTGCAAAGGAAAGTCGAGTGCAGGACACTCCACATTTCATTTTCTGTGTAGATATATATATATATATATATATATATATATATATATATATATATATATATATATATATATATATATATATATATATGGTCTTTTGTTGCACCCGTAGGACAAGCTAAAAATAGAAACTAGTCCACTTAAAAATGTCCCCAAACACATCGTTACGCTTTTCAGTTTCAGGTGGTAAGATATTTTTTCAGTGCTGACAATAGCTTTTGTAGACCGTTTGCTATAGAATAGGTGATGGTAACAGACACTCTATATGTGGAAAGAGTGGCAGAAGGTGTACACAATGTGCAACCGGCACTGAGAGAAAAGATGATCGATTAGTTCTAGCGAGAGTGGAACACTTGTGGCTCTGTTATTTGTCCCCACATTCTAGTATTTCTTACGCCTTACGTGAGATATTTTAGATATTACACTGCAATTATTTAAGATGAACCATTTTAGTAGAAGAAATACAAAAATCAATGACATTATAAAGCTAAATTCGTGTAAGAGTGTACTATTCAATGATTGCCTGCGCAACATTTTAAAATGTACATAATGAAAACGGAGTACCAACTGAAATAATGCATGAGTCGTCTATTCCGCATCGTATAGCATGTGCGCGATCCAAACGAGTGTTTGTAATTTCTCACGTTATATTATTTAACCAGATGGCACTCTGGCTCGCGTATGTGAGCGTTTCCCTTGTCCGTTAAATAGTTTTATTTTCAAGCTCATAGCCGCTGAATGGCAGATACAACTGCGCCAACTCAACTAGGTACACTACTCCGTGTTTGTTTTTCTTCTCAAACTCACGGGGTTTTGTGCTTTAGAAAAACACACGGCCGCCTCAGGGAATACACTTTTATTTTACGAGAAAACAAATTCGCTAATATTTCTGTTAAAATAAAGTCATTAAAAGCGCGGCAATGGCAATTGAAGAGTCATAAGCCAATTTACAAAATGTTTGAATGTGTATTTAGTACTCATATATCTGATTCCATTCAAATAAACACATACATCTGGGTGTTTATATATATATATATATATATATATATATATATATATATATATATATATATATATATATTTATATATATATATATATATATATATATATATATATATATATATATATATATATATATATATATAATAATTTGTGGAAATTATATATATATATATATATATATATATATATATATATATATATATATATATATATATATATATAATAATTTGTGGAAATTATTTGTAAAGTTTGCAACTCTGCAATACAGTAGGGTGACGTAAGTTGCTAAACTATAATTATGTTTCTTTCTTTGAAACGGGTGTGTTGAACGGTTGAGAGATCGGCTGCGAAATGGTATTTCTCAATAAAGAACTGGCAAAAAGAAAGTATGATCCGCTTATAAAACCGCCTGAGTACAAATGTTATCAATCGGCTCAGAAATCGGCGAACTTTTCGAATTGAGAACGTCCCGACATGCAGTCAACTGGCACAAGATTGCGATCAAATAAACCTTAAATTGATTTTCTTCGGTTCTCTTGCATTCTCTAGTGGCTTCCATTCCATTCTACTACGATATCAATATGCACATATCATTGAACATTATTTAACAGACAATCAAATATTATTTTCTTATACGTATATATGGAAGAATTGTAATTTTAACGTTTTAATCATCTATGCATCGTTTCTGATTATATTTATTATCTCGGAATTATTATAAAAGTTACAGATATTAAAATTTCAAGCAACTTTCTTTCGTGTAAAATATCAAAAATAGGCAACCATCATATCATTACTGTATTGCTTGTAGGATAGTTTTTACTTATACGTAATTAAATAGAAACTATGTATACTTGTATTTTTCAAACAAAAAGTATATCAATATTATGACAGTCTTATTGGCATTTTTATTTGATTGTACGTAAAGGAACGTCCAGATTATTTACCTTTAATTTGTATTTTATCGCTTGACCGCAAATAACAATCTATTATTTTCTTTACTTAATGCTAATAAAAATCCAATCAATCAAACCAATATTGTTGATGTTACATTTCCGATTAATATTTATGTTTTTATGAACACGAATTAATGACAGGCTGAACAAATGTTCAACTCCAACACCATAAAACGTTGTGAACATGTTTACTTTCTTATACGAATCAATTAAGGAAGTATTGTAATCATGAAAAATTAAAATGCAATTTAGTGCTCATAGTTGTTTGTTATTGCAATCATATTTGCACTTATGCATATACAATTTTAAATTGGCATATCCTCACTTTTCCAAAATAAGAATTTTCGTTACACCTGTCCAAGGAAATCAAGCTCATTTATAAATAAACGTTTTCGAATATTTTTAGTATGTTTACTTATATTTTCAGTAGCATCTAGCTTAATATTATAGAGAGCAACTTTTGCTATTATTAACCTAGTGGGTTAACTCATGAGCATACCATAATTCTTTATCGATATATAATTTTGTAAACTAGTTTATTAATCTTTAATGATTCTATAGATTAAATAAAAATAATAATTTTCCAGTTCAAAGCGATCTCAAAAAACGGATATAGATTTTGGGATATTGAGGGGCAATTCGGGTCGTATGGAAGCCAACCACCGGCTAGGCATGTCTTTGGCCCAGGATCCTCAAGGACCCGGCAAAAAGCGAAGCAGTTACAATGCCGTTTACAACATATAAAGCCGTTTATGTCTTTATAACCCAAAAGAAATATATATATATACAATTTGTTTTGCTCAATATTTTAATTAAATGCACGTTTTAATTGCTATTGTTGCATGTAAATGTATTAAATAAATGTTTTATGTTTAATTATTTTTTATTTGTTTTATTTTCTGGATGTTTTAGTTACGTGATTCATGGCTGTTCTATTTAAGGTAATAATGTTATATTTATTATTTATAAACTAGTTGTGCCCATATCATATACTGTCCACTCTTCAACAATATTATACTTATGATACTAGGTTAACCCATAGGCACCATGAGCCCGTATCATATAAATACAGTCCACTCCTCATCGATCCATCTGTGTATGTATATCCGGAACGCTATACGAACTACCATTAAAAAAAAACAATGTTCTATTCCTCCATCTATTAAATTACGTTATAAACATGTGTGTGTGTATAATTTTACAGTTCTAAGCGAGGCCTAGGCTTCGGCATGGACCGTGGATTTTCTGGGCAACAGGCGGCCAAACATTTGATGGGCCTTCATGCGGCTACATGGGCCGGAGGGCCCGGCAGACGACGACGCAGCGAATCCGAAGAGTAAGCACCTATTTCTTACTTAGATTGTCATTTTAAAAATGTTACATGTACGTCATTCTCTATCCGAAAAACTTGGAACGATGCAAACTTAATTTAAAACTTAATTAGGAAAGCATTTCCACTTAAAATTGTTCTAGTAAACTTTCAAATATATCCCTAAAGTATACAAATACTACGAAGTCGATGAGATTGGTTTATTCTGATAAATGTGAATGTTTCTAGGGCGAAACGAGCCCAAATGGACTTAGGGCTAGGGCGCGGTTATTCAGGTGAACAGGCGGCCCGATATTTGATGGCAGCACAGCGAGCAAACCAGATTGGCAAACGGGAGCCTAGCGGTGAGCCCGAAGAATAGAGTGCGCCTGATGTCAGAGAGAAAATCGAAAAAGAGCCTAAATCAACGCCATCTAATGTGTATAGTTCGTATTTGGTTCATCTGTATACGTTTTTATCTAGAGAATAACTTATTAGATGAATAAATAAACAACAACGCAGCTTAACGTACATAAAAATACGTGTCATTTTTGCTGTAGAGATATCATTGTAGCAAATGAATAAATACCATAACAAAAATAACTGTGTAAATAATTATTATAATATATGCTTGGTTTCATTGCGATTCTGTAAGAAATACACAGCATATCATATGTGATTTTTATTGTATTATTTGTATTGAATTATTATGTTGAGAATAAAATGTGTATATAATTTAGTTGTATTTTTACATTATTAAAGCACCTAACTGCATGAATTAGTTGTTTCAACTGACACTAAATAGCTGAACAATAATTTTAATTTTCAAATTTCGCGGCCGGATATAGAAATGCACGACTATCGATAGTCATTTCTTAGGCATATGCTGCCATCTATGGTGAATATTGTGAACTAATCGCGGGACTGCGCAATGTAATTCCCCTTATTAGGTCAACGTCTACCATATATCCTTATATACCTAGTATATAATATGAAGTCCTTATTAGGTATATACCTAGTAACTAGGTATATACTTAATGAGGACAGAATCCTGTATATAAAAGCTGTTGGGGTTGTTTTATTTAATATATATATATATATGCCATGTAGATAGGGTGGATAAGAAATACAGGAATGCACTAATGGAACGTTGGTTGCAGTATGTGTAGGTGTGAAATGACTCATCAAAACCAGAATTTATTTAAGGTTTCTGCCTTTATTATATAAGGTATATTTATTTAATAATCGCAAACGAAACAAAGTGTTTTTGTTTACACGTGTTGTGTATCTTTCGGGGTTTATTTGATAATTTTCCGCACTTTAGGCAATCGCTTTTGTGTGCGAATAACCAAATTAAGTTGATACGCTTCAGTGCGCCCACTGTGGGTACTTTTACATAAAAAGAACAGCCTCCCCACTCACATACACACACTGGCATACGTTATTGAGTGTTTATTTTTAGAGTGCGATTCGTTAGATGGGGTTGTTGTCGACAGACAACCGTGTCTGACGAGTCATACAACGATGTTTGTTTTTGTCATGCGGTAGTTCTAAGTTAACCCGTGGCTAAAGGATTGTTCACAGCTAAAGAATTAGTAATTAAGCTTAGAAATTATAAGTAATAATGCCAGTTTGTTGTATGACATGCAACAAAATTTATCATATTGTTGCTTTGAATGTTAACATTGCTTGTCATAATACAAACTAGATTATTTGTAATTTTCTAAGCTAAATTACTAATTATTTCGGTATGAACAATCTTTTAGACATAGATTATAAATGTAACTATGTTTAAAATGGCGCCTGATTTTTATAAATTGAGTCACAAATTAGACTATTTTTACTGATTATAGGACTGTTCGCAGCTAAAGAATTAGTAATTAAGCTTAGAAATTATAAGTAATAATTCCAGTTTATTGTATGGCATACAAGGTTAACGTTCACAGCAACAAAATTTATCATAAATTGTGTTGCTTGGAATGTTAACATTGCTTGTCATAATACAAACTAGATTATTATTTGTAATTTTCTAAGTCTAATTACTAAATGATTCGCTGTGAACAATCCTTAATGCTTCCATTTATTTATAAAATATAATAAAACTCAAAAAATTCTTACCTTTTTGTATGATTTCCCAGGACCTATTGCAATTATTCAATAGAAAATAAAATATTAGGATTATTTTTAGATACAAGGTCGTCTTAAGGACTATTCCATAAATAAGCATAATTCAGATCCCGTTTATAGTTTTGTAGTGATTTTGGTGCCGCAGCCGCACAAAGATCGATGATGCAGACGTAGCCTGTTGCGTTCGGATTCAATAGCGACAACGAGAACTATTGACCAAGTCATTTAGACTGCAGACAAACGACTGAATGCTTTAGCTCGTCCAGTACATTAAGACGACCTTGTCCATAAGGTTAATATGGTAATTGAATAAAATGTACGCACTACACATACGTAGTCTTTACTTTTTATTTTTTTGTTTGTTTAATTTTCAAAACAACATTTGTAAATAATATATCCTCCCATTTTTCATATAAGGAGAACGATAGAGAAAAGACTAATTTATTTCACTAATAAAACACAGACATTTAAGGGGGTGTTTCCATTTTTTTCATTTTTTTTTTTTGTATAATTGTAATTTTGGATTCGTAAATGGGCTACCACATATACAAAATAATAAAAACGTTATTTTTTTTCCATACGTTAAAAGATAAATAAAATTGGTTTTAGCAAAAAAATTACATAAATATTACACACGTTGTTGTTTTTGTATGCGCAAAACCTGTATCACAACACTAAAAACGCATAGTAAATCATTAAGGGCCGGGATATATATATATATATATATATATATATATATATATATATATATATATATATATGTATATATATAATATAGGTACGGTGCAAAAGGTTCAAATACTTTAGAATATATATTATTATTAAGACACGTAATCGTGTGTGATACGGGCTTTGCGCTATTAACTGTGTTCTTTTACACAAAGCCACGGTTAAAACTTATGTGGCTCTGTTTACACATTAGACAGAGACAACATGAGTGTGAAGCTAGGTTTGTGTAATAAGAATACAATTATATCAAATATTCTAAGGTTAAAGTACTAAATTTGTTTTTTTAATTCAGCGAGATACGATTCTCTTTAAAGCACAGACAATTTTTGACAAATGTATTTTTTTAATAAAGTTTTTTAATTTTTTTTTTTTAGATATCAACAGATAAAATGGGTGATTTTTTCATAATATAGAATAGGGACTATCTTTTTCATATATATTATATATAACCTTATTACATACATTCTAAAAATGAGATACATTTTGTTGAGGTCTCATTTTTGTTTAATATATATATTTCTTTATTTTACTTAAAAACATAGATAATATTAATATATATATATAATCTCAGAAAACCTAAATCGGCAAAGCTCTGTACTCGACAACTATCTGTACCTGAATTCACGTGTGTGAAAACAACAATGAACTAGGCACAAAATGTTGCTTAGCGAAGCCACAAGAATTTGTTCGTTTTTGGATAGGCTACTAGATTTATAATTTGTGGTTAATGAATACTTACAGATGAATTTTAATGGATATACAAATATACTTGCCAAATCATCTATTACCCACTTGCACCACCTACACCGTGTTCAAATTATTGCGAAACATATTCAAACACAAACGGTTAATCATTGAAACTCATTAAATATATTAGTGTACTAGTTCACACAAGTCAACTTAAATCTAAATTCACATAGACTTTAATGTATCCGCCTAATACTCATAGCTTTGTTTTACCGAACGTTTATTGAATAAAGCATTCTGATTGGTTACGTTATTTTGCATTATTCAAAAAACGCCCGGCAAAACGCAGCTATAAGTGCATATTCAAGACCACCTAGATTCTAATTTATTTCAATGTGTTCTAAACATGAAATACGGAAGCGCAATATTTAAATGGCGCATTCGTCAATGCATTTCAACAGTTTTATGTTGAAATAAACCAGAACCAAGGCCCTGTAACTCATAAATTTAATATAATTATATTCTTGTAGAAAGTTTGTGTTACATCACATTTATATATTTTGTATATTAGACCAGTTCTTTACGCCAAAATACATGAGTTCAGTTTGTGCAACCAATTACGTGCCCAAACATGTGAACTCGTATTTAATACCAATTCGCCCATCTACAGATTACGTTATGTGTCTGTCAAACACAGCTGATGGCTGACCTGTCGAACTGACATTGACATATTAGCATTTTAAAACGTCAATTGTTGTTATTTAGTTGTCACATCTTGTCACGTTTGCGCGTTGATAACTTATCGAATCAACGATGTACCAAAAAAATTTTTTTAATGATTTAATAATTATAGAAAAATATTAGAAAGGGCATTTAAGTAATTGTATATAATAGTTTTAATAACCGCCAAAAATTTTAATCGGTGAACTGGTTATTAAAATGACGGTTACCGAAAAAACTGGTTACTATACGGTTAATTGTTTAAACAGTTACTTGACTAATCGATAACCGGTTAATTGGTTAATAAGTTACTCGCTAACCGGTCACTATACGGTTAACCTGTTAATTGTTTAAACGGTTACTTACTAACCAGTTATTTGGCCAAACGATAACCGATTAATCGGCTAAGCAGTAACTCAGTAACCGACTGCTTAAATATATATATTTAAGTAACCAGTGAGTAACTATAAGATTAACCGATAACCGGTTTACCAGTTACTCAATAACCGGTTACTTAAATAAATATATATATATATATATATATATATATATATATATATATATATATTAAGCGGTTACCCGGTGTACCGGTTAACCTGTTTGCGGTAACCGATTAACCTATTATTTGTAACTGCTTACTCGACTAACCGCTATAAAATAACCAAAAACCGGATAGTTTCTTTTCAAATATCGTTGTAACCGGTTATATATATATATATATATATATATATATATATATATATATATATATATATATATATATATGTAAATTTAAGTAACCAGTGAGTAATATTTACCCGGTTACCGGAAAAACTGGTTACTAAACGGTTAGCCAGTAACTATAAGGTTAACCGATAACCGGTTTACCAGTTACTCACTAACCGATTAAAGGTTTCTCATTATCTTAATATATATATATATATATATATATATATATATATATATATATATATATATATATATATATATATATATATATATATATATATATATATTAAGCGGTTACCCGGTGTACCGGTTGACCTATTTCTCGTAACCTATTATTTGTAACTGGTTACTCGACAAACCACTATAAAATAACCAAATAACCAGATTGTTTTGGCAGCCTAATCATATACATATATTATTGTGATAAATAGCTAATAGTGTCATTTAATTATAATTTCGTGAGGAATTTTCAAGAAATATAGTAATTTACATAAAAAAGATTTAAAAAAAAATCAAGTCAACAATCAGCCTAGTTTGGCACTTGTTACGTGATTCATAACGTCGGGTGACCGAATCGAATATATCGCGTGGAACTAAATCTTTGTAATGGTGCAAAGAACAAATCTTATCTATTATTCAACAAAGTCGCATCGAAAATGATTTTTTTTTTGCCTATTAAGATTAACATAATAGTTTGTTGTGTGAAATGACTGCGTGTATTTTAGTATTTAATGCGTGTAAATCAGGCTTCATTACATGTGCACTTTAGCCGTATAACACTTAAATTCAAACAACTTCCTTCTTGGACATAAAATCTAATTTATATGCTAACCCAAGGACATGGAGCATACACCCAAAATAATGCATACACTTGTTTCATAAACAAGAAGTAAACCTGGCAACATAAAAATGTGTACTTTTAAAATAACAACATACACATTTTAGCTTAAGTGAAAGGCATAACCTTTTCAAGGTCATATATAAATGTGTCTTCTAAAATCAATAATTGACAACAAATATACAAACAAGGATAACCTTGTAAAAACGTTGAACGTAGATAATCGACAAATAGTACACCAGAAACGTTTTAGACAACTAGGCAATACTAATTATTCAAAATTATACTTAGATAAGTCCAAATTTCGCATCTTTATCGAGAATTACTTTAAAACAAATTTAATTAGAAAAGATTTTTAAAAATAAAATTGTTTGCCAGGCCTACTCTGTATTAAATCTTTACAATTTTACCCTGTTTTAAAACATTCTGAGATGAGCTGCTTTAAGGCAAATATATATATTTATAAAACTAGGTTAGGGTATAAAATGTTAGATGGCATCATAATCGCAATGGACGTCACGAGTAGTGAGGTATACTTGTAAACGTTTCTATCGATAACAAAGTTACCTGTAATTCTCTACAAGAATAAATTAGTATCACTATAAACACACAAATTATTCATATGCCTTATGGCGAATAACTGTTCTTTTTGATGGAAAACTGTACAAGTACCCCCACTACTATAACGTCTATGTTTCGTAGGTAGTAGGTGTATATTAGTTTAAATGACGTTTTGGCAAGTAAAGAGAGAAAGTACGACATTTTTACACTAAATTTGACATTACACTGTATAAAATGGCACATGACACAAAACACATCTTACACTAACGAAAAAGTGAAAACAGTGCAGTTTTCAAAATGGCGTCTCTATGCAATAAAATACCGGTTTTGTTTCCTCCAAATACATATGCTTATTTTATAATTATTTACCTATATTTATAATATGATTGATGGTGTTGATAAAAGCGATATTTTTTTATTTAACTATTTTTATATAATTATTAAATAATAATTTCAAACGATTAAGAACATGATATACATGCATGTACACTGAATTGCACTGAACCAAGCCGCATATTTTCATTATTTAGAAAACATAAATTGCACATCAAATTCACGCAATATTCATCAAAATTCTGTACGCGTTCATTTTGAAAAATGTAGGTCACACTTTCGCTTTCTCGTAAAACCTTTACAAACTAGATCTAGCCTTATTTGCGTTACTTAAACCAAATCGTACAATCAAATTTATTTTGAATAAAAATGTTTCGTGCGACCCACGAATTTCAAAAACAATGAAAATACCCAAATTATGCGCAACGATATGTATAAAATACACAATTCAAAGAAAAAAAACACAAACAACAAACACAATAAAATTAACTACAACCACGATTAAAAAACATTATACACACAATGAAAATAATGTACCTACATTATAATTGTATTAAACAGGTTTACGAGCAATAATAAATACTTATAACAAAATAAAAATAATTAACGCAGGGAAATTCCAAAACAATCATTGTATAACGTCGAAATACCGAAGCAACAGCTTCAAGGTCGACATTTCTTCATTATAAGCTGAAAAGAGACAAATTATGAACTGTACAGTCAAACGAACAAAGCTGTACGAGAAATCAGTTCAACTCAGATCATTTTCCCCCTGAATGTATTAAATTATTTATTACGTTGGTAACACTTATCGTGTTTACATGTATTGTTTACATCGCTGGTTGTGTTTACTGCTCTATTGTATGTCGGGTCTTTGTAGAACGTTTGATTTTACTACTGTAAACGTGTTTATTCCCTACGTATGCAATCTAGTAACTTTTGACTATGACGCAAGTGTCTGTTGTTCGAGTATCTCGACGTTTTTATGCAATATTACAATATTACGTTATGTAATTTTTGTATATTACAAATTTAGAATAATATTTGCTAGTGACGTCACATATTGATTGATAACAGAACAGCTGTTAGGTTAAATGAATTTATATGTATTTGCCGCCTAATCAGATGTTTATATTAACGCTTATACGAATCGTTTTTTTTATTGGTCAACTAGAAAATAGGGAATCATCTAGTGACGTCACTAATTCCGTGATAATTTAAGGATTGTTCACAGCGAAACAATTAGTAGTTAAACTTAGAAAATTACAAATAATAATCTAGTTTGTATTATGACAAGCAATGTTAGCATTCCAAGCAACACAATTAATGATATATTTTGTTGCTGTGAACGTTAACCTTGTATGTCATATAACAAACTAGATTATTATTTGTAATTTTCTAAGCTTAATTACTAATTTTTAGCTGTGAAGAATCCTTTAGAAATAACCATAAATAATTTAATCGCGAGTTTTTTTATTGTTAAGACTGCGATCTTACGTAAATTCTGATATTCAGGAATAACTGAAGAAATATACAAATTCTATTATAATATTTTTAATAACTGAATAAAATATGTACAAATAATAAAGGGCGGTGTTCCAATTCGTTCATTTAGCCAGTATTTAGTAAAACTTGTTTGTATATATATATATATATCGCGATGAGATTATTTACTAAAAAGTAAAAAATTGCATAATTTAATGTAGATTCGATTTGTTTACGTATAGACAGTTATGGTCGTTTGCACTACTCTAGCTTAAGATATTAAACTAGACTTAACCTATAATATAATTTTGGATTCAGGGCGACGAGATAAGAACTATTTGTTAAGAAATTTTTTTGATCCGAGCATGTTACAAAAACAACAGAATACTATAGCCCTTTTGTACATTATGTACGAGTGCAGCCATTTTATGATACAAGTTCAAGGGTAATACTGACATCAAAACAATTAGAACACCATATTAAAACTTCTACAACTTAAATAATAAGCATTTTAAAATATCTATACATGTGACTGATATACAATTTAGTATTCGAGATTACCAAGCAAAATACTGTAATATAATATAACACAAACACTAAAAAATAAAACTTAACCAGGCAAACGCACAACAAATAATCTATTGTTTTCTGCGCATCATTTACGCGCACGTGCAATCTGACAACGGTGCATTTCACGCCGGACATTGTTGCCAACGTGACTAAAACGATACAATTTTACGCAAAAATTAAATACGGAGAGCGTACACACACACAAATATTTTTGTTTTTGTCATTACTTTATCTGTGGAAGACATTAGCACAATCATAAAAACATGGTACAGCAATAAATCAATAAAACACTTATTTTCAAACACCACACCGCGCGTCTTAGACACATTGGATACATTTATCAGCATTTTAAAAGTATTTACATGTTACACTTTGTGAAATAAATACACCGGCAAAGTTATTTATGTGTCTACATTTTATTCTAAAATCACGCTGTATTAGCTGTATTCTTTTTGCACAAAATACCAGTTAGGCTCATGTTTTTGCTCTGTCTATCTCATGGGTAGACAGAGCGAGAAGATGAGTTTTAACCGATATAAGCTGAGATTGCCTGTAAAAAGAATACGGCTATTGTTGCTATATATGCGTTGCGCAGGGAAGAGTAGATACGAATTCGAATGGCGGCAATACACAAAATATGAATTCTATTCAATTTAAAATCAATTAGGACAAGTATGTTTTGTTGTAACTGATGATAATCGTAAAATTAATGATAAATATACAAGTTTCCCGTGAAATATATTTTTTATTCGTTTGTAATTCAAGGTTTAATATATTGATTTAACGTAAAAAGTAAATCTATCTAGCCAGCTGTCAATTTGACGTAGCCCACCATTTAAAAATAGCGACCGTGACAACATCTAACCAATATTTCCATAGAATATTCAAAATTAGCATTTTTATAAATACTATACAAATTTAGTAGATTTAAGTGCATAATTGTATCATTTTAGTTATTTAGGAATTTCGGTATCTAACTGTCGCAACGTAACGTGATACACCAATTCAAAATGGCTGCCGTGACATCACAAAACTTATATTAACATAGTACACATTTGTTTATTTACAAATAAATATTATTGTGTGCAATTAAATAATTTTAGCGAATTTTCGAGTAAAAAAAATTGTTTAAAATAATTTTGTTGTATGTTGACTTGACAGCTGTCAATTTAACGTGGTCTAGCAAATCAAAATGGCGACCGTGACGTCACACAATACTTGAATTACCATAGTAATAGACAGCCATTTGTTTATTTATTGTTCACAGTGATGTTAGTGTATTTAAACGAATGTTTCTAATGTGAAATAAATAGTTTTGTCAGTGTAGTGCGTGGTAATAATAAATATAAAAGTATCCAACCTTAGTATTTCGTATCCAATGCAAGTAGGGGGCGATGAGTGGATGAAAATTATGCACAAAAAAGCTACACACAGAAGTCGACGGGTAGTTCGATGCACATTGTGTATCAGATTGCATTGCCTTGTAATTGTAATAGATGTGTAAATGTAGTGTGTATTTGTGTGCCAATTTTGAGAGGCTTGGGACGGGGTGTGGGGGAGGGTGGGAACGGGGTATGAGGGAGGTCAGCTCTTCCGTGTGTATAACTTAGAACTCTGCGAATTCCTTGGCACATTTCTCCGTGGACGAGATTCTTAGCGCTTCCTCTTCATAATCGTCGAAGTTGCTGGTGTCCCCGGGCCCTTTGCACCGCGGTATAAACGGCGCTTCAATCTTCTTCTGGAACACCGCGATCCAATCCGTCGACGCGAACCACTTGTGCCCCTTAATATCATTCACGCCCGCCTTCAAATTGCCGTAACGCTTAGTCAGATCTACTTGTAATAAGTTGCGTAACAGATCCTTTAAATCAGAGCCAAAGTGCGACGGAAACCGAACTTTGCCCGAAACGATTTTCTCGTAAATTTGTATCGGCTGGTCGGCGAAAAACGGCGGATATCCGGCAGCCATTTCATACACTAGCACCCCGAGCGCCCACCAATCCACCGCCTTGTTGTACCCCTTGCTGAGAATGATCTCAGGCGCTAGGTACTCTGGCGTTCCGCACAAGGTCCAGGTGCGCCCCTTCACTCGCTTAGCGAAGCCGAAATCGGTGACTTTTAAATATCCTTGCGAATCGATGAGTAAATTCTCAGGTTTTAGATCTCTGTAGATGAGGTCCAGGTAGTGCAGGTACTCGAACGCCAGGACAATTTGCGCCGCGTAGAAACGAGAGTGAGGTTCGGAGAAGCGACCGACTTTACGTAGATGTGAGAACATTTCACCACCGGGTACGTATTCGAGAACCATGTATAAATTCGAATTGTCTTTGAAATGGAACTTGAGGCTGACAAGGAACGGGAAGCTGATCGCTTGTAAAATTCGTTTTTCGTTCAACGTGTGTTCGACTTGCTTCAGTTTCACTACTTTTTGCTTGTCGAGGATCTTCATTGCGTAATACTCCTTGGTTGGTTTATGCTGGACGATCATCACTCGCCCAAAGGACCCGGTCCCTAGTGTCTTAATGCGCTCGAAGTCGTCCAAGCCCGCCGTGTTTGTCGGGTTCTTCTTCCATTTCTCCTCGAACTCCTCCTTGGCTTGATCCAAGAACTCCTTGACACTCTCCGCAGAATCAACTTTTTTGTTCGCCGTAGCGGCATTGTTGCCCATGGTTTTAACGTTTACACCTTCCAGGGCTTCCGCTAAATATTAACGACACCTCCTATTCCACTATTTTTTTGTACTATTATGCAGTCGCGACAAACAGCAGAGCAAAATGGCACAATGGTCTGTCAACACAAGTTGATTATAGTAAAAAGCAACATTTCGCCCGTCAGTCCCTCACCGCACACAGCCAACTTGATTTACGTTGTTTCAACTACACACACAAACACAACCAGTTTTTGTTATTCTGATGTCCGACAAACAGAAAACGATAAAATGGCTTCCAACGACCCGGATTTTACTATGGAAAGTACTGACAAGTACTGAACATTCACCTGTTCTTTTTCACACAAATAAATAAACGTTCAATTCGTATAACCAATCACGTATCAAAGATTGGGTACACGTGACCAACACATAACCGATGATTGGTTGTAACAACTGAACCCTAGCTTGCGGAACGTGATACCGAATCTAAGACAAGGCATTCACGATATTTAGACAAGATGGCTGCGCTACTAACTAGTGTTGCCAACTAGAGCAAAAATTATTTCGTTAAACATCAACAGTTTTTGCTGTTGAACAATCACGGACACACACACATACCCAAATCAGTAGAATATAGTCAGAAACAATTGAAGGAGGGTCAGAACCTATATTATAAAATCTCAAGTCTTTCCTCTACACATTCATATAACTAAAAATCACTACGATAGTACCACTAATGCCACCTACCTCATATATATAACAACTACGTGAGACCGGTTTAATAATTTCGTAAATATTAGTTATGTCGCCCTAAATTAAATACATTAATTGGTCAAAAACTATAAGATATATTCATCAGATTTTTATTGAGATCGTTGAGAAAATTCGAATTTTGTAAAAATTAACGAAAAACAAATGTTTTGCCAGTTGGTGACATTGAATCGCTAGTTAGGGTATAACCGTGCATGCAGAGACATCTAGTAACGGAATGCTAATATAATATTTTCGTTAAGCTTAATATAAAGCAACTAGATGTACCTACCAAACAATTCTATCACTGTTGAATTTTTTTCCACATATAGATATAAATTTCCTCAGTATGTTAAACACCCATATTTTTACCTGAACAACATGCATTTTATCGACAAGATGTAACATCAAGGGCATTTGTTAAAAACTATTTTATACTAAAATAAACTTATACAAAATATGATTTAACTTGTTTTTGATATACATAAAACAAAATGCATCAATTGACTTTTATTGACAAAGAAAAGTACTATGTTTTCTGAATTATTTAATAGAAACCATTCTATTGATTTAAGTAAATGTAAAAGTCAATATGATGAGAAGCATTATTAGCTCGTACGATAGTACTGGTTTGTACTGCTCCGGAGTTATAAGACCCCAATATTTTATGCCCCCCTTTTTAAATTTAATCAAAATTAAAAATTGAAAAAATCATTAAACTTTTTATATATAACGTTTTTTTCAAATCGTAAAACCATAGGCCAGAAAAAAATAATGAAAATAATTTTAAATTTAAAACAGCGATCGCTATTGTTGCAATCAATCAGTAACAATGTCGTAATTATCTTTTATCTTTATTTAAACAGTGGTTAAATAACTGTTTTCTGTATAAATAAAACATTTACTGAATAGATAACACGGCGAGCTAAAGGCATTGGTGTCTGCACCACTTTTCCGTCTATTACTAAATATAAATACTTATAATCTTTATATAAGGTGTAATTTATAAAGAAGACTGCAAAAGTTTTATTTAGAACGGAATTTTCCATTACGTGTTTCCGTTAGGAAGTTAATTTAAAACTAAAATCAACGATTATGTTCTAAATATAAAGGTTCCGCTTATTGGCAATTTTAAATTTTAAATATATTTGAAAAGGTTTTAAGAATATTAGATTTAATTAAAAAGATCCGTTTAAGTATCATTTGGTTGCATGACCTGTTTTAACGTAAAGGTCACATTTTTACCTAATGGCTTAACTATTATAGCATTATAGACAGGGGATTAAGGGCTAAATGACAATAGAATAACGTGTTAAATCTTATAAGGGGGTACAAAAGTACTTAAGTACTCAATATTTTCTACTTTTAAAGTTATATTCAAACGCGCGTACGTTATAATTTACCGGTATATAGGTGGATAGTAGTTTCGATTCAGTGCGGGTGAAGAGGGGCATGACATGAACAGGAGCGCCGTTGTTATTTTTTTTAAGGGGGTACAGGTTAGCTTACTTGATGGGCGAATATTTGCAATGGGTAGCGGGACGCCTATGTGAGGGGGGATGAGGAAACCAGGACGAACACGCGCAGCTATTTCCTCTTTTCTTTCCTTTTCTAGTCCGAGCGTCTCTTTCATTTCAGCGCGTCAGTCGTAACGAAAGGTTGTGCTCTGTATTTGTGCTAGAAATTCATTGGTATTTACGTCGAATATTAAAAGAAATCTAACGAAAACAATGGCCGACACCGTTTGTGAAAAGAAGTAAGTAGAAATTGTGTATAATCGAAGGGTAAATACATTAGAATTTCGCGATTCAAATGATTGGTGATTATTTTGGCGGCATCTGTACCCCCTTACAAGATGGCGCTTCGGTTAACGGGCACGCTAAATCGCCAAGGCGGTCAACCATGCCGGTTTCTTTGTTTTCCCCAACAATACTTTGCGTGATCTTCGTATCTTATGTTATTATAACTGATTTCTCTACTTTAATTATCATATACATACGATATAGGTTCATTGTTTGTTTGAAAATTACGCGACTTTTTACCGGCTTTCTGTTGTTGATTGCAACAATCACTATTAATAACGCATTTTTTACATTACACACTAATACATACACATTTTTATTATAAATTAATTATAGTTTGACAATTTTAAACAGGTGTCTTTTTCAACTTTTTTTCTTTATTATACTGTATAATTACAATAAGTCACTCTACATTTGTGAATTAATTCTATATTTTAAATATTCATGAATTTTGCGCTTGTTCTTGATTATATTTGTGTTTACTGATTATAATAATTTGTGTATTTAAATTTTTTGGCCGTTAGCCCGGCGTAGAACGAACGCGGTTTTTTCCATTGAATTAAAATTAACTTTCTGTTTCTCCGCACTAAATAATTTAAAATGGTATAAACTAAAATTGTAATAAATTAAAAAGAACATGTGGTATAAATTTCATGGTTGCTTGTTGCTCCGTACAAACATATATTTGTAAATATAATTCGTATAATCTAAAAATAATTTAATTATAAAGTCAATTTACTTGAAGGAAATCTATCAAATTGGACAATTTTATTTCCGGAAAGTTATTTTTGTAATCTAATTATTCAAATAAATCGGTTTCCTTCTAAATTAAACGACACTCATTACAAAAACGAATTTTTGTGAACCATTTTTCAAACAAACGTATTACATTCTTTTACGCTAATTATAAAATACGGTATTGTTTGTTTTCAACGTAAGTATTCGTTTTGAGGGTCCTTGAATACTTAATGACCTCTGTGTGTGTGTGTCAATTTGTGTGAACGCTCTACAGCCAATACATTTGTCTAAATGGTAGCAAATTTTTATTATCTAATTAGATTTTGTAAAATAATAATTAAGTTTCTTCTGAATTAATAACAATTTTTTAATTTTTGATATGTTTGTCTATTTTGGCGGTAGAGTGTGTAGGCAATTTCAATTAAGGAATGCTCAGAACGTAATTATACGCTTGACATTTTGTAAAACTGCAATAATTTGTGTAAATTTCTAGAGAGACTGTAGCAGTCGCTGAAAAGGAGGTAATTGAGAAGGCAGTCAGTAAAGAAGTGGACGTTGATGACGATTCGAACTCTAAAACGTCTGAAAATGGCGATGCCAAATTGAAGGAGAATGGTGATAAAGTAGAAGAAGACGAGGACTCGAAAGATGCCGAAAACGGAGATTCTTCAGGTTATTATTTGTTTTCTTATCTGTCATTTGACATATGCTTTATTATTTTAAATCAGTCTTTTTCAAGACTACTGTGTATTGATTGGACAAAACATTTTTCAACAATTGTTCAGATAAATATTTTGAAAACCGAAGATAAAATGAGTTATTGGTTTAGATGCCCTTGAAGCTTGTCCGATAAAAAGGAAATCAGGAGGTGGAGATGCCCCTGAAGGAGCGCCGGCTGAGGGAGCGTCGCCTGAGAAAAAGGCGAAACTCGAGGAAAAGAGCGCCGAGGCCGCTGAAGCCAACGGGGCCGAAGCGAAAGCAGCCGCTTAAGCCCCCCTCCCTTCCCCAACATTATTTTTCTCTTCACAACAACAAAAATCTCTTCATCAAATGACGAAATATCACGCAACACGCGCATATTTAAAAAAAAAACAAACAATTTAAACCAAACACGAGTGTTTATGTTGTTGGTCGTTTCGTCGTCGTATCTCTACTATCAAAAATCTCCCGCCAATTTTTTTTCTCTTTTTTTTTTTCGTATTTTTGACACAGCACCACACTCGATTTTTACGCATTTTACAGCAAACGGGAATTGTATGTTTTTGTTTTTATTGAATTTTGACATTCCTGGGTCAAATTTGACCTAAGGCTGCTTCGGATTCTCGTAGTGCCACTATTTGGATCATTAACATTCTAAATAGGAGATTAATTTGTGAAAATTGCTAGTACATCCTCGAATATAATAATTAAGCCTTAAGTACTACTATTTGGCTGCTAATAAACTATCTAGAACGGTCGGATATGTGACAAACCCATCGAAAAGATTTTTTTTTCTCGTAAATATAGCAAATCTATCGGAAATGTATTAAATCCTTCGAAAATGTTTCAAATTCATGGGAATTTTAAATGCTTTGGAAATGTATTAAATCTTTCGGAAATTTAACAACTTTATCGAAAATGTATTGAATCTTTCGGAAATGTAACAAATACATCGGGAATGTATTAAATCCATCGGAAATGTTTCAAACCCTTCAGAAATGTATTCAATTCTTTGGGAATATGTCAACTGCTTCGTAGATATATTAAATCTTTCGAAAATTTAACAACTTTACCGAAAATTTATCGAATTCTTCGGAAATGTAACAAATATATTGGAAATGTATTAAATCCATCGGAAATGTTTCAAACCCATTAGAAATGTATTTAATTCTTTGGGAATATACCAATTGCTTCGCAAATATATTGAACCCTTCGGAAAATTAACAACTTTATCGAAAATGCATCGAATTCTTCGGAAATGTAACAAATATATCGGAAATGTTTCAACCCCATAAGAATTTTATTCAATTCATCGGGAATGTATATAATGCTTCGGAAATATATTAACATATTTATCGGAATTCGATGTCGAATTCTTCGAAAATGTGACAAATACATCGGAAATGTATTAAATCCATCGGAAATGTTTCAAACCCATAGAAATGTATTCAATTCTTCGGAAGTGTATCACAATTTTTCGGAAATTAATTAAATACATCGGAAATGTAATAAATCTTTCGAAAATTTAACAAATCTATTGGAATTGTATCAAATCCATCAGAAATATATCAATCAAACGACAACTAAAGATGTAATTTATTAAATATTACAACATTCAAGTAATTCATAAAATTATTTTTATAAATTATCTTGAATGAACTATGAAAACCCTATATATATATATATATATTTGGTTCGTTGATTTATGCTGCCATCTAGTAATATAAAATGGCAATTTTCATGAATTTGATTTTTATTAAATCTAATTTATAATTAAAATACCGGCAAATATATCTCGCTTGTATTTGGAAATTGTACACATAGATGATTGTTTTGGGCGTAAAAATAGGAGCGGCCAATATTGCTTAGTGCCCCTACGCAGAATACAATGGAGAGGGTGTCAAAGTCACCCTCTCCGTTGAATGTTTAATTCAAATAGTGACACAATAGAACCGACAACAGAGCCTTGATAATATACCTTAACCTAACACAAAGTATTGAAAAGTTCAAATTTACTATTATATATATATAATCAATCGTATTAGGAAATTCTTTTTTTTTTGAGGGTGCCAATTCGTGTGGTGCTACGGTCTTTTAATTATAAACAATTAGAACTTATTTTATTATCATTACTACTATACAGTGTTGTGTAAACATAATAATAAATATTATATATTATTATTAAAAAGATAGTCTATAAAAGAATAAAGGAATTTTCAATGTGAAAATTAACTACTTAATATTTCTATGTAAGATAATTATAATGTGGCCCCGCCTACTTTTAAATAGGGGCGGGGCGTGCGCGCAAATTTAGGATCGTTAAGATGTCTTTGTTAACTGTAAAACTGTGGTCAAACTAATTATGGAGCTTTTCTCTGGCGGCCATTTTACCTAATTTTCTCATTTTTCATGCACAAAACAAGAGAGGTCGTCACTTGTTCCACGATTAAAGCGTTTTAGTGCACGTATAAAACTGATTTGATTGGCTAAACGCGATTATACTGTAATATTGTTGTTAAATATATGAATATACCTATCTGTAAATTTGTGCAATGAAATTGTTACAATCAGGTGCATGCGTGATAAGTGGCGGCCATCTTGATTTTGTAGTTATATAAGTTGATGATTCGTAGTTGAATGATCAACGATCAAATATAATCCCAGTTTGGCTCAGTGTGTTCAATCCATATCAGAAATAATATCATGATTGATGGCGTATTTTAAATAAAAAATGCTTTCTTTTTATACGATAAAACAAAAATATGATATGTGTGCGTTGTATTTTTGTCTACTGCCAAGTAAATAACAAATGAATAAACCAAGAATATAATGTATGTGTATAATCGTTAATACAGTATTTTTAAGTACATTCTACCCGTTGTTAAATTAAATTTTAAATGAAATACTAGCACATGTTTGTACAAAATATGTTCACGATCATTATTTCATCACTTGAGTGGAAAAATGGCAATAAAGAGTTAGTTTCCATACAATTCAGACATTTTTATTTCTCTCGTTCCCGAATTTTACTTTGGTACTTTCTTTTACGAAGTAATAAGTAAGTCTTGTAATCATGAAAAATTTCGAACTCGAGATTTCAACGGATATACATGTTTTGACCTCTGAATCGAATGTTACTATTTTCGGAATGACGCCTGTGAACGCTCTAGGGCCAAAACAGTCGAACGAAAAATTATGAAACTTCAAACGTAAGACTTGTATATGCCCTAGATGTGCACCTCCTATTTTTGAAAAGAATATTCAAACTGGAAGTGCATGTTTACTATATGCATTTTTTGTTCTATCTCCAATATCACTAGAACGGCTACATTTACGGCAAATATAGTTATGTTCATGATGAAAGATATTAATATTTCGAACAACTTTTGTTTGAAACATTTCTTCAAAAAATGTACCAGTTGCGAGAAAAATGCTACGAAACATTATAAATATCTTGTTTACGTGTTGCCATGGATTCGCATGTAGCTTATAAAATCGGATCATCTGCTATTTTGACAGGAAAACAAAATAGACTCAATTAGATAAATGACATTTCAGAATATTTCTGTAGAGTATTGGTTAGTTTGATAGCTGGTTTTGGTTTTATATATATATATCTATATCTAGAGAAAACGGCGTAAAAGAAAGTCGAGTGCAGGCTACCCCAGATTTTTTTATATGGTAAGCAATGCATTTGCAAATTGAATTTTTAATCCTTATTACTATTATATTATGATAATGGACCATACGACGAGCAAAAATCAAGGACAATATATACATTTTAACATCAAGTACATAAAAAATCTTGTAAATCAAAATCACGTTATGATAGAACACTTATAAAATTCATTTGTTCTATTTACGATAGTAATCAATCAATTGCAAATTTGTTACAAGTACTTTATTATTGTGAATTTACAGAAAAATCAGATAACTATCACTAAGTATAGAAATCTTCGATGATAATCAAATCATATGCAGCGCGAAAAAAAAAAGCAAATGGCCACCGCGCGCGCTGATTGGTTGATTCGTTAACGCGTTTACCAACATGAGTATAGTCAGGAAACTAACTTGGTTTTTTACTGTATTTATTCTAAGTTAATATTTATTTTTAGTATGACATAATAACATTGATTGCTTTTATCGTCGAATCGACGTTTATTTTTATGATTTTATTGACATGTAGATAATTTCATGACATACTTCAGCTAAATCACGTTCCCCCACTATTGTACCGTAAATGACTATATAAAAACAAATATCGCATGACAACTTATTGTATTCTCTAGTATTTTTGTACGGTTGTCGCAATAAATAAATTATTTATTCGGCACAATGTTGCGTTTTACTTTAGCTTGTGTTTTATTGGTGTTGACCGTCAATGCTAGTTTTGTTAGGTGAGTTATTACAATATTACGAATGTTATTAATTTTAATTAATATATAGTTAAAAATAAAGAAGGGTATTATCGCATTGTCTATTATTGATCGGACAAGAAGTGTTAATTCAATAATAAATTAGTCATCGAAAATGATCATAAACTAGGAATCTTTGTGGTTCAAATGAACTTTGTTCTTTGTTATTGCGATTGTATGTTTCTAATTTTATAATTGTAACGATTTTAAACATTGAACATAACACGCAAATAATCACATGATCATTACAATTATTTATCGAATAATAAACTTGCTCCGACAATGGTACAATACCGATTTATGCCGACATTACACAAAGTAATTTTAATTTAAGAAATTAAAATGCCGGTTTACATAACGCAGATTATGTTCCTTATTTAATAATTATTCCCCGTAAAATACGATTTAAATTCATATTTTTATGGTAATTTTGAGGTTATTTTCAAATAATCAAAAAGAATATTACTATTCAAATTTGAGGTCAATTTTATTTTGTGGTTACTATTATTTCTTATATACATTATGTTATAATAGACGGGTGGCGTTTTTTCATGTTTATAAATAAATTAATCATTTTTTATCTGGATTTTAAATTAACTAATTGCTTCTACTTTGTTTTTGAATTAATTAATTAACGCATTATTCTAATGTCACTTAAACTAATTAGTTTAATTTTGATATTTCTTGAAATTGATGATTCAATAAATAACTAGTGGCGGGGCTAGTCTTTGAATTTTGCCACTGGTAGTAACCATTGAAACGTATTAACAAGAGTTTTACTTTATATTACGAAGTAATAAGTAAGTCTTGATAATATTACAGAATTCCACTGTTCAAAGCCAAAACGGCCCGCAGACATTTTGAAGAAGTTGGAACCGAATTAGAGAAAGTACAATTTCGTTATGGAGGCGTAGGAACCGAACCATTATCGAATTATTTGGATGTAAGTTTAATAAACTTGTAGTATTTACTAGTATTTTTAAGTCGCCGTATTACTAAAAAAATTATATAAAAAAATGACCTAAAAAGTCTAGTCAAAATTTTTAAATATTTATTAATTTGTTGTCGACTCTATTAAAAAAATCTTCAAAAAACGATAAGACTTAGTATATTTAATGCGTTTCTTTAGATAATGAATTCAGAGGACTGAAAAATAAATTCATTAATATTTATAATAGTGTAACGCGTACAGCCTGGCAGAATTGTTGCAATCAATTCTGTATAAACAATTGCGTGCATTATAGTTTTTTATAATTTTCTTCATAAATACGTCAAGCTGAAGGCACTGGCTATATCTATGGCTTTATCGTATTTTCGTGAAATTAATTCACCAAGTAGATCGACGAGTTAGGTGCATTGGTGCTTGTACTTGTTTTTTTTGTATTTACATGTAATTAGGTATACATAAATTCACTAAATACGGCGAGCTGAAGGTATTGGTGGTTGTTTTATCGTATTTTCGTGTAATGAATCAAATAGATTATTCGGCGAGTTGAAGGCATTGGTTGTTTTATATTCTCGTGTAATTAGATACATAGATTCTACGGCGAACTGAAGGCATAGGTGCTTGTACCTATGGTTGTTTTATTGTATTTTCATGTAATTAGGCTCAATACTATGGCCCAATCACGATTGGAACTCCGCCGCAATCGTTCAAAGTTGTCTTCGACACTGGATCATCAAACTTGTGGATTCCATCGAAGAAATGCTATTGGAGCAACATTGCTTGCTGTAAGTTATTTTTTATCAGCATTTTTACTTATTACTGCGTATAAGAAAGTAAAAATATCTATACGTGTTCCAAAAAGATAAGGAACGATGGTGTGATGTCAATAAAATTGAACCGAATCAACTAATCGGAATGTCAAACAAAGAAACTAAATATATATATATTTAGTTTTCGTAAACAATAAATAAATCATCAATCTCTTTGCTATTTATGTAACCAGTTAGGAAATGTTAATATTTTGATACCATATTTGGTACTGTTTTAACTTTCTTAAACGAAGTCCCCTTAGTATGTCAATTCTTAAATAATATTTTATTAAACTATATGTTTTTTTTGCTATAGTGTTGCACAGCAAATATAACAGCAAAAAATCGTCAACTTATGTTGCGAATGGAACCAAATTCGAAATCCATTATGGATCCGGTTCTTTATCCGGTTTCTTGTCCACCGATGTCGTTGAGGTAATTAAAAAAAAATCAATGTGTCTTCGATATGCTTAATTGTGTATTTAAACAGATGGGCGGCATGAAAATCGTTAACCAAACCTTCGCCGAAGCATTAGCTGAACCCGGTTTAGCATTTGTTGCCGCCAAATTCGACGGAATTCTCGGTATGGCGTACAGCACGATCGCCGTCGATGGCGTAACACCCGTTTTCGATAATATGATCAGTCAAGGAGTCATCGATAAATCGATATTCTCATTCTATCTTAACAGGTTAGCATATTAAATATTTTTTAATTTTAACGTGTGTCAATTAAATTTTTATTTCGTTTAAAATAGAGATCCAAGTGCTGCTGTTGGTGGCGAAATAATGTTTGGCGGATCAGATCCAGCTCACTACGAAGGTGAATTCACCTATTTGCCCGTCGATCGTAAAATGTACTGGCAAATCAAGATGGACAGCATGAAAGTCGGCGAGAATTCGTTCTGTAAGGGAGGATGCGAGGCGATCGCCGATACCGGCACCAGTCTCATCGCTGGCCCCATGGACGAAGTGTCCGAGCTGAACAAAGCCATCGGCGCTACGCCCATGGCCGGAGCATATATGGTCGATTGCAAATTGATCCCCACAATGCCCGACATTGAACTCATGCTTGGCGGCAAATCGTTCGTCCTGGCGGCCACAGATTACGTTTTACAGGTAAGATTTTTTTTTTTTAATAGAACTAGGCCAAAAAAAAAATCGGCATTAATAATTTTAAGTACTCGAGTATATTCTATTTTTAGACGATATCATTTGAACTTTGATGTGTGTTTTACAGGTGACACAGTTCGGTAAGACGGTGTGCGTATCCGGTTTCATGGGTATTGATATTCCACCACCAAACGGCCCATTGTGGATCTTAGGCGATGTGTTCCTCGGCAAATATTACACTGAATTCGACATGGAAAACAACAGAGTTGGTTTCGCTGTCGCTAAATAAACATTTCGTTCATTTTGTTAAATAAGATTTAATTATGATTTTTAAATGTAGATTATTAGTTGCTCGCTTCCTAAGAGGACTAATCATTCAAATATAAAGCTGTGAATATTTGTTACGTGTGTATTCTAATAAATAAATCATTTAATAATAGTTTAATTTTGTGTTATTTATTCTAAAAGAATTGGTCACTAACTAGCGGAGAAAAGTCCCGCCTATAGACGCCAAGAGTATTCCTGTGACCGTATTTGTTTATTTAAAACTATTTTTTTTTTTGTAAATCATTACGATTTATCGTTTTGTAGGCAAATTTGTCTGATAAGTTGATAGAATTGAAATATCTTATATGAACTTTAAACTTAAAAAAACATGAGTGACCTTCACTCGATTTTTTTATACTACTTTTAGACTACAAAAGTGTGACGTAAAACGCACCAACGCGCAGAGCTCGCCTTTAGGTAAAATATGCGTTGCGAGCAGTGGTTTTTCATTATTATGGCCTTTTGGTTAACAATTTGAAAAAATGTTATAGATATAAAAAGTCTTTTACATTTTCTTTAGATTATATGATAAAAAAAATATTTTTTAGTGTATATTTTAAAATTAATAATTATAATATTTAATAATTTTTTTCGGGCTTTGGGTTAACAATATGAAAAAATCTTGAAGACACATAAAATAGCTTAGAATATTAGAGTGTTTCAATTATTTTTATAAGGGCAGTATTAAGGGGGGCTCCATATTTTGGGGCCCTATAACTCGGGAAGTATACGGGCGATTGGATTTAAACTGCGGGCGGATTCAAATGGGATGCCAAGTAATATATGTAGCAAATTTGGTGTAAATCGCTCCGGTACCTTCAGAGGCGTAGAGGGCACAAATTTGGTCTTACGAGCGACAACTAACATCCAAGTATATAAGTTATATACGTTTTTGGATTCAGGGCGACGAGACTAACACTTTTTCTTAATGACATTTTTTGATCCGAGAATGCTACAGACACACGACCGAATGCTTTAGCTTCTTACATTAGACTACAAAAGTGTGACGTGATACTTTTAGTAGTTGGCCGTCTGGCAGCGTAATAAATTCTGAATATTTGATTTTAAAGATTAGGATTGTAAAATGTGGGGGGATACTTGGTAAATAGATGCCTTAGGTAATTTCTTTTTTTTTAATAGAAATCATTATATTTCCTCGTTTTTTTTGTTTCTTTTAAATATCTACAATCCGTAAAACATCAATTCACACAAATAATAATTATAATTCATAATAAGAATTGAATAAAGATGTACATCTACATAAAATTAATAATTACTATATATTCATTTGATCACACAATCAAAATCCAACTTTACAATTATAGGAAATAAAATTATTAGAACTACAGTTATTTTACTTAGCGTTTATTTTTATGATTAATTGGGGGGAGTGTCAACCGTGAAATTTACAGTGGATCAGGTTAGGCAACGATTCCACACAACAAAAATGCTCAATTTTTAATCATTTTCATTGCGCAAATTATCCAGTAAAATTCGTAAAATATATTCTTATAAATAAGCTGGCTTCATTTAAAATATTACTAACCTATTTTGTTTAAGATGATCAGCTCCAAAATGTCGTTTTGGCCCTAAGATACATGAAACAAATAAGGACAATGGAAATGTTAATTTAATTCAAAAATTCGCCAACATTTTCATACGAATTGCTCCGTTATGTGATTTTCCACTATATTAATCAAAATAATGACAACTTTACTATAAGATTCGTGACGTCACGATCCCTTCGAATCGCGAAACTAAACTGTAAATAATATCGAATCGATATATAATTAAATATAACTTACGTTTTGGGTTGTGTCGCAGGTCCAGTAGTATTCGGATTCGCATTTCCCGGCTTTTTATGCAACCGCGCTTTCTTGACGTACGCCTCGATCAGGTTCTGGATCTTTTTCGGATTGATTTCTCCCGATTTATTATGACAAATCTAAGTCACACAATAAATCATTATCAAAAATCAGTCATTTTTCGCATCAGACAAAATTGTTCACTGTATGTATAACTTACTTTAGGTACAGCACGACGTAAGATATCTTTGTATTGATCTTTTGTCACATGTTTTTTATTGTAATGCGGTTTTAAAACTAATTTTACCTCCTCTACAACGCGTTCCTGGCGATTCAGTTTCTTTAAGAACTACAACGAAAAAGTTAAGTAGATTTTTAATGGCTTCAGCTACAGCGAAACACATCACAAAACTATATACATATATAGTTTATAATACAGCACGGACCCAATCCGGAAAATCATGACTGAAACAGCATACATTAACGTTAAAATTGTGTACCTCCTAGCAAACTTTCATTTTCATGAATTCGTAGATTTTTGGCGAAAGAAATATTTCATATAAAAATTGAAGTTACACAATTTTGATTTTAATAGCTGTTTTGGCCATGTTTTTTCGGATCGCGTTCGTGTTGTATTCAATTTAGGATTAAAAAGCAACTCCATCCCGTTTACACCGCTTATTGCTTAGTATTTAAGGCTTACTTATGCCCAGTTGCACCGTGAACATAGCAAAAATATTTATTTTTTACGTAATTTTATTAAATTCAATAATCTTTAAACCTTCTTTGGGATTTTATACAATATTAAAATATATATTATGTTTTAAACAATTACGGGTAGTTTCAGATAGATTTAAAAGTGACAAAAATGTAAGGTTTGCATTAAAATGTAAGTAAAAGCGGTGCAAACGGGCATAAAAGGTATGAATTACCTCTGAATTGGGCAATTGTTGTGATGTGATACACACCTTGTCTTTAACTTGCATTTCTACAGCCGAATTTGGTAAATCGTCAAGTATTTTAAGATTATCCTCATCAATTTTTACACCTACATGCGTTTTATTTTGACCTGAAAACATGAACCAAAAATTAATAACACTATTCCCCTTTCCATTCAAAAATATATGTCGAACCTTTCGCAGACGCCGATTTTTTGCCCATTTTCACCGGCACTTTCGTGTTCGCCTTTCCTTTTTTGTTGTTTTGTGGCCGAAAAACGGGCGATGATCCAAATAAATTATCAAATCCACCGGTGCCGGCTTTCGCAGGCGATTTTGTATTCTTATTTCGTTTACTGTTCATTGCCTCGGCGGGCGGTTCGAATAAATCCTCATAGTCACTTGATCCGGGCGAATACGGCGATTCAAAATCGAGATCAACATCAATCACCTCATTGCCATTTTGTCCTATGGGTCGCGATTTTTTGTTGCGTATCGGTGTCAACGGTTTCACATTAGGAACAGGCAGTTTCGATATCATTGTTTTCGACGGCATCGGTTTGATTGGCGTAGATTTAATTGGCGGTTTCGCTGGCGATGATTTCAGTGGTGACATTTTTGCCGGCGACGATTTTGCTGGATTGGGTAAAATAATTCGCTGCGGAACTGACGTAGCAATACGGGGCGCTACTGTCGACGACGTACAAAATAAATTTGTACGCGGTAATGTCGAATTTAAAGCAGGCGCTGACGTTATCACCGTTGGTGTAACCGAGGAGTATACTGCCGTTGAGATAATTGGTTTTACAACACTGGGTTGCTGTATTTGTTGATTTATAACAACGCCTATTGATATCCGTTCAGGAGACTTTGAGTTTTTCTCGCTTGAATCTTTATTTTCGCTATCAATCACCATGTCAGCGTTTGACAACGGCGAGATACGAGCTTGGCCGCTTGATTCAGGCGACAAACTCAACCGTTTCTCAGCATTCTCAACTGATTTCTGGCTCGACTCTAACGGTCCTACTGCTAAATCAACTAAATCCCCGTCCGACTCCACCTTTTCTGCCTCTGAGGAATTCGTTTGATTTGCTGTTTGCGGTTCTGGAGTTGGTGAACGAGATTTGGTTGGGTCAAACGGATCATACGCATCTGGCGAACTGGGTGGTGAACTAGGCGGTTCAGGTGGTGTGTTTGGGCCTTTATGCAAGACATCTTCTAAACGGTGTTCCAATTCTTCTTGAGGGTCCAGTTCGACTTCTCCTTCATCATTTGGGTCATGTAATGGGTTACTTATTGCGCGTAATTGCGTTTGTTTAGTGGATAATAAAAATTTGATTTGTGGCTCCGGCGGCGTTTTAGGACCAGTGGTGTTTAGATAGTTTGGCGATTGCGGCGCTGAATCCTCCTGGTTTTGCGACTCCATCATTTCTTCTTGTAATAATTGATCATGCATATTTTCGTCTTCCTTCTCACAATTATCACTGTCACTCAGCACAATGATATCTTTCGGCGATGGTGTGAGTTCTTTAAATGGCGACCGATCCAAATCTATGATTGCAACTGGTTTCATATTAGCCACTTCTTTATTCCTCTTCTTAGATTTAGGGCTCTTTGCCCGCTTCTTCTTCTCTTTATTAACATTCTTGTCCTTCTTCGGTTTCTTCGCAATGTCAACCAAAGCATCTCGTTTCCGTTTTACGCCTAATACCTCCCTGGTATTATCTTCATTCGTTTTATTAAAGCTAACACTAACTAAAATATTATCGCCTGACGCAAACACTTCTTTTGAAGGTGGCGGAGTGCGATCACTGCGTTTTCGTTTCCTGTAATCATCTTTTTGTTTCTTTTCACCCTTCTTCTTTTTATCTTTTTTCTTAGCTTTATTAACATCGTTATTAGTGAGTATTACAGTCAGATTTTCGGGCTGGACAGGCCCTTTTTCAATAGCCAGTGGCGGAGTCCAAGACGGAGACATAGATTCAGGTAAATTGTGGCGCGGCGCTGGCCTAGGACTCGGCGATCTAGACCAAGACGGCGTCCACTCCCGCTCAAACGACTGTTTACGTTCCCAGTCTCTAGGTCGCTGTTTTACTGGCGACGGACTTCTAGTTTTCGCTTTAGTACGGCTAATACTACGTATTTTCTTCTTACCACGCGGCCGTTCTAGTGATCTTCTGCGACTACGATTTCTAAATCGTTCGCGGCTCAAAGATCTATGCCCTAGGCGATACCGTTTGTTTCTCGGGGATCTAGATCGACGGAATGAGCGGGATTTTGACCGGCGTGGTGATCGTGACCGGCGCACTGAACGAGACTTATTCCGCAGCGATCTACCGCGCGACCGTGATCTGGGTGTGTGACCCCTTGAGAATGAACGGGATCTGGACCGTTTGGGAGAACGCGATGATCTGCGGCGCCGTTTTTTCTTTTTGTTCCATGAACTAGATCGACGGCTGCGCGATGCTGAACGACGGGATGGTGACGCGGATCGACTTGATCTTGATGGAGTTCTATCGATGTCGCGACCAAATTGATCTTTTTTCGGTTTTTCTGCGATTATACTACGCACATTATAACGTTCTAAATCTTTTTTCTTTTCTTTCCTCAATTTGTCTCTACGATTTTCTTTATTTTCTCTACTACCCTTCTTTTCCTTCGATCGACTTCTTGCCTTCTCCTTATCTCGATAATTACGTTCTTTAGTACTTTTGCTTATCTTCTTAAATTCAGGTTTTTTACCTTTATTATCTACTTCTTTGCTTTTATCAACTTTTTCAATTTCCTTCTTTTGTTTTAGTCGTTTCTTTTTTTCATCATCTGAGTGAGTAACTGCTTCCTCAACTTTAGGCTCATCTACCTCTTTTAGGAGCTGCACGGCTAATTTTTCAATAATCTCCCCTTCTTCGTAATCTTCAGGTCGTGTTAAATCTAATTCAGATTCTTTAGCGTTAATTTCCAATGCATCTCCATCGGATATAGCTTTCATGTCATGAGATTCGTCGAATATATCATTGCGTTCGTCGTCCGATATTAGTTCAGTATCCATTCCACCAATTCCTACTCCAACGTTGAGTTCATCATCGGACAAATGAGTTTTAAGCGGCTCCTTTTCATCTAAACACGGAGTATAGCTTCGTTCCTCTTCGCTAATTGCCTCCGTCATTTTCTCTAAGTCTGTTTCGGTTTCTTGTGGTTTGTCGTCGGTATCTGTCTCATTTTTTTCGGTATCTAACTCATCTTTTTTTATAAATTCATTTTTGTATTCCCATTCTTCTAAATCACTGTCATCGTACAATTGTAGAACTCGTTCTTTCTTGATGGTTTCAACCGTTGATTTTCGTTTTGGATCAAAAGCGATTTTAATTGGGGTTGCTTGTTTTTTAACTGTTATACTCAAATCTAATTGATTTGGCGAATTAGACATTTTCTTAGAAGCGTCTTCTGTTTCATCTTTTGGAAGGTCTTTAGGTTCTTCTTTAGGAACACTTATGATGGCAGTTTCTGGTTCGATTGGCGGTTTATCATCTGCTACATCATCGTCGATATCTATAATTTCGCCATCACTCAAATCCTTTTCATCTATTATCGGTTTTGGACTCATTTTAATTTCATCTTCATTAATTACCGGCTCCTGAACTGATTCTTCTAGTTCCTCACAGTTTTCATCTTTAACATAATCATTGTCTTCTTCTATTTTGTTTTGTTCTACTAAAATGTCTGATTCTTTAACATGATCATTGTCGTCCTCTTTTTTGTTTTGTTCAGTTAAAATTTCTGATTCTTTAACATCATCTTCGTCGTCGATTTTTTTGTTTTGTTCAGCTAAAATATCTGTAGAGATTTCATCTTGTTTTGGAATGTTTACTGATAGTTCAGTTGCTTTTGCAATATCTATACTTGTAGCTGAATAAATAGAAAAATTTGGGCAATCATCCGACGAATCTTCATCATCGTCGTAGTTCACAAGTGACGAAGAAGGACCTCGAGTCGGCGTGGTATTACTCATATGTTCTTTTAAGACTTGCTGAACAGCATCGCTGACAAGTTGCGGTGACAAATTTGACAGTTTTGTCGTTTCTACAAGCTGAGATAAAGAGGTTTCGAACAAATTGTCAGTTTCAAATGCATCATCATCCATTAGTTCAAATGGCGGTTTCAATGGTTCGACTTCCGAATCAGATTTAATTTCGTTACATTCCGCTTCTTTTACCGTTGCAACTGCTTCGGAATTAGAATCCGTATCATTTGATGGATCAGCTGGATCATATTTGTCAACTTCTTTAACAGTATCATCGATGACCAGTTCAGAACCACTGTCATCATCTGTTCCAGAGTTATTAAACGTTTGTGCGATTGTTTGCACCTGTTGATTGGTAGCTTTGTAAACGTCTTCATCGAGTTGCGGAGAAGACGCCGCTTCAATATCGCTATAAATATCTACGTCCTCTTCGGGACGAGCGGAATGATCATTTAAGTTGTGTTCGCGCGGATCATCGAGGACAAGTTCGATGGGCTCCACGAGTCGCGGCACCGGCGGTTGCAGCGGCGCTCGCCGCATTGGGAAGCGAGCTCCTCCGCGCCCACGAAACGGCGGCGGCGCCCCGCCCCCACCATGATGAAAATAACCACCTCCGAAATTGTTGTCTCGTTGATTATTGTAACCGTATGCTCCACGGTGCGCGCGCGGCGGACCTCCATAATGATTATAATTTGAACCACCATCATAACCGCCTCCACGATAATTCCCCCCGCCCCCACGGTGAAAAAACGGCTGCCGATTTCCGCCGCCCCGATTCGGAAACATTGGCGCTTGAGTCGTTTCGATGTCTGTGTTCGTTACATCTACAACTGGCGGTGGAGATGTTAACGTTTCTAGTTCTGTAGTTTCTTGTATTAAATTGTTGTTTGATTCGGATTTTATTTTCGATTCATTTTTTATGTGTATCGTACCGTCTCGTGTCACAGATATGACACTGTGTTTAGAGTGTAGTTTCTCTTGACTTGACAATATTTGCCCCAGAATATCGCATGAGCTTACAGTGGCGAGGGGCTCGGGCGCGAACACTGCTTTTCGCCGTACAGCTCGTCGCATTGCGCTTGCTTCGGAAAATGCGGTTCTGGCATGCGTTAAAACGCCACCCGATATGCCCGGCACATCGTCATCCGAACCAGAAAAATAATCTAACTGATCGCGCCGCCCGAATAAATGCAACGTAGGAATACCAGCCTGACTTCTTTGCAGTCCGATATTACCCACAGAGTTACTCGTATTTTGTTTATTCTTCACTTCTGGAATTGCTAATCCAACCTTTTTCGGCGCACACATCCCTAGCTGAAATGCCAACCGTTTCTTCACAGTTTTCGGTTGTGCCGTACGCCGCACTTTCCTCGACACCCTCTTTTTTCTCCTCCTCCTCTTAATTTTACTCTTTACTGCCACTTTTTCACCTGTTTTATCATTGATTTCGTAATATAAGATTTTCCGCCGTTTTCCTTTTTTCCTTCTTTTTCGCGGTGCCCTTTTTGTAGTTTTGCGAGTGCGGGTAGTTGTCGGCGCTCTTGTAGGGGCGCCACGTGAGCTGCCAGCCATCGCAGTGTCTTCAAATCCTGATGAAACTGAATTTAAATCGACGTTAAGCGCGGACGAGCGATTCGTTTCGATTGTCGCGCGTATTCGCTCCGTTTGACTTGTGCGCGGAAGCAAACGAGGTTCTTGCCGATGCCGCCGGGTGACGCGTCGCTCTGTCTGCACTGGCGGTAACCGGCATTCGCTGCAAAACCATTCTTCAATCGGTACATTGTCCATTGGCGGTTCTAAACACTCTAAATGATAGCCTAAGTCGCATCCATCGCACAACAGCAGTCGATCTTCGCGATCACTCATCCCGCAGATTTCGCAGTACGTGGGATCTTCCTGGATCAATTCGTCCACCGAGGCTCGCCGGACGTCAACAGGAACGCGACGAATGACTTTGCCGCCGTAACGTTTCCGCACTAGAACCAGTGTGAACGTCAGGCGATCCACTGGGCATGTGTTCACATTTTTCGACCATTCCTGAATGCACTCGGCACAGAAACTGTGATCACATGTTTCGGGCGTCCCTACTTCTTGGTTGTTGAACGATAGAAGACAAATGGGGCATTTCTCTGATTCACCGTCGCTGCTGTCTGACTCCACGGCTGGCGCGTTCGATGTTGACGGTTTTATTAGTTCTTCTTTTGTTGTTGTTGGTGTTGTTTCTTCTCTTTGTAATGGTGATGATAGTTGTTCGGATTCGGAAGTGTCCGACATCCAATCGGACTCCCATGCTTGGTCGTCGCTGGTGCTGTCATCCTCGAAGCCGTTGTCACTGGCACCCGATCCGTCTGATTCACTCGATTCACTTAAATCGTCTGAATTGTCACTTAGAACTACACGCGTTGTTGTGCGTCTTTTTACTATGTCCGAATCGCCACTGTCACTCTCCGCGTCACTGGTAACACGCTACATAAGAAGACAAACATTAACACCAAACAAATATATGCCTTTAGCTCGCCGTATTTTCTATTCAGTGATTTTCATTTCTTTTTAACCAGAAAACCTATTTATAACTACTGAATATTGAAGTGATAAAATATATGAAAGATAATAATAACATTGTTATTAATTGATTTCAATGCAATTACTACATTTTAAATCTTAAAATTATTATTTTTAATAATAGCGCCAATCAATATATATATAAACAAAATTTCGTTAAAAACGGTCCGGAACCTTCACATAGTACAAATTTTGGTTTTACGAGCGAGCGAGCGACAAATAACATCCATGTATGAGTTATATATATATTGTCGTATATTTTAAATTAATTATAATTTCAAAATTGTATAAAATACACCAAGAATCTAATTTAATTATATAACTTTGAAATGTTTTTCCCGAAGTGAACGACAAATAAAATAAAAGTAACTTACTGGAACCCTTTTAATCTTGCGTGGATTTTCAATCGAACTGTCCGAACAGTCCGATTCGCGCACCCGATTTTTTCGTTTACCATTTTGTCGCGTGAATCGCGGTGTAGAGCTGTCAGACGCGCTTTCGCTGTCTGTTGTTAAAATTGTGGCTTTTCGCTTCCCCTTCGTTATAATTGGTGATGTGCTTGCATCACTGTTATCACTCATTTTTAAACTACAACCTACAAATCAATAATGCCCCCGTTACATTTAGCGACAAATTTTGCTACCTGTAAACACACTACCTGACACACAACAGCATAAGAAAAGTACTTAAGACATTTTTATAAAATTATTGCTAAATACACGAAAAACATGTGCTATATACATTACAATCTATACATTTAATATTTACATCACTATTTTGTAAAATAAAAATATTTTAAGTAGTAAATTATGCCGACATGAAACCTTTTGTTAAATTATAATATTTGGCATTGAGTCGGCCATTTTTCAATACAATGAACTCGCGATACAGGAAAGGTGCATTCAGTCAGAATATACAATATATGGCAGTGTCACCAACTGCGACAAAATACTGCTTCATATACTCATAAGAATACTCATACAAACCAAACAAGGCTTTACAATAGTCATTTTGTTATTAAATTTGCTTTAATTATACATATATAAGAATTATAGTCACTTTTTCATATAAAAGGGCTTAATTTATTTGATTCTAATAATCACAGCAGGGTTGCAGCAATGGAATAACTTCAAATTTCCGTCTTGTGGCGACACTGGATTGAAACAATTCCTAGTATAGAGTATAAAACGTGACGTCATTAACCAATTTACATAGAAATAAGGCCAATGACGTCACGTAATGCACTCACTTTATATATATATAAATGTTTAATATAACTTAATTAGCTCGTCGTACGAAATACAGAGAAACTCAAATATTTCTATATTTGATTTATTTTTTTTAAAATTATGTTGGTATGGCCGCGTAGCGGTATTTTGCTAAACTAGTATTAATTTAGTATCAGATGGTAACATTGCATTCAGACAGAGGTCAGCCATTTTCTAGTTCTTCATCAACTTCCTTTTTGAGGTTTTGTCACGGACAAGTAGTGTCGGAAACACATTTTCATCATGGGTCGTATGCACGCGCCAGGGTAAATAATATTTACAATCGCAATATTTATGTTTTAATGTGTTGTTCATATGGAATCAATGTGATTCAGTAGTGAATACACGTGCGAATACAGAGAAATGCTAACCTCGTGGCCACATGGGGCTGCCATGTTTTCTTATTTTTAAGTCGCCCTAAAAATGGTGTGATTTTGGTTTTCTAGCAAGGGTATATCCCAATCAGCTCTACCATACCGCCGTAGTATCCCAACATGGCTCAAAATGACCGCGGAATCGGTTAAAGAAAAAATTCATAAAATGGCCAAAAAGGGGTTCACACCTTCTCAAATCGGTAAGTTTCACATTAAATACATTATAATCGCTCCAAGTATACGACTTTTCCCCGATTTTATTCCGATATATTTATTATATAATTTTGTGTTTTTTACTAAGTAATAAGTAAGTCTTGTAATCATGAAAAATTTCGAACGGATATGTTTTGACCTTCCCTGAATCAAATGTGACTATTTTCGGAATGTCTGTGTGCGTGTGGCTCTAGGGCCAAAACTGTCGAACGTAAAATAATGCAACTTCAAACTTAAGCCTTGTATATGCCCTAGATGTGCACCTCCTATTTTTGAAATGAATATTCAAACTGGTATTGCATGTTTACTCTATGCATTTTTTGTTCTATCTCCAATATCACTAGAACGGTTACACTTACGGCAAAAATAGTTACGTTCATAATGAAAGATATTAATATTTCGCACAACTTTTGTTTGAAACATTTCTTCAAAAAATGCACCAGTTGCGAGAAAAATGCTACGCGAAACATTATAAATATCTTGTTTACGTTGCCATGGATTCGCATGTAGCTTATAAAATCGGATCATCTGCTATTTTGAAAGGAAAACAAAATAGACTCAATTAGATAAATGACATTTCAGGATATTTCTGTGTAGAGTATTGGTTAGTTTTATAGCTGGTTTTAGTTATATATACATATATCTATATCTAGTTGAGATTTTTTTTTTTGGTATTAAGGACAAATTCATCTGATCATTTGTTTTGCAGGTGTGAAATTGCGAGATTCGGAGGGTGTTGCGCAAGTTAGATTTGTTACAGGTAGCAAAATCTTACGGATCATGAAAGCCATGGGTTTGGCCCCTGATCTACCAGAAGATCTTTATTATTTGATTAAAAAGGCTGTTGCGATCCGAAAACATTTGGAACGAAACCGCAAGGACAAGGACAGTAAATTCCGCTTGATTTTGGTTGAATCGCGTATCCACCGTTTGGCCCGCTATTACAAAACCAAGAGCGTCTTGGTGCCCAACTGGAAATACGAATCCAGCACAGCGTCTGCCCTTGTCGCTTAATTTGTAATACTTATTATATAATAAATGTTTCTATAACAAATATTTATACGACTTGTTATTATAAACCAAAACAATATAATTTTAAAGTTTTATTAAAAATAAGACATACACACACATAATCAGCTTAAATATTTATAAATAATCATTTTGAACCTTTTTCCACTTTTCTACTAAAGTAGAAACGGCCTTTTTCTTCATATTAATGCCTTGACCCATTTTTTGCTATAAAACCATCAACAAATAATGAAATATATATATATATAAATTAATAAATCCTATTACCTTCGTCTTTTTCTTCTTCTTAACCTCAGAGCTCACATTTTCAACAACTGCTGGAGCAGGCGATGGTACTTTATCGACAACGGTTAATTTCGGGATTTCACTGACTGGCATTGGTTCTATCGCCGCGATTTCTGAGTAAAACGAATCAAGTTCAGTGCCTAGAGAGTCTCTTGATGCCATTTTCTCATTTGATGACTCTTTCATTGTTGATTTAACAGGGAAGTACGTTGGGTCAGGTGCGTCCACTCCTGGAGGCAGTGGTTGAATATCTGGCTCAGAAATAGCTGGCGGAGGCGGCGGTATAACCACCTCTATATGAAGCGGTAATGGCGGCTGGATTTCTTCTGAAACATTTCAACAAATATAAAAAAATCGCTATGTATGAATGTGTATGTGTAGAACGGTTACCTGTATTTGTAGAGGCCGATTTGATAACCGGAGGCGGCGGCGGTGTGGGGCTCTTGTCTCTGATCTTTGGTGGGGATGGTGGCAGAGGGTCAGATTTGGGTGATTCTGGCGGCGGGAGCGGTGGCACCGGCGGAAGTTCGTCGATCGGAGGCGGCGTAGTGCAAATGTCCATCGCTTCACTACCTCCGATAATGTCCGCGTCTGGATACGTCCACTGCGTCTCTCCCGACAGCTGATGTCGGTAGAAATAACGCTTGTTTAATCTAGAAACATCCCCGCAACCGCACAACGAAGACAAGGTGTCAGCGTAAATCATTGTCACATATCTCTTTACTGTTTGGAATGGATTTTCATAACTAATTGTTTGCAGTTTGAAGAATCTAATACTAACTCATTTTTAAACAGATTCTAATGGTTTGTTAACTCAAAAAAAAAACACGTAGTCGATTCTATAATTACCGTCTTAGCGTTAGTTTATGCGATATAGATTTTAGCAGTAGATTCTATGGAAACTGTCTGCTTAGACATAGAAAACTTATATGTGTAAAGTACTGACACAAAAATATTACTATACCTTCCTTAGCGACACCTAAATCCTAATTTCATGTCTAAAAATGTTTAAGATAAATAATATAATAATAATAATTTAGAAAATCTTCACAGTGATGCGGTATTGTGCAAACGGCGTTGTCTCCAAACGTCTCTGAAACTCTTAAACAGCCAAAACATAATATTATTTTCACTTTGATATAGTATCTGTTATACATCAGAGATGTGATCGCAAATGAATAATAAATTGAAATATATTCCACTTGTAATTTCACATCTCAGATATTCTCGAAATAATGACGGATATTTTATTGGTTTATAACTCATAGTCAAACTAGTCTTAAATCGGTATAAAAAGTATACAGATTTAAGAGATTAGCACAAATTATTTTACACGTTTTAAAATACAAGACATAGAGAGAGAGAGAGAGGGAGGAAGGTTGGAAGGGAAAGAGTTTGGTTGGGGTGAAATTAAGTGCAAGTTAAAGATGCCGTACCTATCCCATTGGCAATGCCAGCCTTCCGGGGCTGCGTCTTGTTCTAATTTGCCCAATTCCGTAAACGTTTCACGCAACCACGAATAAAGGTAGTTCCGTGAAAGACCGCCAGCGGCAAACGCCGCTTCGAGCGTCTAAATAAAGAAAAACTGTGTAAGGGAAATGCTTTATCTACATGGTGTATCCATGATTAACTAAACCGAAATTATTTACCTCCAATTGTATAGCCATGATTTGTACAGCTGAAACGACCGGTTTGCCCTCCCCCAAAAACGTAACTTTCTCATAAACAACATCCTTGATCGCATCAAAATCCTCCAAATCCTCCTCATCTTTCTTCGACATCGCACTCCTGTTTACATCTACATCAGATTTCACAAAGTTGACCCCACTTTTCTTCCCGATTTTCTCCTCGTCTTCATGCAGAAATCCAAATCCTTTGCGTTCTTCCCCCTCAGACACTTCAAACTTCGTACGTTTCTCATTAATAACATCGAAAGCAATGCCCAGCCGTTTTTTTCGTTTAAATGTTTTCGATTGCACATCTGCATCAACATCTTGAACAACTGGTGGCTCTTTTGGTGCTAAAATCACTGCTGGTTTTACGGGTAAATCAAACTGTTTTACATCGATCGGTATTGTAACTGGGAACAGTGTACTTTGGCTTTCTGTCGGAACGATTTCTAGCGGCAATTCGATCGAAATTGGAAATATTGACGAGGGCACAATTGGTTCTTCGTCCGCGTCCGAATCATCCCCGTAACCGGCCACTAGTGACAATGATTGGATTTTATCGGCGCTGTTGTCTACTTTGTCGAGCGATATTGTTGATTTATCCACCGATGTTGGTAAATCTCCGCCCAATTCTTGTAGGACCCTGGCTTGCGTTCGCAACCGCGATAGAATTATTGTTTCGTCGATGTTTTCATCTATTGCCGCTTCTATGATTTCCTTTTTGTTTAGATCGAGAGTAATTGCGCTAGTTTCCTTTAACGGATCTTCGATATGGGGCCCTATAATCTATAAATGGTTGATAATTTTGTATCGAAAACAACATTTTTCAATTAAATTAATTTCAGAACGCCGCGAATTCTCTATTCTAGGAACTAGAAGAGAACTCTAGCGGTTGAATCATCAGAAGTTTGGAAAACAATCAGATTGAAAACTTAACATTCATTTAAAAATGTTTATAACACATTTTTATCAGTTTTCGATTGTCATCATAGGTTTATTAATAATAAATAATTATTGTTTTGAATAACGTTATTAGAATTGTGTATTGAATAATCTATTCAAATACGAAATAGAAGCAGTAAGTACATTTATAATAATGGAGGACTCACCATTCCGTCTTGTTTTGGTAAACTTTCAGTCTTGACAACAATCGTTTTTTCAGTTTCACTCTCCGACGAACTATCTTCCGAAAACGAAGTAATCATTACAATTTTCCTGAAAACTCATTATTTCAGTATGCGATATTATTTAAAAATAGACTAAGCTCACTCCTCGTCTGAATCACTAGAAGGCATTTGAATCTTTTTCGTTATAACTTTACGTTTTTGCGAAAGTTTTTCGATTTTTTTAGCCGGTGGTTTCGGAGCGATTTGTTTCTCCGGTAATTTCGGCACTGGTATCTTAACATATTTTGGAATATTTTGCGGCTTTTCGTGCGTTTCCTTAATGAAATCAACCTGACTAAGTGTTTTCAGGTATTCGTCGTATTCTTTAGGTATATCCCATGTCACCACATTCGTTTCCACATTCCAATAATATGGATAACCAGTGAGTTCATCAATGCAAGATTGCCAAGCTAAAATTTATTATACCGATAAAATGGCCGCCACTTGTCTGACGTCACACATTCTCAGCCAATTAGAAATCAGGAAGGGGCGGCCATTTTACTTTTACCGGTTAAGGTCAAACATCAAGCTCTAAAAAAAAAAAAAACCGACTAACCCTTATAAAAAAAATATCAGTGAATTTGTAATTGCATAAATAATGCCTGGTGAAAATGTTTATTTTTTGAAACGTACAGTTTCGAAGATAAAAAATAAAAACTATAAAAAATGACCTATTTTTGGCATTTTTATTTTTTATCTTCGAAACTGTGCGTTTAAAAAAATTAACATTTTTACCAGGCCTTATTTATGCAATTACAAATTCACTGATATTTTTTTTTATAAGGGTGAGTCGGTTTTTTTTTTGCGTAATCGAGGTTTGTTTAATCATGATAGGTTTTGAGTAGTTTTATGTAATTAAGCAATATAACTTTGACCAAAAGTGTAACAATGTGTCCGTAATGCCTTTATATTCAATAAACAGTCATTATTCGATGGAATATCTTTGATTATAGCGTAAAAATAGCTAATTTCTAATACTGTGCGTGCATGATTTCTTGAACATTCAAAGTCGATGGTAGCGCCACCATCTAAAATAGCCGAGAGCGGAGCGGCATTACTTCGAACTAGATGGACCTGGTTTTTCTTAACTAAACGACTGAACACGTACCACTCGCTTTCACTGTTGTAACTCGCTTAGGTTCCGGGCAGCTAAGTTGATTAATTTCTTCGAGGAAATCGTCGACTTTTGCGTCCAATTTATTCGCATCGTGTCCATTTGTCTCCTCATACTCCGAATCAGAATTATAATCAGCTAATAACCCACTTAAAGACGAATTTTCGATCTGATTTTTGATTGGTTTATTTACAATAGAATGTGCTTTAACTGATACACAAACATTGTTAAAAATGGCGGAAGTTTTATTATTAACTCGTGTGTACCTGACGTCAATTTAGTGGAGTCCAACGAGTCTGCTTTGATATTGTAGATTCGACTATGCGTTGGGTAGTTGGACATTGCTTGAAAATTGACTAGGAAAACATTTGTTGCCTAATTTTAGGTTATGATTTTCGTGATTGTTTTAACTGCAGCGTTTTTAGTATTTTGTATTAAAAATAAACTTGTTTAGATTATTTTGTTAGTATTTAGTACACAATTTTAATACAATTTTGTGCTTTTAACGTATTGTGACTTGACGTCTATAACAATGTTGCCAACAATAATATATAACTTTTACACTAAAAAATTTTTGAAAAATGACGCTCATTTTTAAATTGTTTTATAAGTATAAAATAACTAAAACAATCGGTCGTGTGTCTGTAGTATTCTCGGATTTAAAAATGTCCTGAACAAAAAGTGTTTGTCTCATCGCCCTGATAAAAAATATATCTGGAGTGGCCTGCACTCAACTTTCTTTTACGTAGTTTTCAATAGATAGATATTAATATATAATGAAAATAACTGGATAATTATATCAATTTATAATGGATCTGAATTTGAGGTACTTATCGTATTCACTCTTAAACAGTCAAATTTCACAGTAAAACTCTGAAATTGTTAATTAATTATGTCAGCAAATATATAATATAAATTGATTATATAATAATTTACCTGATACAATTTATTCTAATAAGAAATCAATATTTTAAATATTAATTCATACAGATAACTGTCAAAGTAATGCTTGTTTGTTTTCAATAAACAAGAAACAAATGATGTAACTCATGGTTGATTCGTTTTAAAAATAATAAAATTTGTCACAATTGTAGGTATCACCATGGCAACGTAAATAAGATATTTGAGTTTTTTCGTAGCAGTTATCTCATAACTGGTACAATTTATGAAGAAACATTTCAAACAAAAGTTGTGCGAAATATTATTATCTTTCATTATGAATATTACTATTTTTGCCGTAAGTGTAGCCGTTCTAGTGATATTGAAGATAGAACAAAAAATGTATAGAGTAAACATGAACTACCGGTTTGAATATTCTTTTCAAAAATAGGAGGTGCCCATCTAGGGTATATACAAGTCTTAAGTTTGAAGTTTCATAATTTTTCGTTCGACAGTTTTGGCCCTAGAGCGTTCACAGACACACACAGACGTCATTCCGAAAATAGTCGATTCAGGGAAGGTCAAAACATGTATATCCGTTGAAATCTCGAGTTCGAAATTTTTCATAATTACAATACTTACTTGTTACTCTGTAAAAGAAAGTAATTATATATAACTCATGTACTTGGCGGTCCCAACGGTGGCTAGTCAGGTGGTCGCTCACTCGTAAGATCAAATTTGTCTGAAGGTACGGGATCGATTTACACCAAAACGAATAAATATGTTTTCATTAATTTAATATCAATATAAATACAATATAAACAAACATGTAAAACATTAAATCGAAATATAATTCTATAAAATTAAACATTTAACCATTTATGGAAAATTCGGTAAGCTATATAGCTGATGGACCGTGTGACTTATAGCTGGCCCAATACTTCGTTTTTGTGGCCCATATTGTATATTTGATAATAATGTATCGCCCAATTGTCCTATTTTATAGTATTCGTCAATTAATAATCTTGGAGTTGGATATTTGTCAACAATTGCTAGCGCTTTGTCGATTGATGCACCTTTTAATTGTAAAAGTTGTCGGACAAATATTTCATGCACCTTAAAATTGTGGGCTTTCGATGCATTCTTATTAAAATCTTTAAACGTCATCAATGACACTAAATCATCAGTTATTGATGACTTAGATAAGTTATTTTTAGCAGAACTCATCAAAGTTTTATTCTGAAATTAACATTTTTGAATTGTATTTAAGCAGGGATCATTAAATTTGACCAAATGAAAAACAGACTGTAAAAAATTAAAACAAACCTCATATAGTTTACGCAATAAATCGGTGAAACCGCTTAAATATCTCATGGAATGGCGGCGATTTTCAGTGAATTTCAACTGAAATCTGTCCTGAATGAACGTATTAGTGGCGGCTTGCATTAGTGAAGAAAACGGCAAGCCAGTTCTCGTATTATTCTTGTAGCTTTCAACAATGTACATTAAATGCTGAATGCCACATTGTTTCAGTCGAAATTTTTGCTCGTGAAACCTGCCGTCTTTAATACTGTAGCCCAAATCATCTATACGTTTGCGTTCGACAATATACGGCAACATTAGCTCATCCTTTGTCCTTTTGTCACGACATATCCACGCAAAATCACCCACTTTCAAGTGACGAATCTCGTAATTTACCTTCAGTTTATTCAATTCGTTCAACGTTTCGTCATCCACCGCATGGCAGCTATTGCTGTAAACAATTTCTCTGACTTATTAAGATTCATATAAATAGTTTTGTAACTGCATCACTCTAGAGCCATCTACAATATGGCATATTTTTTTAATACGAAATTTTATTATTGTAGCTGTTAAAGAAACATATCTATGTAGACTCTTAACCAGTGCGCCATGGCGACTGCTAATACTGTTATAAACAATAATCAAATAGTTTATACTGAAATAAAACAATGACTACTCTTCTGAAGTTCAGTCTGCTTTGAAATAGACAAAAACGAATCAAACGTCTGAATGAAATGTCAAAAAGGTTTTGTGATAAATCTTCAATTAATTTGATGATTTGAAGTGTATTTAGTGTGTTGTGTACTTTACACAGAGTGGCATCTGCTATATTATATTGATATTGTATGTCACAATGAGAAATATAAATAATTGTTAGTTAATAAAATTAAGTTTTATTTATTCTAATTTGAAGTTTGTGAATGTCGCTATTTTAAGCATTTATGTTAAAATGACCGACCAAAGAACAAATATAAATAAAAGTGCTACCACGTGAGTGTCAAAAACAATATTTCAATGTGAATTAGTGACGTACGAGTTACGGAAACATTGTTTTTGAATTGTAACATGTTATTATTCAATTTTTAAGTATTTAATATGAAATAAGTGCATATTTATTCTAATTTGAAGTTTGTGAATGTCGCTATTTTAAGCATTTATGTTAAAATGATCGACCAAAGAACAAATATAAATAAAAGTGCTACTACGTGAGCGTCAAAAACAGTATTTCAATGTGAATTAGTGACGTACGAGTTACGGAAATATTGTTTGAATTGTAACATGTTATTAATCAATTTTTAAGTATGAAATAAGTGCATATTATTGCCTAATTTGCATATATTCTTAGCAAATATGTGTTTCCGTACATTTATTTTAAATCATAGTTAATATTTTCGCTTCAAAATGGCCAAAAAGCAGTGATTTTTGAAAATATGAGTTGCGGTAAGATTTTAAAGTTGGTTAAATTATAATAACTGCAAGTAAGTAAAATTATAATTCTGATTATTAGAGAAAAGAAAATAGCGTTCAAAAAAAGGACTCGATTTTTTCTTTATTATTATTTGCGATGTGGAAATTTGTATTACTATTATAGTCAAACGATACAAACTGAAGAAAAACCGTGTAATTATTATTAAATTACATGAAAATTCGCCATCAGTCAAAACTGACCTATGTTTTGTATACATATGGGCACATGGTGCCCACGGGTGATCCTAGTAATAAATATATACCAGATTACAGATATTTTATGGTTCTAGGGTACTGATATGTGTAACAGCCGAGTGAAGGTCACTCCAGTTTTTTGTTTTTAAATATTCGATAACTTATAAAATTATCTTACCCAGCCGTTTCTTGTGTATCAACTAATAATATCACTTCAAATGTATATGCGGCAAAAACAATTGTATCTATTGTAGATGTTTGACTAGAACTATGTTTTTCATTCGCTAAACTAGTTGAAGATAGACTAGAAACCTGCGAAGAACTATGCACACTTTTACTAGAAGTTTCATAATGTTTACTGCTAATAATTGCATTGGTTTCTATTATATCACTTAAATAATTTGTATTCGTCAAATTATCATTTTCATTGGTCGGATTCTTAGTATTATCCTTATGACCATTTTCATTGGTCGAATTCTTAGCATGACTATTTTGATTGGTTGTGCTTGTAGTATTATCCTTATGGCTATTTCCATTGGTCGAATTCTTAGCATGGCTATTTTGATTGGTTGTACTTGCAGTATTATCTTTATGACTATTTTCATTGGTCGCATTTGTAGTATCTTCAAATAACTTATTCGCAATTACTTTACCAATCTCAGTCAAACAATATTTTGCGGGCGAACCTTGTTTATTTACTAATCCTTTATTTATTAACGTGCTCATAGAAGACCAAGCGGTGTAAAATGACCCAGTATCAGGTTTAACAAACGATTTATCACATAGATCACGCGCGTACTCAACAATATCACATTTTCTTACACTTCCATTGTTTTCCTTACATCTCCTTAATAACGCTAATAAAATTGCGTACCCGCCCGAACGGTGTGCAGGCGTATACGATTTTCCGCATTTTGGCGATTTTCCAATCTTTTTTGTGTGTTCCTTTCGTCTATTTCTTGTTTTTGGTGAAATTGGTTGATTTTCAATATTCGCGTCGCCGCCATTTTTTTCATACTCGATTAATTTATTATTTAACATTTCACATATTTTGCTTCCAAATCCCTTCAAAATAATACAATCTCTAGCCGATTGTAGCGGAATGGGATATTTTTTGAGCGTTTTTAATGCATTAGCGAAAGAATGTTGCATTTTTGATTCCTTTTCTATTGCTTTTTCATGCCATTCTGTTAGCCAACGCTCGAATAAAGGGTTTGGCCGTTTAAGTTTTACTGTAATACGTCGATGTTTCGCTAGCGAAGCCATTATTTATTAAAATTATTTGTAAAATATAAAATTAACTTGTATTTTGACATTTGACAGGCAATGGTACCAACAATATAAGATAAGGCGCGTAAACAGTGTTGCCACCGGCGGGCAAAAATAATCCACCAGATTCATAATTTCATTACACCAGAAATTTAAACTAAATTTAAATGTTTGTAGTTTTAATTTATTGTTAATATGCATTCTGGAGGAATTAATGATTGTTCACAGCGAAACAATCATTATTTACGCTTAGAAATTATAAGTATAACATTGTGTTAATTTTGTTGCTTGGAATGCTAACATTGCTTATCATAATACAAACTAGATTGATATTTGTAATTTTCTAAGCTTAATTACTGATTGTTTCGCTGTGAACAATCCTTTAGGTAAGCATTATGCATTGAATAAGAAATACATTTTATATTTCATTCAGTGGTAAATAATATTTTTAGTGACTAAAAGAGATTTTTTATCAAAACTAGTTGGTAACATTGTATATTCCTAATGCCAATCTAATAAACTTAAATATATGTATATATTTGTATTATCAACAAGCGTCAAACGGCTGATTAGTATAAAAAGTGATTTAGTTTGAAAAATACGTAAAATTTGTTGCATAAAATAAATCTGGAAGTATTTCCGGTCTTTTTACTTTATTCAACAAGTAGTTTGGGGAATAACAATTATATTTCAAGCGTACAGTGTTTTGTTAAAACAAACACCATGGATAATTTAGAACAAAATATTATGGATAAATCCATGCGATCAGTATTCGGTACGTTTAATTAAATCATTCCCAAGCTTTTTGTTCATTTTTTTATACAATTATAATATTTTACTTTTAATCATAAGATACACATATCTCGATATAGGCTACACATTCAATATAATATTATTGACGTTTAATCATTTATTGTTTTCTCTTAAATTAAATATATGATCTTAAGGCCCTTTTATACCTACTTTAGCGGCTTATATCAAATTTATATTCTATTTATTGTATTGTTTCTAAATCAATAACAATATCATTGGATCTCTTTAAAAATCAGGATTATACATATACTTAAGGATTGTTCACAGCGAAACAATTAGTAGTTAAGCTTAGAAAATTACAAATAATAATCTAGTTTGTATTACGACAAGCAATGTTAGCATTCCAAGCAACACAATTTGATACATTTTGTTGCTGTGAACGTTAACCTTGTATGTCATACAACAAACTTAAATTATTATTTATAATTTCTAAGCTTAATTACTAATTTTTTAGCTGTGAACAATCCTTAAAGGATTTTTCTCAGCGAATCATTTAGTAATTAGGCTTAGAAAATTACAAATAATAATCTAGTTTGTATTACGACAAGCAACGTTAGCATTCCAAGCAACACAATTTGATAAATTTTGTTGCTGTGAACGTTAACCTTGTATGTCATACAACAAACTGGAATTATTTATAATTTCTAAGCTTAATTACTAATTTTTTAGCTGTGAACAATTCTTTACTGTTTCTATTTAGTATTTGAATAGATTTTTCTTAACCTTTCAATAACTACTTTCATATTGAAATTTCATAATTTTGACATAAATAACCAGTGGGGGGACTAAATTTTGAATTATACAGCGGCACAGCGGTTTTTTAAAGTAATAAATGAGCATATGTTCAGATGTTTTGGCGCATAGTACATTTTACAGTGGTTCAAAGTGCCTGGCCTCGCCACTGGTATTTTCTATAATACAAACATATATATAGAAAGCGTTCTACACATACGTTCACACAAACACTTACATCTAAGTGTATATATATATATAATTCAATATTAACTATTGATAGTTAATATTGAATTATATATATATATATATAAACACTTAGATGTGTTTGTGTGAACGTATGTGTAGAACGAATGGATTAGGCAATTTTAATATTTTTACTCACGACTGTATTAATTATATTTATTGAATACACGCATAACATAGCAAGCGTTCACATGAATAGAATTACATATAACGTATACACAATTTGTATGAATGTATTTTATTTTAAATACAAATATAACAGGATACCGTTTTTTATGTTTATATGTTTACAATTCGATTTTTATACTTAGTGGGAAATATTCCTTACGAAGCGACTGAAGAAAAATTGAAAGACATTTTCAGTGAAGTTGGTCAAGTACTATCGTTCAAGTAAGTATTCCTCATAACTGGACTGTAAATAGAATCTACATGTTGATTTTTCGCGCGTGAATTAATTCAAAGTATTTAAAAAAAAATTAATTAACTCCATTTCTGATGAATTTTCTGAACTATTTTATAGATTGGTGTTCGATCGAGAGACTGGCAAACCGAAAGGTTATGGCTTTTGCGAGTATAGGGATCAAGAGACTGCGTTAAGTGCGATGCGAAACTTAAACAGCTATGAAATCGGGGGTAGATCATTAAGGGTTGATAACGCATGCACGGAAAAATCTAGGATGGAAATGCAAAATCTAATGACGCAACCCGCTGTCGAAAATCCGTACGGCGATCCGATCCAGGCGGATAAAGCTCCGGAGGCCATCAGCAAAGCTGTGGCGTCCTTGCCGCCAGAACAAATGTTCGAACTTATGAAACAAATGAAACTCTGTGTACAGGTGTAACTTATTAATTTAAACTAAAACTCAAAAAATAACATGAAATTACGATTTATAGAATAATCCAGCCGAAGCTCGAGCGATGTTACTGCAAAATCCGCAACTGGCGTACGCAATTCTACAAGCACAGGTCGTCATGCGCATTGTGGACCCTGCCGTTGCATGTGTAAGTTCAAATATCTGGGGTGGCTTGCACTCGATTTTCTTTTACCCAGTTTTCACTAGATATATATATATAAAACTAAAACCAGTTATCAAACTAACCAATACTCTACAGAAATATTCTGAATTGTCATTTATCTAATTGAGTCTATTTTGTTTTCCTGTCAAAATAACAGATGTACCGATTTTATAAGCTACATGCGAATCTATGGCAACGTAAACAACATATTTATAATGTTTCGCGTAGCATTTTTCTCGCAACTGGTACATTTTTTGAAGAAATGTTTCAAACAAAAGTTGTCCGAAATATTAATATCTTTCATTATGTACATAACTATTTTTGCCGTAAGTGTAGCCGTTCTAGTGATATTGGAGGATAGAACAAAACATGTATAGAGTAAACATGCACTTCCGGTGTTTGAATATTCTTTTCAAAAATAGGGGGTGCACATCTAGGGCATAAGTCTTAAGTTTGAAGTTTCATAATTTAACGTTCGACAGTTTTGGCCCTAGGGCGCTCACAGACACACACACACAGACAGACATTCCGAAAATAGTTACATTCGACTCAGGGAAGGTCAAAACATGTTACATATTACTTCGTAAAAGAAAGTAAAAAGATATGAACAAATGTTCTACAAATACATTCACACATACATCTAGGTGTCTGTATTATACTGAATTTTCATGAATATCATAGGCAATGTTGCATAAATCAAACAATCCGCCACCATCGTTGACTCCAGCAGAAAAATCGATTACTGGCCCTGTCCCTATTATTATGCCCACTGTGCCAATTGCAGCCGCAGTGGCAGCGCCAAGTCGCGTTGAATATCAACCGGCGCCCCAAATTGCTATGCCGCCAGTGCAAGCCCCAGTATTTTCAGGTAAAAACTAAATATTGCGTTTATATTTTCAACTGTGTATGTGTTTATTGCTGTTCAGCTCAAGATGTAGATTTGAGATCAATTCAGGAACCGATCAGAAGTGCGGACCCGAGATCGGCGGATCCGCGTCTCACCCGCGATCAAGATATGAGAACTGGCATTTCGCAACAGGTTCCAACGCCAAATATTTTACCAAATAATTTTCCGGGCAGCGATGTGTAAGTACATTTTTAAATGATTATTTGTAAATAAACTTGTGTTTAAAACATATATATATATATATTAGAGTTAAGATGCTTAAAAATTTAACTAACCGAAATAATTATAATTTAATACAAGCTTTATGTGTATTGTTACTATAAATTGGGATTCGTCTTTACTAATAGGCAAAATATATAATTAATATTCGATTTTTATCACAGCGCTACCAAACTGGACATTGCAAATATTTTAAGTGAAAGGTTCGTTTTCCCAATAATCTAAATTTAACTAAGCGGCATAGACTGACAAATAATTAAAATTTCACTTTGTGCACCATGTGCCCATATCATATACAGAATGTCCAGAAATTATTGAGATGACCTGGTTATTATTCTAGGCATTCTTCTATTAACTCATTGGGTACACTAATTGCAACTACAATCATGCAAAAATATACAACACAAACATTTTTTTTTTCATATTTAAATGTTTATTTTCCTATATTCAATGCTAGTTTGATTCATAAGTACTGCATAAAAAATGTACATCTTGTCAAATTTATATCTTTTTTGCGGTAAAGCTCAAATAGTACATTTTTATTTTTACATGATTGTTCTTTGTAAACATTTACGTGTGAGTTGAATCGTAATGCTTTCTATGCCCCTTAACAAAAATTTATAATTCATTTATATTAAAAAATGATTTATGCACGTCGTTAATCTACAAAAATGTATAGATTTTTAAATATATATTATTTACACTACCATCGGAAAGTTAGGAAACGATATATATATATATATACGAGGGCTGTCCGACAAGTACTTAGCCTCACCGGCCTATGGCGCCACTGTCGCAAGAGACATAACCTATTGTGTAGTACATTATCTTAGACGGCTACTGTTAAAATTTCAGCCGAATCGGACTCGTAGTTTTGTTTTGACCGCGTGTGAAAGCGGGAGTATCCGCAGATTTTAGAAAAATGGAAAAAAGCAATATCGGCCGTCTAAGATAATGTACTACACAATAGGTTATGTCTCTTGCGACAGTGGCGCCATAGGCCGGTTAGGCTAAGTACTTGTCGGACAGCCCTTGTATGTGTGTGTGTGTGTGTGTGTATTATTATTATTCCAATAATGGTAGTTTACCCTACTCTTACTTAAAATATTCTTGACAATGTTAATAAAGTAACTATTTCTTTGGTAATTGTAAATAATCGTTTTCAAATTTCCCGATTGGAATTATAAAAAAAAAGTATTTTAATTATGAATTCTATCTATAGTTTTGGTCGAGATCCACGTGGGCCATTGAATTCATTCGCTAACGATCCGAGACAACGGCCCATTGACCCACGTCAACAAAAGTCAATTCGTAAGTGATTAATATATGAACTGCATTTTCACCGCTTTATCAGATGATTTTCTTGCGGCAGCTCCAACGGCCCCGTTGCCGCTTCCAATTACGAGACCTAGCGTTCCGCCCCAACCGGTGCCAATGCCAATGCCGCGTGTCGGACCTGGTATGTCCCCAAATATCGGGGGAGCAGGCGCGTCTGACCAAGAAAAGGTATGCAAACTTCATTTTTTTACCTCAAAAAAGTATTTAAGGAATGTTTTCGATATATATAATCTATCAAGTAGAATTTACGGCGAACTGGAAGCATTGGTGCTTGTATCTTTGTTTATTTTCTGTATTGTTAAATTAAAGAATGTTTTCTATATATATATATTAAAAGAAATCCAACTAATAGAATATAGGGTGAGCTGAAGGCATTGGTGCCTGTACCTATGTGTAAGGTAGAAATATTTTCTTTTTTTTGCAGGCTGCGTTGATTATGCAAGTGTTGCAACTGTCCGATGAGCAAATTGCAATGTTGCCACCTGAACAACGAACAAGTATACTTGTTCTCAAGGAACAAATTGCGAAAAGTACCCAACGTTAATATCCGTTTTACCGACAATATAATGAATACATATTATTATTGTTATTATATACATTCATGATCATAATAAAATCGATTTCATTCGTTTTTGTGTATTTCTTTTTACATTCTTTTACTTAATAAGTAAGTATAGTAATCATGAAAAATTTCGAACTCGAGATTTCAACGGATATACACGTTTGGACCTTGCCTGAATCGAATGTGACTATTTTCGGAATGACGTCTGTCTGTCTGTGTGTGTGTGTCTGTGACCGCTTTAGAGCCAAAACTGTCGAACGAAAAATTATGAAACTTCAAACTTAAGACTTGTATATGCCCTAGATGTGCACCTCCTATTTTTGAAAAGAATATTCAAACATCGGAAGTGCATGTTTACTCTAAACAATTTTTGTTCTATCTCCAATATCACTAGAACGGCTACACTTACGGCAAAAATAGTTATGTTCATAATGTAAGATATTAATATTTCGCACAACTTTTGCAAAGTTACATCAATTGTTTCTTGTTTATTGAAAACAAACAAGCATTACATTGACAGTTAACTGTATGAATTAATATTTAAAATGATTGATTTCTTATTAGAATAAATCTTATTGTAAAAATAGTAATATTCATAATGAAAGATAATAATATTTCGCACAACTTTTGTTTGAAAAGTTTCTTCATAAATTGTACCAGTTATGAGAAAACTGCGACGAAAAAACTCAAATATCTTATTTACGTTGCCATAGTTATACCTACACTATAGTGACAAATATTATTTTTAAATCAGATCAACCATGAGTTACATCATTTGTTTCTTGTTTATTGAAAACAAACAAGCATTACATTGACCGTTATCTGTATGAATTAATATTTAAAATATTGATTTCTTATTAGAATAAATTGTATCAGGTAAATTATTATAGAATCAATTTATATTATATATTTGCTAACATAATTAAATAACAATTTCAGAGTTTTACTGTGAAGTTTGACAGTTTAAGAGTGAATACGATAAGTACTTTAAATACAGATCCATTATAAATTGGTATAATTATCCAGTTATTATTAAGTTATAGTAATTTAATTTGAATTTTCATTTTATATTGGTCAGCAAAAGATTTTGTTATCACTTAATAATAATTATTATCTGCGCCAGTTTTTGCCAGGAAAACAAAATAGACATTTCAGAGTATTCCTGTAGAGTATTGGTTAGTTTGACCGTTTGTTTGAGATTATATATATATATATATATGTAGACAGTTTGTTTGGGATATATATGTATATTAATATCTATCTATTGAAAACTTCGTAAAAGAAAGTTGAGTGCAGGCCACTCCAGATATATCGTAAATAAATTCATATCTAGGGACATTTTTCGTATTGATCTACGCAATGAGTTGGCAACACTTATGTAGTTTGCTTTGGTAACACTTAATAACCCCCTCTGCTCCTTGGCAGTAACCCTGTTCTGCTGTCATATGATCTATAGTCATATGATTAAAAAAATTCTTGTTATTTTAATATAATTTACGTATAGTGCACCACACAAATATGTTTAAGAATCTATTATATTTGTCTACGCTTCTAGTTGCTGGTAAATATGCTTATATATAATTATATAAGTAGAGTTTCGTATAAAATATCGATTTGCCCATCCTACATTTAATTCTAAATTTCAGTGTTAGCAACAGGCGACTTAATAGTTTTAAATCATCCAAAAAGTATAGCGTTTAAGGGGCATGAGCACATTGAAGAAAGTACATTAAAAGAAATGTACTCGGCTGCATTAGGATTCTCAATCGAACAGGTGTGAACAGAGTGTGAGGTGAGCAATGAGTTGCATTGGTTATTTTTGGGGGTGTTTGCAGAGCAGCAGCTGGTCCGGAATGTATCTCATTGATCCGTTCCACTTGGCCGAGGCTGTTGTTTCCGTTGTCGTCGATGGAATCAGTGATTTGGGCACAGACATCGGTCATCATTATCCGCTTAGAACGAACGAGGATGAACAGTCCACATGGGATGCGCTGAAAAAACGGATATTGGATCGCTATCCGGAAACTAAGAGCCACTTGGTTCGCGTCGAATTGGATCAAGGCGAAGACGCTGTAAGTTATTATCCTACTTTTGCAATCTTTTTACTTTCTTTTACGAAGTAATAAGTATGTACATACATTCATACATATAAACACATACATTTGGGTGTTTCTATATATATATATATATATATATATATATATATAGCGTTCTACACATATGTTCATACATATAAACACATACATTTGGGTGTTTCTATATATATATATAGCGTTCTACAGATATGTACATACATTCATACATATAAACACATACACTTGGGTGTTTCTATATATATATATATATATATATATATATATAAATAGCGTTCTACACATATGTACATACATTCATACATATAAACACATACATTTGGGTGTTTCTATATATATATATACACATATATATATATATATATACACATATATATATATATATATATATATATATATATATATATATATATATATAGCGTTCTACACATATGTACATACATTCATACATATAAACACATACATTTGGGTGTTTCTAGATATATATATATATATATATATATATAGCGTTCTACAGATATGTACATACATTCATACATATAAACACAGACATTTGGGTGTTTCTATATATATATATATATATATATATATATATATATATATATATATATATATATATATATATATATATATATATATATATATATAGCGCTCTACACATGTACATACATTCATATATATAAACACATACATTTTGGTGTTTCTATATATATATATATATATATATATATATATATATATATATATATATCTTGTAATCATGAAAAATTTCAACGGATATACACGTTTTGACCTTCCCTGAATCGAATGTGACTATTTTTGGAATGACGTGTGTGTGTGTCTGTGAACGCTCTAGGGCCAAAACTGTCGAACAAAAAATTATGTCTATTTTGTTTTCCTGGCAAAAACAGGCGCTGATAATAATAATAATTATTAAGTGATAACAAAATCTTTTGCTGACCAATATGAAATAAAAATTCAAATTAAATTACTATAACTTAATAATAACTGGATAATTATACCAATTTATAATGGATCTGTATTTGAAGTACTTATCGTATTCACTCTTAAACTGTCAAAATCCACAGTAAAACTCTGAAATTGTTATTTAATTATGTTAGCAAATATATAATATAAATTGATTCTATAATAATTTACCTGATACAATTTATTCTAATAAGAAATCAATATTTTAAATATTAATTCATACAGATAACTGTCAATGTAATGCTTGTTTGTTTTCAATAAACAAGAAACAAATGATGTAACTCATGGTTGATCCGATTTAAAAATAATAAAATTTGTCACAAGTGTAGGTATCAGTATGGCAACGTAAATAAGATATTTGAGTTTTTTCGTAGCAGTTTTCTCATAACTGGTACAATTTATGAAGAAACTTTTCAAACAAAAGTTGTGCGAAATATTATTATCTTTCATTATGAACATAACTATATTTGCCGTAAATGTAGCCGATCTAGTGATATTGGAGATAGAACAAAAAATGTATAGAGTAAACATGCACTTCCGGTGTTTGAATATTCTTTTCAAAAATAGGAGGTGCACATCTAGGGTATATACAAGTCTTAAGTTTGAAGTTTCATAATTTTTCGTTCGACAGTTTTGGCCCTAGAGCGTTCACAGACACACACAGACGTCATTCCGAAAATAGTCACATTCGATTCAGGGAAGGTCAAAACATGTATATCCGTTTAAATTTCGAGTTCGAAATTTTCCATGATTACAAGACTTACTTATTACCCTGTAAAAGAAAGTAAAAATGTACCAGTTGCGAGAAAAATGCTACGGAACATTATAAATATGTTGTTTACGTTGCCATGGATTCGCATGTAGCTTATAAAATCGGGTCATCTGTTATTTTGACAGGAAAACAAAATAGACACAATTAGATAAATGACATTTCAGGATATTTCTGTAGAGTATTGGATAGTTTGATAGCTGGTTTTGGCTATATATATATACATATCTATATCTAGTGAAAACTGTGTAAAAGAAAGTGCAGGCCACTCCAGTTATTTATATATACATTCGTTATTTTTAGGTAAAACAATATAAATTCTTAAATCAAGTCAAATATAATGCCGAATTGGATCCAAAACATTTAAAATTCACTGTAGATGAAGATCAAGTATTTTTAAACGAAATTAATTTACTAAACAACATTGTTGCGCAAGTAAGTATTCGGCGAGCTGTATGCATTGGCGTTATAAAATACGGTAATGTAATTCGAAATAGGTGGAATCTGGTGCGGTGAAAACAGACAACAACCGCGATGTGTTCTGGTTTGTTTTATCCGGATTGCATGCCGTGTCCGATTTACACGGTGACAATTCATCCGAAACGGTCGAAGCCAAGCAAATGTTGGTACAAACGTTGGCCAAATTGAACGAAGCGTACAAAAAAGCGTATCGGGGCAATGTTCTAGTTACGATTGTAACCAGCGATGCCAGTCACACCAGATACGCACGTAGTCTGCTTGACGATGACACGAATCCTGAGTCTATGATCGTAAGTGTACATTTGTGTGTGTGTTTTTGCAGTGTTTGTTTCATGAATGAATACGGTTTCAGGAAAATTTAAATCTGGCGCCCCCATCCAATCCAAATTTCCCGGTTATGTTTAATATAATTCTGTGGTTCACGGTGGCAATGGTGTTTTCGTTGCTTGCTATTGTTCTGGTGATCGCTGGCATGGATCCGGGCAGGGATTCTATTATTTATCGAATGACCAGCAATCGAATGAAGAAAGAAAATTAAATCGATCACTGTTCTTCATATTATTTATTAGGTTTTGTAGCTGTTAATAAATTGTTTCATTCCAATCTGTCGTTACATGTATAAATTGTGTACAATATATCATTTCGAAAGTCGTTCAATTGGTGTCGGAGATTGTAGTCATGTATAGAGAGTTAATGTTCGAAAATTATTGTCATTTATGTAAAATAGTTAAAAATAAATCGATTATCTTCTAATTTATAATTCGAATGTGCAGCTAAGTAAGCTAACTGGTGAGAAATTGTGCTTATATGGCGGTTTCACGTCGTTTCTGTATTTTTTTCTAAACAATTCTAGCTGTTTTGATGCAAACAAACACTTTATGTAAGTATTCAGTTTGAAATATAACAAGATTTGATACGCATAAAACGCACCAACGCGTAGAGCTCGCCTTTAGGTATGCGTTGCGAGCAGTGCTGTTTAATTATTATGGCCTTTTGGTTAACAATTTGAAAATATGTTATAGAAATAAAAAGTTTTACAATTTTTTGTAGATTATATTAACAAAAAAAATTTTTTTTTGTTCAAATTTTGAAATTCAAAATTGTAATATTTAATAACTTTTTTCGGGCTTTGGGTTAACAATATGAAAAAATCATGTAGACATAAAATATCTTATAATTATTAGTAGAGTTTTTGAGTGTTTTAATTATTTTTATAAGGGCAGTATTAAGGGGGGCCCCAAATTTTGGGGCCTTATAACTTGGGAAGTATACAGGCGATTGTATTTAAACTGCGAGCGGATTCAAATGGGATGCCAAATAATATGTGTACCAAATTTGGTGTGAATCGCTCCGGTACCTTCAGAGGAGTAGAGGGCACAAATTTAGTCTTACGCGAGCGAGCTACGACTAACATCCAAGTATATACTTGGATGTTAGTCGTAGCTATAATAACTTATATAAGTTATATACTACAGACACACGACCGAATGCTTAAGTTTCTTCGGTACTACGTACGGCGAACTAAAAATGAATCACATCACTTCAACTAACGTTATCTATCTAGGAATAATAATCCCAGAGAATAATCTACAATAATATTTAATCTGAAATGAATATTATTGGCCTCCATTTTAAAAATATGAATAATATACGATTGTTTTTGTTTTAATTGAATTCCTTCTATGTTTTACTGACATATCTGGAGTGGCCTGTACTCGGCTTTCTTTTATGGAGTTTTCACTAAATATGTATATATATAACCAAAACCAGCTATCAAACTAACCAATACTCTACAGAAATGTTCTAAAATGTCATTTATCTAATTGAGTCTATTTTGTTTTCCTGTCAAAATAACAGATGCTCCGATTTTATAAGCTACATACGAATCCATGGCAACGTAAACATGATATTTATAATGATTCGTAGCATTTTTCTCGCAACTGGTACATTTTTTGAAGGAATGTTTCAAACAAAAGCTGTGCGAAATATGAATATCTTTCATTATGAACATAACTATATTTGCCTTAAGTGTAGCCGTTCTAGTGATATGTGAGATAAAACAAAAAAATGTATAGAGTTTACATTTCTGAATTTGAATATTCTTTTCAAAAATAGGAGGTGCAATTTTTCATGTTTACAAGACTTACTTATTACTTTGTAAAGGAAAGTAAAAAGTGTTGGTTTTTAATTAAAGCGCCCATGGCTCATGTCATGGCATGTCCGCCATCATCTGTAAAAGGAGATGTCGTCTCCCATTGGTTAATGGTCAATGGCCATAACCACACAAAAATGGGTGTGTCAGTTGAATAATTTGTGCAAATAAACGTCAGGTAAGTTTTAAAACAATTCTTCCATGAATCTATGTTTTATTATTAGCGAATTGCATGATGGATGATGGAGCCTTTGCGCTAAAAATGCTTCTTTGTTTTTTCAGTATCTTATATTTTGGATATTTGCAACTTCTCTGAATTTCAAGATTCTACATGTCTCCAATTCCTATGCCTGGGTAAGCATGCTGCGTTGCGGGGTTTTCTCACTAAATGGCCCATGGCATTGTATTATTTCGTGCTAGATTTTATGATCTAATATCAAAGTAGCTCAACTCTATATCAATCAATCATTTTTATCTTATCTCTTCTATTTATTTAATTTCAGCTTTTATATGTATAGATACATTTATGTTAAAGCATTTTTTATCACATCTGTGTGTACATAAAGTTTATTCATCTATATAAAATAAGCTGGAGTGATCTTCACTCCTCTTTCTTATACTTTCACTTTCTTATATATATGTATGTGTTTATATGTATGAATGTATGTACATATGTGTAGAACGCTATATATATATATATATATATATATATATATATATATATAGAAACACCCAAATGTATGTGTTTATATGTATGAATGTATGTGCATATGTGTAGAACGCTATATATATATATATATATATAGAAACATCCAAATGTATGTGTTTATATGTATGAATGTATGTACATATGTGTAGAAAGCTAGACATAGAAATACATATATATATAGAAACACCAAAATGTATGTGTTTATATGTATGTATATATGTGTAGAACGCTTTATAGATAAACAAGCGTTCATAGCATAGATAACTTCATGTATCTATTATTAGATTATAAATACACGTTAAAATGGCGACAGTTGTGTAAATAATAACGTAGTTTATATATAATAAAGATTCCAAAATGTATATTTTAATTGAGTTAAGTGGGTTGCATAAGTCACATCGGTTATGAGAAGAATTCTGTTTGAATATTGCGGATTCTGTGTTCGTTTGCACGTGATATATGATCGAAACAGTGGCTCCGGAACCGGGGGGGGGGGGGGGGCACCCTGGTGCTTTTAGCGAGGGGGGCTAAGAATCCTATAATAGCTCCAAAAAATATAAACAATGTAGGTTTCCGCTCTCACTGATACTTTCAACGGGGGCTAAGCCCCCCCTGTTCCAAATTAGTACCGGAGCCTCTGGATCGAATGGTATAATAACAGAGAAAAAGGAATGTAAATATGTACTGATCACTTACTGTTACCGCTGATAAGCGAGTGTCTCTTATCTTTTGAATGTTTTACTGTTACTAGTAAATCAAAGTAGTTATTATTCAAATGGAGAAACATAAATTTCCTCTTCATATTTCGGTATTAGAATTAAGTAACAGTGATTTATATCGCAGAAGAACTCATTTGAGTACTAGCAATGATCAGTTAAATGATGATGATCATGATTATGATACAATTGAAAACAGTAGATATAGCGCATTGTCGGAAACAGACGAACACATCAGACAGCTTTTACGCCAACAATATAAATTGAGTGATTATGATGTCTCACATATTAGTAGGTTTGTTATTACTACTAGTGTTAGAAATACCAGAACACTTCTAGAAACATCTGGAGGCTCTAGAACAATCTACGCAGACCAATACCAGTATTGTATTACTTACGTACTAAGCACAGAATAGGGAAAATACGTATTTTATGCTAGTTTTATTAGAATAAATTTTGCCCATAATGTTTTGTTATAATAACCGATTATGTTTGTTTTAATGTTATATAGCGTTACTGGGGGTATGTCGTTGGATAGCATGGTATGCTCTCGCTGCGGGGACGGTTTCGAACCCCATGAGAAGATTGTCAACTCAACCGGAGAATTATGGCATCAACAATGCTTTGTGTACGTAACATATTCACAGCAATTCAATTAGTGATTACTAATCAGACTTAAGTTGTTGATTGTATTATGTAATTAGGTGCGCTCAATGTTTCCGGCCGTTCCCCGAAGGCGTTTTCTACGAATTCGAGGGTCGCAAATACTGTGAACATGATTTTCACGTCCTATTCGCCCCATGTTGCGGCAAATGCGGCGAATTTGTGATTGGACGCGTGATCAAAGCGATGAACGCCAACTGGCATCCGAACTGTTTCCGGTGCGAGATGTGCAGCAACGAGCTAGCCGACTCTGGCTTCATTCGGAACGCGGGCCGCGCCTTGTGCCATGAATGCAATGCCAAAGCGAAAGCTGTCGGACTTGGCAAATACGTGTGCCATAAATGCCAGTAAGTGCATTTACTGTCAATCGATTCAGGCAGGAATGTAGGCAAATCATTTTTTGTTCCAGTGGTATGATCGATGATAAACCACTAAGATTCCGTGGCGAAGTGTATCATCCGTATCACTTCAACTGCACCGCTTGCCATGTGGAGTTGGACAGTAACGCGCGCGAAGTTCGCAGTCGGCCTGGCTTCGCAGCGAACGATATGAACGAATTGTACTGTCTGCGATGTCACGACAAGATGGGCATTCCCATTTGCGGCGCCTGTCGACGCCCCATCGAAGAACGGGTGGTTACTGCGCTGGGGAAACATTGGCATGTCGAGGTACTTTATACATTTTTATATTACACTTGTACCTCGCCTAGTGCACGGCATTAAATTCAGAAATGTTTATTTACACATTTTTGGATACGATTAACTCCACTAATTAGATTATATAATATCAACAATGTTTCCATTGTTTTGTAGCATTTTGTGTGTGCCAAATGCGAGAAACCGTTTTTCGGACATCGTCATTACGAGAAAAAAGGATTGGCGTATTGTGAAACGCATTACCATCAACTGTTCGGTAATCTTTGTTTCGTTTGCAATCAAGTCATTGCCGGAGATGGTAAGTTGTGCGCTTTTTATTCCATTTTACATGATTCAAACATTTTGGGAAATAATTCTGTTTAGTTTTTACCGCTATGAACAAAGCGTGGTGTGTCCACCATTTCGCGTGTTCGGTGTGCGATCAGAAAATGAACCAAAAAACGAAATTCTACGAGTTTGATTTGAAGCCCGTTTGCAAGAAATGCTACGATAAGTTCCCGAATGAGTTGCGCCGCAGATTAAGACGCCAACACGAGGCAACCCCAAAGAAAATCGTCGCTTAGCTTTTGAAGCTCAGTACACACAATTTTCTTATTTCTTTTACTGCCACATATTATTGCTTGTTTTACATTATACTTTTATCGGGTAGAATTTCGAAAATAGTATAAAGTAATACAAGATTAATTTATGTATGAATAATTTTTGTAGTTTATTTAGAATTTTTATAGTGCCTTATTAAAATATTCTGGACACGTGATTACATTTGAATATTTAATTGATTTATCCAGTGCCTTTCTAGATTTAATCAAATATTTAAGGATTCTAACTTCAGTTATGCCGATTTTATACAGAGAAAAATTAGTTTTAATTTAAATAGTTAAAATTGCGTCTTAGCGTATGTAAGCATTTATACAAATTTAATTTAAACTTCTTTACCATATAAATTGTTCACCAGGGGGAAAATTAAATTTTGCACAACTAGTAACACTGGTTGTGAATTAGGGCGGCCACTTTAGGAATTACTTACCTAAGCAGACGCACGTAAATATTGTTGCTTGAATTTTCAGAAATTAAATTAATTATTTTTTTCTACAAAATCGATGTTAAGAATCTGCTTTAATTAAAAATGTCTTCATGTAACTTGCGTTTAAGTCCATTATTACTGACAAATACATTAATATTACTGAATAATTGTAACACATATTTTATTATGAACATAATTAAGCCTCCACTAAATAGAGAATTTATTCAAAACGTCCGCCGTTTGTTTTGGCATATAACTTTAAAGTAATAAGTTAAAACAAACGGCTGGGAACGTTAGCATTGTTTATCATAAACCAAACTAGATTATTATGTGCAATTTCTAACCGTCATTACTGATTTGTTAGATGTTGCACATTAAATAATCTAAAAATATTCTTTATCACCTGAATTGAATGAATATTAAAGTTTCCCCGCTATATTTACACAAGATAAGATTATGATGTTAAAAATGTAGTTTGTATCCACTAACTGTTGGTATAAGAATTAATCGAATATTGTATTTTATTGTTAATAAAGAAAAAAAATATATATTTAACAATTTTAACTATATCAGTGTTTATTTATCTGGTTATCAGTGTATGGCGTTATTGATAAATGTGATAGGAAATTCAGTTGTTTGATATGAGTGACAAATAAATGCGTAAATATGAATTATACTGAAATGGAGCAGGCCACAACAATAAGGTTTTATAATGATTTTGTATAAAAAGTGCGTGAAATACAATTCGAAATTTTAGCATGACAAGTGCTGATGATTCTATAATACGGAGAAATCGTCGAAGGAAAACCGTGTATTCGACTTATGTACCAAGCCATAGGATTTCCAGATATAATGCTGCATTTCAAACGTTATTTCCATTTGGAAAAAATCGAGAAAAATCTATAGATAATTATGGTATATTTTCATTCGTAACATTCCATTGGATCTTTAAAATATTAAGCTGGAATACGAATGAATGGCGATCTCAAGAAGGAGCAGAAGCAGATTCATGCACTATCAATTCATCCAGGTAACTTATTCATATATTTATTGCTACAACAAATGAAAACATCGTCGCCTTATACTTAGTTTTCATTATATATATATGGTAAATTTATGTTTGTTTTAGATTAAATGGTATTTTTGATGATGAACGAACCAAAAAAGGGAAACAAAGGCTCTCTATGTTAAGTGTGTTATGGAGATTTATAAGAACAAGAATGATTTTCACTTGTATATTATATATAATGGCGTCTATTCTTTCTATGCTTGGACTTGTAAGTATTATAAACATTTAATAAGGAATAATTGAATAAAAACACAATTGGTTGGTATCAAAAATAATTTAATGTAACTTAATACGTATTTCGGCTTTTACACCATCGCCAGAAGTGTCGGAAAGAAGTAAACACACAATGTATTCAACTTTGTAATACCTTGTATATATTGTAACTTAGGTTTTTCTAGAATTAAGTTAATTTTAGTCTATAACCTTTATACCTGTTGTGTGTGTATATATACCTTGCAGTTTACTTCTTTCCGACACTTCTGACGATGGTGTAAAAGCCGAAATACGTATTAAGTTACATTAAATTATTTTTGAAACCAACCAACTTTGTTTTTATTCAATTATTCCTTATTAAATAAACATGTTTCAACAAGTGCCTACAGCTCATACATTCAATCTTTAACATATATTTAAGTACATACACAGAAAATTTCATGTCAATCCGACGAATATTCTCGAAGTTACACGCGCATATTTGTAAAAAATATTTACTATGTGTTAAGTGTTTTTGAAACTTTGAACGCGTTTCTCTCAAAACTATGTTTGTAAAGTCGGTGAGCAAGATATTTCGGAAACGGTTGAACCGATCAGTCTCAAATTTGGACACAAGCTTAATAAATATATTTTTTAGTGATAAATCAAATGGTTTTTCTCGCCGATAAATAGTTTTCATTTTATAAACAATTTAAGGCCAAAATTGTTATCGAAAATCGCAATTTTGTGCTTGAGAAGCCGCCATTTTTGTAAATAAATAATATTTTGCTTATTCCTTCGATTAAATAGCAGATAATACCTTATATTAACGAATTTATTTTTGTTTTTTCATTTTAAATGATCCAGTCCAGATATATCGTGCTCCCGGATATCGGCTATGGCAACTTCAAAAATCATTATTTTTACAAATAAAAAATATCAATATAAAGTTAATAGCTACCACAATATGCATATAAATTTTTACATTAATAAATTAAGATATCTATCCAGGAAAAATTGTTGAAAAATCGCTTTTTTTCGGCCTCCTGACTGCGTATAAAAAAATCAAATGAACAAAATCAGTCAAAAATAACTTTAAATATGAATACTAATATGTAAATATTTCATTTTAGGTATTTTTCTTGCCAAAGATAATGTGTAGCGAATACAAAAACGAAAAATGTACAAATACAATTGTTAACAGTACAACTACTAATCATACAAATTGTATGCAATGTGTTCATTCATGGGAATACATGGCAGCTTTGATAGCAACAGAAATTATTGCAATTTTCTTGTATTCTTCTAGCCATGCCATTAATTTAAGGTAGTATCAACAAAAATCTATTTAAAACTATTATTTTTATATTAAAAAAAAATATATATATATATATATATATATTTTAGGACAGCAATAAAAGTACGATCTGCCTGTTTCGCATCATTGTATCGTCAGTCTATGATTTCTTCAATCACATACAAAATCTCAAGCTGGCAGGTAAGGCGCTATTTTGATTATTGCATTGTGAAATAAAATGAATCGAATCGATTTCCAGTTAATCACACATCTGCTATCGGATGGACAACAGGTGCAAGATTTCATTTTGACTTTACCAAATTTAATTGCATCGCCAATAATACTGATTTGTTGTATGCTATTCGCTGGGGCTCACTTAGAACTTTGGGGCTACTTATCTGTAGCTGTAGTGTTTTTATTTTTGCCATTATTCGTAAGTTGATCATTCCACATTTAAAAACAGCACTTTTTGAATTAACAATTTTTAGATATTAATTGCATGTCTGTCGAAAAATGTACTACATAGAGCATCGCTGTTTTCCGATCAACGTATTCATTTATTAGAGGAATTCATTGTTAATCATATTTGCGTGAAATTCTTCAAACGGGAACAATTATTTGAATCGACAATCTCAAGTAACTAAATTAATAAATAATATATATATATATATATATAATTTAATTTGAGTAAATTTGTGGTGATATTTGTAGAAAAACGAGTAAAAGAACTTCGAAATATGGAAAGAGCTGGTTTATATGATAGTTTGTGTTTTTCTTGTGTTCAACTACAACCGCTTATGTCTATGTCCATTATATTCGTTGCATATGGATTATTATTTGATAATATTGAATCAATTACGTATACTGAAATGTCGGAGGTATTTTATTTTGTGTTATTATTATAAGAGAATAAAATGAATTTGTAATATTTTATTCTAGTTTGCTGCTGTTTGCATTTTAATAATAATCAATTTAAAACTCGCTTTAGAGAATTTTTGGCATGGACTGAATAGTTTTGTAAAAGGTCTATCATCTCTACACAAATATAAGGTAAACGAAACATTTCTCTAACTCATTTCGAGATATTGAAAAAGTAACAAAAGTAAAAATAATTCAACTAAATAGATTATACGGCGAGCTGAAGCCATTGGTGCCTTTACTTATTAATATTAATTCGAGATCATACTAATCTAATCTAGTTTTTTTTTTAATAGAGAATAATGATTTATGAGGTAATAAATTTCAAACGTAAGGAATATCATGAGAAAAATATTTTTATTTCAATGAAAAATGCGAATTTTCAATGGATAAAAAATAAAAGTTTGGATTCACAGTCAAAAGTGTAAGAGTTTTTGAATCATTTAGAGTTTAGAATAATATTTTTAATGATTCTAGTATATTTTCAAGTAAAAGGGACGAAACGCTTTTGTCCAGTAAAAATATGAAACAAGACACATTGAAAGATCTAAATATAAGTGTTGAAGAGGTAATATTACATACTAGGTTAATTCGTGGGCACCATGTGCCCATTTCATATACAAAATACAGTCCACTGTTCACCAATCCATCTAATTAAATAAATTGGTGGCAATTTTTCATGTATTATTTGTAAATGTAGACCTAATCATGGATACATCACATAAATAAAGCATATACACATGCACGAGCAGTGAGACAGTTTCATTGAATTGTATTGTTATATATAATTTTTTCTCTTCGATAACCCGGATTATAAATGTACTTACTACTTCTATTTTGTATTTGAATAATTCTTCTAATACCCTGATTTATAATAATTACTTTAATTTTTACGTTGCCATAAACAACCAGTGCCGAGGCCACTTTGAATTCGGTAGTAAATATTTATTTATTTAGAATCGGTTAATTGGTATTTGCGGTTTACCTGGTAGTGGCAAATCATCGCTGCTTAAGGCAATTATGGGATTGTTATTAAAATCAAAGGGGGAGCTAAAAACGTATGGAAATTTTGCGTATGTCCAAGAAGATCCGATCATATTTAACGAATCACTAAAAAATAATATTATATTCGGGAACGAAATGAATTCACAACGATATTATCATACGAGACATCAATGTGAAATATCAGAAGAGTATTTTACAAGCCAGTACGAAAATGACGAAATCATTGACCCAAAATGTTTGACGTTGAAACAAAAACAGAAGATTGAACTAGCTAGAGCGATTTACTCAAATGCGTAAGTAGTAAATGGGGTAGCGAATATTAAAATATATATATATATATATATGTATTTGTTATAGAGATATCATTTTACTGGATAATCCGTTAAGCGCAATGGAACCCAATAAGAAAGCCGCCATTTTTAAGAATTCTATTTTAAGGATTTTCGAAGAACGGGGGAAGAAAATTGTTTTTCTCGTTACAGAAGATGTAAATGTAAATATTTACATATACTAGATTTCCCTTCCAAAAACAAGAATCGAATCACCGACCGATATTGCTCTATTTTCATTTTTCTAAAATCTGCGGATACAAAACTACGAGTCCGATTCGGCTGAAATTTTAACAGTAGCCGTCTAAGATAATGTACTACACAATGGACTACAAAAGTGATGACGCGTAATTGTGCGGGAAATTAGGATGCGGTCGCCGCCATTTTCGTTTCTTATGGGATTTAACATAGAGGTGAAGTTTGCATGTTTGTACCGTTCTTATTGTAAAGCTGGTGGGTATGAGTTATTTTTTTTAAAATAGGCTCAAGCTTCAACTCCAGATTCATGTATTTAAAGTAGGGCGACCATAACTAATTAGTTTGTAATTAAAGAATAGCGACATTATGGGAAAATAGCATTTAGTGTTGCCGAAAAGTGCTTGCATATTCGCGATAGATGGCACGCGTGAAACCCTTATCCGGCCTTGTGATTGGCTGCCTCGAACTGTCAGTTCATTTTCATTTACAATATTAATTAAAACACAGTTTTTAGCCATATCTATCAACATTATTCAACATATATTTTAATATAATATAATACGTAAAGATCCAAAAGGTTATTTAAGATATTTTATTGAAATCAGGGAAATTATGTCAAAAATTATGATTATTGACATAATTTTTGACATAATTTCCCTGATTTCAATAAAATATCTTAAATAACCTTTTGGATCTTTACGTATTATATTATATTAAAATATATGTTGAATAATGTTGATAGATATGGCTAAAAACTGTGTTTTAATTAATATTGTAAATGAAAATGAACTGACAGTTCGAGGCAGCCAATCACAAGGCCGGATAAGGGTTTCACGCGTGCCATCTATCGCGAATATGCAAGCACTTTTCGGCAACACTAAATGCTATTTTCCCATAATGTCGCTATTCTTTAATTACAAACTAATTAGTTATGGTCGCCCTACTTTAAATACATGAATCTGGAGTTGAAGCTTGAGCCTATTTTAAAAAAAATAACTCATACCCACCAGCTTTACAATAAGAACGGTACAAACATGCAAACTTCACCTCTATGTTAAATCCCATAAGAAACGAAAATGGCGGCGACCGCATCCTAATTTCCCGCACAATTACGCGTCATCACTTTTGTAGTCCATAAGTTATGTCTGTTGCGACAGTGGCGCCATAGGCTGGCAAGGCTAAGTACTTGTCGGACAGCCCTCGTGCACTCCACTCCTTACCGTTCCATCTATCTAATTGAATAATTTGATGGGTGGCGGTTTTTCTTGTAATTTTTTAGTAACTATAGACCTAATCATGGATACACTATATAAATAAAATATAATATAACCGGTTAACCGATTAGTTTCTTTTCGAAAATCGGAATAACCGGTTAACCGGATAGTTTTGGCAAACCTAGTTTGTAACTATAGAAATATATAAACAAAGTGTTCTGCACACACATTCATTCACACAATCAAGCATCTGAGTGTATATATAGACACTCAGATGTTTGTGTGAATGAATGTGTGTGTAGAACACTTTGTTGTTCAGTGAGATGGTCATTTGATCGAAGTCTCTATTGAATCTAGAATTGCTATTATGAAGTATGATTATTTTAGCTGCTAGAACAATGCGATGAAGTATATTTGATGCACAATGGGTCAATATTACAGCGAGGACATCATATACAATTGAAACAAGAGCCAGAATATATGGAATATATAGATTATTTATTGAAGCAAAATAATACTTGCAGGTAATTGACGATTTGTACGTCGATACTTCGTTAAATTACGAATATCTTTCAGGGACAAATCAGATTTATTCCGAACAACTGCCGATGTTCCAAAAGATTCGGATAGAAAACGTTTATATGCGTCATCAAATACAATCTTTGGCGGTTCTAATGATACAATAGATACGCTAAGAGATGATCATTTAGTTTTAAGTAAAATGCTCGATTTTTCCATATATATTTCTTATATTCATTATGATTTTGTTTCTAACTAGTGGATGACCGTGAGCCAAATACTTATAATGACGCGCTTATCGAATACGGCTCACATTTTGGCAATTTTTGTTCGATCCTAATTTTAATATTAGCGCAAATTTTCAATGCTGCGTTTATTTCATTTTTACCGATATTTTTTATAATTTCATTAAAGGTAGTATATTTAAATATGAAATTATTGATTATTCAATTGTGTTTAACTTTTCTAGCATTTAGAAGAGGAAAATTTAGTACTAGAAATATATTATGGGGCCTTCTTTTTCATGTTATTTGCGGGGATTTTATTAAATTGGTATATTAATAAGGTAAATATAATTTGCAATAATATTTAGAATGAACGCATGATAGGTAAATAAGTGGAGTAAAATTGCCAAAATGTGTAATATGTTTCTTACAGAAAATCTATTCAGCTGCATTATTGTTTCATGATGAATTTATGCGAAAATTATATAAAAGTACATTAGGATTTTTCCAATCAATATCATTCAGAATTATTTCAACATTAGCTGTACATCTTCAACTAAGTATTTCACAGAATTCCTGAATTAAATTGTTTAAGATAAACCATCCCTCGTATTGACAACATACCCCTTAGAAAAATGGCAACTCGAACACCATAAAAAATGATTAATAATTATAATATAAGAACGAAACGAAAATGGTTTATCGTAAACATAAAATGTCTGCAACAACATTTAACTGTTTTATTTGAATGTTTCAGCTGATGTAGATATTCCCCGACTGATTTTTAATATCTTACTAAACATTTTCATTGTTTTAATGACGATTTGTGTCATTGTTTTTGTGTCACCCTGGCATATAATTATTGTGATCATTATTTTAGTAGTTATGATTCTGTCTGCGACGTTGGTCAGGTAAAATTTTGGGATAACGATTCTATACGCTTCACTGTAAATCTGTAAGAAGAATCTATAGCATTTTGTTGCAAATGGAAACATTGATTACTAGCTGAGCACCTTGTGCCCGTATCATATATATAATCCTTCCGATATTTTGGATTCTACTTACAGAATTATAGACTTATTGCTAAGAATCGCACTATTAATGATAAAATAGATATTTATTATGTTTGTAGGCGAACCTTAGTGAATTTTACTCAGATAGAAATTGATTATTTCAATAGTATTTATACAAAAATAGTTACGATGTTGAAAGCGAGATCACTGATTCAAGCGTATGATAAAGTTACCGATTTTTCGAAACAGTAAGTTTTTATTTTGTTAAAAACGGTCTGTTTGTTTGTTTGCTTTTATTTTGTACTTAAATAGATTATTCAACGCACAATTCTAATAATCTCATAAAAAATAATTACTTTACAGACACACACAGCTCTTGTTTACTTCGTAACCGTATAGGTATTTCTAACAAATGTAATTTATTTTAGATTATATGTGGATTATGATGAATACATGACAAATATTTATCTGGTGAATGCAGCTAAAGGGTGGCTTAGTTTGGTTTTACAAATTTGTTCTGGTAAAAAAATACTTTACACTTATGGTGTAATTCATTTCATGTATTTTCTATTTTAGTGATTCTTCTGGCTGTGATTGGTTTTACGACTTTATTCGTTAGTAAATGGTGTCCATTAATACAATTTGAAAATGATAAAAATAACACACAATTTAATATATCTTGTGCAGCTTTAGGAATTGTTTGCACTCTACAACTGTGTTACGCATTGCAAAAATCATTTCTATTGTATGTGAACGCGGGCTCTTCCCTAGATATGTTAAATGAGATACAAGACTTTAAAATGGTAGTGTATTTACACCTGAAATAGTGGCGGTCGGTCTTACAGACACACAACGAATCGATGTTCGTCAATTTTTCAGACCTGATTGTCTTAATACAGCTGATTCTCATAAAATGTATTCATTAGAAATTTCAATTTGTCAGACCGACGACACCACGTAATGGCCCGAATTCAGCGCTCTACAAATTATTAAAGAGCTTCCTTAGAATGTTTAATGAAGAATACTGAATTCGGGCCAATATTGTTTATTTATTTAATTTAAATATACATTTTACTTGAAGAAAATCGAGCAAGAAATGGATATTGAGAATAGTCAAAAGTTGGACCGATGTAAACCATTTAGTATATCATTCCGAAATGTTTCTGTCCTTGCGTTAGAAGATTTATCGTTCAAAATTATGGAAAACGATAAAATTGGTAAAATTTAGCACTAATGGTGCAATTCTGAGCCAGTTTCTATATGAAGAATCTATAAGATTTTGAAAAAGCTGTATTTCTTTAATAAAAACATATTTAAGGTCAAACATCAAGTTCGAAAAAAAAAACCTACCGACCAATCTTTATAAAAAAAAAATCAGTGAATTTGTAATTGCATAAATAATGCCTGGTAAAAATGTACATTTTTTTGAACGTACAGTTTCGAAGATTGCTCAGAATTGCACCATAAGGTGCAAAGTAGTACAGGTAAATTACAAACACACGACCGAATACTTTAGCTCTGCAGTACTTCGCACGGCGAGCTGAAACATCAAAACATACATATTTATTATATATAAATAAATATAAATAAATTTATTTTATTTTTAAAGGTTTCGTAGGCTTGTCAAGCTCTGAAAGAAAAGCAATCATAGCTGTACTGTATAAATTAACTGATACATTTACGGGCCGTATTAAAATCGATCAATATGATATTGAGAATATTTCTTTAAATGATTTGCGATCTTTTATTAGTGTTATTCCATCCGAACCGTATTTATTCAACACTACAATTAGGTAATATTAATTTTAAAATGTAATAAAAATGTGTTTCTAAAATGTTTTCATTGTTGTTTTAGGAAAATGTTTGGACCGGATATTAACATTCAAAATATTTTAGATACATTCATTTGGGAGCGAATTCAACGATTGCCCGATAAATTAGATACAAACGTCGATCAAATGTTAACATTTGAGGAAAAACAAATGTTATTGTTCGCCCAAGCGCACGTGAAACAAAATCCGGTAAAACTAGTACTAATTTTTAATAAATAGATATCAAATTTAAACAATTTTATTTTCAAGATTATCATAATCGAAGATTTCGTTAATGGTTCAAACTTGGAATATATTTTAAACACAGAGTTACTAAGTCATTTTCCAAAATCAACAATAATAATATTTGCAAATGATTTACACGGATTGGATGATTGTAATCGAGTAATTCAGTTCAAAGATGGCAAGGTATGCGCATATGAAAAGCAATTTATTTTGGAACGTTATTAAAAATTGGATTTTAGATCGAAAACGTAAACAACCGAAGGCGAGGTAGAATACCCCAACTAAATCTAATGCCTAATTCCGATGCATTAGAAACAGAATTTTAATGTTCAACATTTTGTGAAATAATAAAGAAATTACCCACAACTGTTCATTTTTCTGCTGATCAGTTTTGTTTCCGGTTTAATTTTAGTAATTGAATTTTATTTATTTATTAGAGAACTAATAGCAAATATTTGTACTGTACAATAAAGTGATTTTTTAAATAAAATAATACGTTTATTATCATATTTTTTGCTCAAAAAAATAGTCAAATTCGTGTATTTCCGTTAAGATCTCGAGTTAGAAATTTTTTCGTGATTAATCATGATTACATTACTTATATACATTCGTATAAGATAGGAAACATTAGTCATATATCCGTTAAATCGTAATAAACATGCCAATAAGTAATGAAAATCCAGGCAATTACGTTCAAATTACCGCCATTGTTATGACGTCACATTTTTTGTTCTATTAAAATATGATATATACCGCAATACATATCGGTATAACGTGTTGCATAACTACAGGCGTATTTCCGCAATTTAATTTAAATCCATATGAAAATAGTAGAATACGTGAAAATAATTCCGAATTTCAATGATTAATTATGAAATAATTGTATTTCGATTAGTTAAAAATATTATTCTACGAAATACTTAATTAGCATTTAATGATATGTGCGTTCATATTATAAGAAATAGCTAGTAGTAGTATACTTTTTCTATGAGTTTGGACTTCAGACGACCTGGAGAAATTCGTAATGATGGCTTGTGGCGAAGGTTCACTTTGCGGTTGATTATGACTTCGTTCGTGTGCTACAAGCGTGTGTAAAGTAAAACTATTCGAAACGTAATGTGACTTGATTGTGCTTCAACTGTGTACATATTTATTTAACTGGGGGCTGGTTAAGTTATTTGGTAAATATAACCTTTAAATTTTTATATTTTATACGATTTTACGGGTTTAAAACTAAATATAATTATACTTGAGGCAATTTTTTGCTTGTTAAAAATACGGTTGGATTTTAATTCGGTACTTTCAATTTTGTGTTATAATAGAAAAAATGACACAATACAGGACTGTACTGAATATTTTCGAATATATTAAGTAAATATTTATTTATCTAGGTTTAGTTACGTTATGTATTTCATAATTTTATACATATTACGATAAAGCAATTATATGTTTGTCAATGTTTACTATTGTATACGAATATGTGTATAAGTACAGTATATACATGTATATGTTACGTATCTGGTACATTTAGGGAATAAAGCTCAGATATATATATTAGATATGTATCAAATATTGTGTTTGCTTGGGAAAATATAAAAAATATTATAGTAAACAATAGTATTTTAATTGTCTTATGACGATAAATCAAATGATATCAGGTGATTCATACGCAATCATGTATGAACATGAGTAATAAGTATATGGCAAATGGTATAATATTTCGATTTATCAATATTAAATTCATGTTAATCCAATGATGCAACTTTTTTATTCAGTAAACACAAAAAATATTCTACAATTTCATATATATTCATGATAATCACCAAATGTCTATGTCATCAGGCCTTCGAACCGTATTTTTTTTCGTTTCGGTTCATTTAATTTTATTCCGATTTCCCGTACACTTCCGGTTCGAAGCCCTGATTGTAATCATGATAAATATCGAACTCGACTGCTAGTATAAACAAATAATAATAAATAATGCGTACACCAGAAGAATTACATATGACTTTTTACTTTCTTATACAAAGTAATAAGTAAGTCTTGTAATCATGAAAAATTTCAAACTCGAGATTTCAACGGATATACACGTTTTGACCTTCCCTGAATCGAATGTGACTATTTTCGGAATGACGTCTGTCTCTGTGTGTGTGTCTGTGTGTGTGTGTGTACCCGTGTGTGTGAGTGTCTCTGAACGCTCTAGGGTCAAAACTGTCGAATGAAAAATGATGAAACGTTAAACTTAAGACTTGTATATGCCCTAAATGTGCCCCTTCTATTTTTGAAAAGAATATTCAAACACCGGAAGTGCATTTTTACTCTATACATTTTTTGTTCTATCTCCAATATCACTAGAACGGCTACACTTACGGCAAAAATCGTTATGTACATAATGAATAATATTAATATTTCGCATAACTTTTGTTTGAAACATTTCTTCAAAAAATGTACCAGTTGCGAGAAAAATGCTACGGGAAACATTATAAATATCTTGTTTACATGTTGCCATGGATTCGCATGTAGCTTATAAAATCGGATCATCTGCTATTTTGGCAGGAAAACAAAATGGACTCAATTAGATAAATGACATTTCAGAATATTTCTGTAGAGTATTGGTTAATTTGACTACTTGGTTTTGGTTATATATATATCTAGTGAAAACTGCGTAAAAGATAGTCGAGTGCAGGCCACTCCAGATATTTTTTATAGTATTTTAAGTATTTTTGTAATAATTGGCTGGGCAAGGCCACTAAATTGGTTATATACAGCATAATTGAAAACACATTTATTTAAATGGGTATTGTTTTTTGTTTAATTACGTAGTTATGACGTAAATATATTTAGGTAACAGTTGCACAGTGACCATAACATTTGAAAAGTAAAGGTTTGTCTCAACAGCAGCAGAAACGGATCCGCAAAATGATGTTTTCTTGTCCCCGCGGTAATGGCACTTTTAAACGCATTTTGCGGATCTTCTGTAAGGGTAAAATAGTCGAGGGAAGGTCACTCCAGATGTTTTAGTATTGCTGTGAATTTACAAACAGTTGTATACAATGTTTAGTTGTGTACGGTTTAGGGTTGAAAATAACATATTTGTATTCTGGACATTTAACTAAATATAATAATATATTAAACGTGTATTCTAACTAGATTCTTCATAAACTTTCTATCAATATTTTCTATTTAGGTATCTAACAATGTAACATGTAAATAATACAATTTCTATTCATTCAAAATAAGGACAATGGATGTATGTTTTAAATGTCCGTCTACACCTTTAATAATAGTGAATTGATCTTTGAACTTGGTTAATCAAATCATCAGTGTAATATAATTAAATATTATTCGGTTATTAAAATCATTTATACCGTCATGATAAATCATAATCTTGACCTCTTCGCTTGGCAAAATGATTTTTTCCAGATAGTGCACATAACATTTCAATATTACTAAACACGTTTTAAAGTCTAAAATATTATAAGTATGTACTTAATGCACCTGATAATAATAATAATCAACTACAACAAATCAAAGATTAATCTTTAAAAAATATGTCATTCATTTTTGCAACAATTACTATTCAAATTATTGCTAGCGTTTTTAAACGATTTGTTGAATTTTGGACCATTTTGTTTATTATATTATTACGTTATAAAATACTGTTTCATTCCTTAATCAACCTTATCAATATTTTCAAATATTATATTTAATATGAACTGTTTTTCAATATTTTCTGCGTATAAGGACAATCGTAGATACAATTTAAAACAAAATAACGCAATTATATATATATATATATATATATATATATATATATATATATATATATATATATATATATATATATATATATATAATAATAGTATAAGAAAGTTATTTTTTGTTTATTCGACATTCTCTAGTTATGTAAAATTTTTTGCAGGTCCAAAATGAGGTCCGCAATATTATGTATTCTAATAATCACATGTGGGATTTTTGGAGATCGTTTAGAAGAAATCTCAGTAAACGTGGAATTACTGGGTATGGATCTTGAAGATTATTATGACCAAATTGCGATATCACAAAGAAATGTTTTACTTAGAAAGCCTAATGCATATAAACAAAAGGTACTAAAACTAATAGACTTCATGCCCTTTATCACACCAACTCTTTAAGACAGGCTCACTTTAAGTTAAACTTGAAGTTCGTTTGACGCTCACACCAGATATTTAAAGCGTCCATCTATAATAACATATTTATTCTTAGGTTCAATTAATTGAATTTGTATTTATTTTATAAAACAAAAATAAATATGTTTATTAACAAATGTGGAACCATCAAATACATAAATAAATATTGTTGTAATCTGGCAATTGTATTTTCAAAGTTATATTTTAAGTTGGCTACGAATATCACATGACCACACTTTAAGATACACATTTCTGTCTTCAAAATAGGTGAAATTGAAGTCAGGTCATACGCAAACACACTAGCACTTCAAGACAGCCTCATCTTAAAGTCCTGGTGGGAATAGGGCATTAAGTAATTTTATATTTTAAATTACTTATGGTCTACGTTAAATTGAAAATAATTATGTGAATTATTTTATTAGCTAGAATTAGAAAAACAATACGGTTCATTTATACGAAATGAATCACAATTTATTCGTGACAATCACAACATTAATGATTTAAAACTTTCCGCTCCAATTCTACGGCAATGGGAAATTTTGGATAAATTAGGCGATATTGCGATGCCGGATGTAAAATGGAATGAGGTTGGTGATCTATGTCGTTGTTATAAATAATTTAATTAAATATTATTATTCGATCAGAGGTGCAAAATGCTTTAAAAAAAAAATACTGTTTTATAAACAAATCCACAAAATGTGTCACTGTAAATATATATATAAATCTGATAAGTAAATAAAAACTTCCAAGTAATTTAGTTATTTGAATCATTTATTGAATTTAATAATAATTTATTTTTTAGCTAGTGTCTTTTGTGAATAAAATGGAAAAAATTTCAGATGAAACGCAAATACCATGTTACAATAAAAAAGAAAATTGCACATTTTTTAAAAAAGGTAATTTAAATATATGTAACAAACATTTATCATATACATAACATGTATATATCATATATGTATGTATCTCATATGTAGCATATACGTATCAATAATAAATTTAAATATATGTAACAAGCATGTATCATATATGTATGTATCTCATATGTAGCATATACGTATCAATAATAAATTTAAATATATGTAACAAGCATGTATCATATACATAACATGTATGTATCATATATGTATGTATCTCATATGTAGCATATACGTATCAATATTTAATTTAAATATATGTAACAAGCATGTATCATATTCATAACATGTATGTATCATATATGTATCTTATACGTTTCAAATATGTGCCATATATGTAACATGTATATTTTTAGACGTGACGCATATACTAGCGACATCACGTGATGCGCAGGAGTTGCAACACGTTTGGTCTTCTGCGCAAGCCATTTACGTCCCAAATAAAAAGCAATATTTGAAAATATTAAAATTAGTAAATGATGCAGCTGAAATAAATGGTAAGTTCTATAAAATCATAAATTATGATTCTAAGTGGCACTTCCACTTCCACGTTTGGTTCATTCTTAAGCTCACTTTTTGAATTTTATGCGTACTTTTTTATTATTATTGCATAAAGGACTTTAATTTGTTTTTTTTTTGTTGATATTTTGAATATTTGCTTTAGATATTTCCGATGCAAAATCATACTGGGATGTGTTAGTCGAGTATCCCAATGCGTTTTCAACCGCGAACGAATTATGGGAAGAAATCGAACCGTTGTACAGAAAATTTCATGCGTTTGTCCATAAACGCTTAGCGCAACATTATGGAGAATTAGCGAACTCTACAAGTATTCCAGTTTATTTATTAGGTAATCTATTCATTCTCTTTCGTTTGCATTTCCAGTTTATTAATAACATTTTTCAGACATTATATGCTTGTATATTATTTAGTTAATTCAAAATAAATAAATCAATAACAAATATAAGAATTGCATAATGCAATTTTTATTTTAATATGATTTTACAGGGTCCGAATTCGGAACGGATTGGAGTAATATAGCACCGTTGGTATTGCCACATCGATATTTATATGATGAAATCGTATCAATGCTGGATTTTGAGGTATTTTCAATCAATTGTTTTTTACTTTATTTTACAGAGTAATAAGTAAGTCTTGTAATCATGAAAAATTTCGAACTCGAGATTTCAACGGATATACACGTTTGAACCCTGAATCGAATGTGACTATTTTCGGAATGACGTCTGTCTGTCTGTCTGTGTGTGTCTGTGAACGCTCTAGGGCCAAAACTGTCCTCCTATTTTTGAAAAGAATATTCCAACCGGTAGTGCATTTTTACTCTATACTTGTTTTGTTCTATCTCCAATATCACTAGAACGGCCACACCTACGGCAAATATAGTTATGTTCATAATGACAGATATTAATATTTCGCACAACTTTTGTTGGAAACATTTCTTCAAAAAATGTATCAGTTGCGAGAAAATGCTACGCGAAACATTATAAATATGTTGTTTACGTTGCCATGGATTCGCATGTAGCTTATAAAATCGGATCATCTGTTATTTTGATAGGAAAACAAAATAAACTCAATTAGATAAATGACATTTCAGGATATTTCTGTAGAGTATTGGTTAATTTGATTGCAGGTTTTCGTTATATATATCTATATCTGGTGAAAACTGCGTAAAAGATATTTTGTTTTTCTAGTTATATTAATTTTGTTTAGAAAGTTGGCGGGAAAAAAGTCTATGAAATAGCAGAAAAATTCACAGCAAATTTAAATTTCGGACGCGCAGGACAACAATTTTGGAATTCCAGTCTATTTAATTATTCATGTCCAAGTCATTTGTTGAGTTATCCATCACAAAAATATACACAGTACGTTTTCATGAGTAACAATATATTTATTATATATATATATAACACCCCTTGTATATGTTTTAGAGTCATAACTTGTAATAGAACGGGTTGGGTTGAATATTTGGATGCCCATGAAGACATGGTCCGTATTACACTGAATAATCAATCATATGCTTGGATCCCTTACAGTGCCTTTAGAATTTCTGGTAATTTATTCATTATTATTACATAAATGGAAAACTGTAGAAACAAAATAAATGCCTATTTCAGCTTTAGACGAAGCGTTAGGCAGCTTAAGCACAATCCTCGCGGTAAAGAACCTCCCCCTGGTGGGAATTGTGCCGGAGGACGTATTCTTCAAAGATTCCGAAAAGCACCAAAGCGAGTTGACTGCGCTTTTGCTAACAGCCTTGCGAATCTTACCTCGATTACCGTACTACCTCGCAGCAGACACGTGGCGCCTAGAAACACTCCAAAATGAACAAATTAAACCGGAGAACCTCACATCCACCTGGTGGCATTATCGCGAAACTATCCAACGCGTTACAAGTGGAACAAGTGATGCATCAGATTTTTTAAGCGATCCGTATATCAGAGCGAACAAACCGTACATTGGCAAGTTTTTCGGGACAATTTTACAGTTCCAAATATTGGAATACTTTCAAAATGAGAACAAAAATGGCGAGAATATTTTGGAGCAAATAGCGCGGGAGGAAAACTTTAGGTGAGGGCTAATTGCTCATAAGTTAAAAGTAAATACTAAATAATTTATTTTTTTCAGAACTTTATTAAAACAAAGATCACTATACGATTGGCCCAAGGTGGTATACGACAATTTATATTATGATATAGCTGCCGACTCGTTACTAGAATATTTCAAGCCCCTTGAAGACTATATGGATACTGCCCCCGAAGTGCAAGTAACGCAAACGGTTCGTCCCAAAACTACAACAACCATAACTGAAACCACACAGGCGCCGACAGCGCCTTCAGTTGAATTACCGCGAGACGAAGCCCCCAAAACTGTGCCAGATGCAGTAACAATCGAAAATACGTTAAAAGAAATTGCCCCTAAGTTAGGGCCAGCACCGCCTACAGTAAACACTCGGCATGAGACCGAACAAACTAGTACTGGGACAATTGTTGGCGCTATTATTGGGCTAGCGGCCCTTGTGGTTATTTTAGCGATTTTCGGCAAACGGAGATGTGCTCGAAGATCGGTCACAGCCAATAGAAGACATGAAGTTTAGGTGAATTTTTGTTGTGTTTGTTTGTTTTTATTGCTAAATCAAAACTATTTATTATTTCATCAATCTCGATTTTACATTATTCGTCCCATTTTTAAATCAATGTTTCTAATATAAGTCATCGAAATAATAATTGAATACGTAAGTGATGATGAAAATCACGAGTAATCTATTGTTATTTCGCTGGAAGAAGTATTTTGAAGTACAAATGGCGGCTAAAAACAAAATGGCTGACGCTCTACGTACTCAAATCGTGTTACATTCACAATGTTTCCATTAGTCAATCTATCATGTGTAAATAGTACCAACGAACGTTTCCAAATGATTTGCATTTTTATACAGTGTTACTTAGATTATATACAGTAACATCGCGTACCATGTTTAGAATAATTATCTTTTAAAATTGTTTATTATTAATTTTGTAAAATATTTAATTTGTAAATATGAATTAGCACTGGTATAGAGTATTATTTATTAGTTTTCTATTATGGATATATATATGTAATATTAAAGGATTTAATTTTAAAATATGCAATTTTTATTCCCTCGGTACGAAATAGACCACAAAAGTAATAAACCTCTTAACCTAGGCCCGATAGCAGCAGTTTTCGAATATATATTTTGCAATTTATTTCATGCTTTTGTGGAATCCGTAACAACTATAATCTCACTTTGTGAATTGTGACAGACTTAGATATGGAACAGTCATGCAATGTAAGGGTTAATTAGGATTTCAAGATTATTATGTGATAATATCACATATTACAATTAATTTAATATTATAAAACTTAGTACAATGTAATAATGCAGCTAAACGTTTTTGCCACCATGCTCACTGGGAGCGAGTGGTCCGGGTACCAGTTGATGGGGAGCGAGTTGGCATGGGCGAGAGTTGTTCTCCTTTTTACTTTCTTTTACAGAGTAATAAGTAAGTATTGTAATCATGAAATATGTCGAACTCGAGATTTCAGCGGATATACATGTTTTGACCTTCCCTGAATCGAATGTGACTATTTTCGGAATGACGTCTGTCTGTCTGTCTGTGTGTATGTGTGTCTGTGAACGCTCTAGGGCCAAAACTGTCGAACGAAAAATTATGAAACTTCAAACTTAAGACTTGTATATATGCCCTAGATGTGCTCCTGCTATTTTTGAAAAGAATATTCAAACACCGGAAGTACATGTTTACTCTATACATTTTTTGTTCTATCTCCAATATCACTAGAACGGCTACACTTACGGCAAAAATAGTAATATTCATAATGAAAGATAATAATATTTCGCACAACTTTTGTTTGAAAAGTTTCTTCATAAATTGTACCAGTTATGAGATAACTGCTACGAAAAAACTCAAATATCTTATTTACGTTGCCATGGTGATACCTACAATTATAACAAATTTTATTATTTTTAAAACGAATCAACCATTAGTTACATTATTTGTTTCTTGTTTATTGAAAACAAACAAGCATTACTTTGACAGTTATCTGTATGAATTAATATTTAAAATATTGATTATTAGAATAAATTGTATCAAGGAAATTATTATAGAATCAATTTATATTATATATTTGCTGACATAATTAATTAACAATTACAGAGTTTTACTGTGAAATTTGACTGTTTAAGAGTGAATACGATAAGTACTTCAAATTCAGATCCATTATAAATGGCTATAATTATCCAGTTATTTTATGTATATTAATATCTATTTATTGAAAACTACGTAAAAGAAAGTTGAGTGCAGGCCACTCCAGATATTTACACTAATCATGCATATTATGATACTATTTTATTAACTAAAATAAGTTATAACTACATTTTCCAGTTTGACAACCGCTTTAGTCTACAAAATGAACAGAAAATTCCATACAATGGTGATTAGGATTTTTTTTTGTGTATTCATTTTCCGTAATCGTGCGCTTCAAATGGCCGCCAATTTTTTGAACCATATCGACGAACTTCAGATTGTTATATCAAAATTTAACCTATTTTATTTAAAATGCATATAATTATATATTTAGCGATATCAATCATTGTATTTATAGTTATAGTGACAGTAAACTATATTCGTAACTCAAAAATAAAATCAATAAAAGGGAAACATGTAGTTATAACCGGGGGGTCAAGTGGCATTGGCAAAGGCGTTGCTGTTGAGGCCGCAAAACTCGGGGCGCATATAACAATTTTGGCTCGCGACACAAATAAACTAAAATCCGCCGAAAAAGAGATAATCGACGCTTGTCTCGATCCTCTAACACAAAAAGTCAAATCAATTTCGCTGGATGTAACCAACTATGACAACGTCGAAACAGTTCTACGGACACTGGACGCTGAAAATCCAGTATATATGTTAATAAATTGTGCCGGAATGGCAGTATGTGGCAAAATAGAAGATATCTCAGTGCAGGATGTTAAAAAATTGGTTGATTTGAATTTTTTGGGAACTGTTTACGCAATTAAAACGCTAGTGGCGGCTATGAAGGCGCGTAATGAGGGGGTTATAGTTTTGACTGCGTCTCAGGCGGCGCTTTTGGGCATTTTTGGTTTATCGACGTATTCGGCCACAAAATATGCGCTGCGAGGTTTTGCGGAATCGTTGGAAATGGAAGTAAGGCCGCATAATATTTCGGTTACGTTAGCTCTGCCACCGGATACGGATACACCTGGATTTCACAACGAAAACAAATCCAAACCGAAAGAAACGCAAATTATTTCCGAAACAGGCGGATTATTTGAACCTTCATTTGTAGCTCATGCAATCATGGAAGATGCACTGGTAAGTTACTTTTACACAACTCTACCAAATAATACTTCATTATTTCTCTCTAATTATATACACTCGTACCTCGCCTAGTGCACCCCCCGCCTAGAACACGAGCTAATCCTCGCCTCCGAGTTCCCCCACTCCGACCGTAGTGTCGCACTAGGCGGGGATTTCTGAATTTAATGCCGTGCACTAGGCGAGGTACGAGTGTAATAATATTACACGTGATTTTTTTTCTCTTCAAATTATCCAATCATTTGTTCTGCGTTCTCCTTCAGTCCGATTTACACTGACTCATTCACACACTACTACAAATGATGTTTTTAATTGATTTATCGTTTTTTTATAGATGGGTCGTTTTTATAGCTATGTCGGATTTGAAAGTTTAATGTTGAGCACGTTATGTTGCGGTATGAGTCCTTTCGCTACATATTTGGAAGTTATCTTACAAGCATTAGTTATAGGCCCCTTTCGAATAATAAGCGCATTTTATATAGTTCAATTTCAAAAAATTATCAACAACTGTAAAATTAAAACCGAATAAATGATCCAGCTTTCACTATTTTCCATCATCTTTGAATTACTTAAATTTCTTCTCAAACCAAGCAGCTATTTTTATACGAAAACCATCGTTTTTTTATCGCATTCCGAATAAGCCATTCGATTTTCTAATCATTTGCCAAATAATTATTCGGAATTTCATTTTAAAATAGATTGTATTTTATTAAGAAATTTTTATTGTATTACACTGATATAAATTGCCCGTTTGTGTAGATGAGCCGTTTTCAAAATGCTAATATTGAGTGATTTTTAGATAATTTTATCATAGTTTAGGGTCAGGGTTTTGTAGTTTTATTAAAAATAAATCATTTTGTAAACGACTCAACTGCTGTATGACAAAATAAAATTACATAATTGTATTTGTAACACAAATTAATAAAAAATATATATATATAGGTAGTAAAAAAAGATTCTAACATATTAACACTTCATAAGTTTTGTGTCCAATTTCTTTGCCAGCAAATGGAATGTAACAAACTCCATGACTAGGATGAACCTTAAAAACGGAAAAAGAATCCATTTGAAATTACACCTATATTAATTTAGTCCATGATTGTATCAAATAAGTAACAGAAAATACCTTTCCTACAACCATAGACCCTTCATGTTGCACTCTAGCTGCATAAAGGGACTCTCCGCTTCCGGTTCGCCCTACAAGAATTGCTCCAGGCGGAACTTGCCCATTTGAGCTAGATGCCCAACATGGGTTTTGGTGGCAAAGGATCTAAAATTAATCATTTCATTATTTATACTTTCACTGTAGAAGTTCTTGGCAAACTTTAAAATTATATTATTTAAGATTAAATGAATGAGCTGTAGGCACTGGTTGAAACATGATTATTTTATAAGTAATAATTGAATAAAAACACATTTGGTTGGTTTCAAAAATAATTTAATGTAACTTGATACGTATTTCGGCTTTTACACCATCGTCAGAAGTGTCGGAAAGAAGTAAACTGCAATGTATATATACACACAAATGAATATAACAGGTATAATTAAGTTAATTTTAGCTTATAACCTTTATACCTGTTGTGTGTGTATATATACCTTGCAGTTTACTTCTTTCCGACACTTCTGACGATGGTGTAAAAGCCGAAATACGTATTAAGTTACATTCATTAATGTTGAAACCAACCAAGTGTGTTTTTATTCAATTATTCCTTATTATAATATTTCATTTTATATATTCTTTTATTTAATTTAACGTAATGTAGAATGTACAATTACCTCGCATTGATCATAACTGATTTCTTTGCCGTTATATGGCACGTATGCGACATTTTTTCGCGGTATTACTTTGGCGGGAAGTAAGTCTGCGTTATGTTTCAAACGGCCAACATAAATTTCAGTTTTATCCACATCGAAACCGCCTCTGACTGCGTTAGCTGGAACCCCTTGTCCTTTTCGCCACTGCACCCAAGTAGCACCTAATATTTTGATTGTTATCATTTTTATCTGTTTTCGATAAGTTTTAAAATGTTTATAGCTCCTCATGGTCCCGAAGTAACCAATTCACGAGTTTAAATATATTATGAATGAATACAGTAAAATGTATTTTTATTTCGATAAAACTTACTCTGGGGAGGTGCATTTTGGGGGAACGAAGTATGGGTCCGAGTTGGAACAAACTCTGTATGACCCATTTGCGGATAAAAATTAGTTACGGGTGCCCCCACATTTTGGGCGGGTACGCCGGGGAAATGGGTTGGCACCCCGGGAAATTGAGTAGGTATAGTATTAGGATGAGCATGAGCATTAGGTAGAGGGCCAGAGAAACTAGTAGGAGCTCCGGGGAACATTGAGGGGATCGCTGGGTATAAAGGAGGGGCAGAACTAACTGGAAAATTAAAAGGAGCCGCTGCACCGGCGACTAATTGCGTTGGGGGTAAGTTGAACCCATACGGGTACTGCGGTGGACCACCTAAAATATTATTTAATAATATAATATATATAAATAAATAAATATAAAGCGTTTATATTTATATTAACCAATTATAAGATTCAACAAGTACAGAATGCCTAAAGACGTAATAAAGACATATCTAATAGACGGCATCTTAAAATATGTCGTCTATTGGACGTCTTTAGGCATTTTGTGCTATATGGGCATATTTATACTATGTCTATTGTTATTGCAACATCATAACCATAGTAATTTGGAATTATGTGAATTCAGACCTAAATTATACTTTACCTTCACCCATATTGTTGAATTTCGTCAATTAATTCACCACTATACACAATTTTACCGTGAAAAGTATTATTTTAAATTGAATGGCAGATAATGCGGCTATCTTAAAATGATACGTGTATAAACAGAAAAACACGTCAGTTTAAATATCAAACAACCTTGAAACTACATTACGTATTTATTATTGTAAAATATAATTATTTATAAATGTAAGTGTAACTACAGAAGAAATGCCGTTATTATAGGAAATTGTCTATCTTTACATGGGGTCATTGAACTTTTCAAAAAACAAAGAAAAAAGGTGTTTTTTATTGGCAAAATTGTAATTTGTACATTTTTTTTGTTCATAAAGATTTAGCTTAACGTTTATCTATACATTCATAGAACAGATAAAAATAAAGTTGAAGTGGCCCTCACTCTACTTTCTTGTAAACTTATTTCCGAGTGACGCAATTCTCTTCAAAATTAAGTAAACTGTTAGGAAATTAGTTTTCTAGAAACTAAATAGAACAATTGAGAAATAAAAATTAAGCTGGAGTGACCTTTACGCGACTTTTCTTTGCAATTCCACTATAGTAAGAGGTTTTATGTAAACTTATAGAAACTGTATTCGTTTTATATAGAATTTCTGAGTGACGCAATTTACTTTAAAATGAGGCAAATTGTTATGAAATGAGTTTTCTAGAAACTAAATAGAACAATTGAGAAATAAAAAATAAGCTGGAGTGACCTTTACGCGACTTTTCTTTGCAATTCCACTATAGTAAGAGGTTTTATGTAAACTTATAGAAACTGTATTCGTTTTATATAGAATTTCTGAGTCACGCAATTTACTTCAAAATGAGGTAAATTGTTAGGAAATGAGTTATCTAGAAACTAAATAGAACAATTGAGAAGTAACAAATAAGCTGGAGTGACCTTTACTCGACTTTTCTTTGTAATTCCACTATAGTAATAGGTTGTATGTAAACTTATAGGAACTGTATTCGTTTTATATGGAATTTCTGAGTGACGCAATTTACTTCGAAATGTGGAAAACTGTTAGGAAATGAGTTTTTTAAAAACTAAATAGAACAATTGAGAAGTAAAACATAAGCTGGAGTGACCTTTACTCGACTTTTCTATGTAATTCCACTATAATAGGTTTTATCTGACAAAATAAACAACACATTTCGAATGCTTTAATTTTTTTTCTTTAATCATATTACTTTTATCTCTTATTTTGAATGAAAGAATTAATATAAATTTATATGTGTAATAAATGTGTTTATCTGTCGTATTATCATTTATTAGATATTAAAAATATGTTGTAAGGATTTATATAATAATCAAAATATGAATATCTTCTTCACAAACAATGCCAATTAATTTAAAATTAAAACTTCATAAGTGCTATTTGAAATTTCTTCGCCACCGTACGGAATATAACAAAGTCCATGGCTGGGATGAACTTTTCCAATCGTATGTGACCCTTCATGGAAAACACGACCAGCATACAAAGTTTCGCCCCCGGAAGTATTCCCTACTGGAATGGCGCCGGCGGGTACTTCCCCGTTGCCGCTGCTCACCCATGCGACATTTTGTCTGCACATTATCTAATAAATAAATAACACCTTTAAATCAACTATTTTCGTCTATTTGATGATGAAGGTGTAAAGTAAGTAGCCACAATTTTACCTCACAACACTGTAATGAGACTTCGCAACCGCCAAATGCTACATAGCAAGCTCGTTTATCTGGGATTACTTTAGCTGGGAGGAGATCGCCTTCGTGCTGGGCTCTACCCACATATATGGGTTGACCATCTGAATCAAAGCCGCCGGCAATTGCACTCGATGGAAAATCATCTCCTACTTGCCAGAACTGCCAGTAAATTCCTATATTATATGTATGACTTAGTAAGCAGGATATTGCGCAACGATATTCTAAATTCATTCAATTATTCACTAATCGGTCACTACCAAATTTCAACCCTCCGAAGTGACTAATTAATGCGATTCTGAAGATGTTTACCTACTTCGACACGTATACAATTATATTTAATTCTGAAGTGGCCTGCACTCAACTTTCTTTTACGCAGTTTTCACTAGATATATGTATATATATATATAACCGAAACCTGTTATCAAACTAACCAATACTCTACGGAAATATCCTGAAATGTCATTTATCTAATTGAGTCTATTTTGTTATCCTGTCAAAATAACAGATATACCGATTTTATAAGCTACATGCGAATCCATGGCAACGTAAACAAGATATTTATAATGTTTCGCGTAGCATTTTTCTCGCAACTGGTACATTTTTTGAAGAAATGTTTCAAACAAAAGTTGTGCGAAATATTAATATTTTTCATTATGAAAATAACTATATTTGCTGTAATTGTAGCCGTTCTAGTGATATTGACACAAAGCGACAACTAACATTCAAGTATATAAGTAATATATACAAGAACTATTACTTAAGGATATTTTTTAATCCGAAAATGTTACAGACACACTACCGATCACTATAACTCTATTGTGCATTCTGTATGGGTTAAAAACTTTGCGTAGTCACTGTTACAGAAATACGAATTTAAGATATTCAGATCTTACGAATTATATATATATATCGTCAATTACAGATATTAATTTTATTTATAATATATTAATTTTTCACTTACCAGCCATTTTGTGTGTGAAAGTCGCGTAAAACTGATAAGTGAAGTACTATTAATCATACTAAAATACCTGTTGAGTATTATCAGGTTTACATAGTGATAATAATAATCATTTTAGAGTAGAGTCAAGAAAAACAGTCATTATTTACATAAATATTTATTAAAAAACAAGTAACACAAATTATATTTTTGTATCAGCACCAATTGCTTCGGTAACATTAGTATAACCGTCTTTTGCGAGTAATTCAGCCAGTTCCTTTTTAATGCGAGTGGCACACGGTGGACCTTGATACATAAATGCTGTATACACTTGAACCAAACTTGCTCCGGCTTTTATTTTGTCGTATGCATCTTGGCCCGAAAATATGCCACCTACCCCTAACATTTATTTGATTAATTTATAATACAATACAAATAAAAGCAGTAGGATTCAGCAAAAAAAAATTGTTCTTATCTTAAATTTAATAGAAAACAAATATTTGTTATTGTTATCATATGCAGTTACACTTGAAGTTGATTAAAAATTAAATATAGCCAATTATATACAAGTGAAAGAAATTACTTACCAATAATCGTCATTCCGTTCGTCAGTTTGTACATTTCAGCAATCATTTCAGTGGAGACCCTTTTCAAAGGTTTCCCACTAAGTCCACCCTGTTCATTTACAAATGTTGAATTCACTAACTTTGGCGATCGTTCAATTGTTGTATTACAAACTATTAAGCCATCCACTTGACACCCCTTCATTTTCAAAACTTCGGCAATATCTTTTTTCTGTTCGCGTGTCAAATCGGGCGCTAATTTTAACAAAATCGGAGGTCGGACATTATTCGGTAAACTATTTCTGCTTTGCATTATTGCTAATAGAAGATTACTTAGGGCTTGCTTATTTTGCATGGAACGTAATCCAGGAGTGTTTGGACTACAAATCAAATGTTATTATTTCGTTATTGCAAATTTACAGTAGAATCGCGGAGACAAGCCGGAAAAAAAAATTATATTATACCAAGTGTGGAGTAGGACTGCTCGCATCGCATACATTAATTCTAAGACGAGCTGAAGGCTTAGGTACCTCTATTTTAAAAAGTAGTCTGTATATATGATACGGGCACATATTGCCCATCGCTTAGCCTAGTTTTATAATAATTCTTAACTTGGGCTCTTTACTTTTCCATATTTTTATTATTATCGATGTTCAGTTTTTCTGTTCGGGTGTTTGCAGATAATAAAATTAGATTTCTCCAAAAATATCATTTTAATGACATCCCATATAGCACCTAAAGACGTAATAAAGACGTCGAATAGACGTCATATTTCAAGATGTCAGCTATTGGACGTCTTTATTACGTCTTTAGGCATTCTGTGCTATATGGGATTGCTTGTCTTAGCGATTGTACGAAATGTTTAAAAATCATTTATATGTATATACCTGCTTATGTTAATAACTAAATAATCGGCAATATCGCCAAACTTTTGGATGCCTTGAACGTAATCATTGATGGCATCTTCAGATTCTTTGTTTTTACCCAAATTAACACCGATTATGCCGGTAAATTTGGATTTTTTTAGTGATTCTAAACGGTTATACACTGCTTCATGCCCGTCACTATTGAAGCCGTATCTATAATGTGTTCTTATTTGAGAATATTTAAAAGAAGAAAATGGTATTAATGATTGTAATGTTTGAGGGACGAACGAAACAATGCGATATACAGTATATGTCTTATGAAGCAGTCGTCATTATTTATTTTTTTATTAATATGTGAAATTATGATATTTTTATGAAAGGTCAATAGCAACGTGATTTTTTTTTTAAATAAATATGGGTTCGAACGATATGATAAGAGATATGACTTTTATTAACAATTTATACATTAAATAAACAATAACAAACACCTTTTATTATTTATTATTAAAATATATAGTTTTACTGTCTGTCTGACCACTGACCCAAAATAGCACTCAATGGCAACATATTTCAGCACAGCGAAACAATTAGTAATTAAACTTAGAAAATTACAAATAATAATCGAGTTTGTATTATGACAAAGCAATGTTAACATTCCAAGCAACACAATTTATGATAATTTTGTTGCTGTGAACGTTAACCTTGTATGTCATACAACAAACTGGAATTATTGCTTATAATTTCTAAGCTTAATTACTAATTATTTAGCTGTGAACAATCCTTAAGACATAATAAAATAAATTGAAATAAATGGACCATTTAATTGAAATGAAACATTTAAACGGTAAGTACCAGTAGTAGTTACAATAAAATATCTAGAGTGGCCTGCACTCGACTTTCTTTTACGCAGTTTTCACTATATATATATAAAACCAAAACAAGCAGTCAAACTAACCAATACTCTACAGAAATATCCTGAAATGTCATTTATCTAATTCAGTCTATTTTGTTTTCCTATCAAAGGCGCAGATGAACCGCATTTATAAGCTACATGCGAATCCATGGCAACACGTAAACAAGATATTTATAATGTTTCGCGTAGCATTTTTCTCGCAACTGGTACATTTTTTGCAGTAATGTTTCAAACGAAAGTTGTGCGAAATATGAATATCTTTCATTATGAACATAGCTATATTTGCCGTAAGTGTAGCCGTTCTAGTGATATAGGAGATAGAACAAAATATGTATAGAGTAAACATGCAGTTCCGGTGTTTGAATATTCAATTCAAAAATAGGAGGTGCACATCTAGGGCATATATACAAGTCTTAAGTTTGAAGTTTCATAATTTTAGGTTCGACAGTTTTGGCTCTAGAGCGTTCAGACAGACGGAGGTCATTCCGAAAATAGTCAGATTCGATTCAGGGAAGGTCAAAACGTGTTTATCGAGTTCGAAGTTTTTCATGATTACAAGACTTACTTATTACTTCGTAAATGAAACAATGAATCGAATTTCTTCATTATAATGATTTACTTGAGGTATATTGGGAAGTATGTATTTGTTTTTGTATTTTATGTTTACATAATTTTTAAAAGAGGTCATACGATTCGTTTGAGCTACACGATTTATAGTAATGACGTACATATACTGTAGTTTAGTGCGCACTATACCTATTTATGACAGCCTGATCCTCTGGCAAGCGGAATACTCTCGGCTTTGGATTGCCCGGTTGCGGCTGCGGTGTAACCGAACCAATTTCAACAAAACCGAAACCCAATTTATGTAAACCATTCACTGCCTCAGCTTGCTTATCAAATCCAGCGGCAACTCCGACTGGATTTGAGAATTGCTTACCAAATAACCTAACATTCTGTTGTACTTCATATATAAAAACTGTTTACAATTTTACATTTATAAAAGTGCACATTTACCAATAATTTCGGATCTGTGTAATGACTTTTTGGTAGTATCTTGTATTTATTACCAACAATGCCTAATTTATGAGCCACTTCCGGATCGAGTGCATGCAAAGTAGGCATTATTACATTTTTGTAAAATTTCTCATTGCCTTTGTAAACACAAATGCCACAAAATACAGCGGTTCCTCCAATCGATACTATTACTAAAGACTTTAGTTTTTGCTGGAAATTCATAAATTATAGATTACACGGGCGCATTGCATCAATAACGGATATTATTTTATTACGACATTCTTAATTGTTGTAAACATAAATACTTACTACTACAGACAGAACCATTGTTCTTTATATACTTATAAATTATTTAGGTTTTTCCCTGAGTTATATCACAAAGTATCTGTCAAAATGTGTTTTCTTACTAATAGCTAACTTCATGCATGATCGTGAAACAATTAGTAGTTAAACTTAGAAAATTATAATTAATAATCTAGTTTGTATTATGACAAGCAATGTTAACATTCCAAGCAACACAATTTATGATAAATTTTGTTGCTGTGAACGTTAACCTTGTATGTCATACAACAAACTCAAATTATTACTTATAATTTCTAAGCTTAATTACTAATTTTATAGATGTGAACAATCCTTAAAGGATTGTTCACAGCGAAGCAATCAGTATTTAAGTATTAATTCCAGTTTGTTATATGACATACCAAGTTAACGTTCACAGCGTCAAAATTTATCATACATTGTGTTAATTTTCTTGCTTGAAATGCTAGCATTGCTTATCATAATACAAACTAGATTATTATTTGTAATTTGCTAAGCCTAATTACTAAATAATTCGCTGTGAACAATCCTTAATAGTTGCTTAATAAAATACTTAAGGATTGTTCACAGCAAAACAATTAGAAATTATAAGTAATAATTTGAGTTTGTTGTATGACATACAAGGTTAACGTTCACAGCAACAAAATTTATCATACATTGTGTTAATTTTGTTGCTTGGAATGTTAGCATTGCTTGCCATAATACAAACTAGATTGTTATTTGTAATTATCTAATCTTAATTACTAAATAATTCGCTGTGAACAATCCTTAAAGGATTCTTCACAGCTAAAGAATTAGTAATTAGGCTTAGAAATTATATAAGTAATAATTCCAGTTTGTTGTATGGCATACAAGGTTACCCACATAGCACCAAATCCCGTAAGACCAAATAAAGACGTCCAAAAATATGACGTCTTTAAGACTTTTAGTTAGGACGTCTTAATGACATACATAAATAAGACAACATATAACAAAGTCTTCAAGACGTCTTTAAGTTGGACTTAAATAAGACGTCTTGTAAATGTCGTCCACAAGACAACTTAACGACTTCCATCCAGACAAATTTAGGTGGTCGTACAGACGTCTTTTTTTGGTCTACAAGACCAAACAAATGCGGAGATATGCTGCCACCTATATTAAATTTTCAGAACCTATACTTAGCTTTCTTCGTTTGTCCTGCACTGACTGATCAGTTCATGAATTGTCTTTCTTCCACTTATAATAATGAATAAGGACAGATTATGAACAGAGCAAAAAATGCAGGCCAAACGAACAAACATTCTAGAGCATTCTACAAGTAGTTACAGCTAATGGAAACAAGGTTTTAAAGAAAGGTAAGTATTTTACAAACAATTATTTTCTGTGTAACAAGTTTGTGCATTAGTTATTAATTTAAAATGTATATATTATGCATGTTCTACTGTTTTTATGCAATGTTCATAAAAGAAAACCTCACTAAAAGTACAAGAAACAAAATATTATAGAACAAAGAGGATAACACCTCACAACGTTAGTGTTACATATTTTTATTTTACAGAAACCAAAAATACTTAGTATTGGAGGAAGGATCTAAGAACGTGGACAGATGCAATATATGGCCATTAGGAAACGCCTCTAATGAAAATTATAACCGGTAACAATTGAATCATTCAATTCTCATTAATATTATAGTATAATTCTTGTATATTTCAGAAGCGCTGCGTACAGATAAAACCAGGGTAACTGTAACTGCCGATGATGAAACAAAAACTGAACGAGAACGAGAATGGTTTAGGCATGTTAGCGTTCAGCGATCGGCTAAACCTGGCAAATAAAAATACTATTTTACCGTACACACTGTGATTTTGAATATGTTCTCTTCAGTTTCAATATGTTGCGTGCTGCACAACCGTAGCGGACAACCCAAATAATACGTTGTATACATAATTATGCCCAGACTTCTTGGTTTGAGTGCTACGGTTGCGAGTTGCGACGTATGTAAACTAAAAATCTATCTTAAATGAACTATGTGACTGTATACATGCAAATTATAATTAATTCCAGTTAATAAATCAAATGCTCTTTATTTGTAATATTTATATGTTTAATAATGTATTATACTATTTTTTTTTAATTCGAATTTGTTGGTTATTTATAGAAAATTCTGGTATTACATTTGTTTTGCTATCTAAAAATAACACATTTGGATGTACTATTAAGTATCAAGCAAATGTGTATTTTGTGTAGATAGTAAAACAAATGTAATACCAGAATTTTCTAGCCTTATAAAAATCACTACCTATTCCCGCAAGACCACAAAATGTCCAATTTTGGACGTCTTTATTTAGACCTATAAGAGTCTAATAGTAGTCATTTTGAACGACCTATAGACGTCTTATTGTTGACTTATAGTTATCCTTTTAAAGTCTTTAAATTACGTCTTTAAGACGTCTTTTCGACACGTCTTAAATTGGTCTTAAACGAGCGAAGTTAGACGTGTAGAGGACGTCGCTTTGTATGACTTCGGGCTTCATACCATTAAAGACTTTGACATCTTAAAGACGTCTTTCAGGTAGTTTTGTGCTATGTGGGTAACGTTCACAGCAACAAAATTAATCATACATTGTGTTGCTTGGAATGTTAACATTGCTTGTCATAATACAAACTAGGTTATTATTTGTAATTTTCTAAGTTTAACTACTAATTGTTTCGCTGTGAACAATCCTCAAGGATTGTTCACAGCAAAAGAATTAGAAATTAAGCTTAGAAATTATAAGTAATCATTTGAGTTTGTTGTACGAGATACAAGGTTAACGTTCACAGCAACAAAATGTATCATAAATTGTGTTAATTTTGTTGCTTGGAATGTTATCATTGCTTGCCATAATACAAACTAGATTGTTATTTGTAATTATCTAAGTTTAATTACTAAATAATTCGCTGTGCACAATCCTTTAAGGAGGATATATATATATATATATATATATATATATATATATATATATATATATATATATATATGTATATATATATATATATATATTTATATACTTATACATATATTTATATCTAGTGAAAACTGCGTAAAAGAAAGTCGGGTGCAGGCCACTCCAGACCGCTATGTAAAATCTTTAAATTCTTATTTATGCCCGCATAGAAATGCATTTCTTTTATTAAACCGTATGAACTAGGCCTGCAAATATTTTGGTAGAAGCCAAATATGTAGAAATAATTAAATTAACTTTATTCGTTTGTGCTGCACTGTCCGTTCAGTTCATGATTTGTCTCCCTGACGAATGCAAACGAACAAATCTAGTGTCAAAAAAAATTCGGTTAATAAATACTCAAATGAAAAATGTTTAAATCAAAAAAATTAGATATTTCTAAAATATGTCGATCATGTTTAATAGATACAGGTGATATGAAATCATTATACGATCAATATTCAACAAATATGTGTGTAGGTGAAGTGCTCATGACCATCACTACAATGTCATCATTAGAGGTTAGTTTCGCATATATATATATACACTCGTACCTCGCCTAGTGCACCCCCCGGTTAGAACACGAGCTAATCCTCGCCTAGTACACCGGCGTCACGTCACCCCTCCGAGTTCCCCACTCCGACCGTAGTGTAGGCGTCACACTAGGCGAGGTACGAGTATATATATATATATATACTCGTACCTCGCCTAGTGCACACCTAAACATCTATTCCATAATGCATTTTTATAATTTACTATTATAAGCTTCGTGTAATTATAATAAATAAAAAATGTCTTGAACAGTTTTACGATGACATCGATGAGCTACCAAAGCAAATTTGCCACAAATGTATTACTGAATTAAATAAATCGTACACATTCATTTTGAAATGTCGAGAATCCGAAGAAGCATTACGGAATTACCTGAACGATGTTATAAATAGAAAGAAAACAAACAGCATTGACGCCAATTCAAGAAAGTTGGATATAATAACCAGTAATAATGTATACTAAACTACAGTATATCCCACTTATGATGCATCTAGCAAATATAAACTATCAAATCATCGCGTCAACTTTGTTATTTTTCTAATCGAAAAGACGTGTAGAGCACTGAGTGAGATGTACTGTAGTTGAAATTATAAACGATAATAAATATGTATTTTTTGTATCAGATGATTTTAACAGTTCATCGACTGATTTGGGATTAGATGATAATGACGAATTAAACATTGAATCAAATTTATTAATCAATAATGCGTTCTCCGTCATTGATAATGATTTGTATAATAATAATGTATCGACTAATTTGGGAGCCGAAAAGCGAAGCGTATTAGAAAAACTGTTAACTAACACAACTGATTATAAATATAATGAAAAAAAAGATATGCAAACAGAAAATACGAATCATTTTAGAAATGAAGAAATGAATACAAATTTATTTTTGGATCATACATACATTCAAACCGAAAGTTCTATTTTTAACAGTGTATTAGATGATAGTACACCAAGTGAATTAGAAAAACTGTTAACTGCCCAACTTGATAATAAACATAATGAAAAGAAAATTATTCGGAAAGGAAAAACGAATGTTACTATTGAAAATGTAACCGATGAAAAATTTACAAAAACTAGCGATAGTATCGTAAACGAAATAAATTTAATTGAAACAAATCAATTGAAAGGAATTACCCGAAAAAGAAAATCTAACGACTTTAATAAATATACACATAATAAACTGAAAGATACAACGAAACAAAACTTAACAAAACTGGTGCAAAATAATGAAAACATTAATTTTCACAATGAATTTATAAAGTCAATACTCGCAAGCGACCAAATCGCTAGGAAAAAAATCGACGGACGCCTAAAACCCACTGAAACTCGATCAAACCATTTGAAATTAGAAGAAACAGATAAAATTGTTTTACGAGAAGATTCATGCGAATCAAATGTAAAAGCATCAACCGAAACTGTAACTCAACATTACAATAAAACAAATTTATGCCCATTCTGCGGTAGCGTCTACAAACGTAATTCCGATTTAAAATCTCATATGCGAAAACACACTGGTGAAAAGCCATACAAGTGTTCATATTGCAGCAAAACATTCTCAAACGGTTCAAATTTGCCGCGTCATGAGCGTACACATACGGGAGAGAGACCTTATTCGTGTACAGTATGCGGCAGGCCGTTCATTGATAAGCCGACGCTAGTGTGTCATATGCGGTCGCATACGAGAGAGAAACCATATTCGTGTAAAATGTGCAACAAACCGTTCAGTCGGACATCTCAGTTAATTCGGCATATGCGGTCGCATACTGGGGAGAAACCACATTCGTGTACAGTTTGTAGCGCATCGTTTGTGGAAAATTCTACGTTAAAGGTTCACATGCGTATACACACTGGTGAAAGGCCATATTCGTGTACGGTGTGTGGCATAGCGATTATTTCGAAAAATAAATTATCGATACATATGCGGAGGCATACTGGTGAGAAACCGTATTCTTGTACTATATGCCACACACCGTTTACTCAAACCTCTAGTTTGAAATTACATTTACGCAACAAGCATAACATTTATATTCCACCAAGTGTACATTTTGTTTCGAATCGTAAAACATTGCATGACTAACACATGTATCTCACAATAAAAAATCATAAAATAATAATAATACACATATATTTGGCATCCCATTTGAATCCGCTCGCAGTTTAAATCCAATCGCCCGTATACTTCCCGAGTTATATACCATGTTCACATGACGGATTGAATTCGATATCGGTATTGAATCCCGCATGTGAACACAAAAAACAAGGAGAGGATTGAAATGAGACATGCGCAGTATCGTGGCAGCAGAGGCGCCGATAGGCCATTTCAGAGGGGGCGCACGTACCCTCTCTTTTAAACTGCGCCCCGCCTAGTATTCCCAAAATGTATTCTTTAAATATAGACACACCTACGGAATATCATCACAAATGCACATTTTGTATGACTTAAGTGAATCGGTAAATTTTTGCGCCCCCCACGAATTGAAATCCTAACGACGCCCCTGAAATCATCAGCTGACGACAGCGCATCTATCGGGATTTTTAAGAACTTTTAATCGTATTGAAATTCAAATTCAATCCCGGACATGTGAACACATGAGAAACGTAGTCAATCTCATTCCAGTATTGAATCCTCTATGTGAACATGGTAAATAAATAAATAGTTATATTTTTATTTGTTTAAACATCTTTGTATTTCTTAAAATCTAGCAGTCTGTAACACGTATAATAACACCATATTTTTAACTCAACAACTACAAAATCATTATTCATATTATACATAAATTAAAAATTGACAAATATACAATTATATATATATATATTTAAAAATGTTTCGCACGTTTATGGAAATAGTTTATGAAGAAATATTTGTTTAAATTATAAAGATAATAAATGCAACATTAAATATTCGAAGAAATGTTGTTTGCCTGTAAAATATATTTATTTTGCTTGCATAAAATAATGATTTGATTTATCAAATCGAAAATATACATACACACTATATTAATAATTCCATATTCCCAAAAATAGCACACGATGTTCCCTTATTAAAAATTAAAAAAAAAAAACATTTTTGACGTATTAGATATACCAGCATTCATAATATGTTATTTCTTAAAAATTAAAAAAGTTGATTAAAATAAATTAGTTGTGACTGTATTGAAACTATTGCACTCTTAGTAGTAATTTAAAATCGGCAATTTTTATATTGAAAAAGTAATAATATTCTTATTTAAATAAGTTTTAGATATATTGGGGACATTGTAGATGCAAAAAAGTGATCACTAGCACATATGTGAATCTTGATCCAGCTGAAGATCTGTATCCTATTGTGAAACAAATCAATATTAATATATTTACGTACATTTTATAATATTTATTGCTCTTTATACTTGTAACTGATTAGTGTTAGGCCTGGATTGACCGAATGGATTCACGGGAACTTGCAGTGTTGGTGACGAGCCTAATTCACTAAGATGAGATAATTGTTGGGTAAGAGCAATTGTGCCTTCTTCTACAACAGTTACTATTGCCCATACTGGATCTATGACACACAATAAGCTTACCTATCAGTTAACACTCAATTTTCTTATACGTATTCATAATTAAATAAAGAGATGCATACAACAAAAAATTCTTGTTGTTTGTATTCAACTTCAATTATTAACTACCTTAAATGGCCTATGCAGGATTATTAATCACATACATTACATTCTTCGTAATAGTTATTAAAATAATAACCGTGGGAAAATTTATATTTTTTTTTACTTTCTTTTACGAATCATGAAGAAGATATAGAAAATACAGTATTTGATAACGTAATAAAATAATAAGCTAAATTGTACAATTTCAGGGTATTACTATAAAGTATTGGTATTTTTGGCATTCATATTTTTAATTATTAAACTATTTAAAAGAAAGTTTGGTACAGGCCATTCAAAACATTCAAGGGATTAGTTAGGGTTTACTAATGTAGATATCTGGATTTCCTGGGAGGTTCTGTTGACCGTTAAGTGCACACTTAGTTAAACATTCATGCAAAAACTCACACATCATCGTATAAAAATGAATTATATATAATTTTTTTTTTTTGTAAGAAAAAAAATTCAAAGTGGCATAGACGGGAATTGAACTCCCGACCTCCAGGGTGAAGGACGAGATTCTTAACTATTATGCCATGGCGATAGAAAAAAAAAAATTAAATACTCTATATTGAAAATAACAGCAATTATTGAATTTCTAATCGAGAAATCTGCCCTACTATAAAAATAATAGGTTATACGGCAGAATATATATATATATATATATATATATGCCAGTAAATTAATCGTATAAAAAGAAATTATAATATATGTGAATGTGCAGAACGCTTCTTTTTGTAAGAAAAAAATACGGCGAGCTAAAAATGCAAATTAACATAAACGGGAATTGAACTCCCGACCTCCAGAGTGAAGGACGAGATTCTTAACCATTATGCCATCAAATACTATATTGAAAATAATAGCAATTAATGAATTTCTAATCAAGAAATCTGGCCTACTGTAAAAATAATAGGTTATACGGCAGTATATATACATATATATATATATATATATATATATATATATATATATATATGCCAGTAAATTAATCGTATAACAAGAAATTATAATACGTGAGTGTGAATGTGCAGAACGCTTCTTTTGTAAGAAAAAAAAAATGCAAATTGGCATAGACGGGAATTGATCTCCCGACCTCCAGAGTAAAGGACAAGATTCTTAACCATTATGCCATAAAATACTCTATATTGAAAATAACAGCAATTAATGAATATCTAATCAAGAAATCTGCCCTACTGTAAAAATAAAAGGTTATACGGCAGAATATATATATGCCAGTAATTTCATCGTATAAAAAGAAATTATAATATGTGAGTGTGAATGTGCAGAACGCTTCTTTTTTGTAAGTGGCAGCAAAAAACAAACTTACCACCAAAATAACTGCCGGTTGCTGTACACATTCGGTATTTACTTTGATAGATACCCGGTTTTTCAGGACTAGTTAGATCTAATGATATATTTGTACTTTCCCCTGGTACTAAACAATTCACTGATATACGTGTTTCGGTTGCCAGATTTTCACCCGCTGAAAATTGAAACACACAACCGATTGGCCATCGTTCTGTTCCATTATTATATATTTGCCAAGACTTTTTGAATCTGCGAAATCGGAAAATAATTACCCACTTTATCTTCTTTTTTGGGGGTGTGGATATTTACAAATAGAATGGGTAGAAGTACTTACCGTGTATTTGGTTCTACACTTTCGTTTTCACTTTCCATTGGATTTGAAACGAGGGCCATTGAGGGCAGTTTGAATGGAGCATCGATATCGAAATAGGAGCAAACAGCTGCTTGTAAGTTCCTAAATATACATACATAGAAATTGTGTTAAATATTGTAGTAGAAGTGTGGAAGACAAACTGACCAGTTATTCATATCCAGAAAGAAGGAAGCTGTGGATTCATTTAATTGACTACCTAAGAGCTTTTGCAATTGTTTTACAAGTTCCTCTTTATCAGTTGTGCCCAGGCAACTGAATTGTTGCAACAACGATTGCTCCATCTCATCCTCACGTCCATCTGTCAGTTCATTGTCTACATCCATTTTTAGGTTAACCACTCAAAACTAATATAACAAATGTATAGATAATATTTTTAAGATCATATCAAAACAAATCTATTTATTTGTACACTTGACTAAAATAAAACGTAATGGTTTAAAAATTATAATAAGTTATTTAATCGCTGCAAATAGTTGAATTTGAAATATTATTCTTTAGATATAATAGGAATAAAATACACATCAAACCAGCACAACTTCACAATTACTATATTTTGATGAAATTGTGGGGTGACAAATATTTTATTTTGTTAAAAATATGACTAAATTTTTGCAGATTTGTGTATTTGTGAGTCATCTATTTTTAACAAGGTAAAGTAGAGACTCAATATTTAGTCGGTTCGCATTCCGGCAGATCGCACCACCGCATATTTAAAACGAACACATTTTAAATTCATAGACCAAATAAAAAACATTAATTAACTCAACGTTTGACACTAAAGTTGACTTAATTAGAAGTTTAGAAATTACATATAGCTCAAATAAAAAGATTTATTTATTCGTTTCTCAAAATATAAAATTTAGTATTAATATACCAGTACGTAAAAACATGTATCTGCTACATATCTGAGATGTTTAGTAAATGAAATATAGCATTAATATATTTTGTCATGAAATAATGAGTAAAAAATTCTATGATAAGTTTAGACGAAAGCATGCGTATTATATTCAATTGCAACGCAAAGGGTAAAACGCGCCGCTATAGATTTCAAATGTATTCAATCTGCGCATGCGCTGATTGTTAAATGGTGGGTTTTGATTCGCTTATTTTAATCGTAGCGCCATCTTAATTTGAAAAGCTATCATATACAAAACAAATGATTGTTGCACATTGTTCCATTTGCATTCAAAACGTCGAAAGGAACGTGTGTCATTGTTAGATTTTTTTGAATAACGAAATGTTAATTTAAGTGTGTTTTTTTTAATTTTACTATAAAGCTTCTTAACTAATATTATACTACGTGAATGATTGAATTAATATAATCGTTTTTACCGTGTTGGAAATGTATCAACTAGATTTATCAGGTAAAATAAGAATGATTTAACAATGTGCACAAATGTCAAACGTAATGAATGAAACTACAAAACCCTGGGGATGTATTTACTGAAAAAAGTCTTATAAGAAGTTAAGTAACATATTTATTTGCGAATAAATAAATGAGCACAGAACACACGTATATAAGTGCGGAACGGATAATTAGAAAACGGAATTGTTTTAAAAAAATGAAATATGAGGAAAAAGCGAACATGGTTATTCGCGACGAATTCCCCGTCGATGGTAGTGAAGACTGTCGCGTTGTTCAAACAGTACCCTTCATTTACGGAAAACGACCGGCCGACGAAAATAGTTTACCTCAAATTGCTATAAAGAAAAAGGATCATAATTCCCCTACAAGTGCCAACACAGAGGTATTACAATACATCAATTTACACTATATGCAGTATTCGACATTCATATTAGTTTAGTCTATTTCTTAAATAAAGTAATGCAACTTTAATTGTCTCGTCCGCGATGGATCGAATCTTTTCAATATTCAAGAATCAATGGGCCGGGTTGCAAAAATCTTTTCTTACCTCGTCCTACGATAGCTATAGTGTTTGGTCGTGTGTGTGTCTGTAACATTATCGGATCAACAAAATGTTTGTCTCGTCATCCATATTATTGAATTATGTCGCTCCTCTGCCCCAAAATACTTAATCCTTACTGAATTTTTGAAGATTTTATTAAATTTTAAGATATCTTTTGTCTACACAAAGTTTTTTCAAATTGTGAGCCCTAGGGCTATAAATAATATATGTATATATTTTATTATATCAAAAGAATCTTCAAAATATTATAAGATATTTTATATTTATGTTTTCACAGATTGCGTGCACGAAAATAATGTTGATTGTTCGGATGATTGCAACAATATATTTTATACTCAAACAATTGCTATCGTTTTCATTATTGTTTTTATCTCTTCAACATTTTTTTAATTAGGTTTTCTTAACATCGACAGTGGTTAAACAAGCATTGGCACCAATGCCTTTAGCTCCCCGTATTTATATATTATATATATATATATATATATATATATATATATATATATATATATATATATATATATATATATATAAACACTCAGGTGTATGTGTTTATACGTGTAGATCGCTTTTTTTTTTTTTTCGAAACGAGCCCCAACTTTTACCGTGGAAGTCGGGAGTCTTAACCTTTACGCTACAGCGTAATAATTTATTTTCTGAATTTATTCAAAAAAATTGTCCAACAATCTTGCAATATTCCAAACATTTGTAAATATTTTCTTGGCGGGCTAAAATGTTTTATATTTTTAAAGTATTATTGTTAACGCCTATTAAATAATGAGGAGTGGCCTGCATTCGACTTTCTATTACGTAGTTCTATTAGAAATATATATATATTCCAAACAAAATGTCAAATAATTCCAATACTCCACAGTAATTGAACCATTTAGCTAATTATTTGTTATTGCTGAATTTACAAAATAAAATGTTGATTCATTAAAATTCACCTTATAAATATATTCAAATATAATTGTTAATACGTACTGTTTTTCAACATTTATCTGCAATAACACGTTCTCAGCCGATTTATTTGTGTTAACCGGTGGACAATGCCATATAAATTATTTCTATTTTGTTTCTATTAGAATATGTCCATTTCATACGATTTCTTAAGAAAAATATCTCACAAATGTATAACTATGGCAACATAAATGAGATATTTAAGATTTTCCGTAGCAATTTTCTCGACTGAGAATGTGTAGTAGTTATTGCAGATATTGAAATACATTTTGAAAAGCAGTACGTAGTGAAGTTCCCGTCGCATTTTAAATCCAATCGTCTGTACGGGTCCGCAGTTATAGGGCCCCAAAATTTGGAGCCCTCCTAAATAATGCCCTTAGTCTTTTTTTTTTTTTTTTTTTACTAAAAATTCTAAAATATTTTGTCGACAATTTTTTTTATTATATAAAAGAATCGGTCATTATATATATATATATATACAAAATGGCTTACATTATTTATGAAATGTCATTTATCTAATTGAGTCTATTTTGTTTTCCTGTCAGAATAACAAATGATCCGATTTTATAAGCTACATGCGAATCTATGGCAACGTAAACAAGATATTTATTACAGTTCGTAGCATTTTTCTCGCAACTGTTAAATTTTTTGAAGAAATGTTTCAAACAAAAGTTGTGCGAAATATTAATATCTTTCATTATGAACATAACTATTTTTGCCATAAGTGCAGCCGTTTTAGTGATATTGGAGATAGAAAAGAAATGCATAAAGTAAACATGCACTTCCGGTGTTTGAATATTCTTTTCAAACATTGGAGGTGCACAACTAGACCATATACAAGTCTTATTAAAAGTTTCACAATTTTACGACACACAGACGTCACTCCGAAAATAGTCACATTCGATTCAGGGAAGGTCAATACGTGTATATCCGTTGAAATCTCGAATTTGATATATTTAGTGATCCCTATACTTATTACTTCGTAAAAGAAAGTACAAATGTATAAGACATTTTATATTTATAACGTTTTTACAGATTGTGAACCTGAAGGTCAAAAAATATATAATTTAATTGAAATTAAAAATGTTGTTGACTGATTGATTGTTGGATTATTGCAACAATGCATTTTGTATTCTAGCAATTGCTATCGTTATCATTATTGTATTTCATGTGATTGTTGCTCACCGGTACGACGAGCTGAAAGCATATACTTGTTTCTTTCTAACTTTTCCTCATAAATTCCAAAAATTGACTACATCGGTTAAAAAAATCACAATAATGCGAAAAATAACCTTGAACCCATTTAAATTTAAAGTATGAAGTTTCCAAAATAAAATAGTGCCCCAAATGCTTAGGTGGTACTTCTTAATGGGAATTGGGACACATCAAATTCAATACCAAATATTGTCGCGGAAATGCACAACGTAAAACTGGAAGAATTACAAAGTACCTGGGTCGGTGAGGCGAATGATGCGATTTACACGGACACCTACGATCCACTAAAATTGAAATCAGAAGAATTTACAGTCCCAAGTCCGCGCGGCTCCGACAGTGGACTGGGCAACGATAGTCCCGAAGGGAACCTTTCCTGGCTATTGAATTTTAAACTTGACGAAATTCCTGGCTTACCAGGTACTTAACAGCAGATGCACCAAGTACCCGCAGCTGATTAAATGTATGACCGTTGGTTTTGTAGATTATTCCGGACAGACAGCAAGTAAAAGATACACACCGCGTAAAATATATGATAGTAATAAAGCTAGTCCTGTTTATATAGCAGAAACAATACCGAAGCAGTATTTTGACCAACATCGAGTGCAAAACGTAAGTTCATCATTCACTCATTGCTATCTGCAGACATCAACAACATTAAATTAAATTAAAATCTTTGTGCAAAAAAAAAACAAATGTTTGTTAGGTCAACGTGGCTCGAATTATCCAAGACCAATCCGGATATTCGAAGGACGATTGCCCGGGGACGCCTGGCAAATCTAGCAGCAACCCAAACCAAATCTCGGGGGCAAGGAAGCCACCGTTCACATATACCGAACTCATAGAACACGCTTTACGGGAAAAGGGGGAGTTAACTGTATCCGGGATTTACCAGTGGATATCGTAAGTAACAATTTCAGTTGGTTATTTTAATTATTCGTTATTAAATACACTAGATTAGGGCCTTTTAAATTCAGCGAGCTAAAAAGACGATCCCCTTAGGAAGAGTTCAATGGCTAAATCGATTTGTAAAAGATGCGAAATTGTTGTTGTTGCATTTATAGCCTGAGACTTATCAAAAACATGTTTTAAACTTATATTCATGTTTTAAACAATTAATAAGACACATTTTAAACAGTACCCAATTAAAAAGATAACTAAAATCTGATTTTATAACTACAAAATAAATTTTATTTAAAAATTATACTTTATTAATTTCAAACTTAATTAATTATTTCATTATTCTCTTATATAACGAAAAAATTAGAGATAAGTAGTTCTTCATAATGATAACTAGTTTCTTGAAAAAATATTTTAAACCTAAACTCAGTGCTATATTAAAAAATACAAATCATAATGGAAGTAGACATTACCTGAGGGGTAGGGGGTAGAGTGAATGGTTTTACATACGTCACTACTATTTCAGTTTATTGTGTTAATAGTGCGAGTATGTTGATTTTTGCACCAAAACTCATGCGTCTACCAAGCAAACACTAAGCGTAATACCCGCAAATGGGGGAATACGAGAAGTTTAAGTAATCAGGAACAAAGAAATTGTTATTATCTTATAATTTGTAGCTGAAAATCAGTATTAAACAATTCATAAAAAATATGGTTTAATAAACATTTGTTTAAAAAAAAAAGCGTTTTAAACAGTTAAAGTTTGCTATGTAAATCAAACGGGTTAAATGCGGCCGGCCGGTGTGCAAATTCCCTTTAAGCAATGTGATTCATTGGGTGAGAAGGAGATTCCTTTCTTCAAAAGCGAGCGGGGTACGTGAAATCAGTCGCAGCCCCGATAGAGATTGTCAATATCTCGTGCCTGGTACCGATGGTTCCACCGAAAGCAACCGCGCATTTTCATTCGCCCCATTTCTCGCCACGATTGCACAAATACATAAACCGTCGTTTTCCTTCTGTTACACCACACACACACACATCAGACAATTAACATGTTTAAACGATTTCGATTGCACTATGGTCAATGCAATATAATACTTATAAATCGTTTTAGAGGGAAACCGTTACACACAGGTGCCTTCGCGCCCCTATTATTTTTCACACGGTACAGTTTTCGTACGTACATATTTAGTTTGTCAGAATCTAAAAATGTTTTCAGATTCACCTATTTATCAGAAATGTATTTATATGTTGTATCCATATTTACAATATAGGGTCGAAAACATTAGCAAATGATAAATAGTAGGCAAAACAAAACATATATATAAACATTCAGATGTATGTGTTTGTTTGTATGTGTAGAACGCTTTTTTGTTTTAAATGTAAACTGGGATGGGTAGGAATCGATCCACAATTTTCACAGTGAACGATTCTTAGCCTTTACGCCACAGCTTAATAATTGATTTTCTGTATTTACTAAAGGAAATTGTCCAACAATCTTGAAATATTCCAAGCATTTGTATTCATTTTATTGGCGATCAAAAATATTTCATATTTTTAATGGTTTGAGTAATTGTATTTTAACATATGGCCATTTATTACTTTTAAAAATACTATGACTGCAAAATTTAAAGTCATATTTGATAAATAGACAAAAACGAATCAAATGTCAAATGATATGTCAACTCTAAATAATATTAATGTTGAAAATTTATTAAAATATTAATTTGAGAATTTGATGTAGATTTTGTGTGGCATCTGATTTATTATATTGATATTGTATGTCAATGACAAATATAATACCAAATGGTTCATGTGCTTATTTTATACAATACAAACGACTTACAGAGAAAATAACGAAAACACAAAACCGTGCTCACAAGGGAAATATCATATCTGTAACCATCTACATTTACAAAAAAAAATTAGAAGAAAATTTGCCACTCGTCAAATGTTTATTTTCTTGTAAAGAAAAAAATCGATTACGAGATTTAAATAGATTAGCGATCGAAGTCTGAACGATTTGACTATTTTCTCAATGATTACTTTAAAACTATTACATGCAGAACTGCAAAATTTCGTAATTGAGCAGAGCTGATTTAATTTTGGGCATAATCGCACAGTTACAAAGAGACCTTTACTATTATCGTTTTTTCTGTATCTCGGAAATGGCTGCATTTACAGAAAATTTGAACAACTTTGGTTTCAATTGTTTTCTCAAAAATTGTACCATTTGTAAGAAAAACGCATTTGTACATCATAGAAGTTTCCATAGCAACCACATATCACATACACAGTATCCCCAGATTCAGAAAACAATTGACGATATATATTTTTATATGAATTCCCAGCCTACTGTGCCATAATTAAATTCTTACTAAGTAAACGCTTTGAAATTATAAAGACCGATTCCTATATCGTTGATATTTTGAAAATGATGCAAGACAAAAGTAAACTCGATCTACCCTTCGTGGGTGTGATCATAATCAGAAATTGTAATTGCGATAATTGTGTTCAATGATACAAAAATAGGGGTGAGATCGAACACGTGTATTTTGGTTACGGACCACTGGCTACCGATACAGGTGATGAATATAAGCTGTCAGCCTGCGCGCAAAGGATAAAAATTACGATATCCGGTCGCACGACCACAACTGCGCTGCGCTGCGCCCTACACGATCACACTATACACCAGTTACCAAGTGGTACCAGGTTCGCGACTACAGACAATGTAAATTCGTTCCACTAACAATAAAACACATGTATAACCTCCTGTTTCAATAAAAATATTCACTTCGCTGACCCAATCCCGCATGTAATCACTTGGTTTTCTTTAAGGCTGCGATCGAAATTGTCTTGGCGGGAAACAGCACATTCTGTATTAAAATGCAGGCAATAATTAATAAAGATATCCATGAGGAAAACGCGTTCTCGTCTTAAATACTAAATAAAACTTACTATATATATTGTCTGAACAAAAGACGTTGGGTATAAGCGATTTGAACCAAATTTGCTACACATATTCTTTAACTTCTCATTTGAATCCGCTCACAGTTTAAATCAGATCGTCCGTATATTTCCGGAGTTATAGGGCCCCTTAATACTACCCTTAGAGAATAACTAAAATACCCAAAAAAATTTCAAACAAATTCTAAGATATTTTATGTCTACAAGATTACTTCATATTGGTAGCCCAAACGCCATAAAAAAATATTAAAAATTATAATTTTGAATTTTAAAATTTGCACTACAAATTTCTTTTCTTTTTTGGTATATCATAACATTATAAGACATTATATATATATATATATAACATTTTTTTCAAATTATGATCCCATAGGCCATAATAATTAAAAACAATTATTTATATATTTTGCCAAGCGTTGAGTAGGACGGGGAAGACCCGCTACTCGCATCGCATATATTACTTATAAGGTGAGCTGAAGGTATATGTGTCTTGTACCTAAGCTTGTTTTTTATATATTAATAAATTATCAAGACTAATCTGGAAGAAATATGTTATTATGAATTTTTATAAAACCATTATGTTAATTTAATTATTATACTTTGTTAAACGAGTTTCTTTTTAAAAATTTCAAAAGTAAAGCAGTATGGCACCTCCTATGTGGTACGCTAAAGTATCATGTAAGCGAGTTCCCATTATATATATATATTGTTCTATGCCCTCAAGTTTCCTTAAAGGGAGGAAAAACATGCTCTAGTTTTTGGGCCAAAGATTTAAGTATGCCCCTGTCCTCGACTATTGTGAATATTTATATATTATTTATACAATTTGTATGTCCATCAGTGATCATTTCTCATTCTACAAGGCCAATGATGACAGGTGGAAAAATTCCGTTAGACATAATTTGTCCATAAATCCACATTTCCGAAAAGGTAGTAAAGCTGTAACGGGTGCAGGACATTTATGGACAATCGCACAAAAAGATGATCTTAATACAAATTCATCTTGGAAAGTTGTAAGTGGATACATATGTTTGCAGCATATATATTATTCTTATTGTATTCATATTGTTTCGTAAAGAAGAGACAACGAATGCAACAATTCATGCAAACAGCAGCTAATGAATGGCAACAACAGCAACAACAAGAACTAGAACTTGCAGCAGCTACCGCGAGCATCTTACCAGATGATTTTGAAAATCATGTATGTTTCTACATTTTAGTTTTACACTTTTGTCTGATACATTGCATTTTAAAAGCGAGTTAAATGCAATATATCAGGTAAATATAATCACTACTATACTAGAAATTATTTTTTGTCATCTAGTCCACCGACCATGGACAAATGCAGCAAACAGCTAACGACATTTTATCAGGAGTAAAACGAGAAGTTGAAGTACAATATATTATTCCAGTTAGTAATACTATGGGTATGTATTCTTTAATTAAGATTAAGGGAATATTATCAGTAAAAACCCAGCAAACACAGATTGGAAAACATGTTTTTGATACATATGTAGTATATATATCTGAGCTTTGTTCACTAAATGTAATGTATCAGCTTCGTAACATATACATACTGAGATTTTTACAAAAATAAAATAATAAGCTTTTCTTGGAACAAACGGTTTTTAACAGCACAATTAAATTAAAAACAGATAACAAACCTAATAAAAACCTTAGGGCTGCGGTCGAAATTCTTTTGGCGGAAAACAGCACATTCTGTACTATAATGTAGGTAACAGTTAAATATGTACGATTCCCATATTAAAAAGGTGATCTTGGCGTAGAAAGTATCTAAGACTTACTAAATATGTAAATTATTTGGGAGTAGATAATTGGAGCAATGTATTAGATGAGGTGTAAACCACTCTTCAAATCTGGAGTTACTTCTATATTTTAACAGCAATTTCTTTAAAGCTATCTCTCTCTAATGATCTAAAAGATTCGTGAAGAAACTATAAAAATCATAGAAAAATAAGCTATAAAGATAGTTATTTTAAAATAATAATAAAATACTTCAGTTTTAGAGTAATTCAATAAATATCTCTCCAATGTTGTTTTTCTTCTTTTACCGAAACGTAATATTCTGTATATTTTGTATTTAACTGTTAGTTTCCTTCTATCCATCTGATTTATTTCTTTATAAATGAAGTTTTAAATCTTCTTTTCTATGTCTGGTAGCATTTACCGTAGGTATGGCAAACTATTTGCATCAAACATTAGATTTATTTTCTAATTTTTATTGTTAATAAAACAGTGTTTTTATTTTTCAGATTTTATGTGTCCAGTGTCCAAAGAACAAGTGGCAGAAGAATGTGGCTTAGGCGGCGAAGAAATCCATATTACAGAGAACGATTATCTGATTACAGATTTGAATCCGAACACGCTTGGACTGAATCTATCCGAAGCAGAGATAATAACAACTGATCAATTATTCTCGGATGATTTAAATTTTCAGTGCTACGAACTATCAACTGAACAGTAAATTTGAAATATTAGTAAGATTTATGTGTTAACGTCATCCTTAATAAATTTACTTGCACAATATACAAGTATTCTTAGTTATATATTAGTTACATCTTTTTAATATAAATTATAAACATATTTAATTGCAATATATTTGTAACCATTTGTTCGTTCATTTTTAGAAATATACAATGATATTATTCTAGTCACGTTTATATAAAATAACTATAACTATAAATAGTATTTAGCTTGTTTCAAAACAGAAAAAAAATGGCACTTTCAAATAAAGTTATTTTTTTACGACCATTGTAAAAGCGGATTAAAAATGGCATATTATGGGGAAGTGTTATAAGTAATTTTCAATTAAATAAACCATTATTTTTTTCAATTCAACCAATTCATAAATAAATTAACTACTAAAAATGTGTTAGATTTGCAGTCGTCGTAGAATAAATAGTGTATTTAACTAATGCTAAGTGATTTTATTTTGTTCGTATGATTTCCCCACTCAGCTACGGTTTCGCAAACTTCCCTCTCACAAAACCAAAATGACTTATCAGTGAAAACACCTGCACTCATGCCGTTGTCGAGATTTTGAAAAAGTACAAGAATAAACTATTATTTCCGTATAAGATAGATTTCAAATATAGAAGTTTCAAATTTCATAATTATAACATTTTTGCAGTATTTACAGACACATAGACGTCCTTCCGAAAATAGTCAGTTATGATTTAGAATTGATCAAAACGTGCACTTCCATATTTTTATTTTCTTAAACGCATATATATATATATATATATAAGAAAGTATTATAATCATGAACATTTTTGAACTCGAAATTTTGAGGTATCGAAATTGTTTTGGCGGAAAACAGCACATTCTGTATAATAATGCAGGCAATAACTAAACACGTAAGATATTTATGACAAAAAGGTGTTCTTGAATTATTCTTACATTTGGAATTTAAACGCTACAAACATCTGATGTCCAAAACGTTTAAGAAAATAAAAATAAATTTCAAATAACTAACTAAATTATTTTGAAATTCATATCATTATATTTTTATACTCAAATGTAATACAAAATTTGTTAGAAAAACATTAAATGTAAATTTACATGTAGAATATATATATATATATATATATTCTATATATATATATATTATATATAAAACAATTTGGGTTTTGTTTTTTTCTTATCGATACAATGTATAAAACTACCTTCAATCTAAAACTATTCGATAATTATATTTGCTTTGTAAAATTGCATTTGATATGTCATAAAGGCTAAATGATGTAAGCTGTAAAATGTAAGACTACTATAGAAATAAACTAATGACTTTGCCTTAAATGTTTTATTTTTGTATTGTAAAAGTGAATCCCCGCATTATTTTATTAAAATATAGTTATTTGCAATGAAGTATATTTTGATGTATATGAAATATGTATATCGGGGTCCGTATTAAAATTACGGGGCATGCATATTTTTAAATGTAAATCTTAAGATTACTGCTTACAGCCAGCGTCAATTCAACACAGAGTGTTAAATGAATGGACGGAATCATATATATATATAATGAAATTCGTTTAAAAAACGTGTTTTAATACAATAAATATCGTACTAACTAATATTGCTAATGTCGGAATTGTTGTGGAAGCTGAGTTGCATCGATGGTCCAAAAAGCAGAAGCACCATGTTGTTTCATCGTAGTAATCCCTGTTTAAAGCAGCCATTTTAGTAAATGAATAGTTCAATCGTTACAATAATGATTACCTGTGTACATCTAGTTCTTTAATTGAGCTATTCACATAATGTCCCAAGCGCACATCTTTTGCTGCTGGCCTACATCCTTCATAATGATCGGCTGGAATATCGGATCGAAATGTTAGCGAACTTAAACATTCCCTTGTTATTACTTCATTAGCTAAAAAAATACAATAGAGAATATATAAGAATACAATCTAGGACACGCAATTATATGCATTTGTATTTTCTATAATATCGATATTTGTAAAAACAAAATGTAATTCGTAATTCTGCATATTTTCGGAAATAGATGCATAATCAAGAAAAAAATGCATATACGTTCATATTTATATACATATATATATTTAGCTGGCCGTACGAAGTACCGAAGATGCTAAAGCATTCGATCGTGCGTCTGTAGCATTCTCGGATTAAAAAAAAAAAACTAACAAAAAGTGTTTGTCTCGTCGTCCTGAGTCCAAAAATATATATAACTTATATACTTGGATGTTAGTTGTCGCTCATAAGACCAAATTTGTGCCCTCTACTTTTCTGAAGGTACCAGACCGATTCACACCAAATTTGTTACATATTATATTTAGCATCCCATTTGAATCCAATCGCTTGTATACTTCCCGAGTTATAGGGCCCCTTAATACTTATAAAAATAATTAAAACCCTCAAAAAATCTAAGATTTTTTATATTGCTAACGCAAAACCCGAAAAAAAAATATTATAATTTTGAATTTTAAAATTTGCAAATAATTGTAAGACTTATTATATCTATAACATTTTTTCAAATTCTTAACCAAAACGCCATAATAATTAAAAACCGCTGCTCGCATCGCATATACTACTCATAAGGCGAGTTGGAGGCATAGGTGCGTTTAACCTAAGCTTGTTTATTAAACAAAGATAATATTGCACAAATTACATTTTGAGAACCGGGATTCCTCTTCATTTTACAAACCGATCGACATGGCAGCGCACAAACTCAAACTGGGATTCCCCTACTTTCTCTACACTTTAAAACTTATTATATCTATAACATTTTTTCAAATTCTTATCCAATACGCCATAATAAAATTTAAAACCGCTGCTCGCATCCCATATACTACTCATAAGGCGAGCTGGAGGCATAGGTGCGATTAACCTAAGCTTGTTTATTAAACAAAGATAATATTGCGCAAATTACATTTTGAGAACCGGGATTCCTCTTCATTTTACAAATCGATCAACATAGCGGCGCACAAACTAAAACTGGGATTCCCCTATTTTCCTACATTTAAAAAACTAAGCAGGCAGATTTATACGCACGAAAATCAATTAATATTACGTTTAATAGCGTTTATGTTTAAGTGTGGGTTGAGAAAAAATAAAAAAAACATGGAAAATCAAATAGTGTACAAAAATTGCGTGAATTAATCTACGCAGTTCTGCAATCACCTGTGCGCACAAATGTAGCGTAGTTACAAGATATATCGTAGTTTATTTGTTGAAAAAAAAAAAGCATGATGAAAATGAATATAAAATACCAACCTCCCCTCCTTTCAGTAATTTTGACGCAGACGTCGTCGTCTTCGGGGCAAACTTTTGTCCAATGCCATAGCCAGTTGAAAGGTTCCCCGCAACCTGGTTGTGTACTTACACAATTATAACACCAAATGGCATTTCCTTATAGGGCAAAATAAATTATAAACTTAGGTTATATATAAAACCACGCCCTCTAAACACTATAACGGAATATAAACATACCTTGAGTTACGTATGTTAATAAAGTTAAGATAGTTAATGGCTTAAACATTGTTACAAAACACTGGAAAGGAATTAAAGGAAACTAACTAAACTTTTAAACAATACATATACAAAATAGTTTATAAAACAAAGTGTATTGTGTACAATAACTTTAAACAGAGAGTAGGAGAAGCTGGGAAATATAGCCCGGCGCGGAGTGTTTGTTAAAAAGAATACACTCGGAAACCCTAGAGGACGCTAGTTACGTTACAATTTTACATCAAAATCATTTAAAATTACTAGAACTGTAATTTCTACTTTAAATATAATTCAAACATAGTTATTTACAAAACTATTGGAAATATAATATATTAAGACAAAAATGAGCCAAATGGCTTAATATAATTGTATTTATTAATAGTATATTCCGTAATTAGACCACTGTAATCAGTAACGTATAATATATCAGATTTCTCGTACTTGAAAAGTATTTTGAGAATAAATTGGTAATAAAATTGATTATAAACGGTAATACTATCGAAATAATGTTAATATGGCTCTTCAAAGTCAATTAGAAACGAAATAAATGTGTAAGCGGTTACTGTGATCCAAATGCGGAATATATATAATAATTTTAACTGGAGTGACCTGTACCCGACTTTCTTTTATATATTTACACTATATATATATATATATATATATATACCCGGCAAACACACATGTATATATTACATATCTAATACATTACGTACATTTAGAGATATTTACTATATATATATAAAGCAGATACATGTTTTTACGTTGTGTTTGCTGGGTATATATACATATATATATATATATATATATATATATATATATATATATATATATAAACTTATATAAATAAAATAACAAAAATTAATATATTAACTATATATATAAACTTGAAAATTAAAAAAAAAATTAGACAACAAAAAACATTTTTTGACGACATATTTTTGTAGTCCATTTCAAATTATATATAGATAATAACCATGCGAAACCTCATAAGGTAACACGTTTATTAACAATAACATTGTGATGAGTGAAATAAAACGATATGTTTATATAAAATAAAGTATTTTAATTAAATTAGACTATAAATGCAAAGGTATACAATTCATTTAAACAGTAATAAAAAAAAAACAATCTATACAAAATATAATTTGCGCAAAACAAATTTCATAACATACTGTTTATAATTTCATTTCATTTAATCATATAACTGAATACCGGCCAACTAACTTTACATGACATTCGTCACATACTCGTACTGGTTTCGCTGAAGATGGCAATGCCATCGTATTATCGGAGCAGGCGTTGCAAAATATATCACCGCAACTTCGACAATGGTGCTAAAAAAAAAAAAAATGGTACGATAAAATTATCTGCTCATTTCCTCTAGAAATAAACATGGTGTTGCAAAATTTCTTTCAACTTGAATAGGAGTATTACCCTTCTTCTTGTCATGTTAAATTCTTTTTTACATGCTTTGCAATTCGAAACCCCTTTATCATGCGCCCAGGTGCCCTCTGCTTTACTCCGGATGGCTTCCTCTTGTAAATCCGATACTTGTAGTTTACTACAGCTAAGTTCTGCACCTAACTCTTCCATCGCTTGTTCTTGCTCTAAACACCGTTCTTTTAACGTGTAATAATCTTCTTGAAGAGTAGCGTATTTCTAAAAATGTATATATCGATATTTGTTTGATGCGAAATGGAATACTACAGTAAATGTTTACCGTTGCAACTGCTTTTAAATGTGTTAGTTCTTGACTAAGATGCGATATTTTTTCCCGATCTTGTTGCATTGTTTCTTGCAACGATATCCGCCATTCTCTTTCAACGCGCAGATCATCTTCCGTATTCGATGTAATCTCTTCATGATGGGCTACTTTGCGATCAAGTTGCCGTTTGCATTCTTCGGCATCCGCTCGATATTTTTCACAATCGCGATATCTATCGTAAACACATGTGAAAAAATAAAAAGAAACAAAGTCTCAGGAATAAAACATATTGAAGGAAATGTTTATAGGAAAATAATGGCAAACCTATTCATCTACAAAATGAAAAAAACCGACAAATAAATCAATATTAATAAGACACAGTTCGTTTCTAATGTATTTGACTTTTATTGTGTATCGTTATAACAAAATAGGAAACAGAGATACTTGTATATATTAAAATACTATAAAATTAACAATATAGCGGTTTACAAACAAATCCTTTCGACTAATTGACTCAATCAAAAGATAATCCACTCCTTACATAAGCAGTTATATTTGTGCAGTAAGTTGTACACAAAAATAATTCCACCAAATGTTACAAACATTCTAGGAGCTATGTACTGTTTTGTAATGAAGGTTTGCCAATATCTCCAACATTTATTGTTTTACCAATTAATCAAATCATAATTTTAATGTTGCTTATACATATAAGCACCGTTGATCACACTAACAACATTTAAAATGCTGCTTAGTTATTTAAACAAACATTATTATTGTTTAGCTTTATTGATAGCACAATTATAATTGTTTCAGTTTTCAGTAACTTAATCAATTGCATGCATTAACATAATAGCGACCTGTTAGAGTTCAAGTTATCTCTAAATTAAATTTTATTCAGCGAATAGTCGAGTTACTGAGGCAACAGACTGTCATCACAGTAGAGATACTTAAGCAGTAGCGACACTCGTGACAATTCTCATTTCCGTGGCACATGATCGCGAAAAATACAACCAAATGGCTGGTGTAACGTGAAGCTAAATCATTAATATCAAAAAAGCCGCCGAGAATGTCGTTACTGCTTATATTCGTACAATGCTTTTGTCGTGGACCTGTAAAAAAACTTATAAAAATAAAATGTTCCACAAGCTTTAAGTATAACATTTAATATGTATTATTAAATATTTTTAGCTCGCCGTACGAAATACAGAAGAGCTAAGTTGATTGTGTGTCTGTAGCATTCCCGGATCAACAAATAGTGTTAACAAAAGTGTTAAGCTCGTCGCCCTGCATCGAAAAATATATATGTCATATTATCCCAAGTATGGGGAAGTGCGCTGTTCGCATCGTTTATATTACTTATAGGGCGAGCTGAAGACATAGGTGCCTTGTACCTAAGTTTGTTTACTTAAAGCTTGTAGAATATGTAATCATACATTTACGCACCACTCATGTTAAAAATATGATACACCAGCTTATAATATATATTATATTAATTCATTACAGAATTATGTAATATATATATATATATATACACTCGTACCTCGGCTAGTGCACCCCCCGCCTAGAACACGAGCTAATCCTCGCCTAGTACACCGGCGTCACGTCACCCCTCCGAGTTCCCCCACTCGGTGCACTAGGCGGGGATTTCTGAATTTAATGCCGTGCACTAAGCGAGGTACGAGTGTATATATATACATATATATATATATATATATATATATATATATATATATATATATATATATATATTTAATTCCTTGAGTACGATTGGAAATATATCTGATAAGATTGTTTTGAGTAAGTTTACGGTATTTAGAAATGTAACTATGACCAAAAGTATTATTTACATATTTCTAATAATGATATGCATATATAAAGTTGAATGGTGCCGCCATCTTTAGAAAGAACTCAAAACGGAACGAAATTTCTTCGAACTAGTAGTTACTACTACTACTGTAGCTTATTCATGACGAAATTATTTAGTAACTTTTGACTATGACGCAAACTGTTGCTTGAGTATCTCGACTTTAACCATTTCATTTTAGCATTTTTTGCTCAAAACGTATATACGAGGGCTGTCTGACAAGTACCTCACCGGCCTATGGCGCCACTGTCGCAAGAGACATAGTACATTATCTTAGACGGCTACTGTTAAAATTTCAGCCGAATCGGACTCGTAGTTTTGTTTTGACCGCGTGTAAAAGCGGGACTATCCGCAGATTTTAGAAAAATGGAAAAAGAGCAATATCGGTCGGTGATTCGATGCTTGTTTTTGGGAATCACCGACCATATTGCTCTTTTTTCATTTTTCAAAAATCTGCGGATACTCCCGCTTTCACACGCGGTCAAAACAAAACTACGAGTCCGATTCGGCTGAAGTTTTAACGGTAGCCGTCTAAGATAATGTACTACACAATAGGTTATGTCTCTTGCGACAGTGGCGCCATAGGCCGGTGAGGCTAAGTACTTGTCGGACAGCCCTCGTGTATATATATATATATAACATTTGAAAGCACGTAGAAAACAAACATATAATTTGTACCCCCACAAAAGATGTAAACAAATATATTTATAGGCTACTGATTTCCCGAATTAATATGCCAGCAGTATATTGCAAATAAGAGCAGACGTATTTGTATGTCAGGAACAGTTGAAAGGTTAACAAAATAGCGTTTGCGTGTTAAATAATCTAACGAATGTTATTAGCATGAAAAAACACCTACTTTGAGTCCAGTTTTTCGATTGTATCTGACATGGACAGTGTTTTTGCCTCCAATTTCGTAATCAATTCAGTTTTATGTTTCAGCGAACCCTCACACTCCTGCAAATGATTCCCCTTAAGAAAAAATATAAGGGCTCTAAACTACTAAAAAAATAAATAATAATAATAATAGAAATTCCAATAAACGCGTTACTGCACAATTTATATTAAAATACTTAATACATAAAAGCTCCACATTTAGAAATGTTTAAACGATTTTAGTTTCGACTATTCTAGCGTTTATATATGAGACACACGTTAATACTATTTGGTATTTTTATTTAAAATATTTATATGGCTCAGTAAGATTTTGAACATTCATAAAATTATGTTGTATCAATTCCATCAGTCTCTGTTACGTTTTCAGTTGTGTTTATTTTGGCAGAGCTTTCAGATGGTATTTGCTCAGTTTTCGAACAACTTTGTGCTGGTTTTGGCAAAGTTTGATCAATTTTATTTGTTTGTGCAGGTTTTCTATATGTATATAATTTATCTGATGCTCTAGCACCTTCTTTATTTAGCAAATGATTATATTTTTCTAAGTTGTTTAGTATTTTTCCGATTTGACTAGCTTTGGCTTGTAGTCGACTCACCATCTCGCCCTTTTGGGTTAATTCCGTTTCACATTCCTATAAGCAGCATCAAAATGAATATCGGTACGCCCGTTTTACATCCGGTGTATTCCAAACAATCAGCAATATCTCACCCCAAATATTTTAAGGAATAAAGATATTTACCATGTTCACATGGAGGATTGAATACGGTATTGAATTCAATATCGGTATTGAATCCCGCATGTGAACACAAAAACAAGGATTGGATTGACTCATTCCAGTCTCATTTTTTATGTGAGACTGGATTGAAATGAGACATGCGCAGTATCGTGAAGCAGAGGCGTCAATAAGCCATTTCAGAGGGGGCGCATGAACCCTCTCTTTTAAACTGTGCCCCCGCCTGTTTTTCCCAAAATTTATTCTTTAATTTTAGAAACCTATGGAATATTTTCACAAATGCACATTTTGTATGACGTAAGTGAATCGAGAAATTTCTGCGCCCCCTACGAATTGAAATTCTAACGACGCCCCTGAATGAAAGCTGACGACAGCGTATCTATCGGGATTTTTAAGAACTTGTAATCCTATTGAAATTCAAATTCAATCCCGGACTTGTGAACACATGAGGAACGTACTCAGTTCAATCTCATCCCAGTATTGAATCCTCCATGTGAACATGGTAATTATTTATTATTTGCATTGCTGATTGTTTTGACAATTCAGTGCTAGCGTACGAAAGTAAACATTATGATTTTTGAATATTTTAAAATTACTTTCGCCAGCTGATTCTCATAGTGGAACATTTTCTATTCTTGGTTTTTGATACATAAAGCTTATTGTAAATATAAATATGTAATAAATAAATTTTATAATGAAGCAAATGATGATTTTATGAATCGAATCAAGATTAATAGCATGTTCCATTATCTGAAAACCGCGTAAGACAGCGAAGTACTGAATTGTGTATACTGTTACATAAATGTTCCAATGAAACATTTTTTTAACAAACAAACAAACATGATTCCTTTGTTTGTATAGTTTTAATATTTGTAAATAACGCGTAATGTTATGAAAATAGACTCACCTGTAATTTCTTGTACATCTCTAAATTGATGAGTTTTATATCATCTAGTTGCCGGCGAAGCGATATGATGGTATCTTGTTTTTCATGGATGTCCTTTTCAAGCAGTTTCATTGCGACTTCCATTTCTGCTTTCAAACACATCTAAACAAATATATGGTTACATGTATTAGGAAGCCATTTACAATATTTACTGTTTAGGTACAGAAGAGCTAAAGCATTCAATCGTGGATCTGTAAGATGGTTGGATCAAAAAATTTCCTTAACAAAAAGTTCTTGCCTTGTCACCTTGAATCCTAACATATACAGTAAAATATATATATAAACACTCAGATGTATTTGTATGTTTGTGTGTGTAGAACGCTTCGTAGGCAGGATTCGAACCCCGACCTCTACGGTGAAAGGCGAGAGTCTTAACCTCTACGAGTAGGCGAGGCGAGATTTAGATATGCAATATTTGCACTTTATTTACGTAGAAGGGAGTAATTAGTTACCTGTAGTTCCAATTCCTTATCAGATTCTTGTTTTAATTTCCTCTCCTCATCGAGCCGTTGTCTCAAATCTTCCAATTCCAATCCATCAACTAATTTTCGATCAGAATGTTTTCCATTATTGTCGTCAATCCGATCCGAATCAAAATCTCGTCCAAGTTCTTGTTTTAACTGAACATTTTCATCGTATAATCCCAAAAGATTATTTTTGGAAATGGCCAAATCTTCTTTCATTAGTGCATTCGTTGTCGTTAACGATTCAACTTTTGCTTGTAAATTAGCTACAGTAGCACTGGGATAAATATTAATTGAAATAATAAATCGTGTATATATAGAAATGGTATCTTACTTGAGATGTCGATTTAATTCTTCAATATAATTCTTTTGATCCAGAACTGTTGTCATATTATCGCCAGTTGTTTCCTCATTGGTTTCGTCTGCTATTTGGTTTGAAGAACGAAGATACAACGAAAAGTCTATTACGCCTTGCGGATAATCTAAGTCTTCTTCCTGTTGGTATGAAATTGATTCAATTTTACAAATTATTCATGTTTTTAAAGAGTTCAGAAGCAGAATAATATATGTAGTACATTGGTATGTTCCCCCTACCTTGACACAAAGATTACAGTCAATAACATTAAGTCCAACAAGTAAACCAATAATAATAACAGCCTCGTCGCTTAACATGAGTGCATCAGCTTCGAAATATTCAACTAAAGCGTCATCTTTATGATCAATGAGCACTTTTAAATAATCAGCAAGTTTCTTTTGCATTAAAGCTAATCGGAGCCAAGCTCTAGCTCTTCCCATATGAGTTCGAACTGTTGGCAAGTCTCTCACACTAGCCGTAATATCTTGGGCTTCACTAGCATATTTTTCTACCATTTGCAGTATATCCCATAATTCTTTTTTCGGTCCCAAAAGTCCCTATAATTCAATAAATGGGATTTCATTTTATTTGTAGAACAAGCCGTATTCTTTATATACGATTGACTAATTAAGGCTGCGCTCGAAATTCTCTTAGCGAATACCACATTATCTATTAAAACGTAGGTAACAATTAAACACGTAAGATTTCCATGATGAAAAGATATTCTCTGTCATCAAATTATTTGGAAATGGTAAAATGGAGCAATGTTGATTCGTGATTTGTAGGAGTCCGTTTAAAAAGAATACGGCTATACACATGATGCTGTAATTGTACCTTTTTTGGCCGTAAACCATGCCTTAGTACATGCTCAAGTACGATAAAAAAATGCTGCAAGGGCATATGATCGGAATCTAACATGCGACCATATCGGAGAGATTGCTCAATAAGTTCTTTAACAACCAATTTGCTTATGTTGACCAAGTTACTTCGTTCAATCATTACAGGATCTCGAGCTGATAACAAACATAAATGGATAAGTCTTTAATTAAAGCAGGAGTAAATTTAACCCTGATATGCGTTTTCTAATTTATATTTTAAAATTAATATAATATGCGAGTCTTCACCGATGACTTGTACGCAAGTATCGAAAATTCAACACATCGTTTTTTATCATCGATAAATAAATTAGTTTGACTTTTTTTGGTATGAAAGTAAGGTTTTTTTAGGTAAAAATAATGGATAAAACATATAAATGTTAAATAGATCTTATGGACAATAAAATAATCAACACGATTAAATAAACACGGTTATTATATTATATATAATCAGCCAGTTGTATGTGTTTATATGTATGTGTAGAACGCTTTCTTGTAAAAATGCAAACTGGCATGGGTAGGATTCGAATCCTAATTTTCAGCGTGAAAATTAAGAATTTACACCAAAGTAACTTAGCCGGAGTTCAAGCTAAGTTGTATGTGTAGAACGCTTTCTTGTAAAAATGCAAACTGGCATGGTGGCATGAGTAGGATTCGAATCCCAATTTTCAGCGTGAACATTGAGAATTTACACCAAAGTAACTTAGCCGGAGTTCAAGCTAAGTTGTATGTGTTGATATGTGTGTGTAGAACGCTTTCTTGTCAAAATGCAAACTGGCATGGATAGGATTCGAATCCCAACTTTCAGCGTGAAAATTGAGAATTTACACCAAAGTAACTTAGCCTGAGTTCAAGCTAAGTTGTATGTGTTTATATGTATGTGTAGAACGCTTTCTTATAAAAATGCAAACTGACATGGGAAGGATTCAAATCCCAAGTTTCAGCGTGAAAATTGAGAATTTACACCAAAGTAACTTAGCCTGAGTTCAAGCTAAGTTGTATGTGTTTATATGTATGTGTAGAACGCTTTCTTATAAAAATGCAAACTGACATGGGAAGGATTCAAATCCCAAGTTTCAGCGTGAAAATTGAGAATTTACACCAAAGTAACTTAGCCTGAGTTCAAGCTAAGTTGTATGTGTTTATATGTATGTATGTGTAGAACGCTTCCTTGTAAAAATGCAAACTGGCATGGGTAGGATTCGAATCCCAACTAGTCGATGAATTTGACCTAATCTATTCCAATACGAAAAAAGATATATATATATATATATATATATATATATATATATATATATATATATATATATATATTTATATTACAATTTAAATGCAATATGGCGCATGTGTTAGTACCTCTTAATATTGTATATATAATATAAACGTTATTACAACATTATTGCAAGAAAAAGAAACCATTTTTCTTTTTTTGGAAAATTATATTGCAATATTTCTGACCATATTCATAGATATATACATAATATAAAATATAATAGAAAATTATGCACTACAAACATAAGAATTGAGAATCCTACATATATTTTGAAAATTAAAAAAAAATATATATATATTTAAATATGATAACACTAAATTTAATGAGACACTTATGTCATATTTTCAATTATTATTATCAATAACTTATTACGTTTTGAAACACAAAATAAATAAAATCCGCCATTTTATTTAGAAAACTAAGAGTACCCCATGACACTACCTCCAGTACCCTAGGTGAGAACCACTGTATTATACGAACTGAAATAATGCTATTAAAACGTAGAAGAAAGTTCTGTGTCAGCCACAACCGATTTTTAATAAAGGAATAACAAATACAAAAAATATTCAATTTCATTATGTATTTTCAATAATAAACAGTGCGCGAGATTCATACCAAGTGCCGGGCATGGTCCATCTGGTGATGGTGTCGAAGGCGCTCGAATAAGGGAGTCCTGCATGTTGAATTCAACATCATGCAGTTCCTTTAGGCAAAGCCATTCGCCGTCGACCGATACACGAAAATTACACAGGTAAATCGTGTCTTGGGCGCCTGCCATATCTTGGTCCATGGCCACCCGCGACTCACAAGCTTCTATTGCTTTCATTCGCATCAAATTTTACCAAATGTTTGCTAAAATTATTAATACTCAAGATATTTTACTCTAAATTAAACTGCGCACTGTTCGCCGAAGAGAACACAACATTGAATTAAAACAGTCGTTATGGTAATTAAATAATATTATTTAATATTTAACAAATTTTACACTACAGTATCTGTTTGTTTTCATCATATTTTGAGAAATAACAATTGGAGCACTTGTTACTTTGCGTTACAGTCAGACACTGTTATTGATTTGCTTATGGAAAAGTCCACTGCCAGTTTTCAGAATCAATACTAAATACAGAGCAACACTAACTCCATCTAACGGCCGTATGAGAATAAATCCAAGAGAAATTTAAAAAAATCATTGGGAACAAAAATAAATTACTATATCCGGTTGTGAAATTCGGAAAATTGAATAATTGTTCAGGAAATTTAGCCCCATAGTGATGAACTTTTTCCCCAAAATTTAATATGCACTTACAAGGGAACTCTTATCCCAATGTCCCACTATCATTCATATGACTGATAGTGAATGAGAAATAAAAAATTTTTGAGCGTGAATGATGAAATGAATGTTTTATTTGTTTTTATTGTGCATTGTGACTCCTAGTGAATGACCAAAAGATTAAGGCCCGCTAAAATTTCATCATTCACAGATCAGTTCTTCTTATTTCTCATTCACCATCAGTCATATGAATGAGAAATAAGAAGAAATTCGCTTTTGTTCCCTATAATATAGACGTAAACCATCAAGCTCGTTTATCAACGTAACCGGCTGATTATTCAAAATATATATATAATCGATGCATATTTACATAAAAAATGCCTGGTTATTTTTTTTATAGTCTTTTTGATCTGAGTTAAATAGTAAAAACTACAAAATAATGCCTATTTTGAATTTATTTATAAATTAAAAGTTGGGAGTGGTCCTTTCATTATCTGTATATATTAATACTTTACTAGGTTAACCCAAAATACAGTCCATTTCACACAAATCCATCTGTATGATTGAATAATGGTGACGATTTTTCACGTAATTTTTTTATTCATGTATCATAAAGCATTTTCCTTACACGGTTTATCCTTGTTGTACACCTTTTTGTTTTTTCCATAAGCCTATAAAAAGATAACTTTTAATCTATATAATAACTCGATATGTAACAAACTGTCGGTATTTTTATTAAATTTTTATGGCGCTTTAGGTTACCAATATGAAGAAATCTTGTAGACATAAAATATCTTAGAATATTGTGTAGAATTCTTGGGTGTTTAAATTATTTTTCCAAGGGCAGCATTAAGGGGGAAAATAATGTGTACCAAACGCTGGCAATTGGTTCGCTCGGTTCGAAGCCGGCCGATGCCAGTTTGCATTTTTATACAATAAAGCGTTCTACACAAATATACATACATACCAGTTTGTCCTTCTTTTTTTTTTAAATAAATAAAGCGTTCTTCACAAATATACATACATACCAAAACCTACATCTAGGTGTCAAACATCAAAATCGAAATAAAAATTGTATCGTACGATTTTTATAATAAAATATCTGTAGTGGACTTTCTTTTACGTATATATATATATATATATACGTAAAAAATATGTATATACATATATATATATATACGTAAAAAATATGTATATACATATATATATATATATATATACGTAAAAAATATGTATATACATATATATATACGTAAAAAATATGTATATTCATATATATATATATATATACGTAAAAAATATGTATATACATATATATATATATATATATTTTTTATTACTTTTGATTCCTTGTGTTTTATATACATCATATATAAAAATAAATTTTCTAATTATAAAAATGATAAATGTACCCTTTTGAATGCAATACATTAATAAATATAACGTTTCGGAACATAAGGAATTAAAATTAGTGTAAAAATTGCTGTTTTTGGGTACTTTAAGGGAATTATTTCACCCTAGGAAATACTTGATATATCATGATATTACAGTGTTCTTATCGGAGATTATCTTGAAATAAAATATCAAAAGTTGAACCAGTTTCGATTGATATAACATATAGTTTTGATATAAAAATTTAAAAAAAACTACGAAAAAACGCGTTTTCAAGCAATCGGTGCTGTGTAATGACACAGCAGCACCGATTGCTTACTAAAAAAAATTTTTCATGTGTATAGTGAATTGTTTTTGTTTTGAAATGTTATTGAATATAACCATAATAGTTGTTGCAATAAATACAATAAAATAGTTGAGAGTCGCCACTCATTACCAAAATACCATAAAATATTCGAATATTCAAAAATATTTGGAACTTAAGCGCGAGGATCATATTTATAGAATAAAGCAAAAACCTACATAACTTGGCAACACATGCATATCGTGACAATAAAATAACGAGAACCTAGGTGTATAAAGGCATCTTGGATATTCCTTTATTAATTAATAACAGGTGGTAGCTGAACTTGAAGTTTAAAAATCAGCTGATGTGTGCCAGTGTTTTCAAAACAAAACTTACCTCCTTGTGATGGTGTTCTCATATTTTTTTTGCGCCCTGGAGTGGAAACAAACATTGAGGGCCATTGAAATTCTCTTATAGACGATAAAGATGGTGAACGTGAATGTGTAGAATTTGAAATAGATATCGGAGTAATAGGCGAACCTTCGTTACTAGCGTAAGCCATCACGGCATTTTTATTCTAAAAGCCAAAAGCCCAGTGTTGCCAACCATATCAAAATAGTATTCATACCAGTTTCCATTAAAAATCCCTACATTAAATTGTCCCTGTTGGAGATAAATCCCTACATATGGCAACACTTCTTCAATCCTTATCAGTGCTGCCAGATATACTATATAAAATTTCCTGAGATAAATACCTGCCCTTTTTTTTTAAATTAATAATGTGTTGATGCATTTTAAACAAATACATCTATACTATCGTCTTAATTTTAAATTGAACGATGTACAGATTCGTATAAATCATTTAGTCTATTAATTTGGTAACAATAATTTCACTACCAACATGCCAGTAATAGTTCGTTTTACCACAATTCTCACCTCATTAAAACTCGGCTTACCTCAGTTCAAACTGAAAATTGTAGATAACTTTGATTTAAAAAAAAATTTTACAGCATATTTTAAAATTCAAAATTATATTTAATTTTTTTCGGGCTTTGGGTTAACAATATGACAAAATCTTGTTAACATAAATATCTTAAAATTATTAGTAGAATTTTTGAGTATTTTAATTATTTCTATAAGAACAGTATTAAAGGGGGCTCCAAATTTTGGGGCCCTATAACTCGGGAAGTATACGGGCGATTAGTTTTTAACTGTGAACGGATTCTAATTGGATGCCAAATAATTTGTGTACCAAATTTGGTGTGAATCGCTCCGGTACCTTCAGAGGAGTATCTATTTTTTACGTCCATGTTGAACCGACTCAAACATTAAACTCTTATCTTCGCATTATTTGGAAATAATCAATATCCTAGCTCGTTGCGCGTGGTGATAGACCGGCCTCTCCTCAGCCGGTGCACTAGGCGAGGATTTCTGAATTTAATGCCGTGCACTAGGCGAGGTACGAGTGTATATATATATATATATATATATATATATATATATATATTTGGAATCAGGGCGTCGAAACAAACACTTATTGTTAAGGAAATTTTTTGATCCGACAATGCTACAGACACACAACCGATTGCTTTAGCTTCTTCGGCTAATTAAGCAAGAGGATCTTCAATAACATCAAGTTCCATTTCCAAGGTGGTACGATTTCGGTAATATTTGTTACGTTGCGGTGCGTACTTCAACCACTTCATCACGTGAGCCTTATAGACTTCTCTAGTGCATTTTGAGGCTGTTCTTGAAATATCTGCTTAAATAATAAGAAATTAGATAAAATAGAATTAATACTAATATCACATAATCGCATACTAAACAATAATTTATCTAAATTTGTGTTGCTGAATCTAGTTTTGGTGCCTTTGCCAAAAAAGTTTATAGATGAGGCCACCTCATCCTTCATTATTTCCTTCATCACGTTTGTGATTGATATTCCTAAGTTGGATGACGTATACGATTTTAAGAAAGTTGACTGAAATGTGTTACAAAATTAGTACTTCAAACCATCAGTTGTACATTATATATATATATATATATATATATATATATATATATATATATATATATATATATATATATATATATATATACCATGGCTATAAAATTGTTCTGATTTCCCAAATATCTATCGAAGTTCGCGAAATCTTCTAAAGTGTTGAGGGGCAGTTGCACTGGTAAATTTTCGGGTGGATATAGCGTGTTTCTTGATTTTTGTTCACTATCTTTGAACATTCCTTCGAGCCGCTCTAGCTTAGCCAACATGGCCAATTGATTATTAACAACGTCATCAAGTGTATTAGTATCTGTAGGATAAAACATGAATATATAAATATATATATATATATATATATATATATATATATATATATATATATATATATATATATATATATATATATATATATATATATATTGGACAATAAGTTGAGAATCGTGTAGATTTTATATATATATATATATATATATATATATATATATATATATATATATATACATATATATATATATATATATATATATATATATATATATATATATATATATATATATATATATATATATATATATACATATATATATATATATATATATATACTCGTATATATATTACATATACGTATAAACAAGAAGGTGCCATTGAAATTATATGACTATAGTACAATTGTTGAGAGCACAAAAAAGTGACGCCATTTTGTTTTTAGAGCGATTTTGAGGCCAGATTCGTAATCTGCGACCCCAAAAACCTTGTATTATCAAATTCCAGGCAATTGATTAAATAAATAAAAGAGTTATACATATTTTAATTAAGAGTATATTAAGAGTGGCCTGTACTCGACTTTCTTTTACGTAATTATTACACAAATCCTAATATGATTGATTAAACTATATGCAAATACATGGCAACATAAATAAGATATTTTAGATTTTTCGTAGCAGTTTTCTCGCAACTGTTAAATTTTTTGAAGAAACTTTTAAAACAAAAATTGTGTGAAATATTAATATCTATCATTATGAATATAACTAATTTTGTCATAAGTGCAGCCATTATAGTGATATTGGAAATAGAACAAAAAATACATAGAGTAAACATGCACTTCCGGTTTCTTAAGTTTGAAATTTCACAATTTAACGTTTGACAGTATTTGCGCTAGAGCGTTCACAGACACACAGCCATCATTCCGAAAATAGTCACTTTGTTTTTATGAAATCCAAATAAGTACTTACGTTTTTTATGGTCGCGTTGGTCTTTTGTTGGGATTTTTATAATTTCTTTTGGTCCAAGACACGTCGAGGTCCTTTCTAAAAATTAATATATAGATACACAGGGTTCTAATTTGAAAACACAATCAAATAAATATTATATAGTAAGTAAAATGTTCAGTTATTTGTATAAGTGTATGTGAGGTCCGAATAGAACTAAAACAGAATATGTACGTTAATTAACAATATATTTATTAAATATTTATAAAAATACAACCTCAGTATTTTAAATTACAAAATAGTGTATATAACAGTAGAAAAATGGTCAAAAATATGAATGTTTTACTCTTATCCTAATTAACAATTGTAAACGTTTATATAAAAAGTGTATGTTATAAGGCCATATAATAGACAGCGCCCATACGTATCCGTTGGTTAATATAATCGACGGGCGGTATATGATTGTGGTCCCGATTTTTCGCATCAATTGTCCGATCAAGCGACAAACACCTGGCTCGGCAGCCAGTCTTTCGATTTTGGACACATTCCCAATATTTATGCAGGCCTACCGAATTGCCCAGTTTGCCACTTGGTCGAAATAAATTCGAATCGAATATTAAGTGTGGCATTCCTTTTCTACTTCTTGTAAACATATACATTCCTGAAAATAAAGGGAATTCATTATTATAATAAACAATATACATCAAAGTTTCACCCATTACATTAAAATAAAATGAAAGAAAAAATATCGATAAATCTATTTATTTTTATACAACCTGTTTATGTACATTATCTATTTACAGTATTTATTAAAATTACTGAAAAAAAACATAGACTTTTGTGTACTATATACAAAGCGGTGCATTTACAAATTATTCTCACAATACAAAATATAAATAATAATAAACATACATAAAATAACAAGATTAATTGTACCCAGTAATATAAATGGAACATACCGTCGTGTAGAATAGGATTACAGCTCTAATATGGCACTTATCGTAAAACGAAATAATACCACAATATATATATATATATATATATATATATATATATATATATATATATATATATATATATATATATTGCAATTAGAGACAAAATAGCCCGTTTTGTCATTTGTTAATAAGAAGTAAACACAAATTTGTCCCTCATACATGTCGCTCATAGATCTGCTAATATATCAAATTAATTACATATTTAAATAATTCAATAAATAATCGATAAAAACAATAATATTAACGTATGCAATACGCGTTAGAAATACCAAATATTAACAAAATATAATAATATGCATACATATAAAAACCAGCACAATCTTAAAAGTAAAAATTCGTTGTTTTCCAGCCATAAATACATGCACTAATTATTTCAATTTTGAAATTATATAAGAAGGGTTCAATTTTAAGATTACGGTCAAAATTCTCTTGGCAGCAAACATCTATCGGTGTATTTCAAAAATTCCTATTTATGACGCCACGTTTAGCACCAACGAGGTGATATGATAAAATCTATACAGATATACGGAAGACTATCAAAAAGTATAATAATACATTTAATACAAATTATAAACTAGTCATTAGTAATTATTTTCATTATCATCCCGAGTTGAGACCACGTTGCTATACTAGAGAATAGAGCCCTTAATATTTTAAATGAAGTATGTGTTCGCTCCGGACAGAATTAAGATGTACAAAATATGCAGTAAAATATATTGTTTTACATATATTTTAAAGCATATTGTCATGATTTTTGAAATGTAACAAATAAAACCTTGAAAACAATATGAATAAATGTGTTTAAAAACGATATGTTGGATGAAGTTTGTGAAAATACTCACGTACGAAGAGCACCGTTGCTTAAAGAAATAAATAGAACAAAGTGCACTCTGTTATTATTTGGGCATACAATCGAGTCGCTGTATTATATCGTTGAGCTGTGAATGATTGTGTCCGGTGTAAGAGATAAGCATGGGTCCCGGAGCGGTGGTCACGCATCCCGAACACGACAGTTTATGCGCCATCACACAGACCCACGTGGTTCTGGTGTCCTTCTGGTGACTTAACGTGTACATGTGACTGTTGTGAATCATCACAGTTCGACCCTTCGGTGTCGTGAGGAAGCGTAGACCACCTGCAGAGCAGAATACCCATACTTATCATCTTTTACACGTTAACTACAGCTACAGTCGGGATACTGAGGGAACGGGCTTGCTAGATGGAGAGTCACTACCAAAATCTAACGTTAAATTCGCAAGCACTTTTTGACATTATATAATATTAGATCTGAATCATTATGAAAATATGAAAAAAATTACAAGAAAGTGAAGCACAATGAGCAACATTGATATGAAATTGGAATATAACTTGCACAATAAACGAAACAAACTGAAACTATAATAAAATGTCAAACGATAATAAGAATAAACGCACTTACATATTTTACTACTTTATAAAAGTATTAAAAAAAACTGTCAAATCGCGTAAGATGCATATATAAAATTAAATCATTCTGTGTAGTGAAATAAATATTGTAAGCTTGTGTATTTTTATTTGTATGAATTTTGAGTCGTAGATATTAAATAATATTTTATTTTAAGCTTGTAAAACATTTATATTTAATCAGTCGATGACGCAAGTCCGTACCCTCAGTATCTTGTCCATAACACAATATAAATAATATAACCGTGGGACGTGCGTGCGTGCGCGTAAACTTTCAATGTACATTTTATTGATTTAACGTTTACATTTGTGTGAAAAACAAAAGATAATTGTTCAATTCATATTATTTAATAACTCAAAATTCGCATGGTTTTATATATGAACCACATAATTTTCGTTGAGATGATTTGTAAAAATGTTGATATCTTTACCAGACATTCTTAGAATAATCGTTTGGTTTTACTTTTGCGAAATAGTTACGTAAACAGTCTTAAGTACGAATATAAATATATGTAAAGGTTTAAAATAAATAAAAAGAAACATTTGTGTATATATATATATAACATTGTTCTTTATTAATAATGTGTTCTCTAGTTATTATAAAATTCTCACAATAATAATCGAATAAGAGCCAGTTGTACGATGATCAGTTATGTCTAGTTGAAACTTTAAATAAATGGCAGACACATATTAGTCAAATACTTCTTTATTTTAACTAGACTATAAAGTATAACTGACAGTTGCACAATTAGTCTTAATATAAATATCTTTACAAATAAAATAATTGTGAATAATGCTACATATGTAATAGAATGCACCAAAACACCGTATACATATACATATATTTATATATATATATATATATATATATATATATATATATATATATATATATATTTAATAAATACAGAGTAATATCTAATAATTATGTTTAATTAGCACAAATGAACGCGAGTAGTGATGATGTTTATGTTTATTTCTTATCTTTTGCATATGCTTCATACCAGAGGCCAGTCGTATCTTGCATGTATTTTAAGTGATATTCTTGAAAGCAGGGTATTGGACATAGAGTCACATTACACTCCATACACGTATACTGGGTTTCTTTCCGTTTCCCTTGATAATTGCACACGCAGCATCGACGCGCTTTCCGTTTCGTCAGCCAATGTCTATTTGTTTTTATGTTGAACTCGGCATCTACGGACAGTCAAACAAAAAATCTAACATCAATCATCATCGGAAGTGAAGTAGGATGGAAAGAATACAATAAACACATCTCACTTCACTTTTTTTCTATTTGGTAACATTCGCAATATTCTTCATACAAGATACTAGACAGGTCTCGGTAAACGCTCTAAACGACATACTGCTTCTTATTACTTTCTACATTTCTACAAATTCATTGTGCTTACAGAATTGCGCCATATAACTTAGAATTATCTATATTATTACAGATTATTTATACAAGTTGATATATATATACATTCTTATTTTTAAGCGAATAGAACAGGAGTTTTTTTCTATCAGACTGAATTAGCAGTTTAGTGATTTAAGTATGACCGTCATGTTTTAGGCATGAACCACCATGATTTATAGCAATTAAGTTGAAATATGTATTTTCGGTTCAGCTACTTGTTGTAATTTTGCATTTAACGGTTTTTCCTTGTGGGCATGTTTTGTAATATTTATTGGTGGTTGTTGTTGAAGTTATCAGAGGTGTGAACGCTGATATTGCTATATCCGGTTGCAGGCAAAATTATTCTTCCTTCAGACTGAAATAAGCCGTTCACTTACACTATCAGTGTTTCTAGTAACGCACATATATTTGCAAGTTTGCAACAGGCCACACCTAATTTTATTCATAATTGTCCGATGAGGATGGTAACACAAAAAAACACATATACTAGCACCAATGCCTTCAGATCGCCGTATGATCTATTTGTAATTGAAAAATTATGTAGAAAGCACTTTTTTACCACTAATGTTTTTATGAAGGAAAAATAATCACTGATTTTTGAAGAGATAAAATAGTTTAAAAAATAAAACAATATGATAGTAATTGTTTTATTGAATAATTATTTTTATAACTGTAAAAAGATTCTAAGGGTAATATTAAGAAGGGCTCCGAAAACTTATGGGCGAGTGGATTTACACTGCGAACAGAATATGAGTAGCAAATTTGGTTCAAATCACTCCGGTACCTTCAGAGGGACCACTATTATCGCTCAAAATTCAATAATATAGCGCTTTTGAGTGAATGCAGGTATACATCTCAATGGCATTTATAGTTGGCAAGTAGTGAATACGGCTCATGTTGTTAAAATCTAATTCAATTCAGTGTTCCTCTGCAACCAAACAGGATTTATCAGAATTCTTCTCAAAGTGTCAGCTCACAGTTAGTTTTACCATTTTTTTAACGTTCCAAAAACATCCATGGATTTGATTAAAACATGGCACACATAAGACCGGTTGTCCCAGGCATGTGTCGCAGAAGGTTGACACTTTCTTGGCTTTGGCATGGGCGACCGTGCCGCCTAGTTGAATCCGTAATTGTCTACAACATTCCTTGCAACGTTTCCGGTTTTTTCTCGCTTTTCCGCTCATTATTCGTAGCTCGTGCGTGCGTAATTCGGTTGTTCCATCGCTGGCGTACTTAAACCGTAGTGAATATGAGTCTTAAAATTAGGAAATTTATTACGTCAACGATTGCAGTCCCAGTTTTATGGAAAATTAAGCAAGTAATTTGTGCTAACACTTTAACATCGCGCATGCGTCATGTAAACAGGTCAAATAATTGTGCAACTTTATCTTTGCTTAAAAAGTATATTTATTTGCTTAAAACATCTTATACATTTGTACATACATTATTTAAACGTTACTTATTATTTATCTATAACTAATAATAGCTTAAGATTGTTCTTTACCTTTTATTTCGTTAGCTAACGTATTTATTTTTACTTTCTTGTACGTAATGTATAAAAGAAAGTATTCCTTTTGAAAATAGTAGTTACATTTATATATCCCTAGTTAGTACATATATTGATATTGTTTCATGGCATTGAGAGCAGGAATTTAAAACGCAATACATATATAGTGAAAACTAAGGATAAGTCGAGTGAAGACCACGCCAGATATTTTCTTCAAAAATAGAAAGATATGAATATCCTTTATACATAAATATATATATATTTTGCAACCGTTTGCTTAGTTATAAAAAAGATATTTTAATTTTAAATTTCTTAAAATTCTGGTTTGCAAATTTTTGTTTTTTAAGAAATTTGAAATTAAGTCGTTAGCAACGAAAATAAAAGTTTGGTAAGCGAAAGCTACAGTTGCCTCAGCCTTGCATACAGTGTGATCGAGATTAAAAGCAGAGTCAGGCTAATACTTTTAAATTGATATTAATATTGCTTTATTCAAACAATATTAGTGGTGGAAATTAATATATTGATATTTCAGTAGTGTACAAAATTCTCATTTACTGCCTTTTTGTATTTCCTGGCTTGCAACAAATAAATTCTAAATATGAAATATAAATTTAAAAATACACATTTATTACAATATTTATTCTCTATTTAGTAATTTATAGAAATAAAATACTTTTCAACCGAAATGTTCAACACAAAAAGTAACAAGAACAGTAAGTAGTGTTCTTACTTTAATTTTATTTCCATGAATGTATTTCTTTGAAGCAGTCTAGACACATGGCAGGCGTATAATCGCACGAGTCACAGAACGTATCGACTTGTTTTGTTTTACTGCGGGCCATATTCGTTCCGAATTGTTCCTTTATCTTTTTGTAACAGTGTGCGCATCGTTTACGATTTTTGCCAGGTTTACCGCCGACCCATTTCCGGAAATGATGGATCTGTTGGTCGGTCACTTCTTCTTTCACAATGGCTGAGTCCGCCATCACATCTTACAAAAATGTCTTCAATCAATTGCAACGTTCGCTATCTTACAATTAGTATTGCATTTCATTTTATAATAACCGGGTAATAGGAAGAGGTATTTGGGCAATAAATAAATTATATATATATATTATGTTATGTATAGTCAAAGTTTCTATTCAAATTTTCATTGTCATTACATGTTTTATTTTAAATGTAAAATTATACACAGTAATAAAATATAATAAATATTTACAATTTTAGTACACGATTAGCTAATATAGTCTTTAGTCACATGTCCGCGCTGTATTGTAGTCAAATTCTTACTTAAGCTTCAAGGGACAATGTTGTTATGGAAATGTATGTATGTGCAACAGTATCAATTTAAATCTTGAATGATAGCTGCTTTCCTGTTCCGGTTTATAATAACCTGGATCATTTTGATCCTGTGATAATGGGAACGCAAAAAATAGGCCACATGTATTGATACGAGCATGTTACAGACACACGACCAAACACTCTAGCTGTCTTGTACTTTCGTACGACGAGGTATAACGCACCAATGGTGTGCGGAGAAGAACATAACACTTGTTTTAAGACAGTGCAATTGAATACTATTTGTAATTTCTATTCGTGATTAATACACTCGTACCTCGCCTAGTGCACGGCATTAAATTCAGAAATCCCCGCCTAGTGCACCGGCTCAGGAGAGGCCGGTCTATCCCCAGCACGCGCAACGAGCTAGGATATTGATTATTTCCAAATAATGCAGAGATAAGAGTTTAATGTTTGAGTCGGTTCAACATGGACGTAAAAAATAGTTCTATTAAAATATAAATTAATGGCCACGTTAAAAACAAGTAGAGTTCCCATCATAACTATTCGTAAAACACGAAAGAAATGCTTGGAATACCGTTTGTAACACTACGGTCAGTGTGGGGGAACTAGGCGAGGATTAGCTCGTGTTCTAGGCGGGGGGGTGCACTAGGCGAGGTACGAGTGTATTTTGATCGCGGTCAATAGTCGCTTATTGATCGACAGAGAATCCTGTTCACGCCGGGGTCAATGAGTCATATTTTGTTTTATAAATATTAATATGTACAACATCAAAACAATCTGTGCAGATGGCAGGTTGGTTGACGCATGCTTCGCAGTATGTATTGACTTTTTTCGCTTTGTCACTGGCCTTTTTCGAACCGTATCGGGCTTTTAGTTGGCGGTAACATTCACAGCATCGTTTCCGGTATCCGTTGCTGGCATTCCATTTTAGAATGCGATGAATCAGTGGACGTGTTGCAGGTGCAGCTGCATTGGACTCCACGTCCGCCACATCTTCGAACAATTCTTCAGTAAATTAGTTGGTCTTTGCACAAATATCATACACTGTTTCTTTTCATTCATTGTTTTTTATGTGTGCGCTTTTTTAACTACTCAAACAGGTGGCATTGCGCGCATATTACCGTGTGTATTTATACAAGAACTGAATCCCAATTCTAATTCAAAGCATAATTGCGAGACATTTTAATACATATAAAAACCTCTAAACTGTGAAAATAAACAACAAAGGTCGTATCGCAATGATAACTTCGGGACCAATGTTGCTTCACGCAATTATAATGAACTATATGGAACTTTCATGAAATGTCGATGAATGGTTAGGCATTGAATTGCATATCAATATTTAAAAATAGAATAGAACCCTGTGTTAGTTTGTTTCTGCATTGACTATTCAGTTCATGATTTGTCTCTCTCAACTTATAATGAAGTAAAAGGACAGATTATGATCTGATCAAGAAATCTAGGACAAACGAACAAACCTAATAAATTCTCTTTCAACTTATAATGAAGTAAAAGGACACATTATGATCTGACCAAGAAATCCAGGACAAACGAACAAACCAAATAAATTCTCTCTCAACTTATAATGAAGTAAAAGGACAGATTATGATCTGACCAAGAAATCCAGGACAAAAATAATGTCCAAAATAAGCGTTTGAAAAATTAACCGGGGGTTACCAGTCTCGGTCAACTAACGTATAATTGAGGTAATATTTGAATTTAGCGATAAATTGAATTTGGTTTAAGTTAATATTTTTATTTATTAATAACACATTTGTACATTTAAATATTAATATAATACATAAATATAATATTCAAAAATCATTCAATAGGGATGAAGTTCATTAAAGCAATCCACACATAAAAATGGTCGATATAGACACGTATTACAGTAGGTGATGACCTTCCTGACCTTATTCGTGGCTAATCTCGTACCGATTTCGATTTTTAGCTTTTGATAACAGTGCGCACATCTACGCCGTACCTTTCGTACCTCTCCCGTCTTCTTAACAAGTGTATGATAATTGGCGCTTGTTAATAATCCACTGCAATCCGATGTTGTCGATGTTCCAACACCGTCATCTTGAATAAAAATCACTCGTGCGATGCAGGATTTCGATTTAGTCATTTTAAAAAATCACTTTTCACACTAATTTACTTACGTAAATGATATTTATTGATTAATAAATCAATATTGTTAATAGTGTAGCCTAAATAGCACGGTGTATGAAAACTTACAAAATTATATACGATAATAAAAACACATTATTGTGTTTGTACTCGACGTATGGCATATCACATTCGATCGAGATTAATTGCATCTAGCGGCGAAAATTTCAAACACAATCTACCCCGAATAGTTTGTAGAACAGTTCTTGTTAATCAACGTAATACATTTTAAATGTGTCCTTGTCATCACGATTCAAATGTTTTGTAAACAAATTTGCACGTCCATAATAACATAATAAACACTCGCGTCAAATATACCCAACAAATGTCAGTTGATACCGCCCGTTACAGGGAACATCAACGAGTTAGAGAAAGAATAATCCTTATAAATGTTTAAAAACATTCAATATTTTAGCAACTTTTGTTTGAACATTTTCTTTTGGAAAAAGAAGCTTTTATTTAAAAAAAAAAGCATTTGAATTTATATTTACGTTTCCCTGAATTTAAAATAAAATATATATCGAAACGTTTCCAAAAATGGATTAAAACCCTAGTTAGCTAGTCAAATAATATATGTATAAATCTCTAAATAATGCCAACTGTGTTAGCGTGTTAACCATGGCTCAGAAGTATATCAAAAACATATTTGATGATATAGTATGTGTGCTGCCCCAATATCCATAGCTTATATACCTTTCGGTTAACCTATGTCATACGAGGGCTGTCCGACAAGTACTTAGCCTCACCGGCCTATGGCGCCACTGTCGCAAGAGACATAACCTATTGTGTAGTACATTATCTTAGACGGCTACTGTTAAAATTTCAGCCGAATCGGACTCGTAGTATTGTTTTGACCGCGTGTGAAAGCGGGAGTATACGCAGATTTTAGAAAAATGGGAAAAGAGCAATATTCTTGTTTTTGGAATCACCGACCGATATTGCTCTTTTTCCATTTTTCTAAAATCTGCGGATACTCCCGCTTTCACACGCGGTCAAAACAGAACTACGAGTCCGATTCGGCTGAAATTTTAACAGTAGCCGTCAAAGATAATGTACTACAGAATAGGTTATGTCTCTTGCGACAGTGGCGCCATAAGCCGGTGAGGCTAAGTACTTGTCGGACAGCCCTCGTAGATCATGACTTGATTTTATAGGTCATTTTTATGACACTATTATTTATCCTAACAAATTAGATTAGAGTGTGACTGATAACTTAAAATAATAATAAAAAACCCATAACCACAAAGTATTAATACTTTGTGGTTAAGAGTTTTTATTATTATTTCAAATTATTTATCTTAAAAATAAGATAATACAATTACTTAAAAGAGTAAATCAGTATTTCACATATAAATACATTTTATCTATTCGATCGATCAAGCGATGAAGGTATTGTTAGTTTGGCTGGTCAACTTCAACTGTTTGATAGTAATCTATGACGTCGTTGACCGAAGGGTGTATAGGCTTTTAATGATACGTTTATATAATTAAAAAAATAAGTGGAAACCGTCTGGTAAAAAAAGTAGTAAAAGTAAAATATATAAAACGGTGCTAACCTTGGGTGTTCGCGTCGGACGGCTGGTAGATTTTCTGCGATTCGATTTTCCAAGCGGTCTGCGACGACGTCTCGCCCAAATTCGTGTCCAACATTGTAGCCATGTCCATTTCCGGTATCGAGTGTTCACTGTAGTCGCACGCGTCACTGGGCTCATCGGCAGGTTCTGTTTTCGGCGTGATTATCGGTTCGAGCAGTAGTTCCGGTTCGACAAGTAAACTAGGCGGCGGCGGTGACTGACTACCAGTTTCCTCATCGTCGTCTGCTTCCGCTTCTAATCGGCTCGACGTTGATTGCACATCGCCTTCGTGGCATTCTGGCGACACGTTTGATTTGGCGATTTTTGCGGGCGTTTCACACTTATCGAGTTTCGCTTTTTTTGATTTTGATCTCTTTAACAATGTGCGTGTATCAATGCTCAGACTTTTTACGTCGGTCACGTTCATATTTTTTATCCCATTTTGGTTCATCGAGTCCTTAAATTTACCAATCGGACTTTAGTTTGGGGTTTATTAAGGAACTTGGGACTTATGTTATGTTACTTGTGGATTTTTTTCTACTTTCTTTAACGAAGTCTAAAGGAAGTATTATATTCATAAATGTTTTAACAGAAATACACGTTTTGGCCATGCCTGAATCGAATCTAACTATTGTTTGGTGCGTGTGAGAACGCTCTAGAGCAGTGGTTCTCAAACTTTTTTCTTCGAGTACCACACATGTGAATTACAAATTAATAGCGTACCACTGGATCTATTAACAAGATTTGGTACGCGTAAAACGCACCAACGCGTAGAGCTCGCCTTTAGATAAGTAATACGTTGCGAGCAGTAGTTTTTAATTATTATGGCCTTTCGGGTAACAATGTGAAAAAATGTTATAAATATAAAAAGTCTTACAATTTTTTCTAGATTAAATTGATTAAAAAAAAATTGTGCATATTTTAAAATTCAAAATTATAATATTTAATCATTTTTATCAGGCTTTGGGTTAACAATATTAAAAAAATCTTGTAGGCATAAAATTTTTTTAGTGCATATTTTAAAATTCAAAATTATAATATTCAATAATTTTTTTCGGGTTTTGGGTTAACTATATGAAAACATCTTGTAGATATAAAATATCTTAGAATTTTTAAGTAAAATTTTTGAGTGTTTTAGGTTAACAATATGAAAAAATCTTGTAGACATAAAATACCTTAGAATTTTTTGGAAGATTTTTTAGGTGTTTCAATTATTTTTATAAGGGCAGTATTAAAGGGGGCTCCAAATTTTGGGGGTCTATAACTCGGGAAGTATACGGGCAATTGGATTTAAACTGCGAGCGGATTCAAATGGGATGCCAAATAATATGAGTAGCAAATTTGGTGTGAATCGGTCCGGTACCTTCAGAGGAGTAGAGGGCACAAATTTGGTCTTACGAGCGACGACTAACATCCAATTATATAAGTTTTTGGATTCAGGGCGACGAGACTAACGAGATGAATGAAATTTTTTGATTCGAGAATGCTACAGACACACGACCGAATGCTTTAGATTCTTCGGTACTTCGTACGGCGAGTAAAAATGTTATTAGGATAGGATAGAGCTATGTAAAAATAGAATCCCCGACTAACCAAAGTTTGAGAAACGCTGCTCTAGAGCCAAAACTATGAAACTTTAAACTAGACTGAGTGGGTTGAAAGCAATGTCTTAACCGGAATTCGAGACGGATAAAAATGCTCACCATATTTTCATCCGTAAGTCCCTTAATTTGTAGTAGTTCGGCAACCTTCATTAAATTACTTAATTCTTCTTGACTAACGCTAACTTCGCCCAAGTACATGAATTGCAGTAAGTCCCTAAGCGCATTGTAGCTAACATCTTTCAGTATCACAATTGGATGTTTGCACGGATTCACTTGGAATAATTCCTTGAAATACTGACTGCATACGGACAGCACCATCTTGTGGGCTTTCAAATAACGACCCTCTGCCGCCAACGTAACATCAACGAAGTCCTCCTGCTGGTACAACGAGTGAAAGCCGTTACTTAAGTTCGAATGAAAATTATTCCAACACAGAGAGAACTGCTCCGCAGCCATCGCTACACACCTAAACGATAAAACAAATGCCACCTAAGCAACATACATTTCAAAATAAACGCTACATTACACCATTTGAAATGAATGCCAAGTGTCAACTATAACCTGAGTAAAACTTACAATTATGTCTACACAAATATCCGTTTATTCTTAGCAATAACGTCACATAAATAATCTTTTTTTAAGTAAATACACACGGAAACAATATAACAAATAACAAAACCGAATAATACAACGTTGAAAATTTATTTAACGCACAAATATTACAAACGCCATTTTTAATTTAATTTTAACACCATTTATTCGACACTACACCAATCTTGCCAACTATTTGATTAAAAAATACTCCAATACATAAAGGATTGTTCACAGCGAAACAATCAGTAATTAAGCTTAGAAAATTACAGCTAGTTTGTATTATGACAAGCAATGCTAGCATTCCAAGGAACAAAATTAACACAATGTATGATAAATTTTGTTGCTGTGAACGTTAACATTGTATGTCATACAACAAACTAGAATTATTACTTATAATTTCTAAGCTTAATTACTGATTTTTTCGCTGTGAACAATACTTAAGGATTGTTCACAGCGAAACAATCAGTAATTTAGCTTAGAGAATTACAAATAACAATCTAGTTTGTATTATGACAAGTAATGCTAGCATTCCAAACAACAAAATTAACACAATGTATGATAAATTTTGTTGTTGTGTACGTTAACATTGTATGTCATACAACAAACTAGAATTATTGCTTATTAAGCTTAATTTCTGATTTTTTCGCTATGAACAATCCTTAGAGAATTAGTAATTAAGCTTAAAAATTATAAGTAATAATTCCAGTTTGTTGTATGGCATACGAAGTTAAGGATTGTTCACAGCGAATTATTTAGTAATTAAACTTAGATAATTACAAATAACAATCTAGTTTGTATTATGGCAAGCATTGCTAACATTCCAAGCAACAAAATTAACACAATTTATGATAAATTTTGTTAACCTTGTATGTCATACAACAAACTCAAATTATTACTTATAATTTCGAAGCTTAATTTCTAATTCTTTTGCTGTGAACAATCCTTCAAGGATTGTTCACAGCTAAAGAATTAGTAATTAAGCTTAGAAATTATAAGTAATAATTCCAGTTTGTTGTATAACATACAAGGTTAACGTTCACAGCAACAAAATTTATGATACATTGTGTTAATTTTGTTGCTTGAAATGTTAGCATTACTTGTCATAATACAAACTAGATTGTTATTTGTAATTTTCTAAGCTTAATTACTGATTGTTTCGCAATTCTTAAATGTTTCGCTGTGAACAATCCTTAAAGGCGTGTTCACAGCGAAGTAAATGGTGATTAAGATTAGAAAATTACAAATAAAAATCGAGTTTGTATTATGACAAGTAATGCTAGCATTCCAAGCAACATAATTAACACAATGTATCATAAATTTTGTTGCTGTGAACGTTAACCTTGTATGTCATACAACAAACTGGAATTATTACTTATAATTTCTAAGCTTAATTACTAATTCCTTAGCTGTGAACAATCCTTTAGTAATTAGGCTTAGAAAATTACAAATAATAATCTAGTTTGTATTATGACAAGCAATGTTAACATTCCAAGCAACAAAATTAACACAATGTATGATAAATTTTGTTGTTGTCAACGTTAGCATTGTATGTCATACAACAAACTGGAATTATTACTTATAATTTCTAAGCTTAAATACTGATTGTTTCGCTGTGAACAATCCTTTAACGTTCACAGCAACAAAATTTATCATACATTGTGTTAATTTTGTTGCTTGGAATGCTAGCATTGCTTGTCATAATACAAACTAGATTGTTATTTTTAATTTTCTAAGGTTACTATATATCTCATAAAATTATTTGGGAATAGTAAATTAGACACTGAACAATACAACGTTTAAATTTGGAGTTTAAACGCTATAAACATCTAATAGATTGCTCCAATTTACTATTCCCAAATGATTTTATGGCGTATAAAGTATATGGCGACGATTTTTGTCTTCATTTTGCTTTCCCGCGCAGGAAATGACGTACTTCTTTCGCCTATAGGCATCCTGTGATGACGTAACCATAGGAGCTACTTGCGTCATTCCCAAAAGAAAACAACTATATTTTATATAATATAATGTAATAATTTGTTATTAGCTTTTATGTATTGTTTCATTAATTGATATAAATAAGAAAATGTTTCGCGTAGAGAATTTAACATTTTTGATCAAATCATGCTTTATTGAAAATTATTTAATTCTAGATAAATAGTAGGGCAATTAGGTATAAAATAAAAAAGCAAAATACGATTTTCTATGTAATATTGATAGTGAAAATGTTTCGAAAATTTATTTGTTTGATATTGGTTGTCAAATGTTGTCAACACGTCACATTGTACGATGGTACAAATATAACCTTGCACAGTGCTGACATCTTCCTTTACAAGAAGTCTGGCTTCAAATAGAGCCGTCAACATGAATATACCAAATGAATACATTTCTACGGCCGAAGATATCGCTGATCAGGTAACAAATCACATTTTTCTATTCGTACATTCATAAACTATCATCTTATTCGTACAAAATGCGACATTTCTGTGTGTTTTTGAACAAAAATTGCAATTTGTGGGACTTTGTCACGTCATCCATTCAAGTACACTCAATGCCAAATTGCATATTTTTGTACGTGTTCACAACAAAATTGGTCGTAATTCAAAAATACTATCAGTATTTAGTTATTTATAGTTATTATTATTAATATTTCTGTTTTTTTTTTTTTAATATAGTAAAGCAAGGGTAAAATGTTAATTATAACCTACTTTGTATATAACTTGTTGAAAAGTTGACATTTGAACTGTAATTCCATATGGATGGATAATATTTAACATGTTATTAATATTGCTTATTTATTTAATATTAGTTACAATTATTATATTAATATTAAGAATTTCCTTGCGTTTACTACATTTATTACAAAATAAAAATATTTGAAATCGAATTTTCACTGCATTTTAACCATAAGAAATACAGAATAACTAAAATATTCGGCCCTAAAAATTAAAGTGCCCTTAGGATATACTGAAAATACCAAAAATATAAAATTTATTTTATGTCTACGTTTCTGTAAATTACCCAATTTAATTAATATTAAGCATTTTTCTGCGTTTACTACATTTATTACAAAATAAAAATATTTGAAATCGAATTTTCACTGCATTTTACCCATAAGAAATACAGAATAACTAAAATATTCGGCCCTAAACATTAAAATGCCTGTAGGAAAAACTGTAAATACCAAAAATATCAAATTTATTTTATGTCTACGTTTCTGTAAATTACCCAATTTAATTAATATTAAGAATTTTTCTGCGTTTACTACATTTATTACAAAATAAAAATATTTCAAATCGAATTTTCACTGCATTTTAGCCATAAGAAATACAGAATAACTAAAATATTCGGCCCTAAAAATTAAAGTGCCCTTAGGAAAAACTGAAAATACCAAAAATATAAAATTTATTTTATGTCTACGTTTCTGTAAATTACCCAATTTAATTAATATTAAGAATTTTTCTGCGTTTACTACATTTATTACAAAATAAAAATATTTGAAATCAAATTTTCACTGTATTTTAGCCATAAGAAATACAGAATAACTAAAATATTCGACCCTAAAAATTAAAATGCCTGTAGGAAAAACTGAAAATACACAAAATATCAAATTTATTTTATGTCTACGTTTCTGTAAATTACCCAATTTAATTAATATTAAGAATTTTTCTGCGTTTACTACATTTATTACAAAATAAAAATATTTGAAATCGGATTTTCACTGCATTTTAACCATAAGAAATACAGAATAACTAAAATATTCGGCCCTAAACATTAAAATGCCTTTAGGAAAAACTGAAAATACCAAAAATATCAAATTTATTTTATGTCTACGTTTCTATAAATTACCCAATTTAGTTAATATTAAGAATTTTTCTGCCTTTACTACATTTATTACAAAATTAAAATATTTGAAATCGTATTTTCACTGCATTTCAGCCATAAGAAATACAGAATAACTAAAATAATCGGCCCTAAACATTAAAATGCCTTTAGGAAAAACTGAAAATACCAAAAATATCAAATTTATTTTATGTCTACGTTTCTGTAAATTACCTAATTTAAAAAAAAACTATGTAGACAAACAAATTTGAAATTATTGGTACCCAGGGGCCATAAACACAGTTAAAAATTATTCAATAAATCAATAACTGTTTTCTCTAAAACAAATTCTAGTATATTTTGTCTACAAAATTTCAACCCAATCATAAAAAAAATTAAAATATGCAATATCAATCTACAGATCGTGTGAATGTGCATAAAAACAATTAAAACTAATTATTTTCAAATTTAAATTATGCAATAAACAACAATTTTCCTAATTGCTGTTTTATCTATTCAAAAATCAGTAATTTTAATATATTTTCTTTATATATATTATAATTTTTACAGGTGATACGAAAAGGAAAACATATTTTACCGACAGTAGCACGATTATGTTTAATATCAACGTTCTTAGAAGATGGTTTGCGAATGTGGTTCCAGTGGTCCGAACAACGGGAATACATGGATATGTCGTGGGGTTGCGGCAAATTCCTAGCCACAGTCTTTGTGTTAATTAATTTACTTGGTCAATTAGGCGGTTGTGTTATGGTTTTAGCACGATTAAAAGTTCCCATCGCGTGTGGAATGTTATTTTTCATTGTTGTACTTCAGGTATGAAGAGATTTTTTGTTTGTAATATTATTTTCTATTAAGTTAAACCATCAAGCTCGGTTAAGGGGGAATTTACAATCTTTGGGTCGAAGAAGCTAACGCATTGTATGTAACTATTTTCGGAATGACGCCTGTCTGCGTGTGTGTCTGTGAGCGCTCTACGGCCAAAACTGTCGAACGGAAAATTATGAAACTTCAAACTTAAGACTTGTGCACCTTCTATTTTTGAAAAGAATATTCAAACACCGGAGTGCATGTTTACTCTATACATTTTTGGTTCTATCTCCAATATCACTAGAACGGCTGCACTTACGGCAAATATAGTTATGTTCATAATGAAAGATATTAATATTTCGCACAACTTTTGTTTGAAACATTTCTTCAAAAAATGTACCAGTTGCGAGAAAAATGCTACGCGAAACATTATAAATATGTTGTTTACGTTGCCATGGATTCGCATGTAGCTTATAAAATCGAATCAGCTGCTATTTTGACAGGAAAACAAAATAGACTCAATTAGATAAATGACATTTCAGAATATTTCTGTAGAGTATTGGTTAGTTTGATAGCTGGTTTTGGTTTTATATATATATGTCTAGTGAAAACTGCGTAAAAGAAAGTCGAGTGCAGGCCACTCCAGATATTTTTATATAAAAACATGCTTTTTGGGCCAAAGAGTACCCTCTTAAGCAGATTATGCACCTGATGGTTTATCTTAATAAATCGCTGGTAATGTTTGCCGTTAACGAGTGTTTGTGAATATTTTTAGACGTTCGCCTACAGCATATTGTGGGATTTGCAATTCTTATTCCGTAACTTGGCCCTTATAGGAGCCCTATTGTTAGTGTTAGCCGAAAGTCGCGGAGAGGCAAAATCGTTGTTTGCTGGTGTGCCATCGTTAGGTGATAACAAACCGAAAAACTACCTGCAATTAACAGGCCGCGTTTTATTAGCATTTATGTTTATTACATTAATTCGATTTGAATTTAGTTTCTTTCAAGTAAGTTTATTTTAATGAACGAATACTGAATTCATTTATATATATATATATATTTGGTTTGTTTAGATAATATTAGATTTCGTTGGATCACTGCTGATGGTTCTAGTAACCGTTGGTTACAAAACGAAATTATCAGCTCTTATCTTAGTAGTATTATTAACCACATTGAATTTGTACCATAATGCGTGGTGGAATATTCCCGACTACAAGCCATTGAGGGATTTCCTGAAATATGATTTCTTCCAGGTAAGACACTTTTTTTATCTCTCTAGTCTACTAATTTGACGGGTAGCGACTTTCCATGTTTTTGTTTGTAAATGTAGACCTAATGGATACACCATATAAATAAAACATTTCTCCTACATACGCGAACAGACACTTTCATTGAAATTTGTTAAAATATAAATAGGTAATTGGTCAGTTTTCTCAAGGCTTTGGCGCATAGCCCAATATTTCAAAATTTTACTGTGATTTAGGCGATTTTATAAAGCGTTCTACACATATCTGGGTGTTTATATATATATATATATTTATAATGTATTGTTTAGACGCTCTCCGTCGTAGGCGGTCTATTAATGATTGTCTACCTTGGACCCGGTGGCGTGTCCATGGACGAACACAAGAAGAAATGGTAACCTAATGACGTACTTCCTATTTACACCCCGCCCCTAATAAACCACGCCGTCCCATTTGCGCCACGCCCCCCTGTGTCACACACCATTCTACAAACACACGAATTCTCATTTAATACACGTTAAATACACCGTACTGAATAAAATTAGAATGTCCGGGCAACCCTTGTGATTTAATTGGGTGTGATCAATCACTAAATCATCGGAATAATTGAACATATATCGAAAAGTTATTGTTATTTTATTATGATTTCAACAAATATATATTATTTTGTGATGAATTTTGTACACACATTTATTTATAAAAATATTGAATTTGCATGAGCGACAAGTCAAAAAAGACATATTGTGTGCATTTACAAATATTTGATATATATTTTTGTTTAATTATAAAGAACAGTATTTTAATAATATACTTGTTTTATTTTTAAATTTTGCAATACTAACCTATTTGTTATTGTTTATAAAGAGAAATCGACTTCACCCCACTTTTGGCATTAATTTAAATATTTTGAGCACATTTTAAAAATATAAACTTTTCTTCCATAACGAATGAAATTGTCTATTTTATTATAAGATTACAACTAAACTTATATATGAGAATAATTTTTATTTCGGTATTTAAAAAAAAAAAACTGCCAACAAATTCAATAATGCAATACGCTGTGGTTTAATAATTATAAGTTTAAAAATTCAACTGAGACACTTGTTAAATTTGTCTCTAAGCACAAAAATGTTTTTAAATTTAAATTATAGTTAATTTTTAATATTAACAATTCAAGGGTTGATAATTTTAATTTTCATGTGTAATAATATTCAATTCATATATATTATAAATAATTGTTTATTAATTCAGAAAAGCATATGGGTTGTTATATTGGAATTTTATTAAATATATATAGTATTTTTATTACAATTTTTAATTATTCTTTCTGTTACTACAATACGCATATCTCTCTTTCTCACTTAGCGCAGTTCAACGTTATGTAAGTGTAAGTTGCAAATTGGTCAAAATGTAATATTTGCAATATAGATTAGCGATGTTGGCGCTGATGCACGCCGAAACATAGGCACTGACTAACCGCTGATGTTTGTTAGTAATATTACCTAATATGAATATGACATGAAATATTGAATAATGTGTCAATTTGTTTTATAACAAACCATACATTCACCTTAAAATTTAATACAAATCTTAATAACTAATACAATTTAAAATATAGAAACTGCGCTATTCTATACGATTATCTACAATGGGTCACGCGTGACGTCACAAGCTGCCTATCGGCGGCCGGCATTAAGGGGGCATTCACCTTTTGCGGATTCAAAAAATCGATATATTTTTTTTTGCAGAATAGGACACTTTGAAGTGTTGACTATAAGTCTCTGAAGCCGTTTTTTGAAATTCGAGTTGGAAATATGTGAAATTGCGATTTAAACAAAACAATGTTTTTGCTCAAGCACGGCGTTTTCGCGCGCGTCAGTCTGAAGGTGAAACTTTAAACGCGTTTTTCTCGAAACCATATATTTTAAGTCGCGCGGTAGAATATCTCGACAACAAATTAACCGATTTAACTCTCGATAAGTGCATCTTAAAGGTAATAAAATTCTCTAGGAGTTGATTTTCGACGAAGTGTGTCCGACAGTTGTTAATATTTTTTAAGGCCCGCCAAAGGAGAAAAAAAGTGGCAAAACATAACTTTTTTCGTACGATGGTCGCCATTTTGCTAATTATGGTCCAAATGGACCACCCGAAGATCAATTCCTAGACAATTTAATATACTTTAAAACCCTTATTTTTTATTTTTTTTCAAACAACTGAGACCAGAGTTATGCTACCGCGCGCCTAAATTGAGCTGCCCAATTTGGACCTGGACATCTTCACCGGGGCTGAACGTATTCGACTTTAAAAAATATCTTATGAAAGAGAAAAGTTAAATAAATACGATACAAAAAACCGCATGCAAATATCTTGAACGTACCCTGAGAAAAAAATTGTTAAAAACAGCTTTTTTTTGTGCTCAAAAGGTGAATGCCCCCTTAACTTTACAAAAGAGCCAGAGGCAACCTCTACATTTATAAACATTGGTTTCTATTATGCTGTGACGTCATATATCCTAAGTTTATATGTAAAAACTAAAAAATATTTATCAACATGCATTTTTACTTCAAATATATATTTACTTTATTCGCTAAAGATTTATAAATACGAGATAATTCATGTTCTGGATTTTGTATAATAATTGGTGTACCTCGATCACTACAAAGTGATAATTCATTTGCTAGCGAAATTTTCTCTAAAATGGGCACATTTACTTCCCTAGCCAATTTTTCAGTTCCATTACCAAACAATTGCACCGTATTGTTGCATTTTGGACACTGTATTGAGCTCATATTTTCAACAAGTCCAATAATGGGTATTTTTAATTTTTCAAACATAACAGCGCCTCTTTTAGCTACTTGCAACGAAGCTGTTTGGGGTGTAGTCACCAAAATGACACCTATTCAAGTTAAAACTACAAAAGCTCGTATTTAAAAAAAAAACAATTATTCATTTTATAGTTTACCTGCAATAGGTATATTTTGTACTAACGATAAATGCGTATCAGACGTTCCTGGTGGTGTGTCGATAATTAGACAATCGACTGGACCCCAATTGACACCTCTTATTAGTTTTTCAAGGGCTTGCATTACCATTAAACCTCTCCACATAACAGGAGAACCTTCGTCAATCAAAAATCCCATCGACATGCTAAATAATACTTGATTTTAACATACACTAAACCTCCGAGCAAAATCAGTCCGCCATATTATAGGAGGAGCTTATAAAAGATCCGCCCACAATATGGCGCCGTATAAAACTGTTTGGTAGGCAGATATTATGTACTCAGATCGTATTTAACATTTTTACCATTTGATCCCGTAGTTATTTAACGGTATCATCTTATTTTGATCATCTAACAGAGGGGTATCGTGTAAATTCATCATTAACGGTATTGATGGTCCGAAAATATCGGCATCGAGGAGCCCAATATTTTTTTCAGGGTTTATTATCTTTAGGGCAACAGCTAAATTAACTAAAACAATAATTATTCAGTAATGATTTCCCCATTACAATGCAATTGTATTGTTTGTGTTAAAAAAAAAAATGGCTGATCAGTATGTGATCTGTGATTGGTGGACATAACGCCATTTTGTTTTTGATATGCAAAATTACCTGCAGTTGTGCTTTTACCAACACCCCCTTTACCAGATGCGACCAAAACAATTTTATTTATATTATCAATTGCTTTTACTTTTGGTAAACCACGTTTCATCAACTCAGCCCGTCGGGCTTCTAGATCTTGGGATGTTCCAACAGTCGAGTGCACCTAAAATAATTCAAATATTCGCGCGCAATTAACTAACCTCACAATTTATATAATTCGTGCTTAATTTATATTAAAGGTATTAAACATACATATTTCGGTATACATAATCTTTCACAATTGTGTGTGATTAATCGCAACGATGAAAACATTATAAATATGTGAAAAAAAAGGCAGACAATAATTAGTGCAATTTTCCGTGACAGCTTGCACCAGATTTTATAGTGGAAAGTGATTTGATAAGTGTCGAATTTTTATGTAAACGATAATTAATAATGATGTGATTTCGGTTATAAATAAGGTAAAAATTGTCGGAAAACCATTGTTTCACATAGTGTTGTGTAATTGTTGTAATTTTATTAAATATAACCTATCTTTTATCTACGGTTGGATTATTTTTGTGTGTTTTAGGGTCAGAAGCATGTGAATATGGGCCTGAAAGCTGCTATTCAAGCCCTAAAGTAAGTGAAATAGTGCAAAGTTTATGTGAAATAGTGGTAGTAAATATCGTTTTTTTTTTTTGATTTGTAGGAAAGCAGAGGAATTAAAAGCTCGTGTCTCTCGCCACAATGATTTACTCAATAATTCGGAAGCTTGGAGTGACCAACAACAGCTCCAAACAGTGTACCATCAGGTTCTTGTCTTAGATTTAGAGTATGCATTAGACAAAAAAGTCGAGCAAGAATTATGGACATTAGGATTCAAAAATCATATAGCCGCTCTTCAACATTTGTCCAGAGATAAAAAGGTTAGTAATTCTCGTAAATATTCAATTTATTATTCGTTCATTCGTGATTTGAAACTAAATATCGGTTGTGGCTTTAATCATTTGTTTTGCGTTACTATTGTCAATATACAATACGCTATCAGGGGATCTATTTGTGATAAACGATGTCAAATTAAAAATATCAAATTAATTTAGTCTATTTTGTATCCTAGTTATATATCATGCATAGTTAATACGGTTTAATAAAAAATCTAGGAAATAAGAATTTTAAGATTTTCCATAGCGGATTTCTCGTAACTGGTACATTTTTTTTAAGAAACTGTTTAAATAAAAGTTGTGCGAAATATTAATATCTTTCATTATGAACGTAACTATTTTTGCCATAAGTGCCGCCGTTCTAGTGTTATTGGAGATAGAACAAAAATGCATAGAGTAAACATGCACTTCCGGTTAGAATATTCTTTTCGAAAATAGGAGGTGCACATCGACCATATACAAGTATAACATATATATATATATATATATATATATATATATATATATATATATATATATATGTGTATATAAATATGTATTCACAGCGAAACAATTAGTAATTAAGCTTAGAAATAACAAGAAATAATTCCGGTTTGTTGTATGACATACAATGCTAACGTTCAAAGTTACAAAATTTACAAATAATTGTGTTATGGATTGTTCACAGCGAAACAATTAATGATTATGCTTAGAAAATTACAAATAATAATCTAGTTTGTATTATGACAAGCATTCACAGCAGTAAAATTAACACAATGTATAATAAGTTTTGTTGCTGTGAACGTTAACTTTGTATATCATACAACAAACTGGAATTATTACTTATAATTTTTAAGTTTAATTACTGATTGTATCGCTGTGAACAATCTTTTACTGTAAAGGCGTGTTCACAGCGAAGTAAATAGTAATTAAGATTAGAAAATTACAAATAATAATCGAGTTTGTATTATGAAAAGCAATGCTAACATTCCAAGCAACAAAATTAACACAATGTATCATAAATTTTATTGCTGTGAACACGTTAACTTTGAATATTATACAACAAACTGGAATTATTACTTATAATTTTTAAGTTTAATTACTGATTGTATCGCTGTGAACTCGCCTTTAAAGGATTGTTCACAGCGAAACAATCAGTAATTAAGCTTAGAAAATTACAAACAACAATTTAGTTTGTATTATGACAAGCAATGCTACCATTCCAAGCAACAAAATTAACACAATGTATGATACATTTTGTTGCTGTGAACGTTTACTTTGTATGTTATACAACAAACTGGAATTATTACTTATAATTTCTAAGCTTAAATACTGATTGATCGCTGTGAACAATCCTTAAGATTCATTTACAAACGAAATTAGGAGAATTGTGAGAAAATTTGCCGAAGTTTAACATACGGAAATATGTGTATCCGTTCACAGAGCCAAATTTGAACACACATATTCTCGTATGTTAAACTTCGCCGAATTTCGTTAGTGAATGAACCTGTGTAGGGTTGAAATATCAATGGCAACGAAAATACAGCAAATGTGTGAACATTTTGTTTAAAATGTCTAGAATGCAAGACGTTCCGAATGTCAAGCATTGCTTTCGTGGTGTTTGGAAGCCGCTTCCGGCTTCTACTTAACCCTACTGCAAGAGTTGTGTTCGGCATTCGAGTTAGATTTGCCGTTTCGCCGCCGCGGCGCTGTCTACGGCCAATCGAAACAATGGCCGAACTCTGAACAGCTGACCCAACCACACAAATCATCTTGCCTGTATATTTGCCAGTATTGCTTGGTCCATTTGGGGGACATCGCACGGTATCGGTCGCAGCGGAAGCAGGCGGAGACATTCTACCAGTAAGTCAGTTTATTCATTTCACAGCTGATGGTTACGAGTTGACGAGTTCGCCATTTTGAATGTATTGTTTTGGCCCTTAGGCATGCTATATTATTGTCACCATCGAGCGGCCAACCTTACAACCAATTGGCACTTCTGGAAGCGTCGCGCGGCGACAAATTAGCCACCGTTTACCATTACGTACGCAGTATTTCTGTTAAACATCCATTCCCAGCTGCAGCAACAAATCTCTCAAACACATTGCTAGCTATCATTGATAATAACGACGATAACGACCTTTTGCCCGAGTTACACTCGAAATTATCGCTAACTGAGTTCATAACAATCTTTCTCCGGGTTCACGGGCTATTGCACCTAGCGACGAATTTAGAACAGGCTGAATTGTGCGTCCGAACACTAAACACTACATTCACAGCGTTGGTCGCTACAAAAGCGTTCTCAGCTGCAAAATTGATTCAAATGACCGCTATAAATTTGTACGCGTTGCGCCACACCCTAGAATCATTCACCAGCGAGCAACTGAGTGTCGATGAGCTGAGAGTTAAGAATTTAATTTTGGAACTGTTAGCGGGGGCATTTAGTGCGTATTTGTTGCCAATTTATACTATGTCCAATGATAGTGCGTTGCTTGAATATTACGCGTTGCCAGCAATAAAACTAACGCTAGCCTGGTTAAAAACAGACCCAAACATTTTAAATGAACCTATATTCACGAAACGTTTACAATTATGGCCCAGTTTATCGAAATTGTTGAATTCGATTCAAAGTTTAATCGGCGATTTCGAAACGAAGAATCATGAGAAAATCCCGTTGCCGGAAGACCGTGACTTGCAATGTTTTTTACCATTAGTGAATGCGTTTAAAGATTTAGATTTCACGACCGAGTATCTAAATAAAGACGGCACTTACTTTAATAAATTACGTATATTTCGTTTAGTACATTTAGGTGTTTGGTTATCGAATCAAACAGTGGCAAATTGCGTGCTAATTACGGCGAAAAAGATGAAGAATCCAACGCGAGTTTTATTTGAGCCGGCAAATCAACAGCCTGATCCCACTACTGAATTGTTGGAGGAGTTGAAACATTTTAGCATTAAAGATGAACCAAAAGAAATAAAGAAAACTACTGAACGGCGTGGTGGGATCTTAAAGCCGCAAGGCTCATTGGAAAAAGCGCGCGAAGAACGCGATAAAGCGGTAATGTTTTCGGAAAACGGTGACAACACGCAAATAAATAAAAAAACGATTGTGCCCGCACGTTCTGAAAAAATAATTAAACGCACACGGCAGAATGTCGCTTTGCAAGCCCTAGCGAAAAAAGTCGAAGAGACTAACAAACAAGTTACTTTCCAAACAGAACCCAAAGAGAAACCTCTTGAACCATTACCAAAACCAGAGCAATTACCCAAAATGAACCTTACATCAGATATTTTGCAAACTCCATTCGTACCAACTGCACACCAATCAATTCCAATGCCACCAAAACATCAACAACAACAACCTGAACCCTCGAAATATCCTCAAAATGTATCACTATTTAATAATAATCAAGCAAATTTCCCCAGACCTACCATGAATGTTAGTAATATTCCGTTTTCTGTACCCTTTAACTACCATAATAATATACCGCCACCAAATTATCCGCGCCAACAACCATTTCCGCCCCCACCCATGCAAACAACGCCCCAACCGCTTAACTTTAATCTCCCCAACTTTGATGTTCCACCACCAAATCCCATCGTAAACAATTTCCCGCCCGCAACAGAGCAATTTAACTCTTGGATGCGCGATGATAAGCTACCAATGCCGCCATCGAATTGGTGGACCACAAATCAGAAGCCAGTGACAAGAACGTATCCCGCGCAACATGATCCATTTAACGCAAATTACACGTATAATATGAACGGTCCGCAAATGCCAACGCCAAATTTAGGCAATTTTATGTCGGATGGTGGTGTCAAACCGCAGAATTTAGAGTTTAATCGACCGTATAATAATGCCGTTTATAATAATACGTCCATGTGGAACTCGGGACCGAATGTTCAGAATAATTTGCAAATGCTGTTGAATCAGAATGGACCGACAATGATGCAGAATCAAGCGGCGCCTCAGCAGTCTTTTGGCGAGGTGAACAAGATGGCGGCCGTGCCACGGGATACTAACGCTATGGTAAGTGGTACGCGATATATTATATACATTGGCTGCAAATTATGGCCACTGCAGCCAAATATACCGTAAAATAATATTTATAAAATGTGATATCTTACAATAAGCATAAGACCGGAAGACAGGAATCACATACAATAAAATACTATCATTTTAGCACACACGCGATGCAAGTGATAACCAAAATAACTCAATGCCTGGTTATTCATTATTCAATTCAAATTGGGCTCCGAATCTGACGGTTCATGCGGCGCTGAAAAATAGTCCGCCCGATCGCCCGGGGCCTATAATACGTCAACAGTCGCTGTTTTCGGGGCCGGGGCCGTCGCCCCTCGAGCGCCTGCTCGAGCAACAAAAACAGCTACGTGGCGCCAAAGAAGACACTTGAATTGACAGGAAAGGCACAAGTTGCTGGTAAAAGGTTAAAAATACACACATTCTGGGTAAACTATTGGTCGTTTTGCTCAATAATAATAAAATACTTAAAAAAAAAACAAACAATAATTGCCTTTCAAATAAATAAAAATTGCTTTCATTTTTTAATCTTTCATCAATATTGATCGGCAATCAATCTGTAACGTGGATGTATTGAATAGATTCTATCTGGATTCATTTTATTAATAGTTGTTGCGCTGTTTTGTACGCTGTAACAATTCCTTTGTTTTATTTTTATTTTAAAATATTTTTAAAACACTCAATGAATTATTAGAAGAAGTGTAAGTATAACAAGTATCGTATACGTTTTTCTGTTCAACTATTAAATTAAATAAATGCATTTGATATAAGAACTGTTTGCAATATTTTTCCTTGATAACCGAAGAAACCCGAATTTGGAGGAATTTGGGGAAATATTTTAAAAGAACAAACAATAATTATAATAATCAATAAACCGAATGTTTTATTTATGATAGCAATTATTACAAATACACAAATTATAATTTAAATATAAAATAATGTAATACTATAAATCAACTGTGATCAATGTTACTATGTTCAGATCAATTAGAGCTATCATCAAAGTGATTTAATTAACACAAACTGTAACAAGTATATGAGCTTTTAACATTTCTTTTTATAGTAATTTAAAACAAAATGTCTGCTACAAATAACTATATAAATTATTGAATATAAACAATAGCAGACGTATAAACGCCATTTTTAATCAACTGTTAAATTAAAATAAACGCTTTACAACTTGTGTTTAATTGTACACAAACACTAAATGACAGAAAATTGCATCGATAAACAAATCAAACAAAATAATCAAAAATTATAGAATGTAAATTAAATAAAAACTGGGGTCCCGCGCTGCTTATCAACTAATTTGACAGTTACACAAATAAAATGGCCGCAATAAACAAATATATACCGAATATTTTAATACGAATAGCCGAATTGAAAAATCATGCTCAATTATAAATAAATTATAAATAGTGCTTATCGCCGCCATTTTAGTTAAAAAATAAAAATGGCGGCACGAATAATTTAATGCATATTCTGGCGCCAATAACAGCCATTTTAAATGTGTGACTGTTAAATAAAAATGGCCGCTAGAAGCTTTTAAATCACTTTGGCAATAGGGTACTTATAAACAGTTTTAATTTAGATTTTTAGATAAATATTCACACTCTACTGAATATTTATTTATAGTATATATATATTTTTTGTTTTTGTTGTTTTCATTTTTAATATTAGCGTTTACCATTGTTAAAGTTCATCGTACGTATAGTTGGTGATTTGAATGTTGAAGCTGTCTGTTGTTGAATTTGATAGGCGAGCGGGTGGATTTTGAAACCGTATAATCTAAAAAACACAATAACAATTTTTAACACGTATTTAGTAAAATTATTAATACCCGTGAATTAAAACATATTAACTGAAATAAATTCCTATCCATCACCTACGTTATGCAACTGCCAAACACAACTGATCGTTGACCTGTCCAACGGACATTAACATATCAGAATTTTAAAGGGTCAAAATATAGATTATTTATTTTTCACATTCAGCTCAAAATTTTGTATTAGGATATTCAATTCACGTTCCCAGAGATTGGTAATTTACCAAATTTACCCTCATCGCAAGATGGACGAGAAAAAAAAGGGTTAAGTATTTATATGAAAACTTCTCAAACATAAAATTTAAAAAGGGAATCAAAATTGGAAAGGGATTTAAGTAAATATATAAACCTATTATCGTGATAGTGTCATTTGAATATTGTTTCGTGGTGATTTTTTAAGGAATTTATATAATAACATGTGCCCATATCATATATAGTCCATTCTTCATCGATATAATATTAATAATTTTTATAAATGTTGACAATCGTTGAAAATTTTGCTTCACAAATCATTTTGTTGAACCCATTTAAGTCTATAAAAAGATACCTTTCCATCTATTTTATTATTTACACAACTCGTTATGCAACAAACTGTCGGTATTTTGATATTCACACAATATATTTATTTTGACATTTAATAATTATTTTGAAGTCTAAAAACATAGCTTTTGTTTTATACAATATACAGTATTCTTGATTAAACTGAAAACTGGCACGGTTCGATTCCTACCCATGGCAGTTTGCATGTTACAAAAAAAATGTAAACTTGTTAAGAATTTTAAGCTGCGTCGATTAAGTATAATTTCATTGATTAAAAACATCTTATGTAATATATTAAATATGCCAATTTCATCAAAAATCAATGTGGCCACGAATTTACTTGATGCCATATTGTTTTTTATTATATCTGACATACATTGAATAATTATTACAAAATATATCCTTTTTAAAAATGATAATACTTTATTTGGCACACAGAAAATATATTTTATGTAAATAATTCAATGAATGACAGATATAAAATATAAACAATATGCCATCAAGAATATCCGTGAACATATTAACTTTTGATGAAATTGGCATATTTAATTTATTTAAACAATAAAATTAAGCTTATTCAACGCAGTTTAAAATTCGTAACAAGTATTGTATTTACACTTTAACTGTAAAATATACTGGGAAGATAATATTAAAAACATGTAAATAGAATATTTAAAAAAAGTCCGGTGAACAATCAGCCTGGTTTAACAGTTGTTTTGGATTTGTGTGTCGTAGGGTGATCGAAAGAAATAAAAAGCGTTACGAAATGAAAGGGAGAAATAATAATACCTGTTTTTGTTTTTCGATTAAAGTTTAGTAGGGTACTAAATAATATGTATCACATTCGGTCCATGTTATAACCAGAAAATAGCACGCATAATGTTTTACTTAGCATTGCTTTTAATTAAAATATTGTTATTCGTTGGCTCGATGTCAGTATCTGTATCAGTAGTTGTGGAATCTTTTTTAATGTATCTAACTTTTTTTTTAATCATTCTTTTAGTTTTAATTATAATATCTGGTTCGCATATTGTATCTTTATTAGATTTGCGTCTATGTATTACTTTTGTTAGATTACAGTAAATATTATTTGCTTCAAGTATCGCTGCTGAAACATCTTTGTTCTCCATAACTCTGTTAAGAAAAGATCAACAAAATGTTTAAGTCGCATTTTTTGTGTGTGCCCGTGTTTATGCTCATTCCCGATGCGAATTAATGTCTAATGAAACGTTCAAACGGTTTATACGGACTAATGCCCGGTTGCACCGCTATCACCCAACTACCGAACATTTCCGTTTAACATTTTCAACTTGTACCAACCATACCGAACCAATTAGTAATTACACACTATTCAAATGACAAATAACTAAGTTAACCCGTGAGTATACAGAGAATCTGTTGAATCATTTGACTGGCGGCGATTTTTCATGTAATATTTTTGCTAATGCATTTCCTAATCATGGATACACCATATAAATAATACGTTTTTTCCTTTTTGTAATTTTGTTGTTTTTCCGTAGTTTAAAAATTCTTTTGTATTATAATCTACTTTATTATAAACACAACTCGATATGCAACAGCCGGCAAAAAAAAAATGCATAGAGTAAACATGCACTTCCGGTTTGAATATTCGTTTCAAAAATAGGAGGTGCACACCTAGCGCATAAAGTCTTAAGTTTAAAGTTTCATAATTAGGCTCTAGAACGTTCACAGACAGACACACAGGCAGACACAAACAGATGTCATTCCGAAAATAGTCACATTCAATTTAGGCAAGGTCAAAACGTGTATATCTGTTGAAATCTCGAGTTCGGCATTTTTCATGATTACTTATTACTTTGTAAAAGAAAGAAAAAAAAAATATTAGATTCATTATACAGTTTTTCAATCGACGCTAAATACAAAGTTAACAATTCGACTCAGAGAAGGTCGAAACGTATAGATCGAAATTTTTCATGATTACAAGACTTACTTACTTCGTAAAAGAAAGTAAAAAAAACACCATCCTACAGCAATTTATTAATTATTAATAAATAAAACTGTCTTACTATACAAATAAAAACTAAGTTATTAGGCGTCAGAATAATTTTTAAATGTCAAAATAAATATATTCTATGAATATCAAAATGCATAACGAGTTGTGTAAATAATAAAGTTATAATATAGATGGAAATGTATCATTTTATAGAATTAAATTGCTATTTGTGAATTGTGTCAATAAAGATACTTTAAATTTAACATATTAAAAATTCGTAATTTCCCGGTAAGTAATTGTATATTTTGTACTGAAAATTCAATTTTCTCAATAATTATGTTAAAATGACTGATCAAAAAACAAATATATATATATATATATATATATATATATATATATAATTAGTTCATAATAATCGTTGAGTCATCGATTAAATTCATAAAAATTATTAATATTATATTGATGAAGAATGGATATATAGGCACATAGTGCCCACGGGTTAACCTAGTATATACATATAATCGTAATTGATAACCGTAATTACTAATTAGCTCGCTGTGAACAGAACCATATATAGAAACAGGTGTAACAGACGTACGCCGCTGCCGCTTACCTTGGAACAAATTGATTCGAAGCTCGTTTCGGCCGGTACTCAGGGTGTACCATGAACAACATGTGCGGGAAGCCGGTGCCGAAGTACGCGCCGTCAGTATGGTGGTGACGTGACGATTTGGGCGTGTACACGTCCATACATTTCGGACAGTACGATTTGACCATTGCCTCGCCGGGCACGTCGGACAGACCGAGCGGCAGCATCGGCTGTGATTCACAGTAGACGCGCGGGCAATAGCCGAAATCGCCGCTATGGTATTTCTCGATCATCTGTGCGATACCCCGATTTGTTAATATGTAACGGGCGTGGATCAGGCCGTACAGCATCTCCGCGGCCTGCTCCACCAAATCCGACTGATTTGGATTATCTTCCAACTCGTCATCTGCAATGTTACGATGTTCCTTCCATAATTAATTTATGCAGAAAAAAAAATTGTTTGACCACTGATACTTTTAAAGAAAAAGCCTTATTAATTACAACTGCGGTTTGAAGAGATATGATGAAAAAGTAATAAAATTCTTTAATTGGATATTTTAAATTACAAAAAAATAAAAAAAATGTCCTTTTAGGTTCACAATAATGTAGACAAAAAACATTTAAATAAATATAAATATATATATATATATATATCACCCCTCCGAGTTCCCCCACTCGGTGCACTAGGCGGGGTTTTCTGAATTTAATGCCGTGCACTAGGCGAGGTACGAGTATATATATATATATATATATATATATATATATATATATATATATATATATATAAATACAGAGTACATAATACTTAAGTACATTTGAAAAGTACTTTAAGTAGTACTGGAAAATACTGAATACTGAAGTACTTTTCATGAGTACTTGTCCCAGCTCTGCCGATCACTATAGCTCTATTGTACTTCGTACGACGAGCTAAATCTGGTTATTAAATTTGGTAAACGTTGGTAATCCAATTATTTAATCGATGATTAACCGAATAACCATGGTTAAACATATAATAAGACGTCAACCATTTTGTGTTATAAATATTTTAATGTATCATTTAAATTAAACAAAAAAATATAATAAGCAGAGAACAAGTTAGTAGGAAATATTTAAATATCTGGAGTGGCCTGCAACTCAACTTTCTTTTACGCAGTTTTCACTAGATATAAACATATGTATATAACCAAAACAAGCTGCCAAACTAACCAATACTCTACAGAAATATCCTAAAATGCCATTTATCTAATGTCTATTTTGTTTTCCTGACAAAAAAGCAGATGATCGATACGTATACAATTACATTTAATTTCATTAAAAAAATATCTGGAGTGGCCTGCACTCAACTTTCTTTTACGCAGTTTTCACTAGATATAGACATATGTATATAACCAAAACTAACCAATACTCTACAGAAATATTCTGAAATGTCATTTATCTAATTGAGTCTATTTTGTTTTCCTATCAAAAGCGCAGATGATCCGATTTTATAAGCTACATGCGCGAATCCATGGCAACACGTAAACAAGATATTTCTGTTTCGCGTAGCATTTTTCTCGCAACTGGTACATTTTTTGAAGAAATGTTTCAAACAAAAGTTGTGCAAAATATTATTATCTTTCATTATGAACATAACTATATTTGCCGTAAGTGTAGCCGTTCTAGTGATATTGGAGATAGAACAAAAAATGCATAGAGTAAACATGCACTTCCGGTGTTTAAATATTCTTTTCAGATATAGGAGGTGCACATCTAGGGCATAAGTTTGAAGTTTCATAATTTTACGTTCGACAGTTTTGGCTCTAGAGCGTTCACAGCCACACACACACACACACATACATCATTCCGAAAATAATCACATTCTACTCAGGAAAGCTCAAAACGTGTATTTGGGTGTTATATTTACTTATAATATATTTAGCTGAATTTTTAGGTAATCGTTGGTAATTCAATTATTTAATCGATGGTTAAACCATTTTGTGTTATAAATATTTTAATCATTTAAATTAGAGAAAAAATATAATAATAAACAGAGAACAAGTTATTAGGAAATATTTAGAAATATGGTTCATATAATAGTTTTAAAAATGTGCCTAAACAATTGAAACATGCAAAGAAAAAAAATGAAGGTTAAGGTGAAAATTTCTTGAACTTACCAGGTTCCAGGTCCAAAATCATGTCTAGTGCCTGCCTATAATGTGGTACTTGTTCATTTAAACCCGTTAAATTAAATTTGTCTTGAATATAATCCTCATCAACCTAAATTCGAAGTAAACGAAAATACATTTGACAGTTGTAGAAAACATTTAGTCACTCATTGAATATACCTCGCAAAAGAATTCGTTTCCTCTTAAACCGCAGAACCATGAAATCCATGATACCTCCTCTGAACTGCTCATTTTCCTATAATTTTTACAAAGAATCTTTTCACTTTACGATTTGACAACACGCAAAATGGAGTTTCTGAGCAACACACACAAACAAATTCATTGCATTTACAGCCTAAAAACACCAGTTTCCTATAATATTAACAATTTAAAACGACTAAAATACGTATACGATTAATAATTCGGCGGTAAAACGTAAATTTTCTATGTGTAAATTAGAGAAATTACGATGAAATTATTACCTTTTTGTACCCTGATTAGCCACGCTTACGCTACTTGTAAAGAGGAATATTCCAATTTGCGACTGCTAGAGTCATCTGTCTGGATATAACTGCACTGAACGACTAACTCGGGCAACTGTCTAGCAAATTTCACCAAACTGCATTTTATGTATAAATTATTTGCGAAAATCGATTATTTATATTTTATTATATAGACTCATAAACAAGTATAAACCGAAAAACCAAATAGCTTTTATTGTATAATTGAATAACACATCGAATATTAGAATATAAATATTGTATAAATAAATACAGCTAGCTTCATGTATGTGGAAAATCTTTGGTTTCTCGGTATAATTGTATTTGTTATCATATATGTCAAACTAATTTTAATAACAAATAATCATGGTACACTACTGTAATTTTATTAATGATAAGATTATAGTAAGTGAACTGTAACGATGCACTATTCATTTTGGTGGGACTATAAATATGAAAATTTCTTATTTTATGGCTATAATATCACGTCGATTCCCGTTTTATTGGTAACATGTGCGGGTTTGTTGATTTTTTCGTTGTTGCTGGAAATGTTGAAGATGTTACAAGCTAAAGTGCGCCAAAAACGACTAATGCTGATGAACGCCCAACTTCGCGCGATTTGCCCCAGTGAAAGTGATACGTTATTGACAAATTCAACGGACGCAAGCACTTCGACTCACGAACCGAGACTTTCTAGCAAGGATAGGGCTATACCGATTCTCACGGCGAGAGACAGGTACACCATGTGTCCAAATCATATACAAAATAAAACATTCTTTTCCGGTATTATAATCTACATTTTATCGTTTTCGAGATAGAAGGTTTTCTTAAATTCAAAACATATTTTTATGTTTTCTAATTAACTTTCGAGGTTGTTTTCTACTTTCTTTACCGAAGTCTTGTAATCATGAATTATTACAAACTCGAGATTTAAACGGATATATACACGTTTTGAGCTTCCTTGAATCGAATCTGACTATTTTCGGAATGATCTCTGTGTGTGTGTGTATGTCTGTAGAGCCACGTAAAATTTCAAACTTAATACTAGTATATGCCCTCTTATTTTTGAAAAGAATATTCAAACACCGGAAGTGCATGTTTACTCTATGCATTATTTTGTTCTATCTCCAATATCACTAGAACGGCTACACTAACGGCAAATATAGTTATGTTCATAATGAAAGTGATTAATATTTCGCACAACTTTTGTTTGAAACATTTCTTCAAAAAATGTACCAGTTGCGAGAAAAATGCTACGAAAAATCATACATATATGCATTTTTGTTCTATCTCCAATATCACTAGAACGGCTGCACTAATGGCAAATATAGTTATATTCATAATGAAAGAGATTAATATTTCGCACAACTTTTGTTTGAAACATTTCTTCAAAAAAGGTACCAGTTGCGAGAAAAATGCTACGAAATATTATAAAATATGCATTTTTGTTCTATCTCCAATATCACTAGAACGGCTGCACTAACGGCAAATATAGTTATGTTCATAATGAAAGAGATTAATATTTCGCACAACTTTTGTTTGAAACATTTCTTCAAAAAATGTACCAGTTGCGAGAAAAATGCTACGAAATATTATAAATATATGCATTTTTGTTCTATCTCCAATATCACTAGAACGGCTGCACTTACGGCAAATATAGTTATGTTCATAATGAAAGAGATTAATATTTCGCACAACTTTTGTTTGAAACATTTCTTCAAAAAATGTACCAGTTGCGAGAAAAATGCTACGCGAAACATTATAAATATCTTGTTTACGTGTTGCCATGGATTCGCATGTAGCTTATAAAATCGGATCATCTGCGCCTTTGATAAGAAAACAAAATAGACTCATATATATATATATATATATATATATATATATATATATATATATATATATATAAAGTTTCTTTGAAAAATATACCAGTTACAAGAAAACTGCTCGTTTCTGACTATTTTCGACTGATGTGTGTCTGTGACCACTCTACAGCAAGAACTGTTGATGAAATTATAAAATCTCCTATTTTTGAAAACAATAACTTAATCAGAAGCAATGGTTACTCTTGCTACTTTTTTAATATCTCGTAAACGACAATAGTGAATGAAACATTTGTATAGCAAATTTTGTTTGAAAAATCTGCAAAAAAAACTGGATTTGACTTTTTTTATGTGGAGTTAGAGAAAAAGTGACTATAATAAATGTTGAAGAATTCAATATATTATTAAATATGACTAATTGAGAAAAATTGTATTGTTTCTTGTTGAATAAAATTGATAAAATTGTTTGATATTATAGAGTGCTGTATGTTTTCAATGACCTTCTTTTGTGGTTGAGTCAACAAATCACTGGTTATCTGTTGATGTTATCTGTTATGCTGTACAATGGTTATATGGTGGTTGCAGTCATCATTGGTTCAGCAATTGGTTATTTCTTGTTTGGTCCCACTTTGTTGAAGATTAACATCGAAAACTGCAATGTCAAAAAGAATATGTTTTGTATGTCGGATTGCGCAGACCCAGGTATGTATAGTACAGACTTACGTTATCAACCTAAAATAAACTGATAAAAAATATAAATTTTAATAAATTTAGATATTCAAGATTTCGAAATGAGTGAATATTCGGAAAGTAGTTCATACTCCTATTCTGGTTCATATGCATCCCAACAATCCCGATACCGGTGATCCTAACACTTCCTAATCTTGTTATGTTCATATAAATTCCTATATGTGTTTTGTTAATAAAAATATTATTGCATATATATTGTTTTGTTATTCTAATTATATGTTTTTAACTAATTTATATTATATTTAGATAAAACGGCGTTATTGCGAACGAATAGTGTAACAGTAACAAAAGCTGTTGAAACATCTCCAGTTTGTCACGCATCAACATCAACATCAAGTACTACAGTTATTTTAGAAGCTGGACATTCTTAAAAACTACAATTATATTATTATATATTTCCTATACAGGGTTCATTTCATCATATAATTTGCCAATTTTACATTACAAACTATAACAAACAAAAGTAAATTTCTATATCCAGCCGCAAAATTTAAAAATTTGTATTATTTTGCTCTTTATGAACTTTATTCCCAAAATGTGTTACGCCCTATTCTTTGTCAATTTAGCAAAATCTATGTTCATAGGAATTCTCCCGGGGCAGTCATCACAATATTCCATTTGTTATCGTTACAACGCTCTTTATCAAAATCGCCTATTTACTAAGTTTATCTCGAAATTGGTAGCCACTTGAAATTTCAGGTGGCTTTAGTTTCGATTTAATCAATTCTAAGTCAGTTCTAATTGCAATATTAATATTAAAAACATCACACGTTTTATCGTTACGTTTTCGTAACTTGTAAATATAATCGCCAAAAGTGGTTAACTGTTTGAAATACGTATTTTATTAAAAAAAAAAAAAACATTAAAACATTTTTCTTTTTGTACTTTTGTAGAAGTTATCATTATTTTTATTAGATAAACTAAGTGTGATACGCAGCTAATTAAAAAATTAAACTACACACATACATATATATATATATATATATATATATATATATATATATATATATATATATATATATATATATATATATACACACGTACCTCGCCTAGTCACCCCCCGCCTAGAACACGAGCTAATCCTCGCCTAGTACACCGGCGGCACGTCACCTCACTCCGACCGTAGTGTCGCGCGCAATGTTACAAACGGTATTCCGAACATTTCTTTCGTGTTTTACTAATAGTTATAATGGAAACTCCTTGTTTTTAACGTGGCCATTAATTTATATTTTAATAGAACTATTTTTTACGTCCATGTTGAACCGACTCAAACATTAAACTCTTATCTCTGCATTATTTGGAAATAATTAATATCCTAGCTCGTTGCGCGTGGTGCGGATAGACCGGCCTCTCCTCAGCCGGTGCACTAGGCGGGGATTTCTGAATTTAATGCCGTGCACTAGGCGAGGTACGAGTGTATATATATATATATATATATATATATATATTTACAGTATTTTGTTTTGAATTATACGTATTGCTAAGACGTAGTTACTCAGCAAACACAAAAATGTACAAACATCCCATATAGCACAGAATGGCTAAAGACGTAATAAAGACGTCTAATAGATGAAATATTTTAAGATGTCGTCTATTGGACGTCTTTATTACGTCTTTAAGGGACTCCGTGCTAATGGGATAAATATACATGTGTTTGCTGGCTACACTTATGCCCATTTTATTTTTTCATATATATATATATATATATATAAATATATATAACTCAGCATACACATTACGTATCTGATACATTACATTTAGAGAACAGCTCAGATATATACTAGATATGTAGCAAATACTTAGTTATACGTTGTGTGTTTGCTGGGATATATATATATATATATATATATATATATATATATATATATATATATATATATATATATATATGTATATATATATATATATATATTTTTTTTTTCTAAGGCATATCAACTACGTTTATGAAATTGTTTTAAAAATAATGCAATGCATACATATTTATTTAGTAAGATTTAAAATTCGTGTAGTTTAAATGAATGGTTGTGAACTTCTTTATTGCCAAACATGCACTATTATGTTGCTAAATTTATAAAAAACTGTGTCAAATATAAAATTGCGTTAATTTAATAGATAGTTTATTTGTTATATGTATCAGATTATATATATATATCGTTCTTGTTATATAATAAATAAAAGTGGTTTTATATTGTATTTTCTAGCATAAACTGTACATTTTGAATAAAATATTATAATTAATAATAATTTATTATTCATTTGATTGTTATTACAAGGTCTTCCGATACAAAATACAATGACACTGCGAATTATTTCTCACATAAGTAGATAAGTGGCACATGCTAGTGTACTCGAGCGTCGAGCATTATTGACATATTTCAAATAACTAAAACATGACTGAAAACATGAATTCGCGCATAGAAAATAAACATATTTTGCACAGTGGCATTTTTAATGCCACATTGCGAAATTGGCAAACAATAAATTGCGAGATTTCGCCCGACAATTTGATGTACCCGTTGTTTATTGTGTAAGAGAGGTTATGTAATTATTTACATATTTAATAATATATTTATATATATTTAAAATATGAATGAATATATGTTTTAAATTGTAGGGATGCTGAAGATGCTGTGCAATCTATTGGTAGTATGCCTGGTGTATTTAGATATGGTGTAAATAAGTTAAAAGAACATTTAACGCCTTTAGTTGCAAAGGGTTTAAGTTCGGTTTTATTGTTTGGGGTTCCTGAGGATTTACCCAAGGTATTTGAACCCTATTCATTAATACAATTTACATATTTTTAAATGGTTTTTACTCTACTGTGTTTTTTTGAGACGAGAATGTTGCCGCGAGACGAGACTGAAATTCTCGAGACTCGAGTTTCAAGTCTCGTGTCTCGAAATGACTCGTGTCTCAAACAGTCTTGTGCCTCTAGAAATTTCGGGTCTCGAAAATTCTCGAGGCTATAAAAAATATGGATACTCAAATTTTAACGACGTTTTCACAACCCATAGCAATTTTTACAATGTTGAATCTCTTATTTTGTCACTATTTCATTTCTGATTATTTTAATATGGAAAAATTAAAAAAATTAAAATTGAGTATTTTTTACTTTCTTTTACGAAGTAATATGAAGTCTTGTAATCATAAAAAATTTCGAACTCGAGATTTCAACGGATATACACACGTTTTGACCTTCCCTGAATCGAATGTGACTATTTTCGGAATGACGTCTGTCTGTCTGTGTGTCTGTGAACCCTCTAGAGCCAAAACTGTCGAACGTAAAATTATGAAACTTCAAACTTAAGACTTGTATATGCCCTAGATGTGCACCTTCTATTTTTGAAAAGAATTCTCAAACCGGTAGTGCATTTTTGTTCTATCTCCAATATCACTAGAACGGCTACACTTACGGCAAATATAGTTTTATTCATAATGAAAGATATTAATATTTCGCACAACTTTTGTTTGAAACATTTCTTCAAAAAATGTACCAGTTGCGAGAAAAATGCTACGCGAAACATTATAAATATCTTGTTTACGTTGCCATGGATTCGCATGTAGCTTATAAAATCGGATCATCTGCTATTTTGACAGGAAAACAAAATAGACTCAATTAGATAAATGACATTTCAGGATATTTCTGTAGAGTATTGGTTAGTTTGATAGCAGGTTTTAGTTATATATATATATATATATATATATATATATATATATATATATATATATATATATATATGTCTAGTGAAAACTGCGTAAATGAAAGTCGAGTGCAGGCCACTCCAGATATTTTACAGATAATATTTGTATGAAAACAATGTTGAATCTCTTATTTTATCACTATTTCATTTCTGACTATTTTATTACGGAAAAATAAATTATTTAAAATTGAGCGCTTTTTAATTTTGCTAGTGAATGTTTCTATAAAAATATTTTACTTTTAGAAAATTTACATTTGATTCGTTTCTAAAAGATTGTGCTCAGTAGTATTTCGTTTGTACTACATTAATTTATAATAGTTGCAGCATTTCATATTATTATTAAATACACTAATACACTAACTTTACCTGTTTAAATAATGAAATATGTCTAAATACTGAAAAATGAGATAAAAGAAATGACTGTTGATAGTAAGAATGTATCAAAAAATAATTTTGTGTGTGATTGTAAAAATACATAATGTGCGATATTTCCGGGATTCCCTAAATTTCTCCAACCAGAATCTCTAACCCAAAATAAATGAATAGGATGAATTGGGAACACATGCCGACAGTAAAAGGAATCCTGTGGTTCAGATACTGCCAAAACTCCGCAAATGGTTCCCTAACTTAACGATCGCTTGCGACGTTTGCTTATGCCCTTATACAGCGCATGGACATTGCGGTGTTATGTATGCAAACGGTGTTATTGATAATGAAGCCAGTATTAAACGAATCGCAGAAGTTTCCCTAAACTATGCGAAAGCAGGTATTATCCTTTAAAAGACTACAACTGTGGGGTCTGAATAACCCCAATTAGTCCTTGTTTCCAATGTACCAGCATTTTAATACATTTTGAAACAGGTGCGCACATAATCGCCCCATCGGACATGATGGACGGTCGTATAAAAGCGATCAAAGACATTTTACGAGCAAACCAACTTGGCAATACTACAGCAGTATTGTCATACTCTGCGAAATTCGCATCGAGTTTTTACGGACCATTTAGGGACGCTGCGAAATCAAAGCCAGCATTCGGAGACCGGAAATGTTACCAATTGCCACCGGGTAGCAAAGGGTTAGCGGCTAGAGCGGTCGTAAGTTCATAAAATGGCCACTATTTTGTAAATACGATTCATGAAATGGCCACTACTTTGTAAATGCTGTTCATAAAATGGCCGCTATTTTGTAAATGCTGTTCATAAAATGGCCACCGTTTTGTAAATGCTGTTCATAAAATATTCACCATTTTTTAAATGCTGTTCATGCAATTGCCGCCATTTTGTAATTGCTGTTCATAAAATGGCCGCACATGCTTTAAAATCATAATTTATTAGAATTAATTTGTATTAAGGCTCGCGATATTGAAGAAGGAGCCGATATGCTTATGGTTAAACCGGGTTTAGCGTATTTAGACATGGTTAGGCAGGTTAAGGAAACACATCCCGAATATCCCCTATTTATTTATCAAGTTTCGGGAGAGTATGCCATGATTTATTATGCGGCGAAAAATGGTGCGGTTGATTTTAAAACTTTGCTCTCTGAAATTTTACTGTCGATGCGTCGAGCAGGTACGTTTTATTTCCCCCCACAATTATTCAAATTAAAATTTTTTTTTTTGTGTATTTTACAGGTGCTGATGTAATTATTTCATACTTTACGCCAGTTATATTAGATTGGTTACAAGTTAAAAGTAAATATTAAACTTTCTTAATGAATTAAAATGAACAAAACATTATTTTCTCGTTAAACAATTAGATATATGTATATTTTTATGATATAAATAAATTATTGTGTAAAAATATATAATTATGTATTTTATTTCGTTGTACGAAGTATTCGGTAGGGTCTGTGGCATTCTCAGAACAATTTCCTTAACAAAAAGTATTTTCGGAGTTATAAGACCCCCAAAAAATACGTAAATACCAAAAATTCTAAGATATATCAAAAAAAAAATTCATTTTTGCTATAAATATATCTTGAAAATTTCAAATTTCCATTCTGTTCCCGCTTGAACCAATACGTAAAATTGTGTACAACCTTCGACTAAAAACTAGATAGATGAGCCACCCAACGCTATGTAGGTCGTATCAAACCACCAGGATTATTTCCAGAACAATGCTCTATCTAGTTATCTGTACATCGTGCACGTTCCAGAGCAAAGAAGCGCTTCTACGTGGGCCAATCACGTGTAGACAAGTCGAATAAGCCGCACCAATCAACACACCGTATGCGTAAGGTTTGACCAATCAGAACAGTACACGACGAAATTTATACATATATTTCGAGGCGCTACTAAATTTGCTTCAGTGAACTAAAAACGCTTCATCGTACTGCATGCGTGCATGCCTGGTTTAAATAAAGTGTTCGTTTGTAACAATTAGGCATCAAATATTTATTTATAAGGTATGTACACGCTATCTAAATCCTTTTAGGTTTAATATAGGGTTTTTATATAGTTGTTTTATCGAAATACCGGAATGTTAGGGGTTGAGGGGTGGTACAGTTGATTTATATAAATGAAAAATTGATTTATTTTTAATATGACGGGTGTATTATATGATTTTTGGGGTTTTATTGAGCGAAATTGTGAGAAACCGGTGGGTTGATTAGGGACACGTAGGCAAATCGGTGATGACAGTTATTTGGTGTCGTGTGCCATATATAGCATATGTATTGATATTTTGTAGTGAATATAGGGCAAAGTTTTAATTGAAGGTTTATTTTTTATGTTTATAGTTTAAAATCTCAACGAGATGAGATTTGCGGTGGTATTCGGGGCGTTGTGCCTCATGGCCTGTGTGGCCGCGGCCAAAGAGGACAAAAAAGAAAAGGACAAGGAATTTGGGACAGTCGTCGGCATTGATTTGGGCACCACATATTCATGGTAAGTTCAATATTTTTACTATTTTGCCATATTCTGCCGTATGGTCACTTCAAATAATTATAAAATTAATCAATAATGTCTCTTATTCAAAAGGAATTAAACTAAAACTATATTTATTATAAAATAATACACGTAGATTGATGACGTAGGAATATTTTCGTGTTGCCACACACGCACACAGACAGACACACACACACACACAGACACACACACACACACAGACACACACACACACACACACACACACACACAGACTGACAGACAGACACACACACACAGACAGACAGACACACACACACACACAGACAGACACACACACACAGACAGACACACACAGACAGACACACACAGACAGACACACACAGACAGACACACACAGACAGACACACACAGGCAGACACACACACACACACGCATATATATATATATATATATATATATATATATATATATATATATATATATATATATATATATATATAGAACAGATTAGGAATGGGCGATCCTTTCACACCAAGACTTTAAGACAGGCTCACTTTAACTTCGTTGACCTTGAAGTTCATTTGATCAAATATTTAAATTGTTAGTGATTCCTTCTATAATTACATTTAATTTTGGGTTGGCAATAGTTTGCGCTTTACAAAATAATGTTTATTTGAGGTTATTTAATGTTTCTATTAATTCATTTTGTATTTTTTCTATAAAATAAATATAAATTTGTCATATATTAACAAATTTAGTACCTTCAAATCCATAGATAAACAAATTAAATACATAATTTTGTAATCTGGTAATTGTATTTTCATATATATTATGTTTTGGCAACGAATACCACTTTAAGACGCAAATCTGTCTTCAAGTTAGACGAACTTGAAGTCAGGTCGGGCGCAAACACACTAGCACTCACTTTAACATCCTACCTTAAAGTCTTGGTGTGAAAAGGGCATAAGCTTAACTAAGGTGGCAAAAAATAGAACTATAGTTGTTGCGGGTGATTTTTCATTGGTCGGAAATTTGAATTTAAGCGGGTATTCATTTCATGCTTTTGCGAAAATACGCAAGATATGAATTTCGAAAGCGGTAAATTAGAATCTCATCCTATTACACAAAAACAATCTTATCCAGCAGTTAAATGCCATAAAAGTTTAAATTTGATTTGTGTTCCATTCGTTGTCAATATATTTAATTAAAAAGAACTAAAAAAACTACGCCTTAAATAAAATGAATCTATATCTGGAAACATTCCTCAGTGTGGGTGTGTACAAGAATGGCCGCGTGGAGATCATCGCCAACGACCAGGGTAACCGTATCACCCCCTCATACGTCGCATTCACCCCCGACGGCGAGCGTCTCATCGGCGACGCTGCAAAGAATCAGCTGACAACCAATCCCGAGAACACAGTTTTCGACGCTAAACGGCTGATCGGTCGCGATTGGACCGACACAACCGTTCAGCATGACGTGAAATTTTTCCCATTTAAAGTGATTGAGAAAAATCACAAGCCTCATATAGCGGTGGCGACATCGCAGGGCGATAAAGTGTTCGCGCCCGAAGAGATCTCTGCGATGGTGTTGGGCAAGATGAAGGAAACGGCCGAGGCGTATTTGGGCAAAAAGGTGACGCACGCCGTTGTTACGGTCCCCGCGTATTTCAATGACGCCCAACGACAGGCGACCAAGGACGCTGGCACCATTGCTGGATTGAACGTTATGCGAATTATCAATGAACCGACAGCGGCGGCTATTGCCTATGGATTGGACAAGAAAGATGGCGAGAAGAATGTATTGGTATTCGATTTGGGCGGCGGCACTTTCGACGTGTCGCTTCTTACCATTGATAATGGAGTATTTGAGGTGAGTCATTTATATATAAGAAAGTATAAATTCATTTGTCATAGATGAGCGAACCTAGAATTACTTTTGGCGAGACTTGTCTTTAAATAATAAAAATTGAGAGTTCAATGAACTCAAAAGTTATGTTTGTTGGGTAACTGTTTAGTTGCCCCTAAGGCTGTTCACCTTGATCTAGTACAAGTAAATAGTTATGCTTCACTTAACTTCCTATTTTAAAAAAAGAATCCACCTGATTTATGAATAGAATGATGATTACGTAGTACATTTGACGACTTCCCGATTGGTCGAGGCGCGTGAGAATGCCTAATTCAGTCCAACAACTCAACTGATATTAAGCCTATATTCATTTCATTTCTTTTTTATTTGCAATTTAATCTAAATATTTCATTTTATTTAATTATAGGTAGTTGCAACCAATGGCGATACGCATTTGGGTGGTGAAGATTTCGATCAGCGTGTTATGGACCACTTCATCAAATTGTACAAGAAGAAGAAAGGCAAGGATATCCGTAAGGACAATCGGGCCGTGCAAAAATTGCGTCGTGAAGTCGAGAAGGCGAAGCGCGCACTGTCTTCAAGTCACCAAGTTCGCATTGAGATCGAGTCGTTCTTTGAAGGCGATGATTTCTCCGAAACTTTAACTCGTGCCAAATTCGAAGAATTAAACATGGTATGTTTATTAGGTTTACCCATGGGCACCATGCATTTCATTCTTCATCGATATACAACAACAACATAGCATTTGTTTTTTATAATCAAACAGTTCCGACTGTATTTTGAATTTTAGTTACCATAGAAATATATATAAACAAAGCGTTCTACACCAACATTCACATTCACCTGAATATATTTACGTAGATGCATATGTATAAGATATTTCTGTGTTATTAATTATCTAATTTGTTTAAAGGATCTTTTCCGTTCGACAATGAAACCAGTCCAGAAAGTCCTGGAAGATGCTGACATGAACAAAAAGGATGTGGACGAAATCGTTTTGGTCGGTGGTTCAACTCGTATTCCAAAAGTGCAGCAACTTGTCAAAGAATTCTTTGGCGGCAAAGAACCTTCCCGCGGAATCAACCCTGACGAAGCAGTCGCTTATGGTGCCGCTGTCCAGGCCGGAGTCCTATCCGGTGAACAAGACACAGACGCCATCGTCCTCTTGGACGTTAATCCATTAACAATGGGCATCGAGACTGTCGGCGGTGTGATGACAAAACTAATCCCACGTAACACAGTCATCCCAACTAAGAAATCCCAGATTTTCTCAACGGCATCAGATAATCAGCACACTGTCACCATTCAAGTGTACGAAGGCGAACGTCCAATGACGAAAGATAACCATTTATTAGGCAAATTTGATTTGACTGGAATCCCGCCCGCGCCTCGCGGCATCCCTCAAATCGAGGTGACATTTGAGATTGATGCGAATGGTATTTTGCAAGTGTCGGCTGAGGACAAAGGAACTGGAAACCGGGAGAAGATTGTTATTACGAATGATCAGAATCGCTTGACACCTGATGACATTGACCGGATGATTAGGGATGCGGAGAAATTCGCGGATGAGGACAAGAAATTGAAGGAGCGCGTTGAGGCGAGGAATGAGCTCGAAAGTTATGCGTACTCGCTTAAAAACCAACTGCAAGATAAGGATAAACTGGGCTCGAAGGTTTCGGGCGAAGAGAAAACCAAAATGGAGGAGGCCATTGATGATAAAATTAAGTGGCTGGAAGAGAACCAAGATACCGATTCGGAGGAGTATAAGAAACAGAAGAAAGAACTTGAGGACATTGTGCAACCAATCATTGCTAAGTTGTACCAGAGCACCGGTGGGGCTCCGCCGCCAGCTGGCGACGAGGACGAAGACCTTAAGGACGAGTTGTGAGGACGTGACTTGTAAAAGACTGACTAATAGAATAAATTACAAAAAGAAATAATTCAGTGCACCGAAGGGGGAATGATTTGGACCCATTTAATAAGCGTTGAAACAAGTGTGGGTGCGTATTTTCTCTCAACAAAACAACTTTTAAATAAATAGTCATTTTCGTGATCTGTGATCACTTTGAAGCAAGTTTGGGTTTTGTTTTGTACTATTTTTTCCAAATATATAAATCATGATTGAATGTATGTGTGTGTGCGTGTGTGGTGTAAGCTGATTGTGTATTTCGTTTTTAGTAATATATTTTTTTTTAATAATTTATTATTTTAGGGTTTATTTTTGAAAGATAATTAGCTGACGCCACACATTGGTACAGCATGTTTTTTTTTATGATAATTATGATTTATTTATAATAATATTACTGTTGTACGATTTATTAAAGATTCCATTTAATTTTACATCATAATTACCATTGTCAACTTATAAGTAGTTCTTTGTACATCAGTAGTTAGATTTTTTGTTGAATTAAATCTAAGATCGTTTTCAATAAAACTTCCATGCATTAAAATACACATTTTAATCCCAATGTCGAATAAAGAGTCCTATAGTTTAACATGGATCCTTGCCAATTGTTCATATTTGTGCAACCAGCATAGCTTAAGTGTTGTACAAGTAGCTAGCATAACAATAATTAATGCCATCTATTGCCGACTAAATTAACTTCATATTATGTTTAACATTCTTTATAGAAAATGTTATAAATTTACAGTCTTACAATTTTTTGTAGGTTTTTTGATATACTATAAATAAAAATTATAATTTGAATAATTTTTTATGGCCTTTGGGTTATGTATATGAAAAAATCTTGTAGACGTAAATTATATTAGAATTTCTTGTAAAAGTTTCGAGTGTAATTTTTTTTTTATAAGGGGGATATATAACAGGAAGTATACGGGCGATTGGATTGAAACTGCGAACGGATTCAAAATGGATGCTAAATAATATGTGTAGCAGATTTGGTGTAAATCGCTCCGGTACCTTCAGAGGAGTAGAGGGCACAAATTTGGTCTTACTAGTGACGACTAACATCCAGTTATATATATTTTTGGATTCAGGGCGACCGGACAAACATTTTGTTAATGAAATTTTTTGATCCGAGAATGCTTTAGCTTCTCCGGTGCTTCGTACGACGAGCTAAGACTAGCCTAGTGAGATTACCAACAGATGGCAGAAAAGAAAGTTCAGATTTGATTTGAGGCTCTTCGTTTATAGAGGGCAATATGAATACCAATTTAGAGAATGCTTCGAATATTGAAAATTAGCTCGTCATACGATAGTACAAGACAGCTGTAGTCTTTGGTTGTGTGTCTGTAACATTCTCGGATCAAAAAATGTCCAAAAAGTGTTTACGAAAATGTATATTTAGGGGGCTACGTTTGTTTGTGGCCCTATAACTCCAGAAAAGGGACAATTAGATTTAAAATCTCGGCATCGTATAATAGTCATAATTTGGAACAAATTTTACGTAAGCTGGTTAGACAAACAGTAATAGAAGTATAGTATATCGTTACAGGATTAATGTCACATTAATGCTTGACGTATGTTTCTATGGCAAACAATGCGTCGTGCGTCTTTTTCCCTCGTTTACCCCAAATTTGTGGCAAAAATGGCAAAAGCCGAACGTTCGACGATAATCCCCTAACAGATTTTTTTTTTGATTTTGTTTTGTTGTTGTGCACCAGTCACTATACTGAAAGCAAACACTACCAGATCACAGACAGATGGTTTGCACAAATGGAAAGGAAAAAATTGTTGATAAATACGATTTTATGTAGTTGAAAATGCTTGCGAATATTAGGAAAATTGGCACGCATTTCTGTCTACTTTTAGAGGGTGCACCAGACCTAATGGCGTAGAAATAATACTTGTTTTACGGATAACACGCTTAGGTACCACGCACCTATGCGTCCAGCTCGCCTTGTAAGTAATTTATGCGATGCGAGTAATTATTATAGCCTTTTGGTTAACAATTTGAAATAATGTTATAGATATAAAAAGTCTTACAATTCTTTGTAGAGTATTTAGATATATATATATATATACAAAAAAAAATCCGGCGAGCTAAAAATCGCGTCCCGTCGAACTATTCAATTGGAAAGATCGGTGAGGAGTGGAATGATTGAGTCGTGTGCTGGCCACAACAGATATTTCCTACCTATTTTTAGATCAGAACCAATAACAAAATATCAGAAACTATTGTTGTCCATACGTCTTTGACCGTTGTATATATATATACTACATATTTTCTATTCTTTATCTTATAGGAAGCCGGGACCCGGGACCCGAGACCCGGGAGATCAAGAGCCACTCGATGCATGAATGGAGCGAATTGTGTAAGATACGTTGGCGGAGTATTTAACACGTGTTTCCATTATTGCCGCGTGAGCACGCCACTATAGTGGACACCGTGCAATTTATTACCCAAATTCATTTGGTTTTTGTGGAAAACTAAATAGCGCGCCAACAAAACATATGATGTTGTTGTTGTTGTTTGCAGCCAATGAAAGGACCAGCTACATAGACGTACATATTTTTATCTCACCGTATACGAAGTAAAGCTAAAGCATTCAGTGCGTGTCTGTAATTTTCTCGGATAAAAATATTTCCTTGACCAAAAGTTCTCTTATACTTGGATATTAGTACCAAATTTGGAGCCTCTACTCCTCTAAAAGTACCGAACGATTTGGAAAAAAAGATCTTTAAATTATTATATAACCTCGACTTTTACGGTGAAAGGCTTCGCCATTACTTCATAATCTGTGCTTTCCCAAGAAAACTGGTCAAGAATTTTGAGATATTCCAAACATTTGTAAACATTTTTTTGGCGGGCGAAAATATTATATATATATATATATATATATATATATATATATATATATATATATATATATATATATATATATATATTTTATGAATTTTAATGGTTTGAGTTATTGTATTTTAACATATGACCGTTTATCAACATTTAAAGTCTACATTGATAGATAAAAGCGAATCAAACGCCTAAAGGATTGTTCACAGCTAAAGAATTAGTAATTAAGCTTAGAAATTATAAGTAATAATTTCAGTTTGTTGTATGACATATAAGGTGAACGTTCACAGCAACAAAATGTATCATACATTGTGTTAGTTTTGTTGCTTAGAATGTTAACATTGCTTATCATAATACAAACTAGATTATTATTTGTAATTTCTAAGCCTAATTACTAAATGATTCGCTGTGAACAATCCTTAAGTAGATAATGTTAATGTGAAAACTCTATGAAAATATTAATTTTGAAGATTTGAGGTGTATTTAGTATGTTGTGTAGTATACAAATACTGGCATCTGATATATTAAATTGATATTGTATGCCAATGACATATATATATATATATATATATATATATATATATATATATATATATATATATATATATATATATATATATATATATATATATATATATATATATAACGACATACGGAGATATATATATATATATATATATATATATATATATATATATATATATATATATATATATATATATATATATATATATATATATTATACAATACAAACGACATACGGAGATAATAACGAAAATACAAATGCGTGCGCACAAGGAAAAACCGTGTAAGGGAAATGCCTTATTTATTTAGTATAACAAATTACAAGAAAATTCGTCCCCCGTAAAATTATTCAATTAGACAGATGGACCGGTGACTTGTGAACTGTATTCTGTATATGAAATGGGCACATGTTGCCCATGGGATAATTCATTATGGTTCTTTTAATCATTTTATCTCATCAAAAAACGCAAAATTTGAATTACAAATGATCCCCACCTGAAAATCAATATATGCTACACCACTGCCATACAGAATAAAATTGAATCAGTTTATAAAAGAACATCACGAGCTATTTGTACACACACCTGGTTGTCCAAAATTCAGTGAGACGTGAAATCATCGGAAAATTAGGGAAAAACTAGAGAAAAGAGCGAAAAAAAAACCTGACAAATTTAGGGTGATATTAGCGCAATAAAACATGTATGCCTAAAAGGACCCACCACATGGGTAGCCATTTGTATGGCACTGGTCACGGTACCTTTGCCATTACGTCGTTCTCTTGGGTAGATTTTCGACGCTAATGTGCCCGAACTAATGGTAAGTAACTGGGATTCATGCTACTTGAAACGCTATGATATATAACGAAAATGTTCGTGTGTTATTTGTAAGCCAAGGAATGAATCTTTGAATTAAACGTGACGAGGATGGTCCAAAATGCAACAATCTGATTGGTTGGGTACTTCAACTTCCTAGCGCATTTAACGGATACTTATCTTTTTCGGGACAAAGTCAACAGTTTCTGAATATCAGTCTTGACTTTGTCCAGGAATGCAAATATTATTTTAACCGTTGTATGTGCGTGCGCGTAAACTTAGCACTCTTTTAGATGAAGTCTAATAGGCTGTAATGTAAACATAAACTTTTTCGTACTCGAGATTTAAACGGATGTACACGTTTTGACGAATCTAATTATTCTTTAGATGACGTACCTGTGTGCATGTGTTGATGTCTGTGTGCATGTGTGTGAACGCTTTAAAGCCAAAACTGCTAATGGAAAAATTATGAAGCTTAAAACTTTTATATCTGAAAACAATATCTTAACCGAAAGTAGTGGTTTAATCTTGTTATTTTTTCAATATCTTGAAAACAAAACGAGTTAGTGAAAAAGTGATATCAATAAAAGTTGAAGATATTAAAATTTCAAGCAACTTTTGTTTGAAAAGTTTTTTGATAAATTTACTGAAACACCGCCTTTGAAAATAAATATTTGATATATTCATTTTCCTAGTTACAATACATTTTGATTTAGTTTCATTGTTATCATAGAGTGAATTTAAAACAAAATATAGCATAATTATATATACAGGTAGTGAAAGGACAAGAAAGTCGAGTTAAGTCCACTTCAGCTTTTATTTAATTCCTTGATTACATTGCTTAAGGTGGTACTGACAATCTTTGGCCCAATTTAATGAATTTTTTTCTCAGGTTAGGATGAAGGTATCAATTTGCAATTTAAACCACCTTATTGCTCGCCTTTTTTCTACATAAAAACCATTTTTTTGTACAATAATATATGAAACTTTCCTAGATAACGCGGAGAGTATATCTAAGTCACCACTAAACGGGTGAACTCGTATCTCATCAACGGGTCATCTGAATCCAATTTTAATGTTAGATTCTAAAAGCTTATAGAATTCTCTAGAGCTTATACCAACATTTGGTGAAAAGAGTTAATATTTAACAAAATGGCGGCCGTATGAAGCAAAAACATATTCTTTTCACTTTAGGGCGCTATAAATAATAGTAATTTATAAAAATGTATATGCATATTGTTGGTATTAGTTCCAACAAATAGTATTTGATTTCATTTAAAATAAAGAACAAGCAAATCAGTCGAGTAGTTCCTTAGAAAATAGTTCGCCCAGTTTGAAAATAGTAGTTTCGAGAAGAACGCGTTTAATGATTTACAACATATATATATATACTGAATAACTTTTAACTATTTTTCATCTAACATTTATTCAGTTATCCAGATTACTTCAAAATCGCTTTAAAGGCAATCTACACACTTCAAACTATCGAAAAATGCAAAAAAAAAAACAATTTTGTGACAAATACGATAAAAAATCTTACGTCACTAATGTGTGAATAGTTTTTACTACCCTGTGTAATATCAACTAAACAAAACTATTTATATACATATATATATATATATATATATATATATATATATATATATATATATATATATATATATATATATATATATATATATATATATATATATAACAGGCAATAAATATTGAAGAACAACCCATTTGGAAATGAAATAAATAAATTCCTGTTGTGTTAGATCATCAAATACCACACAAGAGTCTATACAAATCCAAGGTATTTCAATGACAATGGGCAGATTCCCCCTGTTGAATAATATTACACTAGTGTCATCTGTCCACCCTATATTATATTGTACAGAAGAGTGGTACATCTAGTTGTTACTAATTGTGTGCACAATAAAACCACTTCTAAATATTGCCAATTCATTCTAAACATTCGTCAATGTCGCCAAATAAACAAATAAATAAATACTGAATAATCCAATCAAATCTAACCATTTTCCACAACATAAACTTTTCCTTACGCCTAAACATGATGACATTGAAAAAATACTCTAATTAAGTATTTATACATACACTATAAGTGTACCCGTAGCCACCATATGCCCATATCATATACAGAAAACCATATACTATTCGTGATTACAATACTTCTTTATTAAGACATACATAAATTCATTAAAGAATTAAGGCATTTGATGCCGCCGGGATTTGAACCTAGAACCTTCGGAGCTACGTCACCCTTGGCGATTATCTGATAATTCTTCCATCATAATAATACTTCGTATGTGAAAGTAAGAATATTATATGAAGCAGGAGCGTGGGATAATAAAAACAGATAGATAAACCATCTGAAATCGATTACCGATTAAGGAATCATTGAGACTTTGGTGTGACCACCAGAATAAAATGAAAAGTATCCGTTTAACGCCCTGCTGTTGCAGTTAAATGTCGCCCGTACATAAAACACATTTGGAAACAGCCAAAAAAGTCCTTTATTACCAAATTAACAGGCAATTGTATATAAATAGCAATTCGTTTCTCTAAACTGAATGTGTTGATGGTTTTCGACTGGTTACTTCAATTTTATTGGTGCGCCACGTGGCTCAATGCAATACTGGCACACGACCGGACATAAAGGTCACGTGCTGCAGAACAAGCCCGGATGTGACGTACAATTAGAGTATTATTAGTTATTCTCACCGTCTGCTGCTTCCCCTATAATATATAATAGTTTTGCGTTCAAAATTACGAAGCTATTTTGATAGAGGTTTTTAAATGTGTTGCTCCGTCCATCATTCATACGCACTCGAATTTGCAAGCTCAGTAGACATTATTTAATTATTATAATTAATCCGTATATTACTTTTGTCTGAATATATTGTAAAAGAAGCAAATTTCGTTCTCTGTTTAGCAACGGTAATACCAATTAGTATTTATGAACGCAGATATAATTAGATTTACAAATATATAGGTACACAAAATTTGGAGCACCCCTTAATACTGCCCTAAGAAAAATAATTAAAACATCCAAAATGTATACAGACAATTCTAAGATATTTTATATCTACAAGATTTCTTCATATTGGTAACCCAAAGGGCATAAAAAAATATTGAATATTATAATTTTTAATTTTACAATTAGCACTATTTCTTTTGTTTTGAGTAAAAAAAAAAAAAAAAAACAACATAAATATTATGTTTTTATTATTATAAAGACTTCAGGTTACTAAAACATGTGTCTACTCTTCATATAAATAATTTATATTAAAATGTCTTAAAAATATGAAGTCGAAAAATAGAAAAAGTGACTTTTCGAAATAAGTGCCGTGCGGATTATTTTGATTTTTGTCTCTATTTACTCCTGAATGATGTAGTTATCAATTGAAAGAAAAAGAAAAACCCCTGGTCATTACCTTCATTAAAAAAATTTCAGGCACACCGCGCGGTAGCAATGAATTTACTTTTCTTTTTCGCCTGTCCCGTTACTGGGGCATAAATCCCGTAAATTTTAATATTTTGGTCGGAAAAAATTAGTGTGTATTTACAAAAAAATAGTAAATATGTACCCAACATTTAAAAATAAATGATGCAGTAGTTTTCTTTAAAAAAAATCTAGAAAAATACCCTTATTTTTAAGTAACACTGGTATAGCCCCTGTACCTAAAAATAGCTGTAATTTTTTTAATATCTTGATAAACAGAAATATCGAAATATCGTTAAATTTAATCTAATCTCGTTAATAGTAACGCATCATGTAATAAAATAATGACAGTATATGTGAGCTAAAGCCCTATTTAGTTGGACAGTGAAAAGAACGGTATCATGTAAAGAATAATATAAGGATTAAGATTTGGCAAAAATGGGTGAATATGGGCAGAAAATTGGTTTTAAACAGAATGCCGTATATGTGACAACAATGTGACATATAATACGTATGGGTAGACGTAATATTAATCCGGATTATCGGCAACATCCACGGCATTTTATTAGTGTTTTCTGCGACGTGTGTTACACGTCAAATATGATTGAGATAAATGGATCGAGGTACCCGCCACGCGCACAACAAAACGTGCTTACATTTACAATGAACAGATACTGCAAATTGTATTCAAAAAGAACACATTTTACTAGCAACAAAGCTTAGACACAGTGGAAATAAGATTTTTTCAAATATAAATAATAAGAAAATCATACTGCATTGAATCTTCATTTCATAAAGAAATAAATATATTAAATCGTGCAGACTTTGTTTTAATGTTCATCGAAATTTATATTTTGTATAGTTTTATTAAGAAATCTGAAGCAATAATTCGCGTTCCGTGAAGGCAAGTTGAAGCACCTTTAATACTATAATTATACACTTCATTTAATTCGTACACAATATTATTCAGTTATCGTTTACTATATATATATATAACCACGGTTTTGAAAAGTGGTTACCCATTTGAATATATAAAAATGTATCCCATTATACCAGCACACAATAGTAACCAATTTAATATTATTCTCATCGTTGAAGGCATATAATGAAATGTTAATTTTAAAATAGGGGGGCCATACGTTTGGAACCCCTTTCAAAACCTATGCAGCGATTGGCTGCTTTAGCGATGCGATTATATTTTTTAAACTGTTACTAAAGGCGTGGTTTATTAAATTTTGAGACGTGCATCTGACACAGTACAGGGGATGGCTGAAATCTATGTCTGATGTATTTGTAATACTTACTAGTGTTGTGAGAGAGATAGAGAAACAACACATTTTTGGAAAGTATTTGAATTTAATCAAATTTAGAAAAATGATTTTTACTTTCTTGCTCAAAGTCTTAAAAGATTATTATTAGAATCTAGAAAATTTTCGCAATTCAGATTTTCACGAAAATACACGTTTTAACCTTCTCTGAATCGAATCTAACAATTTTTGTAATGGTCTCTGTGTGTGTGTACAAACTGTTGAAAGCAAAATTATGAAATATTAAACTGGTATATGGCTCCGGTGTGCATCTGTTATCTCGGAAACGGTATGAGTTAGACAAAAAATGATTCAAATAAAAGTTAAAGATATTTAAATTTCAAGCAACTTTTGTTGAAAAAGTTTTTTCGAAAAACGTACCATTTACTGAGAAATCGCCTATGAAAATGGTTATATATGAATACATATAATAAATGGTATATACAAAGTCGAGTAAAATACACTCCAGTTTTGTTTTTATTTTATATATATATATATATATATATATATATATATATATATATATATATATATATATATATATATATATATATATATATATATATTCTTAAAAGATATGCTCGTAGCAAACCTATTCAGAAAATATTATTTGTGGTTAGCTTCAGAAACTCGTCAATTCAATCAATTTCACGATCTAAATATACTCTCAGGTATAAACCAGTTTATTTAGAAATAAAATAAGTCGTCCGACATAAAATTACATATTAATATCCTGCGGTATGAAATCGAGTTTACATGTTTGCACGAAAAGAGGCGCAAAAGAGATGTGATGAGCAGGGAAATATCGATCTGTTAGGAATTGGTTTTCTCATCAAGAACACCAGAGACGAACAATAGAGGGACAAGGATAGCTGTATGATTGTTTGAGTGGGTAGGAGAAGGATAATGCGAGGTGACATGAACCTATTGTTTCGTATCCAATCACCCTTTCACAGGGTACAACTAGCCAGCAGTTCATATACGATGTATATACTGTACACTGATTTTCATTATATTCGGCATGTGCCACTTATTATCTACAACGAAGTCTCATTTTACTTGGTTCATATTTTTAGAATGTTCTAATATTACCGGCATTGATCCAGTTTACATGAAAAATCGTCACATGTCAAACTATTCAATTAGGCTAACGGATCGGTCACGAGTGGACTGTATATGATATAGGCACATCTAATATAACAATTATACAATTCAAGATCAAGATCTACCAATTCATTCTTGAGATAATTGAGAAGATTTGATTTGCCCCTTTATACAGCCCTTATAAAAATAACTAAAACACTATAAATTCTAAGATATTTTATGTCTACAAGATTTTTTCATATTGTTAACCCAAAGGCCATAAAAACATAATAAAAATTATAATTTTGAATTTTAAAATATGCACTAAATTAATTTTTATCAATATAATCTACAAAAAATTGTAATTGTAAAATTTTTTCATATTCTCTGATATTAAGCACAAAAACACTAAAAGGTAATATAAAGTGCTATTCTAGTCATCAATGGATGGCATTACAGTTCCCTATATTATTATGGTCGCTTATTGTTTTTGACAATATCCAAAAATGACTATTTTTTAACATTTTTTGCAAATTGTGAACCCATAGACCATAATAATTAAAAACAATTATATTTCAATTTTAATGCCAAGTATATCTTATACCTAAGGCGAGCTGGACGCATCGGTGCGTCGTACATACCGAATCTTGTTGAAAATATATTTTGAAATGCAGTACGTATTAAAAATTTTAATTGAATATATTTATAAGGATTCATATTGAAGATACAGTATTTGATAACTGAATAAAATAATAGGGTAATTGGTACAATTTCAGGGTATTATTGTGGAGTATTGGTATTTACAGTTTGTAAAAAATACATATTCTAATGAAAACTATGTAAAAGAAAGACTCCTGAATAATGCAACGATTGTATATCATTTATCTGATCTGTAACTATATTAATAATTAAACATTATAAATAAAAAGAGTCGGTGACATCCGAACACATAGTGCAAGGCAAGCCTGTGCTCATGTTAATTTAGCCCCAATTGATTAGGGGGTTGCAAGGTAAACAAAGTAGTGAGCCCGGCGAGATTAGCTTATAGCGTATAATTTGTTTGTCCAAGGGCCTTCCGACCATTAGCCATCATCGAGTGGCTTCACTGCGGGGCAAAGGGCCCAAAGGTAGCCTAACAAGGATAGGTTGCACCAAGGGCGGAGTTACAATGCAGTTACAAGTACCCTTAAATGGGGTGGGGGCAGCTTTTATAAGTCTGCAACCCTTAGATATTAGATTAGTATTGTGGCGAATGTGAGCGAAACCAGTGCAAAATGTCGCGATCATTCTTAGTGGACAATCTGATATCAAATACACCGAAAAGTAGTGAGCCCGGAATGTTTCCGTACCCAGCCGGTTACATCTCCAGTTATTTATTCAGTTTAGGCTTAGCCCAACAGCAAAATCATTTAAACAACAGTTTGTTCAGTCCGTATTCGCCGAAAGTGCCAGTTCGACCATTCGCGTCAATGCCCATCCAGCGACCAGTGCCTCAAGCGCCTCATGCTGAAAGTCCACATTCGTCTCCTGTATACAATTCGCCGCAGAGCTCACCACTACGTTTGTCACCTGTGCTAAGCCGATCGCCAAGCCCGTCAACCCCAGAGAATTCGTCCCCCAGCAAAGACAACTCAAGCAAACGTATTCGCACTGCGTTCACATCGCATCAGCTATTGGAGCTAGAGCGCGAATTCTCCTCCAATATGTATTTGTCACGTTTGCGACGCATTGAGATCGCAACGTGTCTGCGATTATCGGAGAAACAAGTGAAGATTTGGTTCCAGAACAGAAGAGTTAAGTACAAAAAAGAAGACCTACCTGCATCTTTGCATGGCAGTCAGGCGAAGTGTTGCTGTTTGCGGACTTGCTCCTCAACAAGACGGCCAAAGGCGTCAACTTCGTCGTGCGAAGAAACGGATATAGACGTCATGACCACTGATGATGAATTAAGTCGGCCTGTGTTTCATACGTGACTTAGAAATTATGTATATATTGACAGAGTTTTATATAAGTATTTGTTGGTTTCACTGAGTATTTTTGCTACTGCCCAGCAAACACACAACGTAATAATACGTATCTGGAAAATAGCTGAGCTGTGTTCTCTAAATATAATATAATAAGTCATATATGTTTGTTTACTGGGTGTAAGCTACAACATATTATAAATTCCTAGCATGTCTTTTAGTAGAAGAAAATACCTAGTTTTGATTCATGTTAATGGATACATTTTGCTCGAAAGAGCAATAAAAGTGTTCATTATTATCAAAAATAGGCAAATGTATCATTTTGAAAAAAAATTAAATCCATACTTATAAAAATGTTACAGAGACGAAATTGCTCAGAAGTCCTAAGATTATATTTGCATATATTTGGGTATTTTTTAAACAATCTACGAAATAAAATGTTTACATTGAATGACTGCCTTAAATTCTATAGATATTTTTGTATAAATCTACATATGTGTATATATATATTTAAATTTATTGATATTGTAATATATATTTATAAGAAAATTTTGTAGGCCAAAGCAAGTGATAAATTATATAATATTTTTAAGAATAATTCTATATCCTGTTTTATTTATTTTCCCGTCACAACTTAATTCGAAATAAAATAGCTGATACTTTATTATCGAATTATTGTCGATTCTTACCGTAGATAAAGAGATAATTATGATATTTTAAATTTAAAGTTTGTATGTAACCCAAACGAAAACCACCTATTTTTGAAAATTAATTTTAAACAGGTAGTTAAATTAATAATTGCTACTTTCTTAATATCTCAAAAATGGCACAACAAAAAAGTTAAAGAAACTAAAATATCCTTCATTCTTTGTTTAAAAAGTTTTCTCAGAAAGTGTACCATTTACTAGAAAGTCGCTTTTGAAATTCACTCGAATTTCTTATTTTAACACCATTTATTTGATACTTCACCAATCTGGCCAATTGGCTTTGATAAAAGAATCTTCAACACACAAAACAATAAAACTGGAGACTGGAGTGGCCTTCACTCGACTTTCTTGCCCTTACATTATTTATTTATTTAAATAAAATGCTTAATCTTATTTTAAATTCATCATATGAATAATAACAAAAGTAAAATGTATTGTAACTAGAGAAACGTAAATATAAAATAGCCGTTTTGTTTTTTAGTATAAGACAACTTCTGTAGAATATTTGCAAAAATTTATAAATACTGATAAGAATTCTATAAATTGGAATATTGGGAGTTCTTATTATCACATGAATTTTTCAGTAAGTGTACTTATTTTAGGAATTTTATGGTTTAACATGTAAGTTAGTCAAAATAAATAAAGCCCTTAATAATAACAGGAATAAATCAACTTTCCCAATACTTCAGACGAGCCGAAATCAATAACCGTTCTGTTAAAAAACCGCCATCCAATTGAGAGCAGTTTGTAAGAATCTATCGCCAAATATTCGCAGCGTACTCAAGCGGAACAGAGTTGCTTTTTGCATAGAATTCATTCAGAAAATTTGGAATAAGTGGCCACTTGTTCAATGAATAGTCCATCCGAGGTCCTTTACCTGATATTTATTTCAAAATTCGTTCCTAATACATTTTAGATTTTAACTCTGCACGTCCGACAATGGTCCATAGGTTCTTTTGACCAAAAGTTGACTTTTGTTCAACTTATGAATGAACAGTTTGCTTGCATACTGTGCACAGGTGTGCGTGCCAATGAATGAATGCGAATGGATAGAAAGAAAGTGAACAATTGCTAGGATGTGTTACATCCGCTGGTATATATATATATATATAGTAAGTAGATCGCCGTTCAAGTACAATCAATTGTACCAGTGAGTAATTTGTTTAAAATTACGAATTGTATTGTGTGCGAATGATTAATTTCCAATATATTATTTTGGACAGTCTTTTAAGTATTTCGTTTTCAAAAATTACTGTATAACTATTCAATATGCCACAATGGATCGGGATAGAATTCTGTGACGAGAACTGAGGGTATGAACTTGCATCATCGACCAGTAATAACTGATTAAATACAAATATTTTACAAGCTAAAAATAGAATATTTTATAATTCATATCTACATATCAAAATTAGTAAATAATAGGATACACAAGCTTACAATATTTATTTCACTCCACAGAATAATTAAATTTTACATATTTTATGCCTTGATGTGACAGTTTATTAATTTTTTTTTATAAAGTAGTAAAATATGTATCTGTTAAAGTGTGTTTATGAATAACTTAGGGTACGTTTTGATCATATCTGAATCTAATCTGACTATTGGTGGCGCATTTTCGTTAAACCATGGTTACAATATATAAATAAAGTATCGTTCACATAAGATAAGTGCGTTTGCAGTGCAGAAATTAGTATAGCGGTAAAAGTTTGTCTTATGCGTTCCCAGTTCAGATCAAATACCAATATCTGCACAACACACAAAATACACATCAAATCTATAAATTAATATAGATTTTTCACAATAATATTTTTACTTTGAAATTCTATTTTTGATGTTTGATTCGTTTTTGTCTATATCAAAGCAGACCGATTATATATAAAAATACATTTTCTCAAGCCATTAAAAATAATTATTTTGAAAGATAAAATATTTTAGCCCGCCACTAAAATGTATACAAATGATTATTATATCTTAAGACTATTGGATAGTTTTCTTGAGTTAAATCAAATATTAGGCCATAGCGTACTGCGAGGCGTAATGGTTAAGACTCTCGTCCTTGACCCTGGAGGTCGGCAGTTCTATTCCCGTCTACGCCAATTTGCATTTTTTACAAAAAAAGCGTTCTACACGTTCACATACTCACAAAGATGTACATCTGGGTGTTATAATGAAAGAATTTAGTAATATTAAAGAAAATTAATTGTTTTTCCAAAGAATTGCTCAAATAAAGATTTATAAACAATAATGACAAGTTTTTACTTACACAGTTATATTATTAATATAATCAAAACGTATATTTCCGTTAAAATTTCTCAAACAAATACTTGAAGAACTTATGGTTATAGTATTTATGATGACAGTTAACAACTGTCACTTGTGCTTGAAAGTAATAATGAAATTACACAAAATATATGTCATTGTCAAATAATAAGGTTTGAGTATGTATAGTTTAGTTTTCACACATACTCTTTTCAATCCGCATATAAAAGGCGAAGCAGGGCACCATCGAATATTCTACTATGCGGATGAGAGAGATCCGATATTATACAATGGTCGTATCAAACCGTAGCGGACAAATGGCATTTGCAGAGAGAGAGAGAAAGAAAGATAAAGAGGGAAACAGAGAGAGAAAGACAGATGTGGTAAGGATGTGTTTAAATGGAATGACACGTAGAAAAGGATAGCTCGGTGTGCCAGTAGACTGAAGAAGAATACATGTTAACAATAAATTCACGCTTATAAAGTGAGTACCGCGTTTGCATCGGCAACCACTTTTGAAATGCACCAAGCACGTACTTGGATATCTCTTGTATTTGCTTTACAATTGGAGGGATTCGCGATTTTCGAGAACGTAATACGATTTATGTATATCACTATTACAATATTTTACAAAATAAAACGGCAGGATTAAAAGATAAAAGTGTAATATATATATATATATATATATATATATATATATATATATATATATATATATATATATATATATATATATATATATATATATATATATATATATTAACATTTCTATTTCTAGCAACTTTATATAGAGTATAATGGTGCAATTCTGAGCAAATTTATGCATATTGATAGTGTAATATATATTTTAATTGAATTGCAAATCATTTCTAAACTGATTCTTTTGGATATATCGAACATAATACATGATATGTATAATTAATAATATTAAAATACGTCTCCATTAAAGAACTACAGCATTTTCAAAATCTTACTGATTCTCCTTATTGACCTATAGAGTGGTTCAGAATCACACCATAAGTTACGATAATTGGGTTCTATATAACGCATAACAAAATCAAATAATTTTTCAAAATGCTTGATCGACTTGTATCAGATTTATGGCCTGAAATATAGCAGAGTAATACATAAATATAGTTCATAGGTCCCCCTTTGGCGGACGTCTATGATTACATCCTCGATAAAAATCTAAATAATAAATGGAGGCAATAGAGAATTTAAACGTTTTAAAATGTCATAGTGTCGCATGCGCCCGTAATATGAGAATGTCTTTCATATTCTATTATCATTTGTGACACATTTTGTGTACACAATACGAACGCTGAACGGCTACCAAGTATCCAGTTACCGGCATACAATCGGGATGGACGCTTTAGTTACAGGGGAACATTGCTAAAATATATGTAATCGTTTACTACAGTTAATGATTATAGAACGATTTAGATCTTACGATTAGTAAAATGATAGATGGCGTTGACCTATCATCACGACTATCCTGTATTATATTTCTGTTTGTTTGTAACTTTGATTGTAACTTTAGAATATTACGAGCCCTACTACGTATTGGACCGGACAGAAAACCAACTTAATGCAAAATTATACGTTGTACGTTAGGTTATTACATTTGCCAAATATTTATATTTATTCATTATACAGAAAAATAAAATAATAATCATTTTCAAATATATGTGGATAACTAAAAATGTATTTTTATTAGAACAAGCATAGGTACAACGCACTTATGCGTTCAGCTCTCTGCTCTTTCGGCACTTAATCGCACCTTGCCAATAATTACCATAACAGAGGGCGAGTGCCCATTAAAATACGCTGATACCTTCACTCTCAGATGAGCTATCAGAAATGGAAACCGGAACCATTTAATTTATCACTGGTGGACAAAGGCACTCCGCTATGACTTTGCAAAATGAAACAATTGGCCAAAAGAATAATAAAATAGTGTGCACCAGACTACCTGGGCGCTGGTAGCGGGGATTACCACGGCAACGGAAGATTAAAATCAGCATCATGCCGCTGCTAATAGCTGCATCCAGGTCAATCTGCCTCGTTGTCACACCGCTGTCAAGCATTTCAATTATTGGTTTTAGTTCACCGTATACGAGGTACAGAACACCTAAAGCATTCGGTCGTGTGTCTGTAGCAATCTCGGATCTAAAAATGTCTTGCTTGTTTTAATAACTGATTTAGTGCAAAATTATATTGTGTCATGAAACACGACAATATTGAAATGTCTATTAAAACAGAAACAAATGAATTATTTCAAAATTGTGTTTTAGTTGTTTTGGCACATTAAAAAGTTAATCAAAGCTTCCGTCGCTACAAGTAATACAACACATTTGTCATTAACGCTTGAAATAGGCGAAAGAAGCACAGCGCTCGAACGACAGATGTCTCTGAAAACAATACGAGCAAATGGCCCCTGTTCCACTGGTATATAATCTGAACCGTCCGTGTAGCAATTACACTTCATAAAACCCATTCGCTGTATGCAAATTACGTATCTGGGACTTGTAATGCGCTACCTGTGTCGAATTGTTTCTGATATAAATAAAAATCCAGTGACATTTAACAACTTGTACAATTATGACACAATTGTCTTCTTGCTCATAAAAAATACATTGTAAATTGCGATTCTAAATCATTTTTGCGGCCACAAAAAGCGGTTGAATTATTGTTTATGGCACACAAGCTGACTTTGAACACTCTAAATATGGACATTATTGTGGTTATATGGCTTTTTTAATTACCTAATCGTAACTGTGCTGTATATGAAATTAGATTAACTGCCGATTGGATTTAGGGTAAGAGTTTGAGCGCTCCTAGTATACGTTATTTACTTTAATGGCTTCGTGAAATTGCTAGCAAAATAATATCAATTATGATTATTATAGAACAATTTTCTATAAAAGTAATCCTCAAACAGTGCATCGGTGCAAAGCTTCACTCGAGTTTTTACTTCCTTTTACGAAGTAATAAGAAAGCCTTGTAATCATGAAAAATGTTGAACTCGAGATTTCAACGGATATACATGTTTTGACCTTCCCTGAATCGAATGTGAGATATTTTATAAATGCTTTGAGCCGTTTTGGTATGTTTATCAATTCGCAGAATGATAGAAAACTATGAAATAGCAACAATTTGTTGAAACATCGAACCAATGTTTCAGTGTGATTCGTCAATCTGGCCAATTCCGAATTAGCATTTATGTAATATTGACATAGACGATCAGGCTTCAAAGCAGCATAGTTTCATGGTTGGTTGAACCGAGCCGAACCGAACCAAACCGAATCAACATATACGTTGTCCTGAGTCCTGACATCTTTGCAAGCCAACTATTCCATCAAAATCTATCTGACACATCACATACGTACATACGTGTGAACATAGATATTATTAAAGTCATTTGTCATGGTTTGTCAATGTCAAACACACACACACACACGTACTTAACGAACAAAAAGAACATGTTTTTGTGTTATTATCGTTACCTGGCTTACGACTATGTTCAAACCATTGTTGACAATCTATTATTATAATTGATTGTGTTAAATGAACTATAGTTTATAACGTTGAGAGAGAAAAAATAACTAATCGACTAATGTACTTAAAAACAAAAATCCAAATTATTAGTTAATTTTAGAGATAACGTCTGTCAGTGTGTCGGTGCAAAACTGTTGAAGAGAAAATTATGAAACTCAAAATTTAAAACTGGTAAAGGGCCCTCCTATTTTTGAAGATCTTTACCGAAAATAACAGTTTTTTCCAATATCTTTTACAATACAATATATTTTTATATTTATTTTTGATCATTTAAACACAAATACTTATAACAGCGAATCAGTATTATTGAAGAAATTAAATTTTCAGTACAAAATACACAATTACTTACCGAAAAATGACAACCTATATTTTTGGAAGCGGCAAGTGAGACTACGTAAAAACATTAAATTAAACATTCTGTTCATTAAAATTTTAATGAAATGGAAAATATCTCTTTTCAAATTATTAATCAATACTTTTATTATACATCAAAGCTTATTATTTTGAATGAATGTTTTAAAATTTTATTCTGGAAAAGAATGTATAATAAATAATTCTAATTTGTCACCTAGACAGCGTCAAAATTGAATATTTTTAATTAAAGGCAATGTTATGAAATTCAAGTGGGGCTCTTTACAAAGGAAATCACACAAAAAAATGTTAAAATATGTTCGTATTTGTCATCGCATGGCAATAAAAATAATTGAGTTCCCCCTTGCAGCAAAAAAGGGATGAAGGCAAGAAATACAGGAGACAGGTAACAGTACGATACGAATATATTTACGTATATGATGTGACACGAGTATAATATTATTTTGAAGAGTAATATATGCGCTTTGTTGTTGTAGTTGAGGTGCGCTGTGTAAATATATATATGATTGTTTGCAGTAGCTCCAAATTGTAATTTTGTTCTTGAAGTTATATTGCTTTTGAAACTGCTCATTATTGAAATGCAGTGGCATTCTCCATTCTGTTGTTTGATATAGCAACGAAATCATGCGAAACTTTTCTTATTACTGATATTTCACTATTATAAAAGATTTCTTTATTAGGCACAATCATTAATATAATAACCCAGAAATGTTTGTATGTGAGTGTGTATGTGAGTGTGTATGTGTAGAACGCTTTTCTGTAAAAATGCAGATTGGCATAGACGGGGATCGAACTCACGACCTCCAGGGTGAAAGGCATGACACTTAGCCACTGCACCATGGCGACTGTTAATAATGTTATAAAAAATAATCAAATAGTTTATACTGAAATAAAACAATCACTACGATTCTGAAGTTCAGTCTGCTTTAAAATAGACAAAAACGAATCAAACGTCAGAATGAAATGTCAATATTGGTTTTTGTGTGATAAATCTTCAAATCAAAGTTTAATCTTAAGTTTAAGGGGAGTAGCATGTTATAATTTCAATTTTTAAGTATATAATATGAAATAAGTGCATATTATTGCCTAATTAGCATATATTTTTAGCAAATACGTGTTTATGTACATTTATTTTAATTAATAGTTAATATTTTTCACTTCAAAATGGCCAAGAAGCAGTGAATTTTGAAAATATGAATTGCGGTAAGATTTTATAGTTCGTCAAATTATAATAACTACAAGTAAGTAAATTTATAATTCTGATTATTAGAGTAATAAAATCTTGAAGAGATAATTCAAAGATATTTAGAAACATGTTTGGTTGTCAATTTTATTCTTTTATTTTTGATGGCACAATCCATTGTATTTTAGCATATAACTAATTATCATCACTTTTAAAACTGCCGTTGTGACACTGCAGCAGTTTAATACTGCAAAATTCAGAATTTAGCCTGATTATTTAATTCAAAAACAATAATGAATCAAATGTCAAATCATTAAAAATGTTGTGTAAAAAGGATTTGTTACTATTTGAATAATCGATTCAAATAATAAACAGCAATCGTAAGTAAATTTATAATCCTGTTTTTTATATACAATCATAGAAACTGTCTAAATGATACAACACATACCAACTGTATACCATATGGGCACGTGGTGCCCACGGGTGACCCTAGTTTTAAATATTTGCATATATATATATATATATATATATATATATATATATATATATATATATATATATATATATATATATATGCAAATATTTAAAACTATATATATATATATATATATATATATATATATATATATATATATATATATATATATATATATATATCTAATGGTGAAAGTATAATTCGAGTGTAGATCACTCCAGATATCGCGTGCGATACTATAGGACCAAGTTCTATATTGTAAATAATTGCAAAAGTTTAGTAATGAATTAAATAGATCAAAGACAAGATACTCATAAAAGACCGGCAAGTAAACATAAAAGTTTTTTATTTAATATGAAAAATTACTTTTTATAATTAAATTATGCATTTTCTTTAAAAGACTTTAATATTTACGATAAAAATCGCACTGATAAACTAATAAAGGGACGTTCTCTAATTAACGAATACGAAATTATTCATTTTCAAATTAGCTAAAGTTAATTTTAAAAGGAGATAAATGTTTCGTTAATTTACTGAAATTATAATGAATGTGAAAATTTAATTAATTTCATTATGAGCGCAGCATTCAGCATGTTACCACCACAACATTGTCTGCACGAATTTTATATCTACACTGTAAAAAAAATGGCTCTAAACTTCCATCATTTTTACCGTAAAACTACAATCAAAGACAATGTAATTTTATCGCATTTAAGGAATTTACCTGTTTTCTTGAGTTACTTGTATAATTTACATACATTTTTATTGTTTTTACATTGGAAGTCTTGTATATATCGTATTTTATATATTAACCATCCCTGGATCGAATCCGTCTATTTTCAAGATGACGACTGTGTGTGTGTGTGAACGCGATAGAGTCTAAACTGCTTGAATTTCAAAAACATTTTTCTTATTGGTATCAATTTGTTTAATCTTTACCTGAAATTACAGTTAACTCTTGCTAGTTTATCAATATCTCGATAACGACATGAGTTATAAGAAAATGATTCATATAAAAGTTGAAGATATAAAAATTTCCATCAACTTTTGTTCAAAAAGTATTTTTGAAAAACGTACCATTTACTGAAAAATCGCCATTGAAAATGGTTAGGTTAGGTACATAACGTTTCCCTAGTATATATAAATATTGATAAAGCATTATTATACATACAGGTAGGTAAATGTCCAGAAAGTCTAGTGAAGGCCACTCCAGCCTATTTACAGTCTATTATAACAGTTTGATGAAATGAAAAACTTTTACAAAGAGTTTATTTACTATTTTAGTAAGTTCATATAAATATGAACGTCCAGTGCGTAACTTTATGCAATTCTTTATAAATAATTGTACGAATCGTCTATTATAATTGGCAAGCTTCGCTGGTTGACAAGCACTGGTTGTTTGAGAAAGGATTGACAATCATATTCGGTAAGTTCAAAGAAACAGCGTTCTTGTTGAAGTGGTGCGGAACACAAAGAAAGTTGGACGGTGGAATTTCTGAAATGATTCAATCGGTGGGTGTGAGAAGAAATTCGCGCATTGTTAGATCCTTCTCAATTCGGCATTTGTAAAACAGTTATCCCGCAACGTACGCCGATGGTGCGCGGTCGTACAGATCGTTTGTGGCGGCATTGGCAGCGGCATCGGCACCCCTTGCCTATCAGTTTGCGCATCACTTGCTTTCGATGTTTGACGCTATCAAATCCAACATCTAAATCAATTGAAGTTTTGCATGGCTTTCACTGCAGCCGACTTGTTCTCTGATACTATTTTTGTTGGAGAATATTGTCCGTTACAAATTGGGAGCTATTTCGCGACAGACATACACATTACATGCGCTCTAGAGTCAAAATTGTCGATCCTAAAATTGCTTCCAAGTTACAATATACACATTTTATTTTATAGCAATTGTAGGGTGAAATTGAAACAATATACAGCATTATTATACATAAAGAGTCGAGGGAAGACCACACCAGCTTTTTTTGTATGGTCTATGGGTGCAATATGAAGAAATTTTATAATTTTTTGCATTTTCTTAGGGCCGTATTGGCATGGCTGAAAGGCCACAAAAATGTTATTATTATATTAAATTTCATTCAAGAATCAACAAAACTCACTACTCGAAAAATTCGTTTCACAATACAGAAATCCATATGGAAAATCATCAATTTATCTTTGTGAAAGCCGTCAATTTGTCAAATATAAGCACTCAAGCTTGCAAAAATGTCTGCATTCATACCAAAGTGTTTACCATTGAAGAAAACCTTCTTAAATTATCTAAAATTCTTGCATAACACGACAGAAATGTATTCTATTGGCGGCTGCAGTCACTTTCATGAATGAATGCAGACAGAATAAATAGGAAAATAATGTTACTCAAGTGGAAAAAAGTTATACACGCTCCTTTCAAAAACGCCAATGACATAGGGCAGCGGGTGTTCAGATGCCGCGCTGACACTAAACACCTTGTTAACTTGTGTGTTGTTGCCTAAAGTTTGCCCTTAAAGCGGCTGGACTTTGACACTAATGCATTATGGGCCATTTGTGTGCTGGACGTGACACCCATCCATTCAAAACACTTTCCTTCGTATTACTGAAATATTGCCGGCGAAATATCTACTCACTGGTTCCACCAAAAGCGAATTAAATTAATAATATCATATATAAAAATAATTTTGTAAAGCCTTTGAGTTACCAATATGCAAAAAAACTTGTAGTTTTAAAATTTCTAATTATTTTTATATGATCAGTATTAAGAGGGGCTTCAAATTTTGGGGCGCTATGACTCGGGAAGTATACGGGCGATTGAATTTAAACTGCGAGAAGATTCAAATAGGATGTTAAATAATATGTGTAGCAAATTTGGTGCGAATCGCTCGGGTACCTTCAGAGGAGTAGAGGGCATAAATTTGATTTTACGAGCGACGACTAACATCCAAGTATATTAGTTATATATCATTTTTGATTCAGGGCGACGAGACAAACACTTTTTGTTAATGAAATGTTTTATTCGAGAATGCTACAGATACACGACCGAATGCTTTAGCTACTACCGTACTTCGTACGACGAGCTAAAAACTGTAAATATTTTAAATCGATTTATCAAATCTTCTGTACTGCGTGTTGCCTACATGGTATCACAGGGGGTGTAACTCAGTGGTAGAGTGTCTGCTTCGCATGCAGAAAGTCCTGGGTTCAAATCCCAGCTCCTCCAAATAATCACTAGATTTTTAAATTTCTGAAAATCATCATTAATAATGTTTTTATTTTTATTTTCTGAATATCGTCGAGGTGAAATTATAATTATCATCATGTACCTTTTGAATATTTTTGCTTTTGTGTCACCAGTATAAGTTGCTTAATTAAAAACTCTGAAGAGTTATGAATAGGCGTTAGATGTTATGTTAAATGATGTTTATTCAAAATGCATAGCCTGCTCTGACACTTTTGGTCATCAATAAAGTAACCACGCCCTATCTCGCAAACCAGACACCCAAATACCATTTTACGGTACATTACTTCGCAGATAAACCTATGTCACTTTGTCACTCACACGACACATTGTATTTTATATTATCCATTTTTCAGTCAGCGAATCAGGGAGAACTTCTACACTATAGAGTGCACATATAATAGAAAATACACGGTTTTACCATCCCTGAATCAAATCTAAATATTTTCGGAATGTACTATTTAAATATCTCAAAAATGGGATAGGTTAGAGAAAACGTGCTCCTTATATAAGTTGAAGATATTAAAATTTCTAGTAACTTTTGCATGAAAAGTATTTTTAATAAAAGTACCATTGACTGAAAAGTCTCTTTTGAAAATAGCCAAGTTGCATTTACGTTTCTGTAGTTACAATACAATTGTTTCATGGCAATGGTAGCATGAATTGAAAACTTAATAAAGCGATATAATGTAGATAGCGGAAGTATGGGTCGAGTGAAGGCCACGCGTGGATGTCTTTGATACTCATTTATAATTATACGTAATATTTCAAGGATAATTGAAAGATAAATATTTCATTCGTGATTCTACTCATCACGTTCTGTTCCTTTATGCGGAAATGTATAGAATCGTGTACGAGTGCGTGTGTGTGTATGTGTTTATCTCTCGATGAGGTTTTGTTGAGTGTGTGGGAAACATCCAAACACGAGTAATCCAATTCAAATACTATAAGGTACACACCAGTTGGAGTGAGAGGTGGCTGTACCGACATATGTTAGCCGTACGCAGCGTTAACGAGCTTCGCTAGAAATTAGGGAGCGAGACGCACGTGCCACACCCGATAAGTGCCATACTTACAATTTCATGGTCATTCGCCACTAAGATCGCAACGTAATTCTCTACGGAACATGCAAAATAAATAGAATAAATAAATAAATATATATATAATAATGTTGAAATTTTCACATATTATCTATTCAAAATTCAGTGGTTTTCTTCTTTAAAGATCACTGAGAGCTGAAGAAATAAACATGATGGTACCCAGTACATATGTTTCTGCATACTGGATAGTAGTTAGATGTCCCCCTCGTTGGAAAATTGCCAATATTACACCACTTTATTACATCATTAATTACGCAAATAATGACCCCCCTTGGGAAGACGCGGCAGTGTTGACGTTTTTATTATGCATGATGTTCACTGAAATCGAAAGCGTGCACACATTTTTGTGATTAAAACATGGTTGCCATTTAAATGAATTCATTTTTCAGAATATATATATTTGCATGAACCTATCCTACAATTTGCTATATACATAAAGATAAACGATGTAAAACTGGAACTATATATATACAAATATATATATTTATACCATTAGTAGTATTAATCATGTATGCCTCAATATGTCTTTTTTTTGTAAGGCACTTATTGGAATTGCATATCATTAAAAAACATATTTATTATATGGGCTAATGCATTTTTATCAATTTAACAATTTTATGAGCATAAATCATTTTTTAGCATAAATACACAGGAACCATATGTTATAATTCTTGCTGTCTGCAGATAATTATCGCATACACGACATAACAATTTCGTTTTTAGCTTTCCGTATACGAAGTACCGAATAGCTATAGCATTCAGATAGTCGAGATACTGAGGGTATGGACTTGCGTCACCGAATAAATATCAACGAGTCAGAATTGATAAAAAATAAAATACACAAATTTACAATATTGGTTTATTCCAGAATGATTTAATTTTACATATTTTACCTCTGGATTCGACAGTTCAATTTTTTTATACTTATTACATCGTAAAAGTAAGTAAAATATGGCAATACTCACTAAACATATTCTACGACGAGCTGAAGGTCATTTTGATTTATGTGTGTTTAACATAAAAATGAATTTAATATTTGATATCTTGTGAAAAGATTTTTGAATTCGAAATACTTATATACTCGTGTTATATTTTGCACAACTCAAATATGGCATGAGTTAGCGAAAAGTGAATACTATAAAAATTAAAGATATTAAAATTTCAAACAACTTTTGTCTGAAAAGGTTATTCAAAAAATGTACCATATACTAAAAAATCGCCTTTAAAAATAGCTGTATTATATATTCAGGTCATTGACAAAATGCAACTGATTAAGATTAAAAGAATTAATCTTCTTTAATAGCAATTTGTCAGAAAATAGAAACTGACGGGTTATTTGATAAAATATCGTACAACAACAAAAAAATCTATTAAGTTATTATAATTTATTTTGATGTATTAAAAGAAATGGTACATTTTGAATAAAATGTTGGTTGAACCACCAGACATTTTCGACGCATACAAATATTTATATTATATAAGTAAATTAGTGCTTTTAGCTCCTAACAGTGCGGTAAAAGAAAACAAAAAATGGGGTTTTATAACGAAAACATCAAATTTGTTAATATTTTTTATATTCTTTGTAATTTTCCTTCCGTTATATACATTTGGCCTTTACTATGTTATTTTTTTTAACCTCACAGTGGAAGATGAACAACTAAGCGGGCTTAGTGCAGGGTTTGACTATGTTTTACACATCTTCATTTATATATCTACGTTAACAATGATATTTCAAAGCCCGAATCACACTAGAAAATTATCGACTATATTTTCATTGTTGCAAGACGTTGATATGAAATTTCACCGTAGTCAAATAATGTTTAATTATGATACAACTAGTAAATTCGCTGCTAAATATTTTTGTTTAAGTATTATTTTTGTGGTACTAATAAATATTTGTGCTTTATTATTTTATTGTGAAGACAATGTTCTTTTACATCTAATTGTATTTACATGGAGCTTTTGCGTTGATATAATCTTAGCATGCCAATTATCATTTTTATTATACAACCTTAAATATAGATTCGAAATAATAAACGTTATTTTATCGACAATTCCTAGTGATTCAAATGTTTTAATCGATATAAAAGAGTTCTTCGATTTATATCATATTTGTACTGATATCGGGGTGAAAATAAATAGTACTTATAATGTTTTTATTTTATTACAATGTTTAAATGCATTACTATATATGTTGTTCAGTGTATTTTTGGTCACTGAAGTTTTAAATTCAGGAAACGTAACTATATTGTTAGTTATTTCATTGTTTTTGATGATCGGTTTCGTATTAATGGGACCAATGATGATTGGATATTTCTGTGATACTATTGCTGTGGAGGTAAGATTATATAGTTCGCAGTAAGAGAGTGTTCGGTCGTTGGAATGAAAAAATTATACCTAGAACCTAGTGAAATATAATAATATAAATATGGCATAAAACATATGTATAGATATTTGATTAAATGTATAAGAAAGCCCAGTGTAGTACACTGTAGATTTTTTTTAATTTATCAGAAACGTGCGTGACGTACAAAGGTAATAATTTAATAATCAATCATTAACGGTATTCAATAAAATTATGATATTAAGTGAAGTTCATAGTTCAGTACAATGTCCGAATCCGAACAAATGCCAGACTTATTTTGGGCATTTCGTAATATTTATTATATGAATAAAATTTGCGGTATAACACCAATTATAACAAAACCAAATCCGGTCAATATTGTTTTATTTGTTTTACAATTGCTAGTTTTTATATTGCTGTTATTTACGGCGTTATACATTTGTACTATCGAAATGTTAAAATTAAATTTAAAAATAAATCTAGCGCTACAATACGATTTAATGGTTCATTTTATAGCTAGTATAATATTGGTTATAAATATACTGAATGGTCGTATACGTAACTTAACCAACATTTTGGTTAGATTGCAAAATTTAGATTTCTTATTAGATCAACAACATAATCTCAAAGTAAATTGGATAGAAATTAAAAGAATCGTGCAGAGATTCATTGGAATAAAAATATGTCTGATATTGTTGATTTTAGTTTGTGCGTTATTGCATGGTGTTCACAGAATAGCGCAAGCTCGTCTGCTAATATTATTTTTAACTGGATTTGTGCACACGACACTTGAAAGCCAGATAATTTTCCTTATTTATAATGTGACCGTACGTTTTCGTGAATTAAATAAGAAAATATCTGATTTAACATATTTCCACAAAAGTGTTTTGAAACAAATGTTTTTAAGTTATGGTGAAATTAGTGAACTATTGCATGAAATCAATTTACAATATAATTTTTATATATTCGTTAATTTTATAAATTCGTTCTTGTATCTCGTAAATGCAATTTACATTATGATACATTTCCTGCAAAATGAATATAATATATATTTAATGAGTATAACTAACATATTTTGTTTTATTTATTTATTATTTGGACCTACAGCGATTAGTTATCAAATAGACATTGCGATAACAGAGGTTAGTTCTTAAAAGGAACTGCAAAAGAGCTATAGTATTCGGTCATGAGCCTGTACCGAGTCAAGTATTGTTTGAGCGGAAATTCGTAATATATCAAGAAATAACGTCTGTTTGCGTGTCTGTGTCTTTAAATATTAATTGTGAATTCACATAAAAGCGAGAATACAAAACATTCAATGCTGTGCAAAAGAGCTATAATATTCGGTCGTGAACCTGTAACAGAATCAAGTATTGTTTGAGCGGAAATTCGTAATAAATCTAGAAATAAAATCCGTTTGCGTGTCTGTATGTCTGTCTGACTGTGTATCCCTAGTTACCTATTGATGTTGTTTCATTGTAAACGTAGAATCAATATAAAATAAATTAATATTAATCTTCAAATTATACAAAATACTATTAAAATTTATATTATTTATAGGCGAAGAAAACTTTTAACATGATGAATAAAATACGACATATAGACCAAGGAGTAAACAATAAAGTAATATAACGTATATTTTGGAGCACAAAGGTGAATTTTCGACAAATTACCACTAGAAGTTTAGAAGGAATTAAGAAAAAATAATATTTGTGGACTTATCACCTATGTACTCCAAACAAGTTTGATTATAATTTAATAAATTATTTGTTTTTAGATTGAAACTTATGTATTACATTTACATTACAATAAATTGAAATTTTCTGCGTTTGGGCTATTTCCAATAAATTTAGAATTCATATATTCTGTAAGTATTACATAATTTAAAATTAGAATTAAATTTTTAATCATATTATTTCAGTTGCTAGGCGCTATTACTACTTATTTCGTTGTATTATTACAATTCCAATAATTGTATAATATGTTATAAAACTATAAATAAATTTAATATATTTCGAAAGATTCATAATTATTCTACATATAAACGATTGATATGTGATTCTGGCGAGCTGGAGATATTGATGCCTGTACCACTGCATGTTTTTTTTGTATATACGTATTATATAACTTATACCATAAATGTTTTCTTGATTTTATTAAATACAACCAAAAATGTATATATGTTTTTATAAAAAGATTATCATTAAATTGTGACATTAAATTATTCTCAAATGTCATTTGATATTATAATTGATAAGTGTAATTATTTATACCAATACGTTTGACATTTCATAATAAATATATTTCAACTCTGATTTTGATGTTATCAAAAATTAATTTAAAACCCCAATTTAAATCTTAATCTAACGAAAAATCATTATTTCAGTGTAAAATCAGTTCAACTCAGTTTAGTTTACCCTTGAAAGGTAACCGCTTCTAGTAACAACTTTTGTAAATCGCAGGTTAGAAATAACTGTATGAAAATGTTTTCTTGTTCTTAATAAGAGCGTGATGATTGTTTTGACATATAACTTTGTAAATAAAGGTACCCATACGATAAAACATTCTCACGGGCCGACGGATGCTTTCTGCTAATAGAACTACTACTGTGCTTAACCCTTTACTAGTTACTATCTCCGATCTGTATAATCAATTGTTGGTTTGAAGATAATTATTCGATTAAGTGATGATACAATTTTACAACTGATAAACAAGAATAGGTGCAGGCAGCAATACCATTAGCTCGCTTATTATCTATTTAGTGGATCTTTTATTTGTTACGTTCTTCAAATATATTGACATCGGTTATCACAAATAGATCGACTGAGAACGTATTTGTTATTGAAAATAAATAGTGGAATTCAATACATTATAAATATTATATTTGAATATATTGAGAATTAGCTTATTATTTTATTACGGTATCAATTACTGTTTCTTCAATATAAACTATAGAATGTTTCTTCATTCACCTTGTCAATGTATTCAAATATTTAATACGTACTGTTTTTCAAAATATTTAACACTTTCTCAGTCGATTTATTTGTGTGAAGCCGATGGGAAATGACGTATAAATGATATATATTTTGTTTCTGTCCATATTTTCAGGCATAGTTCATACGATTTAATATAAGGAATATCTCATAAATGTGTTTCAATGCCAACATAAATAAGATTTTTCTATAGCGGGTTTCTCGTAACTGAAACTTTTCCAACAAAAGTTGTGCAAAATATTAATATCTTTCATTATAAATATAACGATGTTTGCCATAAGGGCAGCCGTTCTAGTGATATTGGAGATAGAACAAAAAATGCATAGAGTAAACATGCACTTCAGGTTTAAATACTCTTTTCAAAAATAGAAGGTGCACATTTAGGACATATACAAGTCTTAAGTTTGAAGCTTTACAATTTTACGATCGACAGGTTTGGCTCTAGAGCGTTCACATACACACACACACACAGACGTCATTCGACATTCAATCCATGGAAGGTTAAAACGTGTATATCCGTTTCATGATTACAGTACTTATTTATTACTTCGCAAAAGAAAGTAATAAGCATTATGTCGAGAACGTTCGCGGTAGTATTAAACATTATAATTGATATCAAAGTCTCTCTTAATAAATGGAAGTAGGGTGTAGTATGTACTTCGACAACAACTTAACAATGCGTTCGTTTGAACATATACTTCGTTGACAAAATGAAAACAGGTCGAATAGTAATGTTTGGTATGCCGTTTTAATTCACAGGCGTGCAGAATCGCGTCTAGTTAGGGGACATTATTAAAAACGTCACCCCATCTACTTTACAGTACCGGACGCACATTCGTTTCAAATACAAATATTCTCGTACTTTCTTACATTGATAAAGTAAAATTAAACAAACAGTAAACAGTATTTGGTGACCTAATAAAATAATAAGCTAAATGGGACAATTCAGAGTAATTGGTAGGTTTGTTTGGGAAAATATTTCTAGTGAAAACTACGCATAAGAAAGTCAAGTGCAGGCTACCTCAATTTTTTTTCGGTAAAGTCATAATTATGCTTTAATATAAAAACATAAAACTAATGAAAAGTAAAATGGGCTTTTTAAAATTTGAAAGTCGGCCCTGCGCATTGCCATCACTCGTATTAAATGAAACTGAACTGGAGAAATAAATGTAAAATAAAGGCTTGACGTATTGTATTATAAGGTCCTCCGTAACGAAACTGCTACGTCACACTGCTAAGCGTCGATTTTCAATTCAATTTCATTATGAAATGCTGCGCTGCACATGAACTTGTAAAACATCTGCCGTCGCATGAAAAACACACGCCTTCTTTACTATGTTCACACTGGATTATATTTGTATTAACATTTTATTAAATTGAACCTAATATTGTTTTACGTTATTTTTGATATAAATAATGGATGGATATGGAAAATATAATACGTTGGATATATTTCGACCCATTTTGGTCTTCCATAGATATTAATTACACATAAACATGTATATATTAGAGTGTAACGAATATTCGGTATTCGGCCTATTCAGCTCTCAATTTCATATTCAGCCGAATACTGAATATTAATTGCATTAGACGAATAGGCCAAATAGATTTATATGTTTACACATAATAAAATGTCTAGTATATTAATAGACAAATTTGTTTTTCTCAGTATTTGACAATGTTTAGAATACAACCAACCAGAAATATAAATTTACAAAGAAATTACATTTAATTTCTCCTTGTGTTTATTAGTAAAGTAATAGTAAAACATAAAAATTAATCTTAGATTTAAGAGAATATAAAAACAAACATATGTGCAGATACTAATGTAAATTTATGTACAATAAACCTTTTTAACCACTGTCGTTTTTAGAAAAATAAAACCATAATTAACATATTTTTGAAGAGATAAAATGATAAGAAACGAAAGCAATTGTTTGAGCACAAAATATATTGAGTACAGTAAATCCTTTTTTCAGTGTATTTCGATATTGTGTTATTCGGCCAAACCACAATTCGTTACAACTTTTGTATTTTATATTTTATAATCAAAGCCAGCGCAAATTGAAAAAGCGCATTGTATAGTGCTTACTATTATTATTGGTATCGATTGAACTAACCACTTAAATGTGCAACCATTTTCCGGTCTATGCACAATGCATATTGCAATCAGCTATTATGAATGTAGATTGTTTTCAAAGTGTACTTGATTCCACTACAACCACGTATTGCTGGCCAAACAAATTTATCGAATTATACACAGATCAAAAGTTTTCAATTTCGACCATGAGAACGCACTAGTATATATACGTACAAATGTATATTGTGGATTTTGATGATTATTCAAAATTACGCATGTGTTTAAATTCATATTTTATTGGAATACGGATAGCCGAGCCCATATGAAATTCCCATGGAATTTTAAATCCAATAGTTTGTACAGGGCCCCAAAATTTAGAGCTACGGAGCTGGTGGTGGAGTATTGGTAGGTTTGACTGTTTTGGAAATATATTTCTAGTGAAAAGGACGTATAAGTTCACATATGTTTAAATTGTTCGCAACTAGAGATATGGCTGAAATTAATAAACTAAAACCGATGTATGTATGTTTATTTTGTCAGCCAGTTGATTTGAATGCGCAAAATATGAATCTCAACAAGTGTAGTCTGTGCTGTGCATACAGTCAGTCAGTGTTAAAATTCCAATTATAATTGCATGTGAATCATCAACATGTAAATGAAAATGAGAACGATTCTGGCTGGCTCGTGTTCCGCGTTTCCCAGGAGGGTTGGAATAGCACCGTCACCTCCAATTTAATCATCTATCTCTCCTTCTCTCTCACTGTCAGCCGTACGGCACGGCGCGGCGCGGCGGCGCGGATGTATGCCAAACTATGTATACCGTGCCAAGCAAAAGCAAATTGAACAAAATAAATGGGAATCCGTCTACCACACGTTCAAATTAAATCAAATGATCTAGCTCATATGTGCCTACGACGATTGAAATCTATTGTCTTTGCAAAGTAAATATCATTTAAAAAGTAATTGGCCGTTAAACGTTTAACTTAGTCTGACACATTTGTGAACGATTGAAGAACTGCTCTATCCTGTTTTGCTTCATACAGAAATTGTACTTGGATGTTAGTCGTCGCTCGGTCGTAAGACCAAATTTGTGACCTCTACTCCTCTGAAGGTACCAGAGCGATTCACACCAAATTTGGTACACATATTATTTGGCATCCCATTTGAAACCGTTCGCAGTTTAAATCCAATCGCCCGTATATTTCCCGAGTTATAGGGCCCCAAAATGTAGAGCCACTCTTAATACATCCCTTATAAAATTAACTAGAACACCCGAAAATTCTACTACCAATTCTTAGATATTTTATATCTATAGGATTTGTTCATATTGTTAGCCCAAAGGCCATAAAAAAATATTAAATATTATACATTGGAATTTTAAAATATGCACATCTACATATATATATATATATATAATTTTTTTCAAATTGTTAACCAAAAGGGCATATTAATTAAAAACCGCTGCACGTACCGAATTACTTACATGGAATTTGTACAAATTAAATCCACAATTCACAAACTATATTTAATGCAAATAAAAACCTCAAAAATAATTTAATACCAGTAATTGTTAATTTTGATTAATAATTAATTTAAATAATTTAAATTGCAATTTTTTTAGAGCATGGTTCTACAGTTTAGGATATTTTATATTAATAAGTTTTTCTGAAAATACAGCCATTGCCCATTCAGAGACCCACAAAATAGATATTTTCATTAAAATCTCGACCTATACCTACTTATTACTTCGTACATAAAAGTAAAAATCAAAAGTGGCCTTCAATCGAATCTCTTATCCTATTAATATCTGTATTTATAATAATGCTATATTTCGTTTTAAATTCACCCTACGATTGGATGAAAGAAAATCAATATGTATTGTAACTAGGGGAACGTAAATATAAAATAATTGTTTTCAACGGTAAATGATACGTTTTTCGAAATAACTTTTTAAACAAAAGATACTAGAAATAGCAATATTATCAACTTTTATAAAAAACTCTCTAACCCGTGTTATATTCGAAATATTAAAAAAAAAATTGCAAGAGTTAATCTATACTTCCGGATAAAATATTGTTTTTAATAACAGGGCTATATATATACAAGTCTAAGCTTTTAAAATTTTCTGCTCTATAGCGTTCACACACACAGTCGTCATTCCGAAAATAATCAGATTCGAATTACCGTGCATTTACGTTAAAATCTCGAATTTGAATATTTTCATGATTACAATATGTTTCCTAGTCTTCGTTCAAGAATAAATTCTAAAAACAATTTTAATTTTAGTGTATTGAATAGCGTCTGTACGCCCGTTTAACGTAGAGTCGTTTGCTTCACCAGTAAATATTGTGCGAGCACGTTGAGTAAATATACCTCCATCGCGAGCTTTCAGTAGCTTAGAGTATAGCTACCTGTGCACGTATATCTTATGGCCATAAGCAAAGTTTCTCTATAAAATAAACAGTAAGTACGGATCTAGTATACTTTTATGATGGGTAAACATCGTTTCTTTTTAAGCTCAACACAATCTCTAGAGGAAATCTAAATGGCGCGACCGTTATTTGCATAATATTCTTGTTATAACAGATTCATAACAATTTACGGCCCATGTGAACCTTTATAGTTTCTAGCATAAAAGACACAAATTTCGCTTAAAAATTCAATTGCTTAGACGTACATTATATATGAATATACACACCCAGATTTATGTATGGTAATTAGGTACGAAGTACCGAAGAAACTAAAACATTCGGTCGTGTGTCTGTAACATTCTCGGATCATGTACTAATTTTTAAGATTAGATACTGTATTCTGTATATGGTTACGCTAGTTTAATGGTTTAACTTAAATCGAATAGTAAATAACTTTCATTCAATTTAGATAATTTTAAAAATGTGTTCTATGGTTCTTAGAATGTATATTGTAGTATAACAGAATGTAATAATAGATCCAATTTACAGTTAACCAATAATTGTTGTCGGAAGTTATAACATCGTTCTTTGAAAGTGATATGTATCCATTCCAATAATGACGATTGTCGGTCCGAGCCATCTGCTTCTAATTTCCGATGACAATTCCGTCTTCCTTATTGCCTACAAAATGACTTGCACTTTTCATTGTATGCTACATTATTATTTGCATGAAATTTATTCAATGGAAATTCGAAGGTTCATAATTGCAATGAAATGGATAGGTACGAATATACCCTGTTAAAATTAACGGTATTTTTTATTTTATGCTATAATATTCGGCTGCGATCGAAATTGTCTTGGCGGGAAACAGCACATTCTGTATTAAAATGCAGACAGTAACTAAACACGTAAGATAGCCATGATGCAAAGGTGTTCTCAGCTTAAATACTAATTAAGACTTACTATTTTTTTTTTGCAGTTTATTAGATAATTTTTCAAAATATTATTGTATGAATAACAATTAACAAGAAAAACTGATTTTGTACTGTAATTGAAAGAGCATTGGTGGTTATTTGTATATAATGTAAACAGAATCGCATACAGTCGCTAGAGACTCTAAATTAAGGTTTTATCAAACAATGATACCATTATTAAAGTATCACTGAACTTGGCGAGGCAACAGGCACTACACTACGTAGTTCATGTGTCATCGATGACAAACATTCATTAAATGCAAAGTGTACACTAACACTACTCTCCTTGTTAGTTAACTGTGAAATACTTATTGCTTTAGAGAAAAAAATTGATAGATTTATACACATATTCAAGTTTTGTTTGAAAAGTTTTCCAGGTAATTGAGTTGAGCTTATAACGCAAATTCTCGTATTGATCCTCCCTGAATCGTTTTTTACTATTTTCGAATTGATGTCTGTGTGTGTGTTACTTTCTTATACGAATGTATTTACGGAAATCACGACTAATTTGGGACTCAAGATTTTAATGGAAATACATCTTTTGATTCTCCCTGAATAGTTCCTGACTATTTTTGAACTGATTCCTGTGTATGTGTCTATTTGATATTGTGTCTAGTGATATTGGAGGAAGAACAAAAAATGCATAGAGTAAACATGCACTTCCAGTTGAAATATTCTTTTCAATAATATATATATATATATATATATATATATATATATATATATATATATATATATATATATATATATATATATATTTATAGTTATGTGTCCTTGACTCTCGCGTTTTGTTAATCTTAAGCGATCAAAAATTTGACCATAATAATAAACTAAGTTTTTGATTAACTATCTTGATAACTTGCATTCGAAGTATACGCTATATGTATATAACAATTATATTACTTAAACCTACACACGAATTGTCCAGTGAAAAAGAAAATAAATTGTTATGTGTACATATGTACAAACATACATTTACGTATACAGGGCACAAGGCTACTTTGATAATCTGTTTGTTTATCTCACGCGACTCATGGTGACATTGTGGGATCGTTGCGGTCTGAAGAGATGGAAGCAATAGCAGGACTGGTCTTAACTTATTTTTTACCAAATTTAAGCCTTATGCACTCATTCATTTATGCCCACATTTTCGATATTTTAGGTCTCAACAAATAAATAATCATAGATACAGCAATCTTTAAACATCAACTTTCTCATTGTTATTAGTTCGCCCTACGAAGTACAGAACAGCTAAAGCATTCGGTGTCTGTAATATTCTCGGAACAAAAAAACCCTAATTTACGTTAAACGGTCTATAACGTAAAATTTCAATTGTATATGGTCTATATGCCCCCTAATTTTGAAAATAATATTTAAACGGGAAGTGCATATTTATTCTGTTTTTCTTTTAATATCTTTGGAACTGCTGCACTTATGCCAAAAATAGTTTTATTCATTATGAAAGATATTAATATTTCGCACAACTTTTGTTTGAAATGTTTCTTCAAGAAATGTACCAGTTACGAGAAAACTGCTACGGAAAAGCAATGTTCTTATTTATGTTTTTCATAGATACGGGGATTATATGTAATAAATCGTATGACCTCTTCCTAACAACGTATTGTCAAGGGAACAAAATAGACCCAAATAATTTGTTATTTGTCATTTGAGAATGATTATAATAAGCATACTCTAACATAAAAGAAAGTCTTGTGCTGGCCACAACCAATTTCATTTTAGATACTTAATATGTTTCTTTACCAACAATTTTCGTGAAATCCTGGCCTGTATGTGAAAGTGGGTAGTGCATCGCTTGCCACTAATCCCATAATCCAATCCTGAGCACAATGGCGGACAACAACACCTTTGCCGCAGGCTCGCCACCCTGTCCTATCTCATACTATCAAATGGAGCATCTTTCGTATTTTTTGAATGTACCATGTGATGTGGTTCCCAAAACATCGCATACACAAGCCTTGGGCGACACCTCACATCAGAGACGCATCCAAGCAATTGCTGCTTGCTGTGACAATATTCCATTGCCATTGCCTCAACAGTTCTGTGTTGAAACACGTTACACTATTTATTATTTGCTGATTATTTGTATTGTTATTTTGTGGAATTACTGGATTACAGGCACAGGATGTCCACAAATATATACTCTGTTATCCTATTGTTTGAATATAGAATAGCTGGATAAAATGTTTACGATGAACCAAAACATTGTAGGAATGTTACAACGTCACATGAAGCACAGCGGATTTTGTGGTACTGTTGTGACCTTGTAAGACGTAAGGGGGGTTTTCATTGGTGATGGGGTACTCGAGTTGAAAGTACTCGTTGTACTCGAGTACACGTTCCTGAGTATTCGAATACATTTTGTACTCGTTCGATGCCAGCTGAATCGGGGAGCACGACGAAACGCGTACTCACACGATCTGTCCGATTCCACTCGTACTAGTTGAGTATTCGAATACATTTTGTAGTCGGTAGAAAATCGATACCAGCTACTACATTGAGTAAGCGTCTCGTCTCGTTGTGTTTACTAAATCTATCCGCTTCCGCCGTACTTTGTTGTACTCTCTCCAACTGCTTTACTTTCTTTTATTGTAGTATTCTTTATCTCTGTTATCTACATGGTTGATTTTTGCTGTGAATTGTGAAAAAATGTATTTGTTAATTGCTAATATGTTTGACATATTTTAAATTTGATCGAGTGAGGATGGGTGTGAGTGTTTAGCCGAAAGAGTACGAAATCAAATGGAGTAAACATGCAAAGACGAGGGGGGAGTTTCCTGTATTCATCCGAGTACTCAAGTACTTTTTTACTGTATTTTCTTGTTTCAACGAATGTGTGTAGTTCTTTCAGCTGGAATGACGTGTCTGCTAACTTAATTATGCATGTAACAATGTGTCACCATATTGAATTAATTTTGCCACAATACCGCATTATTATATACATGAAAATACAATGAAAGCAAATTATATTGTACCTATATATATATATATAAATCTATATATGTGTTTTAGGTATATTATATACTATAACGGGATCCACCACGTGTTTGCTTGCAATTGAGAGAAGCCCCTGACAAAACATCGACTGGCTGATGCGCATGTATGGGAGAATTACATTTCTATGCTTTCAATGTCTGATTGTTGACTAGTTGGGCCATTGTGATTTTTCAAATTGTGTGTGTGTGCATGTAAAAGCTTCCCTTGATTGTGTCTGTGAATACGTGTGAACCACACGCTGAGTTTTGTGCTTTCATTACGCAAAAATATATTGTTAATTAACAATATATGATTGGACATTTACGAACAGTATATTGCAGGGATTCGAACCGGAACTCAACAAAAATAGAAGCTGAACCGAACAAAATATATCGGGTTATTTCAGTTACAAAAAGAAATTAATCACTAAAACCGGAACCGAACTGATATATATATATATATTTTTAATTGAACCGAAACGAAAAAAATTACGGTTCGAAGCCTTGGTATATATTTTTTATTAGAAACTAGGAGAACCCGTAGGCATCATGTGCCCACATCACATACATGATACAGTTCAATCCTCACCAAACCATCGGTTTAATTGAATCATTTGCCAGTTGGCAATTTTTCATGTACGTTTTTTGTAAATGTATTTCTGAATCATGGATACACCATAATACTAAAGCATTTCCCTTTCACAGTTTGTCCCATTTTTGTATTTTTAGTGTTTCCTGCGTAAGTCTATTAAAGGATTACCTCAATACATATAATAAATTATACAATAAATAAATGAAAAGTGTCCTGCACGTAGTTATAATTAGAAATATATACCTGAAACAAACCAATGCTCCACAGGAAAACCCTGAAATTGTACCATTTAGCTTATTATTTTATAAAACGTCCTAATAACATGAAAACTTCAGAATGTTGTAACTAGAATGACACCAACGAACAAACAAGACAATAAAGAATAACCCTTACCCAATAAGAGTAACTAACAAATAACAACGTGATCCCACAATGATTTTCGTTGTTGCATCAACAATAGGGCATTGGGTTCGCAGCCAATGCGAGAGGGGTAGGCCTCATCGAAGAGATACTAGTATATAAATACAGTTTAGGTTAATAATAGTCGGCAAACATCATGAGCTTCGGTTGGTTGTGACGATGATTCAAGCAGACAGTTGTAGGGATGCTTTGAACAAACAAACGCCGACTATAATGCCAATTTATCATCAGTTGCATGCATACACTGTAATACTATACTGTAAATGAAGAATATGTTTGTTGACTACATACGCGCAAATTAAATAACACATTTTTCTAAATTGGCTCGCATATTGTATTTAAGTTTCAAAATCAAATAGAAAAAGCACGAGTTTCTTTTACAAAGTTTTCATTATAGAATATTATATATCTCAAATAAACTGTCAACAAATACCAATACACCGCAGAGCGAATTGTTTATTGAAAATAGTACCGCAAAACAAACGATAACAACAACTTTGATATAAATTCGTAAGATGTGTTCGCACAGTAATCGTAATTTAAAGACAAGTTGGTCGACATAGGACATAGAATTTATGGGATTGCTCTTCCAGCGAAATAATTAAAACTTGTGATTCTCACCGCCGACCACATAGATCACGAAGCGGTGTCATCAACACGCTCCTTGGAGAGACTAGAGAACGAAATACGTGTTCAATGAAATCGGATGTTACCGACACGCGCCGCGCCACTGCTGTACACACCACATTCTACCCCTCAAGACACTGAATTATACCAATAAATTAGGAATGCGTGTGTTTTGGGTTACAATAAGTTAAACTACATAAATTTTGTTAAGCTAAGGTCATAACTCCATTTGAATGTGCTTATAGATTACTTAAGAAGCAATGAAAGTGTCACAGAATGCGTTATTTGAGAGATAAATCTTTAGAAAGTCCCAGACAAACAATCGCGTAGCAACGACAATTTCAAATCAGACACGACAAACCATCACATCTTGTTCGATGTAATGCCGCTTCGCTCTGGGCTATTTCTGATGGTGGCGCTACCAACAACTTTGAATATTCATACAACCAGTATTAAAAATTAGCTATTTTTATGCTATAATCAAAGATATTCTGCTGAATAATTACGTACGCAATGCTAGTTATAAACTTAAATCGGACACATATGTTTTTCAAGCTTGTTTACTACCATTTCTGCACTTATGTTATGTTATTAATTTCGTTATAAAATTATAGTGCGCTGCTTTATAACGAAAATTTATAGTCAGATAAGATTTTGTTTAATTTCGTCGCTGTAAAGGACATTTATAGGTTCTATGAAAGCATTTTCTAATTTATTATGTTGACTGTAACTCAGCATAATATAAAATGATGTATACGAAGTTTATATTTAAAACCATAAAACCATCCATCAAATATTTCAAATAAAATGTTTATGGAGTCATAATTCTGTATGAAAGTGTCTTCAAAATTACTCTTGGTACGGCCACAGAAGTCAAGTATAATAGCATGAATTTAAAATAATATAAATCAATATATAAGGCCAGTCCAGCTTTTTAGATCGCCGTACGAAGTACCAAAGAAGCTAAAGCAATCGGTCGTGTGTCTGTAGCATTCTCGGATCAAAAAATGTCATTAACAAAAAGTGTTGGCTTCGTCGCCCTGAATCCAAAAGTATATATAACTTATATAATTGGATGTTAGTCGTCGCTCGCTCGTAAGACCAAATTTGTGCCCTCTACTCCTCTGAAGGTACCTAAGCGATTTCAACCAAATTTGGCACACATATTATTTGAAATCCCATTTGAATCCGCTCGCAGTTTACATCCAATCCTCCGTAAACTTCCCGAGTTATAGGGCCCCAAAATTTGGAGCCCCCCTTAATACTGCTTTTATAGAAATAATTAAAACACCCAAAAATTCTACTAACAATTCTAAGATATTTTATAACTACAAGATTCTTTCATTTTGCTAACCTGAATTTTAAAATATGTACTAAAAATATTATTTTATCAAAATATTCTACAAACAATTGTAAGACTTTTTATATCAATAACGTTTTTTCAAATTGTTGACCAAAAGGCCATAATAATTAAAATCCGCTGCTCGTATCGCATATATTACTTATAAGGCGAGCTGGACGCATAGGTGCGTTGTACCTAACCTTGTTTTCTGCAAGATTATAAAATTAACTTTTCTTAATCTTCCAGTTTCGGATATATTCAAATTGTTAACCAAAAGGTCATTAAAATAATTATAATAAAAAACCGCTGCACGCATTGCTCTTACCTGTAAGGTGAGCTGGACGTACGTACGTACCGAATCTTGTTTTATTTATTAGCCACATGGTGAGCTGAAGGCATTTTGTCAGTGGTTATAAATATGGTTTCATCTCTAAATTAATACACTGTGATTGATTTTTTCGACCATTTACCAAATATCGACATATCGACAAACACAAAAAAAAATACTATTGAAAATAACAGGATTGTAGGTAGTATAAAAATGATTGTGTAACAATAAAAGTTCGGTGAGGCATAAATCTGGAGAACAACGGCCGTGCCGAAGAAATAAAATATGACAAGGTAAACATGTAAGTTTTAAATCACTGCGAAATGTAATTGTAATATAAATCCCGGACGTAAAAGAATTATGTGTAAACATTGTAGAAATATGTTCATAACGAACAAACTATTGTATCTATGAATATAATTGCTGGTAGTCAAACTTGGGCCCTTCATAAGATTTTCGGCAAACACAGAGTATGTACCCCGGGTGTTGATATTTCACCCCAAGGCCCACATACAAAGCGCCGAGACTCTCTTCATATTGTTACGCACTACAGTTATAAATCAGCCATGAATTATTAGCAAACAACGCACTAAATGGGATCATATCTCATGAACAGTGCACCCAAAACTATTTTGGATATTCCCTTTGAACATTTCGTATGATGGTTATCGTTTGGTTATGGTATGATGGCAATCTAATTACTACTCAGATCAATATCTACAGATCTACAGAACACTTTCTACATCTTGCGAACTTACACATAACAGGAAATAAATACACACATTATAACCAAATATTGTCAAATAATTGTCTAATTATGTTTCACATTTCGACTTCCAATGACACTGTGAATATTAAGATTTTGCAAGAAATTTTGTAAATTTAGTAAACATGAATACAGCATATAAATAAAGCGTTCCGGATACATACCGCAGAAATATATATGTGCTGAAAGGAAAAGTATAGCTAGTCCGTGTGTCAGAAATCAATAGTGAGAGAGAGACAGAGTTAAAGTTAATGAGAAATCAATAACAAAATTAATAGTAGTGTGAAACAAATACCGTTTGTTAAGATACTCAGTATATATGTTATAAATAAATAAATTTCGTAGCATATAATTAAAAATAAGTGTCTTAATTCCCCACCGTCCATATAATATATATATATATATATATATATATATATATATATATATATATATATATATATATAAATATATATATATATATATATATATATATATATATATATATATATATATATACATACATATATACATATATATATATATATATATATATATATATATATATATATATATATATATATATATATATATATATATATATATTATCAAAACTCTAACTTTGAAAATTTGATAAATAAATATATGTTTAGTAACGCAGGTTTACCGTATAAAATCTAATATGAACGAAACGAAACCTAACATCTTTACTTTGTCAGTAGTATAAAGAGAATGTACACGTTTTGCCTTAATCGATTCTGTCTATGTGTGTGTCTGTATGTTTGTGAACACTTTAACTCAAAGAGAGAGTATAAAACATATGAGACATCAAATATATTCTTTGCAAAAATAACATTTCTATATAAACCAGAAAAACCTCTTTATTATGAAAGCAATATTTAAAAAGAAACTGACAGTTTCCTACTTAATATATTTTTGATATACTATGTTGGATTATTTCAATAATCTTGTAAGGAAGAAAAGATACGTCCACAACGAGTAACAGAGCGAGCGACATAATCCAAGTATATACATTCTCAAAAACAGGGCGGCGCGACGAGACAAGAATTTTATATTAAGACTTAACATATGTTACAGACACAAGGACAATCACTAGAGCTGTCTACTATATCGTATAACGAGTTAATAATTGAACATAAATTCTATCGCATAGTTTGCATCGCACCAATTCAAATGATATTGATTTCTTATCTTCAGCATATAGTGATGGCTAAAAGCAAGCTGTCTCTAGAAATATCGAGCGTTGAACCAGTGCAGCCCTACTAGCCGCTTGAACTTTAACCTTTTCAGCCTTACGTTTTCCCTCAATGTTCGAATTCTCCGATTTCATCTTTTTATTTTCTTTGTACGATATTATTACTTTACAACCAAAAAACAAATGTAAAGGACCAGTACTCGACTTTCTTATATGTAGTTTTCACGATATATATATATATATATATATATATATATATATATATATATATATATATATATATATATATATATATATATATATATTTAGTTATTTAACGTAAATGGTACAATACTGTAGAGTATTGGTTATTTTGACAACTATTTATATATATATATATAAATATATTGTACCATTTACGTTAAATAACTAATAAAAATGTATATACTTTATATATAAATTATCAAAATATATTATTATTTGTAAAATATGCGCTTCGTTCTATAGAATCACAGATTTAATTTAAAGCCGACTTTCAACAATTATCGAGAATTAATTTGTAAAAGAAGCTTTGGCTAAAATGAAATGTCAGCGGTACAATTTACTATAAAAGAATGTGAAAATCTGCGATTTGTTTTTAGCGCAGTAATGCTAACACGTACTAAAGTGAAGTGTCAAGTGATGCAAACGACAACAAAACACTCGCGTTACCAGAGATTTTAGAATTTTAAATCAGATTAAACGTCTTGCGAACCAGAAACGCGAGGAACTCTGACTGGAAAACCGCAGCTTTCATACGCATTCATGAATTATTAAACAAATATGTATATATGTACATTCCTTTAGCGAACCATCGCGATTTTTAAATTTTGCTAACGTACGTAATTTATTCTGTACGAAATTTGAGCAATTTATTTACAAGACTTACTTATTACTGGCTATAAGATAGTAAAAAGGTTACAATTACAATGAAACTTCAAACTTAAGACTTGCATATGGTTTAAATGCGTACCTCCTATTTTTGAAAAGAATATTCAAACCGGAAGTGCATGTTATTATATTATTTGTTAGATAAAAATGTTCCCTATACACATTCGAGTAAAGTACTTGTATAACAACTTGGACGCGTCGTCGTTTAGAAAATATATTTAGTTTTCAAGTGGTTTCTACTTCGTAAAAACGTTGAATGCATTCACTAGTTGACACCTTCAGAAACGTTTACGTGAATGCTGTTGCCTCTTGGCAATGCCATCAAAACTTGTGTAACGACGATTTCAGCGACTCAAACCGGGAACTGCGTCTCTTATTGTAAATTGCGTGTGAAATACGCCGTGTCACGCCGCGCCGGTGTCACGACGAATCCAAGTGGCCCCTTGAGATTTAGAGCATACGGCTTCTCCCGTATTTCTACAAACAATTTTGGGAGATTTTACTTATCGTATACCTGATGCCATTTTATATTTAAGGCACAAATAGATAAGTTTTATGCTAGAAGTTGATTACTTGAGATATCAAACATACAGATCTGGGTGCTTATTATAATTAAGAATTAGTACTCATATAAAATATAATTTGATTGTACACGGCCCCCTTTTAACACGCTACTTCAAAAATCATTCTCAAGCAGTCTGAATTTGAATGTGTAATTTGATTATGTCTAAAATCAGTGTACCAATATTAAATTATACAATATTTTCATTCACGCTAATTGTGTTGTTGTGGGTAACACGTGACATGCGCGTGACCGATTATTCATTACTCCCTTGTAAAGCATTTTTTTTTAACCGCCCAGAACGTTTTTGTGAGAACGCCAATTTATAAAACATATTCTATTTGTCGGTAGATTTGGGTTGATACATACTTTTGCTATGGCGAAATAAACAAATACATAATTATTTTGTACTATTATTATTAGTATATAATGTATAAATTTACATTAATCGGTTTGCATTAAATATGTATTCAAATTTGAAATTATACATTTAACAAAGTTGCCAATACGATACAAATAAAGAAATAATTTTGTATAATGTCACGGTTTGTTGTGATTTGTTGTAAATAAAATAAATCCACACACATACATTTGATTCTGGTATGTGAATATTGATAGTTCAAATATTTATCTACTTAACAATTGTTAGAAAATGTTTTGTCCCATCTTGCAGAAACTCATCCGATATACTTACGTTCAAAAACAAAACTGCTATACAGTAGTCTTGAGAAAGACAGATTTGAAATCATAAAGCGTATTAATAGTTTGAAACGTATAAAGATAACTTGAAATATCAAATGACAGATCAGAAAACAACAACTAGTAGTAATAATAACTTGCAATGTCCTAAACTTGAACATGAAAATTACCGGGGAATTATAACGACATAATTCCTTAGCACGAATACTTTTAAAAATCTCCGAAACTGGAAGTTTAATAAACTGTAATTTGATAATCATGCAAAAAAAATAAACGACTCTTGCATCATGTCAATTATAGAATATGGAATAAATAATGTACACTTACTTGATTGCTAGGTACACTAGACTAGGGTGATAAAGTTGAATGCTTCTTTGGTACTTCGTACGGCGAGCTAATGATAAATTCTAAATTGAGACGAATATTTGTTGCGGTCACGCGTTCCCCAATCGCATGGGATCGCACCATGTTTCATATATGGATTTAGCGACGAACTCAATTTATTTCTTGATAGAACTATGATTGCCAATATCATCAAGCACTAAATGAAATGTTCAATTGAATTCTTCAACCAGACAACAAACCTAACCTAAAATTCATCTCGTATATACGAGAACAGGAAAATTGAATTCAACATGTCTTATTTTAGCTCCAATATATTTGATACAGTAACTGTCAATCAAACTACAATAATCTTCAAATGACCACCTTATAATTTACACAGTTATCACAGCAGATTCAAACATACATTTTTTCACAATACATATTTACAATATTTGTTCTTAAATAATACCAATATAACGAACTATCAAACAATTTTCCAGAGATATATTTAGAAAGAAAGCGATTATATCGATTTATGTTTATCGCATCTTTAAAAAGAAAAATCGGTTGTTCGCATTTTTTGCCAGGCCGGGTATTGAAAATAAAAATTTGTAAAATTATAAAACAAATATAAGGTTTACTTTTAAATAAATCTGAACTTATGTCTAGGTTTTGATTTATGTTTTGCATTTATTCAAACTAGATAGGATAAAATATTCATATGACAATACAATATTTATAAATGCCAAATTAAATGAACTTATCGATTGGTCGCACATATTGATATTTAAGACTAGTTTTACAGCGATTGTATTTCGATCGGATATAACTCCATCGGCTTCAAATGTTATTTTAATCGTCGCTGTTCACCTCCATATGTCTAGGATTAGTAGCAAATTACACTCGTAATTCATTATTATTTATATTTATAGGTTATACAAGTATGTTAAAAGCAGAAAGCTTAAAAATCAGTTGTAAAAGTCTTATTTACAATTATTTTGAAAGAATTAGAAAATAATGTTTTATTCATTTGTATATCTTATTCTTCTAATAATTTACCTACTGTTTATGTTTGTAGTTTTTTTTTCTTTCTAGGTTATAAATTATGTTCAACTCAAATGTGTGCCAAGCACAAGAATATTTTAATTTCGATCCAATACCGCAGCCTAATCCTAAAGAAACATAGCATTGGTTAATCCTAAAATTATGTTAATCCGATTCTATTTACATAACTTTTTTTGCGGGTTTCTGAAATATAATGGAGTTCTATCCGATCAAAACGCCGCGTTGTAAATGTAGTCTCAGTTTGGGTACCAAATCCATATTTTACTATATTTTTAAAAACGTCGTTATTTGATTTTCAAATTAGTGAAATACATTTTGTATTTACATATATTAACTTCATTTATATATATACACATTGAAGATTCTTTATATACCTTACATACAAAATATATTGGGAATTTAAAAAAATTACAGAGGCTCTTTAAAGTATAATTGCTAAGTTAGATCGAGAAATGATTTATTATGGTGTACAAGATTTAACATCACAAAATAAGTGGTCGAAAAAATTGAAAATTAGTATTATTTGGTCAGTCAAGGCTCATTTCAATGTAATTTTGTCGGGTCTCTGCTTATTTCTACATAAGGAAATGAAGAAAAACCCAAAATTTTATGAAATATTTTGCATATTATAAAAGGTTTTCTGAAAAATAACCATAATAAAAATATTAAAAGTATATATATATTCTCATATTTATCACCAATATGTATTTTTCTCAGCGGAGGACTTTGAATTCACTAAGTAATTCAATGACACATTATCTAAACAGGGATTAAAATCTGGCACTAAGGGTTTTAAATTGGAATGTACCTTTGTGATAATTATCAGATATATCCAGACATATTTCGCTGAGTAAAGTAAAATTGAAAAACAATAGTACAATCCACACACAATAGTCTATTAGAATCGGGTATTTTGTTTTAAAACTAACCCAACATTTCGATGTCAACACTTAACATTGAACATATAAACACAATAGTACATAAAAACATTTACAATCATTGTATTTACATATCTTCTTATAGTTATGATCGTACGAATATCAAATTATTCGCGCAGATTATAATTGTCATTGGAGCAGCCTGTATAATTAGGTTCTATTAGATAATTGTATATAAGTATATAACAGTATATACCGGTCAAGTAATAATAAATGAGATAGAGATATAGGTATACAAACATCCTTGTCTACTTAAAGCCGAAACCACGCAAGCTCTGTCGTTATGACTAGCTAAACATCAAAATTTACAATATAGTTTTTTTTTCATATAATTAATCATTGTAATGTATATTTGACATATTTAGTAAAGATATGTTTTAAATTTGTCAGAGTAAACAGTTTAAAATAATACGTAAAATTTGTCCATTATTACGTAGGGTTGGCATAATTAAAACGTTTTAAACATGAAATATGTTTAAAATGCTTTCGTGCTAAAGAAATGTTTAAAACAGATTCACAGGTACAAATTATAAGATAATAACGATTGCAATAAAATATTTACACCCAACAAACAACAACACAGCTTTGTTCGTGATTCCTGATTACTTAAACGTATAGGGGATTCCCCGATTTGCGGGTATTCTGTATTATTTTGAAATATTTCCTATAAATTAATTTTTAATTATAAATAACTGTGTGAAAGAATTCATGCACAAGAACGAATCCAAAAGAATGAATATTCAATAGAGAAAATGGTAAAAACAGAGAATACTCATTCGCTGTTTTGGCCTTTCTCTGTTTTCTCATTCTCTATTTGCCAACATTGAACGCATAGACTTATTTTACAAATTCTTTTTTACTGTTTACCAAATAAAAATTAAATTTCTATTAATTATATAATATATTTGTGTATATTTATATGCGTTGTTTAAATTTTTACATAATATTCTACAATTTGTTATAATATAGTAATTTCTACTGTATATTATATGAATGCTCCCAAGCCAACCCTGTATAGACAAAATACAAATATATAAAAAATGCAATAGCAACACGTTTATTCCAAAATTATTACTGCTAACTTTTTTTTTTTTTAAAGATTAAAGCAAGTTTATGTGAGATATTTTAACTAAATGTGTGTATGTTTAAATTGACATAATTCAACATATAACGTTTCTTGAACCCGTGTTACGAACCATTTGCGTTATGAAATGCTACGCAATTTATTAAATCTTCGAACTGAAAACTAGCTGTTTCATTATTGATTAAGCAAATTGAAATCACTCGTCATATACTATTCTTATTTTTGTTTATAGCATTACTAGATATTTTTCGATTTGAGATAGTTTATATTGACTGGTAATAGAAAAACAGACTTCTGTGCGAATTCGTACAAAATAAGAGAATATTAGATTAATTAGGCATGAAAGGAATCTTTCTTTATATTATTAATTCTCCGCTCACGCCGGCCTGTGAAACGAGGGAGTTCTGGTTGGAAAATTTTACAGACACCGTGTGGCTTATGGCCTAATAGCGTGAAAGCCAACACTTTGACAGCGCCGTATACATTTCACGGTGGTGAATCCCAGCTAGATCTAATTTCAAACCTGTGTCTCCATTGTTGACGTTAAAAGGATATCGCATATGGACCAGAAATATGTCGGTATAAACATTTAAAAAAAAAAAACGATTTTTAGCTATATATTCGATGCTTTAGAATTTAATATGCAACAGGAACTATCCATAAACACGTATACCAACTTTTAATATGCAAGATTTAATTCTACGCCGCTAATATTGAGAACCACTGGTGTAAAAAGATATGTATGCGTCATAGGTTTTAATATGAAACGTCGGGTCGATGATTGGAAAACTATAGAATGTGAGCATTTCCGTATAAACGTATACGTGCCTGTGCGAAGTAATTTTTAGAAAAATATCTAGTAAAGTACTATAATAATTTAGGTTTAGTAAACCTAACGAGTCAGTAAATATAATATATGCCATAATACTCCAATATAACAAAATGGCAATAGCATCTAATAAATATGTATAAATTAAAATGACCTAGCAATTATTAATTGTATATAATTGACTGTTGTTATTACTTATATATTCTATGTTTCAATAAATATAGCACGTACATGTTTGCAACATACATTTTTGTTAAATATTATTTTATTATTTAAAAGCGACACTCTCAATAAATCACATTGAATTTTTAATTAATTTTTCTGTAGCACTAACAGATTCAGCACACATTTAAAACTTACTAAATTTTTATAAATTGGAAGCCACTTTTATTTTTCCAAAATGCCGTGACCAAAATGTTCGATACTCTGTGGTTACTGTTCCCAAATGTCCTACCCTGCTTTTTCAATGTATGGCCAAAAACACATTACTATTTAAGTAATACTTAAATACTTATTTTGCACTCAATTTTCTTATATTTTAATTTAATAATAATAATTCATATTCATTTTATTTAAATATCTGCCATAGTTCCAATAATAACATTTTGAAAACGAATATCTACAGTGGTTTATCTAAGATAGTGAATACGGACTGTTTGCGCTAAAGTCATAAGCTTATAATATCCTCAAATATATATATATATATATATATATATATATATATATATATATATATATATATATATATATATATATATATATATATATATATATATATCTGCTGGCCTTGTTGCTGATATTGTTTATTTATTTATTTATTTATAAATTTTCCTCTACGATTTGATTCTCTTTACGTAATTAAAATTAACTACATTGGCTCGCTATAAAGATCTATGATACCATTTTTGCTATGAAATTGAGAAATAATCAAGCTCTACACTACCCGTGGCGTACGCGCGTGCGCACTGACTACCTAATATATATTTGGTCATTTCCACATCTATATTCGTACCACGAAAGAAATAAATATTTAAAACACATACCCCGTCATTCAAGTTTACTTATAGCGGCCAGGCCCCAGCCAGGGGCAGCCAACTAGCTGGCAGCCAGCTAGCATAATCACCATGCAACCAATCATAAGAAACACTGAATACATTATATACAGATGCACCACTGAAAACACATACAAAGTACGGTGACACCATCGGTTTGGTTCGTACAGAGTCGGCGTGTAGTCGGGCCACTTGATTTTCATAATCCAGTAATTGCCCAGCGCGAACCAGGCGACCAGGAATATGGTGAGCGCTAACGAGGCAACGCGGGAGCCTGCCGAGGAGCTGGCGTCCAAGACACCGTCGTCTAAGCGGCGAGTAGTAAGTTGGCGCCATAATATCCACGCCATCTTGATGCACCCAACGCTGCCACCAACCACCATATACACAGGAATGTGCGGTTCTCGGGGACAGTCTCGCAGGAATTTTATGCCTGTTTGGAGAGGTTGACAAAAACACAAGTTTAAGCGCGAAAATAAAAGATTCAGTTTTGATCATATTTGATGAATTTGGTGCCACGTAGACTATAATGAAATGAAATTGGTATACCTAATCTAACAAAAATAATAATTAAATCAATGTCATCAACAAGAAGTATAATAATGCAAGTAGTAATATAGTGTTGAAATAACACAACAGTTTGTGCAAATATTTCCAAGAACAGCAAACTGCAACACGGTTATTAGTCACGTAGTGCGGCGTGCATGCCTTGAGCAATACAGGCGTTGTACTCAAATATATATTCAAACCGTTGACAACACCATCTGGTGCTAAACAAAAGAGCTGCTACAACGCGCAAAAGTTCACGTAGCGTATAATCTTGTTTGACTACGGTTCACATTTCCTATACATATAATTATTAAAAAAATAAATAAACATGTTATTCGAGTAATACTGCCGACTTAACCTAATCTGTGCTAAAGGAATATTTATGGTCTGTGTTCGGAGTATTTCAAATTTATTATATATGTTATATCACCGAAAAAAAAAACAATTTTATGAATTAGTTTTGACCTTGTAATACCTTAGCAACAAAAATGTCTATCTATAATTGCTTAGATGACCAATATATTCAAGTGAATTTTTCCTGCAAGTCACACTTACTTTGAAACCGGTAATACAAAGCTAGTTTTATAAGATCGATGCATAACTGGGTGGGAATGGTTCCATTTCTAGTCTACATGGCATGCGTTAGTCATGCTTGCATAAACGCGCGGCTTATATGCGATGAGAAACCGAAAGAATGTGGCGGGAGTTTGGGATCCCTGCGCCAATACAGCACTTACCCATTATAAGCATTATCAGCGGAAGTGTCGACAGACAAACGAGAATCACCGTCACTATCACTGCAACAGACAAACAAAACAACATTAATTTTCAATCATTTATTAACGACGTAAATGTAACATGGCTATTTTCAGTAAATGGTACATTTTTCGAACAAAACTTGCTAGACATTTTAATATGTTCACTTGTATATAGGGGGCAGGTCGGTGCAGAGAATGAGCTAAAATTACGGCTAGGTAGAAGAAATTGTTATGCCATTAGATTGATTTACTTAAAAGTTGTTGACGGTTTAAAATATTTTTCCTATAACTTACTAACAATGACACTATTATCTATTTTGTTTAGCTCGACGATGATAGTAAAAGACAGTTACAGTGTTTTGTAGTGTGTCTGTAACATTATCGAATCAAACATTTGTTTTAAATAAAATGTGTTTGTCTCGTCACCGTGATTATGAAGACAAACACTTTTGTTAAGGATTTTTTTTGACCCACGACCGATTGCTATAGTTTTTTGTACTTCGTACGGCTAGCGAAAATCTAAGCTCTACTAAAAATGATAGCAAATCTTCACATGTATGTGTTTAATAAATATGATTAATAAACAATATTAAACCACAGACCAAAAATGGTACAAACTAAATAATGATGACATATCCTGCTTAGCAAAAAATGTGAATGAATCAAATATTAAACTTATGGTAAATCAAATAGTGATAGCTCAAGGTGTGATCAATTTCTAGTGTAGAAACCAACCTTTATTTATTTAAATAATTTGCTGGAAATAACTATAAGTCAATGTTTGAGTCACGTTAACAAAAAAAAATCCGACGTGAAAGTAAAATATTTATTTAGCTGTTTTAACCAATGACTTATCACTGATAATCGGAAATATCTTATCAGCTCAAATAAACGTTACAATTTCAACGCTATTTTTATTTCACTCTTTGCCAGTTCGTCCAAGGTGTAGTTTCAACGCAACTTGTGTATTTGGTTTACCTGACAAAACTAGTACAATATATGTAAGTATTTCAGTTGAATATAGTGTTATTTCGTTGTTTTTATATTCATTTCATTTCAGACAAACATGAAGTATGCACTCATTTTACTAACTTTAACCATTTTAGCAGTCAATGTCCAAAATACATACAGTAAGTGTAATATTATTTATTTAAAAATGTGTTAACGTCAATCTGGGTATACAGGAATCTGGTAGTGCTATCGGAAATTCTTTGTATTTGAACTTTCTTGTACGTATAATAGACTGCCACGAATACCATTAACAATATTAATATGAATGGTAACCAGGGAAACGTAAATGTAACATGGTAATTTTCAAATGCGATTTTTCAGTAAATACTGTTCAAATAATACTTGCTAGAAATTTTAATAACTTCAACTTTTATATGTATCTCTAACTCATTCCGTTCATGGGATATTGAAAGAGTAACAAGACAAAAGCTTTATTCGGTTAAGCTATTGTTTTCAAAAATATGCCAGAAAACAGCTGAATAAAAGAAAAGTAATAATTTAAACTTGAATAATGATCCATTTTTAATAATAGGTTCATTAGTCGAATATGATCAATGTACAAATGATGATCAATGTGGGACAACGAAAATTCCTGAATTTCAATGTCGGGACGGAGAATGCAAATGTGAAGAAGGAAAACGTTTTCTAATCGAATCAAAGCCAGATGGCAGTTCAGCTGGCTGTGTTCCAGGTAAACCTATGAACCGATTATCATTTTCCATCATCCATGATTTTCCACATTTTATTAGTGGCTAAAAATATTTTAAATTTGACAATTATTATTTTTAATATCTAGAGCCATTGTGTAAATCGTATAAATCACTATATAATTATGTTCAGGACATTTGTATACTGAAGAAAACTTATTTTTGATAAGATTAAATGATAAAAATATTTGAATGAATACCTTTTTATATAATTTTATTTACAACAAACATGTTTTTTTTTTGTTCTTATTAGTAAAAGATTCGGGTTGTGCAAATGACAACGATTGCAAAAACTTGAAGGATTCAAAATGTGTTGAAACCAAATGCTCAAGCAGTAAGTTATAGGTTACTATACATGAATTCTTAACTAGATTTAATTAATTTTTTATTTTTCATAGGTGCTTTCCGAAACTTACAACTGTCAGCGTTATTCTTATCATTATTCGCTGTTGGAATTTTAAGATTCTAACATTGTAAATTGGTGATATATTAAGAATCTGAAATAAGTCATTTTGTACTAAAATATTTATAACTTGTATGACAAATAATATTGTAGTCAAGCGTCAATAATGAAAACAATTTTTATGTGAACACAACCCATTTTTTTTTCTTTTTTTACCTAATAACAGGCGATAACAAAATTTATCTGTTACATGATAAGCACGTGAGCCAGATATTTTTCAAATTAAATTCCAATAGATAAGAGCCAACCAATTATTTATTTATACATATTGTTAAATAACACGTTGTTTGGATATGGGTTTGGCAGAGTCGTTTTTACCGAAAATCTTTTTTCTTTGCACCGTTGTGAGGGTTGCGGCCAACACAGAACTATATTTTACGGTTTCTTGCTTTCTCGGTTCATCTCTCGTTCATTCCCTTTATATTCGTCATTCTTTTTTCTTACTGTCCCTCTCCTTTTGTTTGCTACCTTCTGCACCGAGAATGCTTAACTACTAATAATACAAATAATAATATCTACAAATATTCATAGATTAGATAAGTACAAGCTCTTTTATACTATGTACGAGTAGCTAAAATTAGAAACGTATGAATTAAGAAGACATTCGCGCAGGACTTACCAGTTTTATTAACAATCCGCAGCGCTCGATACACAAAATCGCAAGTGCTCGACGCCTCGAGATTGGCATCCTTCAGTTGGTAGGTGACGCTGCCATATGTAGCTAGAGAGACGCCGAGTGGCAGGCCGGACTCCATGCCAGCGAGGCTGCCGCCGCCGCTGCCCGTGTAGCTGAGCTTGGTATTCTCGGAGCATAAGCGGCGCTGTTCGTCCGCGGACACCTGCGGCAGGCCCACCTGTCACTCACACCACACAATCATGTCAATTACGTGCGATACACATAACAATATACATGCCACGAACACAGAAACATAACCTTTGGTTCACCTACAGAACCAATAAGACAGGTTTTGTGCAAATGTGTTTAAGGCTCACTTGCTGAAATATTCATGCGATAATTAGATTTTACAAAATTACTATCCATATTTATACATCTTTACTAATATTCTACAGAAGTTAAATGACTTGTTTTTGAAATATTTCCCTTAAATTATTTATGTTTTAAACTGTTATAAGAAATTGTATTTTCTCAATGATGTCGGTGTGTCTGTGTGTGTGTGTGTGAACGTCCTAGAGCATATACCGTATAAATATAGTTTATTATTTTCTGGTAAATTTTTGGAGGGAAACATTTCAAGCTAACATATTGTGTGCGTTGGTCGACGGTATTTTGTGTAATGTAAGCCATCAAACGGTTGAAGACGCGGTTTCTATAAGTAATTGGGGTCGGATCGCACACTGTAAGCGCGCTATAGTACTTCATTAGATACAAATCTAATGGTGGCAGCACCAGCATATTCTATAATTACAAGTTGGCGCTGGCGGTTCGAGTAATTTGCGATCATCGAACATAAATGCGTACTACCTATCTGCCGTATGTCACTCCAAACTTTGGAAGGGTGGCAATTTGATAACGCACGCCTTCACAATCACTTTACGATTAGTAAATATACCCAGAATAGGCGCTCACGACGAACCAATTTTATATATAAACTCAAGGTGTACGTATTATAGATTCAAAATCCAATTAATCTGATACATTTCAACGCGTTCAATAATTAGTTATACAAATACTAACTATAATAGCGGGGAGTTTGAATAATCGATGCAATTAATAAGCAAATTTATAATCCTAATTTTTATATAATAATATAGATTGATTGACATTGACAAACAATACAGAAAAGAATGTAATAATACAATTCATGGAAACACAAAAGAGTTGCTAGAAATATTAATATCTTCGACTTTTATAAAAATCATATTGTTGCCGAGATATTGAAATTATACAACGCAGGCAATTTAACCGTTTGCAATTCCCAGTAATTTATATAGTGTACAAAGTAGCTGTAACAAGAAAAACATAAGTAAAATCCTTTATTTGCACAGCAAGTTGTACTCGAGCGTAATTTAGCAGTCAACTCAAGCAAATGGATTCATTCCACTTGTTATTATGCGAGCCAATGCGCTAAGAAGCAACGACAGTACGTCCGTCGCGTCGTCTCGAGATAATTGAACATTTTCTAAGAATTATGCTACACTTATTCCAGAAATATAACAACAAAACGTTTTACTTTTATTATAATCATTACAAGACTTGAGCTTATTATAGTTTTAGACAGAGCTAAATATTATAAATCATCATCATATATATATATATATATATATATATATATATATATATATATATATACATATATATATATATATATATATATATATATATATATATATATATATATATATATATATATATATATATATATATATATATATATATATGAACTGTATATGGTACGGGCACATGGTGCCTACGGATTTGTCTAGTTTATTTATATTTACTTAATTTAGAATATTCATGGTGTATAATTATTTTAATTCTTTATATTTTTTAGGGTAAAGGTCAAACATCAAGCACTAAAAAAAAAAAAAACCGACTAACCCTTATAAAAAAAAATATCAGTGAATTCGTAATTGCATAAATAAGGCCTGGTAAAAGTTTTTATTATTTTTTGAAACGTACAGTTTCGAAGATAAAAAATAAAAATTATAAAAAATGGCCTATTTTTGGGACTTTTATTTTTTATCTTCGAAACTGTGCGTTTCAAAAAATAAACATTTTTACCAAGCCTTATTTATGCAATTACGAATTCACTGATATTTTTTTTTTATAAGGGTGAGTCGGTTTTTAGCTCGCCGTACGTAGTACCGAAGAGGCTAAAGCATTCGGTCGTGTGTCTGTAGCATTCTCGGATCAAAAAATTTCATTAAGAAAAAGTGTTCGTCTCGTCGCCCTGATTCCGAAAATGTATATAACTTATATACTTGGATGTTAGTCGTCGCTCGCTCGCTCGCTCGCTCGCTCGCTCGCTCGGTCGCTCGTAAGACCAAATTTGTGCCCTCTACTCCTCTGAAGGTACCGGAGCGATTCACTCCAAATTTGGTACACATATTATTTGGCATCCCATTTGAATCCGCTCGCAGTTTAAATCCAATCGCCCGTATACTTCCCGAGTTATAGGGCCCCAAAATTTGGAGCCCCCCTTAATACTGCCCTTATAAAAATAATTGAAACACTTAAAAATTCTACTAAAAATTCTAAGATATTTTTTGTCTACAAGAATTTTTCATTTTGTTAACCCAAAGCCCGAAAAAAATTATTAAATATTATAATTTTGAATTTCAAAATTTGAACAATTTTATTTTTTTTAAATATAATCTAAAATAAATGTAAGACTTTTTATATCTATAACATTTTTTCAATTAGTTAACCAAAAGGCCATAATTATTAAAAACTGCTCGCATCGCATATATTACTTATAAGGCGAGCTGGACGCATAGGTGCGTTGTACCTAAGCTTGTTTTTTTTGCGTAATCGAGGTTTGTTTAATCATGATAGATTTTGAGTAGTTTTATGTAATTAAGAAATATAACTTTGACCAAAAGTGTAACAATGTATCCGTAATGCCTTTATATTCAATAAACAGTCATTATTCGATGGAATATCTTTGATTATAGCGTAAAAATAGCTAATTTCTAATAATGTGCGTGCATGATTGCTTGAACTTTCAAAGTCGATGGTAGCGCCACCATCTAAAATAGCCGAGAGCGGAGCGGCATTACTTCGAACTAGATGGACCTAATGGTTTTTCTTAATAAACAAATGTCTCTCATAAGGAAGCGTAGATCTTGGTAAATGTATTTATTATTGATAGATGTGCTAATGTACACGAACATAGAATAATTAAACAATTAAGACAAAGTGCTCGGATGCATTTATGTGAAACAATAATGAATCATTCGTCGCATTGTACGTGTTCGGTACTCACCTGGCTGATAGTGGTGCTCGGCCGGCGTGACCCTGCGTCCGACCAGTTGGAAGCGCTGTAACCCAGATTCACTTGCGGTCCACGCAGTGACATTCGGTACGGCGATGTGCTACGTGCCAGTGGCTTTCCTCCTGCAATGACAAACAGTCAAAGCATTTCACATGGAGTAAGGTTGCGAGAGCGCCTTACCTGTCTGGTTATCCGCACTGTATCGTCTCTCGGTCGCAGGTGGCTCTTGGAACGTTAACGTCAAGCTGCCTCGAGGACTTCGTCCAGGCTCTGCTGTACTTCGGCCACTGCGACAATCCGGTCCCAGACTTCCCCTAGGACTCCTATTATAACCCGTATCCGGGCAAATACTGCCCCTAGGTGACCGCTCTTCTAGATACTCCGAGGCAATACTATCTCGAGGACTAGTTCGACAATTTTCAGCTGCGATACTACCACGCGGAGATGTATGCCTCGGACTTCTTTGTCCAGGCTCATCGCCATTTGGACTTGTTCGCCATACTGTAGACTCCGAAGGAACAAGACTGTGCCTTGGACTTCTGCTAGAATCAGGGACTAAACTGTTTCGAGGACTACGATTGAAATCTGCGGAGAGGTTGTTTCTTGAAGAGTAATTTTCAGGAGTTAAGCTATGCCTGGGACTTCGATTTGAGTCGGGAAGAAAATTGTTGTCTGAGAAATTGTTTCTTGTAGAATAATTCTCTGGGGTGAGACTATGTCTAGGGCTTCTGCTAGAATCGGGTACAAGACTATTTCTTGGACTTTTGTTAAAGTCAGGAACGAGACTGTTACGAGGACTGCGATTAAATGAGTCAGGAACTAGACTATTCCTGGGACTTAAAGCTGAATCAGGAATCAGACTATTCCTTGGACTTAATGCTGAATCAGGAACAAGACTATTTCTAGGACTTAACACTTCGGGAACTAGGCTGTTTCGGGCGCTTCGACTATATTCTCCAGGGACAAGACTATTTCTGGGACTACGTCCTTCGCCGATGAAACCATTTCGGGGACTTCTTGTTGGGCTTTCAAGCTCTAACGAATTACGACTCAGAGATATGTCTGGCACTAGACTATGCCTTGGGCTACGATTAATTTCTGGGACAATCGAACGAGATGGTTCAACAGGGGATACGGCAATACTTGCTCGACGTCCAGGACTCGTAGCTGCTGAGCGTGGAGTTCGAGTCTGCGGTGAGGAAGCGGCACTTCGCGATGCACGACGTCGCCGCGACGACGTACTGCGATGTAACATGACTGCGTCTATCTGAAGACACCTTCCCTGCTTGTTGACATTTTTTGACTATGGAGTTGCTGCTGCTTTAGTTAATTGAACATATCTGTAAGAAAATATCAAAAATATTATTACTAAATTGGTTGGTGACAAGTTCATAATTATAATCTACTATAGTTGGTGTAAATAAAAGTAGTGTGATTATAAAAAAATTAATCTTCTCTCATACAGCGTGGATGGATTTTTATGGTATAAACCTGTAGTGCAATTTCGAATAATTATCCACTTTACTTACGTATGTACCGACCGCGACCGTTATAATATTCATAGAAATTAATATTCTGTAAACATTGGTTGAACGCGCCTGAGGGAAAGCTGATCAAATATTTAATAAGCCAAGCGATCGTTTAATAACCACATCTTAATAACATCGGGTACACGTTCGCCACGCAGCGCCACCTCGCTCCATGTAAACTCTTATTAACCAGCTAATTAAACCAAATTTAATTAAATTTGATGAGGAACGCAAAATATTTACATATGTGAACGCTTTTAATAATAATAATAATGGACCTAGCATGTCCCTACATTTTTCACAAAGTTGTTAATCAATGCATAAAATAATTATTGTATACGGCACGAATGAGCTTCGCAAAGCTCACTGACCGCATATAGAGTATATTTATTGTAAAATAACAATTGATTATGTTATTTACCATTTAATAATAATTTATCTGATGCACAATTATGACACCATTAAAATTATATCTATATTGTTTAAAAGTAATCATTATTCTTTTCGTTAAAATATCGCAAGATTAAAAATTAAGGCATTATGACTAACACGAAAATCACTCAATTTGATATAGATAATATTTAATTAATATCGTAGATATATATTAGAGATAAAAATATATAATGAATTACTCAATCTGATTAACTATGTTCTCAATACAAGAAGTATTCCATGCATTACATCAAATTATCTTTTAGATTAAGTAATATATATTATGCGATTATATCTTTGGAATTTGAAAAATGCACCTTTTCAGAACTAAAACGAATTCTTGAATAAAATCTACTATCATAACAATTTATATAACTAGCATTTATAGTAGTCATTTGGTCGTTTCACTTCGGACTAATTCTATACCTAATTTGAATAAGCAAAATTTTCGACAAAATGTCAACTAAACATTGATTGAAAACCGTTGATAGTAAAGGGTCTCCGTATACGAGAAAAATTTAGGAAAGAACTGATCTGTCATAACATATCAGCTATCAGAATGTCTTATGTCCACTTGTCATTTTAAATTAAAAACGCAGTTCCGTTCAATCAAAAAGCCATGCATAATTCATAATCATTAAACATATATGCAAATTTCATTCGCGTTATTCGCCACATTTGTAAAATAGAGGGCACGGAATATTTTTATAATTTGAGCACAGGCATCAGCGTGTACAGCATACCGGGTGAAGTAGATAAAAGGGCAAGACGCCAGACTTCCCTGTCACAGAATACACGGCGCTCGCTAAATATTTATGAAAAGCCAGCAACGCCAAATTACATATGCATAAGAACTACACTATATAGCAATGCATTTTGGCAACGAAAAGAAAATGTATATTTTCACGTAAGTTGTCCTTGGAGGAGGTTCGTGAAACAGCCGTTGCATGGAATATTCACACAATTCCTATGACTTCCATTTCAATTTGGCATCTTTAAAGTCAAACATCAAACTCGGGAAAACATTAAACAGATAGCTTTAAGTACAACGCACCTATGCGTACAACTCGCCGTTTGGATAGAATCAGCGAAAAAACAGAATTTTAATGACGAAAACATTATACAAACACAAAGTTTTGAAATGTCACCTAATTCATCATGAATCCTTGCAAAATGTTCATATTTGTGCAACCAGCATAGCCGAAGTGTTATACAAGTAGCGAGCATTACAATATCGATGATTATTGCCATTTATTGCGACTAGATTAACTTTATATTTATTATGGTTTCTGCGCTTAAAACCTGAAACAACTCTTCGAACTAAACGTACCTTATGGATTTGAGAAGTTTCAAGCAGTCGTAATTTTCAAAATTAATAAAGTTAAGGCACAGTCTATTATCCTGAAATTACTTTTGATTTAATATTATGTTTGGTATGAAAAATTGCTTTTCGCTTCAATTCAAATAAAGTAGAAAAATAATATCTCTCTTGTGGCCGCACACAAAATTAATTAAGGGCATCACGGGTGGCGACCGTCGAGTATTTCTCGAAGAAATTTGCTGAAAAGCTTCGCAATAACACCGCCTCACTGCGCGCACCGTGACAGACTGGTGTTCGTCGTGACAACACGAGGGCGACACAAGGACCTGAGAAAGTGGACAATTAATTATTTCAATCCTTATATGTTCCGACAGACGCTCGCTTATCAGGATAGATAAATCACTGTTCTGGAATCAATCTCACCAAGGGATTTGTCTACTACTATATGATTCATAGAAAAATTCATAATCATCAAGCTTCCCGTAATATCTAATCAGTGGATGCCTATTTCTTAGCTCGCCGTACGAAGTATAAAAGAGCTAAAGCAATCGGTAGTGTGTTTGGGATTTCAAAGGCTACCTTAAAATAAAAGTGTATGCAAATTGTTTATATTGTAAACATTTTTGACAGAATTTGATGTATAAATATAACATTCAGAAAAGTCTCTTCAAATACGTATTTACTTCTTATAGAATTGTATCGCATGTTTCAATATTTGGCTTTTGCTTGCTTTCAAAATATGATGTAATATTAAATCATTAAAGTCAATATTTGTTGAACAAGTTGTGCTTCGTCAGTACCTACTTCTAGAGAATCTTATACTTGACAGGCCCATTCAATCTTCATTTTTACGCACATATTATAGGATTATATGAAATTTAGCATTTTGTGCACAATGGAAATTAATTATCAAGGCTTTCATGGTTAAGGCGAATTCAGTTTAGAACAATGCCTTAGGTCAGCATAAACTAAGTTAGTTTTAGTTTATATTTGCAAATGCGCATATACAAAATTAATAAGCATACAGTAAATCGGCTAATTCAACAATATTTGAAATTGAAATATAAATTATTCTCTGATGCTTTGACCGGTGTGTCCGTTCGCTCACATGTGACTTTTTTGCAATGCCTGGTGTGATATTTTGATATAGTAGAAAAATTGAAATACATATTGAACAATACGTGCTGTCGCGTATGTTCTATTGAAGGAAATGGAATTCGACCATTTTCTATTGCCCCATTTTCAATTTTATATGAAAATTCTCCAAACATACAGCATATCATTTATATATATATATATATATATATATATATATATATATATATATATATATATATATATATATATATATATATATATATATATATATGTATATATATATAGAATATAGTTCACTGTGGACGGATGACGAATTTTCTTGTAATTATTTTGTAAATCATAGTTACAATAGCTATTCCTTGTGAGCACGCTTATGTATTTTCGTTATTTTTCCGTAAAGTATCGTCCACATAAGATGAGTGTGATTGGTCAAAATAATAATCTAACCATGTAGTGGTATCCCTGATAAGGCGTTATTTTATGTACGATATGGCAATCTTATAAGTTTCGATAAAGGGTTTAACGTTGTTTTTATATTATAGCCTCTCTCTATAGAATTGAAGAGATATCGTTATATGTGACCGTATTCGGAATATGGTCGTAAAACGAAATGGCATCGCCTTTGTAGCATAATGCGATCACTATGAACATTCGAACTTCATAAAACTCTGATAAGGTAATGTATACATGCATACTGAAACTAAAATGGTACTGATACTCCATTTTAGACTTCGCAGAAACTAGTAAACATTTTATACAGACTTTATGCAAAAACTGGTAAAAAGATGCACGTGGAAACAACCTATTAGTGCCTAGTGCCTGTGCATGTTCGGAAGAAACACATTTTTAGTTGAAATGTCTCATTATATTCTAAGCTAGTCTGCATTTTTAAAATATATATTTGAAATTCAAAGTATATTTTTATAAATATTTATCGTACTATGTATAGTATGCAGGTATATAACAACTTATATTATAAAGAAGGCATTGAAGCGTAAAAATTGTAAGGAATTCAATCTATGCATTTCTGTAGATATTTGCAATAAAACATAAAAAATATTCCCTATCAACGAAGATATATATATATTAAAACTTAAATTGCTTGAATTATTAATCTTTTACTTTCAAAAATTTACTTTTTGAACTCGTGTCGTTATTGTGATATGCAAAAAGTGGTACGAGTAAACCGTTTCTTACAGATGAAATGGCCTTTTCAAAAATATGAGGGATATAATAATCTTAAATTCAAAACGGAAAAAATCCACAGAAATATTAACGTCGCTTTTTTTCTAATCCCTATACTTTATTTTATACGTATAAGAAATAAAAAATATAAACTCGATTAATGAGGGCAGTGATGATTAAGTATTTATTTATAAATGACTGCAAAGTGGGACTAGATTATAATCAAAGTGAACAATATCAGTAAAAGCACAAAGTTTATATGATTTTCATAATTCAGTCCCGCAACCGTAGCACCTACCTACACCAACCTACCTGTTTCCTAAAATGAACTAAACTATCTATATAAACAGTATAAAAATCAATAAATTTTCGTGCCAGCTTACGTTAATCATTTCTAAGTTCAACTAAAGGTCATATATACTGCCAAAAGAAGATTATAACCCGTTTTTACTACCTTATACGAATTTATATAAGCTATAGTAATTTAATTATGAACAATTTCGAAGGCGATCTTTAACGTTTTAAGCTTTCCTCATTGGATATTAAGGCAAACTGAGTGTCTGTAAGAGCCGGAACTGTCGATCCTAAAATTTTGAAACTACCAAACTTAAGAGAACGTGTTTTGAGTGTATTGTTTATTAAAAATAGTAATACAAAAAAAACGATTAAGTCAACAAATTTGTGATAGATAACTAACGTACAAGAAAGTTTTGTGCTGGCCACCCACAATCGATTTTTTAGGTAAATGTGTCAATATTGTTAATATCTGTATCATTAGTTATGTAATGGCAGTAAGTAGATACCTTCCAAGTTGTTCTCCATTTTGATTGGCGTCAAAACGACGAGCAACTTTAATAATACTAAAAGCATTTTCTTTCTAAAAATGGTTCCGTTGTTGCAAGCAAATACACAACATACAATGTTCTGTGTCAGATAACAAGACATTCTATTCCCATTTTTAAAGTAACTGGAGTGGCCTACCCACAGAGAAGGAATTAAAAATGGCTATAACGCATTGATTTAAATAAATTTAATTAAAACCCAATAAACCCTTGGAATTTAATTCATTTGAAAGAATTGAATTGAATTTATTAATTTATCAAAGGCTTAGAGCTTGCAAAAAGTTTTCAAACCCTCAAAATGGTTTCAAAGCTCAAAAAGGTTTCTTTCATAAAGCTTCACGATGGACAAGTTGTTAAATCTGATTCACAACGTGTGATATTACGAATGTGGTTATATAAATTCGGAAGCTGGAAGTGTGGCAGTTGTAGATATATAATACCTGACGCAGCCCCGGCGAGGTTATAAATACATGACACTGTTTCTCGGCTCCGTTCACACCGGAACCTGACAAGAATGCATTGCAATATTCATTAGTGGCCCGCTGAGATTCACATACCTATCCAGGTTTCTGTCCTATCATAAGCTCCGTATCTGTCTGTTGCGTACTACTGCTGAGCTTTGTCTATAGTCTTTTGTCTAGTCGAAATTGAAACGCTGAAAAGACCAAATCATCCCGTATTGTCTTACAGATTACACGAAAATGGTCACTCATATTAATTTTCCTCTAAAACTACATTATTTTCAAATTTCGCCATACAAAATAACTCATATTTGCATAAAATAAAGTACAAAAGAGCTAAATCATATTATTACGTTGAACGGTCCTATAATGTTCAACGTAAAAAAACGTAGAGGGTTCACAGACACACCGACGTAATTGAGAATATAGTCAAAATGGATTCAAGGACCCTTAAAATGGATATTACCATTAAAATCTCGAGGTCGATTGTTTTGTTGATCCCTCTATTATAGTAAAATATGTATAAAATATATAATATAGCGAACGAAAGTATTTTTAGTTTTTTTTTTAGTAAAATAGTAATCCTATTTGGACAAACTGTATACCGTTACTTATTACCTTGTATAACGGTGATAAGTTTCAAGTGTTTTTTTTTTCCTGAGAGTTTTTGTTCTGCAATAGTAAAGTTGAGTGGCGCGCGGTTTCTAGAAGATCTTAGAAATGTTCGCTCTGCTGAAACTGTATTGAGGTTACACAACGAAACTTTACTCAATACTGGATAAAAGGAAGTTTAGTTTTCGTAAAATATAAAAGATGGAACATTTTCATGTCATATTCAATAGATATAAAATTTTGTAAAATATGTTTTCGCGTTTGTTCAAAATTTATTGTACATTTACTAATAATAATGTCGCTCATAGGTTTTTAATTAACCGACACATGCAATATATATATATATATATATATATATATATATATATATATATATATATATATATATATATATATATATATATATATATTATATATATTATATATATTATATATATTTACTAGTTTTACATTAGTGTTACATAATAGGGTTGGAAACATGTTCTTTTTGCTCTGTTTAGTTAGAGTATCTTAAATTTTCTGGAGTGTTTCATTTCAAAGAAACTATAATAGTGCATGATGGGTATATAATATGAAAAGGATAAAATGTGACACTGCATTCGTTTTCGGTGGTAAAATAAAGTGCATATAATGGAACGTAAGTTTATTTTCCGCTTAAAATTGCAGAGACACGCTTAGAAAGTGCTGCGGGAAGCCAACAGGAAGTAAAGGGATGTAACGGTTCGCCGTCGCCGTCGTATACCTATAAATCACGCGTTATCCTTGCACCAGGGTAAGCGGCAATGGGACAAGGGTCAACGAAGATTTGCAATTGGCACGTTACGGTCAAAAGTTACTAGATTTATGATCAAACGTCAAATTTGCAAGCATTTTTTGACATATATATATATATATATATATATATATATATATATATATATATATATATAACCTTTGGTTAGAATAATTACGAAGATATGAAAAATAACTACAAGCACGAGACGAGTTAATGAACAAGTGAATCTTATAAAAGATATTAAAACTTCTAGTAACTTTGGTTTGACAAGTTATTTTGAAAAATATACCATTTATTATTTTTGTTTCTCTAGTTTTTCATGGAAATAATACCATATACCCATATCATATACAGAATACAGTCCATTCTGTCCCCTAGAATTAGACTCACAAAATGCTCATTCTTTTATATATTTTGTGTCCGTAAAATAAACTTACATTTTACCAAATGAAAACATTTTGCAGAGAGACAAGTAGATTATGCAAACCCTGCATGGTGGCAGTGGGAACTCTATTAGTGAGAAGTTTGAAACCTCAGTTACCTTTATTTAAAGAACAATAATCTCATCGGGTGCCCACGCCACGAAAAGCCGATTGTTAAATCGCTAAAAGCATTTTTAAGCAGACATAAAAGCACTCTCTCTTTCCAGTTTAGAGAGTGCAGTGTTTCACATAAATATATTATATATGTATATTCCAGCTAGTAGTTTATTTAGCGAGCTGAAGACATTGGTGCCTGTACAAATGTTTGTTATATACATACTGTGAATAATATTCAGGATTCTCAGCATTATTATACTTTATATACTTGAATGTAAAGTTTGAAAAATTGCATTACGTATTACTGAACAATATCTGTCAGAAAATAAAACTTAGAAGTTTCTGAAACATTGTCAAATACATTTTCAATCTAAATATCATGAAAGTTTGAGGAGGATGAGTTCTTACTGAAGTATGACCGTCCGGAACAAATTTCCTTCCCAATTTCAAAGTATGACTGTGGAATATTGGTTTGTTTGACAGTTTGATTGGGATATATTTCAAAATCTTTTAACATTTTTTTCCTATAGTGTTACTGTTATATATCTAGCTAATAAATAATATGGATTTATGCAAAAATATACTTATTAGCCGAATAAATTGTTTATTAGTGGAATATCTCGGCCCTGTCGCTATATTTAATTTACAAAAATCGTATAGATGGCGGTTCTCCGTTGGGTATTGAATTTGCATATTGCTTAATGCAGCGGAGCTTAATCTAAATTTGCAAGTCATTCAACCTATCAATTTGCAAGTATCACTTGATTATAACCATACACAGTAAATATTCCGCTCAGAGCTTTGCTACAATATCTAATTCTAATTCACGTTAGAATATTCATGTTCGGTTATCCCTCAACTTAGCTAACTTGGACTTAAGTAGATATTGGAAAGTAAACCTATAATCAAATGTTTGCTAGGTGACAACACAAATGGCCAAATACTCAAACAGTTTTCAAATATAAACAAGATTTGTTACGCGTAAAACGCACCTATACGTAAGATATGCGTTCCGAACAGTGGTTTTTAAGTATTATGGCCTTTTGGTTAACAATTTGAAAAAATGTTATAGATATACAAAGTCTTACAATTTTTTGTAATTATATTAATAAAAAGAAATATTTTAGTGCATATTTTAAAATTCAAAATTATAATATTTAATCATTTTTTTTTCGGGCTTTGGGTTAACAATATGAAAAAATCTTGTTGATATAAAATATCTTAGAATTATTAGTAGAATTTTTAAGTGTTTTAATTATTTTTATAAGGGCAGTATTAAGGGGGGCTCTAAATTTTGGGGCACTATAACTAAAGAAGTATACAGGCGATTGGATTTAAACTGCGAGCAGATTCAAATGGGATGCCAGATAATATGTGTACCAAATTTAGTATGAATGAAAAAAAGTAGAGGGCACAAATTTGGTCTTACGAGCGCCCGAACGAACGAGCGACGATTAACATCCAAGTATATAACTAAAACTCCTACGTATATGTATACATTAAATATTAATGTTCATTTAATAACATCAATTTGTATTGCCAGCGCGTTTGATTTATAAATCAAGATATGCAAACACAATATCAACTTTATTCATCATCAATTTTATAGTTAATGAATGCATGAAACGAATGTTTACTGAGCAATTAAAATAAATCAAAGCGGTCATGATCACTGATAATGAAATCAAACTTGCCATGTTACCGTTTATGCCGTATAGAACGAGCGTAATTCGATAATAACTCCAGGCAGATTGCACATAAATGTATTAGGATCTGGTGTCACGCAATTACCATATACACAGCCCTGAATTCACACTTTATTTGAACATTTATCCAGCACCTGAATTAAAAATAACATGCTTAAAACAACTGATTTATGTAGAAATAATTTAAGCAAAAATTCTGTTCTCATTTTGTGCTAATTATCGATTATTAACTCGAATATAACATTGTAATAATAATTCTTAATTTCTCCGTAAAACACTAAAGCGCTAACTTTGCTTCGAACGTTTACATTATATAAAATGGAGTATGATTGATCGAAGTTTGTGCTTGATTAAACAAAACTTTTACTTCATGTAAAATTTGCTATTTTAATTTACATCAAAATGTTATGTTAGCTTTAAAACAAAATACCCTATTCTATAAGATTTTTTATATGAATTATACTACTATTTTTCAATTATATCAGCGAAATATTTTCAGCTATATCTGATAAATAATTATCATAATAAAGTTTTTGATATTTTAAAACAGTTTTGAAAATAAAACAAAATGGCTTATTTTGGATGTTTTTATTTTTATTCGAGCTTGATGTAGGCTTTAAAATGATTGTTTTATAAAACGAAGTTGTCTGTCAGTTGAAGTGAAGTAGTCAGGTCGATTTACTCATAATTCTTTCTTTATGTCTCTTTGGGTGTTTCTACTGTTTTTATCTCGTATTGTTTTCACTTGGGTTCGTGATTTATATTCATATGCTGTGTAGGTTAACGGTCAAGGTTATTCGTACGAATTACAATCTTCTCGCCTTACTGCTCCCACTGTTCACATAGCTTGCAGCTTTATCACGGCCAATGAAACTCTGAATGTTCCGCTTGAATTACAGCCATCGAGCTTTAAGTATTATAGCGGATAGAAGCTCTAGAATTTAGGAGTTTCTTCTAGAGGTTTGAAAGAAAAAGTGTTCCTTGAATGTGGCTTAAAAAGATTTATTATGTCTTTATAGCATATTATACAAAACAGCATTGAATTAATTTAATTATTTTTACATTCTTAAACGCAGTAATAATTAAGTCTTTTAATCATGAAAATGATTTACACGTTTTGACCATCCCTGAATCGAATTCGACTATTATTGGAATGACGTCTGCGTGTGTGTGTGTGTGTGTCTGTGAACGCTCTAGAGTCAAACCTAAAATTGTGAAACTTCAAACTTAAGATTTATGTACAGTCTAGTTGTGTCCTCCTATTTTTCAAAAGAATATATTTTAAACAAAAGTCACTTTTATAAACATCGCTGATTCTTTAACTTTTGTAGTTTTCAAAATATGCAAACCATTGTTTCCGGTTAAGATTTGTTTTCAACATAAGTTGCGAAAAACCTTGAATTTGTTTTGCAGAGTTCAAAGCAATTCCACTAAAAATAAAATCCAGTACAGTAATTGAAGATTCCGTCAAACGATTGCAGGGAATCAGAGAGAATTAATAGCCAATAATGTATTAAATTGAATCTTTAAATCAAGTGGCGGCGAATTGAATTTCTTGAGAAATTGTGCTTTCCGCCCCCACCCTGTCCACCAACTAAATAAGACTACATTTCCTGCTTCGTGCAGACCTTATAGAAGAACTGCTGCTAGGCAGAGCCGGATTTACTATTAACCTAAACAAGCCCCGCGATTCCTGAATCCAGCACTGTTTGCTGCTCACCTTATACATTTTAGTCTAAAATCAATATGAAGTTCCGGATATCGTGTATATTCTTTAAGATTAGACATGCCGAAACACAATTTCCCGTTGTCTAGTTCAGAAACACAGCACATCCTGTTCCTGTACGCACTCCTTTTATTCTAGAGTTCGTGTCTTGGCGGGACTATCATACTGTGCTTGATTTATTATTGTCTCAGCGATTTTTCTTTATTCTTGAATATGCCTTTGAATAAAATCGGTTGTGGCCAACACAAAACTTTCTTTTACGTAGTTTCCATTAGAAATATATATTCCACACAAACTGTCAAAGAATATCAATACATCATCAAACAATAAAACTCTGCAATTGTTTCAATGTGCTTATTATTTAATTATGTTAGCAAATAGATAAATAGAAAGAAATATTTCAATAAGAAAATGATCTATTTAATCCTTTGTTTTAGTATAAATAAACAAGTAATAAATTATCACTCGAAAGTTAAAGGATTTTAAATTAAAATTTATCAAAAATGCATTCCCATGACAATATAAATAAGAATTTTAAGATTTCCCAGAGCGGTTTTCTCGTAACTGGTACATTTTTTAAAGAAACTTTTCAAACAATAGTTGTGCAAAATATGAATATCTTTCATTATGTACATGACTATTTTTGCCATAAGTGCAGCCGTTCTAGTGAAACTGGGGATAGAACCAAAAATGCATAAGGTTTGAATACTTTTTTCAAAAATAGGAGGTGCACATCAAGACCATACACAAGTCTTAAGTTTGAAGTTTCACAATTTTACATACACATAGATACATAGACACACACACAGACGTCATCCCGAAAATAGTCAAATTCGATTAAATGGATATTATTTCGTAAAAGAAAGTAAAAATTGCTTTCAACGAATATTGTGATTTATTCTGTCTTGTCTTGATTCAAAGACAAGAGTGTCACATATCAAAATGTGAATAAAGATTATTAACAAATTTCTAAATATCTGACAATAATTTAAATAATATACTTTGAATAAAACATGTATAAGTTATACCAGATTCGCTTTGCCGGGAAAGAGTAACACCAATAATTCCTTATCTGGCAGTCTTACAAGAACAAAGTTATAGGCTGACACATATCCGCTAGTATATCACGCACATTCGCTCGGAAACCCCTAGATCCAGGTCTGGAATTGAACAATTGCATGTTCCTCTGCACGCGAACCGATTCCGCCACCGACCACTTCCAACTTACACGATCGATAGCATCGCACTATTTTTGAAACAGTGCCACAATAATTGTCTACCTATAGCAATAATTGATTGCAACTACCACTTAGTAAGTAGTTGCTTTGTTTTTAAAATTGCTTCCAACTATAGAAATCGGTTGTTGCGCGCACAAGACTTTCTTATACACAAATGTTGTTTTTTCGTCTGTTATGCGTTGCTATTTTCAATATATTTGTGATAACCGATATGTCAAATGACAAAAACAAAAGATTTGAGTCTATTTTGTTTACATTTTTGTTCCGACACTTGACCAAACATTATAGCTATGTCTTGAACGTACGACGAGCTCATAATACTACATATATAAAGTAGGAATTTTTTGTCTGCTTCACTTAATAATATATGTGATTAGTTTTACAACTTTTCTTGAAATGACGATTTCGGAGTTTTCCGAGTTCCGGTTAGTATGACGACGGCCACACGATATCCCATAGGAGCAATTTCGATGAAATTCCATATCGTCGTGTGCCGACCACCGACCACTTTCTGGAAAAGTGGAAACGTGACCCACGAAGGACGAAACAATCAGTGGCGGACCAACATAAGCTCTACAGAATTTTGATAAGATACTTCTCTTTTATGGGATATTTAATATAGCAATTATATAATATAACACTTTTAGATTTTTGACACTTTCATTTAAATTTAAATATCTAATGTATCAAGCTTATGTCAAGTGTGAAATGTACCAAATTGAATGCCTTTTCAATCATATTTTTTATTTTCTTAGACGACGACTCAAATAATGTATTGTAATCAAGAAAAAAGTTAAACGGAAATGCACGTTTTGAGCTTCCCTGAATTTAATATATATTAAACTCTACGCATGCACTGGCTGTGGAAGGCATAGGTGCCTGTACCTATGCATGTCTTGTTTTGCAATTTGTTTATTTTATGTGCTGTTTTTCAGATGGCCCCTTAGCGTAGCGTTGATATTTTAATGGAAATAACCATTTTCTATTTTCTCCCTGACGTCGGTGTGTCTGTGTGTGTTCGTTTTATGCCATTAATATTAAGACAATTAATGTTAAAAATATGAAATAATTTGTTTGACACCGACAGATCATTATAATAACTCTCAACATTCAGGAATCTTAAAAATTATATTATACGCATAAGAAACACGTCTAAATAAATATCAAAGAATTTTCGAATTGCTTTGTAAATCAAACGAAATAATTTTGAATGGACTGAGCCTTATAGACGTACTGTAATGCATACCAGCAGTTCCAAATAAAATTTAAATTTATTCTTTTGTCAAATAACGTTTAATATTTGCCTAAATACAACCAATAAATATAATTCATATATAAGAAAACAAATATAGCTACTTACAAAAGTGTTTTTTCAGTATTTATCAGTAAAATTCACTTTTTCTCTAACTCATCCCGATTTGGAGATATTGAAATAGTAGCAAGGGTAATCTGCTACTATTCCGATTGCAATAACCTTTTCAAAAATAGGAGGGTACAAATCTTCAATTCAAAACATTTTTATGTTTAAAGGTATTGGCCGTAGATCGTTCACATATACCAACACCCAGAGACATAGTTGAGAAAATAGTCAAAATGGACCAATTGTAGGTTAAACGCATATTTTCTTTAATAACTCGAGTTTGAAAATGTACAAGAAAGTAAAAAGGACCTTTTCAAAAGGGCTTAATACAGAGAATGTGAATAGAGTTTTCTGTAGTGAACCATGGAACATGCATTCGTAACATAACGTTGTCGAAATACCTTTCTAAATCTCCCGAAAGCTGCAATCGATAAAAATAAATAAATAAAACAACTTCAACGAATCGTTCTGCTTCACAACAAAGGGGTTTCACTCAAAAGACTGTATTTTCTCGTCATACATTTTTCATTTACAAGAAGTTGAACCAGGTACCTTAAGTATACTTGCAAATAACATGACCGTGGGGTATACTAGTATATGTTTTGCGAATATTGTATAAATAAATGTTCCACATTTGGTTAAAATCGGCTCCGTATATATTTTCGGATTCAGGAAGCCGTGAAACGAATATTTGTGAATCCGCCAGTGTTACAGTAGCATGACTGAACATAGTATAACTATGTTGTACAGTACGACGAACTAAAACTACAGAACAAAGTTTTATTGTTTATAGAGAGAGTTTAAGTTTTTACGATACACACGAACCATTTTCGAGATACTGAATAAGCAACTAAGATGAACCTTTACAGTCGCTGTATAAATACTTACAGTATGAAAGAACTTATTTTGTTTGTACTCTGTACGCGGACTTTGAAAATTTATGTTCAGTAATATTAAAGAATTCACAGAAAAACAAACAAACAGACAAACAAACGTCGTCGGTCGCGTCGCGTTCTGTCAACATTCATTAAGGAAATCACGCGAACACCAAAAAAAATAAAGTAGAGAGGCATGCACTTCACTTTCTTTTACGTAATTTATATATATATATATATATATATATATATATTTTGCATGTGTCAAACCAACCAATACTAAACAGTAATACCCTGAAATTATACAATTTTCCTTATTATTTTATTACCTTATCAAATATTGTTTCTTTGATATTCACCGAAACGTACTGTTTTTCAAATTATATTTCAATATTTATCTGCATTAACCATACCGCTGAAACATATTCTCAGTCGATCTATTTTGTTAACCGGTGGAAAAAAACATACATTATGCAAATATATAAAGTAAACATGTACTTCCGGTTTGAATATTCTTTTCAAAAATAAGAGGTGCACATTTAGACCATATTTAAATTTTAAGTTTATTTTCACATATGTACGCCAGTTTTGGCTCTAGTGTTTACAGACAGACAGACGTCATTCTAAAAATAGTCATATTCGATTTAGAGATGATCAAAAAACGTATATCCGTTGAAATGACGAGTTCGAAATTTTTCATTATTACATATTACTTTGCAAAAGAAAATAAAAATAGGAAGCTACGCATTTCCCCAATAATCTCTACAGATTAAAAATTAATCAGTATAATACGTATATAATAAAAATATTTAATTTATATTTTGACAAAAATCTTGTACGTTTAATTTTGTTACAAATCTATGTGCTGATATTATAAATCAATGTATAGGATATATGATGTTCATGGAACATTCAAGTGAAATTTTAAAGGCAAATTTTCCCGAAGATTAATTTTCTGAGAAAACTTTTCAAATAATAGTCTTAAGATATTTTAATATCTTATAAGAGACATATTTTTTCTCATACTCGGAACGCTTGTGAGATATTGCAGAAGTAGCAGAGTTCAACCGCAATTTCCAATTTAGATTTTAATTTCAAAAATAGGAAATTTCTTCGCGTCGTTATACTTGCAAAGTTTTAATTTTTCAAGTTTATTTTCATCAAAATCTTGAGTTTAATTTTATGATTTTAGTAAATACATCCATTAAAACTATAGTAAATTTAAATAAACACCAACTATACAATAAAATTGATAAAGAAATACACATATTGGGCATCCAGGAATCAAAACTGATTATAATTAGAATGACGTGTGCGTTTGTGAATATCTGGGCAAGGCATTACAGATTTGTTTAGTAGGATTTCACGAGTTGACAAAGAGATCCACATGATTGTATACGTTATATGATGCTTGCAATGATGCACTTTTCGATGCACTTTTCGATGCACTCGCAAATTGAATTCCATCCGACCGGTATGTAATTCGATTGAAAGTAACAGACAGAGATAGATCAACAAGCATTTACAATTCGCGGAATCATCGTTTCGCAAAGGTAACATTTATATACTCAAACCAACAACCGTATACATATCAAATATTTTACAATACGAGGAATTCCAAAGCAAAACCTTATTTCATTTCATTTTAATGAAAATATCCATTTTGAGCTTCCCTGAATCGAATGTGACTATTTTCGGAATGACGTCTGTGTCTGTGCTCGAGAGCCGAAACTGTCGACCGTAAAATTGTGAAACTTAAAACTTAAGACATGTATATGGTCTAGCAAATACATATATATATATATATATATATATATATATATATATATATATATATATATATTCATATGTTTATGACATACGTCAAATATTGTGACATTCGTCAAATAAGACATATAAAAAACACGTAAATAAAGTATATAAAAATAATAAATAATACGAGCTAAAAATGATTAAATGGTGGCCGCAACATTTTGTTTGAAAAGCCTCTTTAAAAACAAAAGTTCTGTGAAATATTAATATCTTTCATTATGAACATAACTATTTTTGCCAAAAGTGCAGCCGTTCTAGTGAAACTGGAGATAGAACAAAAAATGCATAGAGTTCACTTGCCATATGACCTATTTTATGGAATTTATACATGCTTTGAATATTGAAGTAATTTGTAAAAAAAATTGTGAATTTATTTAAATGATACTTATCATATCATATTAACATATACCATTAGGGTGACTAAAATAAAGAGACACCTGCATGTATTGGTAGAACAGATAAAATTCGTGATGAATTAGGAGCCGTTTGAAATAAATCGGTGCGTGCCAAGAAACGATAAGGGCGGACAAATCGATGTGTGTCACAGTGACCGAATGAGAAATATAGTGTTTCTTACGAAAAAGCTTTTATCATGATTTCTTTTCGTTATTAACGTGACAATACTCCAAAGAATAGTACAGGCAATGTGTTTGTGCACTTACATATTTTTCAAGTGCAATTTTACTCAACATATTGCTTCACTAAAGTAAACGATGATTTCTATTTTTATCTATTGAAAATACATTATTTGCGATCTTAGAACGACAATGCTGTCCTACACAAAATTTAATACAATTTACTTCACTTACGTTTCACATATTAATTTATTAAGTTATTAATGAAACTTAGATATAAATTCAAAAAAGTATTTTAGTAATCGAAAGAACTTGGTTTTAAGAAGAAATCTGTTTATCTTCTTTATAAATCTTCCGTCCAGTATTTTCTGCCTATAGTCCATAATTTATTCTTTTCCCTTTAACACCTCCAGTCTTCTGGCCAACCAATTACTAACCTCGCAGTGTTACAAATAAGTGTTTAAACAGATGAACCGTCGAAACTAGAATTGAGACTAAAGTCTGAATTTTCGAGTGCTTCAGAACATTGTCATTAGTATGTTTGCCTTGCCCAAGACTGCCGGAGTCTATATAAGTATCAAGTTAAGTGCCCGAATAGCCGTAAGCAGTACAAAACTTATTCGCCCTTCTGTAAGGTAGACATAATATATCCTTGAAGTGTGCGAGCAAACAAACCATCGTTATAACGTTTCTTACTGTTCACTGGAGTTTAGTTCCATTTTTCTTGGTATTCCCGTAGATCTTTCGTTCATTTTGCAAACACTGATAGATAAGATATATATATATATATATATATATATATATATATATATATATATATTTATTTATTTATGTATAATTCTTATCTGTGAATATTGATTTATTTAAATGACAAGTCCAATAATGCGATGTAATTGAAAAATGGCGTGCGTAAGGGCTACTTGCTTTCCCTTTTGTTTATCAAGTCTACAAGGAGAGAGGAGGGAAGCAACGAGCAAGCGCGATTTTTAACAATCTGCAATAACATCACTGTTTGTGCTACAAACTGAAGGGCTTCAGGGGCAACAAAATAGGTATATAATTTACATAAATTATCTAACACGCAATCTTCGTTTTCCACCTAGTGCAATTCCATTTTGGTTACTTCAAGCAAATATCTGCTGTGCCCTACACTGGACTTTCGTAATTAAAATCAATGAATATTTAAATATATATTATTTTATTTTGTTATACTAGGTATTAACTTTAATAATATTATTTTATATAATCGTTGATATCATGAAACCTTGGCAAATACATAATCGCGTGGATATAATGTGCCAATTTCTATGAAAAATGACTTCATGCTAACCTTTTCGCCGAAAAATAACAAAATTATACTGTAGGCACACGTGAGATAAGTGTGAAAAATGTTACAATTTTCTGCGCGTAATAATTCAATTTTGATCTCGTGACCGGAATAACATGAATCTTACCCTAGCAATTGGGAGCCACACACGCACTTCCAAAGCGTACGATATGCAGCTTTTGATTTTTAGCTCACCGTACGAAGTACAAAAGAGCTAAAACAATTTTATAATGAAAGTAATCTACAAAAATTGTAAGACTCTTAATATTTATAATTAATTTTTAATTTGTAAACCAAAAGTGCTTTATAATTAAAAAGCGCTGCTCGCATCGCATATATTACGAGCTAGACGCATAGGTGCGTTATACCTAAGGTTGTTTATAAATGTATTTGACTTTGAAATCTTCCTGTTACCTTGCTGAACCGCAACTTTTAGTCTATTACTTGAAAATTATTGCATATAGAGGGTACATAGTTTCCCATTTACCGAGTTACTTAATATCCTCTCGATAAGTTTCTGCAAAGCCACAAGAAGGAACTTTGTTACTTGCCGCAACACGCAGACACACCGCACCCTGTTTGATATTTGAATATGTATATTTGTAATAAATGCGGGTACTCATACACATCACTACAACGACTAATAGAGTTTTATTAATAAATTCAGGCGCCACAATAAGTGCTTGATCAAATCAAACCCGCAGCCGAGATTATAAGATTTATTAAAAAAAAAATAGGAAATGTCTCTTTCGTAACAATCTAACTTTAGTTCTACACGAAATGAATAAGTTACGTATTGATTGAATAGGTGCCCAAACAGAGACAAATATTGGACGTGCCTGTCAAAGATAATGTATTGCGGCCGGGTGGTCATATACTGGTCACGCTATTTAAGGACTGCATGCAGGGGCAGGAAGTTGGGAGGTCAAAGTAGGCAAACACTTCATCTACACTGCGATCGATCTCATAAAACATGAAACAGCCACAACTCCAACATGAACATGTTTATTTTAAAGTTGCACGTGCCACGATTCCAAGGAAGTGTTTCTTATTTTGAAAATCGAACTGAATTTGCACACTTGCGAAAGAAAATTACCTACCGCAGACTAATGGTGCAAGTCTGAGCAAATTTATACATCTATAAGAAATATAGTCAATGTATCTTTGTCTAGTTTTGAAATTTTAAATTTGTCATCTCAATGAAAACTATGAACATTTGAAAATAGGGTAAATATAGAACAATATAAAGAAAAATCTAAGCAAAAACTTGAAAATCGACAACTAGAGAAGGTTAGAGCGAAGTATTGGCTATCTGAAAATACAAAATTTCATTCATTTTAATGTTGCAATAAATGAGTTTTAAGGGTTCGACGAAACCTTGTTTATCTATGTTTGCAGCGGCTATGGGGATTCCTCTTAAGGCAAGAGAATGAAGGATATCAAGAGAGAGTAAAATGTTACTGTGTATATAGATTATATGTGTATTCAACAATGTACTGTGGCAACTCGGAGAAGCTAATCATAAATGTGTTTTTTTGGACCAGAAATGGAAGCAGTACGACAAACCACAATTTGGTCGCAACCAATATAAGGTCAAATGGCTGCGGGCCGAAGGTATCCCTTATTTCATCTAATATCGTAATTGAGTAGGACCCAGCATCAGCGGCGGCTCGTGAAATACATTTGGAAGGGTCGTCGAATTATTCAGGGATCTAAGTAGTAAAATTTGCAATCAACTAGATTAGCAAGTGGTATACGGTTTTTGTTTGATTGCAAGAATGTTACAACTGAACACTACAGCTATTTTATATTACCGTAATATACTGAGATCAGATTATTTTGTACTAAACAATTTATGGAGTTTTTATGCGACTGGAGTACCAACAGTGAAAATTACGTATAATAAATGGAGTGCAGGCCACTCTAGATGTTTTAAAGTGAAAACTTAACAATTTTATTTTATTTAGGTTAGGTTAATATGAATCAAATCGACGGCCATTTATAACTAGTGAATTTATCGTCGAATATTCGATGGCTATAAATTAATTAATTAGTGAAGAGCACATATTGCTAAATATGCCGTAGTATACAGTGTAAATCTAAAACATACATATCGACCACGATTCAACGAAGTTATCAAATTATTTCATTAGCAATTAATATAATTTGTATGCGGTATTTACATGTCCGGTGATTCCAAATTATAATTATAAAATTAACGAATAAATCGATTTTTTATTTTAAATTATATTGTAACCCAAATAATATAATCATATATATATATATATATATATATATATATATATATATATATATATATATATATATATATATATATATATATATATATATATATATATATATAATCCAGCACATTTTTTATGTTTTGTCATAAACACTAAACAATCCAATCCATTAAAATAATTTGTATACCCATAAATAATTAATTAATGTGGTTGGAAGAAAATAATTATGATAATAATTTTATTCTATTAAACTAATCAGTTAGCCAAATTTTACAAATTTCAACCAATCACGTAAATATTGTACATAATATTTTGTTGAACAACCCAAATTATAGACAATTATACACTTAAATATATCATAAATCAGAAGAAAGACAAAAAAAAACGATATAAAACTCGATTTTATAAATATATGATCAACTTAGAAGCACATTGTAGAATTCGTATTGTGAAAAGAAATGAAAGTAACGCAAGATATATTGGTCTTCTGGGAAAAACAAACATTGAATGAACGCTGTACAAAGTTTAAATAATTTATACGGATGATATATATGAGTTATGGGGGCTCAAGAATTCTAACAGAAACATAAATTGTTATATACGACCCAATACGTGTTATTGCCTGCTTTTAAAATGAAAGATACAATTAAATATTTAGCAAAAACATACATACGAAAATGTTTCTATTGTATAAACAAATGCAAACATTCATAGAACAATCAACCTAGATGCACCAATGCACCCTGTTATATTATTATTTATAACCACTGATTAATGGCTGTTATTGATTGCAACAATACATTAAATTATTATTTCTTTCAGGCCTTTGAGTTCACTACCCGAAATAACGTTATAGATATAACAATTAATATATGACGAGTCTTTAAAATTTGGGTCTTGAATGTTTGATGACATTTCTTCGGCATTTAATATGAAATAAATACATTTCTGAGTTTACAAATACAATTCCAAATCATCGACATTATACTCATAGAGCCGGCTGACCTAATCCAACAAATTATGATCCCGAGATTTTTTTATTGCTGTACCATAACAGTAATAATTTCCATAATCCCACATTTGAATATTCACACATGAGTAACATTAATATCGTTCATTTCGTAATTAGCCAGGATATTGAAAATTATTCGATGAGCATTTCCTAATTTATTTAATTAAATCACGGAAGCAAATAGTTTATATAATATAATGTTTGTAACCACACAATTAACTGTCACATGACTTCTTCGTTTCACCTAGAGATGGCGTTTAATGTCTGAATTACTTCAAAATATGTTTTTATTTTGTAAAACCGTAATCTGCATTTTTAGCGATACAGTGCAATATTTGGCCAGTGAAAAAAATTAATTTTGTCAAATCATCTGTTGAGTTTTGTAATGGATGAATGGAAAATGTAAATTTGAAAAAGTACGAATGAGATGAAAGAGAACTTAATAATATGGCAAAATTTAATATTTTATGTTAAAAATATCCACTTCTCCCTTTCAAGAAAAATAAATTAAAAAGAATGTGATTTAATAGTATATATATAACATGATACTGCTTCCCATACAAATGGAATAAGAATCCTTTTTGTTCGCTACTAGAAACACAGTCTCTAAAGCATTTTATAATTAATTAAATTTAAATATATCTAATGCTCTTTAAAAACGGAGCCTCCCTTAAATCCGAACATTTTTTAACTAGTACAAAGGAGCTATAGTGTTAATTTATTTTAAAAAAATTGTAAGATTTATATGTATATATATATAATTTTTTTACACTATAATTTGAGTATATTTCATTTAGAAAACCGTTTTATAAGAACTGATCAGATCAATATCGAAAGCCATAAATAAGTTTTGATTTATAATTTATATGTAACGAAGTCACGATATCATGTTACAAGTTATATACTAGTTAGATTTAATCTATTCTTGCATCTTGAAATACTATATCGTCATTTTTAACTCGCTTCCAGGAAGCTCAAAACGTGTAATTCCGTTTAAATCTTATGTACGATTTTTAGCTCGTCGTACGTACAAGACATATTGTTTGATCATGTGTCTGTAATATTCTCGGATCAAAAAATATTGTTTTTACTAATCGTTTATGAAGAGCTAACAAAATATCTAGATAAATGAGCATCGTTGGCCTTGAATGGGTTAATGTAGATTGTATTTCTTGGTTAACTTATTAATTTATTTTATTTATAACTTTGATCATGTCAAACTTAATATATTTTAAAGTTAAGATAATGTTTTGATATAATTTAGAAATTTGGTTAGTTTTAATTAGTTTGCCTCCACTAGAAGTTATAAGTTTAATAACGTTAGAAATTAATCTAGTATTATATAAGTTAGGCCCAATATTACAGTTGAAGATTAAGGTTCATCCTTACGGACAATAAAAAATGTTGTACTTAATAATAATTTTATAATTCTTCAAGGTGTCTTCTTTACTATATTTTAGGACGTAGGTAGAAATATAGATACGTATATCTGTTTGTTCGCTAAAAGAATGTAGATTTCCAGGGGGCGCTGAGTACTTTTTTTTCTAAAAAGGGGGCGGTAGGCCAAATAAGTTTAGGAAACACTGGGTTAAACGATAAAAAAGAGTCAGTTTTCGGGGATTACTGTAGGAAAATGGAAAGAGCTATTGTTTTGAACCTTCACAATTGTTAATTATACTGTTTAGATTACAATGGGCTTTATTGTGTCTCGAAATTTAACTTATATATAAATATAGATTGGTGTAGACTCTCACAACTTTCCTTTTAGGCGAATATATATAAGTAATAATTTTTTTAATTATCGATTAACTAACAAGATGTAAAAAAAAGCTTTTATAACTTAAAGTCAACGCCATAATACGAAAATAGTGCAATTTTTATGGAATTTTCAAGAAGAAAGTGCACTCAATATTTTATTAGTTCATCGACGATAAAATAATATAGTCTATCGAATCATGGATCCAAGTCATTCGGATCAATAGAAGTTATCGTCTAGGTCAACTACAATAAATGTAGTTTTGTGATAAACGCGTTTAAAGTTCTAATTTTGCTTACCTCAACTTTTAGCTAATCTGCTATGCCAGCTCCATATACAAAATTATTCTGCTCAAGATTTTTCACCCTGCGAGCAGTTCGGAAACAAAATATTCAAGTTTAATGTACATAAAAATGTAAAAGGCTGACGTGCGTCGAAAGAAAAGTTGTGAGCGAGCCCTTCTTTCACTCGACTACATTTCGAGTTCGATACCGAATTACTCTTTAAGCATTCGGGAATATATTCTTAAAAGATTGAGCGAAAAACATTTTTTTTAATAATAATGAAACTTCTAGCAACTTATATTTGAAAGATTTCTCAAAAATAAATAGCAATTCATTGAATAAACGCTTGCACGTTGAGTGAAGGCCACTCCACCTATTTTATAGTAATATATTTGAATGTTCCTAGAAGTATAAAATACTATTTCGTATAATGCTTTGAAATATAATTATACTGATTAAATTAAATGATAATATTCAGAAATGAGTTTATTAATTACGGCAACTCCGCCAAATGATACAAAGCACGAGTAAACGTGTATTAATATAACATATAACTACTGAATAATCGATATAGGAAAGTTATCCGCTTATACCGCTTTATTCGCGAGATCCAATATTGGTTATCAATTTGGCAAAAATTCTATATATTTACGTAAAGTGGGAAGTTTACGTACAAGACAGCTGCTCGGGACGGAGTTAATTGGATTGTTTGATAAGCTCTAGTATATCTGTGATTCAAGGCTACTACGAAATTCAGATATGTGTCAAATTACATATACGTAAGTTTTGTCTGTAAGCCCATTGTGTCATTAGGCCAGATTATATTTATGTATAATCCAAGCAGACGCGCGGATACAGACGATTTTCTTAAAAGTGATAAATGGCCATATGTTAAAATACATTTGCTTTTTAAAATATAACATATTTTAGCCCGTCATTAATATGCTAATATCTCAAGATTGTTGGACAGTTTTCTAGATTTAGCGCTGAAAATCAATAGGCTATGGAGTAATGGTTAAGACTAATGTGTTGGGGTTCGATACACCTGTCCATGCTAGCTTGCATTCTTATAAAAAAAAAAAAAAAAAACATCTACACATATAAACAAACATACATCTGAGTGTTATATATATATATATATATATATATATATATATATATATATATATATATATATATATATATGTCTCTTCTACTATTGTAGTAGTATATTATCGAAAATAAAAGTTGGAGTGTCCTTCACTCAACTCTCTTGTCCATTCAATATATGTATTTATAATTATGCTTTATTTATGATTGCTTTGAAAAACAATCTGTATTGTTTCTACCCAGCAAGCAATTTGAATCTTGTGACATCTATGTGATGTTGCAGCGACTTAGCATACGTATGTCAAGTCGCATTGCAACATCACATAGATGTCACAAGATTCAAATTGTTTGCTGGGTAAATATAAAACAATCATTTAAAAGGTGTCTAATTAGTAAATAGTACATTTTTCAAAAAGTATTTTAACACAAAAGTTGATAGAAACACTTTTTCTCTAACTCATGCAATTTCCGAGTAATTGAAAACGTAGAACGAGTAAACTGTTACTGCTGGTTAAGATATTGTTTTCAAAAATAGGAGATGTATACCCGAAGTTTTAAGTTTTCAACAGTTTTGGTTCGAAGGGTTCTGTTAAAATATCGAGTCGAAAAATATTATACGTCCAAGAAAGTAACAAATATTGTTCTGGTTCCGCTCGGTCAGGCCCAGGCCAATTAGCACACAGGCCCCAAATCTCTTAAAACGGCCATACGAATGAACAATGACATTTAATTAAGACAATACGCGCAAATCAATCACAACATTGTTGCATTGTTTGAAATGCCACAAACATATATAATAAATATGTTGCTGAACTTACATGAAGTTTTTGGCCAAATATTTGGAACAATTGTCCCTAAACAAACAAAGAATATGGTTCACATAAACTGAATTGTTTGTCTACACACTTGTCTATATGTATGTGTGTAGCAGGTATAACACTATTGCTCGAACGTGCGTCCCGACGTCGCGACCGGCACTAGCGACGCTCCAACGACGCTCACATACCCGACCTAACCGACGGTTTGGAGCGTGAACGGCGCAACGCCAAACCACTATACTTATTATTCAGGAATCAAATTTTATATAAAAATCTTAATTATTTGGCGGTCATACAAGGGAAACAGGGTGCCGAGATTGTAGTATTTTGTTTTAAGGTCTAAAACGTAATCCATTCGCCTGCCAAATCTTTTGTGAAAACAGGTTGAGCAATTATGTAGCGACCTTTCAAAATAATACCTATAGTTAAAGGTAATAATACTAAGTATCCCAGGATTACAGCGTATGCTGAAATAGGTGATAAGCGGTAACACTTTTTTTTTTTTATAATGTTGGTTACGCATGAAATCCAAGTTAGGAATATGCATTAGTATGCGTTTATGTATAATCAGTAGCAAGTGCGTGTTGTAATAAACCTTAACCGGATGCAAATCAGTGCACGAAACAGCACAAATGCTTTTAAAAGTACAGAAATTCCAACGTATTTAAATTTAAAACAAAACAAAAAACTTACCTTTTTATAAGAAAGCATTGTGCCATGACCAGATATTATCAATAACTGCAAGGTAAATTTAATTAGGTTTATGTCAGCAAAATTATAATATGCACTTGCAAAATTAATTAAGATCAGAAGTGTTCTTACCTAATAATTAAATATCCATTCTAATAGAAGCAACATTAATTTAAGATACGTGATTTATTAAACAAACACAAATAAACAACACACAAAGATGTATCCAATCAGTAATTAGTACATCATAATGGTATACAGCTCTTCCATTCATTGAATTCGAATGAAAATGTTCCAATAATCGTTTATTAATTTTTTCTTGTATACAACCTATTTGCTTCGCTGCTTCTTTTACACTGAAACAATAAATACGTATAACTATGGCCCTCTATCGTACATGTTAAGACTTGCTCGTGGGATACAATGATGATTACTTTCCGACCTGTTTTGCAACACTGGTGATCAAAAGTAGAAGGTATAAGGCGCGTTTCTTCGAATTATGATTCGCCAACTAATCATTATTATGAGAATCACGTTTCTTCGTTCGTTATTTATCCCTACTCTTCCATTTTGTGATTAGAAACTGACAATCCCCTTCCCCTTGCGAATCATTATATTTCTATGATTGGATTGAATCACAAAACTGGCGAAGAAACACGCCTTATTCACCAGTTTTGTGATTCAATCCAAGTAATCATAGATATACCATTTCTCTGTTTATAGGCGTGTTTCTTCGACAGTTTTGTGATTCAATCCAAGTAATCATAGAAATAGTATGATTCGCAAGGGTCAGTTTCTGATCACAAAATGGAAGAGTAGGGATAACTATTAACGAACGAATCATGATTACGTTGATTAGTTAGATTGCGAATCAGAGTTCGAAGCAACACGCCTTATGTTACCAAGATTATTCGTCAAAACCTTTGGATGTGCCAGTGCTCTATTAATTGAGCTACAACTACAGCAGGCAGTCGAAACATTGTTACATGGTATTAATAAAAATAGCTATAATTAGTAAGCAGTTTTTATTTTTCATTTTTTATTTCCATTGTAATTATATTTTATTAATAAATGATATGACTCATTATTGTATATAACATTCGTTTGTCTTTATATTTTTTATTAGTATTAAAGCTCATTTATAGCATTTAATAGGCACCGTGAACTGTTTTCTCTTTTATTACATCTCCAGTACTCACGAATTATTTGATTATTATACAAAATGTGTTTGATTATGATTAATTAGGAGTGATTATTACAAAAATTTCTTAACGAAAGATTCATTTTTAATATTAGCAAGTACTGGTTACATTATACGAAAACGACAAATTATTTCATACATAAGTTGAAGAGTTGCCGGTTGCATCGATTTCAAATAAATCTTAATATTGTTATGGACAAAAAAAAACAATATTATTTAAGGTGGATTCACATTCTATGGCACCGGACCGTACGGCAACGTACTAACTCGTAATTTTGTCGTGCTGGTGCCGGTACGGTGCCTTATAGAATGAATCCACTTACTCGTTACATATTATGAAATACCCATACATTTTTGTTTAGAAATTATTATTTCGTTATTACTATATATTTTCGTTGCTTCTTAAGTTGCATTTATGCTTGAAACAACCCATACCGTACGTACGTAAACATGCCATCTTATCTAACACACACAAACGACTATAGGAGCAAGATAGCACAATGTACTACAAATGTGCTGGTAGCAGCTTACACGCCTATGTGAAAGTCCATTTTTGGCTATTTTGGCGCACAAATGGCAAGAGTTGTTTCAAGCATAAACGTAGCTATACATCTCAATGCTTACGTTCTTAATAAACGAGATGTTACAAAGACGTAATTGTGTATTTTGTGTTAACTGGACTAATCCAACTTCTCGAGGACTACTGGTTGTTTTATTGCTTAGTTGTCGCAACAATAACCACAAATTCATGCAAGCTTCGATTAACCGAATGCCTAACCTATGGATATTACCAGTTTTGGTCGTAACCGGTCATACTGGTTTATCTTTATAATGATTATACTATTAGTTCAATTTTTATTTAAATATTATTTGTTTAGAGTAGTTATCAGGCATATTACTATGAAAAATACGTTCTTTTGTTGCTACAAGTTTATGTAAGTCTAGAATAAATATAATTAGAACGAAATGAAATGGTCCCCAGATGAATTAACTATCGCATGACTAGAAATGTGTTTTCTTTATACTTAAATTAGTTTCTATAACGTATTAATACCTATACCTAATTTTAATTATCCTCTTTTACATAAGTAGAAAATAAAATATTTTATCTAATTATATGTATAAGTTGAAATTTTAATCTTTCTCAACCTGTATGTAAAATTGCAGAATTATTGCGAAAGCATAATAAAGTAAATGCATTCAAATAGAATTATTATTAATTTAACATTATAAAATTATGTTGACAGAATTCATAGCTCATCCTACGTTTTTATAACTAGTTATTTTATATATAAAGTAATCAGAAAGAATATTAGGCGATGTTCAAAATCGTTTTGTATCATTGCACCATTTATGTTTTGTAATTTTAAGTGTCTAGGGCAAGAAAAACTTTTCATCATGAAAATCTTAAGCATTTTGTTGTTACGTACATTTTAAGGCTGCGATCAAAATGGGTTTGATGGGAAACAGCACATTTTGTATTAAAATGCGGGCAATATTTAAACATGTAAGATATCCATGATGAAAAGGTGTTCACGACTTAAATATTAACTAAAACTACTACATAAGCCATGAAATTATTTGGGAATAGTAAATTGGAGAAATGTATTAGGCATTAGATGTTTATAGCATTTAAACTCCAAACTTAAACACTGTTTAGTGTCTAATACATTGTCGCTAAGATCCACAAATAGTCTTACGACTATAATCTTTTCAAAGCTTGTCAATTATCGAATAAATGACTCAAATAGTACGACTATATTCGGATTTTTTTGGTGAAATTGATACTTGGATACCAAACCACTAATCAACCATAATGTCTATTGCAACAACTTTCACGCCTAACTTTAATGAAATATGTCAACAAATCAATGCACCTTTTCTATTGCAACACTGGATAAATAGGATTGAAAATTTAAATGAAACCAATGCAAACGAACGCAAGTATAAATGAACGTAGTTATTCGTAGGACGGAGTACCTGATTTTACTTACAATGAGTGTTTCTTCATTTGATATGATCTTGTACACTATAATATATAATACAGTATGTAATTATTGTGTGATTACTGAATTAGAATATGTGGTGATACGTATTTTTCTTAAATAAAAGGCACGTGAAGTGATTTTAAAGCACTACGAATATTTTGGTAGAGTGTGTGACGTATGTATGTATGTATATATATAATTTGTTTGGTTCCTAACGCTTAAACGACTAGCTAATAATAGAAAATAGTGCGAATATTGTTAGATACAACAATGGCATCATTGTGAATATTGTGTTGGAATATTGCGCGCCGTTGCATGCATCTGCATCGTTGCAACTTTGAAGACATCCGCGGACGTATCTAAAACGAAAATTTTATATTTCTTAGTGGAAAGATTAAAAACATCAACTGAATTTGTACCTATCTTCATAGTAAAATCCGCCGCAATGGGACATTCGCACAATTTCTGTATCCGTTGTCAACGTTCCACTGTCCAATGCACATCCTCTCACTGTTATTGTGTCTCCATTGTCATCTAACAATTTTACAAAGCAATTCATTAAAAACTTAATTAGACTTATGTGAAACTTTGAATTGTTATTAAATTATTTAACATTACCAAAAACTCCAGCAATTTTTATACAGGAAGTCGCTGGAAAAAGACCGTCTCTCCCTTTACGACCGCCCATACAGGGCGATTCTAAAATATCTAATGTATAATTGTTGTGAAATGGGTCATCACAAGCTTTATTATCATTGTTGAGGGATATGCATTTAAAGCAATCTATCGCTTTTGCTAAAATTACCAGAAATACATTAACTATAAACAGAAAATATAAATTATGAATGAAAAATTACGTACCACTGTATAAAAAACTAATTATGATACAGATTATACAAATGTATATAGTGGCAATCATTGTACCTGAAATATTACGATTAAAAAATATTCATTGTTAACGTAAATGTAAACATACCTTCCCTGTTCAGCCTTTGTGTGTTGTTATTGTTGTTATAATAAATATATTGAAAAATATTCATGTGTTAACATTTTCTATTTAATAATAGGCAGTTCATTGTTTGTAATTGTCACGTAAAACGTTTGTAACGTCGAAAAATGGTTAGATATCGACCACACAGAAAATATGTTGAAATCAATAGAACTGCACCTTCGTTCGCTTCTATGTAAACGTATGGAATTTTCTTCTCTTACATTATAAACATATACGATATAAAATAAACATTATGTATATTAATAGATTTATTATTTCAACATATAAAAATAACTTATCACATTTATGTACACTTTTCACCTCACTACAAGTTCATTATTCTCCATTTATTCTTAACATTAACAATAAAATATGTACAAATTATATGTCAATATGGTTCCAAGACGAAAATACACATTTCAAGCTTTACTGAATTGATATTTACTATTGAATGTGTGTGCGCGAAAACCAACACTGTTGAAGATAAAATTATGAATCCTTAAACTTAAGACTTGTTATAGTCCGGATGTTCACTTCTTATTTAAAAAAAATATTGTAACGAATTGCTCTTAATACCATACATATTATTTAATGGCAGTCATAGAATGAATTTAAAACCAAATAATGCATATATTTAAGTATAAGAAAATCGAGCCGAAGGTCACTCCAGCATTAGTAAAATGCTACATGCGAGATCCGTCTATCCTATTGGCGATTGAAATAACTTTCATCTAATCGAAACTAATTCGTTTTCTGATGTGACGAAATTATATTCTTTATTTTCCATTGTAATTCCCTCTTGCAAACGCGTCGGGAAATACAAATGATCCACTATTTGAGCCGGCCGAGCTTTCAGCTTTGGCCGAACTCCCACTGCCTTGTGAGTTTGCGCCGCTCGAAGCTTCGCTCTCGCTATTCGCCCCGTGACTGTAACCGTTTGAGCCTGCCGACGACGATGCCCCGCTCTCACTATTCGCCCCGTGACCGTAACCGTTTGAGCCTGCCGACGACGATGCCTCGCTCTGGCTATTCCCCCCGTGACCCGAAGCGTTTGAGCCTGCCGATGAAGATGCCCCGCTTTGTCCACCGAATCCAAAACTCTGGCTTTGACTCTGACTTTGGCTACCGCTGACACCAAAACCGAAACTTTGTGAATTGCTTTGTGATTGCGAGACGACATTTCCAGCGGAAGCACTACTTTCAGAATTTGCTGAACTGGAGCTACCACTGTTGCCGCCAAATGCGTGTTGATTGAACGGTAATCGATGATTATGTTTACGAAATCTTCCTCTTGCTAGTAATTTTTGGACGTGTCGTTTTTGTCTCAATAAATGAGAATTTTGTGTTGGGTCTAAACCTAAATGAAATTTAAAATATATAGTCTTTGTTTGAATTTGTTGAAGTGCAAATTTTGAAGAAACAGCTTATTCTATATTAAAATCTAACAATTAAATACATAAGATTGCCAAGATGAAAAGGTGGCATTTGTCTAGATGGTGTCTAAAACTAAATTATATTTGTCGTCAAATTATTTGGGAATAGTAAATTATGAAATAAATGTTTACTCTAATTTACTAATCTCAAATAATTTGATGACAAAATATAATAAGTTTTAGACACTATCTAGACCATGTAAATCTTACGTATTTAGTTGTAACCTTTATTACAGAATGTGCTGTTCCCCGACAAAACTCCGAACGCAGCTTTAACTAACATTAAAAAATAATAAATACTATAAATTATAGTATACTTACTGTAAGTAGCTCCACTAATAAAATCCAACAGAAAAACGAATAAAAAACTTAGAATTACACACTTCATTTTGTTAAGCAATCTTTGTTAATCTTGTCTGAATGTAAAGATGATACTGTGAGTCGATCATTATTTGTATTATATATACTTCATCTTTTTTTTTTCATACATAAATTCAAGGTCATAAACTTCCCGTCTAATAATACTAATTAGTTGTGCGGATTTTCCTACAACGTTAATGGAAATTCTCTACCAGAATTATAATTATTTGGGGAATAACAAAAGTGTTAACACAATCGTCATGGTTGTGAGTACCCAATTTTTTGAGTACACGGTGTTTAATTATATATATATATATAAACACCCAGAAGTATTTGCATGTGAGTGTGTAAGTATGTGCGTTTGTATGCGTAGAACGCATTTTTTGAGGTGAGGGCCGAGAGTCTTAACCACCAAGCCATGGCGACAGATAAGAATGTTATATATAATATCAAATAGTCCATATTGAAAATAAAAGACTACACAACAGCGATTAATAAATTTCTAATCAAGAAATCTGCCCTACGTAAAAATAAATGTATTCGTAATCGAGAATATTATATTACGTTGATTAATAAGAATTGATATCGCACAAACATGGCTTCTATTCGGGGTGGACTGTGTTTGTATTTTTCTCCGCTAAATAGCGAGCAATTAATCTCGGACGCAAATAGTTAAACCTCGACAAAAAAGGACCAGCCACTTTACTAGTAATTATTAAATCATATTATAATGTATTTTTGATGCGACTATTGAAGGTAGGATTCACAATGACGAAAAAAAAACTGGTTATTTTTTGCGTTATTATTCTGTGAGAAATAATTATATATACAGTTATTATAATTATATTTTCGTTAGCAAATTTCATTATAATTGCTTGTGATTTAGAAATAACAATAACTAAACAACATTTAATTTAAAGAAATCTCTAAAAAGATTAATTCTTACACAAATGTATATAAGAAACTATTACAATTATAAACTTTTCCAAACTAGTCATTTTAACGAAAATATTCCTGAATCAAATTTGACTATTTTTATAGAAAATTACGAATCTTTAAACTAAGATTAGAAAATATCTTAACCGGCAATGATTATGAACTACTTGTTGCAATATCTTCGCTAATATAATTATATATATATATATAAACACTAAGAATTATTTATTATATGTGTAGAACGCTTTCTTGTAACGATACAATTCATGGAAACTGTTTCAATGAATGCGTACGAAATATTTTGAATATTGTTTGTATTATTTAGTTTTACAATTACGTTATTATTATTATATTAATGAGGAATGGACTGTACTCATGGGTTAACTTAACGGGTAATTAATAACAATGTATGCATACTTGACAAATCACAGTGGCTGCTCCATTTTACATTTGCCCATTACATCCCTATGATGCACTTTCTTGTGCGCATTTAAATTCCCTGAAGTAGTAAACCCTTTCGAGCATACTTCACAGATATACGGTCTTTCTCCAGTGTGCACACGTCGGTGAATGGTTAAATGAATATTTTTCGCAAACGATTTGTCGCACAAATCGCACGCGTACGGCTTTTCGCCCGTGTGCATTCGCTGATGAATGCGCAACAACCGCGGATGAACAAAACTCTTCCCACAAGCCCCACACAAATATGGCTTATCCCCTAAAATATTAAAAACACCCTCAACTCCCTGTTCTACCAACTTCGAAGCAATTTTACCTGTATGTGATTTCATATGTGTTCCTAAGTTACTTTGGGTCGTATAACTTTTGCCACATTTGTTACAAACATGCGGACGAACACCTGTATGTGTTTTTTGGTGGATTTTTAAATTTGATTGTTTCGCAAAGCTTTTTTCGCAGATATTACAGGTAAATGGGCGTTCTGTACTGTGCGTGATCATATGGTCTTCCATTCGGTAGCCTTTGCAGAATGTTTTGCCGCAAATGTTGCACAAATTCGGTTTGATGTTTGAGTGCGTCAAGACGTGTCGCTGGTGGGCACTTTGGTGACTGTTAGTTTTGTTGCATACTGGACAAGAGTAGGGTTTTTCTCCGGTGTGCAATCGAATATGTTCTTTCAAGTGGCTTTTGGTGTAAAATCGTTTGTTGCAAAAATCACACTGGAACGGGCGTTCGCCGCTGTGTTTTCGCATGTGGACTTTTAAGTGACTTGGGTTTGTAAATGCTTTTTTGCAAATGTTGCATTGATAAGAATCATGAGCAGCTATATGTAGGTTTAATGCTTTTAAGCTTATACACTTTTTATTACAAGTGGTACATTCGTGTTTTTTTGGTTTTAAGTGTAACTGCTCATGTAACGCTAAATTATTTAATGTTTTGAATGATTTCGAACATGTTATACATTTTAGATATGTGTTAAAGTCATCGTTTTTTATATTTTGGGGTGATTCACATTTTTCTATTTTCGCATTATTGCGTGGATGAAATTTAATCGAATCTTTTGTCCTTTCTATTTGTTCAGGTTCAAATGTTTTATTCTTCAAATGTTCGATATCAGTTTCAGTGGCGAAGGATTTTGAGCCAATTTTGGAATCAAATTTAATATCATAATTTCGTATCGTTTCTAAATTGGTTTTACTTGTGTTAAGTTCTCCAGCTAAATCGCATTTTACATATGTGTTAAAGTCATCGTTTTTTATATTTTGGGCTGATTCACATTTTTCTATTTTCGCATTATTGCGTGGATGAAATTTAATCGGGTCTTTTGTGCTTTCTATTTGTTCAGGTTCAAATGTTTTATTCTTCAAATGTTCGACATCAGTTGCAGTGGCGAAGGATTTTGAGCAAATTTTGGAATCAAATTTAATATCATAATTTCGTATCGTTTCTAAATTGGTTTTACTTGTGTGAAGTTCTCCAGCTAAATCGCTCAAATGTGCACATTTTGCCTCAAATTTAAGCAAATTATCATTTTTGACCATAGTCTCCCCTAATTCTAAAATTTCCTTAACAACAACGTCCACATCTTCGCTACTAGCGATTAAGTTTTCCGTTTGCCAGTTTGTTGCTACCGCGTTTTCTTTCCATTTAGTGCCACTTTCTTGAAAACTGTACCCAATTAAGTTCTCTTTACTACAATTTGAGCATTTCTCGAAGCCCCGTTCCACGTAAATCAAACAATTCTGGTGACGGTGATTTGAGCAAAAATTCAATTCATGCACCGAAAAAATGATTTGGCACAATTCATTTATCGATGAAATCACTGGATTAAGTTGCGGTATTGTCACATTTTTATAATTGAGAAAAATTGTTGCATGAATTTGATTCATTTCATGGTTATGTTGGATGAGAATGCCTTTGTCAATTTGAAGACATATAGATGTGAAATTTACATGTACAATTGCAATATACTCGTAACCGGGGTGAATGTGAACACCCCATAAAGACGATGGTAGATTTAGTAGATTTAAATTGTTGATAATTGAATTCAAACCTTTTAAATCATTCATTATTTTGGTAGAATTATTTGTTTAGATCGACCGCTAAGCACATTTGTTGATAGGTGTATAACCTAATATATCATGACGTTTAGTAAATTATATTTTGAGTGAAAACACATCACAACTATTATTTAAAACATTATTTAACATTTACACATTCATTCACATTTGAATATTTTTAAAGCAGCGTTTCTCAAACTGCGATATGTGAACCCCAGATATACAGTTTATTCTGGCTCACATTCGAGAAATACTCATAATAATCCATTAGCTTTTAATTTTAAAATAAAATTATTATGATGGACATAGGTCCATAGATTCTTATCTAAGGTCCGAAGTAAAGTAAAAATGTTGGGAAGCGCCATTTTCAAAATTTTAAAATAGATCACGGGCTCCTACGTCTAAAATAACAGCTGATCGAGTACACATTCCACCTAAAGGATTGTTCACAGCGAAACAATCAGTAATTAAGCTTAGAAAATATAAGTAATAATTCCAGTTTGTTGTATGACATACAAGGTTAACGTTCACAGCAACAAAATTTATCATTAATTGTGTTGCTTGGAATGCTAACATTGCTTGTCATAATACAAACTAGATTATTATTTGTAATTTGCTAAGCCTAATTACTAAATAATTCGCTGTGAACAATCCTTTACACCGGACTTTTACACAAAAATAGCCTAGTTACACTCAGAGCCGAAAATAATTAAGTAATTTCAAACAGTAAAGGATTGTTCACAGCAAATTATTTAGTAATTAAACTTAGATAATTACAAATATCAATCTAGTTTGTATTATGGCAAGCAATGCTAGCATTCCAAGTAACAAAATTAACACAATTTATGATAAATTTTGTTGCTGTGAACGTTAACATTGTATGTTATACAACAAACTCAAATTATTACTTATAATTTCTAAGCTTAATTTATAATTCTTTTGCTGTGAACAATCCTGTAGTCCTTAATAGTTTATTTTATAAAATACTCAATAATTATATGAACCCAATTGGAAATAAAAACGATAATTTTCGTTTATGGGTTAAAATAAAACTAATTGATTTATTTAGGTATTACAAAATTGATAATAAATATGCCATTCATACAGTACAATAACAAGTAATAATTACATAACCTTGTTTTATTTTCAATAATCATTACCTATACAACAATAATAAAGAAATAAATATTTTTGAAACATCTTCATCCAAAAGAATTTTAACTAGGTGTTATAATATTAAATATTTTATTTAAAAAATCATAAATTTGAGTGATTGTTATGTTAACGACAAGTAGTATCACTCTAGAACACGTTACTAGCCATATTACTTAAGTCCATTCGCGTTAGCGAGAGAATTTTTAACTAACTCATGGGTGGAGCCAAACACAAATTTTATACATATTTCATATGACACGAAAATGCATATTGTTATATTATAAAAGTAGTACATTTATATATAAAAAAAAACATTTTGTATTTTAAGAAACACAAAGGAAATATTAGTAAACCATTGTGTTAATTTATTTTAATTTTGTACTGTATGAGTTCGGCTCCTCCCACAACATGGCGCCGCACAGCTATCTGATAGGCAGATGACAACCAATCGCATCTTATTCTTTCATGATTGGTTTGTTTATTATTATAAACATAATAGATATATAGTAAGTGAATATTATAAAACTTAGTTTATAACAAAAAAAAAAACTGTAATATGTTTTGTGTTATATTTACCTACCAAATAGCTGTTTTTAATTATTATAAGACGCCATTTGCACGAGATGAACCTGTTAATATTGTAATTGCTGTTATGGCGTCATTCTAGACTGATCACGAATTAAATAATAGATCATACCCGTATCAACTTTTCATTTTAAAAGCCAATAAATTACAATTAAAAAAGCACATATGTTTTTATAATAATGCTGCCCATTTTTAATAATAACTGATGTGATGGTAAAATAGCAGCAAAATTAGTCGATATTGTAAACTAATACGTGTTTAAAGTACAAGTTGTTACATTGTATATTATATAAAAAAATAAAAACGATAACATTCACTTACCAACTAGAATAATTAAACTAACTGCAATTACTATTTATTTATTACTTTGTGATGTTCAAGCAGTAAATGCAATACTAAGTAAGTACATCTGTACACCACATACAATACACTGCCAACTCAAAAATAACGTAACTGGAGCTGCAGATATGCATTATTTTTAACGAAAATTTAATCATAAACAAATTCTTAGAAAGGGCAATTAGCCCCTGAATCTATACACTTGTTTAACCGTGAGTAGAATTTATTAAGCAAATACGTCCTTTTAAGTTAGCAGCGCATAATAATACACAATAAAAACTATTTCGGACCCAAAATTAGATGAAATTAATTCGTTAAAATGATTTTGATGTAAATTGAACATAGTTATTGTTTCATTAAATTAGTATATTTAGTGTTTATTCACCTAAAATAGGTCCAGGTTAGTTAAGTTTCAGTTGTGTATTGTATGATTATTAGTGAATTTTCATCGCATCAAAAATAGAGTAGTCTGTCTGAAGAAATCAACTTATTTCTAAAACCAACGCTAGAAATTATAAATCAGGTACATCACAAACCGTTCAATCAATATGTTTTTATTTAAATTAGCTTAGCATCACATGCCATCGTCATTATTCTAAAACTCTATACAAACATAAACACTGAATATTATTTTCAATCTAGTGATGTGTGAAAAATACTTTTGGTATTCTGATAAAATTATGTTGTTTATTGATTACATAATAAATTAAAAATAGGATTGATATATCATACTTATTAAAAGTTGCAAAATGTTAAAAATGATAGAGAATCCAGTGTTCAAATACGATAATATAGAGTTTAGAATGCAAGGATATATAATATTAGGCACAACGTGTGTTTATTTATACGACAACTATTTTAATAATAATAATAATTAAATCTTTTTCGTTTGACTTTGGCAGTGCAAACTTATCTCATTTCTTTATCACATAATCTTTCCAAATAACAATTCTCTCCGAATAGTTGCCGAACCGTATCTACTAAATGATACATGATTTGTTTAACACGTTCGCTGCCGGGGATAATCTTAAAATAGATGTGTGTAAAATGTATACACTTGGCAGATGACAAAGTTTCCCACTTTTGCAGAATATATTCTTTGGAATTTTCACATTCCAAAAAATACCATTTCAACAAAATGATACCAAATGACTTGGTTTGATTTTTATTTAAATTAGAAAACGACTTTAGCCCGTTTTTCTAAGTGAATGTGGAAACCCTGAATGTGTTAATGTGATGACAGACAAATTTACGATTAATAATATCAATATGCAATATATGTACACATCCCCTCAAACATTCGAATTTAACCGAAAATGATTAAAACCGTGATTATATTAAGTTATAGGACTATTGCAGTTTAATCATTGCGTAAAATCGCCATTTGTTTCCGTAATCGAACCGTATAGAAAAATAGAGCGCTTTTCGGAAGATTCTGAATTCGAAACACGGTTTTAGTCAATCCTACCGCTGTTGTTGCGTTTGACATAGGTTGATGGCACACTGTACGGCTTCTTTTATATTATCAAAGATCGGCACGTTTTCGTGTTTCGCCAAATCACCTAGATACGCTCGCGCCCGATTGTAGTCCTTGATTGCTTGTTTCGTTAACTGAAATGCAAGAATACACACATTAAATCACACTAATATTATTACATTCGCGTTTATAATAAACGCTAAAATTTAATTTAGAAATTGTGTGAATCTATCACAACATCCGGAGTGTTGTTCAACAATTTATATAATGAGATCTTCAATTAAAATATATATTTGGACGCGAAAAGAATCCGATTCTCACCATATCTGATCCAATCTGGCAATCGTCTAGCGGTAACTGCTGAACACACAGCACCACATTCTTCCTCAGCGCAATATAATGTGCAGCCAGGATCATCGAAGTAATTGAACGTGTTTCATTCGTGATCACAAACATCACCACTTTACTATTACTCATCACTTCCATATCTCTCAACAAATTTCGCGATTTATCACTAAGTACGTCTCTACACACGCCACTGCCATTATTCAAGTAATTGTTGCAGCCGTTTTCATGTAACGACGGATTGTAGTACGTAACACCATATCGTTTAAGTAGAGGTATAGCAGTGGTTTGACGCCAGCTGGTCCGTTTCAGACAAGATCCACCCAAATAGATGTCGTAGTTGCTGCTTTTATATTCAAAATTACTATTGTTGTTCGTTGAGGATTCACGTTGTAAAGGCGGTGATACCCACTCTGTAATCATTAAATTGAACAATTACCAATGTGCTAAAATCACCCAATTTAGACCATATATTCCTTAGAGTATTTCAAATACTGGATTACTAAATGTCATGAATACTGCGGTCAGCTAATTTAGTGACGAAAAAGGATCATTTGCTTAAGGGGTTATACGCACTCAGGAGGCCGCATAAAGCGATTTTTCAAGAATTTTTCCTAATTTATTAATGTAAAAAATTATATGCATATTGTGGTAGCCATTAACTTTATATTGATATTTTTATTTTGTAAAAATAATGATTTTTGAAGCTGCCATAGCCGATCTCCGGGAGCTTCTCTAAAAAAGGGGTTTTGCGGTGTGCACGATATATCTAGACTGGATCTTTTAAAATGAAAAAACAAACAAAAAATCGTTAATATAAGGTATTATCTGGTATTTACTCGAAGGAATAAGCAAAATGTTATTCTTTTACAAAATGGCGGCTTCTCAAACACAAAATTGCGATTTTCGATAACAATTTTGGCTTTAAATTGTTTATACAATGAAAACTATTTATCGGCGAGAAAAAACCTTCGATTAATCACTAAAAAATATATTTATTAAGCTTGTGTACAAATTTGAGACTGATCGGTTCAGCCGTTTCCGAAATATCTTGTGCACCGACTTTACAAACATAGTTTTGAGAGAAACGCGTTCAAAGTTTCAAAAGCACTTAACACATAGTAAATATTTTTTTACAAATATGCGTGACATGAAATTTTCTGTGTATAAACTTAAATATATGTACATTACGAAAAAAAAAAAAGATTTTTTGAAAATCCTGAGTGCGTATAAGATCTTAATGTAGAACATATCAACTTGGAACACAGCCTTATATGAATATTAATTTAAAAAATAGTTACCTTTTAGTTATTACATAACTGTAAATATTAAATGAACATAAATGAATTTGTATTCATGGATTACACGCACATACAACGGTTATTATATCATTTTAATAATATTACAATACAGCACATATCAATAATAATAAGCTATAAAAATAGAAAAAGACAGCAATCCTAAGGAAAATTATAAAAGCCAATTGTGAATTATTTAAATTTGCCAATTTTACTTTGTTAAAAACGAAATGAAAAATTGTGCGCAAATGAATAAAACAAAAAACCCAAAGTGCTATTTACGATTGGTTTGTAGATTATGTTTGCAATATTATAGATACCTATAATGTTAACAATCGGCCGGTATAGATAAACCCTTAGGAGTTGCTGTGTACGCATTCTAGCAAGTTTCCAATAAGTAGAAGTAGTAAACCTGTTCGCACCATGATCACTAATCGCCGTTGCGTTTTGATGACATCCGCTGCCATTGTTGCTGGTAAATTCGGCGACGATGCCACAAAACTGTTCGAAAGTGATGCGTACCAGATCCGGATCACTGTGACCATCACTGGACATGTTCATGATGGAATGCAGATCGGAGATGCGCAGATTCGCACCGGTTAATTGGTAGTAGGCGACACTCACGTTCGGCAGTGTCAGCTCGCCACTTCGATCCGTGTCCAGCGCGTCGAACGTTTCCCTCAATTTCCTACGATTAAATACACTCTTTCATTTACATAATTACACAATTTTCATTATGACGATTCAATTGGATCCAGAGCAGAGCTGGATTCAAGTAAATTAGTATTCAATCATTGTAATTAGACGAACGTGGACATAATTTGATGAATAAACTGAGTGTCTTACATGAGCTTATCGGTGAGTTTGCGCTCTGCTGTGATGGGGTCTGGCGATGTATCATTCGCTCTGAGTATATTCACGGTACATTGAAGAGCAGTGGTTAAGTTATTATGTACAGTTATCCCCTGTTTCTTAACGAGCGTTAATAACGTTGATTGACCTTCAGATAAATCCACGAATTCTCTGAAACATAAAGATTTTATTAAATATTCCAAAATTTCAATGATTGCAACTAACTGTGATGTGAGCGGTTCGTCCATTATGGATTGGCCGGGTGTGAACGGGTAAACGACCAAAACTAAACATCGCTTTTTTGCCACCAAATGCGCCACCTCTAGCATCCCGGCAACGCATCTCGTTTGGCTATCAACAACGAAAAATAAAACTGACGCCGACTCCTTTGCTTCGTGCTCAGCTGCCATTAGCTCGGGGCCCCACGTTGATACTTGCTGAAATTATAGGAATATTATGAATCTTCTATTTTTAGTTTTAGTTATATATACGTACTGGGTTGTAGTAAGAGATGTCTAATTTTGATAATGTTGGAATCGCAATATCCGCCCGCCATGTTGTGGGGTTACATGAACCACCTAGGAACACTTCACATTGTGTCAGCGATTCTAGTAAAATAAATAAAAATGTAGTTATAATTGTCGATGAAATGAAATGGGGTCGCATTTTACTTGATGATTTTTGGATGTCGGTCCGGTTTGGTCTGCCGCGGTTACCTCGACGTAGTTCACCCGCAAACACGCAAAATTCACCAAATGTCAGGAACTGAGAACTGTTTCGACGGCTGCATTGTCTTGCACACTGTAGCATCTCAAGTACTGCAACATAATAATATTTATTTAAGGCTATTATACAAATTTTTAGCCGATTCAAATAGTCAATAAACATATTAAAAATAATAATAGTTAAAATAAACATAAAATAGATCACAAAGAAGAACTATAAAAGTAAAAGAAATTAAAATATAATAGATAAGTTAAAATAAAATGAATAAAAATAATAATAATAAATCACAAAAAACAAATAAACAAGATTTGGTATGCGTAGAACGCACCAACGCGTAGAGTTCGCATTTAGGTAAGATATGCGTTGCGCGAGCAGTGGTTTTAAATTATTATAGCCTTTTGGTTAACAATTTGAAAAAATGTTATAGATATAAAACGTCTTACAATTTTTTGTAATTATATAGTTAAGAAAAATTGTTTTTTTTAGTGCATATTATAAAATTCAAAATTATAATATTTAATAATTTTTTGTGGCCTTTGCGTTAACAACATGAAAAAATCTTGTAGATATAAAATATCTTAGCATTTTTAGTAGAATTTTTGAGTGTTTTAATTACTTTTATAAGGGCAGTATTAAGGGAGGCTTTAAATTTTGGGGCCCTATAACTCGGAAAGTATCCAGTCGATTGGATTTAAACTGCGAACGGATTCAAATGGGATGTTGAATAATATGTGTACCAAATTTGGGGTAATTCGGTCGGTACCTTCAGAGGAGTAGGGGGTACAAATTTGGTCTTACGAGTAAACAATGACTAATATTCAATTATATATATTTTTGGAATCAGGGCGACGAGACAAACATTTTTTGCCGAGAATTCTACAGACACATAACCGATTGTTTTAGCTCTTTTGTACTTCGTACGGCAAGCTATTTTGGTGTAAATTGCTCCGGTACCTTCAGAGGAGACGAGCGACGACTAACATCTAAGTATATAAGTTATATATATATTTTTGAATTCAGGGCGACGAGACAAACACTTTTTGTTAATGAAATCTTTTGATCTGAGAATGCTACAGACACGCGACCGAATGCATTAGCTTCTTCGGTACTTCGTACGGCGAGCTAATAATAATAGTTAAAATAGACATAAATAGATCACAAAGAAGAACTATAAAAGTAAAAATAAATAAAACATAATAGATTAATGTACAATAAGTTAAAATAAAATGAATAAAAATGAAAAGGCAGTTAAATAGTTTAAACATATTGAAAATAATAAGAATGGTTCAAATAAATCTATATAAGAGATCCCTTGTAGTGCATAATAAATTCTGGGGAGGGAATTTTCCTGAACAATAATTCAAATTTCGCGGCCGGATATAGAAATTTACTACCGTATAATATAACCTTTAGAAAGCAAAAATCGTGTGAGCGAAGCTTTACTGTTACTCCACTTCCTAGTTCATTGCTTCTAAACAAGTAGACGAACTGTTTTTATATAATTTGTAATATGAACCATGTAACTTAACACCACATAAATCACAACAATCACAAACACACACATGATTAGATCATTATGATACTATAGCAATACGCTAATGAACACACAATTTCATGCTCACTGTTTTAGTACTACCTTTCTTATTTATCGATTACTAACCTACAAAACTGTCTTATTTTTGATGTTTTCACTAAAATATTGATGAACTTACGTATAATTATTATTACAATGATTTAGGCAATCATTGTTTTTGTGTGTGCACGTTTTTATCACAATTTTAAGTAGAGATAAGCGTGAATTGTTCAGATTGAACTCATCGTCTAAATACGATTTGTTTACCTTGGTTTTTCGATGGATAGAGTTGCATATCATTGAACAGGGCTTGAACAGAGTCACTTGGGATTCGAGTCACATCACCTAATCGGCCACACCACGCATTGTACACTTCTCTGTAATTAAAAGGGGATCACAAAAATTAGTATTACCATTTTAATCAAACCTCATTTAACAGAACATAGCAAATTTTCATTTTTTTCAAAAATTCATATAACTACAACACAATTCTTTGTTTAGACATTATATATATATATATATATATATATATATATATATATATATATATATGTATGTATGTAAATATTCAAACCGGAAGTGCCATGTATACTCTAGACATTTTTTGTTCTATCTCCAATATCACTAAAACGGCTGCATTTATAGCAAAAATAGTTACGTTCATAATGAAAGCTATTAATATTTCGCACAACTTTTGTTTGAAAAGTTTCTTTAAAAAAAGTACCAGTTACGAGAAAACCGCAATGGAAAATCTTAAAATTCTTATTTATATTGTCATAGAAATGCATTTGAGATATTTTTTTAAAAACTTCGTATTAACCATTAGCCAAATAAACAAATTAAAAATAATTTGTCATTTTACATAAATAAATAGACTGAGAAGGTGAATTTTTAAGAATGAACATCTATGTTTCATATTGAAGAAACAATATTTGATAGCTAATTTGTACAACTTCAGGGTTATACTGTGGAGTATTGGTATTTCTTGCCAGTTTGTTTGGAATATATATTTCTAATTAAAACTACGTAACAGAAAATTCCTTTGGGTTACACACCAATTTATGTTGGATTAAATTAAAAATAGTTTAAATTATAAAACAAAAATGATTAATTATTACCCAGATACGTTACACATGGACCAAACAACGGCAATCCATATTCCGAAATTCGGTTTGAAAAACTGCTGAAACATTGTTATACACTCTAAAAAATTGTATATTTTCATATAATTATAGTGATAAATGTACGTCTGATCTAAACCAATGTTGTTATATTACTGATAAATCTGTGCGGTTGTTGTTTTTGAGACCACGAATCTGTGATATCATTACTAAAAACAACTTATTTCATTCTAAATGCATATATAATTACTATTTTCTAGCAAAAAATCGGTTGTGGCCAACACAGAACTATCTTCTACGTTTCAGTAATAAACAATTGCAATTTTTTGGAGAATGTTACAGTTTGAGAAAATAATCAAAATGGATTCGGGACCCCAAAATGGATATTTCCATTAATATCTCTATATTTACTTATTACTTCGTACAAGAAAGTAAAAAGATTCACCCAAATGTTTGGTAAGTCTAGACTCTAGGGGTCCTTTTATATTTTTTTTCCCCCTGTAAATTAACAACACAGTTCTTAGCAGTTTGTAAGACAAGCAAAAAAAAAAGTATTTCTTTGCTCGATACCCATAAGTATAAAATGTTTATTTTGTTATTGATATTGACCGCAAATAAACGAAAAACGATTAAAAGGCGCAAAAGATGTCACTTTAAGTACGTTTTAATCTTAATGGCATACTAAATTTATCCATCAGGCTCAACTAGTGTATATTTATAAATATGACCAAATCGCAGAGATCAAAAGTCATGTCACATTAAACCTGGACCTGCCACATTCAAAATTGAAAAAACTCAAATATCCACATGAATTATTTTATGTATGAATGTAAATCACATTATCGCTAATAATGTCTGATAAATAATCAAGATTGTTTTAAAATATAACAAGCTTAAGTTAAACTCGCCATTTGGAAAAAAACAGCAATAAAAAAAGGATTTTTACAAACACTAATTTTTGAAAAGTATTTTTATTCATAGTTTTATAAACACGAACATGAATAAAATCATCTAATTCATCATGAATCCTTGCAAAATGTTCATATTTATGCAACCAGCATAGCCAAAGTGTTATACAAGTAGAGCATAACAATATCGGTGATTGTAATGCCATTTATTGCTGGCTAGATTTTATGGTTTCTGCGCTTAAAATCTGAAAATATGAAAAAACGTTATAGTTATAAAAAGTCTTACAATATTTTGTGGATTTTTTTGATATACTCAGAAATAAATTGTGCAAATTTAAAAATTCAAAATAGCGATAACTTACATCCAAGTTTATGAGTTATATATATATATATATATATATATATATATATATATATATATATATATATATATATATATATATATATATATATATATATATATAGATAGATATATAGATATAGATATATATATATATATATATATATATATATATATATATATATATAGATAGATATATAGATATAGATATATATATATATATATATATATATATATATATATATATATATATATATATATATATATATTTGGAATCAGGGCGACGAGACAAACACTTTTTGCCGAGAATTCTACAGACATATAACCGATTGCTTTAGCTCTTTTGTACTTCGTACGGCAGGCTAATATGTTAAACAAAAATATACAAATTCTAAATTCAAAACACCATATTATCTTAATTGGTATTGGCTGTAGAGCGTTCACAAAAAAAACACTCAAACAAACTTTATTGTGAGTAAATAATGCTGGACGTTCGTGTCCCACACAACAGGCATGCACGGCAGGCAGTAGGCAATCAGGCTACAGAATACTAATAAGCGTGCGAAACCAGTATCTGCGATTCACGTTACATATTTGTTTGCTGTACTTTGTGGTGTGTTTAAATTTTGTTTCAAAAATAGATGAAATAAAAGGTTTATTAATAATGGTGTAAAATGGTGTAAACTCTACAATGCATCTGATGTCATCCGGTTGATCCTAAAATATTTGATGACCAATGTGTGAAGGTATACCTCTACCTACAATGTTTTGTGCGTGCATCAGGTTCTGTTCTCGTGACATCCTGTTTTTGTTTTTGACCACATCACGTTGACCAGGGACCAGGTCTTTGGCCTTAATTCAACAAACACACTTTTTGACCAAACCAAACATATTTACACTTATTTCATTTGAAATACATAACATTATTGACAGTCTATACTTTCATTTACGAAGTAATAGTAACTATTGAAGTCGAGATTTCAACGGATATACACGTTTGGACCTTCTCTGAATCGAAAGTAACTATTTTCGAAATGACGCATGTGTGTCTAGAGCCAAAACTGTCGAAATGAATATTCAAAGCGGAAGTGCATGTTTACTCTATGCATATTTTGTTCTATCTAACATAACACTAAAACGGCTGCACTTATGGTAAAAATAGTTATGTTCTTAATGAAAGTATTTAATATTTCGCACAACTTTTGTTTGAAAAGTTTCTACAAAAAATGTACTAGTTGCGAGAAAACTGCTACGGAAAATCCTAAATATCTTAACCGAGTCTACATTACCTATATACATCAATTATATTACATATTTTAACCGACTATAAATTCTTTAGTCTCATTAAATAATGGTCACACTTGGCTGATTGTGTGTTACATAAAATAAATTATACATGCGGCGTCATATAAGATTTATGCTGCGATTTTAATTAATTTGCAAATTATGATAATTGCTTGTAAAATATCAACATATCTCAAGAGCGTCGATGTATTCATGGGTGGGTGTTTTCAAGGAAGACAACGTATATTTAGGTTTATATTTTGTTGACTGTTTTTACTGTGTGATGCGTTTGCTCTATCGCGGTATCATTCGGGTTAGTTCGTGATGTTACGGTTTGTCTCGTGAATACAGGTAAATAGGCACGTGTAAATACATCTTATCATATTTACGGACATTTTAAAACAGAAGCATGTAAACATTTTGTTGCTTTTGCTTAAACGATACATATCCTGTTTAGCCTAGACCAGAAATTTTAATACTAGCAACATTTTCTGGTACTCGTTTTGGATGTGATTATGTTGAACATTTTCATTGTATTATTATTACCAAAGTGTAATATACTAATATATTTTTATCGATGTACTAATTTGCAAATAACAGTATTATAAATAGATTATTTGCTCATTCTACCCGCCCGGGGGCCTCAGTATATTTATTATTTTACTGGTATTACTGCTAAGAGAACTGGCAAAATTCATACAATTTGATTTTAAAGTAACATAAACATACAAATAGAAAAACGATTGCATTCATTATATAAACAGTGTATGCGTTTGTCTGTGTAGAACGCTTTATTTATGTTTCTATGAATCGAATTTTACTATTTTCGGAATAACGTCTGTGTGTGTGTGTGTGTGTGTGTGTCTTTGAACGCTCTAGAGTCAAAACTGTCGAACGTAAAAATGTGTATATTGTCTCCTATTTTTGAAACGAATATTCAAACCGGAAGTGCATGTTTACTTTATTTTTTGTTCAAGAACGACTGCAATTATGTTCATAATGAAAGATATTAATATTTCGCACAAGTTTCGTTAGAAAAGTTTCTTCAAAACACGAGTTACGAGAGAATTACTACGGAAAAATTTTAAATATCTTATTTATGTTGCCATATCTATGCGATATTTTTAATATTAAAACTATAGAAATATTTTGATGAAACAAAATAGAAATAATTTATGTCAACAACACAAATAGATCGACTGCGAATGTGTTTCAAGCGTATTTATTGCAGATACATGTTGAATAAAGTATTGTTCACAGCGAAACAATCAGTAATTAAGCTTAGAAAATTACAATTAACAATCTAGTTTGTATTATGACAAGCAATGCTAGCATTCCAAGCAACAAAATTAACACAATTTATGATAAATTTTGTTGCTGTGAACGTTAACCTTGTATGTCATACAACAAACTCAAATTATTACTTATAATTTCTAATTCTTTTGCTGTGAACAATCCTTAACACTACGTATATATATTGATAAAGTGAATATTCAGGAAACAATCTATATTTTATGTTGAATAAACAGTATTTGATAACGTAATTAAATAATAATCTAAATGGTACAATTGTGTACTATTGGTTGGTTTGACAATTTATTTGGGATATATATTTCTAGTACGTCAAAGAAAGTCGAGTGTAAGCCACTCCTCATATAAAAATATGTCGCAGAACACGCACAGTTTAAACTCAAATTGATTTAAGTATTAACAAATGTATTTTATGATATGTTAATGGGTGAAATCAATCACGAAGTATATTTGATAATTTGCCAATGTAGACTGACACAAAAGATTGCAATTAAAATTTGGCCCAAAATTAGCATGGCGCAAGGACACTGAAATATGTTGCACTTGTCCTACATATTTTAATCGTACGCTGTCTAATTTTTTACGCTATTTGGAAGGCCGTATTTACACGAAGGCTCATACTCAAATATCTACTTAATAAATAAATATGAATTAGTAATTCCTACGTAGACCGATTTACGCAACATGGACGTTATACGAAAAATTTATGCAATTGAATTGATACGAATTAGTTTTGAGTTTATGTATAAAAATCAAAGTTTAAACGACTTTTAAGTACAGCAATGATATCATGTAGAATGTTATCAACTAATGACGTCACAAATCACACAAGATACCCTATTTGTATTTTGATAAAAATATTTTTTATAATATGCTCGTTTAGATTTTAGGTTGTTTCAATTCATTATACTACCGTATATTATATTGTAGCATATATTTGCTGCTAAAAAACACACGTAGGGAACAATGGATCTATTTTATAAATATAATAAATATAAATAATGTTTAAAAAAAAAACAAATCTTGTATTCACAGGAACAATAGTTAAAATTGAAACAACTGGTTAATAGAGTGTTAAATGAATGGTTATACGACTGTGACAATTTGCCGCAAGCTCAAGTATAACGATTGTTAATAACAGACAATCATACCATTGCACCGTTATATTAGGGTGTAGTTTTACTGTTTTTACTTTCTTTTACGAAGTAATAAGTAAGTATAGAGATCACCAAAAAAATCCAACTCGAGAATTCAACGTTTTCACCTTCCCTGAATCGAATGTGACTATTTGTGACGTATGTGTGTGTGTGTGTCTGTGTGTGTGTGTAAACGCTCTAGAGCCGAAACTGTCGAATGTAAAATTGTGAAATTTTTGAAAAAAAAATGAGTGCCTGATCTTACTCTTGTTATTTATGAATGAATGAAGCAATAATTCCAAAATTATTTCGAATAAATTTACCAAATGAAGTAAAATGTAAATATACCTTGAAACTCAGGTATTAGAATACCTTAAATGTTACTTGTCATTTCCGGTGAACTCACAGAATTTCTTTTCTATTTTAAATATGGGAATATGATGTCATGAATTGCGCATATTTAAATATAAAATTATTTTCGTTTTTTTTACGCGTAAGATAATACGGCAAAGGTTAAAGTACCCGGAATCCAAAACTCGGTTCAAATCATACCTAAATTATAAAATAAACAGAAACTGGTACTTAAAAAGCATAGGTACAACGCATGTGTCCAGCTCGCCATACGTAATGCGAGCAGCGAACTTTTTAAATTAAAAAATTATTGTATTTAATTATTATGGTCTTTTCCTTAACAATTTAAAAAAAGTCTTACAATTCTTTGTTAATTGTACATATTTTAAAATACGATATTGTAGTTTTTAATATTTGTTTATGTCCATTGGGTTATCAATATGCAAAAATCTTATAGATATAAAATATCTTAGAATTTCGTGTAAAAATTTTAAGTGTTTAAATTATTTTTCTACGGGTAGTATTAAGGGGGGTACCAAATTTTGGGGCCCTATAACTCCGGAAGTATACGAGCGATTGAATTCAAACTGCGAGTGGATTCAAATGGGATACCAAATAATATGTGTAGCAAATTTGGTGTAAATAGCTTTGGTACCTTCAGAGAAGTAAAGGGCACAATTTTGGTCTTACGAGTAACGATTAATATCCAAGTATATAAGTTTTTGGATTTAGAGCGACGAAACAAACACTTTTTCTTAAGGAAATTTTTTGATCTTAGTATGCTACAGACAAATGACGGAATGCTTTAGCTCCTTTAGTATTTCGTACGACGAGTTAAGAGAATAAATATTTTAAATATCAAAATAAGTATTTTTAATGCCTCCAGTCATTGTGAAAATCGGATTGTATATGATATGGTGTAAGTTCAATAAACCGATATGTAACGAAATCCTGATTGATAAACAAATAACATGAGACTTACCTGATTAGAAATGAAAAGATGTGATTGGCTCACCTGAAACAAACAGAAAACAAAATGAAAACAATCATAAAAGAAAGTGTATTTATTTATCTATTATATAAACTGGCAAAGCACATTCTACAATATCATAAATATTACAACCAGAAACATCAGGAATGTGTTGAAATAATTTGGAGCCATTTGTTTTGTCGACAAATGAATGTCGCATCAGGTAATCGTAATAATATTGCAATTGACTGAGTTTAAAAGTTGTGAATTACGGACGGCCTCCTGTTGGGTACCGGACACACACATAAATGCCAAAACGTTCTGCTGCCAACATTTGTGGGCGAAATATGCAGGATCATTCACATAAGTACCGAAATTTCAATATTTTAGTCGGAAAAAATAACAAATATGTACCCAAGACTTTAAAACATTTGTTGCAGTAGTTTTCTTTCTAGAAAAATATATCAATCGTATCATAATTGCATAAATAATGCATAATATGTAGAGGTTATGATTTATAAATTTAAATAAAAACTAAGCGCGCGAGATATTTGACGCATGCGCACAGAGCGTGAGCAAATCTCTCATCACGCGAGTAAAGATCACCGAAAAGTTCACGTGAGTTCTGACGGGATATATATATATATATATATATATATATATATATATATATATATATATATATATATATATATATATATATATATATATATATGTATATGAAATACATATTAGGCAATTTCTAATGAATAAACTTCAGAGAGTAATAAATTGATAAATTAAAATATTTATGAGACAGCTGCGTATTAAAATAGTTAGATAGAAAGATGTCTGACTGAAATATGACTATCTTAACCTTGATGATTAGTTCATATTCATAGCAGTAAATAAGGAAGAGTTCGTAACCTATCCAATATACGGAAATGCTAGAATTACATAAGTAACTTTAATATAATTACATAATGCGTCGTCAAATAATATTTGCATTATCATTTAGTTTTGCTATTATTTGCAAATACTACAAAAAGCTTCCTAAGATTGTGAACCCAAAAACACACAAAGACGCAATTCAGAGATGCTCAAAACGTGTATATCCGTTAAAATATCGAGTTAGAAACTATTTAAGATAATAACACTTCCTTTTAAACTTCGTCCGGGAAAGTAAACAAAGTAACCTTTAAGATTTTGAACCCAAAAAAATCATAATTTTAAATTAAATTTCTTTGATCCGAGAATACAGACACACGACCGATTGCTTTAGCTCTGTTGTACTTGGTACGGTGATACTTAAATAAATAGATTATACGGTGTGCTGAAGGCATTGGTGCTATGTACTGTAACCAGTACAAAACATCAATAACTTTACAAATGTTGGTATATTTCTTGTGTGCCTAATATTGCCGCTGCTTGCCGCGCCACTGGCCATGTGTATAGTTCTTTTCATGAGTCGTGAGCGTTATGTCATATAACAATTTAAGAATTGCCCCTAATAAAATAACAATGCTACGTCCAATTCGCTGTATACCGCCTGGCGCGTGCCACCAATGCATAAGCGTACTGAATTTAAACAAAATTATGACAAGAAGCGGAATTTATTCTCTCAATTCAAAAGAATTGTTTATTATAAATTCACTATTGTTAGTTAAACAATTAAATTTTAACTTAATAGTATTTACATGAGCGACACAGTTCGTCCAAATTTGTGTAGATAAGGTAAGGTAACGGTAATAGGGATAAAATATTCATTAGTAGTTCTACTAATGAAAATATTATCCCTATTACCGTTACGTTCTAAGAATATAACTGAATTTGTGGCTTATTGGATAACTAGAAAAATTATTATTTCTAATAAACAGTTAAGGGTTCAAATTGCAAGCTTTATCTGTCCATAGTTAATTATTTGGAGACATTGGTAGGGGTTGGGGTATATATAGGTAGTAATATAGATGTACTTGTATCTTAGTTGTGTTTAAGATACTTGTGTGATAAGTGACAAATATGTGGAGACCGTGGCATAATGTTGAAATGGTGGAAGCCGCGGATGGGGAAGCAGAAGTTGTTATAGAAGATCCGATAGAAGATTCAATTAAAAGTTATGAACTGCAAAGAAATGTGAGTTTGCACGAAGATGCGCAGTGTATTGTATTAAATGTGTATACAAAAGTAGTGCAAATGTTTGGTGAAAAAGGTGCAGTAATAATGACTTCAGAGTTCACTAAAGTAAGTTTTTCTGTATAATGTTGTATATTTGTATTTGCAAAAGCTGTGTGATAGACTGCCTCGAATTTGCCAGGCTATCATTAAATCTAAAGGTGGTCATTTCAACGAAAGTGCGATATAATTTAAATTATTAGTTCGTGTTAATATGTAATAATAAATATGTTTTTTTTTATGGAAATTAAATTAGGTATGTTAAAATTATATATTCCTTTTATTGTTACCTAAAAAAATCTTAGAAAACTGCCATATCACTATAAAAAGCACTATTACGCAAGGTGCGATTAAACTTATGGACGGTAGTGTATATATATGCATATATATATATATATATATATATATATATATATATATATATATATATATATATATATATATATATATATATATATATATATATATATTAAAATATGGACGATCAAATTTGTTTAAAATATTTATTTAGCAATTACTTATGTTATTGTTATTACTTGTTTAGGTTCCTTATGGAACAGTGCGAAGAATTGTAAATAGAGGGGAACCAGTGAAAATACTTCCAAGAAGAGTTCGTCGTGAGAGTTTTAAGCAAATTAAAAATTTTGAAAAAGACATTATTATTAGAACTATACATGAATTTTATGCTAGAAATGAGGTTGCAACAATAACATCGTTGCTTGAGAAATTGAAAGAAATTGATTGTGAATTTCCATACAGTTTAACAACACTGTATAGATTATTAAAGTCATTAGATTTTAAATTTAAAAAATTAAACGAAAGAAAAATAATTATGGAGTCACCTAGGATTTTGTTATGGAGGTTTAATTATCTTCGTACATTATCGAAATACAGATCCGAAAATAGGGCAATCATATATACCGATGAGACATGGTATGACACACATGATGTAATTAAAAAAGGATGGACTGACGATTCCGAAAAATGTTGTCTGAAAGCACCAGTGGCGAGGGGAAAGAGGATAATAATTTTGCACGCTGGGTCTGAAAATGGATTTGTTGAAAATTCATTATTACTTTCAGCGAAAAATATTGCATCATCTAGTGCCGATTACCATCAAGATATGGATGCTAAATTATATGAAAATTGGTTTGTAAATCAATTACTACCAAATATTCCTACAAATTCGGTAATTGTAATTGATAATGCGTCATATCATTCACGCCAAGTTGAAAAAATACCCTCAAGTGCAACCAGGAAAGACGATATTATTGCATTTTTAGAAAAAAAACAGATATCATTTCCAATGAGAAATACTAAGAAAATTTTACTGGACATTGTAAAAGCACACAATTTTCCAAAATGTCATTTTATTGATGAAATTGCAACCACGAACGGGCATTCGGTTTTACGATTACCACCATATTATTGCATATTAAATCCGATTGAATTAATTTGGGGCAATTTAAAAAGGAATATACGAAGAAAAAATGCCTCTCCTACAAGTAGTGATAGTGTATTAAATTTGATACGTGAAGAAGTTAACGGTTTATCTCCACAAATTTGGACAAACAGTGTCGCTCATATAAAAACTATTGAGGAAAAATTTAATTGTATAACAAACAATGGTGAATTCATAATAAACACTAATACCTCCAGTTCTTCTGAATTGAGCGAATAAAGCCCGTTCTACATTATACAAGTTTCATACTAGAAACTAGTACAAGTTTTAATACTAGAATCTACTATGAAATTTGGATACAAAATAGTTAAGTACAGTGTGATGTAAATAGAGATATTCGTGTTCTTTGTCTAAAACAGTTTTGCCAATGTTTACAACAAATTTTTATAAATTTGACATTGGTTAAGGGCAGATAATTAATTTTGTTGTGATAATCTGGCAAACTAACCGAAAATTACAAAATAACATAAATATATACATATTACTCTTATTTTTATAATAAGATTATACCTTATACAACACTGGTTGAATATCATATAGGTTAACTAACGTTTTGATAATTTCTTGTCACAACAAATATAAATTTTATTAAACATCAAAGCGTGTAATTTTTAACTCCAATAAGCCACAAATTCAGTTATATTCTTAGCACGTAACGGTAATAGGGATAATATTTTCATTAGTAGAACTACTAATGAATATTTTATCCCTATTACCGTTACCTTACCTTATATACACAAATTTGGACGAACTGTGTCGCTCATGTAAATACTATTAAGTTAAAATTTAATTGTTTAACTAACAATAGTGAATTTATAATAAACAATTCTTTTGAATTGAGAGAATAAATTCCGCTTCTTGTCATAATTTTGTTTAAATTCAGTACGCTTATGCATTGGTGGCACGCGCCAGGCGGTATACAGCGAATTGGACGTAGCATTGTTATTTTATTAGGGGCAATTCTTAAATTGTTATATGACATAACGCTCACGACTCATGAAAAGAACTATACCTGTCCATTTTTTCTGGCGCACGCCTGACTATAAATATCGATGATGTCATTTACTTATATGCGTACACTCTCTCTTTCTCACTCGCACATTCACTCTGTAGCAAGCGCCAACTGTAAAAAAACCACTGCCATCTTTCTTTAACATTCAAATATTGTTCGCAAAATAGAAATGGTAATACGTAGAATTTAGAATTAAATTCGTAGAAGTCGCAATATGCGCTATTGTTGGCAAGATAATAGTGTTATCTTATAGTTAGTACACAATACACACACACACCTTGATGTCTTGTATGTTAGAAGAATCCACAATCGATTTCATTGAAGCAATTAGATAAGATATCTGAATCTGATTGTTTTGAAACTACATGCTATACTTGTAGGGAAACAAACGTTTATTTTCTTATACGAATGTATATAAGGAACTATTGTACTTTAACGGAAATACACGTTTTGACCAGTAGCAGAGCACTTACAATCTTTGTAACGGAAAAATGACCCGTTGATGAGATACGAGTTCGTCCGTTTAGTAGTGACCTAGACTCTGCGCGTTATCTAAGATAATTTCATATATTTTTATACGATTTTTTTTTAATTATTATTTATATTTAAAGTCGAGCAATAAAGTGGCCTAAACCCTCAATTGATACCTTTATCCTAGCCTGAGAAAATAATACATATAAAACATGCTTTTCTTGGGCCAAAGATTGTAAATAATTTGCGATTTTTACGAAAATACATCCCTAAATCGAATCGGACTATATTTTGTAATGATTAAAGGAGTTAAATCATTACAGACAATAGTCAGATTCGATTTAGGGATGGCCAAAATGTGTGTATTTCCGTAAAAATCTCAAATTCGATATTCCATATTTCCTTTAGACTTCGTAAAAGAAAGTATAAATAAACCCAAGAAATAATATTAATTACGTATAGACTTTAGTTTATTTGGTATTTTTGTCGTCTGTCAAGAAAGTATTTAAAATTAGAATGAAATTAAATTCATATACATAGGTAAGTAATGTCGCGCAATCAAGTAAATACAGATGAATAAGTAAATAATGACAGAAATAAAATAAATAATGATATCATCAATATCTTCGCATTTCGTTTCAACCGGAAGTGCTCGTTTACTCGTGCCATTTTTTAACTATCTTGGCAATAGCTGCATTTACAGAAAAACTTTGATATAAAACTCAAGATATTCGAATTTTTAACATTTTATTTTTCAAAAGTTTACTCCTAAATTGTACTACCATTCTCTAAAAAAATGAATGTAAATAATTAATTTCTCTTTACTTTGTTTTACAAAGTAATAAGTCAGTATTGTAATCTATGAAAACAGATATACACGTTTTAACCTTCCCTGCATCGAATGTGATGTCTTCGTAAACGAGAGTGAACATTATAAATTCTCTCATATGTATAAGTTCACTAAAGAAAAGGCATCAAGTACTACAGCATATTTATTTACCTATTATAAGTGTTAAAACACGGTTATACCAGAGAAAATATTCATCTAATTTGCATGACCGGTTTTATTCGCGCAGTCATTTCCATAACGCACAATCATTCATACTTCCTTATTAGTAACTACTTTTGATAGACCATTAAAACTATTTTTTATATTACGTATGTATTACATGCAACATACATAACATTTCTTTTTAATCGTTCGTCATACAGTAGTAAAAAAGACTTATAGTATTCGTGTACAATCACGGCAGTAAAAATAAACCACCGAATTCGTATCTGATCTTGCTGTTTCGGAAAATATATATGTAACATTCCAAATTCAGTGATTGTAAATATGTTTACATCATTTAAAGAAGCAGTGGTTATAAAAATGATTTATCAGATAGTCTACGGCTTGTTTTCCCAGCCTAATAAGGCAGTAGGATTGTATTGAAACACAACAATATTGACAGAACTAAACAAATTTATCTATTTTTAACTTATGCATCAATTGACTGACTCAGTCGTAAAATCAAAATTAATACATTTTTACTTTCTTATGACAATTTTCGAACTGGAGATTTCAACAGAAATACACGTTTTGACCCGCCCCGAATAGAATGTTGTCTGTAAACGCTCTAGAGCCAAAACGGTCGAACCTAAAATTGTTTAACTTCAAACTTAAGACTTGGTTTACATGTGCATCTCCTATTTTTGAATAGAATATTCAAACCGGATATGCAATTCTTGTCCTTTCTCCTATATCACTAGAACGGCTGCACTAATGGCATAATTAGTTTGTTCATAATGACAGATATTAACTTTAGCTTGAAAAGTTTCTTGAAAAAACGGAACCAGTTACGAGAAAACTGCTACGGATAATTTTAAATGTTCTAATTTATGTTTTGCAAAGATAAGCAAGCACGGGGATTATATTTAATAAATCGTAAAGAGGATATAGAATAAACTAAAACGAAATTAAATTGACAAAATTCAATGAAGTGTACAAAGAATAGTGGCCTTGGTGGCACAGCGTGCCAAAGGTCAAGCGAAGCGCGACATTGAATTGTGACCCGCGTGTGACACATACACAGATATAAACATATTGTTATATGTGTATATATCATATTCTACGGTACGTAGGAGATGTAGTGCATCTATTGTTTAGACAGTGTTGTGATGGCGGTAATGGTAAGCTGAGGTCATCCGGAGACAACAACCTGCAGAGCTATGCTCACCACTCACCAGACACATTTGCAATCTAATTCTTAGTTATTCGTTTTGCGAGATACTGACGGTACCAATTTGCAGCATATTCAAAAACTACTAAATTGAATTTTATTTTAAATCTTATCACATGTTTAATACAAGGAAGTATTAAAAGGCTAACTATTATAATTTGTAAATCAAGGTTGTATTTGTATAAATAGAGCTACTAATGCCAAAATTCAATAATATTTGTCCACAAAACTTCTTGTACGTGTTGTGACGTAACACACCTGTTACATAATCTAAATGTAGTAGAGATGAGTGACTCTTTGTGACTAGTATTTTGTACTTAAAAAATGTCTAATTATTTAGATGCAAAAAATGGAAAGAAAACCTAACAAGCTACTTTAAAACTAGTTTGGAAGTTACTTTGGATGAGTCATGCATTATTTTAGGACATGGATGGTATTTCTGTAAAATGGTACAAGGCGGTAAAAACATAAAGAACACTAATACTAATACAAATACAGAATGTTAATTCGTTTAAACGAATAGGGGTACACGCACTGTCACAACGGATAATTAAATACATTTGTACGCTTCTAATTGCTGTATTTACACTGAGACAAATGTTTTCTAACAGTTACAAGAATTCTTATACGCCTTATAAGAATTTCTATTACGAGGAAAACGTTTGGCTGCAGCGTATAAAGAGTGCTGAACCAATCCCGAGATTTATTTATTCCGATACCATAACAGTATTAATTTCCATAACCCCACCATTGAAAATGCACAAATGGTAATATTCATATGGTTCGTTTCGTGATTAGCGATATTGAAAGTTATTTGTAGAACATTTCCTAATTTTATTAATTAAATCACGGAAGCAAATAGTTTATATATTGGCAAATATAACCAAACAATTTACTGTCACATGACTTCTTCGTTTCAGCTATAGATGGCGTTCACAGACAGACGTTATTCCGAAAATAGTCACATTTGATTCGTATTCGTTTTGTAAGGATATAAAACTCGTTTTAATACTGCAAATTTTCGAATTGCAGCCAAACAGAATACATATCCTAGCTTGAAATATTGTTTACGTATAATCAATATTAGAATGTTTTCTTAAACAGAACTAATTATGTGTATACATACAACATTTGAAAAATTATTAACTTATAAAATATAATTAATTAAATAATAATATTAAACATATTTATGTGTTATCAGAAGCAGAACACATTATGTTGAGTGATAAAAATTAATTAACTTGTGTTCGTGAGTGTATTATCGATAAAGTATACTAATATTGGGTATGACATCATATGGGTATAAGATCGGCCACGTATAGTCCCTGACAAAAGTATGGTATTATATACCATAGACTAACCAGACGGTCAAATAACGAATTATTAAAAAAATGATTCAGCCTTTATACATAAATATCGCTTTGACACTGAGAATGAATATCATTTTGTAACACAATTTTAAATATATTTCACCATACGTTTAGAAAATGTTGTTTGTTTTGCAATAAAATTTTGGGTGGCCTTTTTTCCCACCTAGGAATTACAGCAAGATACTGATTAGGCCTCTCCGTTTGCAGCACCGATTTGCAAATAAGTCCATAGTTAACTAACAAGAAAATTCACAATACTGTCATAAAACCAACAAGATATAATTCGAATACTATAAATTGCAACTGAATCAACTGCATTATGTTACTTTAATACTACTGCATTTCTAAACTATAGTATCAGTATAAAAAATGTTGAATCCTAGATTTTTATTTTCGGTGAGAATTTTTATGTAAGATCAAATGAGTGTCGTGCACCCTTTACTCCTTTGTTGCAAATAAATTCATCGTAGACATATAAATATGACGTGAGTAGTATTTATATTTTGTGCAAAAAAAATGGCGTCATCCTCTGATATACATCCTCGTCCAAGTGGGCGGTGTGCGTATACAAAAAAAAAACACGGTGTTTTTTCAGTTAATTTATTAAATTATCGACAAACGGATGAAGTCATATTCAGATAATCTAATCTCCTGCAAGAGAAAGTTACAAGATGACCTTTTCCTTTTACAGAAACTCTTAGTTCATTACTATTTTGCTATTATGTTGTGATTCTAGTTATTCTATATATCTACATGTATAATAGAAGAACGCTGGAGTGGTCCTCCCTCGTCTTTCTTGCCCTTTCACTATCTGTATTTATTTAAATTCATAATACGATTACTTCAAAACAAAATCAAAATGTATTGTAACTATTACGGAAATATAATAACAATTTTTTAAGGCAATTTGATGGCTTTTCATTCGGTTACCTTTCAATATTGCCTTTCACCATTCTCGTATATTTTAGAGGCGACCTCACCATTCTTTGTAATAACAATTCAAAGAAATATCTAGTACAATAATTCTACAATTTATACAAGTCCATAAAGCATATAAATTGGCATCGCTGATGTGATTGTAGATTTAATACATTCTAACTTGTATAAGTACATTGTAGTTGATGCTTGTATGCGATATAAAGTAATGTAATAAAGAGAGCAATGAATTGGCTTTGATTAGTCATAAGAAAATCCTTCCAAGGCCGATTAAACAGGAAACTGAATGTGCGCCTAGGCTAGCACAAGCGGGGGCGCCTAAGGCACCTTGTCATTAATTCAAAAACACACACATATATATATATATATATATATATATATATATATATATATATATATATATATATATATATATATATATATATAAGCAGTAGTTCATACGATTTGATAAACATAATCTGCACATCTATGGCAACATAAATAAGATTTTACGTAGCAGTTTTCTCTTAACTGGTACATTTTTGGATGAATCTTTTCAAATAAAAGTTGTTCAAAATATTAATATCTTTCATTATTGCCATAAGTGCAGCCGTTCTAGTGATATTGGAGAAACGACAAAACATGCATAGAGTAAACATGCGCTTCCGGTTTGGATATTCTATTAAAAAATAGGAGGAGCACATCTTAGACCATATACAAGTTTTATGGTTGATATTACACAATTTTACGTTCGACAGTTTTGGCTCTAGAGCGTTCACAGACAGACCGACATAGACGTCATTTCGAAAACTGTCTAATTCGATTTAGGGAGGGTTAAAACGTGTATATCCGTTGAAATGACTACTGCGTATAAGAAAGTAATAATAAATAGCATGGATGAAGAAGATAAAACTGAAAGTTTTGAAGATCAATCTATTTTAAAATTGGTAATGTTGCCTTGCTTCCGATGTGTTTATATACATTTTTAAAATACACCATTGCCAAATTTTATTTTCGTAATCCTTACTTGTAAACACACTAATATACATTCAATTTGGATGCTGTATATTTTGAATAAAAAAAATTCAAATATGTCATGTAAAATAAAATTTATTCTTAATATAGCCGCGAAATTAACACAATATGATAACAAAACTGTGATAAATAATATGTATAAATATGGAATATTTACTTGTTTTATAAAATATATAAATTACAAAATAAACAAGCATAGGTTCAGGCACCAAGTACAGCCTTCGGCTTGCCCTAAATTAATTTAGTCAACTTACAACTAAGAAAATGATAAAAAATATTGTATTGAATTGAAATAATTGCTTGACAAACTTGTAATACAGAATTGATTGCAACTCAACGCATGCGTACGCGCTTCAATATATTAAATTTAAAAATTAACAAGTTGAAAAGACGTTATTGATACAAAAAGTTACGTAATTATTTGGATTAAAGAATTTAATGAATATTCATAAAAAACAGTTCAGCAATTGTTTAATAATACTTGATTTACTAATAACAATAATTTGAATAAACAAAGTAATAAGTTACCTTGTAATTTTTCCACGCTTGCCACAAAACAAGAGCTCATTTCCATTGTTATTGTGGGCAGTGGTGGTTGTTAGGCAACGGCGCGTCTCATTCACGTTGTTTATAATCCGTGCGGTGTTGTTATTGTTTAACTGTTTGTTTATATTGCTGGCACAGTTTCTATTTGTACTATTATGCCCGATTGTCGAACTATGATGATTGAATTTGATAAAATTTCGAGGGGCCCGTCGACTTTTAGCGGTTCTAGTGCAGATTGTGGCCGCTGCACTCCGGAGCCGCGACCGCAGCTTCATACCGTTACCCGGAGTCGTCATTAGGACACTATCCATTTCGGACACAAATCAAAATATGTTGCATTCGTTTATAGACATATTAAATGGATATTTATTATTACTTTGTTTATTTATTGTTGCTTATGGCGAAAGTCGTTTGCCATTATTAATTATTATATAATTTAATTATTGTACGAGAAACTCAAGAACTTTAAATATTTAACGTCTTTTGGTTGATCACTTGAATTAAAAAATTAAAACTGTTGTATTTAAATATATAGTAAATATGATTCTCATACGATAATAAACATTTTATCGAATTATCTTTAAAACCTTAAACGTATAGAATATATTCAACAAATCACAATGTTTAATAACTGGATTCACTTATAAAGTTTTGTATGTTTCTTAATAAAACATCACTCGTTCCCACAATTGGAATCACACTTTGTTTTTGTGAATCCTTTCGTTTACTGTAAACATTTTTCGTGCACCGTCTAATGCACCCAATTTTCCACAAAAACTGTATATTATTAGTAAATATAGTGTGCATTAGCAAGTGTGGCGCAGCAGTAGCAGAAGCACAGCGACCGCTATATGCGACGTACTTGCTGTATACTAACGTAAACCGAAGACCGAAGTATGTATGAATATGAACCAGACTCTACACATATGATTATCGCTCGTGTTCTATTGTGCTCTCTGTCCCACGTGCTGTATCTACCACCGAACGAGTATCTTTCTCTCTTTCTCTGTTGTGGGGACTATTAATAAACGGAGTGGCTATTGCATTACGTCAGTCGCTCGATGTGTTTGGCCTAGCCGTGTGGTGCTGGTGGTACGACCAACGACACATCTCAACGTTGTCGTCGCTGAGATTGTAGATTGGGCTTGAAAGATCTGTATTTTAGAAAACGTATAACGAAGGATGTACGCAAATATTTCAATGTTGAACATTTTGTGATTTTTTTACAAATATGTAAATATTTAGGCGCACAATTTGCCTTTTCGCTGCCACCAAAAGATTAATCCATGCAAATACTCAAAAACAATAATGTGATTGTTAACTAGATTTGCAGTTATACCCATTTCTATCTAGCCATTGTAGACGTTACTTAGATTATTTTAAAATCATTACAATTAACAATCGATTATTTTGAACGAAATTTATTCATGTAAATCAATAACCTAGACTTTGTAATATGAAAATAATAAAGTTACCCAATACCTTTGTTTTAAAAAACTCGAGGCTAAATATTAGAATTTTCCTAGTAATCCAATTTCATTTCAACAAATTTATTTTTATAATTGTCTATTCTTTAAATAACAATAACACTGAGTGTATTGTTTGTCGCAGAAGGTCTCAATTATCCCAAAAAACAAGTGAACGAATGCGACAGTAATAAAAGCGTACATTCCATTTTTTATAACAAATCACGATTATTTTATATTTCTTAGAAACGTTTTTCTATATCTCTGTATTTTTAATATAATAATTGCATAATAGCTACAATAACAATATAATTTTGTGTAGTGCTAAAAATATAAATGATCAAATGACAAACTGTTTTTACTTTCTTTTACGAAGTAATAAGTAAGTAAGAACTCGAGATTTCAACGGATATACACGTTTTGAGCTTCCCTGAATCGAATGTGACTATTTTCGGAGTGACGTCTGTGTGTGTGTGTGTGTCGATGAACGCTCTAGAGCCAAAACTGTCGAACATAAAATTATGAAACTTCATACTTAAGACTTATATATGGTCTAGTTGTGCACCTCCTATTTTTGAAAAGAATATTCAAGCCGGCAGTGCATGTTTACGCCATACATTTTTGTTCTATCTCCAATATCACTAGAACGGCTGCACTTATGGCAAAAACAGTTATGTTCATAATGAAAGATATCAATATTTTGCACAACTTTTGTTTGAAAAATTTCTACAAAAAATGTACCAGTTACGAGCAAACTGCAACGAAATAACATAAATATCTTGTTTACGTTGCCATGAATTCGAATGTAGCTTAAAAAATCGGATCAACTGCGCCTGTCAATATTTTGCCAGGAAAACAAAATAGACTCAATCAGATAAGTGACATTTCAGGGTATTCCTGTAGAGTATTGGTTAGTTTGACGGTTTATTTGGGATATATATATAATATAATGAAAGCTACGTAAAAGAAAGTTCTGTGTTGGCCACAACCCATATTTTTAATTATTTCAATCCTAAAATTGTTAACAATTGAAATGTATATTTGTAATATAGGCACATGCCACCTGTCGAAATGAAGGCTAACCAGCTGCTAAATATTAGTTCGTAAATGACTAAATAACGTGGAAGTAGACACACACACACTTAGTGTGACCTTAGTATAACTATTCGAACCTCGTTTTCTATGTATACATACATACAGATGTGCATACTAATATACATAAATTGTCCCAGTCATATTTCATTTATATATACAATAATAATAATAATGTTTCATCTATTAACATTGGCCTGTTAACATTGAACTGGCACATCAAGGCGGCTATGAAATAAAAGATGCTACTGAGCCATTTGTTTCAACATCTCCATCAAAACAGTTGACAGCAACAAATTGCTATTCGCTGTCAATTGTTTTAAACAAATGCTATCTTCATTAATATTCGGAAATTATTCATTAATGAAAAACATATTATGATTGCGTGAATTCAGTTTTAGAAAGTCGAGAATTTATATTAATACAACAGTCGTACGTTCGAAGTCCTCGTAGCCGTGATCGTCTAGTGGTTAGGACCCCACGTTGTGGCCGTGGTAACCCAGGTTCGAATCCTGGTCACGGCAATGTTGCAATATACATTGCTTAACGGAAGAGGCAAAAACTGTTTTGTAAATAAAAATAATTGGAACATTTAATTCAGATTTTGTTTCACAATCTAATCTAAATTTATTTTTAAACCAACCAAAAATTATTAAACATGGCGAAACGAGGTACAACAGTCGTGTGTCTGTAACATTTACACTTTAAAAAACCCTTTAAAGGTTTTTGTTTATATATATATATATATATATATATATATATATATATATATATATATATATATATATATATATATATATATATATATATATATATATATATATATATATATATATATATATATATATATATATATATATATATATATATATATTTGAATCCGTTTGCAGTTTAAATACAATACTTCCGGAATTATTTGTGAAAAAAACTATTTATGTCTAGAAATGTCAAAGACCATAAAAAACGAGGTAACAATAATTTAAACCATTTGATTTCTTCGATAATAAAGTAATTACAAATAGATTATCTTTCAAACTGATTTCCACATAAATTCACCAATTAAATTAAACGGTGTACTGAAGGCATAGGTGCTTATCCCTATCGTTGTGTATACAATATAATTCGATAACCAATAGACAAATGTTTGAAAATGTTTATGTTTACATAACTTCCTTATAAACACTCGTATAAGCAAGTAAAACCATGATTTGTTTATTGGGCTGGATGTAGAGGTGATGTCATGTCCAACCAAGCGGATTGTCTGTTTTGTGGCCGTGAAATGGACACACGCAGTCATTTTTTCGGATAGATATTTTTTTATTTTTTCATTTTACAAGCTTGTTGCTAAAGAAAGTCTATATAAGGGACGCGCAAGTTCAAATGATTAAATATCAAGGAATTTTCAACTTGTAGCATTGCCTGTTGTCAAAGACGCCGAGGTTATAACCGATTTTATTTCATGTATAATAAAAATCGTGAGGCGATTTATTTATATATCCTTCATGTTAATTCTTCGAGGAGCCACATCTGAAGGCATTGGTGCCTACAAGCTTATTTTATTTAAGGTACTTTGGGTCGAAAACATCGTACTTTGACTGGAAATGAGACTGGAATGAGTCAATCCAATCCTTGTATTTTGTGTTCACATGCGGGATTCAATACCGATATCGAATTCAATACCGTATTCAATCCGTCATGTGAACATGGTAAATGTTCACAAAGCGCACACCTGAGTACAACTAATGCAGCAATGCTGAAACATCGCGCCGAGTATTATAAATATCAGTTAATTATAACAACAAGTGAATACAATTGCGTGTAAACCTGTTGAATATTAATAAAACATAAGTATTCCAAATATAAATTGTTAGTAACATCCCACACTATACCTAATTAAACTTCATGTATGCATGTACATATGTAGGTATCTACGAAACAAGAGCAACTATCACATTTTCATCGATTCAACAGTGTAGGCACTGCCTACTAATAACACATTACAAATCACCGTTAGTTAAAAAAAATATACCACGCTATTCTATAATAGAAACACATACGTTTGTGTGCATGTATCACGTTCCGGATAGATAGATGTATATGATACGGGCATATGGTTCCCGCGGGTTCGTCTAGTTCCATAATTATTATGGATCATAATTTTCCTAAAACTCAGCGAGTGATTCAAACAAAACTTAAAATAGAAACAGTATAAAGTATATAATGAACATTTTAAATAGCAAAATTAGATTTGACAAATCAGAAGAAAATGCAAATGACAGACAGCTTATGCATACGTAAATCAAGGCACACAAACAACGGAATTGAGAAAAGTGTGGTTGGCAGACAGTCACGTGATTTCTTGATGAGTGGGCTGTGTCTGTTAACAACACATCAACAATATCTGGAGTGGCCTGCACTCAACTTTCTTTTACGCAGATTATAAAAATATAAAATTAGAAAATAATAATCCAACAGAAATAATATGAAAACCAAGCTTAATTTATATAAATGAATGGGTGGAAAATTATACCAATACCAATTTGTAATAGTTTTAAAGTACTAGCTATCAAAACTAACCAATACTCCACAGAAATATTCTGTATATATCCGTTGAGATCTCGAGTTCTAAATTTTTCATGATTACAATACTTACTTATTACTCTGTAAAAGAAAGTAAAAAGGTACAACTTATGTATTGCATACTTGTTTAAAAATGACAAACTACCAAACACATATTAAAGCTCTAGAAATTTGGTCTAATTTAAAAATGTATATTTTTATATCTAAACAAATAAGCCTACTTCTAAACGTAAAAGAAAGAGTTCTGCGTATTTTTTTTTTAATAGTTTATAATATCTATAGTGACCATATGGAATAATAAATATGTGTACATATGTTAATTTAAATGGAATAACCTGATATCGTATATTTTCGTATTCCATTTGTTTCATTAATTTTATCCTTGATTTTATCAAATAGGCCACTAGATTAAATATATTTTTTCCATTATCAATATTATCACAAATTGTTTATTTGATTCAAAAGCAATTAAAAGTATTACAAAATATACACGGCTGAAAATCATAACGATGCGTGTATTTTACTTTCTTATACGAATGTATTATAAATTATGATTTAAATTAATTTTAACGAAACTCCACGTTCTTTTGACTATTGAATGTGACTATTTTCGGAATACGTATAATAGAAGGCGTAGTATAAGGCAGGTTGAGAGTCCACTCCACTCCACACCGTTGTTACCTGATGCCGGTAAGTAAACCTACGTTCATTTTCACATTCTGTATGATGATGTCAGAAACGAGAAGCATTCGTGGGTTACTGGCCACTATGTTCAAAATAAAGCGAATTCGCTCATATATATCCAATATTTTACTATTTAGTTGTAAAATTAATGTGGTACTATATACTTATTTTACAGGATTATTTATTAGAAAAAATTTAGATATAATAGCGATTGTTTAAATTTCGTGTATAATGAATTAAAATGATGATCACATCTTATAGTTATTTTAATATAACGGAACTCTTTAGTATAAGTGGATTTTTATAGTCAATTCTGTTTTCGTGTTGGCAAAAAACACATATACATTAATAACACTATTTTTTTAAATTAATTAACAGGTTTTTCTTATACGAAGGGGCATATGGAAATTTATATACTTGTACACAATCACTCGAATTATATTATAAAAGAATAGTTTAGTTAGAATAATATTTAAAACATGGTTATAATATGAATTTAAAAAGCGATTAAATGATTCTCTAATGGTAATAAAACAAACTGGTTGTCAAATGTTTTCGGGACCAACTGACATTTTTACAACAATTTTATGACCTGTATAACTTATATTACTATATATTAACATTCTTCTGCGCATACATAAATCATTCTCTAAGTAAACAGATTCATTCTTATTGCTCAGGATTAGGTTAGTAGAATACTAATTTACCACTTTTTATATTTACGTCAGCGCAGAAATTTTTTGCATACACAGAAAGAAATTTGTCATACAAATCTTTAATTACGTCCACCATTTACTTTACGTTAATTTTCCAGGTTTTTCCTTTCTTATAATACGCATGTAAGGAAAGTATTGTGTAACAATGAAACATTTCGAACTCGAGATTTCAGGATATCTCTGTGTGTGTGTGTGTGTCTCCCCTATACGTGTAAAAAAGGACACGTGCGTGATGGTGAGAATCAGAACATTGTAGTGACATACAAACCTGATGCTTTAGTTAAACGTTAACTATGAATAGGATGTCCGTTTAATAACAACAATACACCGGATACGCTTATAAACATATTTGATTTAATCTGGTGCACTGACAAAAGCACGACTTAAGTTTTATTACTAGTAAAAACTATTACAAATCAAGTCCATTTAGTTGAAAATTCTTACTCTTAAATTTAATTTCGCTTGGTACCGAACAACTTGATATTTTAAAATGTATTAGGGGGCGGTTATAAAACGTATTTTGATGCTCCAGAATTAATTAGATTGTGTAAATCACGTTGGTTATGAGGAAAATGCTACTTTAATTACTGGATTCTCTCCTCAATTTGTCCTAATTACCCATTTTAAATTAAAATATAGTCTCTTAAATGGAATTAATCTACACGGCGACGTATGAAAAGAAATATATATTTGAATATACACGAAAATAATGCAATTTGCATAATAACTATTAACAGTTTAAAATATTTATAATTTAAAAGAATTATTTTAATAACTACTGTAGAAAATTAGTTAAAATTTATAAGTATGTATAATAATTCCGTAAAATGGAATATTGGAAGATCTACTTATCGCATGCATATTTCATGTAATGATGCATATATGCAGAAATATATAATTAAAAGCATCATATATATATATATATATACAAACTAATAGATCATATTGCGTGTATAATCAGGCAGGCGGTTTAGTACGTACAAGATGCATGTTCAGCTAACTTAGATACAACCAGTAATTATATACTAATTAACCCAAATCATCAATACAAAGAATTGATGACGCATCTCTGCAAATTGACGTTTGACGGGCACATTATAAATTTACAATTACACTAAATTGACAAACTGCATCGAATTATTTAACTATTGCTATTTCGTATTTAGTAAAATAGTTCTACAAAATTTATACATATATAGATTTATGAATAATGGATATTTAAGTGATGGACAGTCAAATTAATGATGAGCAGATTTTTTCAAAGAAAACACTCTTTTATAGAAAAATCGATGCTTGTGTATCTACAGCATATGACTCATAGAATTTTCCATGCTGGTCACATCATGAAACCATAACAATCAAGCTGTGGGATTTAAAAAGCGATATTTTCAACACTTTCTCTTCAGGACCGTATAATAAACAGTCTATTGTATCGATTATATACTACAAGCAAAGTATAAACTATGAAATCTTGTATTAAAAATAGGAATCTATTTTGCGGAATATTTTAATTGGAATGACATTGCTACAAAAATATGTAAATAAGAACCACAAAATCGGAAACTATTCGAATAGAGTAAAAAACATAATTCAATTTCAAACAAGCATTGTTACAGATATACTTTTTTACTTCTGAAAATGTTACAGTCACGGGATCGACAGTCAACCCTCCTATAACGCGATTAATTCGTAAATTAATATAAATCAGATTAATTCGTACCGCGTTATATAGAAACCACTGCCGCGTTATAAGGAAACCATTCTATAAGAAACTCGGAATTCATACAAATTAGATTAATTCGTACCGCGTTATATAGAAACCACTGCCGCGTTATAAGGAAACCATTCTATAAGAAACTCGGAATTCATACAAATTAGATTAATTCGTACCGCGTTATATAGAAACCACTGCCGCGTTATAAGGAAACCATGTTATAAGAAACTCGGAATTCATACAAATCAGATTAATTCGTACCGCGTTATATAGAAATCAAGTTAAGTGAATTTCAGAAATAAATAAATTAGACCGAATTGTTTTGCATATATAAAAATTTCTTTCTCGCTCCAAGTTTTGAAGGAAACATTTTATAATACAAATGGCAATGAATATTTGTATTTTTACAACTTTGGGTTTAGGTTTATTAAAATTGATACATAGTAATACAATATATATAAACTTTTTAAGCTATTTAAGTTGTTGGAGTGTTGTCTTGTACGTAAAATGAGTTATAAGAGTACCGCGTTATAGGAGAATTGAGGAGTATTCGACGGGCTAAAGAATAGTAATGCCGTACCTGATATAATCCAACATAAAAACAATAGTGGTCATAAATGAAAACACGATTGTACCGAGAAAACAAATCGCAGTTGTTGGCAAAACAAATGAATTGAAACACTCAAAAATATAAAACAATCAGCACAATTGCGGCACTTGACACAAAACAACACGAAATAGATATATATACAACTGTTTATTTACTGTTGCAATTGAAACAACTGGCAGTCCATGCTCACTAATACACAGTCAGAGTCGGACTCTGCGAGTATTTCACTTCTCACAGTAATACACCGCTTGCAACTACACTCATACTCATACGATACGATACGATACGATGAGGAACAGTTCTTTTTGTTTGCGAACTCGTGACTCTCGCGGCTGATGACCATCAAACGCCATGCTGATTTACGCAGCGAAGACGGCGTCTGTGTCATTGCAAATCTGAATCATGGCGAACTAGAATCCACTCATTTTTATAACGATCGGTCTTTCCACCTCCGAATACGTTAAACAAAGAAACACCATAAATATGTAAACATATTCATAGTTGAACATAATGCACAAATATTAAAAATAACACAAACAAATATTCTGAAAGTAATGGGTAGTTACACCGAAAGTAACGTTACCAATTTTAGCAATGACATCAGCCTAATGGATGACTATTGATTAGAAAGTTGTTAAAACTGATGAAAATGTCAATATTTGCAATCAATATTATAGAGACAAAGTGTTCACATTAAATATCATTGTATCAATGGGATTTCATAACAATTGCAATACAATTTTGGTCATGTTCATTGTATGTTATTTAAACATTTTTTCGTTAGAATTACTTATTACTGTGTTTATGAAAGTAAACAAGCTTAGGTGCTACGCACCTATGCGTCTAGCTCGCGGTTTTTAATTATTATAGCCTTTTGGTTAACAATTTTAAAAAAATGTTGTAAATATAAAAACACTTACAATTATTTGTAGATTACTTTGAAAAAAATACTTTTAGTGCACATTTTAAAATTCAAAATTATGATCTTTAATAATTTGTTACGGCCTTTAAGTTTACAATATGGAAAAATCTTGAAGACATAATTCCTTTTTGAGGTGTTTTAATTATTTTTATAAGGGCAGTATTAAGGTGGGCCCAAATTGTTGGGGCCCTATAACGCGGGAAGTATACGGGCGATTGGATTTAAACTGCGAGCGGATTCAAATGGGATGTCAAATAATATGTGTAGCAAATTTTGGTGTGAATCGCTCCGGTACCTTCAAAGGAGTAGAGGGCACAAATTTGGTCTTACGAGCAACGACTAACATCCAGTTATATATATTTTTGGATTCAGGGCGACGAGACAAACACTTTTTGTTAAGACATTTCTTTAATCCGAGAATGCTACAGACACACTACCGAATGCTTATTTAGCTTCTTCGGTACTTCGTACGGCGAGCTAATAATCTAACACAGAACTTTCTATTACTTAGTTTTCATTAGAATTATAAATTCCAATCAAACTGAGCTAAAAATGCTGAGAAGTGTAATAGGTAATAGGTGGTGATGGTCAGCTCGATGTCCAGCGCGTGAACCATCAAACACAAAGTCAATTATAGTATTTAAGTGTCGTTTCAATTTAATGTATGACCCTACGTGACCTGAACACCAATGAAGATGTGTGACTAAACTACTTAGTACTATCACATACAAAATTAATATAAGTGTAATATTATAAGAGCTATTTTTGGAGATTAGCATTTAAATTTGTTTTCTATTGAAATCTGATGAATTAAACACACGTGAGAATTCCGTTGCTTTGGAAGAGAGAATTTAACGGAAATACGTTAAGCTTAACGAATTTGTGGTAGTGTATCATTGAAAAATATCAGAAATGGCATTGAACTCAAATTCACTGAGATATTTTATGAAATTTACAAATAATTTAACTATATAAAAATATGCAATGCTATATGTATTTATAAATAAATGTGTATTTTAAATAATGTAGTTAACCTTGCTGGACGGTTGATCTCGTTTTGGCAATACAAATCCTACACAGATTTTTAAAGCGTGCAAATTTTTTTACTATCGAACCTTCACCCAGTTCTTGGGTGTATATTTGCAGATGATCAGTGCTCAATTCTTTTCTTCTGTCTGCAAATAGTGAATTATACTGAAATTTGGAAATTCTCGTGAACTTAAAATGCTTTGATATTATTCATGAATTAGCGGTGTTTCGGGTAAACTATAAAGTAACCACATCCTATGCCAATTGTCCGGAACTTAGCAATCGCTTCCATGTCGCGGTTTGCTCTTTACACTCATGTATGATGCAGATATTGGAAAATTAACTACTGTTTCTTATCAAACACGTTGACATCATGACTACTACCTACATAATTGGATTGGTTGAGGTTACTTTTTGATAAGAAACTAGTCAGAAATTTAAAAATTCCCTAATATACTTTCCTACATAAAAATTTTAGAAACTGCTAAGACATTAAAAACTCCAAACTCACTGGATCGCTATATATGCATCTAGAAATATATATATTCCGTAGAACCTAACACTTCCTTGTTCGACATTAGATCATTCTTACATCATGGTGTTAAGGTTACAAAAAATGATTTTACTTAATCGTACATTTAATATTCTACGCGTATCAAATCCTGTTTCAAGCCAAATAAGCAGATCTTTACAGTACATTTAATCAATTTTCATTATATCTATATTTGAATTTTGATACACGCGTTTATATAGGTGTAATGTGAACACTTTTTAACTGTAAATATGATTTGCTTTCAATAATAAACAATAAAGGTGTCTGTATTCAAGCCTTTCAAATTCAATTCTGTACTAACAATAACAGTGCGCCATTTATTTATATTATTTGTGATGAATTAATAAATAGCAGGTCGTCGAAACGTAGGGATTTTAATAAATATGTAAGGTAAGGTTAGTCCAAGAATTTAAAAATGATGTCAATAATTAATGTACACGCATTCGCGAATGGAATTCCAGGTATCAGCGCGCTTTGACATCAGACAAGGCCCGACAGTAAAAATGACATCATGATTTCACGGAATTATTTATAAACAATGAATATCCGCACAAATGTGTTCCAATAATTAAAAATTAAATCAACAAGAAAGTCATGATTATTATAATCATCACATGTTATAAAGTACGATACGTTTGGACTGTGTGATCATGTTGATTGTTCAATTTAATATAAAATTGATTTCATGGTAGCTGTAACATCATCACCGCTATTTGAGACCGTGATCCGATCACTTACGCTAATTACATCAACTACAATTTCAAGTATTAAACAAGGAAGGGAACACGCTTAATAGACATTGCGGAGCGTGAGAACATTTACCATAAATCGTACGTAGGATGTGCCAATGCCTTCTGACGGCAATTTTAAAAACTGACAATTGTATTTTCAACGCTATATTTTAAGTTGGCAACGAATACCACATGATCTCAGTTTAAGACGCAAATATTCGTCACACTTACAGTCAGCCGCACTTCATCATTCTATATTAAAGTCTTGGTGTGTAAAAGGCATTACGGCCCTGTGCAGAGAGAGTAAGGGGAGCTGGACGTCATATAGCCCAGCGATGGGAAAGTTTTGGAAAAAGTAACACTTCACTGGCATAGATGTCGCCACCTTTTACGTTTTAGGAAACAATTTTTTCGCTTAAGACCCGATATTTGCAATCCCAGGGTATCTAGGTTGTTACAAGTGTAAAATGCGAAGAAACTTGGAGGTGGTCCCAAGCACAACTCTACTACTCTTCACTGCTCCACTTCAACCAATAACAGTATAACAGTAACAGACGTTATTCCGAAAATACTCACATTCGGTTCAGGGAAGGTTAAAACGTGTATACCCGTTGAAATCTCGAGTTCGATTTTTTTGGTGATCCTTATATTTACTTATTACTTTACGCCATTTTGTTTATTGACCGATTTTGTGGCCAGTTTTGCAATCTGCAACCCCAAAAATCTTATATTATCAGGCAATTGTATACATAAATATACTTTGTCTTTGTAAGAGCTGATGCGCGATCTAGATTTTTTTGATACATGAAAATAGCTGTACAAACCATCAGGTACATCTAATTCGAAGTAACGCCGCTCTCCTCTGTATTATTTTAGATGGTGGCGCTACCATCGAGTTCGAATGTTTATGCAACCAGTGATTTTACGCTACAATCCAAGATATTCTATCGAATAATGACTGTTTGTTGAATAAAAAAGTAATACGGACACTTTTGGTCAAAGTTATATATCGTCATTACATAAAACGTATCATGGTGAAACAAACCTTGATAACGGAAAAAATCGATTTTTATAACAGAAAATCAATCGATCCGTAACTGCATAAATAATGTATGTTTTCAATATATGTCATATTTAGTGTTCTGCTGAAGGCTTAGGTGCATTGTACCTAAGCTTGTTCAACATTCTGGTCTCGCTACTGTGTATATGTTCAAGTAAGTACATTGGTTCCCACACTTAAGCTTCATTAGACAAAGAAAGCATGCGTCAACAATGAATTCAATCATCCAATTAAATGCAGCATCTGTCGTCTTCAGACCAATACCTTAATTATATTAAATAACATCACACACTCATTTTAAATCTAATCAATTCATAATAAATCACAATTTAAATTGTTAGGATACACAGGCTGTTGCAAAATGTACATATATTTTATTTTTACCAATTTTAATGTCATTTGATTTTACTTAAGGCACGATACGTTAATATAAGAATTATATATTCTCCGATACACGGTATGCACCGTATTTTGTATAATCCAGAACAAAATTGATTGTATAAGCATATACTGGATTCTGTTTTTATTTTGTGTAAATTAGGGATAGCGCGAATATTTCAAATATTTCAGCAAGTATACTTGCTGAAATATGGTTGGTATAGTTTTATAACATCCTGTATGTACCAAGTAACAAGCTTGAGAACATGAACATCATCTCTTGTATTTTAATTACAATCACCGGTGACTTGCAAAACTGTTTTGTATTAATATGAATTATGATATTTTAAATAGTTTTTTTCTTTTCTTTTAAACACTGAATACATAATAAATAATACAGTACTTATATATATATGTATACCTACCTGCAATTTGTATAAAAACAGGTTGATAAATATTATGTTATAACGAAAGTGCCTATTAATATTAATTGTTAAAGTTCAAGGTAAAATCAGTTACAATCAAGTTAAATACATCTTAATATAATATCGTGAACCCAACAAAAAAAACCTTCTTTTACGTATTTTTCACTTTTGCGTACAAAAAAAGTGATAAAACGAAAAATGTAATTCTTCAGCCAAGAACCGAACCTGAACTGATATCCATTTATAAATTGTAAAAAATGAAAAGATGAAAACGAAAGTTTTAAAGGTCTCAGTCGGGAATTGAACCGTATATGCGTTTTTTTTTAAATGAAATAGAAACGAAAAGAATTGCATCGGCCGGGAATCGAACCCGGGCCGCCCGCGTGGCAGGCGAGCATTCTACCACTGAACCACCGATGCTTGAACGCATCTGCAATAAAGCACTAATAAGTGATAATTTATAATTCATAACGACACCGCTTAGTAGCTTATATTTTCATACAAGCGTTAACAGTGTTGTTTGAATATACGTGGACAATTGGTCTTACCTTGTATAATAACCAAGACATGGTGGTCGCGGACTGGTCATTACAGTAACCAATGGTTAACCATTACAGTATACTTCTGAATACAGGCATTCCTGAAAAAAAAAAAAAAACATTTAAATAACTAGTAATGTTTTAGAGTAGTCGATGAACACGAATATAGTTTCCATTTATGAAAAACTGTTTGGTATGTTTCGTATCGACACTTTCTATTAGTATGATGCGTGGTTCGTTGTAAGTACATACAGTGGGTGTTTTAGCGAAATTCTTTTCAACATGAGTGGGCCGTATATGCAATTTTTGTTATATACGCAACATGAACAGATGGATTATGGCAAACTATATGGCTGTGGAAATTATGATGCACCATGTTCACAATACGGTATTGAATTCGATATCGGTATTGAATCCCGCATGTGAACACAAAAAACAAGGATTGGATTGAAATGAGACATGCGCAGTATCGTGACAGCAGAGGCGTCGATAGGCCATTTCAAAGAGGGCGCACGTACCCTCTCTTTTAAACTGCGCCCCGCCTGTTTTTCCCAAAATGTATTCTTTAAATATAGACACACCTACGGAATATCATCACAAATGCACATTTTGTATGACGTAAGTGAATCAGTAAATATTTGCGCCCCCCACGAATTGAAATCCTAACGACGCCCCTGAATCAGCTGACGACAGCGCATCTATCGGGATTTTTAAGAACTTTCAATCGTATTTAAAATCAAATTCAATCCGGGACATGTGAACACATGAGGAACGTACTCAGTTCAATCTCATTCCAGTAATGAATGCTCCATGTGAACATGGTAAATATTTCATACGTATAAACTACATATCTGTGTTCTTTAAATGTAATGTATCAGATATGTAATATATACATGTGTGTCCTGCTATTCAGTCCCTGACTCTATTGAATACCGGTTTGAAAAAAAAAAAAAATGCAATCGTGTTTTACCCCTCGATATAGGCCAAATCTCGTCTCGTTACACCAAAATACAACATTTACTAAAGTTAATAAATCAAATCTCATAAAATCAATGCCATTGATAAATAATGTATTATGTATACTGGTATGATTGATATAATTATGCTGTGAATATTTTATTCAGTCATTTGAAATATGTAGCATGAAACAATAAGTTATATTGCTGTCAGTGAATATAAAAATGACATAATATCTATTCCGCTTTTCATTATAATTAATGCGAAATAATTTACGTTCAATCTATGTGAAGTCATATTTTATTTAATTACCAACAATTTGTAAACAATTACTATGACATCATGACCAGAAAAAAAAATATATATAATTTACACTTCAGCAATCTTGTGATTATTTTTTCTACCTTATTTACCTCGGCAAATATTTACATTTCACACGGTTACAACAAATTATAAAGTCATTGATTTTTGTACACCGTGCTAAAAAGGGGTTCCGGTTCCGCCACAAAAAAAATATATATAAGGCGTAGGGCATACATTTGAAAAATGAAACGAATTAACTCATATCTGTATTTAACTTGTCTCTGAACGCAAATATACACTAACACAAATAAATATATAAAAAAGATATATAGTAAAAATAGCATATGAACTAATACCGGAATCACATACGTACCGACACCGACGTAGGTCTTTGATAGAAGAAAGGAAGTAACAACAACTACATCGATGTTGTCAACCAAAATAAACATGACTCACAATCCAAGTACACCCGAAACACTGCACTAACAACTTTATTCAAATTATTATTCATGAAAAGCGTACAATTCTTTTATAATTTCGATGAACTACCGTTTCAAACGACTAACCTATTAAATTTTGTAAAACTAATGACATTTGGATGGCTAGCCCGCTAAATCAATACATTTTACATCACCTGGCATCTTTTGCACATCGGCTGAACTAAGACGGACCGTAGTTGATTAAATTTCTATCGAAAGCGCCACATTACGATGTTGTGTAGGTGGTATAAAGAATGTCTATCTTTTCAGTTGAACCTTGGATTAACGTTAATAAATAAGTAAACACTTTTTAGCTCGCCTTACCAAGTACATTAGCTCTAAAGCATATGTGGCAAGCACCTTTAGCTCGCCGTATTTTCTATTCTGTGGTAGGTTTAATTTTTTATTTATAAATAGAAAACAGTTTATGAACCATTATGGGTGCATTCACCTTTTGAGCACAAAGAAAAAGCTGTTTTTTAACATTTTTTTCTCAGGGTACGTTTGAGATATTTGCATGCGGTTTTTGTATCGTATTTATTCAACTTTTCTCTGTCATAAGGTATTTTTTAAAGTCAGGTATGTTCAGCCCCGGCGAAGATGTCCAGGTCCAAAGTAGGCAGCTCAATTTAGGCGCGCGGTAGCATAACTCTGGTCCCAATTGTTTAAAAGAAAAATAAAAAATAAGAGTTTTAAAGTATATTAAATTGTCTAGAAATTGATCCTCGGGTGGTCCATTTGGACCATAATTAGCAGAATGGCGACCATCGTACGAAAAAAGTTATTTTTTGCCACTTTTTTTCTCTTTTGGTGGGCCTTAAAAAATATTAACAATTGTCGGACACACTTCGTCGAAGATCAACTCGTAGAGAATTTTATTACCTTTAAGATTCACTTATCGAGAGTTAAATCGGTTAATTTGTTGTCGAGATATTCTACCGCGCGACTTAAAAAATATGGTTTCGAGATAAACGCGTTTAAAGTTTCAACTTCAGACTGACGCGCGCGAAAACGCGGTGTTTGAGCAAAAACATTGTTTTGTTTAAATCGCAATTTCACATATTTCCAACTCGAATTTCAAAAAACGGCTTCAGTGACCTATAGTCAACACTTCAAAGTGTCCTATTCTGCAAAAAAAAAAAAATAACGATTTTTTGAATCCGCAAAAGGATTTAATGTAGAAAATTTAATAGCCACTGAATTGTGAAAAGTTAATAATGACATAATAATTGATTGCAACAATAGCCAGTCATTTTAATGCGATCGCTAAAATGATTTAAATGTCAATAATATTTGACTCCATATTGTTTTCTGACCATTGGGTTCATAATCTGAAAAATAGTTATATTTGTAAAAAAATCATATGAATGTTTGAAAAATATATATATATATTTGTTAAATTATATTTTTAATTTCAAAAATATTTTTTATAGCTTTCGGGTTCACAATTTGAAGTAAACTGCTGAACATAAAATATCTTTTTTTGTAGAATTTTCCAAAACATTATAATTTTTTCCTAAGGGTATTATTAAGAGGGGCTTCAAATATTGGGGCTTTATTACTCTGGACCTGTACAGACGATTGGATTTAAAATGCAACGGGAACTTTTTGACCACCTGCATTTTATGTATACCAAATTTCTGCCAAATCGGTCCGGTACCTCCAGAGAAGTTGCGGTCTCAAACTAAGGTCGTACGACGAATTATTTTTACTTCAAAATTTATAATTTCCATTATTGTTTTATAGTTTCAATCTGAAGTAACTTTATATACATTAAAAATATTATGATTTTTTGTGCTTTATTCTCATATTTCAGGTTTAATTCTCGATTCCACAACTTCATCCGAAGAAAGTAAAAATGCTAGATTTTAAATAATTTTCATACCCCTTTGTAGGTATCGTATTATGTGAATATTTGCATATGTTAGAAAAAGCTCAGTGCATTTACCAGTGAACGAGAGCCTTTATTTGCGGTGTATACTTTTAACCAATGAAAACGCAGCTGCTCCAACCAGTTGGGGGTGGTGGAACAGACAGGGCAGCCAATCACAATCCAGTAAAGATATCCCCAATTACATTTGAAGATGAACAGATATCTCGTTGTGTAGCAAGTGGAGCGAGCATTCAACCACTCAACCATACCTCTGTATTTTTACAGTTAATTTAACCTAAAATAGTTTTCATAACGCGATTTCTTCTTTATTGCGTTTTACCCAGTTTTAATTGCAGCTTTCAAACTCTGCCTATTTATTTTCTTATTCATTATTAGTCCAATCGGCAGACTTAACAGTTCATTGCATAATTACCGTATACCTTCTTTCTTTATATATATATATATATATATATATATATATATATATATATATATATATATATATATATATATATATATATATATATATCCCAAGCAAACTGGGAAGAAATACCTATACATCATCAAACTCAACAGTAAAACTGTAGCAATTAGCTTATTATTTAATTATGTTAGCAAATATATAATATAGATTGTTTCTAGAATAATTTACATTATTATTAAATCAATTTATTTTGTTATTTATGTTTTGCAACATTAAATGAATAATCAAGTAATAAATTATGTTTAAAATATGGAGATTTTGATTTTCTTGAATATTGACAGTACTATAATAATTGTTATTTATTGATTTTATATTGAAAATAATTTACAGAACTGATTTGATAAAATGAAATAAAGCAGAAATAAAGTGCAACCTCGGATGATGTGTGTTTGGGAACGGAATAGGGGCGAGGGTTGCTTAGTGGGGGCGGTGCTAGTTGAATTGAGGGCGGTTAGAGTGACGGTATCCAAAACACATCACGCCAATATCAGTTACGCACGTAACCTTAACTGCGACTGCAAACTAATACATATATCAATTATTTGGAAATATAAATATTAACATAATTATTATTGAGTAGTATAAATTGTTTACCAATCATGTGGGAAGTGCAACAAAATTTTAATTTTTTATAAAATTAATATCAACATATAATAATTTAAGTTTCAAGTGTGGTTCATCATGCAAGAACATAAGTCGTTCTTGATCAAGGATTTATTAAGTGATGTTTTGTTTTCACGAAAAGAAGGTATATTACCATTTGAATTACTATTTTTGCTATCCACTATCTGTATTCCTTAACTAATGGCCATAGTCGCCGAAATATCTTTTAATAAAAGAAAAGGAAGATGCGATAATAAGATCTCCCAATATTCCATTTTACGGAATTATTATCCATATTTATAAATATTAGCTAATATTCTACAGACGATATATGACTTATAACTCCAAGGGTCGTATCTGTTATTGAAATATTTCATTTAAATTATTGATATTTTAAACTGTTATTACAAAATTGCATTATTTTCGTGCATTATTATTCAATTTTTTTTTTTTTTCATACGTCGCCGAGTAGATTACTTCCATATTTGAATCCCTAATTTGGACAAAATGAGGAGAGAATCCAGCATTTTTCTCATTACCCAATATCCAACGTAACTTACACAATCTTATTTATTTTGGAGCATACAAAATATGTAGTATAACGTATGTCGGAGAGTTTATCGGCTGCACACAAGTATATAAAATTGTTCTGTTCCTAAGCCATCACAAGTAACTGTTTCAGCGCCTCCACCAGAAAATATAAACTAGTCATAATATCGCGTCTCCCTCACTACTTCAAATTTTCAAAAATGTTTAAAGCAATAATAATGTATACAAAACCAATAAAGTGGCCTTTACTCAACATCCTTATACGTTTTCATTGCCTCATATAGGAAATATACATGATTTTAGAGAAAAATAGAGGTTCACATTTTAATCCATTTTCACTATTTTCTCAATGAAGTTTGTGTGTTTGGATGTAAACGCTTTACCGTAAAAATATAAATATGCTATTTTTAATTTAATATTTGTAAATCCTGGGCAAGAAAACTTTTAATTTTTGGTAAAGATATTTCAACTGCAAGTTCATATTTACTCGTGCAATTTTTTGCATGTCTATAAAACAAAACAAGTTAGAGAAATAAGAGATTTTGTAAAAGTTAAAGATTTCTAGCAACTATGAATAATTCGTGAAGTGTTCTTTTGTTTATTGGAACAAACGCGAAGCCACGGCCTTATAAAAATGATGTTGCCTGATGGCTGTAGGCCTTAATTAAGGCAACGTCGCCACAAACGTGTGTGTGTGTGTGTCTGTGTGGTCAAGTGTGCCATCGCAAAATACATTTGTGGCCGTGACACGTCTTCATGGATGCTCTCCACTCGCCAATTAAGCTTACATTCATGCATTGTTCGCTTTAACTTTGCGGGGCAAATGTTTTTGTCTCTATGTGTTATAACAACATTTTGAGTCCATTCATTGTGTATACTTTCTTTTATGATGTATTAAGTAAGAATAGGAACAACAAAAAAATCGATCATGAAGTTTTAATGGAAATATCCATATTTTAAGGGTTCCTGAATGCATTTTTACAATTTTCTCAATAATGTCGGTTTGTTAGTGAACGCTCTACGTAAAATTGTAATGTTTTGAATGTCGGATTTGTGTACCCCAGAATAAATAACCTCCTATTTTGAAAAGGATATTTCAACCGGAAGTGATCGTTTACTTATGTCATTTTTAGCTCGCCGAAGTACAAAGGAGCTTAAGCAATCGGTCGTGTGTCTGTAGCATTCTCGGATCTAAGAAAATCCTTAATCCTGAATCCCAATATATATACATATAACTCAAACAATCTAAGTCGTCGCTCGCTCGTAAGACCAAATTTGTGCCCTCTATTCCTCTGAAGGTACCGAAGCAATTTGAACCAAATTTGCTACACATATAATTTGGCATCCCATTGGAATCCGCTTGCAGTTTAAAGTAAATCGCCCGTATACTTCCCGAGTTATAGGGCCCCAAAAACAATATAGTGATGCCGTAGATTAACTAATCTAGCCAGCAATAGTTGGCATTACAATCTTTGATTTTGTTATGTTCGCTACTTGTTTTTTGCTGATTCTATCTAAAAGGCGAGGTTTAGGCATAGGTGCGTCGTACGTACCGAATCTTGTTTTTATTATTTATGTAATTATTAACCATTAAGGTTATTAAAGTAGGGCCCCAAAACATGATGCTAAATTTGAATAATGGAACGAAAACACATTCCAAATATAAATGCTCGAGAAATGTAGTCAAATTTAAAAATGTATATTTTTCTATTGCATCTAAACAAAATAAGACTACACTAAAACGTATTATCATTTGCATTTCCCATATATTTTTTCATAGCAATAAATGTATAAATTTTAAACAAAATAAAGCAAAAAATAAATTGTCATTATTAGACAGTGTCGATTATGAAGATGAATTGAACCCGCATCAGACCGACGGCTCGGACCGCTTGTCTCCAGCGGGCCCCTATACCGAGTTGCCGCCTCCTGGAGACAGTGCTGCGACTGCCGCCTCCAAGGGTCGGAAGCCGCGCCGTCGCCGTACCGCGTTCACACATGCCCAACTCGCGTACCTGGAGCGGAAATTCCGATGCCAAAAATACCTATCAGTAGCTGATAGGAGCGACGTGGCTGATTCCCTAAATTTATCCGAAACCCAAGTGAAAACTTGGTACCAAAACCGAAGGTATTTAGGTAACTTCAATCAAGTCAAGCTTAGTAGACATTAGGGTCTGTTTTGTTTCAGAACAAAATGGAAACGCCAGAACCAACTTCGCTTGGAGCAGCTCCGCCATCAAGCATCCGTTGAGAAAGAATTGATATCTGCTGGTTCTTTAAGAGGTCACAGCTCCGCCACTGACACACCTGGTCCATGTTGCCCGCCGAATGTTTTAGGCCACCGGTACCGACCCCAATCTCCTTGTAGTTTCCTCAGCACGGCCGCGGCCATCTTTCACAATGTCACATATGTACATGGTTGTCAACTATAGTCATATTTAATTTGAAATGTATTTGTTTGTTTCTTGTAAGAATACATAATTATGTATTGGATATTTATTAGATTGTTTGTTGTAAATTTTACTATTACTAATTGTGTTATTTATTGTGCTATATTGTTTTGATTTTATTTATAAATAAAATATGGCAAGATATGTAACCAAGCTTATTATTTTGCTACGATATTCGTTAGTTAATATTTCAAAACTGACATCGTTGGCTTTAAAACTGTAAATCAAATATGTACGTAGATTATTTTCTAGATTTGATATTTACTTGAACGCGCTAAGCTTAACATAAATATCGGTGGAAAATGTGTTCAGGTTTAGTCAATAAAACACTTTATTACTTTCATTTACGAAGTAATGTATTCATGAAAAATTTCGAACTCCAAATTTCAACGGATATACACGTTATGATCTTCCCTGAATCGAATGTGACCATTTTTGGAGTGACGTCTGTGAAAACTGTCGAACGTAAAATTGTGAAACTTGAAACTTAAGACATGTATATGGTCTAGATGTGCACCTCCTATTTTTAAAAAGAATATTCAATGTTTGCTTTCTGCATTTTTTGTTCTCCAGTATCACTCAAACGGCTGCACTAACGGCAAAAATAGTTATGTTCATAATTAAAGATATACATATTTAGCACAACTTTTGTTTGAAAAGTTCCCCAGAAAATGTACCAGTTACAAGAAAACGGCTACGGAATATCATAACTATCTTGTTTAGGTTGTCATAGTTACAGATGTAAATATTCAATCGTATAGGCTGCAACATATTTTTTTGCAAATTTCGAATGAATAAAATGGACAATTTTACTATTGAGTTTGACAGTTTGAACGTGAATAAGTTTTTGTTAAATATTATTTGATAATTTAGCGGAAATAGTACTTCAAATCTATAATAAATTGGTATGATTTTCCAGTCATACATTAATTTAAGGTAAGTTACATTTTCGTTTTGTTTCTATTGGACTATTACTTCTAATGATATTACGTAATAGACAGTCGAGTGCAGGCCACTCCAGATATTTTTTTAAATAGCTTTTGGGATTCATAATTTTAGAAAAATTGCTAAATATAAAATATATTAGTTTTTTTTTTTTTCTATATGGGGTTCCAAATTTTATATACATTAATCAACCCATTATTTGAGCTGTATATAACACTGAAAATATAGGGCCTATTTAATTTCAAATATAAACATATTTTTGGTTTAAACCAAAAAATGAGTGCACTAAATTAAAATATTGTGGAGGCTGCACATTTATAAGAGTTAATTGGCTAGATAGTTCTCTATACATCTGTCCTCCTGTATGGGGTTGCAAACTGCATATTCACCGTATGCTTGTGCGTGGTGTGGTGCCTACAAATACAATGGATTATGGGTATTAATGAGGATAGCAAATAAGGGTTGGACGCGTGTTTATTAAGGGCTGTTACACACCCAATTACATGCGTTACAATATACTCCAATATATTGCTATAGTACAACAATAAAATGCTTGACAGTAGAATAACAATACATGTCACATTATCGACTAATTTATAAATATTAATCGTTAGGGCAGACACCCCTAGATTTATCAAACACCAAACTATTTAGGTGATATTCGTAATACTTGGTGAAAAGCATGAAGGTGCATAAATATGTGTTCATACTCAATGGCTGAAAGTATTCAAGTCAGAGCATGCGTCTTAATATAGTTTTAAAATAAATATAACGTGCTGGAGTACTACACTTAAAATAATGGGCTCAAATACGATCCTAAACATTATGCACCCGAATTTATGCAGCATCATGTGCACATAATAACGAGAAAGTGGGGCAATTCAGGCGCAGATTTCAACTAACCATTTATAACAAGCGCCTCTGTTTGCTTGCCGAATGGGCCGCACGGCATCCCCGAAGTAGCACGGAAATATCCGATGTAAGACCTAACCATATTTAATACGAGATATACATAATAGCATTTTTATTTCGTTATATTTTATTTATAACCACTGAATTATTAAAAGATAATAATAATTGTTTACAACAATGGCCAGTCTTTTAATGCGATCGCTATGTTTTAAATTTCAATTTCTTTTTATGTTACTCTCCTTTATACACAGCAGATAAAAAAAATATCAAGTTTACAATAATTAATTCCACGGAATTTAAAATGAAATATTAACAATTAAGCTATATAATGAATAGTTATAACTATGTTGAATGTATTAATCAATTTCGAGTTTCTTGAACGAGCCCTCAATACCCCAAAGTGCGGCGGGATTCATAGATTTCGCTGGCCTTAACTTTTCGTCAACTCTTTGAATCGGATCATTCTCCACAAAGTAATCTCTGTTATCGATTATATTTTGTTTCATTTGACCTGAAGTAAAATTCGTATCAATAAACTTAAGTTGAAATGATCTTAAAGTCAAGAATGAATACCATGCAATGCTTTAATGGACGGAGCTTGGCCACCATAATCTTCCGGTAGACATCTCTTTGGAATATACTTGTACATATCTTCTATTGTTTCACTGGTGTGAATGTGTAGCTGAAATTTATATTAGATCTGTAGTTGGAAGAAATGTGATTGTTTTCTTCAAAGTAAAAGAGATGTTTATGTCATCCATATTTATCAGTTAGTCAAGTGTGTACAATTTTAATGTATAATTGAACTCCTATTATTTTCAAATATGTGGAATAAATGATCAATAAAATCCTGTAAGGATGGCCTTCGTTTTGAATACTTACAGTGTCCAGGAGTACTTTCTTTAAGAACGGCTTTATTAGTATCATTAACTTATGTATAAGTGAAGACGACTCAAAGAAATGCATTCTTTTTAGTCTGAAAGGAATCGCTTCCTGTAAATCATTATCAATTAGTGGCATTCGTATTTCTTCAAAACTAGTATATATTCTTACTTGTAGATAGATAAAGAGTTTCTTTAATTTCTGATATGAGAAGGCCGCAAAGGACTCATATCTAGAACTAGAACATGCCCTAATGCAGTTCCCTCTTGCAATAACAATAAGTCTAATGCCATTGTAAAATTACGTATTTGATCATTAAAATTGAACTTTGAAGGGTCTGAATCCATTATTAACAGATATATGATTGTGTAACCTTCTGGAGATTTCTCTGGCAAAGCTTGAATGGCCCTAAAATTTGGAACTCCATATCATTTCTAATCGATGCTATTGCAACAAACTTATATATTCTAATATTGAACTTCGGATTTTGGGCCTAATAATAGTTTAATTTATATACTTACATTAAATCGATATCTTTAATAACTTGTGGTAATTTTGGGTCCCGTTTATCAAAAAACTCTGTAAAATGCGTCCTACATGAATAATAGTTATCGATTGTAGTTTTTGCAAATGCGATACTATAAAAACAACTGTGCAAAAATAGTATAACTTCCAATTCTATAAACAAATAAAATCAAAACATGTTTTATAATAAAAAGTGGATTGGTATTTTGTTGAAAATTATGATGAGCAAAAAACGAAGGTTATACCCGAAGTACAACTAGCTTTATATTTTTACTTTTAATTAAAATGACGAAAATAAAACTTCTTCAAATACAGAAATATATTGTTAAAAAATAAAACAAATTAGGTCAATTCGTACAAAGTAACTTTATCACCTTAGAGCCAATAATTACTTTATGCCTTAGGGCGAAAATTAGTGCACAAAATATATTTATAAATTCACTTACCGCTCATTTTTGGTAAATGGGGCTGAAACTTCACCCAATTCGCCAAACTTTTGACATCTTCTGGCTTCAAATCTTTATTCTTCTTGTATTCTTCATCAACAGATATTCTTTTCATCTTGAATATGCAACTAGTAACCTCCAGACGTGTAAGGCAACTATTCTTAAGTTAACGAATTTCTACCTATAAGTGGGGATATCTAACAACCTTCAAATTAGGTAGTTGTTTAAATCGAATCAAACATTTCTTTTATTAATTACTAATAACTTCATTTAGCATTCTCGGATCAAAGACGCACCGATGCGTCCAGCTCGCAATGCAAGCAGTGGTCGTCTCCCTCCTACATCACGCTTGGCATTAAAATTGAAAAATAGTTGTTTTTAATTATTATGGCCCATGAAAATTTGCTGATTGCTTGTGCGTTGTTCTAACTCTTTATGTCGGCAGAGAGATGAGTCGACGGGTGGTGGTTAGCATGAGAGTTAAGAATCATTATTGAAAGAGGGAAGATGGTCTGAAGTGGACCATTACATCATCTAGCAAGCACGTTTTTCATTTCATACGAACGCTGGACGTGTGTCCTTACTTGAGCTACATAATAGGGTGCGTCCTAAGTTCAGCGTCGTGTGCTCCCACTTGACTCCCCATGCTCATCACAAGTACCGACCCCCCTTAAACCATCGTTAGAAAAAAAAAAAAGAAGACATACATATTATCGTTTCATAAATATCAAAAGTCTATGTTTCAGAATATTAATTTTCGACACATACAAATAATAAATTATTTAATATATTTTCTATTCTGTTGTATACATTATTTATGTTATATTTATATAAATTCTGTGTATGCTTATATGCGTTCATCATTTTAATAATGCATCTCTTAATATCTTCGAGTCGAAAAAATCGATTCAATTTTGGCATTTTTCAATAGTTTGAAATGTGTAGAATACGTCTTAGCTGAATAAATGATTGTGATGAACAAGCTTAGGTACAACGCACCTATGCGTCCAGCTCGCCTTATGATATATGCGATGCGAGCAGCGGTATTTAATTATTATGGGCTTTTGATTAACAATTTGAATAAATGTTATATATATATATATATATATATATATATATATATATATATAAAAAGTCTTACAATTTTTTGTAGATTAATTTGATAAACAGAAAATTTTAGTACATATTTTAAAATTCAAAATTATAATATTTAATAATTTTTTTCGGGCTTTGGGTTAACAATATGAAATAATCTTGTAGATATAAAATATCTTATAATTTTTAGTAGAATTTTTGGGTGTTTTAATTATTTTTATAAGGGCAGTATTAAGGGGGGCTATAACTCGGGAAGTATACGGGCGATTGGATTTAAACTGGGAGCGGATTCAAATGAGATACCAAATAATATGTGTACCAAATTTGGTGTGAATCGCTCTGGTACCTTCAGAGGAGTAGAGGGCACAAATATCACAAGTTTCATATAGTTTTGTACGAAATAAATTCTTTAAAGTAGAAAAAATATGAGCTGTAAAGTAGCCTAAACTCCAAATTGATACCTACAAAATGCTATTTTTGGGCCAAAGATTAACTTGCGACTGCAATATTTCTAGATACTGATTCGTATAAGAGAACAAAAATTGCTATATTTTCGTATTACATGTTTATGTAAATGCGAGTTGCAAATGGTAAACAAGGAGAGATCACTTAAAATTCAAACGAAATGGAGCAACGAACACTTTGCATTCGAAATGCTATCCCGTTCAACCACAGCATTTGCACTCTTTTCCTATATATAAGACCAAAGTTGTGATGTTAAAAATAATGATATGTTAATTGCGCCATAACTAGAGGGTAAACTCCAAAGTACAGATTAAGGGATGGATAATACTCGTCTCATATATACAATATCCCCTAAAGCAAACACTGCACAGCCACCGAAACAAGCTTGTTAGCCAAACAAAACAGTAGATACGCAGCTTTTACCCTAAAGCCTCGTCTACACCATTGGCATCATCTCACTGAAGTTACGTCCATTTTGGTTGCAGGAGCTCAAATTATAATATCACTACTTAATATTTGGTATTCATGGAATTTCCATAGCCAAAAGATTCTTGTCGCATTTAATATCCAAATCGTCGATAGAGATCCAGAGTAAGAGAGCCGTGAAATTTATTACCCTAATAATACTGCTCTTAGGGTTATTTTTAAATGTTCAAAAATGCAAAGATATTTTATGTTTAGTAAATTAAAAGGTAGTTGTTTTGTTATGATGTGAACGCGCCTTTAGTATTTCCGACGTGGTTGTATATGTAATTGTCGTGTTAGGGGAGGGTGTAATTTGTAGAAATTGAAATGTTGATTCGCGCAGCGCCGCTACAAATTACGGCCAATCAGTGTACCATTTGTCCAAAGGAAATGAATACATCACTTTGATATTATAACCACTAAAACAGTTCTATAGTCATCCCTAATACAACCCATTTATTTAGTAATGAACTGCTATTGAACATTCTGTCCCTGTGCAATCATTTTAGCTCGTCGTACAAATCAGCTATAGTGTCTGTAACATGCTCGGATCAAAAAAATGTCTTTAAAAAAAAAATGTTGTCTTGTCGCCTTGAATTCAAATATATATATAACCCACATTCCTACTTTAATGGTTAATAATTACATAAATAATAAAAACAATTGTTTTTATTATTTATGTAATTATTAACCATTAAAGTAGGAATGTGGGTCGTACGTACCGAATCTTAAGATTCGGTACGTACGACGCACCTATGCCTAAACCTCGCCTTTTGGATAGAATCAGCAAAAAACAAGTAGCGAACATAACAAAAACAAAGATTGTAATGCCAACTATTGCTGGCTAGATTAGTTAATCTATGGCATCACTATATTGTTTTTGGGGCCCTATAACTCGGGAAGTATACGGGCGATTAAATTAAAACTGCGACCAGATTCAAATGGGATGCTTATTAATATGTGTAGCAAATTTGGTGTAAATCGCTCCGGTACCTTCAAAATAATAGAGAGCACAAATTTGGTCTTACGAACGACGACTTACATCCAAGTATATGAGTTATATATATTTTTGGATTCAGGGCGACGAGACAAATACTTTTTGTTCAGGACATTTTTTGATCCAATAATGCTACAGACACACGACCGGTACTTCGTACGGTGGTTACACGGTAACTCGTGCAACCGGATGTTGTGGTTCACTGAAGCTTTTAATTACCCTGAAATTTGATCGTTATCTCCGTGCTTTATGCTATTGAACGAACGCTTATTTTTATGTATGATTTCAGTTCTGAACCTTGTTTTATCTGTATAAAAACGTAGCAGTGCAAAAATGTAATTTTAAATGAAAAGAGATATAACATTTGCGTTAAGGGTTTCTTCCATAAATTCTGCGGCACGTCTCGCTACAACTCAATGGCTGTCCAATTAAAAATAGAGCTGTAATTTAAATAACTATTTTCGACTAAAATGCAAACTTAATACGAGATGCATTTATAGGAATTACATTTATCTTTACATATTTTATTTTAAATGTGTAAAGTGACCAGGTTGAGAATAATAAATATTTCTTTTACGAAGTATTAAGTAAGTATTGTAATTATGAAAAATGTCTAACTCGAAATTTCAACACATATTGGTTCTTCCTTCCCTGAATCAAATGTGACATTTCGGATAAACGCAATAAAATAATAAGGCAAATGGTACAATTTCAGAGTATTACTGTGGGGTAGATACCCCCTTATACATATATATATATATATATATATATATATATATATATATATATATATATATATATATATATGTATAGGATGGTAAAGAGGGTATATATATTCCATGAACATTTTTCTTTTTAAGTACTTTCTAAACAAAACGATACATTTTACTTATAGCTATATCAGTTTCTAACTTATTTTCAAAGATTTTAAAAGTTGGATATCGTTCAATGTTGATGTCTGCATAAAAAATGATGAGTGGCCTGCTCTCGACTTTCTTATACGTAGTTTCACTAGAAATATCCGAAATAAACAGTAAAAAGAAATACCAATACTCCACACTCCACAGTAATACCGTAAAATTGCTTATTATTTTATTACGTTATTAAATCTTCAATACAAAATATAGTTTGTTTGTTTAATATTCACCTTATCACTATATATTTACATATAATTTTTAATACGTACTGTTTTTCAAAACATTCCAATATTTATCTGCAATAATTATTGCGCTGATACACGTTCCTTGTCGATCTGTTAACCGGTGGAAAATGTCATATTTCACAAACGCATAACTATGGCAACATAAATAAGATATTTATGATATTCCGTAGCAGTTTGGTAAATTGTGCAAGAAATGAATATCTTTTCTTATGAACATAATTATTTTTGCCATAAGTGCACCCGTTCTACTGATTTTGGAGTTAATACAAAAAAATAGTCACATTCGATTCGGTTGGAATCTCGAGTTGGAAATTTTTCATGATTACTTCGTAAAAGAAAGTAAATATGTTGTTTGGAGTGATTGTACCGGGTGGCTGTATTCAGAGCAACGGATAGAGGAGTTGTAGTGGTAGAAATGTTGAAAATGATATGAAACATTGAATACGCTGCATGGAAATAAAACGCGAGGCAAAACTGTAACAATTTTACCCGTCAATGCGTTCATACTGCGCCAGTATATAACTGTGTATACAACGCAGCCAGGATACAGAATCGGGTTAGTTAAACTCGAGTACCCGTACATAATATAATGCCATCTCATATTCTTTGGCTCGCCTCTCAAATGCGGAATGTTTTTAAACCTATATAATACGATTCCTATTCATTATATAAAAGGGCAGATCGTTAGCGATGATACACAACATTCATTGGGATACACACACATACACAGTTGAATTTACCAAGGTTTGGCCGCACACAATTTACTATATTTTTACAGTGGCTTCAAAAATTATTTAATTTGTTCACTAACCTGTAGAATTTAAGTAAACTAACAGATTACCTTTAAAATACATCTTGTTTTTATTTTCTTACACAAAAATAATATTTGACTAAAAAACTGCCCAGCAGATTATTTTAAATATATACACATATTATATGAAGACATTTTCAAAATTGTTTCAGGATATTAATGACTTCTTTTATACTCGGACGTAATGTTTTATCTGCTACCCAACATCTTTGGTAAATATCACTGTATTCAGACTTCACATGTTTTGCTTTGGTGGGCCTTAAATTATGTTTAACTACCTAAAAGGATAAAAGAATAAAATAACCGTTGTATTGCGGGCATGTGTCTAAACTACAAATCTATAGCAACCAGATTAACACGAAAGAGTCGCAGAGTAATGAAAATATATGTAACTGTTACAAAATTGTAAAGCGACATGGAACATATATAAGCGAAATTATCGACGATTCAAAGTAAATACGTTGTGCGTAAATACACGCTCTTTAGTGGATTCGGGCCAGAATAGGTATGAAGATAAGATTAAATGTATGAGCTGTAGGCACTGGTTGAAACATGATTATTTAATAAGGAATAATTGAATAAAAACACACTTGGTTGGGTTTCAAAAATAATTTAATTGTAACTTAATACGTATTTCGGCTTTTACACCATCGTCAGAAGTGTCGGAAAGAAGTAAACTGCAATGTGTTCAACTTTGTAATACCTTGTATATATTGTAACTTAGGTTATTCTAGAATTAAGTTAATTTTAGTCTATAACCTTTATACCTGGTGTGTGTGTATATATACCTTGCAGTTTACTTCTTACCGACACTTCTGACGATGGTGTAAAAGCCGAAATACGTATTAAGTTACATTAAATTATTTTTGAAACCCAACCAAGTGTGTTTTTATTCAATTATTCCTTATTATATAGATAATTACAAAATAAATAATAGCATCTTTGCTATCTAAATTCATATATGGTAAATGTCTAGATTCCATTTGCCACATTGTGATCCCCAAGGAATAAATATCGGCCGAACAATTTGGCATCATATTCTGGAATAGTTCTGGTGCCGTGTAACCAACAGTGCCCTGAAAACACTACATTGATACAGATTATTTATATAAAATTTATTATAAATTATTCAATAATACCTGATTTGTATAGCTAATTTGTGCCATACATTTTATATTGACCGAATTTCCAAAATCGCATATTTTACATGTATTTCCCTGCACCAAAATATTCTTCGGTTTAATATCCAAATGTAAAATATTTTTTTCATGGCAATATTGTATGCCGCTACAAATATCTAAACACCATTTGACAATATCCGGCAATTCAATAAATTCACATTTATCCAAAATAGTTTGCATGTTTATTGCATCACTGCAGTCCTCCATTATAACAACGCCGTAGTTCTTATTTGCTTCACACACAACTTTCAGTGTTTTTACTATGTTCGAATGGTTCAAGTTAAGTGCGTTTCTTTCACGTTGCAAACTGGAATTTCCTTGTTTGACTACTTTTACTGCTATTTGTTTATCTAGAATTATTATTTTAAATTCAATAGAACCTTATTTAATTGGACCACAAATACCTTTATATATGGCCTTAACTACAGTACCATAAGTTCCCTTGCCCAAAATTTTCAATTTTTCTTTAGGAACAGTGCCTGTATTTAAGATACCCTCTCGATCTGGCGTGTTCACGAATGGTAAGGAAATTATTTCGTTATTATCTGAATTATTTGGCTCAGTGAGAGTAATTTTAATTTTGCTTAGGCCTTTTTCCAATACAGTTTTATCTGATTGAAATTTTGTAGTTTCTAAAACATCTGAAATATGTTTCCCATTTTTGGATGTTGTTAATTGTGGACATTTCGTAAGAAACTTCGATCTATAAATAAACGATATTTTTAAAATCTAAACTGGTTGTTGTTCAAAGGTTAATTTTTAATTAAATGTATGTATAAATTACACATATATAAATCTTATTCGGTTAATATTTATCAGGAAGAAAATTAATAACCAAAATTGAAGATGAATTAATGAAATTTCCAATTGTTAATTATATTTGTATTTATGAAATAAATTAATACATATTTCACGATATCAATTTTCAATAGTACCTTGAAATATCACATTGAATCGAACACGAGGCTGTTTTAAGTAATACTGGCGATTTTGGTGACTTTAAGATAATCGGCGATAAAGCCTGCCTAAAAATGTGTCGTAAAGGACTACCCATTTTACCACAAAAATAATATATATATATATACACAGTATGAAACACTATCAAATTTCAACTGACTCTTAATATTTAAATATCAATTCTCTTTCTTTACCTGTTTGGACAAATCCTAACAAAATTTTTCCAAATTATTTATTCGTTAGGTAAAATTATAAAGATACTGATAATATTTATAATTAAATTTCTAAATCTTTGCATTAACGAGATATATCTTACTAAAATAAGAATTTCTTGTAAATTTGAGTGTTTAAATTATTTTTAAGGGTAGTATATTAATTAAAGTAATTGTTTCTGTATCTCTTCTCAAATCAATGATTATAAATCTCTACTTGTTCTATTAGTATTAAATTAATTTCTAACTGAAAATTAGTATAGTTTAATACCAAAAAAATGAATCTGAGAAATATAATTTCGCATTTCTTCGTGGAGGGCGGAAATTTATACGAAATTATCTACGAAACGTTTACTAAAAATCGTTATGATTAATGGGAATTGCGGTAGTGTTAATAAACATTTATAAATACATACTAAATTCAAAAACTAATTTAATAAACATACAAATAATACAATTAAATAACTATAGATTCTCTAGCGTTTCTAATATATTTATTTACATTTGGTTCGTCAATTAATAATTTAGCAAAACACTTGTGGTAATCTTCTGGCATTTCGTGGCTTAATTCGGATCGATCCAACCACTTAAATTGCCGTTTAGGGTTGATTTGGCCCTTAAGATATCGAGCAAAATAGATGAAAACCTAAGAGACAAAACGAAAAAATCATAGCATTACACAAATAATTTTAAAATTGTACTTTTGCTCCAACGATGCCTTCATTTTGGACCACTTTTGGATACCGATATTTATAAAATCCCATTGGGGCATTCCCAAACATTTGTATTTTTATTTCACTACCTATAAATTCCTTTAAAACGCGTTCAGCTGTCTGAAATACATAATTTTGAGGGCTTAAATGCAGAATAAAAATTAGATTTTTGGATTAGCCGCGTTACCTGTCTTAAGGTTTCTCCGTTTTGCCATAATCCTTGGGGTGGCAAGAAAAACGCTTTGTTCCCAATTTTTTGCTGTGTTAACAACACTAAATGACGATCTAATTTTCTTTCCAGCGACGTTTGATCATTCTTCTTGTCTGCATCTATTTCAAATTTAAAATAAAAATCTACAGGGTTCTTAACTCGAATATCTATGAAATATAGTTTTTTGCGTTTTAAATTCATGCTACGATTGCTATAATATCTATATGTATTGTAATTAGGAAAACATAAATGTAATATAGCTATTTAGAAAAGTGATTTTCAGTAAATTGAACTTTTACGGAAAAAAAAATTAGTTCTGGTGTAAATTGACTTAATTGCCTGTTTCTCTGGTAGCGAATTGAAATTTGGTTAATTCTTCCGTGCAAGCATCTTCAAAATCTTGTGCAGTTTGTATCGCAGCCACATCTAGATCAGCCGATTCAGCATTTTTCAGCAATGCTTGTTGTTTTCTAAAACCAATTTACAAATATTTATTATTATAAGAGAAAACAGTGAAATCGAAAACCCACTTGTCGTTTTCATCTCGTAATTCAAAATCCGTTTTACAACCTCTCTCCAACTCCACTTGCGCTAAATACTTCTGAAACTCTGCTTCGATTTCATTTAATTGCGGTGTTACTATTGGTTTTCGTTCCAAACAAACAGAACTAAACAAATGCCATTTCTCGTTTGCCTCCGTACTTACACATGCTAGAAATGCCACAATTTTATTGTAAATATACTAAAAATGTACGCACACACCTTTTTGTATTGTGTTGATCTGTTTTGTATTCAATATTTTCAAATATGTACGTAACATTATTATTTGTTTATCAAAAATAATTCCGATTATTTACAAGTTCTTAAATAAGGTTAAAATACCACGGGAAAGCTCTTCGCATTCATAGATTATTACCAGCAGTGTTGCCAACCAAATTAAAGTAAAACCCCCACATGATTTAAAAGAAAATTCATTTTCACACAAGCAAAAATATCTGGAGTGGCCTGCACTCAACTCCCTTTTACGCAGTTTTCACTAGACAGATATATGTATATATATATATAACCAAAGCCAGCTATCAAACTAACCAATACTCTACAGAAATATTCTGAAATGTCGTTTATCTAATTGAGTCTATTTTGTTTTCCTGTCAAAATAGCAGCTGATCCGATTTTATAAGCTACATGCGAATCCATGGCAACGTAAACAACATATTTATAATGTTTCGCGTAGCATTTTTCTCGCAACTGGTACATTTTTTGAAGAAATGTTTCAAACAAAAGTTGTGCGAAAAATTAATATCTTTCATTATGAACTTAACTATATTTGCCGTAAGTGTAGCCGTTATAGTGATATTGGAGATAGAACAAACAAGATTTGGTATGCGTAAAACGCAACAACGCGCAGAGCTCGCCCTTAGGTAAAATATGCGTTGCGAGCAGTGGTTTTTAATTATTATGGCCTTTTGGTTAACAATTTAAAAATATGTTATAGGTGTAAAAAGTCTTACATTTAATTTTAGATTATATTGATAAAAAAAAAAATTTTAGTTCATACTTTAAAATTCAAAATTATAATATTTAATAATTTTTTTCGGGCTTTGGATTAACAAAATGAAAAAATCTTATAGATATAAAATATCTTAGAATTTTTAGTAGAATTTTTAAGGGTTTCAATTATTTTTATAAGGGCAGTATTAAGGGGGGGGCGCCAAATTTTGGGGCCCTATAACTCGGGAAGTATACGGGCGATTGGATTTAAACTGCGAGAGGATGGGATGCCAAATAATATGTGTACCAAATTTGGAGTGAATCGCTTCGGTACCTTCAGAGGAGTAGAGGGCGCAAATTTGGTCTTACGAGCGACCGAGCGAGCGACGACTAACATCCAAGTATATAAGTTATATACATTTTCGGAATCAGGGCGACGAGACGAACACTTTTTCTTAATGAAATTTTTTGATCCGAGAATGCTACAGACACACGACCGAATGCTTTAGCCTCTTCGGTACTACGTACGGCGAGCTAAAAATGTATAGAGTAAACATACCCATCTAGCACAAAATGCTTAAAGACGTCCAATAGACGACATATTTTAAGATGTCATCTATTAGACGTCTTTATTACGTCTTTAGGCATTCTGTGCTATATGAGTACGGTTCCAGTTTGAATATTATTTTCAAAATAGGAGGTGCACATCTAGGGCATATACTTAAGTCTTAAGTTTGTAGTTTCATAATTTTTCGTTAGACAGTTTTGGCTCTAGAGCGTTCACAGACACACACACACACATACACACAGACGTCATTCCGAAAATAGTCACATTCGATTCAGGGAAGGTCAAAACGTGTATATCCGTTGAAATCTCGAGTTCGAAATTTTTCATGATTACAAGACTTACTTATTACTTCGGAAAAGAAAGTAAAACTCCCTTTTCCCACATGCAACAAAAATTGCCCACAGTAACAAAATTATATAATATAAAAAATAAAACGCAAAAATTAATCATATGAAATTCGTCCTTTCTAGTAATAAAAACGTTATTTGTTTATAATACATAATGCGAGGTTTCTCGAACAGATGGGTTTATTGGAAAATATGGGTTTATAAATAATAATAAACTACAATGCAACCGTTGAAAACCGTTTTTATTGAATATTATATTAGGAACCATATAAACTATGAAACACTTCTTCTCGTCGGTCAATGTTATCCTTTTGCGCTGAATATGAATGTCCCTCATCAACCCAATGAACATGTTGATCAATTTCCCCAAAATCCTCCTCTAACTCATCACACTGCACAATAATATTATGTAAGATACACGCAGCAATAACACAACGATTAATATACTGCAAATTATTATTTTTGAATTCGACAAGCCTCTGAAAACGCGATTTTAATACACTAAAAGCATTATCAACCACGATTTTCGTGGACAAGTGCAATAAATTAAATTTTCCCTGATTCGGGGTCAATTGAACATTATCCTTATAAGGAGTTACTAACCACGATAACGAAGGATAAATATTGTCACCAATTAAATAATAGTTTGAGAATAAATGTGGGTTTTCGTTAACTTCACTGTATAACGACGATTGCCGCAATAACCGCTGTGAAGTTGTTGCACCGGGTTCCCCAACATATACATTTAGAAACTTTTTATTACTATCGACTACTGCTTGCAATATGATACTATAGGTTTCGCCGCTTTTTGGAATTTTATAAATAAGCCAACCGCTTTTCGGTTTTTTTATAACAATATGACAAAAATCGATGGCGCCTAGAACGTTTTTGAAACCGTGTTGCTCAAACCCGCGTGATATTGCAGCGTATCGACAACGCGCCGGCCATTTTATAAATTTAGAACGATTATTTAGCAAATGTTTGACCACTTTCTTTACAACACAGTGCGCTGCACTCATACTCACATTAAACCGATGAGATATTTCGCGAAATGTTTCTCGATTCACTAGATACCACAACGTGAGTAGCAGGGCTTTCTTCGGCGTTATTCGGGGCCAACCACCACGGTGGCCTGACACTATATTGGGGGCGAGCATATCTGAAATTAAACATTGCTGCCTTAAAAAACACTGAACCAATTACTCATTGGGATAATGCATACTTTTGCTATTGCGAAAAGAGCATATACATAATAATGTTGTACTATTATTATTAGTATATAATCTATAAAATTTGTATTCACATTTCAAATGAATTACTAGATTTTGAATTTTACGATTAGTTAATCTAGCCAGCAATAGATCGCATCACATTAGATTTAAAAAAAAAATAGGGTTTTTGCGCTTCAAATATGTTATAGATATAAAAAGTCTTATAATCATTTGTAGATTTTTTTGATATACAAAAAAAAATTGTGCATACTTAAAAATACCAAAAATTATAGTTTTTAATAATTTTTTAAGGCCTTTGGGTTAACAATACGAACATATCTGGAGTGGCCTGCACCCGACTTTCTTTTACGCAATTTTCAATAGATATATGTATCGATATGTGTATATATATATATATATATATATATATATATATATATATATATATATATATATATATATATAACAAAAACCAGCTATCAAACTAACCAATACTCTACAGAAATATCCTGAAATGTCGTTTATCTAATTGAGTATATTTTGTTTTCCTGTCAAAATAGCAGATGATCCGATTTTACAAGCTACATGCGAATCCATGGCAACGTAAACAACATATTTATAATGTTTCATAACATTTTTCTCGCAACTGGTACATTTTTTGAAGAAATGTTTCAAACAAAAGTTGTGCGAAATATTAATATCCTTCATTATGAACATAACTATATTTGCCGTAAGTGTGGCTGTTCTAGTGATATTGGAGAGAACAAAAAATGTATAGAGTAAACATACACTTTTGGTTTGAATTATCTTTTCAAAAACAGAAGGTGCACATCTAGGGCATATACAAGTCTTAAATTTGAAGTTTCATAATTTTTCGTTCGACAGTTTTGGCTCTAGAGCGCTCACAGACAGAGGTCATTCCGAAAATAGTCAAATTCGATTCAGGGAAGCTCAAAACGTGTTTATCCGTTGAAATATCGAGTTCGAAATTTTACATGATTACAAGTCTTACTTATTACTTTGTAGAAGACAGTAAAAATCTTGTAGACATAAAATATCTTAAAAATTCTAGTAGAATTTTTAGGTGTTTTAATAATTTTTATATGGGCATAATTCCTAATTGTGTAAATGTTAATAGTGGGAAAGCTGTGAATAGGCAGATAACAAATATTCGTGGTTGTGATTTTGGACAGTTACGCAGTATTTTGGTTGGATGGGCAAACCCTATACCTATAAGATGTTTGGCTGTCTGCCGAGACATTTGAAATTTAAGCTTAAATTCTTCATTTGAATACTGTAGCACGATTTTTTCGACAAAATTCTCCGCTTTTCTCTTCTTTCTTCTATGTTTACCTTCCTCTGAATCAGAACTTGATGTAGATGAGGTAGATGACGATGATGATGAAGAAGATTGGTTATATGCTAATTCTGTCTTCATGTAATACATTTGATATTAGGTTTATTCTGTGAATGCAACTGTTCACTTACCAACACAAAATTAAGGATATTTTCATTCATAATATAGCTATTTATAAGCAAATCCGTAATATGTCAATTTGACAGTTTTATGGGCAGTTATCAAACATTACAGAATGATTGTCACCAAGGATTATTAATTTGTCACGATCTAGATAATAAGCTGGTTATGAATTTTTTAGTAATAGATTGAACATTAAACTAGATTCATGTGTTTAAACTAGGGTGACCATAAGTTATTAGTTTGTAATTAAATATTAGCGATATTATGAGAAAATATGGTGGGGTTGCCGAAAAGTCCTTGCATATTCACGAGAGATGGTTAGGTTCGTGGCAAACATGTTAAATCCCTTAAGAAAAATGTATTTAGACGACCAGGTTCAAAATTTATGACGACACCATTTTGTGGTGCATTGTAATGGTCACTTCCGGTGTACGGAATGGTGCCAGTCAATCTTTTTTTAAGCCATGTTTATATAAATGATTAAATTTTGTGAATATTTATTACAAAATAATATTTAAATAGATGCTTTATCACAAGAATAGGTTTATAGAATTACTAAAAGTGTAATATAATTGCTCAATTAGCAAAACGTGAGTGAAAATATACATTTTCACGTAAATAACTTATATTGGTCGCATTAGACCATGAATTATAGGTTTATAATGCGTGAATAGGAAATTATACAGAATCTTAATAAATTGAAGTAAGAGATGATTTAAGATTGCCGCTGTTTTTCTGGAAGAAAAAGATGAGAAAATGGCAGGTAGAGCGCACTTTTTGTATCTTTTTTTATATATTATTAAAAAAAAAAAAGCTTAGAATATTACATGTAATAAAACATATTTTAATCTTAAAACATTTCAGCAAAAGACTTTTGTGTAAGTATAAAATAATTAATTTCATTGTTGTTGCTTGTTGTCTCATAACCTCCTGGATACCCAAACATTTTTTTATAAAGTATCTGTCAGTGTGAATGCGAAATTTAGTACAATGGTACTTAAAGACATTTGTACAAAAGAAAAAAGTAAATACTTATTATATTGTTTATAGGTCGAACATCTTTATGGATATCAAAGAGGAGACATCAGAAAGCACTTATGACTCGAGACTCGAGCCCGATGTTATACTGGAGGATTCAGATTCAGTATGGATTCACAATATTTTATACTTCATTTAGGCCACTTAGCAAACACACTTGTAAACATTAAATTACATTTACATTGTGTGTTTGCTGGGAATAGTTTGCTTTCACATATAAACTTCTAATGTTTCACAATACAGTTTCGAAGATAAAAATGACCTATTTTGGGTTATTTTATTTTTTATCTCCGAAACTGTACGTTCAAAATAAAAAACATTTTTGCCAGGCAATATTTATGCAATTACGTAGTCACTGATTTTTTTTTATAAAGATTGGTCGGTAGGTTTTCTTTTTCGAGCTTGTTGTTTGACCTTAAGACAAACCATCAGTTCTATCTAGATTTTTATTTTTTATCTCCGAAACTGTACGTTCAAAATAAAAACCATTTTTACCAGGCAATATTTATGCAATTACGTAGTCACTGATTTTTTTTTTTATAAAGATTGGTCGGTAGGTTTTCTTTTTCGAGCTTGATGTTTGACCTTAAGACAAACCATCAGGTCTATCTAGTTCGAAGTAATGCCGGTCCGCTCTCGGCTATTTTAGATGGTGGCGCTACCATCGACTCAAGCAATCATGCACACACAGTATTAGAAATTAGCTATTTTTACGCTATAATCAAAGATATTCCTATCGAATAATGACTGTTTATTGAATATAAAAACATTACGGACACATTGTTACACTTTTGGTCAAAGTTATATTGCTTAATTACATAGAACTACTCAAAACCTATCATGATTAAACAAACCCCGATTACGCAAAAACCAACCGACTAACCTTTATAAAAAAAAAATATTAGTGAATGCGTAATTGCATAAATAATGCCTGGTAAAAATGTTTTTTGTTTTGATCGTACAGTTTTGAAGATAAAAAATAAAAATCCCCAAAATAGGTCATTTTTATAGTTTTTATTTTTTAACTTCGAAACTGTACGGTCAAGAAAATAAACATTTTTAACAGGCATTATTTGTGCAATTACGAATTCACTGATATTTTTTTTTTATAAAGGTTAGTCGGTTGGTTTTCATTTTCGAGCTTGAACAATTTGAAATATACAATTATTCTCTTGTATTTTACGGAAATATTTAATTAAATAATGTATTCCATATTAGAAACAAGGTTTTTTTATATCAATCACAATATTAATTCGTTTAAAAACCATTTGAAAGGATTGATAAAATAAACGTGCGAATTTCAAGTTAACATTTCTTTTATATTTTACGAAATAGACTACTGATTTCAGTGACGTAATAAATATTTTTGTTTGTTACAGAATGACTCCAGTTTATCTTTATCAACATCTACTAATCCTTCACCGAAAAATTACATGTTCAAAGATTTAGAGATGCAGCTAGAGAAAAGTGCATTTCATAAAATCCGGGCCACTTTCGGTGCCCCATTCACCGGCGCTCCCTTCAATGAAACCTCGCTGAGTGTAGCTGCAAGTAGCCGGGATTCGGGGCCCTTGCAACAATGTCCCACTTGTAAAAAGTATTTCAAACGCCTCAGTGCGCATTTGTTGAAACATCAAGATATCAAAATCGATCCGGATCGCCCATTTACTTGCGATTATTGTCAGAAGTTATTTAAAAATTTAAGTAATCTAAACGTACATATGCGTTCTCACACTGGCATCAAGCCGTACATTTGCGAAGTGTGCAAAAAGGGCTTTACCCAGTCTGGTAACCTTGTGCACCATTTGCGGATTCATACCGGTTCGAAGCCGTTCAAATGTCCGGTTTGCGACCGCGGATTTAGCCAATCGGGAAATCTGGGCAACCACATTCGTTTACATAATCAAGAGAAGCCGTTCCAGTGTCATATTTGTAATAGAGCATTTACTCAGTCATCGAATTTAAATTCTCATCTTAAGAATAATCATAAAGAAATTCAACAAATTGAGACTTATCTCAAAAATAAACAGGAGGAAATTACTCAACAAAGTGATATTCATTTTAAAGGAGATGTAAACCAAAGTAAAATTCATTTCAAAAATCCCAATAATGATATTACTCATAATGAAAATCATACAGAAATGCAACAGATTCAAACTTATCTTAAAAATAAGCAAGATGAAATTACTCGACAAAGTGAAATTATTTTCAAAAATACTCCGAAACAAATTTCACAATAACTCTTTAAATGTTTTATTTTTTAATTTTAATAATCGTATATATATATATATATATATATATATATATATATATATATATATATATATATATATATATATATTCAAAATTTTGTTATAAGTTAGATTAAATATTTTTATATTATATTATTAAGATAAAGCACTTTCATTTAATCATTCATTTTTGAAATAGGAAAAAGTATATATATATTAATTTTATTATAAAAGTTTTTTGTTTCTCAATGTATAGATGTATTGTTGTAATGCAAGCAATGAAATAAATTAAACATGCTAATTTTTGTTTATTCCTTAATTTTAACAAAATAAAATCTTTTTTAGCTCGCCGATAAAGCTAAAGCATTCGGTTGTGTGTCTGTAGCATCCTTATTACTAGTAATAAGCATTGGTGCAAGCATCAGAATTTACAGTAACAAATACATGAAATATAATAATGAAAACGATTGCAATTGTACAAAATTTATTGTTGCAATCAACATTTTAAATTTCAAAATTATTTTATTTTTTTACGTTTAGGTTCATAATCTGTAAAAATGTCTTAAATGACGAGGTAAAAAATATAAATATACCGCAAAATAGCAATAAGTATTCTTTGGTACTAGAAAGTCTAATAAACGGCTATATAGTATTTTTGTAAACACTTTAGTAAAAAGATTCTTAGTAGTTGACCAAACTGGCACCTATATATATTTTTTCTCTATTATATACAATATAGATCCAATATATAATAATATAATAAATTATATGTAATTTTGAAAAAACGAAGTAAATAACAAAAAGAATAAGTATTTGCTTAGTTGCGCATTTGACTAGTGCGCACATTTATAAATGAGTGCCGCCTGCCGGACGGCTTGGGCAAAGAGCAACGATCTCTTCCGGTTTTACATCTTCTACAAGCAAGATGGGTGAGTGTTGTGTGGTGTTCCAAGCGGATTTGTTTTCAACACAGTTTTTCGTTTAAAATCAATTCAATTTCAATAATACACAATCACTAAACATCTAACTAGTGTTTATTTTCAATTACACATTAAATTGCACCATGTAAATTGTCAAATGAAATATTTGTGTTGTGTGTTAAACAGTCATGGCATCCAACTTAATTGTCAAAAGAAATCGACTGTAATCGTTGTAATCAAGCGCGTTTTAAGCTAGTTTTGTGCATACATCGTTAGTTTTTAGTTAGAACTAGCAGTATTCGGTAGTATTTTCGTGAAAGATGTTGATGTTTAGTTTTTGTTGGGTGTAGGTAAACCCCGTGGTCTACGTACTGCAAGAAAACATGTGAACCATCGCCGCGAACAGCGATGGGCGGATAAGGACTACAAAAAGGCCCATTTGGGCACTCGCTGGAAGGCCAATCCCTTCGGCGGCGCTTCCCACGCCAAGGGCATCGTCCTCGAAAAAGTGTAAGTTGCAAATTTTATTTTAAGAATATTCGAGTTTAAGTCAAATGTGGAATAGAACAACGGTTAGACGATTTAGGATAAATTCTACGCTAATATAACCTAACTTAATTCACTTAACATAACCTAACTTATCATTGCGGAAACATAATATAGCAGCGTGGTCACTGCTACTTTGATATTTGTTCTGCATTTATGCATCGTGAGACCACTATTATATGTTTACATTAGTATATATAGTGTTTTTTTTTAAAACGATGCAATATTGATGTGACTCTGAACCATTGAGATCCTGTTTGCCATGAGGATCACGCTCTGATATGAGTCCAACACTTTTACTATATTTATTTCAGGTTTAGTACAATTTTGCAAGAAACGCAGCTATTCTACGCGCAGAATTTCCTTGTGAATAGCGGTTATTTAAGATCCTAATCACAGGAAAATTCTGTGCGTAGCGTAGCCTCAACTCATCAGTATTTTACACATCAATATTAATCAATTTATTAAAAATATTGATTGAATATTAATGGGTTTGTGTGTGTATTTGCAGTGGCGTTGAGGCGAAACAGCCTAACTCTGCTATCCGGAAGTGCGTCAGGGTGCAGCTGATCAAAAATGGCAAGAAAATCACGGCGTTCGTACCCCGGGACGGTTGTTTGAATCACATTGAAGAAAACGACGAGGTTCTGGTTGCCGGATTCGGTCGCAAGGGTCATGCTGTTGGTGATATTCCCGGAGTCAGGTTTAAGGTAATATTTCGTTTTTTTAACCGGTCTCTTCAAAAATGCGTGGTTTCTTCATTTAAAATATTGGTAATTGAACCAAATTAATAATTGTTTTCTCGCTGAAGAAACTAAAGTTTGGTAACTATTGTAGACAATTCTAGTGCGAATTGTTTCTTTCCGGTACGACAGTTTTTATGATGATTAATATATACAGAGCCAATCCCATGACCAAAATCATGATTAGTACACTTGTATTCTGAAAATGTATTTATTTATTTAATTATATTTTGTTTGGCAATTGTTGTTAATTCACATGTTTGTTTGTTGCAGGTTGTTAAAGTGGCCAATGTTTCCCTGTTAGCGTTATACAAAGAAAAGAAAGAACGACCAAGATCGTAAAAACGTTCCAAGTTAATTTTATTTGACATGTAAATTAATTTGTATTTTTAATAAAAATACGGATAAAAACATTTATTATGTATTTGTTTTCTATTTTTAATAAACATTTCTATTAATTATTGGTTTACACACACATATACACTCGTACCTCGCCTAGTGCACCGGCTGAGGAGAGGCCGGTCTATCCCCACCACGCGCAACGAGCTAGGATATTGATTATTTCCAAATAATGCAGAGATAACAGTTTAATGTTTGGAGTCGGTTCAACATGGACGTAAAAAATAGTTCTATTAAAATATAAATTAATGGCCACGTTAAAAACAAGGAGTTCCCATCATAACTATTCGTAAAACGCGTAAGAAATGTTCGGAATACCGTTTGTAACATTGCGCGCGACACTACGGTCGTAGTGGGGGAACTCCGAGGGGTGACGTGACGCCGGTGTACTAGGCGAGGATTAACTCGTGTTCTAGGCAGGGGGTGCACTAGGCGAAGTACGAGTGTATTTAGCTAGTGTTTCTCTTTATCGAATTTTTGCATATCTCGCAAACATTAGTACCTTTAAAAGTTAAGAATATTGACATTTCCAACAACTGTTGTTTGAAAATAGTTAATTTACAATTAATACATATTAATGAATTTAAAATTAAATAAAGAAATGGCCAGATTAGATGTTTACAGATTGTAAACCGAATGCCATAAAAATAGTTTCGAAATTAAATTATTCAATTTGCGTAGGGTAATCTTTAGGTAGACTGCATTGCTTAAAGAAATATTTCGATCGAGCAATTTACAACACTAAAAAGTTAAGATTGTTTTGTTCGGCGTCGCTTAGTCTCGTGTCTTTTGGAAAATAGGCGGGGCGTGTATGATTCTATCGACCGGCGCCAGTATCTGGTGCGCCAGTGGAAATTTAGCGGGATGCTGATTTGCTCATTTCCATTCGCAGCATGGAGTTGCCGCGGATAGCATCGCACACGTCCATTTCACCAACAAACATCGAACTACTAAATTACAGCGCAAACGTCCCTATCTTACCATCCCTCGCAAGTGGCAGTGTAACAGAAAGTTCTATAGATCTCTTCAAACCACGTACACCAGTCAGCAAACGATTATTGTCGACAAATGCTCCGGCCGAGTTTAACGCGAATGTGCCGACGTTTACTGTCATACCGGGCGTCGGTGCCGGCTTTCAGCCAAGCCGGAAACGCGAGGAGGCTTGTGCTCTGCAGAACCTCAAGCGAAGAGTTCAACAGCTGAGGATTCAGAAGGCTAATCAGCAAGAGCCGGTTGAGAGTCTCACGGTTGTGAGGGAGAACCAGGATTTGGACAATAGACCGCATCTCTTCCAAAAGGTGAGAGTTTTCTATTCTCCGTTTTTTAAGGAAATCCGTTTCACCTTCTCTGATTGCTCTAAAGCGCTACTTTACGCATACGAATGTTGTCCGTAAGACAAATGAATGTACCGAGCCGATTTTAATGAAATTTGATATACATATAATTTATATTATAGTAAAAAAATAATAATTTGATTTTAATAGTGTAAACGTCTTCACTTTCGTAACTTTTGACTATGACGCATGTTCGTTGTCTCAGTATCTCGACAATAGGTTGATTATGTATTTTGTTCGCTCGGGTATTATTCTATCCCAGGGTATATACGAATAAATGACCGAATACTATAGCTCTTTTGTACATAATGTACGACGAATTAAAAAAATATATTGAAATTTAGGAAAAATTATATTGGTAGGTGCAAAGTGGATTGAAAGCAATAGAAAATATATTTTAAATTAGTGCACGTAAGCGTTATATTTTTAAACCGCATTTTATTACAAATCGTTATGTCCAGCAATAAATGTTTCCTGTGTGGGAATATAAATATTGAACAGTGGAACAAAAACGTTTGATTTACTGTGAAATGGCCGATCCTCGTTCAGATAAAAAGGCGAAATTTTTGTTTCACTTATTAACATAGCACGCAACCTCGTTTCTATTTTGTTGAAATAATACACACGAAAAATCATTTATCAACTTCTTAATAAGCAGATAATTACTTTAGGCTGTATCCACTTTGTAAATCAGCATATTTAGTAAATTTTAGTAACAGCAATTTGTTCGCTGTCATTATGTTCATAAATTTTAACTCCCGAAATGTTTGAAAATGTGTACAAATGTTTCTTTATACATAGACATGCTATCCCGCAATAAAATACGCCCGAAATATTCAGGAATAGCCTAAATAATATTCGGTACGTACAATTCACCTATGCCTTTTGGATAGAATCAGCAAAAACAAGTTGCGAGCATAACAAAAACGAAGATTGTAATGCCATCTATTTCTGGCTAGATTAGTTAATTAACGTACGCAATTTATTTATTTATTAATTTATCTATTATTAATAACGATGACCTATCACAACAGGGAACCCTATTAACCACACTAGTATTTAATCATAGAGTGATACTAAAGTTCATTGAATGTTTTGATGCCATGATTACTCATATAGTGGCAAGACTATAAAAATATATTGATTTAGAAAATTTAATGTGGCTTATTATGTTTGATTATTTCCCATTTATTCTGATTGTCTGACGTAAACTTGGTATATTTGAGAGATAACAGTTGTGATTTACGTTTATTTATTTCACTGGTGAACCTTGAGTATAGAACCGCCACCGCAGGAAACAATTCATTTAAGACGACAATTCCACTTCACTTAATGAAACAACCCCTAGTATAGCAGATTTCTTCAGGTATTTGCACGGTTCAAATTAAACTTGTGGCATTTCCAAAGAATAATGACTTTTGTGATTCAAATTAGTTAAAAGATAAAGTATGTATTAGCATTTTTAGCTCGTCGTACGATAGTACAAGACAGCAGTGATTGGTCGGATCAAATAAATTTCTTAATAAAAAGTTCTTGTATTTTCGCCCTGAATCCAAAAATATATATAGCTCGCTTGGTCGGTCGTAAGAGCTGATTAGGTCTTACGACCGACTCGAGTTTAGGACCATAAACTCCTCTGAAGGTACCAGGTCGATTTGAAATTTAATATACATTTTAAATCTAATCTGTACTGGTCTGGAGTTATAGGGTCCCAAAATTTGAAGCCCTCCTAAATACTGCCCTGTGTCAATTTTCAAATTGTGTACTATTTTCTACTAAAATTTTCAAATTATGAGCCCAGGGGCCATTTTTTTTATTATATAAGATAAATTCAAAAAAAATAAAAAGGATTTTATGATTATAATGTTATTACAGATTGTAAAATAAAATATTAATAATGATATTAAAATTTAATATGTTGTTGATTGATTAATTGTTGGTTTTTGCAACAATACATTTTGTACCCTAACAATTGCTATCGTTTTTATTAATATATGCAGTGCTGTAAGCACTGGCGCTTGCACCAATGCTTGTTTTATACTCTAACAAGATTCTGTATAATTTGAATATTTATTTCCTCCTTATAACTCCTGAAGATGGCATAAGCAATGCCGAAACGTTGAGAGAATTAAATTATATAAATAAAACGACAATACGTAATAAACTAATAAGCTAAATGGTACAATTTCAGAGTATTATTGTGGATTATTAGTTGGTTTATTTATATTTCTAGTGAAAACTACGTAAAAATCGAGTGCAGAGTGCAGGCCACTCCATTTTTTTTAATTACTTATTATTTTTATGTAATTTGGGTTGACAATTTAAAGAATCTTTATATAGATACAAAAAATGTTATCTTCTAAATGTAACTTCAGAATATCAAATTGTAAAAAATAAAATAATGTAATTAACAAATAATAATGTTCTTGTTTAGATAATCAGTAACCGTCCAGTGAGCATGGTACTTGATAGTTCCGATTTAAGGACAGCTTGGCAGGATAGTGATTTTATAACCGATTGTTTATGCTGGCATAACGTTTACAGACAAAGGCATTCCGCTCCACCACTTTCTATGTCTACACAGGTAAATATTTAAACTTTAAGGTCAAACATCAAACTCGAAAAAAAAATCCTACCAACTAATCTTTATAAAAAAAAAATCAGTGAATTCATAATTGCATAAATAATGCCTGGTAAAAATGTGATTTTTTTTTGTATTTACAGTTTCAGAGATAAAAAATAAAAACCTCCAAAACAGCTCAGTTATTATAGTTTTCATTTTTTATCTCCGAAACTGTAAATACAAAGAAAAAAACATTTTTACCAGGCATTATTTATGCAGTTATGAATTCACAGATTTTTTTTTATAAAGATTAGTTGGTAGGTTCTTGCGTAATCGAGGTTTGTTTAATCATGATAAGTTTTGAGTAGTCTTATGTAATTAAGCAATATAACTTTGACACCAAAAGTGTAACAATGTGTCCGTAATGCATTTATATTCAATAAACAGTCATTATTCGATGGAATATCATTGACTATAGCGTAAAAATAGCTAATTTCTAATACTGTGTGCATGAACGGCATTACTTCGAACTAGATGGACCTGATGGTTTGTCTTAATACAGATGGTGCTGTTTCGAACCAAGTATGTTTGTAAAACAAATGCCTTACGGTCCTGTTCTTTTCACCAAACGTAAAATCTAAAATATCGAACGTATGCAACACGCAAGTCAAGCCGTGTTTTTATCCGACCACCGCTATATTTTGTGCATCGTAGATAAGATTATAAGTGATTTAGGTAATTTAATAAAGTGGTAAAAATGAATGGTGTACAAGTAAGTATTGAATGAAATGAACAAATATGTGTATAAAATCATAGCCTAACCAAACACAAATGTTAGGACCCCTCCGCGGCAAGTAAGGACGAAACCGCGTTACTCTGCACAAGATGCCGGGACTACTTAACTGTGTTCCCTATCATGACTTCCAACCTAGAAACCATCTGTGGCCGTTGCTACCGCCCCGAAGAATTCACCGATGAGACACGACCCTTCCGTAATTTCCCATTCGAAACATTATCTGTAATGTACGCGTTTCCGTGTAAATTTCGTACAATTGGATGCACCGAACGCAATAGGGGAGACGCGCGACTATTACATGAACAAAACTGTCTATACCGCTCCGTTAACTGCTTTGTTCAAAATTGCGAATGGAATGAGATTGTAGCTAATTTACAATCTCACGTTGAACAAGCTCATCCGGATTTGTTTTCACGGTCTGAGCTTGTCCATATTAACACCGATGCTGATTACGAATCATCGACATTAATCTTAGACAAACATGTGTTATATATTTTACAAACGAAATTCGATAAATTGTTAGGGAAATTTTGGTTGAGTGTGGTCCATGTCAAGACTACACAGCACCATAAAATAAATAGTTTAGAATTTGAGTTTAAGTCTGATCGCACGAATTTTCTTTTTAAAACCACATTTACTGATGAATTCAAGCCGATTAATACAGACACCGCGTTAGAATTAAATGTTTTGTCTTTGAAAACGATGTTAGGTAACCCAGATAAATTAACGGGTTCGTTAAAGTTGCTGATGGAAAATGGCGATGGGCTGATGAATGTTGATATGTTGAAAGAGTTGGAATGCCGTGTTTGTAGAGTTTATATGGTCGCGCCGATTTTCTTATGCACAAACGGGCACAGTATTTGTGAATATTGTAGCGAACGTGTTACGTCCTGTCCAACATGTCGCTGTCCACTCGGTAATGTGCATAATTATGTCCTAGAGGAAGTTGTAAAACTTATGTATTATCCTTGTAAGTTTCATATAAATAGCTGTAGATTTGTTGGCCCTTCAATTGAAATACGAAAACATGAGGATGATTGTATATTCAAAATATGAATTCATCATAAATTATGCCGTTAACATATTTTGTATACATTTTTTAATCATTTGATATTGTATGCATTATAGTGTAATAAATACCCATGTACTGTACGGGTCTAAGATCAAAGAGCGTATATAGTCTGTCGTATATTTTAAGTTTTCATTTCAGAAGCATTCTTTTATTTACATTCGTATTATCTTTCTACATTTGTTGATATATTGCACTAGCAATTTCTGCAGCTTTTAATGTAGAAAGACTTAATTATATTTATACTAGGTTAAGCCGTGGGCACCATGTGCCCATTTCTTTATATATTATTAATTTTTATGAATTTTCCCAATCGATGCCTTGACGATATATATCCCGCCTAGAACACGAGCTAATCCTCGCCTAGTACACCGGCGTCACGTCACCCCTCCGAGTTCCCCCACTCCGACCGTAGTATCGCGCGCAATGTTACAAACGCGGTATTCCGAGCATTTCTTTCGTGTTTTACGAATAGTTATGATGGGAACTCCTTGTTTTTAACGTGGCCATTAATTTATATTTTAATGTCCATGTTAAACAGACTCAAACTTTAAACTCTTATCTTTGCATTATTTGGAAATAATCAATATCCTAGCTCGTTGCGCGTGGTGGGGATAGACCGGCCTCTCCTCAGCCGATGCACTAGGCGGGGATTTCTGAATTTAATGCCGTGCACTAGGCGAGGTACGAGTGTATATATATATATACATGATAATTGGCTATATGCTGAAATGCAATGGTTACGAAAGTCTACAGATCGATTCGAGCGGTAGAAACTATTTTCCGTAAACGCGTATAGAATCTGTTGTTTTACAATACATAATATTTTTATACTCGTTATTTAAGCATTTTAACACAAATACTTAACAGATAATCACAATTATTGAGAAAATTAAATTTTCAGTACAAAATATGCTATTACCTATCGAGCTGTCAAATTTAAATAACCCTTATTAACACAATTCACAAATAGCAGTATCGAACCTATTTATTTCTATATAATAATACATTCCATCTATATTATTTTGAAGATTCACGTAATATATTTTCATTGATGTGTATAACCTTTTATTTTTACAGTAGGGAAGATTTCTTGATTAGAAATTCATTACTTGCTGTAGCGTAATTTTATATTTTCAATATGGACTATTTGATTATATATATATAATATTTTTATCTGTTGACATGGCATAATGGTTAAGTCGTCCTTCACCCTGGAGATCGAGAGTGTATGCCAGTTTGCATTTAAAAGAAAGCGTTCTGCACATTCACACGTACATACACACACAAATACATCTGAGTGTTTTTATATATATAATTAAAATTGTAACTGTCAGGTCCAGTGCATTTAAAATATAAAATTGTAAGATTATATGAAATAAATATTTATAAATTCCAAATAATGTTGTTTGTTTCTAATTTATTTCGTTTTGAAAATAATTTATTTTGAGTGGATGTATAAGGCCGTTTCCAATTGCAATTTTAAATATGATTAATTCTAGGAAATACGTGCATTCTATTTATGAATCTGTTCACGTCATAAATAAATGGATAAGTAATCATCAAGAAAATGATAATTTCACAGCGTGTGAAATTCTAGGCGAAACGTTCAATAAAATTGTTTGCAAAAAAGTTGATTAAAAATCGTTCGTTTATTTCAGTTATGTCACTATGCTCAAACATGGGCTAATCACTTGGCCCACACGAACACATTTTACTACAGGAACGATAAGGACGTAGGACAAAATTTATATTGTCGACCTGCAAACGGACTGCAGACTGATCTTAGTGGTAAGTTCTTTTGGCAAACGACTAAATAACAATTATTTTACTTAACAAAATATACGGCGATCTTAATCAGGATCACCAGTCAATGTCATTTCTCATAAATAAATATACATGAAATGTTTCAGGACAAGAAGTGGCTTCATATTGGTATATGGCGGTTAAACAGTACGATTTCTCCAAAGAACCGGATGTATTACATGCGAATGTAAATGCAGGTTGGTAAATATTGTATGAAATGTGTCTATTTTCTTGAATTAAAAATTTTGATGATTCTGAATTCGTTGTATAGGACATTTTACTCAATTGGTTTGGGTGAAATCGCGCCATTTTGGTGTAGGGAAAGCACGTTCGCGTTCTGGTAAAGTAATCGTTGTTGCTAATTATTCACCAACGGGTAACATGATGGGAGGGTTCGAGGATAATGTGCTGCCCCCCGTGCCCGAATTTGCACAGGTACCGGGGGGCGCACATTATGCTTTCAGTAGCGGCTCCGATACTGAGTCTACATGCTCTAATAGCACAAGTACACGCTAGTCTCCTTACAACAATAGCCCCGCATGGATGCTCTATTATTTTCTTTATTTAAATAAAGTTTCTAGTCGTAAAGTGATTTAACGCGACGCCGCCTATTTGAAACTAAAAGTTATATTGAATACAACATAACGGTGTTAAATCGCTTTACAAAGTTCTTACACTAAGAAATTATTAGGACTACCTAATACATAAGCCATAATTAATACAATATTTCAAATATATATACACTCGTACCTCGCCTAGTGCACCCCCCGCCTGGCTAATCCTCGCCTAGTACACCGGCGGCACGTCACCCCTCCGAGTTCCCCCACTCCGACCGTAGTCTCGCGCGCAATGTTACAAACGGTATTCCGAGCATTTCTTTCGTGTTTTCGAATAGTTATGATGGGAACTCCTTGTTTTTAACGTGGCCATTAATTTATATTTTAATAGAACTATTTTTTACGTCCATGTTGAACCGACTCAAACATTAAACTCTTATCTCTGCATTATTTGGAAATTATCAATATCCTAGTTCGTTGCGCGTGGTGGGGATAGACCCCGGTGCACTAAGGCGGGGATTTCTGAATTTAATGCCGTGCACTAGGCGAGGTACGAGTGTATATATATTTCGAACGATAGAAATGTGAAAACACCAATTCGTTGTATGATTTGAAAAAATAATATTAAATTAGTATACGCGCAAAACACGTCCACATTAGTATAATTATTGTTGTGCTGTGACATGACGATTTTGAATTGCCTTTGCGATATTTGAATCGCAGCTCAGAATGAATTTAAAAAATAATAACAAAAAAACAGTTATTTATTGAATATGAATTAGTAACCTCTGGCAATCATATTTGCTCATGATCTCATATCCGTAGCACGTGCCTAAAACTGCTTAATTTTATTGTATTGTAATTTATTAATTAAGGCAATTATATTATAAATATAATATATGTATAAACCCGGTTGTGAAAAATGTCAAATTTTAATAATTGTACATGTAAAAACAATCTTATGATGTGATCATTATTCATATTGCTATTTATTCCTTATTCATATACATTATTACGGAAGCGTAGAATAGTTTCGTTTTAAAATATTTAATTTGTAAACATATTTTTTATATAATGCTAATTATAACCGCAGCGCCGCGACGATTCATTATTTCGTCCAAACGGCAAAAAATTATGAAACTATCTCACAAAATATGGTTCTTTAATCATTCAAATAGATATATAATAAATTATGATTATAATGTTTTATATCTGAGGCAGAAACCACGACTCTACAACGAAATAGATATTTATATGTGTAAAAAAAAACACATTAAATTGTAAATGTACATATTTTATCGTTCTACGCTTCCGTATTATAGTGAGAATAAAACCAAAGATTCATTACATAAAAATTGCTCATTCGTATAAGCGTAATGTCAACAAGACTGCTGATGTCATAACTCCGTTAGCGCTTTATATGTCTATAATTGACGTCACCTCCTCATAGAAACGCGAATGAGCAAACGTGTTTATTCATACATAGAAATTGATACGACGATATGCCAAATTACAGATAAACATATTTGTATTAGTAATCGCGTAAACGTAAAAATGATTAAAATCTTCTCCTTGCTATACAATCATTTTAAACTTTTTATACATCTTAAAAGTTCGCTTCTAGTCTAACAAATCCCATCAATCAAACAATAACTGCATTATATATGTAGTGTCTTCTTTTCTAAATACATTTTGTAGTTGAGAGACATAAATATACAAAATGCATTTTGTAAATGCTTTTTATCTATTCTGTTTGTTGAATAATAGAATGAGAATACGAATTTGTTGATAATGTTATATTATGCATTGTTGAAACTGACTGTGATTTTTGTAAAACAACGGCAAGAAATATTACGTTATTGTTAGTAATTATTTAATTGTTGAATTTGTGCAGCATTGTTGTTATTTGTAATAAAATGCAGTTATAATAAAAATGGTTTATTTTCAAATTGTGTTTTTTACTTTATATAAAGAGAAACAATTAAACTACTGGTTAAAGTTTGCTCCTGCTACTGTTTTACTATTATCTCGAAAGCGGTACTAGTTTTAGAAAAAGTGATAAATGTGACTATCGCACACATGATCTCTACCTTCAAGTTAGACGAACTTGAAGTCAGGTAATGGCAAACACACTAGCACATTAAGCTCGAATGAAAAAACCTACCGACCAATCTTTATAAAAAAACAATCAGTGAATTCGTAATTGCATAAATAATGCCTGGTTAAAATGTTTATTTTTTTGAACGTACAGTTTCGAAGAACCATTTTTTATAGTTTTTATTTTTTATCTTCGAAACTGTACGTTCAAAATAATAATCATTTTTACCAGGCATTATTTATGCAATTACGAATTCATTGATATTTTTTTAATAAAGATTAGTCGGTAGATTTTTGCGTAATCGATGTTTGTTTAATCATGATAGGTTTTGAGTAGTTTTATGTAATTAAGAAATATAACTTTGACCAAAAGTTTAACAATGTGTCCGTAATTCTTAAAGTTTTAGTAGTCGGTGGGAAAAAGCGGTTCTTTTTCAAATCAAGTGGGGAATTTTTATTAAATTTTGTTCTTATTTGCATATTTGGTTGGCAACACTGCGTGAAGCAAGCATTTGAAAATAAATAAAAAATATGCCGTTTCCTTTATTTCCAAGTTTAACGCCTAAATTAGTTGATTCAATGTGGTTTAATGTAGATCAGCCGTGTGATGATGAAAGCGAAGTGGCTCATTTAGAACAGGAACATCAAGCTTGGGTAAAATTTAGAAATAAAATCTAACATAACCTATAAATTAATTGATATGATGCTTTTAGTTGCAATCAATTCAAAATAAAGACTGCGATTTAACACCAATAGGTAAAACGGCATCAGAGGCACGTTATATATAAATATAGTTGACGGGTTTTGCTTAAATTTATATTTATTGCAGAATTTAGAAGAAGACGAGGACGATGATGATGAAGATGACAATGACGATGATGATACAGAGTCTCCTGACGAAGAAGACGAAGATGAAATCGATATGGAGATAGCTTTTGATCATTATGAAAGAACTTCACCTGTTGATGTTAGCATTCGAATGGTTCAAAGTCATGGTGTTCGCTAAATTATTTTCAAATCTTATTTATTTGTATAAAATTTATTATTAAATAATTTAAAGTATAAAAAACTTGTTTTGAAATTATTATTATGATGTAATTAACGTTTTTTTTTTTCATAATTGTGTGATCGCTTTATCACTTCAAAAAACACTAGATATAAATAAGTTTTCCACATTAAACACAGTGGTTGAAAAAATGTATTCTCTTTAAACCAAAAATATATATTCCACCAAATAGATTATACGGTTTTTTAGTGCATTTATATTCAAAACAGATTCATAGACATTTTTTATTCTATTCAAATCATTTTATTTAAGTGATAATTATAAATTTGAAATTGTCCTGAAGGATTGTTCACAGCAAATGAGTTAGAAATTATCAGTAACAATTTGAGTTTGTTGTATGACATACAAGGTTAACGTTCACAGCAACAAAATTTATCATAAATTGTGTTAATTATGTTGCTTGGAATGCTAGCATTGCTTGCCATAATACAAACTAGAGTATTATTTGTAATTTTCTAATCTTAATTACTAAATAATTCGCTGTGAACAATCCTTAAGGATTGGAATGCTAGCATTGCTTGCCATAATACAAACTAGAGTATTATTTGTGATTTTCTAATCTTAATTACTAAATAATTCGCTGTGAACAATTCTTAAGGATTGTTCACAGCGAAACAATCAGTAAATAAGCTTAGAAATTGTAAGTAATAATTCCAGTTTGTTGTATGACATACAAAGTTAAGGATTGTTCACAGCTAAAGAATTAGTAATTAAGCTTAGAAATTATAAGTAATAATTCCAGTTTGTTGTATGGCATACCAGGTTAACGTTCACAGCAACAAAATTTATCATAAATTGTGTTGCTTGGAATGTTAACATTGCTTGTCATAATACAAACTAGATTATGATTTGTAATTTTCTAAGTTTAACTACTAATTGTTTCGCTGTGTACAATCCTTTAACGTTCACAGCAACAAAATTGATCATACATTGTGTTAATTTTGTTGCTTGGAATGCTAGCATTGCTTGCCATAATACAAACTAGAGTATTATTTGTAATTTTCTAATCTCAATTACTAAATAATTCGCTGTGAACAATCCACAGCGAAACAATCAGTAATTAAGCTTAGAAATTGTAAGTAATCATTCCAGTTTGTTGTATGACATACAAAGTTAAGGATTGTTCACAGCTAAAGAATTAGTAATTAAGCTTAGAAATTATAAGTAATAATTCCAGTTTGTTGTATGGCATACCTGGTTAACGTTCACAGCAACAAAATTTATCATAAATTGTGTTGCTTGGAATGTTAACATTGCTTGTCATAATACAAACTAGATTATTATTTGTAATTTTCTAAGTTTAACTACTAATTGTTTCGCTGTGAACAATCCTTTAATGTTCACAGCAACAAAATTGATCATACATTGTGTTAATTTTGTTGCTTGAAATGCTAGCATTGCTTGTCATAATACAAACTAGATTATTATTTGTAATTTTCTAAGTTTAACTACTAATTGTTTCGCTGTGAACAATCCTTTAACGTTCACAGTAACAAAATTGATCATACATTGTGTTAATTTTGTTGCTTGGAATGCTAGCATTGCTTGTCATAATACAAACTAGATTATTATTTGTAATTTTCTAAGTTTAACTACTAATTGTTTCGCTGTGTACAATTCTTTAACGTTCACAGCAACAAAATTGATCATACATTGTGTTAATTTTGTTGCTTGGAATGCTAGCATTGCTTGTCATAATACAAACTAGATTGTTATTTGTAATTTTCTAAGCTTAATTACTAATTGTTTCGCTGTGAACAATCCTAAAATAATAAATAAAAACTTAAAAAGTATAAATTAGTTCGTGTGACTTCGTATTAACCGAACAGATTAGATAAGAAGTCTGATTTTGTATGCAAGTTTGACATTCATTGGTCGACAGCCACTTGTTGTCTCTGTTGCACTTGGGTGTACGGAGTAGGTTGAAGTGTAACAGAAGATGGTCGTACGTCTTAGTAGGTTGAATCGCATGTGGCTGTCATTTTCACATAATGATAGCAAATAGTGAGTGAAAGGCGTTTTAGTGAGTAAGTTAGTTTTGCGATGGAAATTTGTGTTTAGTTAGTGTTAAGACCGTATTGGTTCACTTATCGACAAATTATTAACAATCGCTTGGACTATTGAAGTTTTGTTTGAAGCATACGTGTGTGACAACAATAATTTAAGGTTAGTTTTGTGATTCTTTAAGAAAAAACTTACACTCAAGGATTCCACGCAGTTCTTTGCGCTTTTATCACTTATATTATTTACAGTATTTATTTTGTTATTTTACATTGTTATAACGCCATATTGTTCACGTTATGTGTTATGTAATGGTTTTTGGGCAAACTTTCACCAACTTTGCAATTGCATACTAACAAATCCAATTAGTAATAAATATACAGGCATGGCAATGGTTTATAACAATTTGGAGTAAACCTTGATAAATCGTTTCTAAATGAAACTGTAGATTTATAGAGTACTTTCTTATTTCTATCACAAAACCAAGGTCTTAATAACAGCCGGATACAAGTGGAAAGGTCTTTAACCGTAGCAAACAATTCGTAATATATTATTTTGTAAGAAATGTTTGCTAACATATGTAATATTTTGATTTTACTTTTGCGAAATCGTTACTAAGCATAGGAATGAAAAGTTTCTGCAAAAGATGTACCAGTTACGAGAAAACTGCTACGGAATATCTTAAATTTCTTATGTTGCCATCTATGCATTTTTTATCCTTTATCCAATATCACTAGAACGGCTGCACTTATAGTAAAATTAGTTATTTTCATAATGAAAGATATTAATATTTCGCACAATTTTTGTTTGAAAAGTTTCTTCAAAAGATGTACCAGTTACGGGAAAACTGTTACGGAAAATCTTAAATTTCTTATGTTGCTATGTATGCATTTTTTATCCTTTCTCCAATATCACTAGTCCGGCTGCACTTATGGTAAAATTAGTTATGTTCATTGTGAAAGATATTAATATTTCGCACAATTTTTGTTTGAAAAGTTTCTTCAAAATATGTACCAGTTACGAGAAAACTACCACGGAAAATCTTAAATTTCTTATGTTGCCATGTATGCATTTTTTATCCTTTCTCCAATATCACTAGTCCGGCTGCACTTATGGTAAAATTAGTTATGTTCATTGTGAAAGATATTAATATTTCGCACAATTTTTGTTTGAAAAGTTTCTTCAAAATATGTACCAGTTACGAGATAACTGCTACGGAAAATCTTAAATTTCTTATGTTGCCATGTATGCATTTTTTATCCTTTCTCCAATATCACTTGAACGGCTGCACTTATGGTAAAATTAGTTATTATCATAATGAAAGATATTAATATTTCGCCCAATTTTTGTTTGAAAAGTTTCGGTCAAAATATGTACCAGTTACGAGAAAACTGCTACGGAAAATCTTAAATATCTTATGTTGCCATATATACACATCGTTGACAGGATTGACAGGAAAACAAAATAAATTGATAATTACAAATAGATCGACAGAACGTGTTTCGAGCGTAATGATTTTTGCAGATAAATATTGGAAATATATTTTTAAAAGTTTAGTTTTCTGTCTAGTTATTGTTGTAGTTTATTTAACTGAGCGAATATAGACTTTATTTAAACTGTCAATCTGTTCAATTTAAAACAATTGATATAGTTAGTAGACATATTAATTGTAAAATCAAACGTTAGTCAACCGTATAATCTCGAGTTTAATATTATGAAACTACATATGTTACATATATTCATATATTGATAGTTGAAATGCATATGTATGTTTTTATAAGTATATGCAAAGTAAATTAAAGCAAACATGTTCAGCAATTTAATAGATTACATTGTTTTTAAGCAATGATAAAGTTTATCAAATATTTTTCAGGGAACATTTCAAATATATGAATCAAGAATATGTTTAAAAATATATTTGTATTTTTACAGAATATCACTAAAATATCGTGTTCACAAAATGTTAGCTTAGAAGTATTTGTATTTATAGAGAAAGTTTTCACAAATTCTGCTTATAAAACTAGCAAAAAAAGAAAATAGAGATCGGCCCAGTTTTATATCTAATCGAAATTTTTGCCGTAGCACGTTTTTAATAATCGACATACTTGAACCAGGACCGCAAACGTCTTCATCAAGGTGAACATTCCGAGCGTTCTTGCAGACTTTATTTGATTTAATATAGAAGTTCACGTTAAGGGAAGCAGAACGCGAAATAATAAAGCAATATAATAATATAATTGTTTTATTCATTTAATTTATATATTTTGTTGTTATTTTCTTTAAAAAAAATGCTAATTTTGAATATTTGTTCTGTTAATTAGTAAATCTGAAGTGTCCTATACTCAACTTTCTATGACGATTATTCATATATTGTGGTAAATATTTATTTTCCGATAACAATCTAGATAAATTTCATTGCAAATTATAAAGCAAATATTTATTTTGCTCGTCATGTGAAATAACAAGCTTAGGTACAACGCACTTATGCATCCAGCTCGCCTTATAAATCAGTAATAAAAAAATAACATTTTTTCGTTAGAATTACTTATTACTGAGCTTAAGAAAGTACAACGCACCTATGCGTCTAGCTCGCGCCTTATACATAATATGCGAACAGTGGTTTTTAATTAATATGGCCTTTTGGTTAACAATTTGAAAAAATATTATAGACATAAAAAGTCATTTAGTGCATATTTTAAAATTCAAAATTATTATATTAAATATTTTTTATGGTCTTTGGGTTAACAGTTTGAAAATATCTTGTAAACATAAAATATCTTGGAATTATTAGAAGAATTTTTGGGTGTTTTAATTATTTTTATAAGGGCAGTATTAAGGGCCCTATAACTTTGGAAGTATATGGGCGATTGAATTTAAACTGCGAGCGGATTCAAATAGAATGCAAAATAATATGTTTACCAAATTTGGTATGAATTGCTCCGGTACCTTCAGAGGAGTAAAGGGCACAAATTTGGTCTTACGAGGGAGCGACAACTAACATCCAAGTATATAAGTTATACATATTCTTGGAATCAGGGCGACGAGACAAACACTTTTTGTTAAGGACATTTTTTGATCCGAGACAAACGACCGAATGCTTTAGCTCTTTCGGTACTTCGTAAACCGAGCTAAAAATGCCCATAATTTCCAATGTAAAATAGTAGAATTTATAATATTTCATAAAATATAACAACGATAACCTTATATCTTGGAAGCCATAAAATTATATAAAATCAAATAAATTTGCAAGATTTGTCAATGTTGCTGCAAATCTTGAAGCAAATGTTCAAATTTTGCAGTGAAAATTTATTTTTTGAGCATTAATATGATTAAAACCTGTTTTGCAGGTAATTAAAATGGCCACAATCGTATCACAATTATTATTATCATCACTGTACACTATCTAGTATCTATTCGCAATGTATACATGTAATAGAATACTGCATTACTGATAACAAATATGGCTAGTGTTAGTGTTACCAATATATTAAGTTTGCGCACGGTGATGTTTTAAAGCTCGTGTGCAAATATGTAGTAAACATTATTAATTATTTTAAATGAACCGAAAAGAAATCGGTTTATTTCGGTTGCACAAAAATACACAATATAAAAAATAATCATTAATACTAACTGTAAATATTTTTAAGGTGTATTGATTTATTTAGGGCGAGCGGAAGCACTGGTGCTTACAACAACGATTGTTGAATAAGATATTTGTTTATTTTTTATTTTTAATCAGTGGTTAGGGAAGTTTGTGGTTTTTGTCGTGTTTGTCGATCAACCCATTATCTTTGTTATTCTCTGGTAAAAATATCAGATAATTTGTCAACAACGAACAAAACATGATTAAAGTATTGGACTTAGTTCAAGTTAAGGTTATTGTAGTTTACTTATAGGTAGGTTTTTAATGTTTAGCTCGTTGTACAATAGTAGGAACTAAGAAACCGTGACACCGTGCCAATGTTGCAGAACCGAACACATACGACAAATTAAAAATCATATTTGCTTAAATGTTTGTGCCAACAATAAAATTCATGAAAATCCATGGAATAAGATATGAAATATTTGTGTTTAGTTTTAACCATGGACCACCAACATCATGCGGCACATATGGCCCCGACAATGAAACCTGATTACGGACATGCTGGCCACGACCACATGGATCATAATCCAACACCGGATCCCCATGCCGGTCATGACATGGGCCCCGGTATGGACATGGGTCATAGTATGATGATGTGGGTATGTTTGACAAATTTCATTGTAAAATGTTACAAAACAGACTTCATTTTGAAGTTATATCAATATTCTGTTTTAGAATGTTGAAATCATTACAATTCATTTGTTATCATTCATATGTATTACTTTTTACTTCCTTATACGTAATGTAAAAAATTATTGTGATTAAAAAAAACATACAACAATTCGTTTCGAGGGTCCTGAATCCATTTTGACTATTTTCTCAATGACGTCTGTGATCGTGTGTGTGTGTCTGGCTATCTGTGTGTAAACGCTGTATAGCCAATGCCGTTGAACATAGAAATATGATGTTTTGCATTTAAGATTTGTAAATTCCGGGAAAGAAAGCCTCTTCATTTTGATAAGCATTTTTCGCCACGAGTTCGAGAAAATGTAAATCGTTTAAATCTTAAAGATATAAAAATTTCTAGCAACTTTTTATTGAAACATTGATTACATTTACGTTTTCCTAATTATCACACACATTGATATTGTTTCATGGTACCAAAACTATAATACTGGGCCTAAGTGCAATCCAGATTTTTTTTTATATAAATAAATATTTTCAATTCTTAGTTAAATGTTGGATTTTGGGGTGACATTAAAATCGTTTCTAGTTCCATTCAAGTTGTTCAGAGACCGTATTGTTTGAGAGCTGGACTTTTAGCACAATCGGAGGTCTGATTGGTTCCATGGTTGGAATTTTCTTCATGGCTGCCCTCTATGAGGGTCTTAAATACTACAGGTATGTTTACTCTAATTACAAAAACAATGATTAAATGTTGAACAAATACTTGTAATCAATGTTAACACATTTTATTATAAGCTAAACATTTGAATACATGTTTAAACATTTCTGAGAATAGTTGTTATTCTATTTGAATGAAACAAAACACTTAGTAATATATTTTTAAATTGATAATATCATTTTAAAATAAATTTCATTTCATAATTTTTAATTAAGATTAAAAACTCGTCATTCGTATATTAAATGTTATATACATAAAATGAAGATTAAATAGTTTCGGTTTTCGTTCCGGTTCAATTAAACAAATATATCTGTTCCGGTTTTCGTTCCGGAAAAAATAACTGTTTTTATCGGCTTTCGATTCAGTTCCAAGTGATTAATTTTAAAAAAAGCAATATATTTTTTTAATTCATCTCTGATTCCGTCAAAAGAACCTGTTTTTTTTTTCGATTTTCGGGTCAGTTCCGGTTTGAAGCCCTGACGAACTCTTACGACATCAAAATCAAAATGTTTCACCATTTATATTTGACAATTGCACTCGCTTATTATTATACATATTTTACAATATTTTTAAATTGAATAAAATCCGATGTCATATTTACAAGATAACCTTTTAACTATATCATGGCAATTGCAACAATTATGGTTGTTAAAAATGATGACTAAAGTAATAGAATTTTAGATACGTTCAACAAAAATGACTAAAATTTAATAATAGTTGTTAAATTGCTGTACCTTATTTATGAAACAAAATGAATCTTAATGTTTGTTAAAATACAATTCTAATTGAATATTAAATTTACAGAGAATATTTATTCTGGAGGACGTACAATGCGTTACAGTATCGCTCTGTTACGATACCACCTGAAAAAGGAGTGGTTTCCGAAGATAACCAAGTTGTGCAGTAAGTTCAATTTGTTATTAACATTTATCAAATACTCAAATAACATACGTAAATATACTCGTCCACCTATTTTTGCTCGGTTTTTCTTGAATATTTACATGTTTCGTCGTACAAAAGAATTATAGTGCCACTGTCGTTTCGTAATACAACAATCAAATGGCAGATTTTGATTGGTCGTTGATAAATTACCATTACATCTATTTTGGACCGCTTTTTCAGCATATGATTAAAATGTTTAGTAGTAATCGTTGATATTGGTTAACACAATTTTATATGTTTAAAAACTTGATTAGTCGTCATAATTTATGAATATCTATAGTGTATTAATGACATTTTATGATTTTTGTGTTAGTATGGTAGGCGAAGTGATCCATAAACAGCCGTAAGTGCATTTTATATTAAAAGCACGTTTTCTGTTTGTGTTTTGCACATTAATTCGTTAATATGAGCCTCTTACTAATTGTTTCGTATGTTGAGAGTTATTGGTTTTCTTTAGAATTTTATAATTTTATGTTGTAGTTTTAATTTTGCCAATAATAATTTGTGTATATAACGATATTTATGCCGATTCACTTAAATAATTTTTTATTGATATGATCAGAAAATAATATTTATGAAATTTGAAACATTGTAGCGATCGCATTAAAAGACTGGCTATTGTTGCAATCAATTCAGTGGTTATAAATAGATTTTCTTCTTTAAAACCCTCAGTGGTTAAAAGAGCTGATTTCTATATAATTCTTTTTAAATAATACATGGAATAGAAAATAGGTTGAGCTAATGGCATTGGTGCCTGCACAGCAGTCGCGCTTCGCTACCGGCACGTGCTAACTAACTCTTTAACATTGTACAAAATAAGTTAATCGGCAAAAACATCAGAAAATTTAAAATCTTCACTGCGTATGCATTATATTTAATGAATTGACGAGAATTCTGATCAATTAGTCTATGTGCTCACAGATTTGAAAGAGGGAACTAGTAGATAAAAATGCATGTCATAACTGTTATTAAATGTGTACAAGATATTAAATTCTATTAAAAGTACGAATTTATTAGTTGTCTAAATCGTGGTATATAGAAGAAGTAAACAAAATAGTTAATTTCACTATATAGAAATAGTTGTAGGTGTAGTTCGTTAATCCAAAATTGATGATGATTAATCGATATTTGTTTTGTTTGAAAAGACCTACGATGTTCAGCTGGATGCATGGCTTCCAAACGGGACTTCATATCATCCAAATGGTGCTCTCTTATTTCTTGATGTTGATATTCATGACATATAACGTGTGGTTGTGTCTGGCCGTTGTGCTTGGCGCTGCCGTCGGCTACTTCCTGTTTGGTTGGAAGAAATCGGTGATTGTTGATGTGACGGAACATTGTCACTGACACAAATTTACTACAAAGGCACCAGAAATAACACAAACAGTTTTTAGTTCACGAACAGACAATACCAAATTTTAAACTGACACCCCAGTAAACACAGCACTATATTACATGACAGATCTTTGTATTGTGTTTTATATGTAATATATTACAAATGTAGCATATGCGTATTTACTGGGACAATTTTATTTGACTATTTCACGAACAGTGTACTATAAGAAAAGACGATTTTAAACTAACTAAGCACTTCCAAATATTTTTAATTATTATTATCCAAAAAGAAAGCGCACTTTGATTTTTATAACAATTTTACTGGAAATCGTTATTTTTAGTATTAACTATTAGTTTTGTAATATGCGATCCATTTATTTGGACTGATTTATTAAAATATTTACAAGATATATATACCTAGTTTTATTTCACATACATTCTATTTGTGAACACTGTTATTGGTAAAGAGATTCATTTTAACTTCCAGTTCAAAATCATTCAAGTTTCGTTTTATATAGTAATGAGACACATAAATGTTGGCTTCCATTACAAAAAATCATTCAAAATATTATGATTTATTTCAAAATTGCATTCATGAAGTTTTGTTTCTGGAGAAATATACACGGCAATAAGTGAAAAGTAAATATTGAAGCAGATATGTATTGTCATGAACGTATTAGAAATTGTTGTAAATATATGAATATCTTTAGGATTTTTGTAGTATTATTTTTATCCGCAGAAAGTTGAATTCATTCGAAAAATTAGATGTAAAAGTTGAATGTTTAGTGGAATAAGAACTGCTACATTATTGTTTATGAATATGAATTGATGTTCTAAGCTCTAAATGACAGTAATGTAAGCTGTACTTTAAGTTGATTATTGTAAAAAATATATATTTGAATTATTATTAAAAAAAAAAAATGTGTGCATGATCACCAAATAATTTAGTTAGAGAACTAGATTTCTAGTTCTGTAAAATTGTTCCTTTAAAACAAAATTATATAAAATATATATTTTGGTATTGCAAATGTTTGGGGTATAAAAATTACTAGTTTTTAAGTATATATTTTTGTTTATTGTATTGCTTGTACGTATGTTTTTGTATAATATAATTTTACATAATTACAAACACATTTTATATAATAATATACATATAAATCTAAATATGGTCTCATGCATAATGAATACAATCAGTATTTTTTAAATTTATTTATCATGTAATGTATTTGATTTATTTCTGAATTCACATTTAAAACATTGGGACGTACAAGTATGGTCCCCAATTATTTCATTATCAATATTAACAATTAACGAAATCACAAGCTTTGTATTATTATTATTATTAAATTCGCATAGTTCACATCAAATTGATTGCAAATATATGCACAAGAGGAAAATCACAGTTCTCAAAAAACAGCGAAAACACAAATTGACAATAGTAGAAATCGGTTCTTGGCTCCATATATATATTTTTTTTATTTTCATTTGTTTTTATTCTCCTTATTTATTAGTTATATTTAAAATTCTGTATAATATATATATATATTTTACGTACAGAAATAATGTATTCTCTTAAATATTCATTTAAAAAATAATTGTAGAAGTGTTTTATTTTGTGTAAATATTTATTTAAAATTCACATAGAAATTGTGGAAATTTTTATTCTTTGGTGGTATTTTTTATAATTATTAGGCACATAGAAAAAAGTTTCTTTTGCGAAACAAACATGCTCAAGACGTTCCCTTAAATATTGGACATGTTGAAAAATTCTTTTTTTATTCTAGATAAATATAAAATGATAAAAGTATAGATTGGACCAACAGTTTAAAATTAAAATAAACATATAACATTCACGGAACATGTTCTGCGACTAAGTGTTTAATAGTAGTATAAGGTGCACAAAATAACGTTATACAAATTTTAGTTTATTTAAATAAAGGATCACAACGATGATTTTAAAGCATTGATTTTTGTATTTTCTTCAATCAGTATTTATATATATTAAAGTTTATAATTATTATAAATGAATTAACAATAAACATTGCATTCTAGGCTACAAAATCTGACAACGACTAGAAGCTTAATTAACATTCATTTAGTGATCATAATACAAGTGGAGTGTGTTCTTTTGATTGTCTTAGTCAAAATGAGATTTAAGTGAAACATTTAAATATAAAAGAATAGGGGACGAGAGCACAACTGTAAACGATCAATTACCCGATACTAACTGATCTTGTGCAAATGACTTTCGTGCGATTGTCGACTGAACTTACCGCAGTGATGGCCACATTTTCATGTGTTTCAGATACAATTTTGTATTTTTCAATTACAAAGGTAATAGTTAGTATCGCATAAGTGAAGATATGTTGTGTACGTCTCCAATCAATAATAACGAATGCTTAAAAAAGTTTTTTCTTGACCGCCGTGAACCGTTCCATGTACACCTCGTACCCGTCGCATTCCGCGAATTGCTTCATCTCAAATAAATTCCCTTCAAGCGCCAAATTGGAAATTTTCGAATCGGTGAGAATTCTCCCTTGAATCGCGGCGAGTTGCAAACAGTTCTCCTCCAGTCGCAATGTTTTAAGTCGTGGACAAGTAGCGATATGATGTGATATATCTGATATTTGATTTTGATTCAAGTTCAATTCATACGCATACAATCCAGATACTTCCGCCGGAATCATATTTATTTGATTCTTCGATAAATCTAGCATGTCCAAGTGCTTCAGACCGCACAGCATCAACGGGAATTCTTTCAGCTGGTTATCGTGTAAATTTACTTGTTTTAAATTGATTAAATTCGATAAAGTTCGCGGTAAACAGGGCAAATAATTATGTGAAATATTGAATGTTTCTAGTCTCGTCAGTGCTCCAATACAATCCGGCAATCTAGTTAACTTATTTTTACTAATATTCAACTGCTTCAAGTGAATAAAGCAACTGATTTCGTTCGGTAACACCGTAAACTTATTATCAGATATATCCAAAGTTCGTAAATTGCCTTCAAGTTGTTTAATCCCCACTGGAAACTCGTGTAATTTCTTCTGCGATATTTTCAACACACCCGTTTTCTTCGCGGTCTCATAATGCTGTTTCAATCCTGCGTTGCCCATACTTAGATTCAAATATTCCGCTTTTATATATCAAACATGACAGATGAATCAATTTCTTTTGCTTTTTACCGATTGAGACTTGTGATAAAATGTTCTGGTAGTGAGAAGAATATCGACACTACGTTCTACAACACTACGATTATTGTATCATTAATCACATGTTGTGTTTGTTAATTAAAATGATTTATTCTTCATTTTGGTTTAAACAATAAATTATTTGATGAATACAAAAGACAGCTGTCACACCACAAAAATGACATATGCATGACAGAAATTCGATCACTAACCTATGATCACTTATGATCATTACGTATTCACATCTCACTATTTCTTTCGAAATTTAAATCAAATTTAATTACATCGTTTAATTTAACGCATACTTTTTCCAAAATAGTACAAATTTAAAGGATTTAAATATTATGGATTCATGGATTAATTTACATTACTTTATAATGAATTTGATTTAGTTGGCAACATTGAATTATGTCCCTGAAGTTAGCTTGGGATTGGGATTCGTTTTTCCCAATCGACAATCCCAATATACAACTAAATTGGATCCCTGAGATCATTTTTGTTTTTATGCTTAAAACCTTGTTTATACATAAATAGCGATGTTCTAATTAGTGTATTTATGTTTATAAACTATTAAGTGAGCTATACTATAATAAAAAATAATAAAATCTACTAAAAATTAGTAATTACAGCAAAAATTCCGTGCAGAACCAGTACGATAAACCTTGCGATCCTACGTTTTATTTATTTATGAGCATACTAAAATATGCCTCACTCCAAAAATTTTATATAATATAGATTAGGGTGTGATTAATTAAATACAATCATAAAAATTAAATAAAAAATATATATATTTTGAGAAAATCGACATTGAAGTTCAAAATACGCATGCCGAGGGACGTATTATTTCTTTACGACCATACTAAAATATGCCTCACTCCAAATTGTGCCGTTCCGTTCGACACACGTAAATAAATATGTATATCTACATATATATATATATACATATATTTCTATACAATATATTAATTGCATATATATGAATGAGTACAACATTCATTTTTGTCGTAGTTTTGATGTTTCTGAAAGGAAATGTTATGATTAGAAGGCGATCTGCCAAAGGGGCAGTGTACAGGTCCGGACTTGCACACTGCGAAAACTTTAAAAGAGCGGATGCCCAGCAACCAGAACTGGGACACCCTAACCATTTAAGTGTCCTGTAAACAAGTAAGTTATCAGGGGTCCACCTCCGTCCTCGGGTGGACCCATCGTGACGCTACGACCCGACGGCAGGGTCAATCAACCAACGCACCCACCCGGTCTCGATGCCAAGTTCGGTAACACCTTGCTTCTCCACTGCACTCTGGCCGTACAGCGAATAGGCACGGGGCCGTCCCTGACACCGAGCGCACCTACTGCCAACAACAACCATCCATACTTTTGTGCCCCTAACGGAGCTTACTAGGTCTATCAGACACGTTGAGACAGATAGGCTTCTTAGGAGATGCGATTGGTCAATTTGACAAAACGCGCCAATACTAAACATTGTTAGTAATCTCATTTGGACCAAAAAAAGAAAATATGGCAAAATTGGTGTGTGTAATAACTCTCCAGCTATATAACACCAGCCCATCACTAGCTTTGTACGTTTCTACACCGCAGCCTGGAACTTCCAGCCCCTTACCCTGGCCGTCGTCTATCGGTATATCCAACCAAGAGCCCAACTGATACCGCTGAGTCATTTGCCAAACGGACTCGCAAATACTCACGATTAAACAGTTGGAACAAATGGAAGCTACGATAGACGGCAGGGCCCAGAACGCAAAGGCCAAACTGAGGGTGCATACTAAGTACCCCGACACCCGTAATGCCGGTCGAGGCGATGGGAGCGCACAAGCCATAAGTATACTTGAATTAGCCAACTTGTTGATTAAAAACGCTGAATAATGTCAGCTTGACTTTAAATTAAATAACAATGAAATAACAATCAAAATTCGCGAACCGACCACTCCAATACACCCGTGATCATTCATTTCCCTCCCACAAAAAATATATACCTGCATGATCTGAGATATACAAACGACTCAGTCCAACACTTATTTAATCCATTTAACGTTAGCCCCGGGGCTAGTTAGGTTGAGATGTTGAGTTGTGTTGTGTTGCAGGCGCCCCTACATTTAGCAGAGGGGCCTGTTGATGGATGATCTTGTTGTTGTTGTTGTTGTTGCACCCAGGTGGCGTTTATGCTTGTTTGCCCATGCCCTAACCTAACCTACCTACTTTCATTTCTATTACGACCTATTTTATGGGCAACACAAACATGGCCCCCAGGTGTCCGTTGTCCGTTGTCCGCTGCGAAGCGTTGTTAATAATAAAATAATTAATTTGCAATATTTTATGATGCGCGAAGTTATGTTGAAGTTAGGATGTACGAATAAATATATAAATGGGGGAAGAGAGTCGTGCCATTTTTCAAAATCACTTATACCCTTACATATTTGAATTAAATTTCGAATTATTTAAAGAATAAGGCAAAAGGGTAAAATAGTGATTATGCTTTATATTTCCCAGCTGTGGAAGGCGTAAGTCGTTCTTAAGTCATGCAACTTCAGAAAGACTTACTTGAAAAGAACTTACTTAAGTAACACCCGCACGACTGTCAATTCTTTTGTTATAACAACAAAAATGATTAGAATTCGAATTGCAGTCGATTTTGATTTTCGTTCGCTGATATTAGGATTGATAAACGACTCACCGCTTAAATCCAAATTTGTTCCTCTCCTATACCAACCAGGGCAATGTGTGCCCAAGTCACAAGAACCTGCCCAAAAAATACCCAAGCAATATTGGCATCAATGTATGCAATTTTGCTTATACATTTTTTTTTTTTGCAGACTTCTAGACAACTTGGCAACATTGAGCTGGTTGGGTACACCACAGCCGAAGTTCTAGTTGGGTCTTTTTGACTGGCGATAATGTCACTTTTTAGAGTCCCACGAATTATGACTTTAAAACACTCACTTCACATATTATAAACGATCGTTTTATTATTTTTATAACACTGACTCTACACTAACTATTCACTGACTTTTCACCGACTTTTCACTGACTTTTCACTGATTTATCACCGACTTTGGCAATTTACTATTACATTTGAAAATAAACATTCGCGTAACACCACCGAATGGTCAAAATTGCGTACGGTACATACATACATACATATATATATATATATAAATAACAAAATAAATATAGAAATCAGGTGGGAAATATAAAGATGGCACGTGGGGCTAATAAAAAATCACTTACCCAATTTTCATTTCATTTCGGATGAGGCGTCTTGTTTGTTATCGGGAATGTTCCCTCTTCAGCGCGTGTTGTATGGTGTCAGTGTTGGTGGTGGGCGATGTTGCCATTTTGTCCCTCGGTGTTAGTTGTCATGGAAGAACCCGCTGACCGGAGATTTGTACTCACATGGAGAAACCTACTCTGCCACCGTGTTGTTTAGTGTAGTTAGGCAGCAAGGGAACCGGAGTACCGTTGAAACATCCGTTGACTGAGTCGGTCTGCTTTAACTCTGTCTGATCTGTAACAAGGTAACTAATCAAAAATAATAATTGTTTATTTATATCAAATCTTGATAATAAGTAAAACCAACTATTTACAACCGCTGGTAAAAGGCAAGCAGCGCCGCGCCGCCGCAGTGGTTATTTCACCCGCGAACGTGGTATCAGTTCCCGCCAAACCGAATGCATAGCAATACATATATATATATATATATATATATATATATATATATATATATATATATATATATATATATATATATATATATATATATATATATATATATATATATATATATATATATATATATATATATATATATATATATATATATATATATATATATATATATATATATATATATATATATATATATATATATATATATATATATATATATATATATATATATATATATATATATATATATATATATATATATATATATATATATATATATATATATATATATATATATATATATATATATATATATATATATATATATATATATATATATATATATATATATATATATATATATATATATATATATATATATATATATATATATATATATATATATATATATATATATATATATATATATATATATATATATATATATATATATATATATATATATATATATATATATATATATATATATATATATATATATATATATATATATATATATATATATATATATATATATATATATATATATATATATATATATATATATATATATATATATATATATATATATATATATATATATATATATATATATATATATATATATATATATATATATATATATATATATATATATATATATATATATATATATTTGTACGTACACAGAATTAAAACATATACACAGAGGGGAAGGGAACACATTAAATATGAATGCAATATTATATAAAAACAAATAAATATACAAAAACAACACTGTTCAAATGAAATGAAATGAATAATAATTGAGAGAAAATTTACCAAGAAACACAATTCGCCATTGATGCATGATGCCATGGTGGTTCACAGGGTGATATTTTTTCTATCATCATTTTAACTTTAATTTCGCGATTGATGCACACATTTTAAGTTTAACAGTTTACGCGAACGATTATTAACCGATATGCTACAGTTACTTCTAGATTGCAATAGTTTTATTAACGATTTACACTAAAATATTACACCTGTCTTTCGTAACACAACGTCGGTCAACTTGAGTTCGGTCGGACTGGTGTTTCAACTTCCAACCAGTAAACGTTCTACGATTTTGCGGTCTCTGCGCACGCCATGGCGACACTCGGTATGTATGTCCGTTACTTGTCAGATATTTGTAAATGCTCGGTACAATTTAGAATTTGGGATTTATTTCCTACCAAACCATTAATATCAAACAGACTAAATTATGTTTATATTGTCAAAGCATTCATGCTTGCACACCAACTTGTACAACCTACTCTTTAATATACACTATATGTGAATATCGTTTTCCTGGACAAAATTCAACTCAAGGCCGGTGTTTGCACGCCTTGTTAATTGGATTGTCTAAACAAGTCTCATCGAAACTATGCAGGGATTATAATTTGTTAGTAAGTTTTATTATTCTATATTCAAATCAGTAGTGAGATATTGTCGTGTGTGAATGTTTGTTTTTATTGCTTCTCAACAAAATGGTAAGTTGATTTGATAATATGTTGGAAATTTTAACTTTAATATTTAAAAGGGTACCGAATTTGTTTGTTTTGTTATAGCGCGGTAGTAAGTGTTTGCTTTTTAAATAATATTGTAAATAAAATGGCAAAAAAATCGCATAAAATCTTTCGAGTTTAACATATATTTAGATTAATTTGACTACGCTGATTCCAGAAATGGTGACTTTCTTACAGGGGAATTCGATGAATTTCACGGTTTTTGCACTGCTTTTCACTTTTAAAGTACAATTATTTGACAAATGCTTATATTTAGTTAGAATTTAGATGATATGTATCCCCCGAAGTAGAGTAGATCTTGACGTGGTGGTGAGGCTCACACATCTCGCTAATTATTTAAAATAACAATTCAATCCATTTGTACATATAATAATTTATTAAATGATGTTTAGCTTTTGTTAATTGTTATTTACTGTGCGGGTTGGGTTGCCAACAGATAAACTTTACAGTGTCATTCAGAAATAGCGCCTCATATTTCGCAATTGCACAACACAATATTCGAAATAAATGTATGTTTAGTGTAAAATAAATGTAGTATCGCAGGTACCGATGCGATGTTTGTATAACCGCCAAGGATGGTTGCTGCAAATCGGTCTATATTTCGTGTAGTAGTTTATTCTTTAAGCATAGTATTAAATATAATCGCAAAATACTTGATTCGAATACTCAGGATTGATCATATCTGAAACTTTGCAACTTTGAAAAATATAGGTATTTTAAATGTGGATATAATAAATTTTGTTTACTTCTTACATCATACGTAAATATACAAGTTCGAACAATACCTTTTTATTTCGAAACTTATAGATGACGATGCATTCTAATTATACTAGTTTATTAATTAGGATATTATAACCAGTGAGTACAGACAGGTCTTCGTTAAATCTTTATTTCAAAACATGTATGTATAAACATTTCTAGTTTATCTTTCCGTGTAACAGGTCTTGTATGTAGTAGATATGATATGAATTCAAGTTTAAAAATATGTTTATTGAATATTAATTAAAAAAAAACAATTAGAATTTGTCACACAATAAATAAATGAAATCTAGAATTGGATTATATGAAACGGTAGTCCAGTAGTTCCGGCTGCTGTAAGATGAATTTCGATTCTGGAGAATGCCTATAAGGAAGTCTGCTTTGGTAAATGTTAATCATTATTATTTCTACCCTATAAAAACTTCACTACAATAAAATTAAAACTAAAATCACTATACATAATCACACAATAAACCAACCAGATGATTCAAATTTAAATTGAAATTGTTTTCTAGCAGTTTGTGAATAGCTAGCACACTTATTGCGTCCCGCAACAATTTTCAACAACATATACGACTGTACTAAATGTCTACTTTACCTTGTTACAGATCAGACAGAGTTAAAGTCAACGGATGTTTCAACGGTACTCCGGTTCCCTTGCTGCATAACTACACTAAACAACACGGTGGCAGAGTAGGTTTCTCCATGTGAGTACAAATCTCCAGTCAGCGCGTTCTTCCAACACAACTAACACCGAGGGACAAAATGACAACACTGACACCATACAACACGCTGAAGAGGGAACATTCCCGATAACAAACAAGACGCCTCATCCGAAATGAAATGAAAATTGGGTAAGTGATTTTTTATTAGCCCCACGTGCCATCTTTATATTTCCCACCTGATTTCTATATTTATTTTGTTATTTATATATATATATATGTATGTATGTATGTACCGTACGCAATTTTGACCATTCGGTGGTGTTACGCGAATGTTTATTTTCAAATGCAATAGTAAATTGCCAAAGTCGGTGATAAATCAGTGAAAAGTCAGTGAAAAGTCGGTGAAAAGTCAGTGAATAGTTAGTGTAGAGTCAGTGTTATAAAAATAATAAAACGATCGTTTATAATATGTGAAGTGAGTGTTTTAAAGTCATAATTCGTGGGACTCTAAAAAGTGACATTATCGCCAGTCAAAAAGACCCAACTAGAACTTCGGCTGTGGTGTACCCAACCAGCTCAATGTTGCCAAGTTGTCTAGAAGTCTGCCAAAAAAAAAATGTTTAAGCAAAATTGCATACATTGATGCCAATATTGTTTGGGTATTTTTTGGGCAGGTTCTTGTGACTTGGGCACACATTGCCCTGGTTGGTATAGGAGAGGAACAAATTTGGATTTAAGCGGTGAGTCGTTTTTCAATCCTAATATCAGCGAACGAAAATCAAAATCGACTGCAATTCGAATTCTAATCATTTTTGTTGTTATAACAAAAGAATTGACAGTCGTGCGGGTGTTACTTAAGTAAGTTCTTTTCAAGTAAGTCTTTCTGAAGTTGCATGACTTAAGAACGACTTACGCCTTCCACAGCTGGGAAATATAAAGCATAATCACTATTTTACCCTTTTGCCTTATTCTTTAAATAATTCGAAATTTAATTCAAATATGTAAGGGTATAAGTGATTTTGAAAAATGGCACGACTCTCTTCCCCCATTTATATATTTATTCGTACATCCTAACTTCAACATAACTTCGCGCATCATAAAATATTGCAAATTAATTATTTTATTATTAACAACGCTTCGCAGCGGACAACGGACAACGGACACCTGGGGGCCATGTTTGTGTTGCCCATAAAATAGGTCGTAATAGAAATGAAAGTAGGTAGGTTAGGTTAGGGCATGGGCAAACAAGCATAAACGCCACCTGGGTGCAACAACAACAACAACAACAAGATCATCCATCAACAGGCCCCTCTGCTAAATGTAGGGGCGCCTGCAACACAACACAACTCAACACCTCAACCTAACTAGCCCCGGGGCTAACGTTAAATGGATTAAATAAGTGTTGGACTGAGTCGTTTGTATATCTCAGATCCTGCAGGTATATATTTTTTGTGGGAGGGAAATGAATGATCACGGGTGTATTGGGGTGGTCGGTTCGCGAATTTTGATTGTTATTTCATTGTTATTTAATTTAAAGTCAAGCTGACATTATTCAGCGTTTTTAATCAACAAGTTGGCTAATTCAAGTATACTTATGGCTTGTGCGCTCCCATCGCCTCGACCGGCATTACGGGTGTCGGGGTACTTAGTATGCACCCTCAGTTTGGGCTTTGCGTTCTGGGCCCTGCCGTCTATCGTAGCTTCCATTTGTTCCAACTGTTTAATCGTGAGTATTTGCGAGTCCGTTTGGCAAATGACTCAGCGGTATCAGTTGGGCTCTTGGTTGGATATACCGATAGACGACGGCCAGGGTAAGGGGCTGGAAGTTCCAGGCTGCGGTGTAGAAACGTACAAAGCTAGTGATGGGTTGGTGTTATATAGCTGGAGAGTTATTACACACACCAATTTTGCCATATTTTCTTTTTTTGGTCCAAATGAGATTACTAACAATGTTTAGTATTGGCGCGTTTTGTCAAATTGACCAATCGCATCTCCTAAGAAGCCTATCTGTCTCAACGTGTCTGATAGACCTAGTAAGCTCCGTTAGGGGCACAAAAGTATGGATGGTTGTTGTTGGCAGTAGGTGCGCTCGGTGTCAGGGACGGCCCCGTGCCTATTCGCTGTACGGCCAGAGTGCAGTGGAGAAGCAAGGTGTTACCGAACTTGGCATCGAGACCGGGTGGGTGCGTTGGTTGATTGACCCTGCCGTCGGGTCGTAGCGTCACGATGGGTCCACCCGAGGACAGAGGTGGACCCCTGATAACTTACTTATTTACAGGGCACTTAAATGGTTAGGGTGTCCCAGTTCTGGTTGCTGGGCATCCGCTCTTTTAAAGTTTTCGCAGTGTGCAAGTCCGGACCTGTACACTGCCCCTTTGGCAGATCGCCTTCTAATCATAACATTTCCTTTCAGAAACATCAAAACTACGACAAAAATGAATGTTGCACTCATTCATATTTATGCAATTAATATATTGTATAGAAATATATGTATGTAGATATACATATTTATTTACGTGTGTCGAAAAGAACGACACAGATGTTTGAAACGTAGAGTAAAACAAGCAAGATTGCTAATCACTTTACATATAATATATAAATAGGCTCTTTTCGCTAGCTATCTCCAAATTAAATTAGAAATTAAGATCACACTTTGCAGCCAAATCTTCAGTATTTTTAAAATATGCAGTGCATTAAATATAATTAATTTTGACATGGTGACGGGACTTACAGATTTCTCACTAAGAAATACATTGAGTAAATAGTTAACTGAAATCAATGATTCATTAAACAATAATAATCAGTCTATTTAAATGTATCAGTAAGGGGTGCTAACCAATAACTCTACTTTAAAGGACTGATTTTTTTTATTTAATTTTTATGATTGCATTTAATTAATCACACCCTAATCTATATTATATAAAATATTTGGAGTGAGGCATATTTTAGTATGCTCATAAATAAATAAAACGTAGGATCGCAAGGTTTATCGTACTGGTTCTGCACGGAATTTTTGCTGTAATTACTAATTTATAGTGTATTTTATTATTATTTTTTATAGTATAGATCACATAATAGCTTATAAACATAAATACACTAATTAGAACATCGCTAATTATGTATAAACAAGGTTTTATGCATAAAAACAAAAATGATCTCAGGGGTCCAATCCAGTTGTATATTGGGATTGTAGTGGGAAAAAACGAATCCCAATCCCAAGCTAACTTCAACAAGCTTAAAAATATTTAATTTTTCTTAAATTAACAACATTGTTCATTGTTGCCAACATTAGAAAGATATTACTAAGTACGATATCTTTATAGGCACTAATTTAGTACTTTAGACATCAAAGTACTAATATTGGTGATTTAGAATTTAAATTATCGGGTATAAATTTTAAAATTGTAGACTTTCAGTTTAATATCGCGGCATATTTTAAATATAAAGCTGCTACATTCAGTTAATAGTTTAACATTTTGTACTCAAAAAACATAACCTTACAACTAAATCTGTTCAAAATACGAACTGAACAAAAAATATATACATTTAATTATGCAAATAGTGCGAAATAATGTTATCAATCGCATATCTCTTTTATTGGACAGTGACTTGCATAAAAAATCGGTTACAAAATAAGTATTGTCAAACGGCTGAAGATGACAAAGATCAAATCGCTGATGCCGAAAAGGTATTATCATTTGATCCGCCGGTTTATTGCCAAAGATACGCCGCCGTGCAGCAAGTGATACTAGATGATAAATGGCGCGGAAATATTCGAAAAGTCGTCGATTTCGGATGTGCAGAATTGAGCTTTTTTGTGTATCTGAAACATTTGTTTGGCTTACACGAAGTGTTATGTGTGGATATTGATGCAGACGTGATGGAGTATAATAAGAACAGAGTGACACCGTTTACGGTGGATTTTTTGTGTAAACGAAAAGAGCCTCTACATGTCGAAGTGTTGTGTGGGAGTATTGCTAGTCCGGATCCAAGACTTTTAAATGTAGACGCTGTGATATGTATTGAAATGTAAGCTAATTGTTAGACAGACTGTTTCAGAATTAAATCTCAATAAAACAAGATTTGGTTAAAAATTTGAAAAAAAATTATAGATAAAAAAAATTTATTCAAAATTATAATATTTAATATTTTTTTACGGCTTTTGGGTTATCGATATGCAAAATTCTTGTAGATATAAAATATCTTAGAATTTCTTGTAGAAATTTTGAGTGTTTTAATTATTTTTTTAAGGGCAGTATTAAGGGGGCTACAAATTTTGGGACATACGACTGAATGCTTTTAGCTTATTCGGTACTTCGTACTTCGCTTGTGGCCAACACAGCTCTTCCTTGTACGTTTTAGTAGTAGGCTTATATAGTTTAGATGCTGAGATAAATATAAATAAATGTATTTTTATTCCATTATTCACATTTAGCATCACGAGATTTCAATTTTGTCAAAGCTTATCATTTCTAAGCAAGTATGATTTATACCAAGAATCAATAAAACATTAAAATAGACTATTTTTATCGATTTGCAAATCATTATTTTGTAGCAATGAATTACAATACAGAAATACTTATTCGTTATAGAAATGCAGGATATAAAATAACTTATATGTAATATTTTCTCGTTTCAATAATTTTTTTTTATATGTATTTTGATATAACCAAATAAATATCTATTATTAAAAAAAAATTGAATATTTCAATTGCAATTTTTTAGAGTTGTTTAAAATGAGAATATCTTGAGTTTTTATATATATATATATATATATATATATATATATATATATATATATATATATATATATATAAGTTATAAGTTTATATAGTTAAAAAATAATTATACGTGTAAACGAGCACTTCCGGTTGAAATATCCTTTTCAAAGTAGGAGGTTTTCTATTATGGGGTACACAAATATTAAATTCAAAACAGCAAATGATTACGTTGAACGTTATAGACTGTAGAGCACAGACATCAAAATAATTAAAATGGATTCAGGACCCTCAAAATGGTTATTTTCATTAAAATCTCGGAAGTTTTTTTTTTGTGATCTCTATACTTACTTATTACATCGTAAAAAAAGTAAAAATGTCGTTTCTCTAACATAGTACTAAAATAAAATTAATATAATAGTTTTATAACTCCAATAACATATTTATATATATATAAATATGTTATTGGAGTTATAAAACTATTATATTAATTTTATTTTAGTACTATGTTAGAGATTTAATCATTTATATTTTTTCCAGAGTGGAGCATTTATTTCCAGACACGCTGGATGCATTGCCATTTAACATATTCCATTTTATCGAACCTCGCATCGCAGTTTTTACGACCCCCAACGCAGATTTTAACGTTTTATTTCCAAATTTCTCTGGTATACGACATTACGACCATAAATTCGAATGGTCTCGACAACAATTTCAAGACTGGTAAGCAGTTAACACATGTGCCGGTGCATTATACATCTAATAAAATATTACAGGGCTCACAATTTAGTTGTAAGATATCCAAAATATTCCGTATATTTCCAAGGTATTGGGGCTGGACCTAATGGGACCGAGCACCTAGGCGCTTGTTCACAAATGGCTGTTTTTACTAAAGAATCGACAGAAGTGCAAGAAGATAGTATTAAAACATTTTTATTAAATGCCGATAATAGCGATAATTGTTTATTTTGCTCATTGGACTTTGATGTTACCGACATTATATCGAATGGCGTTTGTATATATGAGACTTGCAGTTCGGAATTAAAAAACGCACATTGTGCACATAATTTTTTGTACAAAGAAATTCGTGTCGAAGATTATCCGTATTCGGTGGATAATCGCACGAAAGAGGAAATTGTTTTAGAAGAAACTGAGTATCGTATACATAGATTAACAGTATTATCAACAAGGTTTTCGAATTATGAAAATGATCGCGCTGAAATTCCACTACATGAGTTAAATTCTAATAGAGACGGCGAATTTATTTCGACTTCAGATTTAAGGTACGTTTAAGATAAACACAAAATACATTTCAAATAAACAAGAAAATTCAAATATATATATCAACTGGTATTACGATTTCAATACAAATGATAGCAACCTAAACAAAATTTAAAAAGTATTACTTTTTGTGCCCATAGTTACTTTAATTTTCTTAAGCTTTCCGCTTCACAATGGCGTTTTGAAATTATTCCGTTTCGTAAGCGGAAACAATAAGATTTTGTTTTTTATGCTCCTTGCGACAAATTACATATTTTGCGCACAATACATATTTTGAATAATGTCTGATTTGAATTTGACATTTAATTTGCGTTTTAAAGGAAAATTTTAGAGGCGGCTGGTTGGACAATTGAAAATTGTGACATAGACGGCGCTCCAACAGTATGTGTCATCTACATAAATAAACAATCATCATCATCATCTTCCTCCTCATCGCTGCAATCATCTCAATCGAACCACTCCCAAACCAATTTTTACACTGAACCTGTTGATCTGTGGGGTCACCCAGGCAGCGATCTGGACCAAAACGACCCGTCGAACATGTGGGACAAGGTATCCGACAAATCACTAGAGAGTAAAACTGAAGTTGCTTCCAACTCGAAAACCGAAGATCCAGTCGAATTGATATTCGATTCGGGTTATCAAGTATCCTCATCTAGTATAGATTTGTGTTCGGGCTTATCAAAAGATTGGGATAGTGAGGAGAGACACTCTGAGGAGACTTTGCGGACGACACAAAGCGAGAAACAATACCGAAAATTTGATATGTTAAACTATTCGAAGTCATCGGATGGAAATATATTTAATGTACGTCGTCGAAAATGTAAGCAGCAAGTTGTAGCGCCCGTTCAGGTTGAAGAGGAGCAGGAGGAAATTGTTGAAAATGGTGATTTAGCGAATAATAATCGGGACTTGGAAGGAAATAATTATCAACCGGCTGCGAATGTTGAAATCGATGATAACGCGGTACCAAGAGTTGAAGATTTGGATGAACACAACCAGAACCATGAGCCAGTGGATGTGGAAGACGTGGATGATTTAGAGGAGGTGGATAGTTTGGATGACGCGTCGCGCGAAGCGCTTTTTGACCCTGCTTCCGAAATCAGCTTCCCTGACGATCAGCTGTTCTTACAAGGTGAACAGGTCGCTTATGAGGCAGAAGAGCAGCGTTTCGAATACGAATTTCCGGAATGGATGATAAATCTTCTGGACGAAGCACATGTAGGGCCTGATGATGATGATGATGATGATGAACCAGCGCATTTTTACTCCGGTGGCGACGGTATTGGGATCCATCCGTCTGGAACTGATATCGGGGCAGATGACTCGTCGAGTTCCTCGTCGGAGGATGCGATCGCGATTACAAACCCCCCCAGTGCAGCCGACATTGACGCAAATGGTGCTAATGTTACGGGGAACGTGTCAGAGATGTCGCTAGCGGATAGTGGAATAGTGGTTGCACACAGTTCGCAGCCGCAAAATGGCGCGCACGAATAACTTGACTTTTTTTAGTTCTTTAGATTAGATGTAAGAATTTAGTTACATATCAAACATTATTTTATTATTTATTGAGTTATATTTGTGTTAAATTACTTCTTAGATCGATTAAGTATGGCGATTTTCGTTTTTGTACTTTCGTTTTGTAAAAAGGATAATAATAATAATTAGCAATAAAAAAATTGGTTTTTTCAGTAACACGTTTGAATTGATCTTTACTTTCTTAAATATTTCGAACGGATATACACGTTTTGACCCTCCCTATCTAAATAGATAGTCGAGTGCCCTCCATTTTTTTAAATTGGTTATTCCTAATAGGCTACCTGTAAATATATCTTTATTTTTGCTAAATTGTGGCTAAACATAGAGATGAATAAATAAGAATTCATTAAATCGCGTTTCCGCACTGTGTTTACATAATAAATAAGAATTGGAATAGAGTTGGTGATTTTTAGTGTAATGGGTGTGATTGTGTTATGTTGGCAGCGCTATTTCGTGCTCAATGGCAATGGCACACTATATAAAAGCGGAAACCGATCCAAACTGACTACGCTTTTCGTCGCATAAAATCTTAAAAGACATTTACGTATGTATTGGTTCCTATACATGTATTTGTGCATGTATGTGGTAACATGTAACGAATGCATGTGTGTATGTGTTTTATTGCTAACATTTCCTTCCTCACTTTGCTAGCAAAAGTAGCAAAAGGAAAACTACCCCTGTTTCCTTACGCTAAACAGGGATTTTCAGTTCTTTGTGTTCGCACAACATGCATCCAACCAAGAATTCTGTTTATTCAAATAATACTTACACTTATTCAAGCAAATGTTAAACACGAATTTTACCGAATATCTGAGGCATACGAAGGAAATGAGCAAAATAGTTTTATTCATAAATTACCATATAAATACAGTCGATATTATGAAGATATTTAATATTGGGTATTAATTTTGTAAAAATTCGATGCTTACGTTAAATTTAGGTACACAGCACATTCTGAATTTAAATACATAAGATTTCCATGATGAAACAAATTATATCGGACAAACGCACTTTTACTTTCTTGGATAAATTTAAAAGAAAAGTATTGGAGATGTAAAATTCCAAAATTAGTAATGTCTTTAACTATTTGTTTGAATTTCTATGCGCTTTAAATGAAAAACTTTAAAAATTGTAATTATAGATTTTTTAACCATATTAATTAACTAAAAATATTATTAATAGACGATCAATATTTCGAATAGTTTTTAAAAACAAACTTAGGTACAACTTGTTTTTTAACATAATCGCGTAAGTCATATGCCGTGATTATACCTAATAATGAGTGAATAATTACAAGTGCTAATTTGTATCCGTTCTATCGTGAAATAAATATATACGTTGGTCCGTAATTTCGATCAAATACGTATTATGACTAATGACCAGCTGTGTAGCGCTGTGACGAAATATACAATTGTCTACTAATCATCGCACAACTGCTTATTTTCAATATTATTCGTTATTAAATATTTTTACGTCTTCTATCAAACGTTGCCTTATCTATAATTATCTAAGTGTAATTGTAATTGACGGCAATTTAATTACTCTCAATTATGTCTGTGTTATATATACATAATGTCACATTTTCCTTATAAATGGGGTGGCATACACCCCTCTCAAACATTCTAAGGCTAATTATGTCTTGAAAACGGTACAAGAGCAAATGCATGAACATGACGAGGTTTTAAATTACGGTTTTATATTGAAAGTGTATATATATGTGATGTGGTATTCAAGTGCAAATTTAAATTTGAAAATGTGAAACGTGTGTTGGCTTGGCAGTATTGCAAGCAAAGCATCAAGCTTAGAAGTAATTTAAATTTTTTTCCAGTTCACCGACACCTGATTACATTTTTCGTATAGCGACACGACGCGCGCGATCACCAATTCTTTGATTTTAAATAACATATCAGCAGATCACCGCTCATATCTTCGATACATACACATACATATGTATTCATCAATATTTCATTTTATGTTTTGTTTAGTTTTCCACCGAAACAACTCTACCGAATCATCACACACCGAACACATCAGTCAGATCACTTGAATTATTTTTTTATTCGTCAATCAAACACATATACACAAAAAAAAAGTGGACTGGCCTGCACTCGACTTTCTTATACGTCGTTTTCACAAAATATATATATATATATATATATATATATATATATATATATATATATATATATATATATATATATATATATATATATATATATATAGTCTTAACGTTATTAAATATTGTTTCTTCAATATAAAATATAGATATTGTTTCTTTAATATTCATCTTATCAATTCAAATTTATTGTATTAAAAATTATGTAATATAGGGGGGAAGGGATTGATAATCATAAATGTGTTGTGTGTAATGTTATAGGGGCAATTTTCAAATCATGTGCACCCCTCTAGAATCCTTATATGTAATGTATTTATTGTCAGGGAGGAATATCGTCTGTCTCTATAAAGAGTATAATTCCTCTATCATGTTAAATCTATAATATAACTAAGGCGCACGAGTACTATATGTTTAGGGTTGTTATGCTAATTATTCGAACAGTACCATTTTATTGCTCTTCTTTAGGGTGACAATACAGGGTTGATCAAAATGTTTTATAACCAAATAAACTGTGTGAGTCCAATACTGTCGTACAAACTTGAAGAGATATTCTGAACTTGTGTAGAAACTTGATAAACAATTTGGTTTTCATAATTATTATTTTTAATAGCATTGACATGCAAGCAGTCTACCTCGGAGCCATTGATTCTTTAATCAAGAATACAGTCCTTCAATCATCAAATGGCAAAATTAATCGATGTAAAATGGACTGTTAATTTATAGTTTTGTAAGAACAAGCTTGGATACAATGCACCTATGCGTTAAGCTAACCGTTTGTATAGAAGCGAAAAGAAATTAACATATTTACAAACACTAATTTTAGAGAAGTATTTTGATTTATAGTTTCATAAGCATGAATAAAATGAAGAAGCATCGTGGATCCTTGTAAAATGTTCATATTTATGCAACCTGAATAGCCGAAGTGTTGTACAAGTAGCGAGCATAACAATATCGGTGGTTGTGCCATCTATTGCTGACTAGATTATCTATATATTATTAGCTCGCCGTACCTAGTACTGAAGTAGTTAAAACATTCAGTCGTGCGTCTGTAGCATTATCGAATTAAAAGATTTCATTAACAAAAAGTGTTTATCTCGTCGCGCTGAATCCAAAAATATATATAACTTGGATGTTAGTCGTTGCTCGCTCGAATAATCAAATTTGTACCCTCTGAAGGTACCGGAGCGATTTACACCAAATTTGCTACATTTGAACCCGTTCGCAGTTTAAATCCAATCCAAGTATTTAGTTTATTTTTGATCCCAGATTACTACAGACACACGACCGAATGCTTTAGCTTCTTCTGGACTTCGTACGGCCAGCTAAAAACGCATTTATAAGAAAGTTACTGGCCACAACAAATATCTCTACCTGTTTCCTGACAATTCAAATGAATTCTGCAAATTTTTTCAAATCGCTATAAAAGTCCGAAACGAAGTTAGCGTTATATACCTCTTAAGCTGATCTCTGTAAAGCTGTATAGAACGAGGCATATATAGGAGGTTCGGTGAGCTTTTCTCGTTTAATCCGCTTACGCTGGGACTATAATAGACCGAACCACTTAGCACCATATGTGATATAGCATTACCATACGCGTATACAATAGCTCGCGTATTATCTGTGGCTAATATTTTACTGCACTCTTAACTTCGCAGTAAAGATATCATCACTTATCTTTAAAATCATTTCCAAATACCATTTTACTAATCAGAAAATAAATATTATTTCGACAATAACTGAAAAAATGTAAGTTTGCCAAACCCAGCATGCGTTTCCGGACAAAAATAGAGATTCAAAAAGACGTAATTGCAAATAATTTTCTAGGCTTTGAATAGAAGCTGAATGCGCTATTATGTACGTATATATCGGCATTGATCAATGGCGTCGAGTCAATCCGCTTCTAAACAGCGGGAAATACCGTTCACACATACACACCAATTAGGCTAATGGCGTTCATTAGAGAGCCTCAATACTCCATCAACTACTACCTGTGTTCATGGCTCGCTCAAAGGGCCCTAACAGACCTCTATTGTCAGGATAATTACGTATTAGACATAGATAATACAAAGAGACGAAACGTCTGTTTTTCTTTTTACTCAATTTCATTCTATAATAACGTGTCTTGCATAGACAAGTGCTACAAAAATTAGGGTATTCATCTATCGACACGTATTTCATATTTCTATGAATAGAATATGTGGATATATATATATACATTCTTATTTGATGCTTGTAAGATAAAGAGTGATTACACTAATTATTACAATGTATAGATCAGGGAAAAGGAATAATTTATTTTTATTTATGTAACAAATATTTGTTTTAATTACGTTTTGTTAACAATTGTCGTCTACAATGATTACAAAAAATGTAATAACCATTGAAGTAAATCACCTGAAGAGAACAAATAGTAGTCAATAATATTCCGAGTATATATACAAACGCTATTGGGTCATAAAATATACATTTTACTTTACATCAGCAACGCAAAAGGCAAAAGAATAATAATCATATAAAAATATATTACGGCGCTTGGGTAACAATGGTCTATTCTTCAATCCGCGCGCTCAATTGTCATAAAAATACGCAAATTTCAAACTATATATAACTATAATATAGGTATATACTGTATAATGATAATAAAAAACTAATATACCGTAACAAATATATAAGAATTATATTATTAAAAGATGTAAACAGTGGCGGCGCAATCAAAATTATTTAAATGCTTATTACACAATATAAAGACAGACGCACAGACGTCATTCTGAAAAGAGTCACAATTGAATCAAAGAAGGTCAAAATAGGTATTTTCGTTTAACAGTTGAGTTCAAAAATGTTCATTTATTGGACCGAATTTGACAAAATGCGTGTGCGCGCGGCATTGGTGGGAAGTCAGTGTCACGCTAACCTGTCGTTAAAATCGCCTTTTTATTTGATAATCACACTGCCTCAATACAAGTGAGTGTGTGGGCTGTATAACATAAAAGTGTACTAAATACAAAAAAGTGCATGCAAATTACTTTTGATTTCTGTACTTGTTCACATTAGATTAGCCACCGTTTTTTTTTTCCTGATGCATTTAATTCTGTAACAACAACGATCATATCGTCGTCTATACAAAAGTTAGTGAAACTGTAATCTGTTTGGACGCGTGCTACAATTTCTTTGTAGATTTTGTGTCCGTTCAATATAAAATTCCAAGAAAACAAACCAATTATTGTTTTGTTATTGGCTAATGAATTCTTTTCAATTCATGCCACGATCATTGTATATGTATAACAATTGTATACACAAAAGTGCTAGTTACATTTCAGTTTATTATATTATTGTGTTGTTATTCGTCAAATCACTAAATTCGTTTTGCTTGTACGACAAACGGCATTGTATTTGTCACGCCATTTCATTTCTTAAAACATATTTACGATTTGTTGAATTACACAAAGTATCGGATTTATTCACAGCTAAAGAATTAGTAATTAAGCTTCGAAATTATAAGTAATAATTCCAGTTTGTTGTATGACATACAAGGTTAACGTTCACAGCAACAAAATTTAACATAAATTGTGTTGCTTGGAATGTTAACATTGCTTGTCATAATACAAACTAGATTATTATTTGTAATTTTCTAAGTTTAATTACTAATTGTTTCGCTGTGAACAATCCTTAAATACTGCAATATATTATACTTTGGTTATACGACGTGTTTCGTGCATATTGGTTATTGAAAATAAATATTGAAAACGAGTACATATTAAATATTATATTTGAATATATTGATAAATATTAAAGAAAGAACATTTTAATTATTTATCTGAGGGTAGCTCCTACTTTTGGGGCCCTATAACTCGGGAAATATACGGGCGATTGGATTTAAACTGCGAATGGATTCAAATGAGATGCCTCATAATATGTGTAGCAAATTTGGTGTAAATCGTTCCAGTACCTTCAGAGGAATAGAGCGCATAAATTTGGTCTTACGAGCGAGCGACGACTAACATCCAAGTATAAAAGTTATATATATTTATGCATTCAGGGCGACGAGACAAACACAGATTTTTTTAAAATGCTTTAGCTCTTTTGTAATTCGTACGGCGACCTACTAAATAGATTATACGGCGAGCTGAAGGCATTGGTGGCTGTACTAATACTTATTAATTATAATTTTACTTGTAAGTTTACGTGTTTCTTCGCCAGTTTTGTGATTCAATCCAAGTAATCGTAGAAATAGTATGATTCGCAAGGGTCAGTTTCTGATCACAAAATGGAAGAGTAGGGATAACTAATAACGAACGAAGAATCATGATTCTCATAATAATGATTACTTTGATTGCGAATCAGAGTTCGAAGAAACACGCCTCATATCTGACAGTGTATAAAATAGCAAAATTTCGTTGAAGTTGGCAAAAGTGAGTGTCCATGCGTATAGAGTGTATCAAAAGTGCAATTAATAGCAATACAGTAGAGTGTTAGCCAGTTTAGTTTAGACAATAGGTAAGTAATGATGTTTGGCGGCGGCATGGGCTACCACTAGCACCGCGACGAGCACGGCCCCTTTGTGGCGGTACCGCGGGAGCTGCAAGACTATTAGGGCCCCATCAAGCCTCCGACAATACACAAAAGTCATCTCTCCATCCACTGGCAAAGAGAACAGCAGCCAAAGTAACGCAGCAACGCAACACGCAACATAATTAATTACTGTCGATCTATACAAAAACACAACACGACGTGATACTCTTCATATATAAGAACGAACGGGAACGGGAACAGGGACCTAAATTAAACTCATTTTCACTCACTGTACAGACACGTTCACAACAGTTGCCTGAGAGAGCCAAAACATACACGAATTGGTATAGGTGTGACTGGGATATAGATAGATGGTGTAAGGTGTGCGATCACAGCACCGCGTCGTGCCAAGCTTCGAATTACTACTTAGTTTGTATGCGGACCCACAGGTGCGGACTTGTTCCTACTCCATGTTTTATAGCCACTTTAAACGAATATCTATCTTATTTATTATCTCTAAATTATTTAGAAACATATTTCGTTCCCACTTTTAACATTCGGAACTCTATCACAACTATGCAATAATTAAAATGTGTTAAAATCATGTAAGTCCAGTCCTGTAATGATGAGTTTCGGATTCATTCGATATTGTATATATATATATATATGTAGGTATATTCGCAAAACAAAAACAAGAAAACCAATGACAAAATTAATAGATAGATTCGTGCAGCTGAACATTATTGTGTGCCATCTACCGGTGACATTTGCAACTATTTATCACTACAGTGCCACCTGAACAACATGGCATTGGCGACATGAAAAAGACGAATGAATCGTCGTCGCGATTATAATTTTCCTGGACAATAAAATGATTATGAAGCTTCGCTATTATTCTCTAATAAATAAATAATTATAAATACACGATTTACATAACGCAAGTGCAATTAACAATAGCAATTATGAGTTTAATTATAAGTCCCAGCCACATATTTATCATTTAAGATTATTAAAAAATGCAAAGAGACAAATTTAAAAATAAATTATCATCGTTGAATTAACTAGAGATTTGAAGGTTATGGTAATAACATAATTTTCATTTATCACGCTGTTTATCAATTAAATAACGTAAATAATAATTTAATAGACATGGTATTCCCCTGCTAATTGAGTCACAGTGCTTCACAACATTTTGTGATTTATACTTTTTTATATCCGGTTAGTAACCAACTATTTATCAATATTGAAGATAAAAACGATCAGGTGATATACTCTGGAGATTTTAATAATAGAAAATGTTGACGGTTTATTAATGTATAATAAAGAAGAGTTGTAATACTAATTAGTTAGTATTTTCTAGCATCATTAGCAAAAAAATAAATAAAATAAGAAATGTTGTAAAAGACAAAAACAATAAAAAAGTGTAGAAGCTGTTCAATTTTCTATGTATATCAATCTAGTAACCAATACAGTAATGTATATTTTCTATATATTATCCGTTTTAATAGTTCATTAATTATCTTCAGCGAATGAATAGCGCATCGCACTACTGACAAACGTAACATCACAAGAACTTGAACAGAGGAAGCCGCTTTCCGCCAGTGCTGAGCCAGAGTGCAGTGGTGACCTCTGCAGACAAGCAATGATAATTAACGTCAGAGCCGGTCCTGCCCTCTTCTTTTATAAAGTTAGCTTCTGCTTCTGCCAAGACAACATCTTCAATCTACCCTCCTCCGGATTCTTATTCTTCTTCATCATCAAACCGCACACAGCATTGATGAATAAAAGCTGATTTTTTAAATGCTTACACATAATCATTAAGGCGTAAGACGTTTTTGTTACATTGCGCCTTTTTTGTGCCGTTTTTCTGATGCTTTGTTGATGAATTATTAATTTGTTACTTTTTATCGAGCTCGATTATGCACAGTAAAAAATTTTTACAATGATAATCATTGGTTTAATCATGACCCTCGATAATCATAGTAATTTTACATAGCAGTGTATCTTTACTATTTGGATTTTATAAAATGTAATATTACAAATTGAACAGTATATTTACATATCTAGATTTATGTTATGTAATTTTACAGATGTCGTAGTAAAGGAATACATCGCTAAATGTAAATTTTACATTAATGATGTGTAACATTAGTTTTGAAATTGTAAATTTACTAATATAAGATGTAATGTTTACATATGTAAATGTAAAACGTTTACAAGTGTAACTGGGAAAATTAACTATTGCAAATGTAACTTTACTAATTGAAGATGTAAAATTCCGTGATTATATAGTATATTTTACATTAAATAATGTAATGGTATTCTTAATGGAAGTGTAAATTTACATTTAAAAATGTAAATTTACTTTTGCAATTGTAAACTGAGGAAGAAAGTATAGGTATTTTAACAAGTTATATTTTTTTGAATTGTTTTTATTACAAATATAAATAACAAAGAATCGAAAACATTTATGCGAACTTAATTTATGTCATTTGTTTACAAAAAATTGTAATTAAAACAAACTTTAAACAAAAAAATCATCCATATTTCAACTAAATATTTTAAAAAAAATTTCATTAAAATTGTTAATAAATGATATGACCGACCTCACACAACATCATTTACTTCTGCTCCCAACGTCAGGATTTATTTTCAAATATAATCTAATCGATTAATTCCATTGTTAGGAATAATCCTATGGTGTATTCGTGTATTTCATTTTGAAATTAAAAAATATAGCGAAAATTGCCTCCAAAATATGTTCGGTTCCTTCATTTATTGTATTATCTTCAATGCATATATAATTGTGGCAGATTACATTTGACCCTGAAAAAAAAAAATTAAATAAGTTTAAATTGGAAGTAAAATAAAAAAGGAATTGTTATTTTGTTTTATAAAATGATGGCTGAAAGGGGTGCATTGAAAATATAACGTACCAGGTACACTGGAAATGTTGGACTGTACCGATTCTCCCTTTAATTTTTATTTGAGTGCATCTTCCTACAAGAAGAATACTGTAGAAATTTTTATTATACTTATACTATATTTTTGCTAATCTTACCTCAACTTCAAATAAAGGAAAACCAAATTCTTCGTGAAAGTATTTTGCTATAACCTTTTAAGCAGTTGAATAATGGTGTTCTGGTGCCTCGATGTTGGTATCTATTTTTATAAAGTAAATGTGATCTTCAGCATTAATATATGATATGAAAATACAGTTACAAAATGTAGAAAAACATTTTCAAATATTAAATTTTCCATTTAAAATATAAAATTCCTCTAACTTCTGTAAATTTACCATCAAATTTTGATAAAATATAAAATAACAGATTCAAACACTAAATTTACAGTTTAAAAATGTAAAATTCGCTGTAAATGTAACAGTTTGTTCTAATGTAAAATGTAAAATATAATTTTCCAATCCTAAATTTACAGTTTGAACGTAAAATTTCAACAATTCTGTAAATTAACTATCAAGTTCTAATAAGATAATTAATAACCCTAAATATACAAGATATTATACATGTTTAACGTAAATTGCTTTTAAGCAAATGTTAAATAACATATGTATATGTTGAAAGTTTCTGTTAATTTTACTTGCATAATTGGAATAAAAATTGGAATGGTAATTAATATATAACTTCATTTAACTTACTTGAAAAAGGAAACTTCTATTTTCAATGTTCAATTAGATATTAGAAACACCTCTTCTTTATATATAAATATATTCACAGTTATACATTAAACAAATATACGGCCTGCTCAATATGATGCACCATACGCATGTATAGCCTAAACAGGTCTGAACTCTGAACACATGCGTCTGTTCAACAGAACAACGCAAACGCAAATTTACACAAACATGTAATTTAACACAAGATAATTGTGAAAATACTAGATTTAATTGTAAAAATACCATCGATTATATATTTTATGTAAAGCTGCAACATTGTCATTTTCTTTTTTTTTTTATTAATCATTGATATAAATTAAAATTACATATAATGTCTACATATATATATATATATATATATATATATATATATATATATATATATATATATATATATATATATATATTATATCATATATATATATATATTATTTCATATATTATAGAATATATTATACCTACCTTAAATTTTGATATTCATGAATAAACAATACCATTTTTATTTACTATGCATATATAAAAACTTCAAAGCATTGCGTACCTAATACTATAATACTTTATTATTGCGTAAAATAACATAAAAACTAATAATTTGCACTCCGATTTTGTAATATCACAACTTTTCCGATTATTTCCAAGTAAAGTTACATCAATTTCGTATTTTTACAGATCAGCCTGCGAGAATATGGAATTTTACTATTGAATATTTAATTTTGCAATAGAAAATTTAATTTTACTGTAAAATATGTAATTTTACAGTGAATTATTTAAGTTCACATAAAATATATTCATAGTTGGTAATATTACATAAAAATTGAAGAACACATGTAAAATTACACAGATATGTAATATTACGCTAATTTTTAAGGAAAAATACAAAAATAATGATTGTAATTTTACATGTATTTTTTACAGTGTGGTGCAGGTGCGGGGCCGCAGACATACGTCCTTTTGTCTAAGGGTTATTATGTTTTTTGCGCAATTGTCTAAGCAATTTTGCCCTTTATATTATAAATGGGCATTGTGTAAAAAGTTCAGCTCCATTGGCAAAATGTGTGTTCATTATGAAACTTTTAATTAACAAGCATTGTCTCCACAGCCATTAAAGACGGACCTGACTGTACAACGAGCTAGACATATAATGAAATAAAATAGTTCGAATCCAAATTGATCTAATCAATGTATTGTTAGAAATGAGCTTAAAATAATTCACTTCAAACGAAATGCCTAATTGATAATATACAAACACGAGGAGGATGAACAACATACGAAATCTAATATACAAGCGCAAGCAATATGTGGTTGAGAAAATACCGAGGAGGGAGAAGGATTGGCTCACTGCTGCCTGTGTAGCGTTCAGTTTCTATTACATTACACATTACAAGGCGAACTTAGTTCCCGTGTATTGGCAGCACTGTAGCGTTCCACACACACACCCACGCACCCATAACCTTAATATGATTAGGAAATACAGCAGAGAGAATAGCTTCAGATGGGATCGCTAACTAACCAAGATATGAGATCAAAGCGATGCTATATTCACTACGGTTCTCGTCTAACATGTGAAATGAGCGACATGTCACGCGCAACTGTCTTCTCTTCGCTACATACTACACACACACGTACGGACACGAAGTGCTCTTATTACACTTTACAGAACTTCACATATTTTTGCACAAAACAATAATTTAGAAATTGGAACATGTTACTGAAAAGTATATTACTAACGTATTTCAATGTTACTATTCGGACAGTCGGTTTATGATGAATAATAGTTACTTTTAAAAAATGCCTTAATTACCTCACGAGTTTAAGTTGGTAGGCCTGATCGTTAGGCGGCATTTAGCGTCATATTACACTAACGAATAACTGTAGCAATTTATCCATGTCTTCCAAGTGCTCTTGAAAGTAAGACATCAGTCTTATTAAGTGTAGTGTACAATAAACGAAATGAGGAAAATCATATTATTTAACGTTAACATATCTGAGAAGGCGCGCCACGGTTTGAACACGGCCATTTATAATTTCTAGTAAATTAAGACGAAGAAACAGAAGGTGTTACTAATCATTTTAAATTAAAACAGCACTAATTTTAGTACACACACTTGATTTTAATTAAGATAGTAGAATTTTTCTAATACTTTAATTTTTTTTGTTGTGAAAATTATGAAAGTGCGTGCACAGATGTTGTAGTCCAATTATTATAAAATGAAACACAAGTAGATATATATTAAAAAACAATTGTATGTCGACATTTGGAGTCCATTTCACAAAATTAAATTATTGTCTACGCAATTAGAGAAAATATCTTATTATTTGTACATTAAGCGGTCAACTAAACTTAATCGCTAGTTAGTCCGCTGCTAAAGTTAAATTTAAGTGGTAGCAATTTCATTTGTGTAACTGTTTTTTTTTTTCCTATTTAATTTAAATTCTCAGAACAAATAAGCATTTGTATATATAGGTATAATACAATAAACTGAAATGAACTTCCTTAAATTACGCTCTGGCATACCCATCAAACATAGACAATAAATTCGCAACGAAAGATATGTAAAGAAACCAAAAGTCAATCACCCTATTATAATAATAGTGGTTGTCGCATTAAGTGGGGATGTTCGTGAGGGTTGAGGAAATCCATTTTAGCATCAGTGTTCTTGTGCGGAAACTTTTACGCATGGTCCATAAAAGCAATGAATGCTAATGGTATTATCTGTAATGATGTTTCCTGTTACAATAAAATCACTGTGCTGTTGTTGCTGTTATACAGCTTATATATATATATATATATATATATATATATATATATATATATATATATATATATATATATATATATATATATATATATATATATATATATATATATATATATATATATATATAGAGCTAAAGGACTAGCGTGGAGGGTGCGTTCTTTTTATTCGCCTAAATAGGGGAACCGCCGAATAAGCTATTGACGCCAAAATATAATAATCATATTTCAGTCTTAATATCACTTGAATTAAGTCGTCTATTCGCGACCAAAATTATACTTCTTTACACAAAAATACATTTATACTGTATAAGGATTGTGTGCAAAGATACGTGAACCGCATAACACTTGCTAGAGCGCCGAATTTCAGGGTAAAGCAAGGCCCTCGTCCACTTTGTTAAGCATCCATCACTATTTAAAAGTAGCAGGTTTCACAATAATCACTTCTTGTTTTTAAAAACTATTCGAAATATTGTGCATTAGGATTATACTGTGTGTGTGAGTGTGTGTGTGTGTGTGTGTGTGTGAACGCTGTACAGCCAATACTATTGAACATAGTAATTTGATATTTTAAATTTATTAATTTGTATATTTCGGGAAAGAAAACGAATTGGAGAAAAAGTTATTATTATCAAAGTTAAAGCTGTAACACGAGTTAGAGAAAATGTGATTCTTATAAAAGCTGAAGATATTAAAATTTCAAGCAACTTTAGTTTGAATAGTTTTTCTAAAAATGGTACCATTTACTGAAAAATATTTCTATTATATTTACGTTTCACAAGTGAAAATCCATATTGATTTTGTTTCATATTAGCAATCGTAGGGTGAATTTTAAACAAAGGAAAATATTTAGATACAGATAATGAAAGACGTGTGAAGGCCACTCCAGTTTCTTTATTAGTAATATTCAAGTATGCAAATAAATATATTTCGATTTAGTACATCGAAGACACTGAAGCTAGTCAGTCAAACTGTCTAAACATGAAGTATTTGTGTTGTTTTAACTTGACAATCGCAGCTCGAATCATCGCTAGCATTGGAATTGTAAGTTATTTGCCAAATACCTATATATATAAATATAAGTCTAATAATTGAGAATTGGAAATTTAACATCTAGTTGTAAAAGGTGTCAAATTTGAATAAATTATAGTAATTTATTGTATTTTTTGTATATAGGCTGTATCAATAACTATGATCAATTTTCTAATACACGATTTGGAATCAGAACATTTTGACAGTCGAAAAATAATGATGCCCCTTTTCGGATTTGACTGGTTGAATTTTACAATTACAGATATAACTAGTGCAGAATATGGTAATAGTTATGTGGCAGAATTTATGTTTTTATTGCATCGATCATTAATCCAGTTTTGCGTATTCAATAACGCGGAAATAGGTTCTTCTTACAGACACATTATAGTAATTCAAATTTTCTTTTAGGTAAATTTGCGTTTACCGTATTGATGACAACGGCCCTATTATTTTTGTTTATTAATTCTATACTGGTTTTTGCTACAATTATGGTAAATTTTTTTTTTTTAAATTTATTAAATATGAAATATTAAAGTTTTAAAATATTTTGTTTTAGGAAAATCGTTTATGTACATTTCCATGGTTCGTTTTCGAGGCGTTTTTACTAATTTCAAAAATATATTCGTTTGTTATAACCTGTATCAAAATAAAATACTTGTCTGTGTATTATTTCGTCAGTTCAGGGGTGTATTCAGGTATTTATAGTGTAGTTTCTAATGTATATTTAGCTCGTATAGTACAAGACCGCTATAATGTTTGGTTATGTGTCCATAACATACTATATAAGTGGTTAAAAGTGTTTTCTAAATAATTTAAAAAAAAAAACGCTGAAGGCATTGGTAACTGTGCCAGTGTTTCTTTATATCAAACATATTTTTTTTTTGGTTATTTACTTACAAGAAGGTATTTATATATTAAAAAATTCTGTACGTGTATTATTAAAATATGTTTGTTTAATTTTGTGTTTTAAGTTTTCTTGTTGTGGTGGGCAGTGGTGATTTTCGGGGCTCAAAGACAATGGAAAAATTCGGAAAGAGTGGAAATTTCAAATGTGACCTTAGTAACAATACATCCAGACGTTTCCGTGTTTGATTCGCCCCAACCTTACATGAGTAATATTAAATATAGTGAAGTATAAACGTATAATATATAATTCTTGTTACAGAAAAATGTTTTTTTTTTAAATTTAATATTCATGTTGACAAATTTTATAAATTTTAATTTTCGTATAATATAATTATTGCATCAACCATTTTGTAATATTTAGGTTACTTGAGTAGCTTTATAGAAGTATAATTATGTCTGAAATTCCTTTCTATTCATTAAACAGTCTTTAATCGACGGAATAACTCTGTTTATAGCATAAAAATAGCTGATTTCGAGAGAAATTTGTCACTGTACGGACACAAATTCAGTAATATTTAATTTTAAATAATAATCTGCTTGGAATGCAACCTAAAATAAAACGTGTTAGTATAACTAAATGATATTTCGATAATTCTGCGAAATAATGTTGCAGTTTGGCGTATAAATTTGCAGTAAATTGAAACAGAAAGCAGCAGGGAATAATATAGTGTTGTTCTCTTTATATAGAAAAGAATAAATGTAACAATTCCAAAGTGAGCTCAATTTCGAAAACATGAAATTCTTTTCATAAAATGTTCTCTTTCTCTCTGTGTACCCGCGTATGTATGTATGTGTGTGTATAAGTGTAGCTCTTACCAGCACTTCCGGTCATTGTATGAGGCGCTGGCGTCGCTTTTAGTTCTGTCTTGCACCGCGAACGACGGCGGCGGCGCTGTTGTCGGTCTCCTCTATGTACTAGTAGATTTGTGTGCACATTTTATTAAATATATCTCGGGTGGCTGGGCACACTACGCGACATGCTTTTGTGTTTTCCATTTTCTTTCTTTTTCACACTTTTCTTCTTTTTTCCTGTACTAGCCACCCGACACTCCCCTACACCTTCTACTTTTCTTGAAAATTGATGACGTTTGCAGTGTATTTTATATGGAATTTATATTTTGTAACTACTTTTTATAGCCTTTGTCCAACCGTTAACGTTACTACGATTATAAAAGAAATTGGAGTGGCCTGCACTAGCCAATTTATTATATCTGCTGACAAGTGACACATATCAAATTATTTGAGTCTATTTTGTTTCTCTGTCAAATTGTTTGTACGTTTTATTAAATGTAGTCCATGAGTACACAAAACATGTAAATAAGAATAATTTGGAATTACCGTATTAGTTTTCTTGTAAGTGGTACATTTTTGAAAAAAAAGAAAATAATGCTAAATATGAATATCTTTCATTATGAACATGACTATTTTTAGCATAAGTGCAGCCGTTCTAGTGAATTTGCACTTCTTTTCAAAAATATAAGGTGCACATATAGACAATTTTACGTGCGACAGTTTTGGCTGTAGAGCGTTCACAGACACACAGTACAGTATATGTGGCGAGGTGAAAATTCCGTATAGTTAAATCATTTTACTGTCAATGAAGTGGCTATTTTATTTGTGGAGACGACAGAAAGGCAAATAGCGAATCAACCTCGGTATTTTTCCCCTTTTAAGTTGATTTTTTCTATCATGTATATATATAGGGATTTTATTGTATAGAACGTGGGCACAGAATAAAATAATAAATTAACATCAGACCTCAAGTCAAATCGTTTTCTCTCTTTATATATTAATGTATTTGTGTGTGTGTGTGTGTGTCTGTGTTGGTGAATTTATTTGTGCAGAGTCGACTAGTCAATAAATCTCTCGATTTGAATAATGCCAGATAGAGAGAGATAGAGGGTGGAGTGGGGAGGTGGGGGAGTGTGTAGTCTGTAGCCTGTAGTACTGTGTTCTGTTCTATGCTCTGTGTGTGCAAAACCAAAAATTGGATTTAGTCCAAATGGAAAATGTACAGTTTGCGAACTTTTAGTCGCCGCATTCACCACGTTTGCACAGGGATGTAGAGAGGTAAGGGGCAGGGGGGCGGGAGGGAAACGGCGCGACCAAGTCTCATACACGTCACACACACACATTCATACACATAAGCGTACGATTTAAATTCTTACAAATAATAAAACTATTCACATTCTTTATTTACACGATAAAAAAAATATTCATATTACTTAAATCCAATTGCACCGATGAATCTTAACGTTCAGTTTTGCTTAAATCAATTTCATTCCCTGTTATTAATTTTGTTAAATTTCTAAACATATATAAAAATTGAAAAGTTGAAACATACGGAAAATATGAAATTATTAATTATTTTCTTTTACTTTTCGATACTTTCAAAAATGTACCAATTTTTCTAACGAGAAAGAAGATTATTCATATTTCATATATTTTAATTTAAATCTTATTATCAACGTTTTTTTTTTTTTATTGAGTTTTGATTTTAGTCAAAAAGAAAACCACATAGTAAATTAAATAATAATTAACAAATAACTATTATCAATTTCGAACCATTCTTAGCAAATATATACTACATTTTTAAACCTGTCGTTTAATTTTGATTAAATATTGTATTTTTTTCAATAAAAACAATAATAAATATTTTTTAATAAATTTTGCAATCCATTAGAGGATTATTTTATTTTATATTACCTTTAAAATTCTTAAAAAAATATTATCAGCCCAGCTAGGACCGCCACTGGTTTGGGCGTCGCGATGCACAACTATTATATTTATTACCGAACGTATAACCGGGATTCACTGCTACAATAACTCCGCGTCTACAAAAAATAGTAAAAAAAATTAAAAAAAAAACTGAAAAAATAAAAATACAAAAATATAAAAACCCCATTCGTATTGTTTATTTTCCGAAATTGATTTCATGTCAAACGGTTGGTACGCCTGCAGGGTTGCTTTGTTCTTTCGTTGCACGTCCGATTCGGCCGCATTTTTATCAGACTATTGCTATTTCTCTCTCTCATACACACACTCACACACACACACAGCGATTCATTATATTATATCATTCGGTATATTCGCGAAACTTTTTTTTTTACTTATTTTTAGTTGAAATATACAAAAGTATCGTATCATTTTTTGTCTTTATATATATATGTATATGCATTTTTTAAATTTTGTTTATTTGGGGAGATTTTTTTTGATTTGAAATTTATTTAATTTTAGTTTATTTTTCTGTTATATGCAAATTTTTGCATTTAAATCACATAAAAGTGCCAAATATAACATTCCCTATATCATTGTAATCATGAAACATTTCGACTCGCTTCTTCAACGGATATACACGTTTTGATCTTCCCTGAATCAAATGTGACTATTTTCGGAATGACGTCTGTGTGTCTGTATATCTGTATCTACCAAAATTGATATATTTTTTTGTTTTGCTTTACGTTCGTTTTAAATTTCAATTCGTTTTAAATTTCTGTGCCCCTTATATGTAGCATATCTTTGTTCGACGCATTGAATATATTTTTTTTGTATCAAATATATTCTGTTTGGACCACATGCAGATCGACACAAATAAAGTAATCAACTGTTTTTCAAAACCGATTTTAATTCGGCCATTTCGTTTGATGATCGCCACTCAAAAGATACCTGTATGCAGGACCGTACTCAACGGATATTTATACTCGTACAATCGTTTGTACATAGTTTTCAAAATTGTATTTAAGAACATAAATACAATATTTAATATTCTTGTTCTTGAAATACAAAAATGCAATAAGGGTTAACTAAATAAATATATAAACTATGGCAAAAACAGTAACCCCATGTTTGCGATTGTCGCATTGTTTGGGGTTGCTATATGATCTTGATTTATCGATATCACGACCCTAATTGTACTCTTATGTAGTTACAGTTATGTGAGTTGGAACGATAGTGCGATTTAGCTACGCTAGATGCCACTGACCGCACCATCAATCAAACACACAGAATGGCCCCTCAGCACACTGCGCAAATTGGGTAATCCGTGTCGACCACATTTTACTAGATATTCCGATCATACATTAATACCTAATCGACCAATATTTAATTGATAATCATACATTTCTTTCATTGTATATAAAGAATACTTTTAAACTACTTAGAGTGGAATTCTATATATATTAATAAAGCTTTATGATTTTTAAATTAACCCTACGTTAGCTATGAAACTCAATCAATGTGAATTATAAATTATAAAATTAATTTAACACTTTTTGCAATAACAATTAATTTTGTATTGATCGGCCTTTCACAGTGGGGTTAGGGGGGTTGTAACGAGTACGAAGTATACAACATATACTTGTTGGTATACAAGTTCAGACTGGACATAGAAAGCCACTCATGGCTGTCATGAGTGTTACGTTAGTCACGGGTGACGGCGCAACCACACTAAGTGAGGTTAAGATCGTATTCATTCAACAACTTCACTCTGCCACTAGTGTGAAGTTTGTCACACCACCGCCCTGCACCATTATCCATCTAAACTCTACCATTTTGTTATCACCCCGGCTTCAGGCGGGTTAACGCTATAACACGACTTGACCCAACAGAATTCTGTATATACAGCAAACTCTCAGTTCATTTTACGTCGATTGTTTCATACGAGAGTAACAATAATATCGTATTTGAAATTAGCAAATTTGGGAACACATAGAAAAAGGTAATAAGCTATCATTTTCGAAAATTGCTCGTACCGTTAAAAATTTGAGGGGGTCGGGCGGGCAGAGGAGGGCGAATAACACAGGACAGAAAACAAATGAAGCTAGCTTCATATGATATCGTATAGCTATATATCGTGGTCGGGTATACACATCATTTGTTCCGGCTCATTATCCATTTGTTAAACCAGCATAAAAATAATAATAATGGCGTTTGTCTGCAGTGAGCGAGCTGCGTTGTTATCTCAACGTGTAATAAAGTAGAAGTAAACAAGGATTCTTCTTTATCTATATCTATATATATATATATATATATATATATATATATATATATATATATATATATATATATATATATATATATATTTATATATATATATATATATATATATATATATATATATATATATATAGCTATATACTTAATAATAATCCTAACCCTACTCTAAAACATAATCTTTTTGAACATATCTCTCTGTTTTATGGAAACAATTGGTTGACTATATATATGTTTCCCTGCATTATCGAAATAATAGAATTGAGAATTGTTGTTGAATGTTTTGTTGGTTAAATATGAGAAAATAAAATTGAACGGCACGTTGAACATCAACAATGATTATGTCAGTCTGCCATTGTTATCATATACATTATTTTGTCACTCGTTTTCTGCTTCTTTTAACATTTTTGTTCTTTGACAATTCAACGACCATAACTGACACTGATTTCGAAACAATCAAACCATTTATAAAATTTTAAATTTATCCTATACGACCACAAAATTATGCTCGTTTACGAATTTAAACCAATGCATTAGGTTGTTCCCCAGCAAACACATTCTTTAATCTGACTTCCCTGAGATGTCGCTGAGACGTAACATACACATGTTAAGTCGCTGCAACATCACATAGATGTCACAAGATTCAAATTGTTTGCTGGATTACTACGCAGTTATAATAAATCTAATTTCACTATTTTCGGAATGACGTCTGTGTGTCTGTGATCGCTATAGGGCCAAAATTGTCGCACGTAAAATTGTGAAAAAGTTCCAAGAGTACAAAAAAAATGTACCGGGAATTGTTCTGACTAAAGAAATTTAAATACTCCGAAATTCCTTTCGCTCCAAAAATAATATACAATAGGTTGAATTAACTTCATTTTCTTTTATTGTTGAAATTTAGACAGTAGCTTATATATTGTGATACTTAATATCAAATTATAAGGATACTAAAGGAATGTTATGTGTAAATGAGACAAAAAAATACACAGAGCAAAGGTGGGTTGATTAATGTGCGAGTCATTATCGTGTTAGAGCGTACAGTAGCGACGCGGTGCGGCAAACACATGGCATCACACACATATGTTTCAAAAAAATGGCCTCCATTTTTTTTGTGTCAATTTTCACCCAAAAAAAATGCGATTATTATTTATAATAATACCTATAATAAGCTATTGAAAACGTATTATAAATTGATAGCTGTTGTTGGGCTCAATAGAGTCATTTGAGCCTCTATTGTTATATTGTTCTCGTATACCTGATTTTTGCTAGGCGCACTCACAATGCGAAAGCTTAAGTAATCGGTACATATATTATATATATAAAAACATTCAGATGCCTTAATTAAATGACATACGTTACTAGAAACATTCGAAGTTAGATATGAAATTTATAATTATTTAGATTTTTTATACAGTTTTAGTTTTCATTATTATTGAACTAGGTAGCAAGCTGGGGAGATTGGTGTTTGCTTCGTTTCTTGTTTAGCTTGACGTATTGTGCAAAATCGTTTTTTTTTTGTTGGCCTTTCAGTAAGAACGTATCGCGTGTTCAGTTAATGTGCGAAAATTACCGATTCGTCGCGCCGAACCGATGTGGGCAATCTATGAATTTAATGTACATCAGAAACAAAAAATATGTTTAAAATAAAATAAGAAATAATAATATAAATAATGGCAGTTTGAAATATAATTATAAATGTATTTTTATTAACATAAGCTTTCAGGCTGTCGTATGTCGTTTATTATTTCAATTATTTTTATGTGTTATTTTCTAGTTCTAGCAACAATTTTTCAAAAGCAAGATTATGTTAAAAAACGTATCTTCTAAAATGTATTAAATATATTCTCATAGAATTTGCGTTATTGCCTTTAATATATCAGGCAACCTAACCTCAAATACCGATAAACGTATATCACATTCGAAATAAAAAATCTGTTTTCTCTCTCATACATGCACATATACATAAGGGTTTAGGGTAATAGACGAGGGTTAAAGTTTCTGTAACTTTGTAAAAGATGTGTTTAATGATATGTAACAGATAGTACTTATCAATATATTCAATTTTATTGGTTGTAGAACTCATTTATGCAGAGCGAATATGTCGTTTGTATCACCGCTAAACAAATTTGCATCTCTGCATGGGAAATAGACGTTAGTTACACTGTAAAAAAGGACAGACAGTATTTCAAAATTATTTTTTCTTGTAATGGGATACTCTTCAAAACTGTCCTTATAAAACTGTCCTTATAAAACTCAAGTCTCACAAATGTCAAATGAACAAGTATATGTGTTGTGTGAATATTTGAATGTGTGAGTAGAACGCTTTGTTTACATATATTTCTATGCTATACGTCATTAAACATCGAGATATATATTTAATGTGAAAATAAATATACTGTGTATGAATAGAAGCAGTACCTAAGTTAATATATGCATTGTGAGAAGAAGTAAGTTTATTTATAATCACTGTTAGAGTTCACTCTATGGATAACTTCATGTATCTATTACTTGATATTTAAATACATATACGTCAAAATGCCAACAGTTTCTTGCATATTGATTTTAATGGATTCAGCCGTCAATTTGTATCAGTTTTAAAATGTACATTTACACAGTGTACTATTATAAAAAAATAATATATTTAAAAGGCTTATCTGAGTTAGTTCCCGATTTTTAAAACTTGGTTAATATTTTAAGTGGTACAATTATAGGCTAATCCCATTTTTTATTCACCAATATAATTATTCTCTTTTTGTTTATACCGTTAAATTAAAAACCCTTTTAACAAAACTTAATGCCCATAATAATATGGAAAAGTTAAGAAAACAAATAACCCTAATAATTACACTAAAACTAACCTAATGGAGAGACCAAAGTACGTACAAAAATACAGGAAAAAATATTTCTCATTACAAACATTTTAAATGGAAAAACTTTTTAATTCTGAACCTCGCCGCCGCTCTTGTCGCGTTCTACGGGAGGAGGGGCAAATAAAGGTATACTACCGAAAGTAATTGGTTCCATTTGCTTCTTCGAAACTTTTTCCCTTTTTTTACCGATTCGATTACCGGTTCCCGCTTTTCTCTCTTCAAAGAATCAAATTTGTGTGTGAACATACACACACACACACACACAGATAGAAACGACACAAATTTAAAAAGTCGCAAAAAGACGTTAGTGCTCTTTTAAAAGTTTTTAAAACATCAGAGCTACTTTACGAATAGGGGAGTGGGGGAGGGGGGGGGGGGGGTTCTGCAGTCTACCCTCAACCCCTCCCCCACTCTTTTGCTTGTTTTTTAACAAATTGTGTGCTGGTTGAACTGAAGAAAGTAACGCTTCAATTCGTTAAGTTTACATTGTAAAACATGGGGTGAATTTAAAAAATTTGGATTTTCTTGTACTTAAAATATGTGTAAATATTTTGTGGTATATTTTTATTAGCTTTCACTATACTATTATATTTAAATGTTGACATTCGTTGATACTGCGAATATCTAGAAACCATTTGATACATATATATCGATGATACAACATTTGCTAATTTCAAAAACGATTTTCTAGTAAATAATACATTTACCAGAAAACTTTTCAAATAAAACTTACAATTTTCATGATGACAATACTTCCTTTGAGACTACGTCCAAGAAAGTAAGCATTTGCATGAGTTAAGGCGTGCTCAGAGCAAACCAAATAGTAATTTTGATTAGAAAATTACAAATAATAAACTAGATTGTATTATGACAAGCAATGCTAACATTCCAAGCAACAAAATTAACACAATGTATGTGCTGTGAACGTTAACTTCGTATGCCATACAACAAACTAGAATGATTACTTATAATTTCTAAGCTTAATTACAGATTGTTTCGCTGTGAACAAACCTTTAACTACTATCCGTATAGATTTTGATGCAAATATAAAATGATTTGGTTTATTGAGGCGGTTAATAAATCATAAGAATAAATAAATAAATTGTGCCCCATTCCAGACGAGTCGTCTATGTATGACGTAGGACTGGCTGTCTGCCAAATAATATTTCGTACACATGTGTTGGGGAACAGGGGGCACTTAGATCGCTATTGTAGTTTGGATGAAACAGCAAAAATATCGTAAACCGTTCGTTTTAAATTTTAAATGAATGAATGTAAACAAGCATAAATCAAATATTTCAACATTGCTCGCTCGCTCGCTCACATGAAGAATGACTAATGATCATATAATATACATGTGTGTGTGTGTGTGTGCATGCCATTTCTTCACTCACAATACCTATAACCCAAGTTTTCTAACTTAAATACGGAAAATATTGGCGAAATAGTAAAATCTCTTTTGATTGCAATCACACTAAAATTATATGATATATGGAATGTTTGAATTGTTAAAATTTAAGTTTTATAAAAATGTTTGAGTTTAATGGGAATGAATATATAGAAATGTAGTCTAATTCCCGTCCTGTGCAATATCTATCATTACATTGAACCAATCAGTGTTTTAATGAAAATCGCAAAGTTTTCTTTGTGTGCTCGAAAACAATTGATTGCTTGCTTGGCGAGAGTTATTTTCCTTTTGGGGCAAACTTCGGTATAACACTGAACATATATATATATATACACCTTCAGTTAATCATGATTATAGAGCTAATATACGCAAATATCAAAATTGAATTTGGCTCGGTGACACGACACCTTCCAATACTAATTACACAAAGTTGCCGCTGATTCTCTTTGTCGCGAATCCACCACTAATTACCGCTACCGTCTAATATTCAATTTAATTATAAAACTTATATATTCTCTATATACCTACTGTGTATTAGACGCATTGGTCATTTGTATCAATTGTATTTATTCCTTTGGTTCTCAGTAACTATATGTATACTGTCTTATACGATTGTATATGGGAAAGTATTGAAATACTAGAGAGAGTTACAGTGTGGACATAAATGGTATAAATCGGCGAGTGGACCGGATCAGTTCGTGCGGATAAACCGGGCAATTTCCATACCGGGATACGAGCCCCGCACCGCCGGACAACCACTTGATTATAACCATACATTTGTTGATAGGTTTGCGCAATAAATTGTACAGATGTATGTGTGCGAGATACAAGAACAATATATAACAAAACAGTAAACCAACCACTAACCAGCAGCAGTAACTAAACAGTTAACACGCACTTCCGGTTAGGCCGCACAGATCAGTCTGCGCTCTTCCGGAATCATACAAAATACATACAAACATACATAAATGTATAAATGAAATTCTGTGATTTGTGAATTTGCCATATAGCACTCTTGTCAAAAAGGCAACGTGTCTCTGTGTGTGTGTGTATTTGCACAGGTGTAAATGAGTATATTGTTATATCGAGTGAATATTTCGCAGAAACGTGATAATAGGTGCGCGTTAAAGCTATTGTTTTTATTTTACAGTGTACTGTGAAACTGATGCAAAATATATTGTTTGCGAACAAAAGATTAAATGAAGTATAGAATATGCGTTTGCGAATATTCATGTAGCATATATACCTATTATATTATCACCGACAAACGACTATTATATCTGGTATTAGCACGCCGCATAATTATAAGCAAAAACACCTATAATATTCATTCTCCTTTTGCAATAAACGCATAGAATGTTTAAAATACATTTATATCATCACGCTCTTTTGTTCAATTAAAAGGGTAGATATGTTCGATACTTAATTTATTGTCACTAAATTAGAGTTGCTATTACAATAAATATATAATTTCCTGTATATACAATAAATAAGCGTGAGTAAATGTCACCTATGTGCCCCGAATTACCTAAATAGTAATTTAGTTTTTTTTTTTGTTCACTTGTCAAGTGTGGTAATATAATTTCTCGGTACGAATGTCACCATATGTCCATCACTGTTGACAATGACATATGTGAAAGTTGTAAATATATACAAAAGGCCACAATTATTTAATGTTAAACGAAATATGTACGTTAAACTATACGGTTTATTTACAATGTCATTTGTATACTATAGTATAATTGTTATAATTTAGCCATGGCGTTTAGATACGAACAAGGATTTTCGTCAAAATTAAAATTTTAAAACATAATTGCTGTATACTCTATTCAGTGTTTTTGACGTTTTAATGTTGGCTACATTTAAAACCAGAAGTATTCAAGGACAAATCTCATATACTGTGTTTGTTTTACCAGAAACAATTAGTTGGTTAATTAGTGTTTAAAGATTATAATTATTTCGTTTAAAATGTACAAATATGATTAAAATATTATTAAATGAAAAAACTTATTAAAAAAAAATCCATTACAGTCATAATATTGCTATTATAAGAACGCTTGACAATTAAATATCACGACAAGGCAACTGTCAAAAAAAAAGCAAACATAAGTGCACGCATCAATGCCTTCCGCTCACCAAATGAAATATATATATATATATATATATATATATATATATATATATATATATATATATATATATATATATATATATATATATTTATATATAAATATATATAAGTAAGAATATAAATTCATTTGGTGAGCGGAAGACATTGATACTTATAAGTATAGGAAACACAAAAAAAAGGCCTACCATTAATAAGAAAAACTCATTTTATCACAATAGACGAATGTTAAGATAGATTTTTTTATATTTTACGTGAATTTGTATCAGTTTATAAAAGCAAGTCTTGTACCACAACAGGCATTTAACTTCAGAATTGAGTTCTTATATCCTGTTTAAAAATTGTTTTTATATATATATGATACCAGTATATTAAATATGTATGACCTCATATCCCGGATAACCCCTATACAGCAAGCACAATACAGAAATATAAAAATTGAAAAAAGGGAAGGGAATAGTTTTGAGTGAAAAGTGCAATATCATTGTGAGCCGATCATCATCATCATCATCGTCATCATATAATTTAGGTATTTGTTTGAAAACGGTGACGATTAATAATGTTTCATGGTGCTTGCGTTTGAAGAGTAGCTACCAGTGCTGTAGCGCATTGTCAACCACTCGACAACTTCCGCTTTTTAAAGAACTGCCTGAGGGCCTATCGCCGGGGCAAAGGGGGGAACAGGGGCACAGCCCTTTCGCACACAATGCAATAACACACAATACATGACAATAAAATATACAGATATTATTTTTATACGCATATATTATCAACAACTGTAATTTAGTACTTCGTGTGTGTGTGTGTAGATGATGGACTCTATCATTGCTTTCAATGAGACTGCAATTTTTTTACGATCATAGGGGATGAACATTTTAAAGAAACAGTGGCGTAGAATTAATTGGTTAATACTTAAGTTCACAATGGTTGAAACGTGTAATATTTAATATTTTGAATAAATTTAAATTAATTTGTATGGAAAAATATAGAAAACCTATTACTTTTACAAACTAAATCTGAACCAATGGTTAAATACTTTTTTCACTCACACAATTTAAGAAAATAAAACATTCCGCATAATGATTTCTAAAATTTTATTATGACAATCTTTTAATAAATAGTAATACTTGGTATCAATAAGTAGTCAAACTTCGAACTAATTCTATAACTGCTTGGCAATTTTGCTTTCCAGTTTCTTAAACTTTAGGGTATTTACAAAATTAAGAGGTACAGGAATAAAAATATCTCGGGATCATAATTTGTTGGATTGGTTCAGCCGGCTCTGTGAGTATAATGTCGATGATTTGGAATTATATATATACGTAAACGAAATTTATTTATTTCATATTAAATGCCGAAGAAATATCATCAAACATTCAAGACAACATAAACCCAATTTTAAAGACTCGTCGTCGTTGTATAAAACAATAATTTGAATATTAGAAAAACTTGAATTTGGATATGTTCGTTAAATATATATATTCCAATAATGAATTATGTCACAATTAACAAAATGTTCTAATAAATCTATAAGTACGTTAAAAATTTGGAGAAATGCTGCTCTTGGTTAATTATTTGAATTTTTATAAAAAAATCTAAAATATCTTATGTTGACAAAGTTTTATCCAAATTGTGAGCCAAGGGGCTATAAAAAATAATAACAAAATTTCATTTATTATATCAAGAAAATCTTGAAAAAATTATAAGACATTTTATATGTTTTTACAGATTGTGAACCTGAAAGTAAAACAAAATATATTAATAATAATAATATTAAACGACCAAATGACTGTACTATATAATACAATATAGTAAAAAATATACTAGAACGTCTACTGTAGCAGATTTATAAACAAAAAATTATTTAATTTAAAATTGTTCAAATAGATAATTCCACGACTGTAAATATGTAAAAAATGTGCTTAATAGATATTTATTGTATAATGACCGCTCTGGCGGTCATGCATGTCCGCTATTACAAATGACGTTAATATTTGTTGCGAATAATTGCTGCGTTCAGAAGTGAATTTTTTCTATTGAATTTTTTGTTTGGTTGTCCGTTGCACTGGATAATTGAGAATATAACGGATTAGGCACATAAATATACGTTTCAGATGTATTGTACAATACAAAATTATATATTAGTTACATATATTTTATTGTTTTGATAATATATACACATTACACTACATTTATTTAAGCTGTGTGCATCACGTGCCCATATCTTATACAGTATATACCGTCAGTCTCTGATTTGAGAGATTTAGTGAATCACGTAGAGATAAAGAAAATGAGTATATATAGTGTTGATAGATATACACAGTGTAGGTATATTATATACACGCAAAGGCGTGAGTGAGGAAACAGATAAAACATAGTCATAAATATGCATGTTTTATTAAATATTAAAAGAGCTTACTTAGCGGCACTTCAAACGCCGTTAAGTGAACGCGCGTCGCGACGCCTCACCCACCGCCGTCCGCCGCCGCCGTCTCTTAAATTGGATCGCAATAAAATTTGCACTTTAGACAAATTAGCGACACCTCGGTTGAAGGAACATAACAAAAAAGAGGGGCGACACGATGCGACGCGACGCGACGCCACCATGTAGGATTTCACGAATAATTATTCGAATTCGTGTATATCTATAGCAGCATCACGTTTACGTACAGCCAATCAACGTAACGCATCGCAAAGGGATCTGACGCGATTATATTATTACTCGTTTTGGTTGAATATTCACGAATTGGCGATTTTCATTGCAAAATTGTTTCTTTCAACAAATAGATTTATTGTATTCGCCTACAGACTAGGTCCATCTTTAACCGCTTGGAGCGCCAATAATTAATCCATCAAGTAGTTGTTAATTTGGCCAGCAGGTGGCACTTATAGTGTCACTTTTCACTAATACACTAGTCATTATTAGATTTAAACAACAATAAACTTCAATTATCTATTAAAATGATCGCAGTACTCAATAAAAGACGCACCCTAAATAATATGTACTTGTCCCGTTGACAAGTAGAACAAAGATAGCAACAGCCTATATTATTGCGAGGGTTGGAATGACATATTAGGCGCGCTCTGTCGCGTACACAGTGGCGTGCCGCTAAGGGGCAGGGGCGCACGGCACTAATGTTTTATTCATTCGCCACCCCGCCGCACCCCTTGAAGCAATCGCCCCACCAAGCGTTCTCAAAACCTCTAGTATGTTAGCAGCTTAATTTGTGCTTTTATTATCCCAACTACGAAGCGGAAGTTGTGATGCTTTATTTAACCATTATCACCCTTAGGACCAGTGTTGCCAACCACCGCCAAAAATTCCCCTAACTATTTAATTATTGAATTATTGGGGTATTGATGGTTCAATGATTTCTAGCTCGTCGTATACGACAGTCCGTCTGTAACATTAGGGAATTAATTACATGTTGGCACAAAAATTACTTTCAAATAGATGAGTGTCGAATATCAAAAAAACAATAAGAATTTAAAGAATATTAAATGTGTATATTTTCGAATATGAAGAAAATTCTTTTTTTACTCGAAATTTCCTCCAGTGTTTAAGTCTAAATTTTGAATATTTTGTTGTTAATATGAAATATGTTTGGTTTTAAATTGGCCGGAGTGTGAATGTTGAACGCGTGAACAGACGTTATTGCCATGGACGGTGGTGCTGCGGCGGTGACGGCGGCCAAAGCAAGAAACTCCGCCGACCAACCAGAGAATGCGGGACCGGAGGAACCGCCCAGCCAATCAATGTCACGTGATTCACATATACACAAAACACACGTGCGACCAAAGCTTACATATTTCAGACACATTTCTAGTTATGTCATTTTAATTATGCATACATTTTTTACCTACTTATACATAGTGCATAAGAAGGTAATACAGGTATTCGACTATAGAAGTCGATCCGCTATATATATATAAAAAAATATAAAATAAAAAGGTATTTTTGGAAATGATATTTCAATCTAAAGTAAGGGATTATTCTTGCTACTTTGTCAATATCTCGAAATCGGTTTCAGAGAGAAAAATGATTTTAATAAAATTACACCATTTACTTAAAAATAAATATATTAAAATGCTTTGTTTGTTATTCTAATTTCAAGATATGATTTGAAGACAAAAACGAATGAATTAAATTAGTAACAAATAATGCAAATCTACAAATCTTGATAAATCACTTTAACCCTCATAAATATGAAAATTATCCATAAATATATCTAAGCTCATGTATGTCTTTTTGTTTAAATAAGGGGGAGCAAAAATGTCGGAAAGCCTCCTAAAATATTAGGTATATATATTAATTTGATTTAAACACAGTGATCAAAATGTGTATTTAGCGATAATTTGAATGTAATTTGTAAGGGAAGAACCTATAATAAAATCCATTTTCGGAAAGGGTGAGGGCATTGAAATAGAATTATAGATGTAGTGGGCGCACATATGGTCCGGGGTTCGAGTCCTGCAGATGCATGATGTGTTCATGATATGCTAATCCCTTCACTTTACACACACCAACACCAAAAGAGATGCAGGACACAATTGATAAAATCAAAATCTGATGGCTAATCATTTACATTTACATTACAATAACAGACACACTATAATATATATATAGTTAAGGCTTTTTTAATATATTTTTAGGCATCAGTGGTGAGTTTAGTTCATTGGTTACGGCGACAGATGACGCCCAATAAATGAACATCCTAACCCTAATTCATAAAAATGAACAGCAGGTTGAAGATTTGAACAATTGTTTGGAATTTAAATATATTTAGATAATCATCGAATACATATAGATATTATGTGGAAATCAGATATATAGATATATAGAGCAGATCTGTACATTTATATTCATATCATATCACCCTCAAAATTAATTCATTTTTACTTTCTTATACGTGATGTATAAAGGAGTAAATATTGAGATCACAAAAAAATTGTCCTCTTTATTAAAAGAAATAAATATTTATCAGTAATTTACAGGATTAGACTTATAAAAAATGTGTGTATTTCTTAGAATAATGCTGGCATTTATAACTAATACAGTAATAAATATATATATATTGATTGAATGATACATAAATAATTAATCCAAACATTCAACTATTGAAAAAATCTACTAATGCCACCGGGATTCGAACCCAGAACTTTCGGATTGAGGAGTATTAATCAGTTGTTCGCCGTGGATAACATAGCTCAAATGGTAGAGCCCCGGAGCGTAGATCCGAAGGTTCTAGGTTCGAATCCCAGTGGCATCTGCTGATTTATACATAAGTATATATATATATATATATATATATATATATATATATATATATATATATATATATATATATATATATATATATGTAGGATACAAAGTGTGAAATAAATGTACATAATATAAAGTAAGATAGCAATATGGGTGAAAGCAGGTAGTGTGAGTGAGTGAGTGAGTGAGACAGAGATTGAAGTAAAGTAGTGAGAAGAAAAAGCGTTGAAAATATGAATGTATAAAGTGTCTCCTGACGGCGGGCGTCGCGTCGCGTCGCGTCGCGTTTTAGTACATATAAATGGTAAATATTCATGGGGGCGCTGCAAATCGAGAGCTTTTATATTACTTATACAGTAAAACTGTGCGATGAAAGCTTTACATTACTGTATATATATACATATACACTTGTCTCTCTCAAACACCGGAAGCACTGTGCGCACTCAGTTTTACTTATTTCAACACCAACAACCAACACTGCTTTATATATATATATATAACATATACTACAACACGTATACTAAATATATTATATGCTGCAAACACATTCTTACATTTATTTACACTAAATTATAAATTACACTTTCAAGTGCAAAGTTTTACTTTACACACGATATTTTTAAGCAATCTGTTATCTTAACCGGAAGTAACAGTTGAATCCTGCAAGTTTTTCAATAACTCTGAAACGATTTGAGCAAGAGGTCTGAAGGCATCGGTGCCTGTACCTATGGTTGTTTTCATTATAGGCATTTGTGATAATTTGAAATAAATTTCTGGCACACACCAAACAGATTTAAATATATTGCAGTTAAAATGTATGTATCTTTTAGCCCAAACTACCCTTTTGCTACTAAAAGGAACACCATATCATAAATGTAAATGTCACTTTGATCTGATGTGCATTGCATTTAAAATAACTACACTTTATATTTACAGTTATCTTTTTCTACAAAGTGATGAACGCTCTGAAGCTGCAACAGTATTTGTGAGCATATATTTAAAAGCTTTTTCAATTTTACATATTACATTTTCTTTGCATGCAAATTTATCTAAAATTATTCATATTTTTTAACTAAAAAGCTAAAATGACAATTTCATTTTCAATGTTACTAAATATATTGTTCCGTAAATGCAGCCATTTTAAAGACTTCCAACTGTGAATTATGTCCAAAATTTAATTAACTTTTCGCAAATATACGAAATTTCGTTGTATTGCCAGATAATTTTTGAAAACACAATTACAGTTTACTTACTCCTACTCGGAAACGGTATTAGTTAGAGAAAAAATTACTCGTGAATAAGTTGAAGATAATGAAATTTTTAGCAACTTTTGTTTAAAATGTTTTTATGAAAAACGTACCATTTACTGAAAAATCAATTTGTAAAAATGGTTATTTTATAAGTACGATTTCAATCAAATAAAACATAATAAATATAAAATGTGAAAGGACAAAATAGTTGAGTGAAGGCCACTCCAGTATTTTTAATTAATGGACACACACACACCGAGTTTGGGAAAATTGACAAAACGTATTCAGGAGACCTCGAAACGGCTACATTCATAAAAATGGGTTGTGGCCAACGCGGGACTTTCTTTTACGTAGTTTTCATCAATATTTATTGATTATAAAAATATAATATTAGGAAATAATAATCCAACAGAAACAATTTGAAAACCAAGCTTACCTTATATAAATTAATGGGTTGAAAATTATACCAATACCAATTTGTAATGGTTTTGAACTAACTAACTATCAAAACTAAACAATTCTCTACAGAAATATTCTGAAATGTCATTTATCTAATTCAGACCATTTTGTTTTCTTGTCGAAATATTGACAGGCGCAGATGATCCGATTTATTAAGCTACATTCGAATCCATGACAACGTAAACAAGATTCTCATAATTTTCGGTAGCAGTTTTCTCGTAACTGGTACATTTATTGAAGAAACTTTTCAAACAAAAGTTGTGCGAAATATTAATATCTTTCATTATGAACATAACTATTTTTGCCGTAAGTGCAGCCGTTCTAGTGATATTGGAGATAGAACAAAAAATGCATAGAGTAAACATGCACTGCCGGTTAGAATATTCTTTTCAAAAATAGGAGGTGCACAACTAGACCATATACAAGTCTTAAGTTTGAAGTCTCATAATTTTACGTTGGACAGTTTCGGCTCTAGAGCGTTCACATACACACACACGCACACACACACACACACACACACACACACACACACAGACGTCACTCCGAAAATAGTCACATTCGATTCAGGGAAGCTCAAAACGTGTATATCCGTTGAAATCTCGAGTTCGATTTTTTTGGTGATCCCTATACTTACTTATTACTTCGTAAAAGAAAGTAAAAATGTAGCAATCTATTTTATTATGTATAAAGCGTTGAAGCGTTTAGAATTGAATATTATTTTTTTGGGGTGAATCAGTCGAATTTTGGAATTGTCGATTGAAGTTATATTAAATGATGTGATGATTAGCGTAGAACAGTGTCGCTGACGGTTGATGTGTGAATGACCACCAGAGGCAGCACTGGTCGTTGCCGTTGTACTGTGTATATAGCTATAGAATGGGTTTGCTTTTGTTCCCAGCTAATCAAATGGCCGATCGCCAATTGTTATAAATCGACATCTGTTCATGTGTTTCGCCTCATCGCTCAATGTGTTAAACAGAGATAACCCAACAGAAATTGGCTGCTCAAGAGCGAAGCACTACCAAAAATTACGATAATATATATATATATATATATATATATATATATATATATATATATATATATATATATATATATATATATATACTAAAAGTAGCAAGAGTATATCATAGTTCCGGAGAAGATATTGATTCAGGGATGGCTAAAATGTGTATTTCCGTTAAAATAACGAGTTCGAAAATGTTCATGATTACAAGATGTAAAAGAAAAGACGTAATCTACCAAAATAAATGTAATGCAAATGACAGGGCCATAAACCAGTATATTCTTTTTGGAATCGAATGAAAATAACGTTGATGATCGCAATTACTGTTGCAGTGTGAATCGAACCAATTTAATGTGACAGTGTTACATTAATGCGCAATTACTGCAAAGCAAACATGAATATCTGCGGCATTTTTCTATCCGTTCGTTCGTTTGATTGCACGTACTTTATTATTTCATTTTATTGCGCGAATCAACTTGTACTTTTATTTCTACCATGTAATGTGAACTGTGTAAACAGACCGCTCTGAGAAAACAAGTATCAACCTGCAATACACATACAGACAGACATACATATATATATAGTTTTTGTTTTTCTCATAAAGTATAAATATACAGTTGCAATAATATTTAATACCGTTTTTGGTCTTATTTGTGTCAATTAAATATTTTTATTTGTGACAGCTGGTGTAAATATTCAACGAACGTATACATACATGTAATTATTCCCATTTCGGAATGTACTTGGGTGGATTACGGGGGCTGCGGGTGCGGCAGGGGTTTCACACCTCACGCACATATAAGATGGAATCATTAATATTTTTAATTTGCAATTAATTTCACACATAAGGCAATCAAGCGGCCATCAAGTAATCATTTCACTTCAAATATAAGAAATGTTTTTGATGCGAACATGTAATTGGCCCTTCGCCACACAGGACCGTACCAGCACCGTCAGAACATTCATTTTCATGGGAACTGCACTAAAATCGATAGATACACTTTAAATAATAAATTTATCAAATAAAATATGCATAAAATTGATTTTAGTTGTGGATTTATAGATTATATCCATGATTACTTCATATTTATTGAATTGTTTCATGATAATCGCAGTATGAACCAATATCAAAATTTAAAATAAAGTCTCATCGAAATATTTATTATTATATTATTCTTTTATTATGTGTTGCCATTCGAAATATAGATGTATATTTTCAAACATTTTTATTGAATTAACAATAATAGTTATTAATTTTGTTAATAACAAGATTTGGTACGCGTAAAACGCACCAACGCGTAGAGCATTAGGTAAAATATGCGTTGCGAGCTGTGGTATTTAATTATTATGGTTTTTGGTTAACAATTTGAAAAAATGTTATATATATATAAAAAGTCTTACAATTTTTGTAGATTAAATTGATAAAAAGAGAATTTTTTAGTTCATATATTAAAATTCAAAATTATAATATTTAATAATTTTTTTCGTGCTTTGGGTTAACAAAATGAAAAAATCTTGTAGATATAAAATATCTTAGAATTTGTAGTAGAGTTTTTGAGTGTTTTAATTATTTTTATAAGGACAGTATTAAGGGGGGTTCTAAATTTTGGGGCCCTATAACTCAGGAAGTATACAGGCGATTGAACTTAAACTGCGAGCGGATTCAAATGGGATGCCAAATAAAATGTGTACCAAATTTGGTGTGAATCTGTTCGGTACTTTCAGAGGGGTAGAGGGCACAAATTTGGTCTTACGAGCGACGACTAACATCCAGTTATATATATATATATATATTTGGATTCAGGGCGACGAGACAAACACTTTTTGTTAATGATATTTATTGAATCGAGAATACTACAGACACACGACCGAGTGCTTTAGCTTCTTCGGTACTTCGTATTTGGGCTAGGTGCGTCCCTGTGCAGTGTTTCGTTTCATTTCTCGCGCATGTAATATGTTCATTGTATGTGTATATGTGCGTATGTGTATATGTTGGTTGGTTGGTTGGGTTATGATCGAGTGACAAGGCCGCTTGATTGATGAAGCGAACAGTAATTACATTCCCATTATTAACTATTAATGTCCAATCCTACACTGACCACATAGGTTTAGGTAGGTAGGTACTCTTCTTAGGTACATATACCTCTAGCTTCACTCTGAGATTATTGTATTATGTGGAATGGATGGACCACTTATAAGATCCTGATCTGAGATCTTGTATTATATTTTGTACCACTAATAACACTAGTAGCTACTAAGACAATGCTGACACTAATACATTAAATAATTATAATCGAAATAAAAAAGGTTACTGCGTTAGAAACATAATTAATAATAAACTGATTTGAATTTTGTTTCTGGTCAAAATTTACTTATTGCTAGGTTTCTTAAATCGTACCACTATATATACCACCACAGAAAATGCAATGCATTTAATGTATAATGGATTGATCTTGTAAAAGTGTGTTAATTGAATTTATAAATGAATATTGATGTCCTATATTTTAAAACATTCAATAGGTTGAAATTCTTATGTTTCTTAAACGCAATGCCAATGCTAGGACAACAACACTATATGGCATGTTTTATCGCAGTTTTAAAATGATAATAGCTCTGTACACGTATGTACGTAGATTTTTCAAATGTACGTATAAATACCGCTTATACCATTTTCTGTAATGGTAGATAATACATATCCTGAAGCGACCCCTGCTCGCCTGTAATCATACACGACTGCAACTGCAGCGCACCTTACTTTCGGTGGCTGTAGGGTGAACTATTAACATACTAAAGGTTTAGCTTTGTGTGATTGGCTAAAAAACGGTACCAAAAATAAATAAAAAGGGGAATCATCTTTACAATGCTACCCGTCTTTAAAAGCACAAATCAGACACGATTGCCGATAGCTATAGTCATGATCCTCGTGTGTGTGTACGTACACATTATCATTTTACTTACACCTTGCACGGCCTTAAACAATTTGGAAGCTGGAAGCATTCGTGCTCTCATCAATTGGGTTCACCAGCAATTTTTGATTTTTAATGTGAGAAGAGTGGACTACACTCAATATCATGATTTATAGATATAAATATTCTAGAATAACTAATATTGTTATTTAATTTTGCAAAAATAATAGTAATTTTATTGAATTAATTTCGTATTTATTGTAATAAGTAAGATTTCAACGGATATGCACGTTTTCACTTTTCCTGAATCGAATGTGTGTGAAAGCTCTAGAGCCGATACTGTCGAACGTAAAATTGTGAAGCTTCAAACTTAAGACTTGTATATAGTCTAAATGCGCACCTTTTATTTTAGAAACGAGTATTCAAACCAGAAGTATTCACTAGAACGGCTGCACTAATGGAAAAATTGTTATGTACATAAATGAAAGATATTAATATTTCGCACAACTTTTGTTTGAAAAGTCTCTTCCAAAAATGAACCAGTTTCGAGTAAAGCGCTTTGGAAAATCTTAAAATTCTTATATATATTGTCATGCCTGAAAATAGACCTGACCGATAAACAAAATAGAAATAATGTATTTCATTTTGTACTGAGAAGATGAATTTTATAGAATCAACATTTATGTTTCATATTGAAGAAACAATATTTGTTAACATAATAAGGTTAAATTGGTACAAGTATTGATATATTTTGACAGTTTGTTTGGAATATATATATATATATATATATATATATATATATATATATATATATATATATATATATATATATTCTAATAAAAACTACGTAAAAGAAAGTTCTGTGTTGGCCACAACCGATTTCTTTCTTTTTAATTGCTATAAAAACCACTTCTCAGACATTGAACGAAAAGGAAGAAATCTGTAGTGGCGTCCAAAACGTGAATTCAATCTAAATAAAATAGTGTCATGGCACTGTAAGTGTTAGATCTGGGCATAGCGAGGTAACATAACGCGATTAATTCGAATAATGAAATGTTGATTTATAGGCGCGAGTGTACCCGCTCCCCTAGCGGCGAAACGGCGATGCTCACAGAGAGGCGGGTAAGATAAAAGTAGCTGATGGTAGCTGGGACAATTATGCTACCTGTACCTACCTGACGATCCCGAAACAATCATTAATAACAGACACACACACACATCCACACCGCTATATTGCTATCTTATTTCCACTCTCAGCTAGTCTGTATAGTGGCGTCTTCTTCACTACTTCCACCATTTTATGAAATTCGTTACGCGATGTGCCCCCCCTTCCCCCGGCCCTGATGCGCACTCGACAATGCCTATATACGATACACTCTTTTATTATTTGTAAGTGTTTTTTTTTTTCATTTATTTATTCTTTTAATGATAAGTTCTTCTTATTATATTATTTATTATGTAGTGAAAATGTAATTATGAAGAAACAATGCTGTTATCTTTAATTGGTTTACTTGTAATTTAATCTCGGGCCTCGTCAATCATTTTCGAGGTGCTTCTGGTACTCTTGATTCGAGGCAAAAAATTCCGTAATATATTTATTGTCATTAATAAACTAAGTAACTATTACAGATATCTTGTTTCGTTTTTCTGATGAATTTATGTTCAATTTTTCACGTCAGAACTTTAAATCATTTTTTTGTTGAAATATTTTCATAAAAACTCTAATTGCTGTATTATGGAATGCTTTTTAGAACCATTGGTATCTTCAGAAATATGAGGTTTTAAAATGCGACGGTAACTTCTGCCGACTCATATTTATAGTTTACCAAAATTGGTCAATATAAGAGAATTTCATTTATAATTAACCCACGCCTTCGATTATCCATTAATTTACTATATAATCAACATTTTATTGAGATTAAAAATAAACATAATACCCGAAATAGAAAAAATATGTTTCACACAATAAAAATAGTTTCAGAAACATGGTTAATTTTGTTCTTAGAAATAATTTATGTTCATAATTGAGAATACATTATTTATTTTATAAAAAACTTCCTCAACACTAGCAAAAAGGCTTTCTAATCCAATCTCATTGTGATAAAATAATGATTGATTTAAAATAACCCCAGCTAACGAAATTTGTTGCATATTATTCATTTTACGTTCAAATTGTTCGAAAATAACTATTTACGGTGAAGTACGATCTATAGATCTTACAATGAGGCACACAATTGCATCATAAGTTAGATATAATAGACAAACATCATGTCAAAAATAGTCAAAATGATTCGTGATAACAATACTTCCTTATATACATTCGTATAAGAGTGTAAAATAATAATAAATAACTAGCAGAGCATATGGAAACGTTTTGTTATGTTCTGTTGGATGAAATTCCTTGAAACTAATTTTTCCTTTTGCAAATTTACTTCATCAGTTGTTTCAATAACAAAGTAAATAATTAGCCGCGTTCAATTTTTTCGTACAATTTTTTTGTGACTCAATATGTTCATATAAAGACAAAACCCGTTTAGCGGACAATCTTAATTAAAGTTTGAAAAAGCGCACAGGAGAACAAAGTAAAGAAAAAGAAGTAAGTAACGTTGAAAATCGAACCTAATTACCGATCGATCGATTTATAAAAATAATCAAATGGTTAATTAAATGTATATAACTGTGGTGCACTTTAACAAGCATTCTCACCAACTCGAACATTGATGCTCATTTATAAAATCATATACGGTATTAGTAATGTTGAACAAAAACAAGAATGACTTCATTTTCTCACCGCGTTGTTGATTCAATCGCAGCTATAGCCATGGTGCATTTGTGTAATTATCGGTAAAATACTTCTTGAATAGATACATATACATACAAACATCCACACTACACTACACCGGTAAAACAAACCAAAACAAAAACTAAATCATAATAATTGACTGGCGATTTGATATATGTGCGAGAAATATCTTGTCGTTACTCAATGTTTTTGTCTTGATCGAACATTGTATTACATTATTGACGGGCAGTACACTCGCTATTTTACTTGTCTCTTTGTTGAAGTTCTATTTTTTCTTATTAATTCACAAATAAATGGAAGATTGTATTTCATTGTGCAGAACGCTTTGTTTATATGTTTCTTTGGTTACTACCACTGTCAAATCAACCAATACTCTACAGGAATACTCTGAAATATCATGTATCTAATTGAGTCTTTTTTGTATTCCAGTCAAAATATTAACAGGCGCAGATGATCCGATTTATTAAACTGCATGCACATCCATGGCAACTTAAATAAGATATTTAAGATTTTCCTTAGCAGTTTTCTCGTAACTGGTACATCTTTTGAAGAAACTTTTCAAACAAAAGTTGTGCGAAATATCAATATCTTTCATTATGAACATAACTATTTTTGTCATAAGTGTAGCCGTTCTAGTTTTATTTGAGATAGAACATGCATAGAGTAAACAGGTACTACCGATTTGAATATTCTTTTCAAAAATAGGAGGTGCACATCTAGACCATATACAAATCTTAAGTTTGAAGTTTCATTTACGTTCGATAGTTTCAGCTCTAGAGCGTTCACACACACAGACGTCATTCCGTGAATAGTCACAGTGTATATTTTTCATGATTACAATATTTATTACTTCGTAAAAAAAGTAAAAAGAGTTTGAATATTAAAAAGAAAACATTATTTGTTCTAAATAAAAAATATGTAAATTTCATCGTTTAGTAATTGAAGCATTGTAATTGTAGACTCCTGAAGATGGCATAAAGGATGCCGAAATGTAGGGTGGAATACAATAAATAATTAAAAACGACTGCTTTTCCCAAGAGACTCAAATTGGATTGTCTTTTATAACAAATCAGTCAAGATGAAAATAATGTGTTAATAATTTTTATATCTTCGATTATATGGTGAGCTGAAGGAACTGGTGCCTGCATCTATGCTTGCTTTGCATCAATAAGATGCTATTCCAAGGAAAATAGTAGGAATGATATATGATTAGTGAAATAAAAAGTAATTTGTCGAATACTGAGAATAATATTCAGTGTATAGCTAGATATGTAATTAGCAAACAATTGACATCATATTACATATTAATTAGCGACATGTTTAGCCGTAATTTTGTTCTTAGAATCTGAATTGACCATGATGATAAAACATATGTTATACTAGTACCATTTTTTGATCAGCTGCAAATTACTGATGTGAGGATTCATGAGAAAACGTTACAATTATTATTATAAACCTATGAATATTTGATTAGTTCGGGTTTATGATGACGGATATCCCGCACGGCATAGACGGCGCATCAGGGGCACATACTCGCTTCATTTAATAGTATATTAGTATTATACTGCTAAAGGATTCTAGTAACGCCAACGGTTGGTCGTGTTTGCTGTGGCCGGGGCAAGTTTTTGTACGACACCGAGCTGTCATATTGCTCGCAGTAAAAGTACATATTGGTAATTTATTTGTGCGAACTGCGCACATATATACACAGTGTACACCTATATGCTATATGTGAGATATCTCATCGTGTATTACTAAAATGATATACGCGTTATCGCTAATCAGCTTGTTTCACATGTTATTAGTGCGAATGATAATCTCGGCACGGTCACACCGCCACCAGCAACGGTACGGCACGGTACAAAAAACGAGCCATCAATTATTTATTTGTTGTTGAATCGAGTTATCTATTGGGCTACTAGCTACTATACCAAATACTATTATAAATAGTGATTCGAATAGTAATCTGTCGTTATAGGCTATATATTATTGGGCCGACTAATACGAGCTGTATATATTAGGCTACTGGTTTCTGTGGGTGCAAGCGAGATAGAGCCTAATCGAAGAATGTATCTCTGGTTCGTATAGGTATAGTGTGTTTTTAACCGGCGATTGTGGGATCTAATTTGTCAACAAATTCCCATATCATATCGGCCAATCAATTCGACAATAAGTCAAATATGTGAGAGTGGTGTCTGGGCGCGGGCACTAGTGCTGCTGGCCGATTGTAAATCACGTTACCTGGTGTCGAATTACCAGTGGTCACGGCGACTAGGTCTTCGTATTCGGTATCGCCTGGGTAACTGAAGCTAATATGATTTTCATATATTATAAGTATTATATTTTTGATAATGTTTTAAAATGTTACACTTCCTGTTCGGTTCACTTATTGCTTCATTAATCAATTATGTTTTGTATCGAGTAAATTGGATATTAGGGTTTCTGATACCTTACAGACCTTCCTAGCCTATTACTAATTTATGTTTTAAATCAGTCTTGTTGTTTTTATTTTCATTACTTGCTTCATTAATCATTTATATATATATATATATATACTTTGTATACAATCAATTAAATATTACAGTTCCTATTGTTAAGTATATGTTTATTTCAATGGTACATATTTTAGTAAATATTGGTATTACATACCCATGGACACATATTTTATAAAATTACTAATTTCAAACGTGATTTTCTAGCTATTTAATGATTTTTAGTTCGTCAATTGGCAGTCTTATGGGGAACAGGGTTGCAATATCTCTCCCATAAGCGCTGTGAGTGGAACAGAGACTGACATACGTATACGTATGAGTGCGAATAAGAAAAGATACATCATAAAAGTACAACTATAGTGATATAAATTAGCGTTCAACACGGTATTGTCACAGATACCATTGGGTAAATAGTTAAACATTTATTCAGTTATTAAATAAAAGAAATGTAAACGGAAAAGCGATACAAGACCAGTAAGGGGTTGAACATTCCGCTATTATATTGCGGTTAACCATTTAAAACCATAAACGTGTCAATTGGGCGTAAGCTTGTTAGACCATTACATATGATAAATTGATTTTTACAATGTTTTCTTACAAATTGTCCTATTGAAACGAAATGTATTTAAAGTTTCTACACTTTTAGAATCGCTTTTTCGTTCAGCAATAAATATGAATACAAGAATTTTTGAATATTCACTAAATCGATGACATAAACCATTTAAAACGATTTCTAGTGTAGTTCATTAAAATAAGAATTCATTTTATATGAAACTCAATTAATGCGTTCGAACTTGACAATGTTTCACTAATTCTGCTCAAGAATCAGTTGGTGTGGTTGTATGTAAGAATGTGTAAGTTTGTTATTTCTGTTTAATAGCAAGCAAACGACAAAGATAGGTAGATAGTATCATCTGATCCGGTCAAATAACAGTGCAGGTGTCACCACAATAACTTATTTTTATTTTTTGCACAAGGATTTGATATTTAAACATTCTTTTATAGTTTTTTTTTTAATTTTATGATGTGAAACACGTCAGGTAAGTCATGTGTAAATATATGTATGGTTTTAAACACCTATTAATCAATATCTTGTATCGTGTTACAATATTTTCATTGATCACAATTGATTGGCTAATAATTTGTCATCTGTGCCTAAACTCATGCGTTATTCAACCATTTATTATTACTGATTAATTTTATAAGATAACATTTTATTTACATCTCGAAACCGGTAAGATTAGGTTAAACGCACCTATGCGTCCAGCTCGCTGGATAGAATCAGCTAAAAACAAGTAGCGAGCATAACAAAACGAAGATTGTAATGCCTTCTATTGCTGGCTAGATTAGTAAATTTAGCCAGCAATAATGCAGATATTGGAATAGAATAAAGTAAAATTTTCCACTTTTCATCAATATTTTACTAATTTGTTTATACAATTACGAATGAATTTTGAAATGAGTGACAGCTGTATAACAATAATTACGAATGTACATACATATATATGTATATTATGAAATGTCTTTAAATATGGTATGTGTAGATAGATATACGTTTGAAATACAATAAACGATATTTAATTGACACATACAGAGGTAAATTATCGTTTGTAAAGTGGATATAAGAAACAGAAAATATAATTATAACGATATTAGAGGCACAAGCGGCTACAGCTAAGGCCTCACTTCAAATGTGTTGGCATTAAAATCAGAACGACAATTCTTAGAAGTATTATTACAATTCTTTTTACAAACATATACATACAACGTATTATTATTAATATTATTATTTCGTAATAATTTTGTTGTAAAATATCATCATATACAGAAGTTAATTTTCCATTTTGATTTGAATGCAACATTTATTAATATCAAAAGCAATTTTCTGTATGTAAATAAACTGCATGTTTAATAGTGTGACATCTATAAGCTGTTTAAGTAAACACGAATATAAAAACATGAAGTAGTGGATCAGGTAATGTCCTTATATCAGGTAAACAATCCATCGTCAGTGTATATAAATGTAAGATACAGTTGACCACCAGCAGTACAAGTCTTCGTTTACAAGTATAACAGATGTAGAGTAGTTGATTTGGTCCACTTGGCGATCGAGTGGATTCATGATGGGAGGTCTGTCCGATCAGAAATTTAATACAGTACATTTAATCGAATTTTACGCGTTACGAACTTTTATTATAATCAATATTGGCATCAACTATTTTTTTGATCCCTCTTATAGGGACAAATAAAACATAAATAACAAAAATTAAATATTTATATTCGAATCATGTCACTTTTTGAGATATTTTAGCTGTTTAATATATTATTGCTGGTGGTCGCCTTATTACAATTCGTTTCACGTCTCCTTAATTTCAAATATTTTAACAATAATAATATATAAATGATTTTTATCATGAAATTTTAAAATTGCTGCAAGTCCGAAACGGTTTGCGTAAGTGTTATTTTGCACACTTGTTAATCGATTTAGAATACTATTTTGCTGTAGGATTGAGCAAAACTATTAATTTTACAACAATTCTGGTTCAGAATTGAGATCAACATATTAAAATTTAGTTCTATATATATTTTGGTTTTAATCTAATGAAATATATTTTCTGATGGATTAATTGTAATAAAAACAATTCTAAATGTAACAGTAATTCCGTTAAATATAATGCTGTGCGCACTTCATTTATTCCTTTTATCTAAGAGTGCTCTGATGCTTAAAACAAACAATTATTAAAACAAATTAAGTTAATAACAATGATTTGCCAAACAAAAGATCATTCAACGTTGCCCAGCAACCCGAATATTAAATATTCAAATTTTTAGATAGTTGGATAGATAATTATCATTTTATATTTTATATTATTAAACAACACACAGGCAAAGTGAAGGTATATAATTAGCATAACCAAATATCTACAAAATTAACATAACGCATCAGATATATATATAAATGTATGTATATAAGAAACAAAAACTAACAAATTAAATTCTCACAACAATTATTAATAAAAGTCTTTTTTGAATGCCTAATCATACAAATTTACCTGCCTTTAATACGCAATGCAAGTATTTACATTAGAAATATGCTGATTGCCCGTTATTAAAATGCTGGGATTAATTATATTAAATTCAATTTAATTAGCTTTATTAATTAGGCTGCTTAGCTCGTAATAAATAACTTTTGAATTATTCAAATTTTATACGAAATTCTAAATATAAAACCTAATAATAATATCAACAAATTCGCAGTGCTCACTGAACTTTCTTGAACGTATATTCAAATTATATTTATATTGTAATTTTTTAATATATTTACATTATTTTAATGGACATAGATGCAGACACCAATGCCTCACGCACGCTTCCACGCTATACATAAAATCAAAGTTTATAAATAATGTATATGCACAATAAATCCCATACATTTCCAAGTATATTTCCTTCTGAGAGACAAGCGTAAAACAGTGATATGCTGGTAGTATCATCAACGATTAATTAATACATATTCAAATAAATTCAAATGTATTTTAGTATATAGAGATATAACTCGAAGTATCGATCGCAATAGATCAAATGTGTGTTGGCTTATCTCACGACACATCTACAGATTGATAGCGTATAATCATCATTAAATTACAAACATACCGAGAGACCGATTTACTCGATTACAAATATACTAAACTAAGCAAACATATATACAACCACTTCTTTTATCAAGATAACTCGAGCATTTTTACGGTGTTTCGCATTCTAAACAGCTAATATTATATATATATTTTTTGCAAAACATTTTCTCTTGCTAATGATCTTTGGGAAATATTGGTGTATTGTGATTAGTTAAATGGTTTGGTGACCGCTGGTCGCCGGTCAGTTGTATTGTTTGGGGGCACAGCACTATTAGCGGTTTGTTTGAGCCGTTTTGCCGCAAATCACACGCCGTCACTCACTGGATGACTAATTATTTAGAAACTTTTCGGCTTTACTAATATTACTATTCCATATTGAGTTCCAAACAACATCCTAATGAATTGGCCACCTACAATATACACCATAAATGGTGCCATATGTTTTTAAATGCTTCCCAGTATAATTTTACATTAAATATACAGAAAACTCTCGTAGCACAAAATGGTTTTTATAAATCGGTCTTATCCAAGACTCTCTCTCTCTATAATCGTTATTGATAAATATATCAGTAGTAAATTCAATTTAAAATCAATCAAAATTGGTTAAAGTTCCGTGGGCGCGTTGACATGAGATGGAACTATGTATATGGCAGGCGTATATCAAAAAGAGATAGCGATAGCTGTGTCTGTGTGTGTGTCTGTGTGTTAGATTGAAGTACAAAGTCATTAATTAATGTCACCTCTAGCAAGTTAATTAGTGAACCGCGGGGGCGCTAATGCTTGCCTCTTTGTGGTGGGGCATGCCGACACATACAACCACCCTCCCCCCTTTGCACTACTTCACCACCCCTTCACCACTCCATAGCCTTAATACACTACGCCCAAATTTATAAATGATTAAATTTTAATTTGCTCTACTTGAGAGTCTGTTATTTATATTCGGGGTGCGCATTTCATCACGGCAAAGCTAGAAGCATTGGTGCTATATTTTCTCTATGATGTGTATGCATTTTTATAAGATAGTCTTGTGCTGGTCACACCAGATTTTTATTAATATATTTAATTAGTAAAAAAGAAATGTATGTATAGTTAAAAATGTGATTTTCGGTTTCACCCCATTAAAATAGTCGCTAAATTCAAGTGGTGTCGAATCTCGCTTAAGTTCGGTTTAAACGAGTATTTTCGAATGTATGTACGTGTGTTAGTTTGAAGGTGTCGCCTCTAGATGTTATACCTGAGAGGTCCGTTTGATACGTTCACACCAGATAGCATCGAAGACCAGTTCCAAACCTTCAATTTGTCTTTTTGTTCTTTTTTACACACACACACACACACACGGTTGTGATGAGATTCAAACTGATTCTAAGCTATTCGGCCCGCTGAACTTTTAAATATCTTAAAATTTAACAAGATCAACCAAATGACATTTAAACGACACTGATATTTCGACAAAGAAAACTAGATCAGGGCCGTATTCAGTTCAAATATTGTTTTCCATACATTGCTTTTAAAATTCTACAATATTTCATTCGGAAAAACCGAATACGAGGCACGAAATAATGATTTATAGAAATACAGAAAAGAAACATTGTTAAAAATACAATGAGAATTTACGTAATTTTCCAAATTTTAGTAAAACAAATATTTGTATTAGATAATTCTACGTTACATATAAAAGATATGTAAATTTACAACAATTTTGCATTACGATAAATGTTGATAAACTTGTTTGCAAATATATACCTACTTGTTATAAAATTGACATTAAATTTGTGCATTTAATTCTTGGAATGTGGTTCACTTATTACCAATATTCTAAAATGAATAATCGAGATAATTCCGTACTAATTCGCATTGGTGTAGCATACATTTATATTTCTAAGGGCATATTCTCTGGTGCTAGCATTAATGCTTCCAGATCATTGGTGGAAACATAAACGTCTTGAATAATACTTATACTAGTTTAATTTATCGCAGTTTAAGGAATAAAATTAAACTATATTGCTGTCCGAGTTATATTATATCCAGGGCTTTGCGTAAACGTAATTGTTGATAATAAAACAAATCGCTTACTGATTAGTTTCTTTCTTCTTAATTATTGTAAATATGCAATTAAATTAAGAAATCAAGGAAAAAAGCCACGTGCTCTTTGAACAGCATGTGCGGCGACGCGACGCGACGGCGCGAGCTAAGATCGCGAAAACCATTACATTATAAAAATTTAACTATAAATAGTACTTATGTGTGTATATGTATGTTTGCATGTAATGTATCGTGTAAAAAACAAATGAGTCTTTTCGAAAAAAACAAAACAAAATAATGACAGCCTAAGTTTGACCATTAGAACAACAAATCGCAGTTTTCATTACTGTGCTACTATCATGTGATATTATGGCGAGTACAGCGCCGCACCGTTCTGCGGAAATCACCGGCATTAGCGTGGAAAAATTCCGGTTATTTTCAAAGTAAAGTTTGCACATTAACGTTCTTAGAAGTGTGCAACAACATTATATATAATCATATTACACACACACACACACAACATAACCCCTATATAACTATAATAATATAACAAATCATAATATCAACACATTGAACATATATTTTCAGTAAACACGCGCACACAAAGCATAACTTTGTTGCAGCGACCCTTAAACCTGTCATTTAATACCTAACTATAGTTTAGTAAGTGTATAAATCTCAAATCAATTTTGATTGATTTAATTCCTGAATTTCAACAGAATTAAGTGATAATACATATTAATTTTTTATAGTGCAAAACTGTAGCAAAACATGAGCATCGGGTCAAAGTCCGTGCGCGATCTCTCAAAGACAAGTAGCCGCTATAGCCATAATATACTACAATGCCCCCCCTCTCCCCCTCCCCCCACCTGACCAGTCGAAAACTTTGATTGATCACTTTAGATTCGACCTCCAAAATTATTCGTTAGTTATTAATTAAATCTGGACTGAACAACGACTATCTATTAACACAGTGCTTAATTAACACAAATATGCGTTCAAAATTATTTCTAAAAATTTATTTGAATAAAAAAGTTACGAAAATCTCATCTAGTAAAACATTTATTGTATATACTACGAACCTGGTGCAAGTTTGTTCACCCCTTCGTCTCCAATCTCCAGCAAAATAGTTGAAAAGATCCAAAATGTACACACACTAATTTTTATTTTCTTTTACGATTAATAAGTATTAAGGGGGTTTAAATTTTAAGGCCCTATAACTCGGGAAGTATACGGGCGATTGGATTTAAACTGTAAGAGGATTCAAATGGAATGCCAAATAATATGTGTAGTAAATTTGGTGTAAATCGCTCCGGTACCTTCAGAGGTGTAGAGGGCACAAATTTGGTCTTACGAGCGACGACTTACATCCAAGTATATGAGTTATATATATTTTTGGAGCCAGGGCGCCGAGACAAACAGGACATTTTTTGATACAGATGCACGCCCGATTACTTTAACTTTTGTACTTCATACGGCGAGCTAAATACATCAAAAATCATCATCCTGCCCTGATCCCGCGTTCATTAATCGCTGTAGGTATAGAAGGTAGCTGCAGAATATGTTTTATGTAAACAAAAAATTATGATTTGAACAAATTATAAATAAATACGCATAAATAATTGTTATTAGTCGTTTGTTTTGTAAGTGTTTGATTTTAATTGAATTTGTTTTAATTTTCAACTCGGTCTGACAGTTGAACGTTGAAAGTGGAGGCCAGTGCCGTGTTGTGAACGGCAGGAGCGGAGCGGTTTAATTATATAAAAGAGTAAATGTAATTTGACAAATAAAACTCGGAATAAAGGTATTATGGAAGATTCAATTAATTGTTGGCTTTATAATTACAAATGTCAAATTATTTTTTTCAATTAAAATGCCTTATTTTATTATATATATATATATATATATCTACATTTATACATACATACATATATATATATATATATATATATATATATATATATATATATATATATATATATATATATATAACTACCAGAAAATAACATACATACTACATTTTCAATACAACAAGGAAATAACATACATACATTGAAACTACAATAAAGTAGCTTTGCAACTACAATTGAACTACAATGAAATAACATACATACATCGAAACATTGGAACTTCAATGAATTAACATAATTGAAATTACATCCATACATTGAAATTACATTGAAATAACATACATACATCGAAACTCTAATGAAACAACCTGCAATGTCACAATTACATATTTTGATATTTCCTTGGTGGTGTGTGTGTGTGACTGAGAGAGACTGTGTGTGTGTGTGTTGGACAAAGATAGCCAATTTAAGGCCAGGATGACTGTCGAAATTGGTTAACAATGTAAAAGGTGTCCGCTGGCTACTAAATACAATAAAAGTACGGTGTTCTCGTTATTGTGGTAAAACACAGAGAACACACGTATATAGTTATACACCTTTACTAATACATACATACCGTATAAGCTGGGATGCTCTTCCGCCGGAAATACCAATTAGCTGCCCCCAATTTGTGCGTTTTTATCCACAAATAAAAACAAACAAAAAACAAAATTAGAAAAAGAAACATGCTTGGGCAAAACGCTCACAAAACAAACCGACGACATGAATGCTAAATATTTCGTTTATATTACCAACGTAACAAGCAAACAACATGCCATGTCACATTTGTGGCAATGCGGATATTTTCCAGATGAAGATTTTTAAATATATTTAGAAGTGAAATAAATAATATTGAAAATGCAGAGAGATATAAAATTAGTTTTTTTTTTTTTGGTGGTGTTGAAGTATGTTAACAGCTGCTACTGTACGACGTTTGTCCCCCTAGTATTACTAATATATAATGAGCACCAAATTACTATCGAATTACGCGGGCTAGTGAACTTGGCCAAAAGGTGTCGAACCAAATGTGATGTTGGACGTCTGTTCTGTCACATTCATCCATTTATCATTGTCCCTTTATTATTTATTATCTTCGCTCAAAATTGTATTCGTTATTGTTACTAAAACATTGATTAATTCGGTAAGCTGAAGGCTTTGTTGCCTGTATCTATGCTTGTTAAAACTAAATTAAACGTATTAGTAAAGAAAATACGTAAAATAATTCAAAATATTCAATACGGTGTGAATCGCTCTGGTACCTTCAGAGGAGTACACGACACAATATATAAAATTAATGAAAGTAAAACACGGTCTCAAGTGTTTCAATCGACAGTAACATTGGTTTGTTATAGAAACATTTTAGCGAAGTAATAAAGTCACATTTGTATGAAAACCAGAGTATATATATATATCGTATTTGATGTAGTTATTTACACAATTTACCGGCTATAAACTGTGTGGTATTACGATAATATTCTCGCGATTTATATTAACCGGTAATACAGGTTCCCTCTACTTGAATCAAGCGCTGTGCTCATTATTAAATATTAGAGCTAATTAATAACCCCTAAGTATAGTAATTATCGGTGCGCAGGACAGGACGTTGGCGCTACGCAGTCATCCATGACCTGACATCTGGTGGCGTTTTCGGGCAATGCGGTTTCACATACACTCACCACACAATTACCGAATATGTCTAACGTATTTTTTCGCCAATTATTATTACCCAGCAACCGTTTTACACTCATTTTATAAATCATTGTTTTGTGAATTATATTTCTTTTATTATCTTTAACTAAATAATAAATAAGTATTGTAATCATGGAACAGATATACACCTTTTGATCTTGCCTGAATCGAATGACATGTGTGTGTGACTTTAGACTCCTCTAGAGCAAAAACTGTCTTACGTAGAATTATGAAATTTCAAATTTAAGACTTGTATATGGCCTAGATGTGTACCTCCTATTTTTGGAAAGAAAACTCAAACAGGAAGTGCATTTTTCGTTTTATCTCCAATATCACTAGAACGGCTGCACTAATCGGAAAAATAGTTATGTACATAATGTAAGATATTAATATTCCTCACAACTTTTGTTTGAATAGTTTCTTCAAAAAATGTACCAGTTAGGAGAAAACTGCTACGAAAAATCTGAAATATTTACACGTTGCCATGGATTTGCATATAGTTCATTAATAATCATATCTGCGCCTGTCAATATTTTAGCAGGGAAACAAAATAGACTCAATTAGGTAAATGACATTTCAGAGTATTCCTATGTTGTGTTTGACAGATATATATTTTATTGTTATTTATATTTTGTAAAAGTTAAAAATATCCATATTTCTAACTACATTTGTTTGAATTTTGCAATAATGTAAGTAATATTAGCAGAATTTTAATTGAATATTGTATGTTGATATTTTCGACAGTGTAAATATAATTAGTTTGTGAATTTAGTTTCACATATGTGTAATTGTATGAAGGTAACTTGTATTTACATTAGGTTTACACTTTCTGTGCCGGGTGCTGAAATCCCCTAATTAAATGCGGTGTCCGGCGCGACAGGTGCTACAGCGGAACCACCACAGCCACTGGCGACTCGTCACCGCTGGGGGCCTTTTTTACACGCTTTTTTAAATTTATAATACGTTTGCATGTCCAACATACATACATATATATATATATATATATATATATATATATATATATATATATATATATATTATTTGGGGTAAATGAGTAAAAAATGCGTAATAAATTTGAAATTTTCTTTAATTATAATTAATATTAAGTATAATATACGTTTCATTTTAAACATAATAATTACAGAATTACAATTTACAATGGACACATTTTCGCTGGTATATTATATATATTACAAGAACTAATACAGTGGCGGGTTGGGAGGTCATACTAAGCGTTGTCTCTCTCACACGCACACATTACCCATATACGCACGACAAAGACAGCCATTCTTGATTCATTTACAGAGAAATAATACAGCTTATTTGGCCTACGTTTTCAAACAACGTATGTATACGAATATTATGTGTATATATATATATATATAATATTTACAAGTTTTATAATAAGCACAAAATTTACACAGACATTTTTTTAGGAAGTACATTCATTTATTTAAAAGATTTGCCGCGCAGTAATATGACAAATATTTTTAATATTACTTTAAGTGGACATAGAAGTACGAGTTTTGTCATTTTGAAAATACAATTCTGTTTTTTATGCAGTTTTGTATTTATTTTTATTTAAAAAAATGTCGGTTTTGATTTTTATTTGTTTTAAAATTACACAAGTTGTGTTTTTTAACAGTGTAGAATGGCTGACATACTTAATTCACAATTCGCGTAGGAGTAAAAATGACAGCTGAAATGTCAATTTATTTCCTATACATAATTTATAACGCTTATTCGATTTTTTATGTCATTGTTAAATTGTTTGCTGTATCGATAGAATATGTACACGAGACATTCAAAATGTTGTCTTCACACTTTCTGAGCACTTTTTGTGAACACATTTACTGCTAAATCATAATAAATAAGAAACCAGACTAGGAATGAATATATTTTTAAATTATAGTTACATTTTTAAAATATCTTCTAATCACCTCAAAATAGTACATTTAATTATTTCTTATACAGTAATAGCACAAAAATGTCAGACAATATTTTTGATGTCAGGTGTACATTTCTACACACCATTTAGTAGAAAATAACTGTATTCGATTTTATGCAAACAAAACCGTTCAAAGCACTCTTTGATTAATAATCAGAGAATTTTTTTTATTGACCTTTAGTCTATTATTATCCATCTATCGGCCGATTTGTCAACTAAAACCCTTAAATTCACAACCTTAACTATTTACACAATAAACACTTTATTTAGTAGGTACTATTATAGTTTAAAAGTGTATATTATTAACGTAATTTCTTTTAAAATATTAGTTTTTCAGTTAGACTGTCCACATTGTACCCTAATTTGTACTGAAATACTTTTACACTCAATTGTTTTTTCTAACGAAACCAAGTTAGTGCTAATTTTACCATTTATTATTGTGCACGAAACATATTAGTGCTCATTTTACACAATTTTAATTTATATAAAATAATAATGCAATTGACAATGTGTAGTTTATTATTAATGAAATGAACCTTTCGGAAATTAAATATTACACGCGCTAGGGTAAAATTCACCGACTGATTGTGTAATTTTCGCATTACTTTACTTTGAAAGAGTTACTACGTATTTTAGTATCGCTTCGAAGAGTAAAGTTTTGGGTAAAATTTACTATTTAATAGTGTATTGCTATAAATTGTATTATGCAGCGTTTAAATAAAATGAACACTATATTTTTGGTGCATTTAACACGTAAATGGTAAAATTTGACCACTAGCTTCAGTAGCAACAGTCTCCTCCAACAAATTAAACATGTATAGTATCCTCGTCATCACTAGCCGAATGATGAGCGGTGGCAGGTGAGCCGGGGTCCAGCGGGGTGTCAGGGGTGGGCGATCTCGGCGGGAGTCCCTCTTGCGCCGCCTGACTGCTGTAATAGCTGCTCAGGGACGACAAGGAGCTGCTGGCGGCCAAGGAGCCTAGGTGCGCACTAGGCCCCGGTAAGCCCAAGCCCATCGTTGGCGGGTACAAGCGGTACGGCAGCGGTTTTTGGAGGGTGACGGCCGCCGCTGCTGCCGCCTGGCGGTAGTACAAGTCGGCGGCACTTGGGGCTGCGCTAGGGGCCGCCCCTTGCGGGGGGTACCAGCAGCCGTAAGGGGGGGCGCCGTACAGGCGTTGAAAGGCGGCGTAGTTGCCCGCTTCGGCCAGCAGCTCTAAACCGACGGCGGTTTGACGCTTCCACTTGGTTCTGAAATTAAAAAGATTATTTTATTACACACATTATATAATTTCACTAATTTTATAATGAAAAGTTTTAGTCACAATGGTGACATGTCCATAATGTGTAGTCAAAATCAAAATGCTACAATACTTTGTCAGTATATTTATGTGTGCAGTTTTATTTATATTAATGAGAACTTTTGATCACAGACGTAAAATTATATGTTTTAAATTTTGCCAATTAGTAGACAGTTTATTGGTAAATGAAAAATAATTATTATTCTGTGTGTGTGTGTGTGTGTTGGCGGTGTAGAAGTGTAGAAGAAATTGCTGTGTCATTTTCCAGATATTATGTTCGTTGGTGCCAATAATAATTTTGAACACTAAATAGTGCCAAATTGGACCTTTCGTAAAAACCCCAAAAATAAAAAGTAATCATTAGGTTTAGGCGGCACTGTTAGTTAAATACAAATTGTTATTATAAGTAGATTAACGTTCTAGTATATTTATAGACTATATATCTATGATGGGGAAAAGAAGTGACAGTCATTGAGCCAACATATAACGCCTTTTTAATCTAACCTCTGGCGCCCTAGAGGTGATCACAGACTTAGACCCTCACATAAACCCTTAAACTAAGGGATCTTAATAATTATAATAATTCTTTATTAGCCAAAACACGTTGCAGCAAGTATAATATGTGCCAAATCACAATATATATATATATATATATATATATATATATATATATATATATATATATATATATATATATATATATATAAATATATATATACACAATTTATTATTATTATATATATATATATATATATATATATATATATATATATATATATATACAATATATTATTATATATATATATATATATATATATATATATATATATACAATTTATTATTATATATATATATATATATATATATATATATATATATATATATATATATATATATATATGTATATATAAATTGTGTAATATAAAATTTAAATTCTTAATTGGCTCGTTATAATTATTTACCGCAACAAAATTACATCTGCATATGAATACAACTTTTTATGTGTAAACGTCATAAAAATATAAAATATTTTATGACCCAGTGTATTGTTCAAATTAGCCAAACGACCTTTCTAAAAAATCCCTAACGATCTATTCTTTGCAGTGATGAAATTAATGAATATATCACTAATTAAAACGGCGCTAAAGTGCTAATTAGTACACTCTTACCAGCAAACATTTTTACCACATTAAATATTTACAAAATAGTATAAAATGGATTTATGAAAATGGAGAAATAAAATTTTGAACCAGTTTGCATCAGAAAAATCCAAAGTGCAACCATTAGCTAGTATATGATTAACAGTTACGAATTAACATAAAACATTAATTAAGCGCATAATTATGCGATTGCAGTGTCGTGTAATGCGAACTCTTATGCATTTTGTTTGTTTGGTTTCGCAGTAAATCAGTGGCGGACCCACAAAAATATACTAAGGGGACTAAATACAAACAAACTATTTATTATTTATACCTGTGATGATATTTATTTAAAAATAAGGGCCCTGGACATGGATTATGGTTGCACATAATTAATATTAGTATACGGTAACAAAGAGTTTGATTTGGTGAGCCCCTGTTTAAGAGGCGCCACTGCGTGTTTCCTTCGATAAATAATTATTAATATTTATGGGAAAAGTCTAAATAAGGTAATTTTGAAATACGGATATTTACTTTTGGTTCCCATCGTAATATAACTAGTATACTTCATTAAAAGATTACTTAATTAATGAGATATTAATTCAGAATTCATGAATAAGTACCTACCTATATTTCTATTTTATATATTATGAAGTGCTAAATTTTTATTGTCTATTGTGTTATTAATATTTACAAACCTATTATACTAATATATACTGCGAATTTATCATTGGTTAATTATATTATTCACACATTAGATTTAATTGCTATGGGCCTTCGGACACAAATCTTATATAATTTATAAACGGTTTCTACAGTTTTTTAGTTTTAGAAAAATATTATTTTCCTTTAAACGGCAACAAAATATTTATAAGGTTTCGTAGCATTTTTCTCGCAACTGGCACATTTTTCGAAGAAACTTTTCAAATAAATGGTGTGCGAAATATTAATATCTTTCATTATGAACATAACTATTTTTGTCGTAACTGTAGCCGCTCTAGTGATATTGGAGATAGAACAAAAAATGCATAGAGTAAGCGCAGTTCCGGTTTGAATATTCGTTTCAAAAATAGGAGGTGCACATCTAGGGCATATAAAATTTTAGGTTCGACATTATTGGCTCTAGAGCGTTCACAGATACACACACACACACACACATACACAAAAAGGCAGAGGTCATTCCGAAAATAGTCACATTCGATTTAGGAACAGTCAAAACGTTTATATCCGTTGAAATCTCTACAAGACTTACTTATTACATCGTAAGAGAAAGTAAAATTTACTATATTTATATTATTACAATTACTATATGGTATACTTGTTCCATTTTAAAGTATTTAACTATATTTTATAAACATAATTATGTTTACCACAACTATACATTTCTCTCTACACTGTTATTTTGTGATACACTGGAAGCACTAATTTATCTATAGAACTGAATCGAAATTAGTATTAACCTATTGGAGAATAGTTGGAAAAAAAGCTTAAATGTTTTAGTATGTTTGAGATGTTTGCTTAAAAGTGAGTACCAAATTAAAAAAAGAAAAGAAAAAAAATGGGTCTAAATGAAATGGTTGTGTGGTATATAAGTATATATGTGTGTGTCTACAGAGTACAAGTTGGGTACCTATATTCATCGTCGAATAAGGATGATGATGGTGGCTTTGCTTTGGTTTGGTTTCGTCCGGAATTAATCGGCTCGGTCATAGTATATAATTGTTTGTCGGCGCCTAGTGTACACGTCAGCACTTTCAGTGCAGTGGCGGCGACACCAACACCCTCGGGGGGCTCCAACTAACCACCTACCAATTACGTGACTAAATGCTTTTAAACAATCGGACCGACCCGACCCGACACGACCCAACCCGACACGACCGCGCCTCATCATACCAAATACAACGCCAACACCGACTACACTCAAATACAATACAACTACCCCACAATATTTTATCATTCATTATTCTACACACAGTTTGAATGTCCTAAATTATTTTCTTTTTCATCTCTATGCCAACGATATCTGGGACAAAACCACGACGCATATTTGTCCCTGACAACCACTGATCACCAATAGTAAAGATCACAAAGCAACCCTACACATTTTAAATTCAAATTAGTACAATTATAACACTACATTAAGTCCGAATTTTAAACTATAATAAAAATAAATAATGTATTTGCTTGTGTGTTCGCTTCACGGTAATCATGGCAATCGTAATATGTATATATATATATATATATAACTTCTACTTGGCCAACTTTGCACACACAAATTAGACAACCGCAACCCCTATTTAAGGGTATTAGAACGCTGCGTCTAACTCTTTCAAATAAGTCTACACGAGAAATTATCATTTTAAATGGGCCCCTTGTACCATTTGTTGATTTATGATCACTTAACCAGCCGTATTTATTTCAAGTAGCTCTTTTGGGGATGCCCGGGAACGGGCAGGGGGGAGGGGGAGGCCACCCCAGCGAAAGGGGGATGCTTTATTATGCTGTTGACAATTCAGCGGCGGTTGTACAGTGGTTTTGAAACCGTAATGGTTTAATGGTTGTCAATTTTCTTGAGAAATTTATTATTGACAATTTGCAACCCTTCTTCAAGTATGAAACTAAAATATAGTATTTGGCCAAATAAGGTTGTCTTTTACCTAACTGTTATTTCGGTAAGTAACGACTATTTCCTCTCCCTATACGTAATGTATAAAGAAAAGTAGTTTACCTTACATGATGTGGTACAACGGACCCGTTAAATCCTCATTTCACTCAGTGATTCATTTATTTTCTACTTGATTTTGAATAATTAAATTTGAATTTTTTAATATAAAGAACCCAAACATGAGAAAATGTAATATTATAACGAAATATACAAAAAAATGTTTAAAATTTAAAACAAAAAACGCGGTTTTTCGGTCGTGAAACAGAGAAGAAATTAGACAGCAATGTCCCAACTAACCGAAAAAGCGATAAAGTCAATGTTTACTTGTCGATCGACAACACATTTCGTTTGGCATCATAAGAAGCAAGCCATGTCGAATGTAACCAATAGCCTATAAGTAGCCATGATATTCTTTTGTTGTTTGTAAAGAAGCCGCTTGCCGATACATATATACATATATATATTCTTCTTCATCATCTTCTTCTTTTCCGTCTTCTGTTTGTGGTCTTGTGTGTTCCTTCTCTGTTATGCATACGCAACGCGCGGGTCTACCATCAATTTTCTCTTATTTCATTTATTTTTTTGTTTTAGTTTTTGTTTTTATCGGCGCTAACACTATTTTATATATGTATTACCGTTTGTTTTGTTTTGTTTTGTTGTGCCAGTACCTATAGGCTAGCACCTCTTCATTGTTTTTAGGAGGTAATAAGAGCGCGTTTGACCAAGCGTGTTGACATCACAACGTTGCCTTTTTTATGTTAATTGCGTTTTAAATTATTTTATACGCTTAAGTGCTCCCAGCTATTATAATATTCCAACAGAATTTCCACAGAAAAACATACGAAATTATTATAATAATAAAGATATTCAAATATTCATATATATATATATATATATATGTATATTTGCCGAAATAAAAGTTATTATAGTTAAACGACAGCTTTAAGTTGTAAAAATGACACTGATTCAACTTTCTAAATCGTGAGGTACGTCTTTGATTAACACAAAACCACAAATGTCACACACGCACTTAACGTCTTAAGAATCAGATGTAACTTGATCTTAAAAAAACACTAGATCAGGTCAATGTAAATGTCAACTGTAAGTAAATTATAAATAGTGCAGAACTTTCCAAAAATAAAATTAAACTAAATTCTACTGTGAATACATTTGTGAAATATTCACTTACGAGGTCCTGAAATCTATTTTATGGTTTTTAAATATTACGATATTATTATGACAGAGTCTATGAGAAAATGTCCATTTAATGGTTTAAGATCCAAAATCATTTTGCCAGTAAATTGTACATATAATTTATAGGCGCGTTCTCGTGATATTTAAAAAGTTTAATCAGTTTTTCTTGTAGACTGATTACAGACAGACACATAGACACAGACATCATTTCGAAAATAATCAGATGCGACTCAGGGATGGTCCGTTAAAATGTTGAATTTGAAAATATGGGAATGGAGAATGTAGAAACAGGGAAAATGAATAAAAAGCATTCAATCTGATAATACTTCAAATGCTGTTTCCCATATTATTGGTACGGCTTTTCACATGATCAAACTCGTCCATAATATCCCCCCCCCCCCCTTCAATCATTGTAATTTCGCATTGAATTAGCCAGACATATGTTCAGTACCATTATTAAGTATATTATTATGATTCAAGTAGTACTTTAAATACATATACATGCGCACATATGTGAATTCGTGTAATCGCATTATATTCACATTATCATTACCAACTTAGCCACAACACAACACTTTTTAGCTGCATCAGTATACTATATTAGTGACATATACCAATTGTTTTTCTAACCCTAATACTCTATTGTTAATTTTTTGACATTTTATAACATTTAGAACATTGTAGCACGCTTACATTTGTGCAATGTCTTTTTTTTTTTTTTTTTTTTTATATGTCGAGTAATCTTTTATTTATGACATTCTTGATGGTTTGAACCAAAGGCGATGCGATTACCATCACGAAATTATGATATTATTAAGCCGGTATCACAATAGGTCAACTTTCACAAATTTAATTATTTAATTTCTCTAAATATATATTGATATTGTTAACGCTACAAGATCGACAAACTAGGTGTAATAAAAGTTGCATAATAATAAACTATTATTTCTATAAATATAAACAAATTAATTTTATAATTACTACATTATAAACTATTCGGAGAATATAATGTCGTCACCTTGGCATAGCCGTGATGGTTTGAAACTATAAACATATCTTTTATGAATAGCATAAATTTGATTTAAATGAGACAAAAAAATAATCATTTCAATAAAGTTATAATTACATTAAAATTAAATACGAATTAAATGTTTGAGTGAGCCAGCCATTAAAACGCTATTACCCTAATATTCAAAATGTAAAATGTAAATCGGTTACAGGAAACCAACCTAACAACCACAAATTCGAACATTAGATTATTCAGGAATTTCAAATTGTTTTTTCTTTTGCTACAAATTATATCTTTAACTCCTTCGAGCGTACCTTTTTACCTCACCGTAACGCACGATAAGCTTAAGGCTGTCGTTTACCTAACTTGTGTTTCGATAAGTAACGACTTCATTTTTAATGCATTATTACTTTTTTCCTTCAACTATAAAATGTCATGTTTAAACAATATTTCGTCAAAAACTAAGATATTTTCTTCTCAGAAATTATTGTTTATATAAAATTAAATTATGAACAAAATTAGTGCATTTTTCACGGAAACGAGAAACGTCCTGACAATTTACAAATTAAATACTTGTACAAAAATGCATGACACATATTATAAAACATTCTCGTTTAGCAAGAATTAATGCACATAAATTACCGATTAAAATATGAAACGAATGAATCATAAATTCAATTTATAAATAATAATAATCCGTTGAATAATATAAATATATATATATATATATGTATTTGATTTAATAATAATTAATTAAAAGCATAAATATAAATAATATTCAATGGTTGGATATTTCGCTATTACTATATGATGCTAAACACTTAAGCTAACCTTAGAACTGTAACTGTAAATAAAATTGAATGCACCTAGTTGCATATCTTTAGAGTAGTGTTGTCGCCTCGTATAATTAACCAGAATGTTAATTACTAGTTAACAGGCAAGGCGTCAACATAACAAAACGAAAAGAATGAAGGAACGAAAATTGAAAAATATTAATAATCTATGAGGGCGAGAGAGAGATAGATAGACTATAAAAAGGCACCGTCTTCTAATCCATTATCTTTAAAATGCGATCAAATCGGTCGATATAATCAATTAATAAAGCGGTCCGCTTAATTAATAAATGACACCGCGACCAATAAACAGGTTTCGTGTGTTTATGATGCAAATACATACATTGATCAGTTTATATTTTCCGTCATTGGAAATTTCACATATTTCTACACTATGTACGTACATTCATATCATCAAAGTTTTTTCACTTTATGAACTTAAAGGCCATAGAGAACTAATAAAAAAAATTGAAATTTTAAATATCCAATAGCCTTCATAATTGTTTTGAATCATTTTATCTCTTCAAAAAAAAAAAAAAAAAAACAATGGATAAAAATTGGACTTCTCCATTAATAACATCGGTGGTTAAGACAAACTAGCAGGTAGATCTCGTTCGAAGTAATGCCGCTCCGCTCTGGGCGATTTCTGATGGTGGCGCTACCATCAACTTCGATTATTCAAGCAACCACAGTGATAGAAATCAACTATTTTTACGCTACAATCAAAGATATTCCGTCGAATAATAACTGTTTATTTAAAAAAAAAGGGGTTACGGACATTTTTGGTAAAAGTAATATTTCATAATTACTTAAAACTACTTAAAATCTATCATGATGAAACAAACCACGAAATAAAAAAATATATACGTAGTTTGATGTGTTTATAATATTAATGAAATTATAGTTGTAAAAGTAGTTTGGTAAATGTATAATGGTACATGTTTCTCAATTTGGTAACAATGAAAGGTTGTCATTTGTTCGTTTTAGTTTGAATAATTGATGAAAATCATCAGAAATCATTTATTTTCCTTTCATCTATAAATGTATTATTGCGTAAAGTGTATCAATAATGATTGTGATGGCCACTTATTCACTTTGATGGCTCTCGTTTAAAATTAAGTGACCAACTATAATAGAAAGTTAAGCGTTATTGTTTTACATATATATATATATATATATATTTCTCAATTTCGATTCCATTCTGATTTCAGTTGGCTACCAATTGGATTACGCCAGTTAGAAGTCGTGTCTTATTCGAGATTATCAAAATATAACACGAGCAAACCGTTAATATTTTCGGTTGAAATATTATTTTCTAAATAGAATAGGTTATCTTTCAATGTGAATATTTCCATACAAATGCCAAGGTCGATATCTTTTATAAATGTCGTTTAAGAATGTAAAAATGCTGAATCCAATAGAAAACAAAATGCAGAACACACAAATGAATGTTGCCGAATGCACATCATAATCATCGTCGAATGGTGCATTTGTTAGTCGTGAAAATGTATGAGCGTTGTTTCTGTTTTCTTTCGTATCGGCGTGTCAATTTGCGAGCACTTAAGGGTAGTTTAGCATACATTATATATATGTGTGATAAGGCCGCCCCTTAAACACTTCCGACGGCAGCTTTCAATTGCACCACGTGATGTCCCACATATAACAACACGCGCACTATTTAGGTATACCATACAGCGCACAAGATGGCGCCCAAACACGCCACTACACTCTTAAGCGAACCTTATTGCCTTGATTTTCTCAATGATGCATGCTGCTTAATTGCTGCTTATATATACATACATATATACACGCATTATTGTTATAAATACCACATCTGATATGGCATACGGTCAAATTTTAGCAAACCGTTTAGCTATAGCCATTTTTTACTGTTTCACAAAAGAAAACATCATTTTTACTTTTATTTGTATTTACATGAATTCAGTGTTGAAGGTTGAAGGCTTTGCTGACGTAATATTATACGTTACATATGCAAAATAAATAGTATTGTTTTGTTAAATTAGATAAATAGAAATATAATAAACAACTTGTGTGGCCATCTTATAATATCTATTCTACCATTAGTTGTAAATAATATGATTTCAAAATCTGTTGTTATATAGAGTGTTGATGTACTATTGCCATAGTGGTGATTCATAGTGAAATCTTTTGTTGTGTGTAAAAATAGCAAAAATAGGTAATTTTGCGTTTATCAGTTGGTAATAACGTCCGTTAAAATGTTCCGTGAGCATAGTTAAGGCAAGGTCGACAATCAAATAAATTTTTTTTTTCATTTATTTTAAATAGCGGAAACATGTACGTGTATGTGTGTGTGTGTGTCTGTATCATTCATTCATACATTAGTTTTATTATTATTATTTTATAAAAGACCACCGCACGTTATGTAAACCATCATTTAATTTATCATTACTTTTATCTGTTTCTACAATATAAATTAAATTTGTATTTTTATACATATATAAAATTCAACTTTAGCATCAATTTTATCACCGCCAAACGTACACGTGCTTGCGTAAATTCCCTTTTTCAAATTAAATTTAAAATAAATAAACCAGCGGTTTTTATTTTCATTTTTGTTTATATATATTTGCCACTATGAAAGATTTAGCTCGCTATTTAGAGCTGGAAGCATTGGTTGGATTAATAAAAATATTATAACAACTTTCGAATTATGAAAGAATATATTTTCGTAGCTAAAATGTTAATGTAAAATAATACCTCGTTAACATACAGAAATTGGTTGTGGCCAGCACAAAACTATCTTATACGTAATAGGTATTAATCACTTTGTCGAAACTTGTCAAACAAATATCTTTACAGACAGACACACAGAATAGTGCCAATTGTTGAACAGAGGCTCAAAACGTGTATATCTGTTGAAACCTCGAGTTCGAAATTTTGCATGATTACGAGTTTTACTGATTACTGTTATAAGAAAGAAAAAAGTGTATAAGTCCGTTATAGTGTGACATTTATGAAATAATGTTTATATATTATAAGTATATATGAATATGATTTGAATAAAACGTGAATAGTGTGAGATCTGTAGTTCACCTCGATATTAAACATATGCAACATATTTACAATTTGCATTATTTTAATCATTAAACTTTACTTACTTGCGCTAATTAATCGTTTATTCAAATTACTTGTTATAATAAAGGAAGCTATGTAGACTAAAAGCATATCTAATAAACAGTTTCACATACACTGCTTTTTATTATACGATATATAAAGAACATATTTGCAATTTGTCAACTCTGATTTCATTTTATTATTAATTATATGTTTGCAAGCGTTTTTACGCATAAAAGAAATCGGTTCTAATTTATTAATATAGGTTTAAAGACAACTCAGGGCAACTGTCAAGATAACTTTGATTATAAATAATATGTAGAATATAAAATAAGGTTAATAATGTGTAAAATTATTTATATTCAAATTATGTTTTTGTTCTCTTAAATGAACAATTATTATTATATTATTGAATACCGTTAGTTTCATTTTAAATTTACATATTAATTTGCAAGCATTGTTTATTCAGGATATTAATCATTTTTGCTACACAGTTTGAAGACAGCAAGTTTAAATTATATTAGAATTTAATTATCTAAAAATGAATAAATATTTAATTCATACATATTTTAAATTAAATAGGAATCTATTTCTCGTTTTAGGAGTAATATTGTCCCTGATGATCGTTTGCACACCCTATACTACTGATAGTGTGCCATCTGGCTAAGTCAACCCTGCATTTCTTATCTTTGTAACTTTCAAAAGATTTCCTTTCCAAATGACAGGTACAAAAACAAGAAAAATATTATTTATTTATTAAATTAGCAATTCTTATCTTAATTAGTTAAGATATACTAATTAATAAGCGTTCAGATTGGAATTACAAATTTTAATCAGACTTGTGTAGGTTGCTTATAGTTAAGAAATTTGAAATTTATACATACATAATTAACTAAAATCAAGATAAATCTATAAATGACTAAATTTGCCATTTATACTTTTATATCAATTACATTTAACAAAATACATGATCTAAGAATATGTAGAAAAAACAAGCATATATGTACGTGCTTACAGTTCCTCCTTGGGGTTAAAAAAGTTATAATTGTGAATGTGCGGATTGAGTGCAGCAAGTTTAGAATCAATTCTTACAAGGAATTCTAAAAATGAATCAAGTCTGCTGTATGTAAAGCAAAACGGGTAAATATGCAAAACAAACTGGCATCGCATCAACATTATCCAATTCGATGATAAATAACACAACAGTGGGGCGGTTCGTTTGCGGTGGGGGCTGGGGGTGGGATATATTAGTCAAATTTTCTCTTGTAGGTGTGTGTGTGTGTGTGTATGTGTGAGTGAGTGATAACATCTCTTTGACCCTTTTGCACGTGTATATAAAGCACAGTATAAACACACACAGACACACTGAGCGGGAAACACGAACACACAATTAAGGGTAATTTCCACTTGTGCTTTGTAAACTGCACATTTTCCTGTCGTGTTTAAAACGAATAAAAACACAAATAAAATTTACAAAATGAAAATGCTGCCTGGAATATTTCCTATTAAATGTACACCGCAGGAACCAGACAGTCTATTCAACTCTGCCAAAACATTCTTCCTTAGCATGATGTTAAACCATCTGGTGGTGACGTAATAAGACACAGTAATCAGAATCAGTAATTGACGAATACTAAGAAATATATGATTTGCATATTAGTTGCAATAGCTATAAAATATTTCACTTGAATTTGTATTAGTTTAATTATAAGATAAATATTTATATATGCTTCCAGCTCTATATAAGTGCGAGATGCTACTCAATTTACAATTTTGTATATAATGCGTGTAGGTTTAAGAGATGTGGGACTTACCGTCGGTTTTGGTACCACGTTTTCACTTGGGTATCGGTGAGACTGAGTTTCGCTGCCAGTTCCATTCTGTCTTGTACTGAAAGGTATTTCTGTCGTTCAAAGCTCTTTTCTAACGTCTGTAATTGCAGATCGGTGAAGGCGGTGCGTGCTTTTCTCTGCTTTTTACTCAACGAACTGCTCGAGCCTTTTGATGAGTTTAGGGATTCGTCGCCTGTTTGACCTGTAACCAAACCAAACACATGCACATAAATATACAGCAGTGAATGTGAATAATAATAAAATAAAGCAGAAAATAACCCAATATGACCCGTTTCGCACCCAATTCTAGAGCAGCCATTCCAAACATATAAAGTGACATGACATGAGTTGTATCGGAGCGAGAAAGAAATAAAGATCTGTCTCGTGCTCAGGTACATACATACATATATAACAAACTTAGCCACTTTACGAAACCCTATATGCTACCAGTTTCCGGTCTCCGTTGCCACTGACGCCACCGCCACCGCCGCGACGCTACTAAAACATATCTTTACCGTCTCCAAGCGCCGGTTATAAAGAATGTAGCCAGCATAGAAAAGAAGGGACATGGAAACAAGATTTTTTAAGATCTACACAAACAACCAAAAATATATATATTTAATAATATATAAAATAATAAAGAAGGATGGCTTGTCGGAAATTGGTAGTGGTAGAATCGGATAATAAAATGAAATTCCCAAACATTAGCGATAATTGGGAATTTCATTTTATTATCCGAATCTACCACTACTAATTTCCGACAAGCCATCCTTCTTTATTATTTTATATATTATTAAATATATATATTTTTGGTTGTTTGTGTAGATCTAATATAATTTTTTTTGACGCATAGTACAATATTTCAAGATTTAACCCTAACTTAGACGATTTTCACAATGACTTTTTATAATTATTTTGTCAATTTATTTTTGTATAATCTGTGAATTCTTCAGTCGTTATATTTCGAATTCCCTAATATACAAAAAAAAAAAAAAAAGTAGTTGCTAATATAAAATAAATGATGTATGGAGTGGTGTGTGTGTGTGTGTGTGTGTGTGTTATAGGTATGGTAATGCTAATGTGCCACACTATAACGTAAGTATATAACTTAACAAGCTAACAAATTAGGAATGTTGTTTTTTGAAATAGTTGGGTCGCGTGTCGTCGCCTGCGCGATCTCGCATTCCTAACGTTCCCTCATATTATATGCCTTTCTTACTTCTTCTTGTACCTTTCTTGTTTCATTCACTCATGCGCTGACAAATGACATCTCACCTAAGCGAAAAACTCTATACCTACACGTTGCCGACTATTTCCGCAAGAAAAACGATTCTCTTCTAGTTTTAGTTTTGGTTTTGGCAAACAAACATATTTTATTTGTTAATCGTATTTAAATAAAATATTTGCTACATAGAATTTAAGATGCATTATTTCTAATCATATCTAAATTATATCTAAAATTAATAATTATATCTAAAATTAATAATTATATCTAAAACTGCATCGATAAGCCTAAATTTCTTAGTGCAACCGCAATGTACTGAGGACACTTTAATTCTAAAAATGTATATAACAGAGGTTTTGTCAGCACCCGGTATATATATAACCACCAGGGGCAGAGGCAGCGGGCTGCTGTACTGAGATGTGCAGTGCAGAACGGCGGCGCATAGGATAGGACGGCGCCGGTCTGGTCGGACGCGTTTGCACACCGACGCTGATTGGATCGACGCTTCCGTTTCTCACTTAACACCAGAGACCCACCCTCTGCACCAAACACACACACACACGCACGCCACTGAACGCACAAAAGCTCGCAGATGAAAACAAAACGCAATGGACGATTATTGTCACAGAGAAGCAACGTGTACGATTACTGTATCAAAGGGAAACCGTTATATACATTAAACAAGCATTGGTACTAGCACCAATGACTTCAGCTCGCCGTATAATCAACAAAATATAACATGGTATTATAAATACAAATAGTGCAAGGACAAGAACGCTGAGCGAAGACCAACCAGCTTTCTTATTATTATTTAAAAAAATAAATAATCACTGGCATCTTCAATGAAGACGTTTGATTTTACGTTATCGATAAAAAAAATATCATATTCTATTGTAGATTTTTATAATTTTAAAAGTATTATGTTTCATTATTTATTTATAGCTAATTATCTTTGAATTTTGTAAATATTTTTTTCCGGATGTATAAAGGTGATACAAATCTACCCGGTACTTTCAGAAGAGCTTTTTTATACTAACGTACGATGGAACTATAAAATTATAATTAAGAAACTTCATATAGAATAGGAATTATATTTTTCTCATACATTTTTGTATAAGTAAAACGAATTTTAAGTACACTTAAGTTCGCAACAGTATATGCGGTACTTATAGAGTTCAAAAGTTCAAATAGCCATCAATAATACACCTAATGCATAGTTTTGATGTAGAGATTGAAAATTTGAATAAAGTGGGTTAAGTAAATCAAAATTTAATTTCCAATCAATTGGTTTGAGTATTTGCAAATTGCAGTGCTCCGGTATACAAGAGAGTATTGTTGTAGGTACTGTGTAGGTATATGTATTATTAATGTATGGCCAGACCGTTTCAATTTGCCAATTTCGTTGCAGAGCGGGCTTGAGGAGTGGCGAGACACGAAACTCGTGATTGTGTAACTGAACCTAAAGGAAGGGCTTGCAATAAGCTGGAAACAAAGGCAACGCCATGGCATTCGCGCATTAGGGGAAGCAAGACGGAGCAACGATTGTGCAAACCATATAAAATGGTAATGAAGCGAAACGACGACCAAGGCGTTCTGTTGCTGCTGCTGCTATATCGTTCCCGTTCGCAGACTTTCACGTTTACATTTTGTTTGTTTGCTGAATAAATTGAACATCGATCAACAAACAGTTATTTATGTATTATTATTATACTACTACTACTACTACATCTGATGTGACTATAAAACACTGTTTGCTACGATCGAACCACTGCTGCCTAAAAGTAAATCCCGCGGCTTGTCCAAAACGGACCCGCAAAAACGTCCTCACGGTCACGAATTTTCAAAAAACAAGTTGTTTTTTTCACGTTTCTGAATTTAGGGATTCTTATTAAACGACAGTATTAGATCCAAATGCAATTACAAACATAACTTTTTGTCAAAACCATAGAGAAACATAAGAAAGCGCAATAAAAATGAGATAAACGATAACCTGCAACGCGGTAACAAGAATTCCAAGAATTGTAGTAATAAATATTGCATTAAATAATTTAAGGTCGTATAACTCAATTGTATTAGTTGATTTAGAAGGCGCCACCTGTTCGGCTGTACACAATATATGATCATTGCGTGATATGACATCTTTGACATTAGCTAGTCGTCGTCCACGTATCGTATAAAATAATATGCTACGTTCCGTCCGTCCCACCAACCCTGGATTACTTGATCAAATATTTACTGATGTAATCGTGCTCTTTTGCCGCGGTTACATTATTATTATTATTATGTTCCGTACACCGATATGTATGTGGTTAAAAGTTAGGTTAGGTGCGGGCGATTTGAAGTGAGCAATGAATTATAAATGGGCTGGCTTCTTTTATTATGGAAACATTCGATGATCGAATCAAAATGGCGGCTAATTGAAATGTGTTATGATATCTGATACATATCACTGTTTGATATCAACTCGGTTTTACCTAGCGTGTCGATGCAATATTCATAATTATTCGTTTTTCTATTGAAATACTATATATCTTTTATTAACTTGTCGTACAGCAGTTGCTAAAAGAGCTCGAATATCTCGGATCAAAAACATTCCTTAGCATAACGAGTTAGTCGTCGTTCATAAGACCAAATTTGTACCCTCTAATTTTGTGATTTAATGCGAGCTGATGGCATCATATATTAGTGGATCAAAGTGGCTTAAGGCTGTAGTAGACAAAATATAAATAATTTCATTAGTACCCGAAATCTTTAAAATAATAATCAAAGTAGTGTAGAAATGAATAAAAAGTGTTGAAGATGATTGAATGGCGTTGGGCACACAGAACCATGATATTAACATTTCAATCATAATTAAAAGTGACGGTGTTGGAGCCAGGTAGCAGCAGCGCCCCTATTCACATACGGGATGCGTGACGGATCCAGTGGCGCCCGTCGCCAAGCGTGCGCCACCGCAGAATAGCGTGTCAAGTACACACACACTACACTTCTACACAATCCACTCCTTAAGCTATACCCCATGTATTATAATTGCCCAATTATGAGTGCTTTGCGTGAACTGAGAATCAACACACACACACACATGGACATGGCGTGTGTGTCAGCGACAAATATATTTGTTAGTATATATGTGTGTGTGTGTGTGTATTGATCGTGGTAAATATATTTTTTATTTCGTGTTACAATTTTTTATATATTATTCAAAAGCAATTTGTAACAGAAGCCTATATGGAATGTTCGTAATTAATATTTGTATATATGTTCGAATTCAATTGTCATTTTTATTTTTTTCATTCACTACTGAATGTCGCAATATTTGTACATATATGCATTTCAATTGTATCTATAGGTTTATAGACTTATAATTGTATTAAATTTGCAATATATACATCATGTTGTGTCATGCACCCATTATCTTAAAATATAATTAATAAATGTCTTTTTCCTATTAAAGAATTTCGCTATAGTTTATATGTATATATTATAAAAATCAATTAATCGTAAATGGAATGTCCATACGGAGAGCTGAAGGCATTAGAGAGATCAATTATAAATGTGCACTGAAAGAAACGTATAAATAAGTGGTAAATATATGTATACATATATCTAATTGATTAATTGGACGGGTGGCGATTTTTTTAATAATTTTTTTGTAAATGTATAAACATGGAAACAATATATAAATAAAGTATTTCCCTTACAAGGTTTTTCCGTGTGGACGTGTTTTTGTGTTTTTCGTTGGTTTCTCTGTAAGTCTATACAATTTTTTATTATTTACTCAACTCGATATGCAACAAACTGTCAGTATTTTGACATTTATGGATAAATAAAATCATAGATATGTGTCCTGTGATCTCTGCCAATCATAAGTAAACTTACTGCTTCTCACAATTCACACAAAATATATAGTTAACTTAGATATTGCTTCGTTTTTTTTGTAATCACTATTCATACACAATATATTTAATATAAGTGTAATATATATTTTAATTGAATTGCAAATCATTTCTAAAATGTTTCTTTAAGATATATCGAACATAATACATGATATGTGTAATTAATAATACTAAAATGTGTCTCCATTAAAGAACTATAGCTTTTTCAAAATCTTACTTACTGACTGTAAATAAAGCCATGGCTCCGCTGGTGATAACCATAAAAACATATAATTAAAGCGTTCTACATATACATTAAGACATACATCTGGATATTTATAGATACATATTTAATTCCTATTTCAGATTGCAATGAAAATAATATAAAAAAATTCAATATTTACATCAAATAGAAAATTTAAGAAGCACGACAGATAAGAATCTACTGTTCATATATAATAATGATTACGTATGTGCATTTTTGTCAGTGTATAGCCATATTGTATAAAAGTGTTCAGTCATAATTTCCTATAAATCACTCCCTTTGTATAAAGCAAATACTAAGGAAAGAAATTAACATTTTCCCCAATTAAAATCCCCTTAAGAACACACACACACACATTAAACAATCGCGATGTTAAAAACAAAACCCCCTCACTCACTCACTCTCGCCCCCTCCCCCCCGTTCCACCGAATAGCTAAAAGCAAAGCATGCTATAGCCGATCAGCTCAGCACAAAATGAGCATCGTTCTTGCTAACAATTGGGTCGCGTGTACAAGAACAACAACAACACATTTGAATATCAAACCGTCATCAAATATAAACACAACAGTCGTTTTGTACTCGCAATCTCGCTACAATCTTATACGAACCCTTAATAGCGCTTTATGAATAGAGATTTAGACCACTGATTATCTAGAAAATCTATTGCTATACGCGCGGTCAAGCAACTGGCTCTATCGGCACACGGCATACCACTATACCATCACTTCACTTCACTTTGGAAGCTGTTGAATTCAATTCACTCGACATTCTTGTCGTTTCATCACAATCCGAGTTGTATAAAAATGCCTTATTTTGTTTTAAATTCCCCCTACGATTGCTATGTAACAGTTTTGATTCTAGTGCGTTCACACATACACACACACACACACATACACTGATTCAAATACATGCACAGTTTTGTGTTTAGAAAGTAAAATCTCATCCGTTTGAATCATATCATATGTAATCTTTAAGTATAGATATTTAAAAGTAATGCTGGTTCGATCAATTCATCCGCGCACTTAAAATATTAAACCGGTAGCAATTTTCTGCTCCGTCAAATTCGCCTTTGACAATATTCAGGTATCATATATATATGTATGTATGTAGAGAGGGCTTGATGGTTGGGGGGTGGTGCGGTGTAGAGGGGTGTAAATATGAAGTGTGAGTGATATGACACGTTGACGGGTCGGGTCGGGTCGGGTCGAGCGGGGTGCTAAGCCGCTCGCTGAAGAGCTATCACTCCCAGCCGGGATTATAACCTATATGCGTTTTCAGATTTAATCTGCTTATCTCGCTTTTATATCCGCGCGATGACTTCTGTGAATACCATCACCCGATACGTACCATAACCGACATACTTAACCTATTATCATTATACTTATTATGAGAGAGAGAGAGAGACAGAATAAGTAACAATTGAACGAAGGGAGAAATTATTGTAACGGTTACAACAAAATAATATACAATATGCGCAATACATTCATTTTTAACCCAGCAAACACACACATTCTTTAATATGACTTCCCTGAGATGTACGCATGTGTTAAGTCACTGCAACATCATATAGATGTCACAAGATTTAAATTGTGTGCTGGGAAATGTATATTTACAATTCAATCACTATTGAATGCATTTCTAACATTGAACAGACTGTGTACTGGAATATTTGATGAAGTTAAAATTATAAAATAATAAATTTTAATATTAAAAATTACTGTTGAATTTAGTAAATGTATCCATGGATATCGTAACTAAAGTTTAGTTTAACAATTTTATGAGAGTCTTGCCTAACTCAAATACCACAAAATACGTATATTCATTAATAATACGTAATATAAATTCAGTGTACTACACTTTTTTGTAAATATTAACAATTGTTAAAGGAATAAAAAATATATATGATAACCATATAAGCATGGAAACCTAAGTGGAGCATTCTACGTGTGAATATAATTATAAAATATGTATATAAATATAATTTTTGAATGAATTAGTAGACAGTGACAGTTGAAATTGGAATATGTTAAAAAACAGTTAGTTAGAAATATTATAATTGTTTGTTTTCTTGAAATTTATTCACATTTAGCGCATCGTTTATATTCTACTCATTCGTTTGTCATCCGAGTTTCAGTTCACCGAATTCCCACGAGGTATAATATACGTATAGCATATATATATAATAAAAAATGACGTGGGGATTCCAACGGTAATGGCAACTGAATAGATATAAACGATTGTGTTTTGTTTAAGAAAATAGCTGCATATTTTGAATAATCATGTTGTGAACATGACCATTATTCAAATTTTTATATCATAAATAATAAAATACATGCATACTCGCCACAAATTCTATTGTAATCATCGTATTAGTTCTACTAAGCAGAAATAGTTTATTTTTAATTCTATATATACGAGAAATATTATAATATACGTACTATTGTTTAAGTATTACTTAAGTTTATTAACGCACTAGGATTTTACATAATTTTACCGCCAACAGTTATTTCTTAAAAGCGATTACACACCAACAGACATAAGATTCCATTTAGGAATGGCCAAAACGTGTATTTCCGTTAAGATCTCCAGTTCGAAAATGTTCATGATTACGTAATTTCTATTTAGACTTCGTCCAAGATAGTAAAAATATTATTTATCGGTTCAAATAGTGTAATTGAAGCAAGCTAGACGGACGTGTAACACACATCGATGTATGTATTGATTTGGAGTGATTCGGAAGCGTCAATCATGATTAGTTTTAGGCCTAGAGTCAGTCAGACTACACCATAACTTTGAATAGGCCTTCCGGTGTTCTGTACCACGCACGCATATAAGTTAGGCTAAGTTAAGTGGAAAAGGTGATCCGTTCATCGAACTAACAATGTAAGCATCAGTGGTTTGTTATAGCCAATAGATCGATTTCACACTCGCCTATTCACTGTGTGTGTGTGTGTGTGTGTGTGTTTGAACATTTTCTATTTACAGCTATTTAGTTCAGTAATCGGACGTACATCACCTGAGGGCAGTAGCGCCACTGTCTGCGTCCAAAATTGATATGATTATGTTTGACGTGGGCACAATAGTATTTCGGTAGCCTCAAATCGCTTTGCACTGTGTTGTATTCTCGCCTTTCTCGGCCCTTTGTTGAAACTTAATTTTGTTTCCTTGGCTTTGCGGATCTTTACACTCGACTCATTTTACACATTTATTACATTATTTTTAGTAGTAGTTTTACAGTCAACTTATATATATATATATATATATATATATATATATATATATATATATATATATATATAATATATATATATATATATATATATACATATATATATATAATATATATACATATATATGTATATGAAGTTTAAAACTGTCTTCATATGTAATTCCTATATAATTTGTCTTATTTAAAATGTCTAAATTTAAAAGAGACAGGCTAAACTTAAGCCATTCAACTAAACATAGTACTTGTGATGGGCTTTTATTTCTATATACTAAATAATGTCCACGTAATATTATAATAATTGAGTGAACTCATACATACGTATATATATATATATAGATATACCTATATATTATTTAAGTGCGCAAAACGTATTACCCCCAACCAACAATATTTGAAGTGAGCTAAAAAGGTATTTATTGTTATTGCAGACTTCCGCTCTATTGTTAAAGCAGCACACGCAACTCGTCACGATCGAACTGAATTTTATAATAAACATTTATTTTATACATATATCTATATACATACATACATACATATATAGTTGATTTAACGATGGTAATTTTAATGTTGTAAGAAACATTATACCATTTTAAGCTCGCGTTCAATGTTGCCCAAACAGATGTATATACAATAATAATTAATTTCGGGGTGGATTATTACATTTAAAAACACCCCCATAGGCACGCCTCTGCAATATTTGTGCTTGTCGACTTTTTATTGTAAACGCGAGGTACATATAGAAAGTATTGATTCTTGATCAATTAATTAAACGTAAGGAATAAGCAATGGATTTAACAAGAAATTTCTAATTTGAATAGATTTTCAATAAAAATTACTTTTATATATCTACATTTATGGATGAGCGATTTCTCTTCAATCAATTGATTGATTGACAATCATCATTAAAAAAAAACAAAATCTGTGCGTCAATCTAAGATATTTGTATTAATAACCTAATACCTACTTTTATAGTTACAACATAAAACATAGTCTATATATATATAAAAATGAATAGTAATTTTGTTTTTAATTAGTTGTATGATTTAGAAACGGTTTATTAAAACAATTATATAGGAATTGAATATAAAGTTGGATCGCATTGTATATTGTAATATAGCTGTATGTTCTGTATATATGATGGCATCGTATGACATTTGAAATTAAAAATAGATGAATAATTATTGTGTCTTTTGTCACCACGGAAACGGATGGAACGGAATGTTATATACAATTGTTTTATTGTCTTATGCGATTCTTCCTACAGGCAATTAAGTCCGCAACACCAACACACACACACACACACACACACACTTCTTATTCTTATCCTACTTCATAAGTGGTTCGCATTGTTTTTTGTTACATTACACAACTATTATAATACGCTAAAGTATATAATACAACAATTATATACAATTTATAACACCATATATATATAGTGTATAAACTACGTATTTTGTTTGTCGGTTAAGCGGAATACTAACCAAAAATTTAAGCAATTATAATTGAGTTTCCCTGAATTTATATTGACTATTTTCGGAACGTGTTGTAACGTGTTATTTGTTCACTATTCGTAAACCTCCCTAGACAGTAAATTAGTCTTAAAATATTAGGTAAAAGGTATTGAAATTTTGTAGGTATTGTTTAAAAAGTTTTCTCAAAAAACGTTCTTTATTGTAAAATCGCATTTAAAACGTAAATATAATACAATTACAATGTAAACAGAAACAGAATAAGAGTGAACAAGTGTACATGTATGTATAAACAAAACACTGGCGGCTGTTCAGAAATATGTGATTAAATCTGCAATCATCAGTTGTCTGCTATTTCGGTAATTCAGATGAATTAATGTCTCTGAATACAGCGCCGTTACGAGCCTAGCGGCAATACACAAAACTACAGTTAGTAATTAACCCAATCGAATGGGCAACACACGGTCAAATTGACATGTTAATTTACTTGATATGTTTCATTTTAAAGATCATAAACTTTCTTAATTTTTATATCAATAAAATCTGTGCAGTGTCCTAATGCACTTTCTTGTCCATAAATCGAATAATTTTCTGTCAAAATATATATATATGAGTGGAGCGATGGCCACACATGGTCAAATCAAATAGGTATAAATAATTGGTATTTTCCTTCCTTTCCTGTCCCCGTTCCCCCCCCAGCCAGAGCACGCATATTAATTTTAATAAGTATACGCATGTGCTGAATGAAGTTGGTCTATTGTCATAATTGTAAGCGAACGTTAGATAGAGATATTATCAGTTGCGATTAAAGTACATATAACGTTTGCTAAGCTGTGCGTGTCATTGCGTGATGCATTTTATGAAGCATCAACCCTTAGGCCTCCGTAATTATTTTTGGACCAAGTCTTAATAATAGATATACCTTTTGTATTGAAAAACAATTTTTGAAAACAATAACAAAATCGGTTGCTAAATGTACTCCTGCTAACACTTTGTTACTATCCATGGATACCGTATGCACCATGGTATGACGAAATATCCGCATAGTTTCTAATAAAATATTATTACTTTTTAACCAATCGATTTAATATGTGTTCGAGTTCATATCTTCAATTTTCGTTTTAAAATATTATAAATATCTATAGATTTATAATATAAATAGTACAATAATGTACTACCAATTTTGAATATTGATAACCTATCGCAAAAGTATTATAAAAATACCGATATTTAACTGTCACTAAATAAACAATTTAATTCTCTAAATACATAATTTATAGACCATTTTAACTTTCATTTAACAATTTACTTTATTATTTATATACTAACTGTTTTGTTGTATTTTTTTTCAAAACTAAAATCATCCGGTGACATGCAATGTTAGGTTGGCAATACGTCTTAACTATATAACCATATGTATATATATATACATTTATGTGTATGAGTAAATATATAACTAAATAAAATGAAAGTAAATTTAATTTAATTCTGATGTGAGCGAAGAATTAATTAATCACTTTCATTAATATTAATCGCACACAATCTAGATTTATTTAATGAATGCACAGACACACACACACACAACTGCCTGCCTGCCTGAATAGGAATTATCTAAATTCCTGATTTACAAAAACACTTGTTTTATAGTTACAAATATAAGTTATATAGCTGCACTTATGATTATATTTAATGTTTAATTAAATTTTACTACTTTTTAACTCATTAATCATAATAAATATAAAATATGAGAAACCTGACCAAGTGATTTTTCAACTTTCCTACACTCCGCTTACAAAAATATGATAAATATAAACCGATTTGTGGTTTTCCAACTGATGCCTGTGGGTTACCCAAAAAATGTCGATTATTTCACGCGTTAATCATTTTAAATATACAATAGGCATAACCTTCGCAACGTGGTCCACAATAGTAAAATAAATTATCTAAAACCTTTGAATTGTTTCAAAATGTATTCAAATAAGAGTTTAAAAACAAACATTACGTAAAAATATGGTGTAAATAAATGTGACAAAAGCAATTAAAGAATAACAAACAATTCGGTACGTAGATATATTTCGACAGATTGATAGCAGTGTTCTCTACAAGAAAACTATTGTAGGACGTCCGATAAAGCATTTCTGCATTCTGCGGTTTAGAAAAATAAAACACCACCAAATAAATAAGAATAATCAACAATTCGATAAGTTATTTAATGTAAGACTTTTAATGTAATTCTGAAATTAAAGGGAATTACGTAGTAAAATTATATTTAAATGCTGAACTAGGCGCATATGTGGGCACCATGTGCCCATATTACATACAGAAAACAATCTGTTTCTAGCCGATATTATAATAAAATAAAGTTATTTACAAGACTTTTAATGTAATTCTGAAATTAAAGGGAATTACGTAGTAAAATTATATTAAAAAGCTGAACTAGGTGCATCTGTGGGCACCGTGTGCCCATATCACATACAGAAAACAATCCGCTTCTCGCCAATATTATAATAATATAAAGTTATTTACAAGACATCTAATGTAATTCTGAAATTAAAGGGAATTACGTAGTAAAATTATATTAAAATGCTGAACTAGGTGCATCTGCGGGCACCGTGTGCCCATATCACATACAGAAAACAATCCGCTTCTCGCCGATATTATAATAATATAAAGTTATTTACAGGACTTCTAATGAAATTCTGAAATTAAAGGGAATTACGTAGTAAAATTATATTAAAATGCTGAACTAGGTGCATCTGTGGGCACCGTGTGCCCATATCACATACAGAAAACAATCTGCTTCTCGCTAATATTATAATAATATAAAGTTATTTACAAGACATCTAATGTAATTCTGAAATTAAAGGGAATTACGTAGTAAAATTATATTAAAATGCTGAACTAGGTGCATCTGTGGGCACCATGTGCCCATATCACATACAGATAACAATCCGTTTCTCGCCGATATTATAATAATATAAATATCCGAATGCGTATGTCTATGTATACATTGTAAAAACATGTGTAAAATTACGCGATTTTCAATGTAAAAGTGAACAATTATGTAATTATCTAATTATACAGATTTATAGTAAAATTAAAAATATATATTAAATTTGAAGTAGGTAAATTTACAGAATTCGGTAAATTACATTGTACATTTACAGTAAAAGTATCTAGTTTTTTTTTATCTAGAACGCCATGAACTAACATACACAAAACATAAAATTAACGGAAAAATAATTGTTTAATTTTATCTTAAATTATTCCGGCTGCAATTAACTAATTATTTTTATTTTTTTCTTTTGTAATTTAGTAACCCCATAGATACAACATATAAATGAAGTGTTCCGGATATATACATATTCACATATACATCTGACTGTTTATAAATAATTCAGCAACATTTCTTTTAGTACATAATTTTTTTACAATTAAAACAGTTTGATTATGGCAGTTTTTGCAACAAAAAAGAAAGAAATAAACACATACCGTTGGAGCAGACGCTTGAGGTATCCGGATGGCCCGAACTATCGGTGTCACTATCAGCCCCATGGCCATGGTGGTTCGCACTATGGTGCATGTGGTGGTGATGGTGTAAGCCGGCAGCCGTGTGCAGCGACAAGTCTCTAGGCCCCGGCGACGGGCTCCGTCCGCCACCGTGAAGATGCTGTCCGCCCGGTGCAGCCAGGTGCATGGTGGCGGCGTCGGCGCGGATGGCCGCTGCGCCGGCGGAGCCGCCGCCATTCAAGATATCCGTGATCATGAAGCGACTCCTGGTGGACGCGGTTTGCGGCATCGTCTTCGTCTGCGCGCACTTCTCGTCTTGTACGGTCATAACCGACACCTGGGGTACCACCCGGAAACCACCCGACGCCAGATTACTCCGAAAAATTGACCGAATTCTGAGACTAATTGCGGCCACCAATTCCCACTCGAGCACTAATTATCCAATCACCGATTATACAAACTCATTCGTTTCATTGCGGTACTAGGATTACTACCGCGATTTAAACTATCACTTATCTATTAGTATAGCATCAGCTTATGTTTCAAATATTGCTTGCTGCCTTGATTTAGTATCAAAAGATTTAATACTTTGTTGAGTATCAAAGATTCTTGTTAAAAAATCTGTTCTTGTTGAGTATAATTTGGATAGCTGCCTTGATATACAAGAATGTATATTTTCAAAATCACAAATTTTTATTTCTAAGGGTCTATATATGTACAAGTCCCACTTAGTCACTTCAGCTCCGCTTAGAATCGCACTGGTTTCACACTAAACCGGTTAAGTACACTTGTATCATGTTTTAAACCGTCCGGTTTAAACGTCCCACTTAGCTGTTAATTGTGCTAAATTACACATATAACTGTTTTGTAAAGTTAAGGCTAGTTGAATCACTTAAGCGCAAAGTTAAGCTTGTTCAATATAAACACAATAAATCACAATTTAAATAATCTATCACAATTGTTGTATCCGTGTGAATATACGAAAAGTGTCTGACTGGGCGAATGGAGTAAAGTAGCAGTTAGTTAAGCGTCCGTTTTCCGTCGGGCCGATCCTAATTGAGTCGTTTATGTCCGTTGAATGGATGATAGTGCACACCTCTCGACGTGGCTATCAGATTATACTAAAGCAGGCAGTGTGAGCCTCGATCAGGCTAACCACTACTAAATCAGCCATATTGCTGCCCCCTCTTCGCCTGCACTATTATCCTGTCGCCCCCCCGCACCTCCCGCAGCGCAAATTGTGCTGCGGCCAACCAGCGCTCGCGTCGCCTAAACGGCCAGCCAATCGGCGTGGCGCAAGGCGTTCAAGTTTCACATTGCTTATAGTATTTATTTTATGGGCAGGCCGTCTGTGATTTTATTAGATTGACGCTGTGGAAAGCAGGTTTGAGCCTGTGTTTCTCTAACTTTACTTTGTACACAGATGATCATTTGTTTTTCATTTTGCTGGCTTGAATTATGTTTTTATTTTTTATGTAATTAATCATTTTGGATTGTTTTGTTTTGTTTTGCCCCCTTAAGGTGCTGCGTTGCGTTACACTGCTTAAATATGTGTGTTTGCTGCTACTGCGTGAGGTTTCGCTCATTTTCTATATTAGTTTTATATTTCGTGAATGAACTTGATGAGATTTTAATTTTGGGCTTCGCATTTAATTGAAGTTTTAATGTGTTTAGCAGAAAAAATTGGGCTTGTTTTAAAATTAAATGGAACACTAACATCAATGATTAACATTATTTTCAAATTAAACATATTTGGAGTGGCATGCACTTTGTTCACGTAATCTGACCCTAATAGTTTCACTAGTGCACCTAAAGGCATCCTAAAAATATCTGGAGTGGCCTGCACTCAACTTTCTTTTACGTAGTTTTCAATAGATAGATATTAATATACATATATATCCTAAACAAACCAATTTATAATTGATCTGAATTTGAAGTACTTATCGTATTCACTCTTAAACTGTCAAACTACACAGAAAACTCTGAAATTGTTATTTAATTATGTTAGCAAATATATAATATAAATTGATTCTATAATAATTTACCTGATACAATTTATTCTAATAAGAAAAAAATAATTTAAATATTAATTCATACAGATAACTGTCAATGTAATGCTTGTTTATTTTCAATAAACAAGCAACAAATGATGTAACTCATGGTTGATTCGTTTTAAAAATAATAAAATTTGTCGCAATTGTAGGTATCACCATGGCAACGTAAATAAGATATTTGAGTTTTTTCGTAGCAGTTATCTCATAACTGGTACAATTTATGAAGAAACTTTTCAAACGAAAGTTGTGCGAAATATTATTATCTTTCATTATGAATATTACTATTTTTGCCGTAAGTGTAGCCGTTCTAGTGATATTGGAGATAGAACAAAAAATGTATAGAGTAAACATGAACTACCGGTTTGAATATTCTTTTCAAAAATAGGAGGTGCACATCTAGGGTATATACAAGTCTTAAGTTTGAAGTTTCATAATTTTTCGTTCGACAGTTTTGGCCCTAGTGCGTTCACAGACACACACAGACATACAGACGTCATGCCCAAAATAGTCACATTCGATTCAGGGAAGGTCAAAACATGTATATCCGTTGAAATCTCGAGTTCGAAATTTTTCATGATTAGAATACTTACTTATTACTCTGTAAAAGAAAGTAAAAAATCTAACTTCCTTTTCTAGTTTAGGGAAATTTTACCTGGTACAGTGCCTCAAAGAAAATTTGCCCCCGTTTCCAAAAATGAATTTTAGCAAGTGTACAACCAGTTTAACACAATCGCACCAGTTACTCACCCTATTCACGTAGTTCCAACGATAGGAAACAGATGGTGTTGCAATAACAATTAGACTGAAATTAAGCGTCTTTTATCCAGGCGAGTCAGGCTTGAGTGCGCCGCTGCTATTGTACACGGAAAACAGCCTTAGCGCAAGTGGGACATAAGGGCGACATTCCCTGCACATGTGGCCTAATTATTTATTTAACACGCCGACCGGCTTTAGATTAAACCAGGTTTATCTGATTGCGCGCACCACCACCGCTCCCCCCATAGCATATAATTTTAGTATTGTTGCAGTTGCAGCAATTTAAACTTTAGATAAGGGTGAATGTTGTGTTTGGAGGTGTGTTAATTTAAGGGCAATTAAGATAACATTTTACATTAGGTGTACTATAGGTGAGATGAGGGAAGTATGACACAGTAATTGGAAAATAAATTAAATTATTCAATAAATATCGTGACATATTTTTTACATACGTGATCTTGCTACTTTTTCAATATCTCGCAAATTGTCTGAGCTAAAGCAAAAGTGTATCTTATAAATGTTGAAGATATATTTAAATTTTTAGCAACTTTTGTTTGAAAAATATTTATTAAAAAATCGTATTTTGAAAATTGGCGTGTTTTCAACAAAATTAATTAACAATAAAGCAGTATTTTTACAATTCAGATTAAGGTATAAATAGTTTGATAATTAAATGTTTCTTATTTACTGTTGATTTTAATAATGTATTTCTAAGTTTAAATCGAAACAAAAAACGTATCAAATGTATATTTAAAGTCCCAAATTTCCTGCATTTGTTGTATAGAATCCATAGAATAGCGTGTATCATGTGTTACTGTGACTTGATACTTGAAGATGTTTCTTTTTTGTTAACAAGAAATTCGTTTATATATATATATATATATATATATATATATATATATATATATATACATTATATGATGCGAAGTTTGAATTCATAATTATGCATTATTGATAAGTCAAAAATATATTTATTATATGCCTACATCCAAAATCTAGACTTCGATCTCGATAATGGAAACAAACCTCGATAATGGCAACAAACCTCGATAGTGGAAACAATCTCCGAATCGATTTTTATAATAAAAAAAATATATCAGTCGATCCGTATAATTGCATTTGCAAGAATGTCTGGTAAATATGTTTGTTTTATTTTTTATCTTGGAGTTTCGGAAATAAAATTTTGGAGATTATTATTTTTATCTTCGAAATTCCCATGCAATTACTGGATCGATCCCCCCCCTAAAGATCTGTGGCCCCTACATTTTTTCCTGGTTATTCCTGGCCCTCCCAAATTTAAAAACGAAGACGTGAAAACATATTTTAATACGAGAATTGTTACAGACATACGATAAAGCACTATAGTTCTTTTGTAGGACGAGCAAGAAATATATGTATAATGATGTTAAATTTGTTGCAATTTAAACTTTCAAATGAATTAACAAGACAATTGAGAGTCCATTTCCTCAATTATAAAAGAAATATTAATTAATAATTTTAAACTGCCGTGTTTAGTAATGTGTGCAGTTAATTTCACTATTGCGATATTGCGTTGTATTTTTTAAGCTAATACAATTCCTAAATTATGATTAACATTAAGTTGTATGTATAGTTACTAGCGAATAAATGTAGGTACATCGCTTTCATTATTTTTGTTGTTTTGTATTGCAAAATTTTTATTAATTGAATATAATATAAGTTTGATGGAATGTGTGTTAATGTTAATGCTAATGTATCCATCAAACAAAGAAACATCAATTAAATATTTGTTCATATAATAAACGAATTTTAATGAAATTATGCCACACATTGTGTAACAGTTGGTGCGATTTAGAACCAACCACCCAACTCAAGCTTTCATTTGTATACATACATAAATACATTTTTGTTTTATTCAGCAATAAAGCAATTTATTAATATTTGGCTCGTTGTACAAAAGAGCTGTAGTGTTCGGTCTTGTGCTTCTATTATTCTTGTAATCAGAAATTCGTTTCACGTTTTTATTTTCTGATTCCGAAAATGTATATAACTCATACTTGGATGTATGTCGCTCGGTCGATGTTAAGACCTGAGTTTGTGCCCGCTTATTCTTTTCCCTAAAGTTGAGCTGAACGCATAGTATAGTTTTTTTTTTTTTTTGGACTATGATCATTTTTGCGCTGTCCTTTTCAATTATTAATAGAATTATTGCAAAAGCAATAATGCAACACAACTGGGTAATGGTTCTGTGTAAACGAGCAATGCATCACGAGCTCGTTAAATTTGAAATGATTTTGATGATTACACAACACACACACACACACACACACACACACACACACAGTATAATAATTCCGGTGATTGTTATTTTGTGTTTGTTGAGGTAATTTGTAATTCGGTGAATGTTATTATACCTACAATAAACCGCATTTTATTATTATTATTATTATTACAATAAACTAAAACAAAGTGTGTGTGTGTGTGTGTGTGTGTGTATGAGTGATTATTGTGTACAGTGTGATTGTATTAGTGGGTTGGTTCAAAATGAAATTAAGAAAATATTGTTCAATTTGCCATCATTGTTAAATAATGTTGACAATAATTTGAAATAAAATACCTCTCATTATTTATATACCTACTAATGATACCTGAACTGAACCCAACTGAAAGTTATTATATATAGGTACTTATATACCCATGATGCCATATTACAAAATATACTTACTTATAAACTTTGTTTCTAACCTAATTTAAAAATACACAATTTGTAATCATTTCCTATGTCTTTCTTGTACTCGTTCTACGATACCATGTTTCGCGTATAACGAATTAATTTAAAAAAAAACAATTATTCCAAAAATTACACTATTGCTTTAGGCTGTCGTTTACCTATCTTTTTCTCTTCTTATATATGTAAAATTGTTACCAAAAATAAATAAAAATGAAAATTAAATCGTTACCTATCGCAATAAAAGTTAGGTAAACGACAGAATTACTAATAGTGTAGACATTGCTAACCGGAAATCCTAGAAGTGTGGGTATTAAGGGTAAGTTTAATCATTTATTTATAATTTATCTAGAGAATAAATGAAGAATATCTTAATTGATTGGTAGTCGTATAAAGAAGAAATGGTTACATAAATGTAAAATGAAAATGAATATCCCGGAAAAGTATGTGTAGACATTTTTGTTCAACTTTTCCTTCCTTCCATCCATAATAATTAATAATAATAATATAATTAATGAAATGTAATTATATTAAAATAAATTTTAATTGCAGCCATTATTGTCTTCATGGCAAGACAAAGCCGTTTCAACATAAACGTTAAAAATATTATAAAACCATATACAATATAGACGAGTACATAATTGTATTATTATTATTATTATAATAAAAATGTATCGCGCTCTGATTCCTGACACTCTACAAAAAAAACATTTTCATTTTCTGATTCGTTCAATTAAATATTACGATGAACACTTTCGCTATTCGCACATACGAGCGAGTATTGTGCTGCTGATGTGCATTCAAATGTTGTTGTTATGCTGCTTATGTTACGCTAACATCAACATAATACGGTTTTTGGTTTTATGTACTATATCTATAAATGCGGTAGTATTCTCTTCTTCCTCATTGTAATTTCTCTCTCTCTCTCCTAAGATTTACTTTTTTTAATTTCGCATATATTTTAATTACACTACAAAAGTAATTAAATGAATTGTTTTTGAAATAATGATTATGTCTTTTATGGTTCAGTTACGTTTGGCCAGATAGATGGAATTTAAATTTTACAAAAGTTTCTTTTTAAATTTATTTCATGTGCCGTCATTAAGTGTTGCGAAATACACATCATACACATCTTAAACCCAACAAGCATGGCCACCAATGCATTTAGCTCGCCGTTTAATCAATACAATAGGAAAACATTTAGAGAGAAACATTTATATATCCACTAATAACAATGAGCAAAAAATGAGTATGTATGAATATGTACAAAGATTTGATGTGTATTTAGTGTGTTGTGTAGTTTATAGACAGCGTCATCTGATATATTATATTAATCGGACTGTGGACGTTTGTAACCATTGCATTTTAGCATATTTATTTATAAGAAATTATTACATCATCAATTAAATCATTGTGGCATTGATTGTCAAAATTCATAAAAAATAATTTATAATTAAATCGATGAAGAATAGCATATATATGATAGTTACGTACTAGTTTCATATGCACGAACATGAATACAATAAAGAATCATCTAATTCATCATGAATTCTTGCAAAATGTTCATATTTATGCAACCAGCATAGCCGAAGTGTTATACAAGTAGCGAGCATAACAATATCAGTGATTAATGCCATCTATTGCTGACTATATTAACAACGATACAAACACTTTTTGTTAATACATTTTTTTGGTCCGAGAATGCTACAGATACACAACCGAATGCATTAGCTTCTCCTGTACTTCGTACGGCGAGCTAAAAATGTTGTAACAAAATAAATAGATATCACCATATTACGATCCTTACAGACACACCCTAAAATGAACAAGAAATCGTTGATAAAATTGTTTTTTTAGAAAAACAAGACTACACAATAATTTGATCACAAACCTAAAAAGAAAAACCAACAACAATTTGAAGGTACAACCAAGCATAAAATGAACCAACTAGTTCCTAACTTTAATCTGTGGAGATTTCATCATTTTAAACGCTAACCTCAAAGAATAAACTGCTTTATTGTCATTGGGCATAAAGTCGAGAATTGCAGCTTCGGCGAGAGGAAGTAACTATATCACCTGTGTACGTTCGTTAAAGAATAGAGCGGGTTCTTGTTACATTTATATTAAGAGGGTAATTATTGTAAGTGTGTGTGTGTGTGTAATATACTATACTAGTAGCAGTGGTAATGAGATGGCATTGTGGTATTATATAATGTGTCTATGTGTCACACACAATGTTTCCGAGAATGAAGGCATCTAGCAGAGAGAGAGAGATGAACGAAGCCATATATAAATTGTTAGATTAGACAAAGATGGACAATTATTGTAGATGATGGGGGTGACATAATTAAAAGTTAAATTTACCAATACTGCAAATATTGTAAAACAAGACACTAGAGTGACCTTCACTATCTGTATGTTCGCAAACATTTTTATAAATATAATACCTATATTTTCATTTATAAATGTTTGAAATAATTATTGCTTTTTACACGTATGTTAAAATTAAGTATTACGATCTAAAAAAAAAAGGACTCAATCTAGATATTTTAATGGAAATATCCGTCTTGAGGGTCCCTGAATTAATGTTTATTATTTTCACAATGTCTTGTGCGAGTCTATTTGTAAACTCTATACCTTGAACATAAAAGTTTGATGTTTTGATTTTAATATTTGTATATTCCTCCTATTAATGAAATGGATATTTCAATCGAAAGTGCTAGTTAATTTATGTCCACCATTCGACTTCTGGAAGCTTTACTGTGTGTTTGTGAATATTTTTTAAAAGATGGGCAAATACTTGTAGTTATATTTGTGAGCCCAGTTTTGCGTTATGATGTAGGTAGATATACTTAGGAGGAATGGCTGCGTGATGAGTTGCGTATTATGTTCATTAGTGTTTGTTCACTTTCATTTTTGTCGGTGCGCACCAGAGTGCGAAAAACGCACACTAATTTAGAGAAGAAATGCCATCATTTCACTTATTATTATGATTAGTATTATGTATTATTATTATATTATATGAAGGATCATTTATACATAAATACGTTGTTGTAACATCGAGATCGCACGCGAATGTACTATGTTATATAATATGAACACATTCGATTATCATATTAGGTGTGTTTCTAATCCAGCTATGTGTGGTTTAATGTCATTTTATTATTATAGATGACAGTGATGATTAGTGGTAACGAATCATTAAATGAATTAGTAATTAGAATCACACTGTACATTGACGACATATTCTTATTATATGATTATGTTCCTTGTTGTTCATATTATACTGGATGTGTTTTTGTCACATTTTTATTACTTTCGTTTCATTGCTTTAAATCAAGGTTAGATTGTTCATTTTAGATTTTTACACAGTCATTTAAAAATAAAATAAACAATAGTTAAACTATAAAATCTTAAAAAGGCTTTTTCTTTCCTCATTAATTATAATAATTCTGCTGTATAGTTGATGCATCTGTATGTCGACATTTATTTTGCTATAGATCACAATACGAGTTTTGCTATTTAGTAAACTATAATGCATATTTAGTTTTTCAAAATTTCACTTTGTATTTGAAGTGGTTACTAAAATAAAAATATAAAACTATAAACTTAAGACATGCATAGTACGACCTCCAATCTTAGAAAACAATATCTCCACCAGAAGTAATGGTTTACTCTTACTAGTCTTTAAATATCTCGGAAACGGGATGATTAAAATAAAAAAATATATTGTAATTAAATTTAAAGATATTTAAATTGCTATCAAGTATGGTTAAAAATGTTTTATTTACTTTTGCAAATAGAGAAAAATAAATAAAAGTAACGTCGTTACTTATCAAAATAATAGTTAGATAAACGACAATAACCATTTTACTAATAAAGATCAGGTACTACTTGTACTTATTGATTCTTTTCAACAATTTAGATACAGTTTAAAAACCAATTCATTTGTTTCAGAGAAGACGGGAAACTATACATTTATAATAATTAAAATAAAAGAATGCGGAATTTAAATAACTCTGTTACATAACCTCTAATAACAACACACACACACACACATTTAGAGAAATGTTCAAAGCTGTATGAATAGGGACAACAAGTATGTATATGATATAATTGTTGGCGGCTCTCTCTCATCTCATTCTCAAGATATGATATATATATATATATACGTATAATGTTGAAATGTTTGTGTCTAAACACTTCTGGTTTTGCTTATAAGTTGTGTGCGCCATTGTCTCTGTGATATTAAGACGTGCGTTAAATTTCCCCAAACAAACACGCGGTGCTGCTATATATTGTGTCAAGTTGGTAGCACTGATGCGACCGCATTAACATGTTAATTTAGTGCGCCCAACTAAGAGCAACTTCCCAGCACGTTATCCTGGTATCCATGAACAGTGTCTCAGTCTGTTGTGTGTGTAGTGGAGATATGTGTATGCAAAGACAATGGGCAAGAGTCAAGCAACGTTAAATACAAACATTTTACACTCTGATGGGCAAAGTGTTCGTTGCTCACACTGTTAAATGTCTACAAGCACAGAGAGTGGAGATTGAGGCTCCCTCCTCATTATTATGATCACTATCTGCCACACACACACACACACACAGTGCCTTCCCAGATAGCCGTTATATACATATTCTTTAATTTTAATGCTTAGCTTACGCTCTTATCTGACCATCGTTCTTAATTTCACTGGAAATTATTCTATGCTTCAGCTACTGATGGCCAACAACACTTCTCAACATTTCTGGAAACTTCTTTTACGAACTAATAAATAATGAAACATTTCGAACGGATATTCACGTTTTGATCTTTCCTGAATCGAATGTGACTATTTTCAGAATGACGTGAACGTGAAATTATGAAATTTCATGCTTAAGACTTGTATATGGCCTAGATGTGCACCTTCTATTTTTGAAAAGAATATTCAAACCCCGAAAGTTCATGTTTACTCTATGCATTTTTGTTCTATCTCCAATATCACTAGAACGGCTGCACATACGGCAAAAATAGTTAGGTACATAATGAAAGATATTAATATTTCACACAACTTTTGTTTGAAACGTTTCTTCAGAAAAAATACCAGTTACGAGAAACTGCTACCAAAATTCTTAAATATAATATTTACGTTGCCATGGATTTGCATATAGTTCAATATCATTCAAGTGATATGTGGAAACAAAATAAAATACATTAGATAAATGACATTTCAGAGTATTCCTGTGAAGTATTGGTTGGTTTAAAAGCATGTTTATATATATATATATATATATATATATATATATATATATATATATATATACGTAAATGAAAGTCGAATGCAGGCCACTCCAGATATTTGTATAATTTTCTTTTACAAACAGTCCTGTAAATTGCTAGTTTGATATTCATATTCAATTTTAAGATATGGAATATTTTCTTCATCAAGATATATTTTATTTTCACTTATTTAATTTTTATTAATGTTGATATTCAATAATGTTTTAATTAGTTTAGTAATGATTTATATATGGTATTCCAATAACGGTGACTTACGGCTTGTAACTTTTAAATTTTTATATATTTCTAATAGTTATAATATTAATAATATGCATACGTAATATCCGCATTCTTATCTGGTCAGGAATATAACAATTACACTACAATTAAGTTCTGTAACATTGTGTGTGTGTGTGTGTATGAAAGCATTTCCATATACAATTAATTTTATTCATTAACGTTTATTAACTACTATAGATAATAGATGATTATATCAGTAACCATCATATACGTTCGCAATTATATATATATGTACATATTTTGTTTTGTTATATGCATCATATAGGATGTGCAGATAGTATACTTTTAATTCAATATTAACCATTCATCAAAATCAAGATTTGAAACAGAATCGGACTGCTGAAGGTGACTGAAAATTGGTCACAATGGTTTAAGCCACTGTAAAAAATCCTGACCACGTCACTGGTACTAATCATAGAAATATATAAGCCAAGCGTTCTACACACATTCACACAAACATATATATATATATATATATATATATATATATATATATATATATATATATATATATATATATCTGGTAATGATAAAATAAATGATGAAACAAAAACAATATATAAGTTAGGAGAATTTCAAAATTTAATTTTCAAATTAAAAGATTGGCATAAGATATCTCTAAGAGTGGTTATATGTCTATGTACCACGCAATTTGTATATACTCATTGTTCACTTAAACTTTTGTTTCTTTCTTTTTTAATACATATACATACACACACACAGATATAATAAAACATAATACAATCGGCTTGGCGCATTGGTTGAGTTCCAACTAACACAATTATAAAACCATTAGCGCTAATGGCTTTAATGTATTTCGCTCTCTTGATTAATGTCAATTGGTTATAATTAAGTTTTGCTTTGGATGAACGCAAATTTATTATTATACCCACAACCTACATTTTTATGTTCATATTCATCATCATTGTTTATAACTAATTTTTTGAAAATTACAATCAAAAAACACACAGTCATTTTAGTACGCTTTTGTAAAAATATATAAAATTTAATTAGTAATTTTTCTAAATTCAGTTAAATTGCATACAATTTGTAGTGTAATTTTATTTTAGAAGTGACTTACAATTACACTAAAAAATCAATAAAACACGTAAGTCATGTAATTTTCGTATATTTAATAAAATTACATACAATTTTCGTAAATTTAATAAAATGACATACAATTTTCGGGGTGATTACTTTAGAAGTGAAGATACAATAAAAATAAAAGCTTTTCCCAAATTTAGAAGTGATTTAAAATTGATAAGATCGATTTCTGGAATAAAAACAAATGATATTTCAGTGGAAATTAAACAACAATTATGGTAAAATAATTGATGAATCAATATTATCGTAAAAAAGGACACATTTGTAACAAAAGTATTTTGAAATACAATTGTGTTATGTTTACTATAATATTGTTTCTATTCATGTATACTATAGCTCAAAATGTTTATGGATATTTCAGTTAAATATGAATAGAATTTTTTAAGGTGGATTGAATGTAAATCACATATTATAACATTATTCTTTGTACCATTTTTCACGGATATTTGTTATACAGCCGTCCAAATGAAATCGTTCCGTGCACAATTCCATGGGAGCAAATGGTGTATTTACTTGGCTAACTGTTACATTTAACTCTTTGCATGCATTTAAAGGTACACATATGGTGTCTATTCGTGTGTGTGTGTGTGTGTGTGTGTTAGTTGTGTCGGCTCGCACGAAACCAGAGTCAACTAGCGTACAAAATGGCGTTTTTCTCACCACTTCCGGCTGGCACGTTTCCGGTCAGATCATTAATACGGATAACCACACAACGCACACACACAAAAGCACTTCACTAGTAATTAGTGTGCTGGTGGTGGCAGCGCTGATAGCAATATATTATATATATTATACGCTACGAGAGTGTTATTATATATTTAATATGTCTCACACAATATCTATCACAAAACGCAACAATTACAAGAAAATACATCAAGAGGCTTATGCTTATTACACCAGAAACGTGTTTACTATTAAATAATTTAATCAAATCTTTTACTCTTTTTACGATGTAATAAGTAACCCAGCAAACACATTCTTTAATATGACTTTCCTGAGATGTCGCAGAGACGTAACATACGCATTATAAGTCGCTGCAACAACACATAGATGTCACAAGATTCAAATTGTTTGCTGGGGATCATCAAAAAAATCGAACTTGAGATTTCAACGGATATACACGTTTTCACCTTGCCTGAATCGAATGTGACTATTTTCGGAGTGACGTCTGTGTGTGTGTACGTTAAATTTTGTAACTTAAGTCTTGTATATGGTCTAGATGTGCACCTCTTATTTTTGAAAAGAATATTCAAACCGGAAGTGTATGTTTACTCAATGCATTTTTGTTCTAATTCCAATATCACTAGAACGGCTGCACTTATGGCAAAAATAGTTATGTTCATAATGAAAGATATTAATATTTCACACAACTTTTGTTTGAAAAGTTTCTATAAAAAATGTACCAGTTACTAGAAAACCGCTATGGAAAATCTTAAAATTCTTATTAATATTATCATGGAAATGCATTTGCAAGATTATTTTTTTATAATTATCATATTAACTTCTTCTGAAAAAAAATATGATAGATAAACCAAATATAAATAATGTATGTCATTTTGCGCTGTTTAACACAAATAAATTAACTGAGAAGGTGCATTTAAAGAAACAACATCTATGTTTCATATTGAAGAAACAATATTTGATAACACAATTGGTACAATTTCAGGGTATTACTGTGGAGTATTGGTATTTTTTGACAGTTTGATTGGAATATATATTTCTAATGAAAACTACGTGTTGACCACAATTGTTTTATTATTAATAGTTAAATAGAAGATGAGTTTTTACATTTTGAGAATGCTATTCGAAAAAGAAATAGTGGGAAAAAGATTGAATAAAAACCACAAAAAAAAATCAGTAAAATAAAGCAACGGTTACACAGTGGTTTACCACTACTGGTCGGTATAAAATGACACACACAGACACAGAATTCGAATATGTCACTTCCTGTTTCCTGTCACCCCCTTGACCGCCCCTTCAAACAGCGTACGCACATGTTTGCTTATCACAGAATCTAATTTCGGTCGAAAATATGCATTATAATGATAATAATAATAAACGGTGGCTGATGTGACAGTTGAACCACACCGTATTCACATGTTTCATTTCATGCTAGTCGAAACATTAATTGCTCTGCTACACAATTATACACATAAATGCATATTTGAATAAGCAACAGCAGCGCCACACACACACACACACACGGCCCCAACTCAACATGAATTCATTTTTAATTGTTTTAAATTCGTATTTTACATATTACATGTTGCTGATTTGATCAAAATAATCATAAAAAAGGTTAAGTATTTTCAAAAAATAAACAATTTTGTGTTGCACGGAAACGCACGACTTCGCTTGCTGTTTGCCGAACGCAGTGTTTTTCAATTAGATCTTTTAGAAAAAATTGTTTTTAGTGACTCGTGCCATTGTAAAAATCCGATTATTTTAATAATTCATGTAAAAAGACGTAGAAGTTAGTTGGTGTAATTTACTTTGGAATAAGTGATGTAATACGCCATCACCAATATGTTTAATAGTGTTGAATATTGAACAAACATTGTATGAGTTATTTTTTAACAAAAAAATGTGCAACTGCCTATCAAAAAAAATCCCTGTTACCGACATAATTTCGCGTTAAACGTTAACTCGAACCGGAAACCTATTATGCGGTTAAGTTCAGGACTACCAACATACATACAAGAAAAAAGGCCAGTATTGTGGTATTGCGTGACACTGTCATGGCTATAGCACCCTTATACGTGCACAAAGAAAGAAAATGAAAGAAAAAAACGCACTAATATCGTTTCACTGCCTACTGTGTGCGTTTGAGATAATTAAAATTGACCGACGCTCTTTTGTTACATGTATTTTTAATGTGACATGACGCGATTTTTTGATTTGCCGCACACTGCTACATGTATTGTTCCTATTATACACAACTGTGCTTGCTAGTTTCATTTTTAGGGGAATTTGGTTTTGTTTTGGGGTTAGTTAGAGTTAAGCTTTTTTTTTTCCCGGAATATTGGACTGTTATTGTATGTGCCTTTCGTGTGTGGTGTGTGATCAGCCTAGCAGATAGTGATTTGTTTTTTTGATAAGTTTGGCAATTGTTTAAAATTTATATTGTTCGTGTTTTTGATTGAGCGATAGCTGCATTATTTATGGTATTTTACAGCTATTGGGCTTGCGAAATGTATACGTTAAAAAAAATTGAAGTGCTCTTCACTAACTGTATTTATAATAATGCTATGTTATGTTTTAAATTCACCCTACGATTACTATGAAACAAAATCAAGATGTACATATGTTATAAAATAAGCTTTTTCAAAAGCGATCTAGATGTAAACAATACATTGAAATTTCTTATTCCTTACAATTATATTATTTATTTATTTCTCTATATTTAACAACAATTTGGCAATAGTCATACGGTCAAAACAAACGCTCTAGAGCTACAACCGTTGAAGGTAAAATTTTGAAATTTATGACTCGAATGTACCTATGGGTATACATCTTTTAATTTTTAACACAATATCTTAACCGGGACTGCTATATGTTTTGAATATGTCGACATTTAGAATTATATGACAATTTTTGAGACTTTTTATTTTCATGCATTTTACTTATGTTATGACAAGTTCGAATTATATATTTGATTTATGGGAAAATTAGTGAATACTGATTGATGACAATTTCAAATGAGCGATGTGTGTGTTTCTTTTTTAAACCTTTCTAATTTTGAATAAAATTCATTTTAAGTATCTGTAATTAATTGTGTGTTAAATGTGATGGTTTTGGTGTGTGTGTGTGTTAGTGAATGGTTGAGTTTACTTCTTATTATTATTTATAATATGAATGTTTCGTTTTCGTCGGTTGGTCACACTGCTCGCGGCTGAAACGGAAATGAGATAGTGAACTCTCTTTACAAAACAGCGTTAATATCAACATAGCTCTGGTGTACTGGTGCTTACACACACACACACACACACACACACACATTATTAGAACACCTCCCTTCTACCCCAGGCACTCACTCATTCACAATGCGATCTCGCCTTAAAGATAAGGCAACAGACAACAGGAGAGTATTCAGAAGTAATTATCTGTCGGAAAATGAATTTCACATAAAATAAGGAAAACCAGGTTTTCCAGAATGATATTTATGAGAACCCTATCACGCATGCGTTACCAATATTACTACATAAACGTGATATATTCCGATAAGATAAGACATTCTTTTTAGATTTTACAATTTTAGAAATGATTTTGTACATTTTTATGTCTTCCTTATTTTGAAAATACACATATTATACTTGAATGTACTAGAAGATACTAGACTTGTTTCAACCTTATTTGGTATACATTTGATATTAGTACCTGCAATTAGTAATGTGAATACAATTTGACGAATAAATGTATATACTTATAAGAAATCAAACATTAGTAATTCGGTGAGAATATGGGCAAAGTTGGTAGTTAGAGTGTGACGGAAAACTAAAGCCTTTTTATATTTCCTCACCTAGTATATACAACAATAGAAAAAAAGTAGAATTTAGTTAGTATTTTGCTCAGCGTGGCGTCAAATATATGCGCAACTTAGAAATACAAAATTGCCGTAATGAGAACAATTTAGTGGTAATCGACGGCGGGGATCTTAATCGAGAATTATTAAACTTAATGAGCATCACCACACTATACCTATGCTCATACATTATTTACATTTTCTTTTTTTACTCAACACGCGATTCACTGCCTTATGCTAGCAAACGCATACCGTTCATAATGCGCTGCTGCTGCTGCGCTTAATAATAAAAAATATAAGTTTCACGCTATTGTATCTTTTATAATTAATATAATGCCTTCGTGCTGCGCCAAAGTAATTGTTACTAAATTGAGGAAATACCTATACGAATTTCGTAAATTATTATGTTGTGTTGATTACTCACACACACACACACACACACATACTTTCAATTGTTTAACAAAATCATCGTTCGCTAACTAGATATACTTTGTTTTTACTTTTTATTTTTAAGTAATTCTTTTGTTTGTTATAGACAATTTAAAATCAACTTCTTTTACGAAATCTGCTATGAATCGGTAATAAAATTGTTTTTAGAATAGTTATACTTATTAAAATAAATGAATAACTCATATCATATACAGAAACAGTCCACTCCTCACCGATTCATCTGTCTAATTAAATAATTTGACCGGTGGCGTTTTTTCATGTTTTCTATTTTTTTGTAAATGTATACCTAATCCTGGATACACCATATAAATAAAGCATTTCCCTTACATATAGACACACATTTGTACACACGAGTTCACCTGCCATAAATAATAGGTAAATAGTTAAATTGGACTGGTGTTTTTTCTTGACTGAAATGTGTGATGAAAGAAAACATTATAATTTCTTGGAAATTGCAGTAGTTTTTTTTTTCATTCTCTCTACGTTTCGGCCTCCTTTCTGCCGTTTGAATAGTCAAAATTTAACTTCATGATGTACATGGATCAAAATATAGAAAATGTAAAAAAAATACGGAAAAATAGGTAAACTGCTGTGTTGAGAATAAAATTACTTATAAAAGAAAAACGGAAAACTATACAATTCCCAAGAAACTATCAATTTTTTCCATCAAGAAGGTAAATGCTTTCTGAATAAACGCTGAAGTCTCCATATTTATATATATATAAAATATGGTTTAAGTAAAAAGAAAAAAAAAATTATATATATATTTTGCCTGGTTTATTTAACCTTTAAATGTTTTCATATAGCCTTTTTTCCGAGTTCTTCAAGCCTAACCTTAAAACCCATTCATTGTGTTTAAGTACGATTTGAACAGATTAAGTATCATTTGATTTCGTTGATGTATTTTTTTGGCCTGTATATTTATTTTTAATAAGACCGATACGTGTATAGGTAGGCACTTAATATTTATTTCGTGTGCAACTAAGAGTAAATAAAGTATAATTTTCATTTTGACCGCAGCTATAGGACTCGAATGAAACTGAACGCACACGATTTGGGGACCTGTCATTAAATTCTTTTCTGTTTCTTGTAACTCGTATTACATATATATCTATGCATTAGTGTTTGTGTGTGTGTGGGAAAAGTCTAGAATTAAAATGTCATTTATAAGTATAATTGTGAATACGAACTATCACCAGAATCGCATTCAGAGAAAAACATTTTCAAATTTATAAGATTCAATATTTTCTTGAATATTTTTGAAGCGAAATAATAATGACTGTGTCGATCCTTCCAAAATTCAATGAAACTTGTAAATCTTCAGTCTTTTATACGAGAATTAAATACAGAGATTTAAATTTGTCAGGAAATGTATATAATGTATGTCAGTGTAAATAGCAATAAGTGCTTCTTGTAAATAATGTCTGAATCCGTCCCTGTGCGGGCACAAGCACCATTTCATCAACGAAATGATATTTTCACGACACCAAGTATTAAATGTAGCTACGATAAAACTCAGTCAGTGCCTCCTTCGTTCATCGTGTAATATTCCCATGCATGCACATCTTCTTATTCTATCAGCGATTATACCTGCGACCAATCACCGTTCAGCAGGCCGCCATATTGGCTGTCGCTGGTATAACCTAACCTTACTTTAATAATCATGAACCCCCAATAATAGGCCGAGCATCAGAAGAGGCCAGTGTTTTGTAATGACAAAATGACACACTAGACATTCAACTGTCACAAATGGCCAGCACACACAGTGCTGGTGAAACACGGTGGTTTGTGTGTACGCTGCAGTTGGACGGTTGCAGTAAAAGCTATGATCATTGGGATATAGAAGATAAGTAAAAGAATGTTTTGAACGCTGTATTTAAAAGTTTTACGTGATATTTCAAGCCAATTTATTTTATTCAAAGATCGGACAGTGCAGATGTGAACGGCGCGCCGGCCGCGGCATGGCCTCTCTCTACTTTACCGACTGTTATTATTGTTTTAGACGTGATCGCACCGCGTCTTTTTTATCTTTTCGTTGCTGTAATAACGTTTTTTTCTTCTTTTTCTCTTTGTTTCTGTGTAATATGATTGGTTGCAGATTGATTGGTTTTTGTATTTAATCGCATCAGCCATGTTGATCTCGACTAATAATAAATAATTTTAAACTATTATTAAGTGAGGTTATTGAGTATTATAAGCAGCTGCAACTCCATCCATATTTTACAGTTACACAAATTATACCTATAACATTCAATCGAATTATCTTAACCAAAAGCACGTTTAAAGTCGTCGTATAAAAAACAATCAAATGTATATATATATTTTATTTTGTTTTGTTTTTCTCATACATGTGTATAATCTGATACAGGAAACGTTTCCTGGTCGATATCCTAGACTTGATTTTAATACGCATGCGCGCCAAGCATACACAGATTCAACACATTCGGCTAATGTCGCTCTCACTCGACTGCTGTAGGTATTCTTTTACTTTCTTGGATGAAGTGTACTTAACAAATATTTCAAACACATGATTTTTCGGAAATATACGTTTTCTAGAATGATTTCGAGTACATATCCACTCCAGATGATTTAATCACTACTTTAATTCAAAATAAAGTGTACCCATATTATCAAAAATGGTCCATTTTTCATCGATATGTAATAATGTAAATTTTAATAATGCTTGACATTCGATGACATCTCCAAAGATTGTAGTACGAGTATGTATTATTATGCATACAGCGTTCTATATATATATATATATATATATATATATATATATATATATATATATATATATATATATATATATATATATATATCACAGAGTTGAACGGAAACAATTGAACAAAGTAATAATGCAGCAATTAGAGTCATGCACCTTTCAAAGTCAAATTAGTGTCATATTTACATATTTGATGTTTTTGTGTTCGTTTGCGTATTTTTAAACATGTGCGAATCGCGCTGTTGCTCTATGCAAAAATTCTGAAATCAAATTTCGAACAATAGATGTTATATTTAAATATAAATAACAGTTGGACAGAAACAAAAGAAATGCAAAGTAAAATAATTGAACATCAGGTCGTGTTCATTGGCTGTGCGAGGATGAAAAGGAAAAATCCAATTATATTATCAGATGTGAACACACACACACACATTAACATGAAGTTAATGTTCACCGACTGTAAAATTGTGCTAAGTTATCTTACATGCACACATATGCATATTATTGTTTGTAAGTTTAGTAGTTAAAGTAGTATAAGGTGTCCAGAGCCGGAACCAACTTTTTTTCTTTTTCTTTAACAAAAGCTTTGTTTTTAATTCTATTATTTAAATAGTAATTTTCACTTTTATGCTTATGCATATTGAACATATACTATTATGAGTTCCGTTACTTCTTCATAATTATATATGTATTCTCATTTTTACTGTGTACACTGTAAACAATAAACTTCCAATTCAAATATACGTCTACGGTTGTCGTTTATATTCAAAGTCATTTTATGGCCATTTACACAAGGTTAAAATCAAAGTTTAGCAAAACTTACTTTAAGTAATTCTTAGTTTAAATTTATTGGGTGTTGCACAGTACATGATGAGAGATCGATTAGTAAATCTCAGCACTGTGTGATTTTTGGGAATTCAGGTCTTCTGCCCTCCACTGCTCTGAAGGTACCGGAGCGATTCACACCAAATTTGGTACACATAATATTTGGCATCCCATTTGAATTCGCTCACAGTTTAAACCCAATCGCCCGTATACTTCTCGAGTTATAGGGCCCCAAAATTTAGAGCTCTCCTTAATACTGCCCTTATAAAAATAATTAAAACACACAAAAATTTTACTATAAAATCTAAGACATTTTATGTCTACAAGATTTTTTCATATTGTTAACCCAAAGGCCATAAAAAAATATTAAATATTATAATTTTTAATTTTGAAATATGCACAAAAATTCTTTTTAATCAATATAATCTACAAAAAATTGTAAGATTTTTTATATTTATAACATGTTTTCATATTTCCTGATTTTAAGCACACAAACCCTAAAGAATGATAAAAGATAATATAAAGTGTCATCTATTGTGGGATTGATTAACAAATCTAGCCATCAATGGATAACATTACAGTTCCCTATATTATTATTATGCTCGCTACATGTTTTTGGCAATATAAAAAAAAAAAAATTGTTTACATTTATTTCAAAATGTGAACCCATAGGCCATAATAATTAAAAGCAATTATTTTTCAATTTTAATGCCAAGCCTATAATAATTTTATTTAGACAACAGTATTTGCTGTAGAGCGATGATGGACAATCGAAAATAGTCAAAATTGTTTCAGGGATTTTCATGTATTTTCGTTAAAATCTCGTATTCAAAATGTATCGTGATTACAATACTTCCGTATATACACTAGTATAAGTAACAATTGAAGTTGTTACTAGAGGCGAAATAAATGTTTGGTAAAAGACATACATCTTTAGTAAAAAACATTTAGCTGCGTTTTTGAGCAAGACGTTAATAATACAGTCAGAGACAAAAGTATGAATTCTATGAACCGTTGTTAATTGTGGTTAACGTAGACGTGCTTAATTACATGCATTTTTTGTTTCGTTCGTTTCATAATTAACAGACCAGATAATTGAGCAACTATATTATAGCATATATATATATATATATATAGGTACAGTCTCAATTCTGCAAAAATACAATCATATAAATATATAATTCGAAGAACACACAAAAAATGTTGGAATCGCTGCCAACATTTGTCCAGAATATATATATATATATATATATACATACATACGTATAATTTAGTCGACAAATTGTATATTATAAGCGCAATGTCATTTGGTGCGGTTGCCTTGTATTTACAGCCCCCCTTGCCCCCCCCCCCCCTTGGCCCCTCTTTGTTTTGGGCAAGGGGTACCTCATCCCCGTAGAATGATACACTTATTTGGCAATCATAGGCCAACTATTCATTAAGTATACTTCAAAAAGTCACTGAAAATTATATGGTTTGAAATGGCGCAAAAAATGTCAATGTTAATGTCCGTTTTATCTACAGTTGATATTCGCATCGCGATTCCTAAAAGGATTCAGGTATTAGGGATCAGGCTATTTCTGTGCTGTTTCTTTTTTAAAGTAGTCGTGAGAAAAATGATTAAACTATGGTCAACACGTAACTGCCACTTATTGTTATTTTAACTAAATTTTAATTTGATATTCTGAACATTTTAAAGTTATTTGTTTTTACTTTCTTTTACGAAGTAATAAGTTGCTCATATACTTGGATGTTAGTCGTCGCTAGTTAGATCAAATTTTTGCCCTCTACTCCTCTGAAGGTACCGGACTGATTCACACTAAATTTGGTATACATATTATTCGATATCCCATTTGAATCCACTCGCAGTTTAAATTCAATCGCACGTTTGCTTCCCGAGTTATAGGGCCCCGAAATTAGAAGCCTACCTTACTACAGCCCTTATACAAATTATTAAAATACTCAAAAATTGTACTAAATATTCTAAGATATTTTATATAGACACGATTTTTTCATATTGTTAACAAAATGCCATACAAAATTATTATTAAATACTATTTCATTATTGTATTTATTACTGGAAGCGCTGGTGCTTGCACCAATGCTTGTTCTCAATGTATGTTTTATCTATATGTTGCTGGGAACGAATGTCATTAGTGTTAAAATATCCTTCTAGCAAACCAAATTTGCATTACCCTTTAATTAGGAAAGAACTATGTAAGAATTATGTTCTTTGTTTTAAATAAAATGTATATTAATAATATATACATATATTTTGAAAAATAATGAAATATTAGATAAAAGAAATAGTTTCTTTCTTTGTTTTGTCCATAATACGTGTTTAGGAGTTGTACCTTTTTCCACTGAATAGGGAATAGTTTACAAAGCATGATTCGTATATGTTTGTGATGACATTTAAGGGTTTGGTGTCACCTTAAAAGTGTAAAAGTTATACATTTCTCAAGTCGTGTCAACTGCACACCCGCCTTATCGAAACGCTAATGGTTTCCTCAACAACTTCCATGTTGTGATACGAAAACACCTGGACCATAGGCGCCCGTCACCCGCAACACAAAAAAACCATGTACGGACGGACGGACACACAAAAAACCCCGAAAATGAAATGACTCTTCGATGAATTAGCAACAGCTGTCATTACCTGCACCTACAATTTGGGCAAAATGTGCTCTTGCACACAGGGCCGTACCCACAAATATCTCATTCACATTTAGATATCAACATTTAAAAAATGCACATGTAAATTTAGTAGAATTTCAATGTAAAATTACAATTACAAGTCGATTTGAATGATTCAAATATGATATTTGTATGAATTAGTGGACTGCTATAGAAAATGTAAAAAGAAGGCCAAAATTGTTTCTGAATCCGGCCCCGTGCCAGGTGTAAGAGTCGGCACAGGGGTGGAACTTCAATAGCAGTTAAATCCCCTAAACCACGTCTTTAATTTATTTAATAACTGAAGCGTACGGTCAATTTTTTTCCATTTGTAACATTAAATATCTATTTAAAGTATTTGATATTTTTTCTTTGGATGGTTTAGAAGACTTGTTAAAATCGAATTTTAGATCGACTCTATAGCGACGTTTTCGAGTGGCTGATGGCTACCAAAATGAATTGTATCTTTCGCTGCTAGCTCATGCACTTAAATCTACATTATGCTTGACTTGGAACTATTATTTATAAATATATAATAAAATGATGGACTTTGAAATGGAAGTCGGAATATTTTTAATGTCATCGTTTTTATCATTTGGTTATTAATGTATTTTGTTGGCATTTTTCTAACGTTTAATAAAATCAACAAAGAATTATTTAATTATGTCTATTTAATTGAGTTACTGGCCCGCAACCATTTGCTTTTTCATTTTGTTTCTCATTCCATTCTAATTTGACATTTTAACAATTGAATTTTAATAAGAATAAGTTTATTGCATCTTTGTTCAAAGTTTGTTGCAAATATGACAAGGAAAACAAAAAATAAATAGAGTTTAAATGAGTTTGAATTATTTTTGATATGTTCTTACTACAGTTTATTTATTAACAGCATATATATATATATATATATATATATATATATATATATATATATATATATATATATATATATATATAAATGTGTGTATGTATTCTGAATGAATCATAGCTACATAAGAGCGTGTTTGGAGCAAATTAAATGTGCGCCTATAAATAAGTAGTCTGCTAATCTAATAAGAGGAAATAACAATTATTCGCAAATATATATGTTTTTTGTGAATCGTGTGGTTTTAGCGATCTCTCGCAATCATCATTCATGAATGCGATAGATTTGGGCCCAACTCTTATGATAATTATGTACACATCAGTTGACGCCAGCCAGGCTCAGGCTCTAAGGCTTTTGTGTCGGTCGGGCCCGGGTCCGGGTCGGTCTGTCGCCACACAAGACACACTCCATTTCGGTAACCGCCCCCACACAATTTGGGGAAATTAGGCGACCGTGTTCGGAGATTACCTACACTAACCATCCGATCCGAGAAACGGCCTACCTCCCTGCCGCCGCCGCCAAGGCTACAGCACTTTTTTCTTTTTCTTTCTTTTACCTTTTCTATTACAATCGAAACTATATTTACTATAAACATACCTGGGGTGGCATACACTCGACATTCAATCATATATATTGCTTTATTTTATTATATTGTTTCGTGTTTTAATATTCAAATATATATATATTTCTTTTCATACGTCACCGTGTGGTTTAGTTCCATTTAAGACTAATTCAAGTTAAAAATCCCTAATTTGAACAAAATTAGGAGAGAGTTCAAAATATTAAAACAGCATTTTTCTCATATCGACGTAACTTACAGAATCTAATTTATTCTGAAGCATACAAAATACGTTGTACAACGTATGTCGGAGAGTTTATCGGCTGCACACAAGTATCACCCCTTAAATGGATTCTAGAGTCTTCTGTTAAAATCACGAGTAATACTACTGTATACTACTACATTCGAAAAACACAGTTATTTATAAACATACCAAAAAAAGAAAATACAGTTACAAAAGAAAAACACACACACACACACACACATTTGCGAAATTAACACTAAAACCCCAAACAATACCGAAAAACGAAGGTAGCATTCTCCCACGCTTCTCTGATAAAAATCATTTCAATTAATTTGTACAATTCTCGGCATGAGGTAAAGTTAAACCGTAGCAATTTAAGAATCCCTAAAAAGTACAATAATTCTCATACCGGAAACGCAGTCAACAATCAGTATAATTATATTTCGGTCTATTCACAAACAGACCACAGGTTTGCCAACTTTTCAACCCAAAATCGCTGTTCGTAATTCCGTTAAATTTGTGGGGTCTCGTGTATTTGATTGTTATATATTTTGCCTTTAGGCTATAACTAAAAGGACCAAATTGGAAATGATAATGTTTCAGACGTTCTAAAGGGCCTCACTTTATCAATGAATGCGTTTCTTTTTTACCTGTAAACCATTGATAGAATCACAGCCAGGTAAGTTTTGTTCGTATACGGATACTTTGAATGACACACGGTATATAGTTTCGTGTATTTCTTGTATGGGGTGCGTATTGTAAGCTGCATTGAATAATTACTTCATATTTGATGCAACTATTAGTTATTGTTTGCTTTGATCGATAAATAAATAAATAATTCTGCGATTCTTATTATTATATTAATGTTGAATATTAATGTTCATTTTTTTCATATTTAATAATACCCATATTATATTTGTACAACGACATATTTATGTGGTGAGCAGATGTTGTTACCGCAGGTAATTGGTATCACTATAAATCAAACAATGGTCCCCAATAAAGGAAATACAACTTGTAATTTTATAATTTTGTTAAAACAATTAATTAGCTCTAATCAGGATAATAGTCGGCGTATACTTTGTTCTAATGTACAGCTGTCCTAATAACATTGAATGAAACGGGAAGTTAAACTCAACTAAAAGAATTTTATCCAATTATTAGAGACACAGTTTTATAATGTTGACTAAATTATACTTACAGAAATATTTCTATACGTATATGGTCTATGGAGGTGCATCTCCTATTTCTTTGAAACATACTCTTACTTTTTTTTCATTACCTCAGAAACGGCATGAGTTAAAGAAAAAGTGATTCTTATAAAAGTTGAAGATATTAAAAATACTAGCAACTTTTGTTTGAAGAGTTTTTTCAAAAAATGTACCATTTACTAAAGAATCGCCTTTGAAAATGGTTGTTTTATATTTATGTATATTACAATTTTGTTTCATATCAATCATAGTGTGAATTTAAAAGAAAATGAAGCATTATTATAAATAAAGAGAGTGAGAGTATATGAAAGTAGAGTGAAGGCCACACAATAACCGACGTGACTAATACAGTCTATTTTTTCTGGAGCATACATAATACGTTGTTAGCGTGTGTCGGAGAGTTCGTCGGCTGCACACAAATATCGCATTATAATAATTGTGTGTAAAACTATGAAAAGTTTAACCTAGTTTATTATATTCATATAGAAATGTACGAGATATTATAAACTTTACATATATATTTAACAAACATATTCGAAAAATAAAATGGTTTATGTGAAGTGATGCGCGCGCAGCACTAGAAGAAACCATAGACTAGTCTGGCTGCGTGATGATGATGATGGCCATCGCATACTGATCGTCATCGTCAGTGCGTTGATTTTCGTTTTAACGTTCTCAATCGCGCACTTAACTTAACAACACCACGATATCCATGTTAGCGATAATGGGTGACAATCAATCAACTCTACACACTCGCCATCACCTTACAACGACCCAGCGACTGCATAAGACAAAGACAGACCCAACTCTACCCACACAAGACAAGAATTAACGTATCCTGAACACGTAACTCACACACACACACACACCGATAAAGATAATCGACAAATACACACTGATGGTATAAATGTGTGCGTGCTATCTCACTCAGTCACTCAATTTGAGAGATGTCTCCAGCAATTAGGACTATTTAACAACCAAAAGGCGCTTGCTGAACTCACTTTTACGACGGTCATGTTTTGTTTCGAAGCTTTTGTTTTTCCCTGTTTTCGTTTTCTTATCAATAGACTTTAAATTCAACGTTTTCTACTTGGATCATTTACAAATATACGAATTATACAATACGACACCAGGATTAGATGCCGCATCAAGGAATAGGCATGTGGCCAGCTTTTGCATACATCTTAATTTAGAACCCATAACCGGTAACAATTTACTAAATAACGCTCAACTTCGTATTCAATATTGAAATTTGTAACTAGTAAATCAAATTTTAGAACCAGATTTTAAAATGAACTAATTGACAAAATAAACCAGACTGCGAGCAGCAATAGTTTCTCACAGAATTATTTATCCAGTAATATTATTCATAAAATAAATAATTTCTAGATAAGCGAACATGCTAGTCAAATAATTTGGTCTGATTGTACAGCAGTGGTATTAAAACAATTATTACATTTGATAGATGGTACAAGACGATATGCGACAGGCTACAATTTATCTTAGACTTCTCCAACGCATCGACAACACTATAGGAAACTGAAACCATCCGAAAATGGATCTTATTTGGCTTGTTAATACGAATCATCTAATGATATTTGACCATATACAGAAGCTGTTTGGTCATTTCGATTGAACATGTTAGGCTTAAGTAGCATTTTATGTTGATTGTCATTGTCACTTGTTCATTATTTTGATTTCATTCAAAACGTGTATTAAGCACAGCATCATTGAAAAGACAAACGCTTTATGAATGTTTATAAATTTATAATTTAGCAAATTTTGGTTTGTTTGCATCACTCAAATATAATATTCATTAATAATTGTAAATGTCCGTGTGTAAACAATATTGCATGGTTCACATTCAATTAATTTGCCAACAATAATAATATAATTACAAGTTTGAGGTGAAATTAGGCACGCTTTAGCGTCGTACCAGTTGTTGCCGTGTTCAGGGGTTCAGTCAATATGACTTTTAATTGTTATATATTAGAGGGCATATGGGTGTCGTCGCACACCATGCGTTTTATTTGTATTTATATAGTAATAGTCATTTAAATCGTTCTAATAATTAAGGCATGGTTAAACCTAACCTTGCATATTATAATATTGGTATCCCAACTACATTAAGTATAAATAAATACAGTCCTTCGATAAATCAAACTTTAAAAGTGCGCACAAAAACTTTAAGATATAAATTCCTGGCACACAATGTATAAAACTATTTATATTTATATAGATTTTTTAAATTATCATAGATTTGTACATTAGAAATAATAATGAAATAATATTAAACAAAACTATTATTAATATTGTTTTACATTTTGTCTTTTATAACCAAATCAGTGGTTTGGTTATAAATTCTATATTAAATACCTCAGTGGTTTAACACAGTTAAATTTAAAAAATATTGGTGTCTGTACCTCTACTTATTTTATAAGCTCCCAGTATGACGAGCTAGAGTCACTGCTGCCTTTATCAATGCTTGTTGATGTAATTATGTGCCCTCATACATTTTAATTATAAAATTAACCGAAAAATTACATGTATAGGGTTGTATTAATTGTAAAATGTTCGTTTACTGGTGCATTCAACTTAATGGTTGCACAATGATGTTTACAAAACAGTGGTGAATAATGTATCAAAATGAAATCTATAAATCAAGTCGCTTATGCTAGTCGAAATCGACCAAAAAGAAATTTCAATTTGTAATAAACAGGAAGTCAGTTGGCTGAGTGAGTAAGTAGTGATTGAGTTTGAGTGGTGTGTGTGTGTGTGTGTGATGGATGCGACATGAAGCACTGAAACACAGAAACATAAAATGGTCAATCATCTCGCACAAATCACAAAAACAATGTTGGACTGATGCTGTTGCTGACCGCAGCCAAACGTGTATCAATCCTATTGTATTATAGTATACATCGATAATGCAATGTAAATATTGGAATATAGCTACTGTAGCCAGCAATTCGATTAGTGTGTTTGGTTGCTGCAGTATATACTAAAGACCGCAAATTGCTTATTAGGATGAAACCAACCAGCACATGTTTGTTTAACTTGATGTAAGAACAACTCATCGTGATGGCATGTGTTCTGATCGAACGTTCAACTTCACAACACATCACTTAACTAATCATGTTTGTAAAACATCATCTGTGATGCCTGATTATGAGAATTTTATTTCATTATTTAAATAAAGACTACACAAATTATTCATATTGGCTTCATAAATTTCTTTTACACGAACTTTTAATACAAATGGGACATGCAGAGATAACCTTATTCGTAACCATGACCAACAAATGAACTTTTAAACATATTATGCAATCGGTCGTAAAATAAATATTAAATTTCTCAGGTTCTTCAGAGTGTGTGAACGTTCTTTTAGTTTATATGATTCAAAACTGTGGAGACCAAAATTATAAAACTTCTATTTTTGAAAACTATATCTTCATCGGAGTACAATTAAATATTGTACAGTGGTGACAATGTAACAACATATATACAATAAATATTGAAACAGATACAAATCGAATTGTTTCTTTTACATTATTTATTGTATTCTATATAAACTTTGTAACACTGTCATCACTTTACAATCCCATTTTTCTCCATGTAATTTGATGTATTGTAACTGTTGTAACAGCTTGTATTTTTATTTGAGTGAACCAATATAAAATATAAAGGTTTCCCATCAAGTAATTTTGTACAAAAATGTAGTAACAAAACAGATTATGAGATCTACCAAAACTATATATTTAACCGCTTACTCAATTCAAGTAGTCAACCTCATACGTAAGCGTTAAGGTTACGTATGAGAGTGATTCATACTGCATATTCAGACAAATATATCGACTTCAATACATATAGTAGAATACCCAAATATTATAATACGTTATAGATTAGCTATCAACCTCACCTCAAATAATAATACACAGCACTTTTATCACTAACTAAATCCCTCTCAATACACGACCTATTTCACTGGTAGATAGATTGTAAATGAATATACGTTCTGAAATAAAGAATTAAAGACATTCACATATAATATCCTATTTAATAAACGAATCGTAATAGTATGTAGGTGTGAATGCTTTAGAAAGAAAACTGCTGAAGATGATAATATTAAATAAAATAAATTTCACAATACAAAATATGTTTTGAAACAATTTCAATTCAACAAATTATTGATTCGACATTCAATATATTTTGTATAAAATTATATAGTAAAAAGTGTCATTTGAAATGAATACATAAAATGAAAACAGTTATTTGCAATGGCTTTAAAAATGTTTCCATAACATCCAATGTTGATGCAAATTGATTTGACCATTATTTTATTTTAAATATCTCCACATATACACATTTCATACAAAAAATAAAACATAGTTACACCGGATATATGCTTAATTAACTTTTATACATACATCATATATACAAACATAAATGAAAATTACATTAAATATTATGAAAATTAAATGATATTTCGCCATATAATTATACAGCAGAGCGTGATGCTTTTACTAATGCCAATAGATTAAAAATAATTTCTATTCAAAAAACATGGAAAATAAGATCAACTAATATATTATACTGTAACATATAAAAACAATTAAGGTTGCGCACATCCAAAAAAAAAAAAATAATAATAAAAAAATCGCGAACGCAATGAGCAATGAGACAGTTTCATTATAATAGTATTTAAAAATCAGTAATTACATATTACTGCTTCTATTTTTGCATTCACTATTAACACATTACACACAATATATTGATGTTGACGTTTAGTAATTATGCTTACGCTTAATAGTAGTTTGGTCTTACTGTTGCAAAAATTGTGGTTAAAAATAGAAAAAATAAATAAATAGTAATTATTTATCAAAATTAAAGTTGGATAAATGTGAATATATAAAAGTGGAATAGTTGTAAATGTCGACCAATTATTATTGAAGCTCAGTAATGATTAAAATTGAATGTGTTTAAAAATGTAAAATTAGCAAGTATTATCAGACGAAGAGTTTAAACTTTAAATCAATAGAGATTTAGTATGGCGATAAGCACACACACACACACAGTTCCATCTCACTTACACGCCGATAAAAGTGTGTTTTAATGTCAGTGCTGGAAGAAGTGTAAATAAAATAAGAATCAAATAAGAATGTCACCGCCGTCCAAGGCTATTGTGATGATGTCGCTGATGCTAATTAAGTAATTTGTTGGTTTATTACTTGGTTCCCGCGCTGTACCAATCACATGTCGGAACATGCGCATTCATTTTTATTATTATTATTCACGCAAACAAGATTCATTATTGATCATTGCAAAGATATAAAATTGCAAGCCATATAATACATGATGTCTCTTGTTGTTATCCATCAGCACAGATTTAGAATAATTGTTCTTATTGAGCCATCAAAACTTTTTATCTCATTATTATAACATAATGCAACTCAGTATATATATAATATAATCCAGTAAAGTATTTCCGTAATAAATTGCTTACAAATCAAAAGATTTGCCAAGTTAATTTATATTTAGTAAATGAGCAAATGCGAATGACTATTCAAATAATATAATAACCGTTGAATGTGCGTACGTGCGCGTAGACTTTGAAACCTATATGTCATAGAGTAGGCCATGGAAACTAATTTGTGATATGATATTTAGATGTATTTGCCAATACACTTTTATTTATTACCATTTAATTATCAACAAAAACGAAATAAGTACTGCTTAGTATAGCAAGCGAATAAAACATCATCATTTAGAACATGATCACTTCGTTTCGATGGTCTTAAACCATTGAATTAATATGATATTGGCTAGGTTTTGCATGTGAACTGTTTCCTGAGAACATTCACCATAAAAATCGTTTATAAATTATGAACCGTTAGAGTTTATTTAAAATAATAAGTTTCATTCATTTTTAAACCACCAGATTTACGAATGAGTTGCTACTAGTGAAGCATACTAAACTATTTCTTATAATACAAAGTCATCGTTGGTAATCATGCAACCATAATAGGGTTAATAGTTTGGTTATTATGTTTTACACTTTGCCGCGCTTTTTGATTCACACAAAAAGCGCGGCAAAGTGTAATAAAAATAGTATATATATATATAAAGTATAATTATGAAACTCCAAACTTATAACACCTATTTTTGTAAACAATATCTTAAGCGAAATTAACAGTTTACTCGTGCTATTTTTTCAATATCCCGGAAATGACATGCTTGACAAAAAATGTGATTTTAAGACAAAAAAAAATAATACACAAATACAGATAAATGAAAGAACAACTAAGTCGAGGGAAGGCCACTCCCGATTAAAGAAATAACCTATTGTTACTATTCAATCGAATAATATGTTTCCCTGCGTTGGCAATTAATTATTATCCAATACATTAGATACAATTTCCAATAAATCTACCAATAGTTATAACGAGTTCTCTGTTGTATTCGCATTTCCGAAAACATGTTTACCATAAAAATAGTCCGCACTCACAAATATATATATATATATATATTTATTATTTGATTTGTCAAGGGAAGCAAAACAAAGGCAACTGTATCCAAAATGGTACCAGTGCGAGAGAGATGCAGAAGAAATATTAGATTGAGTGACCATTAGAGTTATGGGGGGTGATGCCCATTTGTCCGAGGTCACCCCAATTTATATATAACTCACTGGGGGGCAGGGGGGTGGCAGGCGGTGTAGTGGACGTGCCACTAATACACAGCTAATAATCGAGTGTTAACACTTCCGGTAGAGTAATTTCGGATTCGGTCGGCGAGCGGCGGCGCGACTATCGTATTACGCTGACTCCACCGATTATTCCCCCACCTCATATTTCTCTTTTTTCTGCTATTCACTATATACTATATATTAGCTATTATGCTTTTATTTTCAAATATAAAAGGCTGCCCTTTTTTCAAATATACTTTTTATATCAATATCTATATCATAATTGAACTTTTTTGTAATCATGATGTGAGGCAAAATTATTTTCGATCTACAGAAACACAAAAATGCCTCTTTTTGGACATATACGACGAATGAGCTGTTAAGCCAGCAATTAGTATGGGTGTATATAATGTGTATGTAGTATTGTAGCAATATCAAACACAATCATATTTAGATAATGGCGTCGCCGGGTAATTTGCCATTGTTGGCTGTCCGATTGGTAGAAAATTGGCAATTGGCGGGCAATCACGTTTCGGCAACGGTGTGCGTGAACCGTGAACGTGTCTGTGTGCCGCTTACTATTCATGGCCTGGGACCTACATAGGCGCCCGTTCCCGTCACATACAATCGACACCTTACTTCCCATCTTCCCCTATCTTCAGACACACAGATGATTTGCATAGGAAAATGAACATCAACCCCCCTCGCCCCCCCTAGCCACCCCACGATGAAACAAACAAGGATGGGGCGACACAATCTTATCAAGTGCGGCTGTCTTTGTTGGTTGGATCTTATTTCGTATTCGGGTTGGGATGTGTTTAGTTTTGAAGTCAGTTTAGTTCGTGCGCTGAATTATAGGGGACTCTGATTCTTAGTTATACTATTTATTGTATTATACATGTATTGTTGTTGTTGTTGTATATATTGTTTGACTAAGAAACTTGTGTCGGTTCCCGTGCCAAACATTTTTCTATTTACACACTTTTATTTTGGTTATAAGCAACACAGCTAAATAGTATCTGCCGTAATTATGAAAACAAGCTTAGGTCCAACGTACCTATACCTAAGCATCCAGCTTGTCGTTTGAATAGAATCAGCAAAAGACTAGTAGCGAGAATAACAAAAAAGGAGATTGTAATGCCATCTATTGCTGGCTAGATTCACTAATTCATAATTATAATATTTAATAATTTTCTATGGCCATTGGGTAACCAATATGAAGAAATCTTGTAGACATAAAGTATCTTAGAATATTGTGCAGTATTTTTAAGTGTTTTAATTATTTTGCTAAGGGCAGTATTAAGGGCCCTATAACTCGGGAAGTATACGGGCGATTGGATTTAAACTGCGAGCGGTTTTAAATGGGATGCCAAATAATATGTGTAGCGAATTTGGTGTAAATCGCTCCGGGAGTAGAGGACACAAATTTGGTCTTACGAGCGAGCGACGACTAACATCCAAGTATATAAGTTATATAATTTTTAGCTCGCCGTACGAAGTACCGAAGAAGCTAAAACATTTCGGATCAAAAAAATTCCTTTACAAAAAGTGTTTGTCTGAACTAACAAATTTAATAAATACAATAAATTTGTTATGTGCGTAAAATAAGTATGAATAGATAAATAAATGAGAACGTTATAAACGGTGGTTTAAAATTTAGCACGGCAATTTTCAAGTAGTAACAGTTGTATAACCGCTTTTATAGTAACGACAAGTTAAAATGTAGTTCTCACACTGAAGTGTAATATAATTTCAATTTTGTTCGAGTCAATTGCACTTGAAGCTTTCATTTTATACGCATTTTCTGATACTCTGTGTTTCTATAAAGGCGACGCGTGCCTATTTTCTATACATGGATGTGACCTCTATTGTACCATAATTGCCGTGCCACTTGTAATGGTTTCACATGGGTTTACTTATAGAGGGTGCCCCTCTAAAGCCACCCAAGCAAATTGTCCACAGCTTTTCATTACAATGCAAACATTTATTTTTGAAATGACTCAAACGTAAAATTTAATATAGTATTGAGCAAAATAATATCGAAAATAAAATATGTTTGCACTCGCAATATTTAAAACCAAATGCTCATATTATTTAAACGATCTTTCAAATTATATTTCCCATATATTTTAGACTATTGAATATGGTTATTTTCCCTTTTGTTTCATAGTTATTAAATAAACAATTGGTTCAAAGTTGTTAAAGTGCGAGTCAGTTTAACAACTGGGTGCAAAGCTGTAAGTGTTGCATTGGCTAACTGTAATAATAATATGTGATGGTGAATTTAGTATAAAGTATTTGCGTGTGTGCGACACTTAACCACAGAGAGAAACCCAAAGTATTTCAACATCAAGTGATGCTAACTGTAAGTGTACATATATATAAGTACTTTGGGTGATTAGCGAATGGGGGGTTGTTTCAAATGCACCCCCACTTACATACAATATAATTGTTCGCCCTTTACAGCCAACACATGCACCAAACCACCACAGCCGTACGTTCCACTGTTTCTAATAGGGCCCTATTTTGCTATTTTAAATATCCTCTGCGTTTAAACAAAATTCAATTATATGTATAATGCAACATTTAAGATAATATTACAAATAAATATTAAATTCAAAGAAGTAGATCTGTTTATAAACAATTTTTCTTTTCTTTCAAATTCTCTTTGTACGACACTGATGGCAGACGTGCTGTCGGCGTCGCTGAGCGAACAATAAACCCTTACTAAAGCAAGCCTTAGGGGGCGGTGGCACTTGACTCAGTGTGTGTGTGTGTGTGTCTGTGCAAGGGTATACAATAATACAATATAGAATGTAATACGCGCGGATTAGTGGTACGTATAAGAGTGCGCCCGCTATTAATAAATGCAATATAATAGACCACAATTTTCCCATGTTAAATTTATTACAAGTAATTAAAGCACACTCATACTTGCTAATATACACCGTCACATGCGATAGATGGATACATATATAATAAATTAAATTGATTTAAAATTGTAGTTTTGCTATACCGCCACATTTGTGTCCTCTACTTCTTTTTTAGTATAGTAGTAGTTTAATAGAATATTAATAATATTTGTTCATATATTCAGATTTACGATTCTCTCAATTCTGTATTGTTGGTCAACTAATCAAGAACAGACATTCAGTGATTATAAGCATACTTACTTCTTTTTACTACTACTGTATTTAGATATTGTTTTATAGGAATAATGTATTATAGAGTCGGCAGTATCTGACTTTTCTCTGTATATTTAATATAGATATATAATAATAGAGGAACGAAAGTAAAATAGAGAGAAACAGCATAAAGAAAGAGAGATACTAAATGAATGGTACAAGTTCGTTTTCCATCGAAATTTGTTGTGATCATTTCGAAATGGAGCTCTTACCCCCACATAAACTTAATTTCTTATTTTATTGGGTACACTCCCAGCAACAAAGTTTCCCACTGGAATTACTCATCTATAAGAAAAACTACACTACATTACATATAGCTAATGGTGGTATTCTAAAGCTAATTTATAGATCTATAAATATTTAAGCGTTTATAGTTTGAAAATGCTTATATTTTTCAGAATAATTGGTTGTTAAATCCGATACTGCTGTTCAGTTTATTAAGAACATTCAATAATAAAATGATTTATTAAATTAGCGAAACACGTTGCCAATATTTTATAGAATTCTCTATAGATTTATAGATATACTCAGAATTCTAATAATAATAATATATGTGGTATAGTAATGTATTTGTGTGGGTGAGTGTACATCGTAGATGGCCAGCAATCGTTCTGAAAGAACGTTGAGTAGCTCGCAAATCTAATCAATTTGGAAAAACCTTCGGTTTTCAAGCAATACGCCGCGCCGGCAATGCATTCCGCACTCCGGCTCCGGACTCCGGGATGCTATACTGATGGCGCTCCAACGATTGCCCACCGGAATTCAGGACCGTACTGTATCTACATCGTCCATACGGCACATTAAGAAACAATTTACTGTATAGAATCAAATGTGTACGATTCGTGTATTTCTTTGTAATTTCATATATTTTAAAGCAAAACTATATCTATTATTAATTTTTATAGGCAAGGAAATTAGTAATTAGGTTACTAAAATGCGAATTAATGAGACAAACATAGTTAATTTTTTCGAATTCCCGGCACACTGCCCTATATACACATAAGAAGCATCAATTCCATAAATATATAATACGTATGTATGTTACTTCAGAAGGTATATAATATCACCCATGTCGCACGAATGTTTTGTCTTTATTTTAGCGGTGTCGATAATAATGATTCCAAGAACTGTTCTGATAATTGAATTAAACAAAACACATCAAATTCCTTTTTCCTTTTATGCCGCGATGTCGCAAATCCGGCCTGTCATCTACATGGGCGGCGCAGCCGGGGCGCACAATGACTAGACAATAAAATTTACATCTCTCATCGCCATTACCTTTTTTATTTATATTTGCTTCTTTATGAATTGTTTATGTTTGTTTGCGTTGCTCGCGTTCGCAAATTGAGAACAATACACGCATAATGTTTCGTAAATTGTTTTAGGATTATTTGGTGTTAGTCTGTGGTGTTAATATGGGCATTATTGTGTGCGGCCAGAGGCGACATTAACATCCCCTTACACTTCGGTAAAGGGGGAGACACAACGGCATCTAAATGATATATGAATCGTTTACGAATGCTTCGTAAAGCGCCGCCTATTGTTTAACCAATTTTTAACAGGAATGCGGAGACCCCAAACAGTTTATTATACAATTTCATTATTGTTGTATGCGAATAACACTTTCTTAATTGGGTTTACATTGTTATATATATATATATATATATATATATATATATATATATATATATATATATATATGTATACCTTGTATACTCTTGAATATCTATGCAGATTCTTATCATCGTCAATGAATATAGATGTGCGAGTCAAGTTACACAAATTTGCATTGTGGCAATAAAAAGTGATGGGTTCATAATAGCTTGAATCTAAAATGCCCCTTATCGCTTTAAAATCAAACTGCGATGTATTACAGATGATGTTATATACTGTATATATTATACATGATGTTTATTAGCTATCATCAATATTTGAATGTGTATTAGGGATGAAATACAAGGGTTACTTTTGCAGCAGTATTAAACGTAACGCTGTACCCGTGTCCTCCCCCCCCCCCCCTCTCCCCACATGCTCGCCCACTTTCCTCTTATCTAGTCTCACGGGAGTGCTCTTTTAGAGCTCTATTCAGGGGCGACGCCGGCGTCGCTTCATTGGTCACGACGAGACGCTAATACGGAATAAATTGGCGTCCATCGCGCAACGTCACAACGAATCACATCACAAACACACACACACACAGAACCCTAAACACACCATCACTGCAGATAAAACAAACAAATCTGCAGTGTCCTGCACTAGACTTTCTTATTGTCAGCTATTCCCCCCGAGATTATTATATAGTATATTTCCTAGTATACGTAAATATATATATATATATTATATATATTATATATATATATATATATATATATATATATATATATATATATATATATATATATATGCCTTGAAGATTTGGTCCATTAGAGAAAAAACTTCGCGGTTATTGACAAAAGCAGAGATAGTGACGTCTTCTGGGTTTATATTTGGATTGAGTATACTACATTTCCATGAATGAAATTTAAAATCGTCTGTTAGTATAGAATGAAAGAAGATATGACGAGTTAAGAGAGCACTTGCTTGCTTGGATATGGACACCGCCCGCCCTGATGTTAGATACTACATACATATTCCCTATAGATATTTGACTGGCTGCGTGATGCAAGCGACCAGTGCCGTATCCTGGTTTGGGGGCGGGGGGGCGAGGGACACATTCGCTATTTGTCCACATGAATAATGTCAAAGCGATTTGCTCTACCACTAAAAGCGCAATCAGTGACGCATCTATGTGTGTGTACGTACGTGTGTGTATGCCATGGATACACTCATTCAAACATAAATACATGCATACATCAATATTGGAAATTTACTTTATTTCATATTATATTATTATTTGCAATAAGTTAGGGCTGGCATTAGAAATTGTTTTGGTATAAGATTTCCATAGTGACAAACGCACCTGTGCGTCCAGTTCGCCTTGTGAGTATAATATATGCGATGCAAGCGGCAGTTTTTAATTATTATGGCCGTTTGGTTAACAATTTAAAAGAAAATATAGACATAAATAGTTCTTATTATTTTAATAAGAAACATTTTTTTACTGCATATTTTAAAATTGAAAATTATAATATTTAATAATTTTTTATGGCCTTTGAGTTAACAGTATGAAAAAATCTTGGGAATATAAAATATCTTAGAATTATTAGGACAATTACAGACACCAGAAAACATTTATAGCTATCTTGCACAATCGTATTCGACGAGCTAAACATTATGTTGAGCAGCAAATTGAACAAAATAGTAATTTTATCAAATTCCACTGTTGTAGCTGTACATCAAACAAGATTATTGAATATTTGGCTCAATTTTCAAGTATCAAACAAAATCTGCGAGGCAAAAAGAAACACCATTTGTTTTATTCATATATGTATGTTGATCAAGTTATGGATTCCATATATATATATATGTATATATATTTTTTTTTTGTACGTGATGGTAAATCTGTGCGTATATGTAGCAGCAGCGTCAGTGACAGTCAGTGTGATGTGTGAAGGAGAGAAGTGTTGAAAATGTTGTTTTCGTGTGTGAGCGAACGGGTCTCGAACCCGGGTAACCGGATATGATTATCAGAAACACTTATTCCCAACCCATGAATACGAATGAGTTCGAATAGAAGGGCGACCCTCTAGTGACACCACTCTCTCTCTGTGTGTGCGACTGCGAATATACATTTGATAACATCAATATGTACAAATCGGATTTGCTTATTTTTCGATTCACAAAATACCAGCTCTTTTCTATCTGTGGTCATATCACAAATGCACACAATACTATAAACAAATAAAACACCCACATCTATGTGTAGAACGCTGCGTTTATATGTTTCTATAGTTATAGAAGCAGTAAGTAAATTTATAATCCTGAGGTTTGAAGAGATATAACTCAATTATTATTTAATTGACAAACAATACAGAATAGAATTCAATGAAACCGTCTCCCTGCTCGCGTACGTATGTGTGTAGGTAAGGGAAATGCTTTATTTATATGGTGTAGTTAAATATTTACAAATGTTTTGAACATCGTTGGAGAGTTTTCTTCAGTAAACACGAAAAATCAATTATTAATCTATGATGTAATGGTTAAGAGTCTAGACTTCGAGCTTGACTTTCACCGTAAAAGTCAGGGTTCGACTCTTGTCCATGGTAGTTTGCATTTTAACAAAAAATAATCTTTTACACAACAAACTCACATATATACAAACAAAAACTTCTGAATGTTTATATATATATATAATGTAATTTTTACGATACAATCAAAGATATTTCGTCAAATAATACTTGTTTAAATAGTAAAATGGTGTTTCAAATAGTACTTTGCTACCATACTTTTGGTAATAGTTATTTTTTTCCTATAATCGTAAAGAAATATATCATCGATGCGAGTTTCCATAAAGAATGCTTGGTAAAAATATCATTTCTTTCTATCTTTAAAGGATTGTTCACAGCGAAACAATTAGTAATTAAGCTTAAGTAATTATAAATAATTATCCAGTTTGTATTATGACAAGCAATGTTAACATTCCAAGCAACACAATTTATGATAAATTTTGTTGCTGTGAATGTTAACCTTGTATGTCATACAACAAACTGGAATTATTACTTATAATTTCCAAGTTTAATTACTAATTCTTTAGCTGTGAACAATCCTTAAGTGTACAAATTTGAGGAATTAGTTGGAATTGCCAGGAATCAGAACAGGGTCGCATTTAGCCACTTTGAGACTCTAGGTTATTTCACAAATATTCCAATTTGAAGAAACCTAATTGAACATTTTACATTCTAGTCCGTTCATTCTATTTGCCTAATTTTGATTTAGATATGAGACAAAGAGCTGTGCTTTTGAATGGTTGAACTTGATTAAAGAGATGATTTTTACTTTTTAAATTTGATGTGACTGTATCCGCAAAAATGCACATTAGACAAAGCTTTATATATATGTACCAAGTCGTATACACACTCGCTAATACAATTTGTCTTGTCGTGTGTTTGTGTGTGAAAAGAAAGCAATTCATTTATTTAAGTGAAGTGTATGTGTGCATTGTTGTGCAGTACACAGTACAGTGCTGCCAACATAACACAACGGACCAAAAAGTCGTTAAGGTTAAAAGTAACTGGGGAAAATTAGGAGGGTTTTCTTTTCATGCGGCTGTCAGACCGGAAACAATACATATACGCATCCATCTTCCGGTTTGCCTGCAACCCAAAAGAGTCACTTTTCTTCTGCCATTACCACCCTCGCACACACAACCACCAACCCCAACCTCTCCCATCCAACATCCAACGACACTAGTGCAACCACCGATCACCTAAGCTCTGCATACTCCATATACGCCACCTAACATTCGTATTTCATGACCGCCAAAATAAAATATTCACCCCTTTTTCTAATAATTATACGGAGGAAGAGTAATTTAGAGATACGCCACTGGTTATCTCCGATTTGGTAATAATGTCTATAAGCAATAAAAACATTCTGAACTGTTGTGTTCATATCAACATCAGATGACATTTTCCCATTTCTTTTGTTTGTCTTTTGTTTCTTATGACAAAGTGACTCCGGATTAAATCGTGCGTATTCGCATAAAATGGCGACTATATTTCAGTTTTCGTTATTTCATTCGCTACATAATAGCCAAGCATAACAATAATAGAATCAAAGTTTGTTTTTCATTGGGCAGAAATAACATTTCCAAACCCCAATTCAGCTGCATTTTGTATACAGAGATATAGCACTCCGTTATACGACTGTATTTTCGTGGTGTATGCTGCCATCTATGATCCGGAGCAGGTAACAAGTATACTAGAAAAGTAAATTGGTTATTGTAATAAAGGAAACTGCGATTCTTTGTGCAGATTTGAACCGGACAAAATAAGCTTTTTACCGCCAATTTTATTTTATTTTAATTGCTCCACTATCCTTTCAATTTTTAGCTCGCCGTACGTAGTACCGAAGAGGCTAAAGCATTCGGTCGTGTGTCTGTAGCATTCTCGGATCAAAAAATTTCATTAAGAAAAAGTGTTCGTCTCGTCGCCCTGATTCCGAAAATGTATATAACTTATATACTTGGATGTTAGTCGTCGCTCGTAAGACCAAATTTGTGCCCTCTACTCCTCTGAAGGTACCGGAGCGATTCACTCCAAATTTGGTACACATATTATTTGGCATCCCATTTGAATCCGTTCGCAGTTTAAATCCAATCGCCCGTATACTTCCCGAGTTATAGGGCCCCAAAATTTGGACCCCCCCTTAATACTGCCCTTATAAAAATAATTGAAACACTTAAAAATTCTACTAAAAATTCTAAGATATTTTTTGTTTACAAGATTTTTTCATTTTGTTAACCCAAAGCCCGAAAAAAATTATTAAATATTATAATTTTGAATTTCAAAATTTGAATTTTTTTTTTTTTTTTAATATAATCTTAAATTAAATGTAAGACTTTTTATATCTATAACATTTTTTCAATTAGTTAACCAAAAGGCCAAAATTATTAAAAACTGCTCGCATCGCATATATTACTTATAAGGCGAGCTGGACGCATAGGTGCGTTGTACCTAAGCTTGTAATTTCTGATTCTAAACTACTCAACCGGAGTGTTTACTCAAGTTATAATTTTAAAGAACTGTATATTTGTTGAATATAATTGGTGTTTTAAGGAGTTTATTGGTGCCCTGTAGTAGGATAATGAAAGGTTTAACTAAGAGAACACAAATACATTTAAAATTTAATTATTACATAAGATTAGGTAGCTGATTGGGTTTTTTGAACACATATTTTTGACAGTTAAGACTGCGTTGTTAATAGGTACTATATATTCAATACTTATTTTTTTCCGTTATATGTATATATATATAATAATAATATGTACTTATTATATCATTTAAATAGATTTTTATTTTTTTATTTTATTTCATTCTTTTCTCTAAACATAAAGACAACATGTCGCTAATTTATCGTGCCATATTTTGAGCCTGAATATGGTACGATCGTAATAGTGGACATTTGCAGTTGGCAGCACTTCCAGTCGGGACAATATGGCATTCAAGCATAAGTTTAAATTGACCTTTGAGAGCCATAAGATCGGGCATATAGTCTCGACTGATGCTGACACTGATTTTACAACTACAACGTAAATTTTTGGTTTATTTTTTGTTCGTTAGTTTTTAACCAATAACATGTATTAAAGTTCATAATTATTTTTTATTTTGTTTTTCTTTTTTTCGTTATTAAACAGCTAACACTTAAAATACGTAATATAAATATTGCTAGGTCTGACATTTATGGATTTACAATGATGGGGTTCACCCATTATGGTGCCAGAGATTATTAGTTTGACAATTTATTGTATTATTTGTAGTTTTGGATTCTAATACAAATTGTAACGTAGTTCAAGCTGTTTCACCATATAATTTATGATACAGAAATACAAAGAATACAATAAATGTTCTTATATTTTGATCACAAAAAAATCCCTATTAATATATATTTTCTGATGCTGTGCGCAATTAAAAATTCTGTAATTGAGAACAAGAAATATATTTTTTATAAACTATGCGAGATCATATAACAAAAATTAATCAATTTTCATTTATTAGCTAACATACATATGTGTTCGTGTATTGACGTCACAATCCGGTCATTATGACGTCACTCACAGCTGACTAATCTTTCGTTGGCAGTATTACCAAATCAATATTTAAAACCACTGATCGGGTAGCACTTATTGTTAAACATAAAATCAGCAGCGCAGTGAAACTCGTTATAAACTAAGCCCTAATTTATCGTTTTCTTTCACACTATCAATGATTCATTTGATTAGTGCAAAATGTGAGAAGTTCGAAAATAAACTACTATATAATCAAAGCTGCATCACTCAATTAGTCTTTATACATACATATTTATTAATAATTAGAATTATGATAATTTTGAATGACTAATATTTGTTCTAAACTTAAATTATAAACAGTTTTAATCAGACTTTATAAGTGTAAACACGACCAATGCATGGACAGTATCGCCGCCATTTTGAATGGTGGCCATTTTGATTATACTGTCACATTTGTATGGTTTCAAACCAGTTTTGCTTGTAAAAATGATTGTTGAAATAATTCGTTGAGAGTTATGTTGTGTAAAATACTTAATAATAAGCATGGTACAGGCTAAACCAATGATACAAACGCCTTGGATAGGGGTGACATTCGTAAAAGATTTTTTCTAATTGAATAAGTAACATTTTATTTTAACTTTAAAAATATATTAAAAGAATTTGTAATTCTCATAAAATAATTATAATAGCAAAATTTAAAATATCTATAACAATAATGATTGGCATACTGATGAAGATAAGGTTCAGTAATTTTCCACTTTCTTTTCGGACTGTACTCTGTACTTGACCTTGAAAGGTCACGAGCTGTACACGTATATTTTGTAAACTTGGTGGCGCTGTATGTCCAAATCATAAAATTATCTTAAAACATAGTGAGCTATACTTATTTCCTAAGCAATGTGGGTATTATATGATTTTTTGATCATGTTACATTAATTATCTCAATTATTTGAGCATTTTGTCTCACTATAATTTTTTGTTTTTTTTTTTTTGTTTGTTTTTTGTTTTACACGTACAAAAATTATAATTCACTGATTTGTATGTGCGTAGACGCAGTGATATAAGAATTTTGGCATTATTAAAATTAACTATTACGTCGTCGGCGTTGAAATCAATTTTATTGGGGGGGTTTATAAATATTAGCATTGCCGACGGGGTACATCACAAATTTGCTCAATTTCAAATCAAATATTTCGAGCGAATTGACAATTCATTCAGTTGTTTATGAAACAATGAGCATAACAATTATATGTGAGTGCAGTCTATTAGGATCATTTTTTTTTTTTATAAATATCAATTATTAATAATAATATATATATATATATATTAATATTTGTTGCTATTGCTAGTAAATTTATTGTTTATGAGATTTTTGTTCACGGATTTTAAGACACATATTTGTGTATTATTTTTTAAGTATAGTTTTTGTGTGATATACAATTTCTTTCTAAATTATGCTTACCACCATAAACCTATTAAGTTCGGTATTTGTAAACGTATTAGACACGGGCACGTTTATATGATTACAAATCAACGCATTCAAAGTCCGATGTTAAATGCGCTCATCTTGAATATCTGTCAAAAGAAAAGAACAATTACTCCCAAAATTAGAAACTAAATTTGTCAATTTTAACATGCGAATACTTTTAATACATCTCGTTACAACATAAATTCTTGAATTTTTCCTAATGTATCTTTCCCGCCGAAATAACCACGCCCATTCAAATCACAGCTATCACGGGTTTTGTTCTTTTTGATTGCTGACATCTAATTATTTTCGTAATCCCACTGATGGGTTAGATTCGTCTAGGTGTAAAAGTGCAAGGGATGCATATTTATGCAAATATTGTGTACAATTTTGGGAGTAATGACACTTTTCTTTTGCGAAAATATATAAAAACTTATGTTATAACGAGATTTTACTGCGCTATACATTAGAAGTAAAAAAAAAAAACGCTATTCATTTATTAATTAGAAATTATTTTTAAATTGTGCTAGAAGACAAGATTGTATACAAATTGTTGCTTACAAAACTGAATTTATATGTATACTATATTTTTAATATAACATATATTTAAATATAATATTATATTTTCAAATATATATATATATAGTTAAAAATATAATTTATTCACTTTTGTTGCTATTTGTAACATATTTGTGCATTTTATTAGAAAATAGTACAATTTTTAAGTATATAATTTGTAAATCTACTCTATAAAAATTAAATAAGTTATACCTATCTATCAAAAGATATTTATCGGGGGAAAAAAAATTAATAACTTTGTATACGTATAATTTTGTATACAAAATGTATTAATTTGTAATTTCATTTTATTACTAGAGTGTTTAATTTAAATTTAAGTAATATATTTTTATTTATCCAAGTTGATACTTATGTCAATATCTACATTTAAAAAAAATCATGAACCCAGCAATGTTTTAATTACCAAACACTTTTCCTTTTAACAATTTTTTTTTTGTAAATTGATGTGATAAGTACCAACTGGATGAATTCGTATTGTAGTTGTGCAGATTCATGCAAATAATTGACATTTACAGTGTACAGTATAATAAAATATTGGGATCACATGCACTAGTACTTTTGTTATTTTAGAACTACGATTGTCGCATTTGTGCCAATTTCTAAAAAATCTAGACACCTATCTGTTTAATTAACTCTATAAACGGGTAACACTAAATTTAAAATACATGTATCTCTTGACAATATTTGCAGAAAATCATGTTTGAAATAAAAGTATTGCTAGTGAGTGTACCCTGAGTGGTCAAATAGTTTACAGGGTGCTCATTTAGAATAGTAGTAGAAGTAGCCATGGGCGCCGGTCGATTTGTCACCCCAATTTAATTTTACATTTATTAAAGAAACGAATATTAAATATTTAATTTGCACCTCTTTAAATGATAGGCTGGCAAAGTATCTCATTTATTTAGTAGTAGTAACAACTACACTAGAGCCGGTCAGTAGTAACCATAAATGATAATTACTAATATTCTGTTATTCTTTCAAATGTAATTATGAAGCAACGGACGCCCATGGTAGTGTTGACTAGAAATTTAACGTAATATCCATTTATTATTCGTTAACAATTAGATTGTTTTATTTATATATTTGTTTTATAAATTAAACATGAAACATTATTTAACAACAATTAACACTGAGGTTGAGACACATGTTATTAAATTTTCAAATATAGTATTTTTACCATATTTCAAATAAATTATTAAAAAGATATTTTCAGTAAATATAAAATAATTAAAAGATATCAAATTGTTTCAAATATGTCAAATAACGGCTTTAAATGAATAAACCAACTAAAAGTGTTGTCTGACAATTTATTTTCTAAATCATTTAAATTTTCTGTCCCGTCCGATGAACTTCCAATAAATCTTACTACTTCATCTACCATGTGTCTTGACAGATTAACTGAGAATGGGGCTTAAAGATAACTTTCGCTAAATTCAATATCAGATTGGCTGGCCCTCGATGATCTTGCATATACAGATATGCCACCCAGTGCTGAATCTGAGGTTCCAGCATCTGTGATGAAATCAGCAACAATCAATGTATCCTTACCTTGTGTGATTGTTGATGGAGCAAGGGTAGCACCGCCTTTGCCAGATTCACGCTCCTGTAATCGTTGCTTTAGCAGTCTGATCTTTTCTTCTTTCTAAAACCAACAAACAAAAAATTAATACCAGAATCATATTCTCTATAATCTAATAATGATTTTTCTTATAGTATATTAGGGGGGGGGCATACATGTAGAATGAAAAAAAAAACGTTAAAACCTCAAACAAGTTCATAATAGAAACGATATTTAAAATATAATGTTTGTAAAATGAATTAAAAAACTGAGCATACTTGAGCTATTAACCGCTGCAACTCCTCGTTCTCGGTCACCAACTTCTGGTAACGTTCCTCGTCCTCCTTAGACACACCGACATCTGGAGCGTATTTGCTTTCAGCTTTATCTTTTGGATGGCGAATTATTTCTATCACCTAACACATTGATCTCGTCAGTTTTGCTATAATATATGTTTTTTTTTTAATTGACTTACTTTGGGCACAAATATAAGTGCCATACTAAGAAAACAACAGAAGATTATAGCTAGAGCTACAAACGCAAAACTAGCGTCTTGTTGGCTGGCGATGACCATGGTTACGGGCGCTGTGATCAGACATAACACCACAACGTTATAGATACTCATTCCAACGTAACGAGAGTCGTTTATTTGTTTGACTTTTATCGACCGTGTCTCGTACGCCAGAAACAGGCCGAACACAAGGACCAACCCTTTGTACCCGTACACTACACCTAAATACAAATATGAGTGTTTTATAATCAATGATTCTGAGAAAATCATGTACTTAAGGTCGAGATTATATTTATTGAAAGTTATACCTAGCCATATTGTGTTACTGTGACTCTCACAATGCTCCAACTCTGGCCTTATTTTAATATCGTCGGCCATCGACGGTGGCTCCTCCAACGGAAATAATTCAACCCTTCGCTGCAGAGGATCTTGAAGTTGCCACGCAAGTAGCAAAATAAAATCCAGCACCAGAAGAATTGACACCATTGAGTACAATTTCCATGGCTCAACCTTTTTCTAAATATATAAAAGGAAATACTTTTTTTTTTACTCAAACAATACCTATACCTCAGAGCCACATAAGAACTTTAGTCACATTTACAAGTTCACTACAAGAGCACTCGAATCGGTGTCATTTGGAAAATAGAGGACTTGGCACTTGTTGGCTCTGAGGTACAGATATTCATGTTTTTCTATTGATAAGATGCGTACCGTTCGTACCTTCGGGTCGGTTTTGGCTTTCGTTGTCAACCGATGCACCCGCCACACTTTACTAAACATAGCCCCGTAGGCTAGCGTGAATCCCATAGTAAGGAGCCATGCTCTTGCTTGACAAACCGAAGGGTAAGTCTCTGCATTGACAAAATTGCCATCGAGACCTAACAAGAATACACTTGCCAAACAGATTATACAACCGAAAAGCATAATTGTATTGCACACTGGATGCGAGGATTGGATCACCCTGTATTAAAAAAAACTGATTCATTTCACTGTTAAATGCTGTAATAGTTAATTCAAAACAAATATCTATAAGTAGTAAGAAGTACCCCCAGCCGACAGTATAAACAATAAAGTAATTTTGAAATGTATCTAAACCATCGAATACAATTACCTCCTGTGGTTGTTCCAAATGTTGAATACTATCAATGCGATCGCCCCAAGTATCCCAATACTTGAAATCGTTCCCATACAAATAAACAGTGGCAACGAAACTGTTCGCAGCACGCGTCTAACAATTGTTCGATCTTGAGGTACTTTACCTCCAGCCCATTTCTCTCGATTGAACCACGTTAAATTATCACTTTGTGTGTCGTAGTACCCCAGCACAACATAACTTCCATTTATAACTTGTTCAATTTGTGTCAAAGCTATTCGGTCTCCTTGCGAACTGAAGGCAACATAGCCCTGATGAAAAAGTAAAAATTAGAGAAAAATTCGTGGACTTTTATTGGGTTTAACTCACTGAAACGCCTAGAAATTGGGTGGAGTTAATCGCTGAGTAAATATCGTCTGCGATTTCTTTGTTTGTGTATGTGAAATCCTTTAAGCTTTTGCCGTAACGGTGGAGCCGGTCCATGGTCTTGTTGAATGCTACAATAAATTAAAGCTACCATTTACCTAACATTTATCTCGATATGTTTCTCTTGAATTACACAAATACATAATTTGTTGGTTTTCATTTCTTTATAATATATAGCTTTGCATTTAGAAACTTGTAAAGTTATGAAGTAATAATAAAAATAATTAAATTTAAAGTAAATACGTATATTGTAAAAAGTATAAAATAATAACGGTACATTAAAAATACAATAACCAAATAAAGTACGATTACCTAGGGCTACCGACCAGACTGCATCATAGGCGAGAGGCGCTTCTTGGTACCCCTCTGGATATCGGTTATTATCAATATCGTATCCCTCAGTCCTTAACATATCATTTAAGCGCAACCGGAAGTCATCTGAAGTCATTCCTGATATTGTACGCTGATTATTCTGATTCCACATTAGCGCTTCTGTTGTCAAATGCCCCTCAGCAGCTAATCGCATTTGTTCACGAGTACATTCGATTCCTTCCTTTTCCAAGTTGATTTCGAACCAATCGTCTTCGTACCAACCTAAGATAAAACATATTTAAATTAACATTTTTCCTTTTACAATGATCAATATGTATGCAGGCACCAGTGCATTCAGCTCGTAAAACGAGCTAAAAATCAAAAAAATGACTCACCAATAAAATACCAAACATAAGACTTCCCGTACAGTTGTTGTCGATACATTTCACACAAGACTCTTCGAGCAGCCACCACGTAAAACAATCCAACAATAATTCTAGCGTCTTGTCTTCGTAAATTCCTCACCGCATCTGTTGGATCGGAAAGAAACGATTGTCGTGTAACAATCTCAATTCCAGATTCTTTGCATCGGGCCTCTAAATCTTCGACAGTCTATAACATTAACATTATCATATTCAATTCAAGAAAATTCATAACTATATATATATATATATATATACTATCTTACCGAAATGAATACTTCTTCTGCTTGTTGTAAAATCGCGACTCTGGACCAGCCGAATTTTTCCATCAACTTGATTCTAGTCGGATTGTGAACAGTTGCCGAAGGATGTGTTCGAAATAGAGTTGGAAATCGGTTTCGATCACTTAGAGCTGGAGAGCTTGCACCGTAACACAACTAGTTGTAAATAAAGAAGAGTTTAATTAATAATCATAGATAAATTGAAGGATAGAAATACATATACAAATTACCACAACTAAATTCCACATTTTGGCGGCTTCTGCAACAGTGGTACACACAGTGCTGCATCCTGCCAGTAACATCAGCTTCTGTGGTTGATTATACAACAAGTTATACATGACACTTGCTCCCAATCCTGGTTCACACTATATACAAATCAAATGCACAATTAAAAATCTAAGATGCTAAGATGCGTTTAAATTAATGTACTATTTACTAGTAGTAAGAACACCGTACTGGTCTACTCTACACTATCTACCAAAAGAAACACCACTGACATGAGGTGTACGCAATATACTAGTAGTAAAGGAGTGTGACACATATTTGCAAATTAAGCGAATGACGAATGTGTTTACTTCGCTGTCATTGCTGTGCAGGCGAAGTGTGAACCCAGGTAGGAGATCTCGTCGATCGTTAACATCTTCGAGGGCCAGATTAGCTGCGGGCATACATGCTTGTCCTCCTTGCCAGCCACCTTCACCGGCGATCGGGAAGATTCCGCCGATGTGCAGAACATTGTCGTCTTCTTCAGATGGCGGCAACACTGACACGCACAAATGTAGTATTGTTGCACAGACCCATAGTGGTAAGTACTGGAACAGAAACACCATCATACCAAATTTGCATATATCAGCACGGTTATTATTCTCGTATAATGGTGATTGTTGTATTTTATCTCGCCGTACCAAGTACAGAAGAGCTAAAGCAATCAGTGTGTCTGTAGCATTCTCGGATTAAGCATTTTCCTGAACAAAGCGTGTTTGTCTCGTAATCCTGAATCCAAAAATATATATAACGCACATGCTTGGATTATAGTTCTAGCTGGCTCGTAATTCCAAATTTGTGTCCTCTACTCCTCTGGAGCGATTAGAACCAAATTTGCTACACATACTATTTGGTTATATACAACCGTAAGAGAGGCATCGTGAAACTAATGATTAAATAATAAAAGAAATACACTACCGATGGTGGTATAGAGTATTCGTCGTAAAGACAGTTAATCTTGAATTAGTTCAGTCAAGTAGTGCGTGCACAGCAAATCGCAAATGCTTCGCGTATTTACGTAATTGAATCATAAATGATTCCGAAATATATGAATTTTGTGGAATAGAAGCCCAGGTAGTCGATGAAAAATGTGTTTGAACGTAAAAAAGCGTGTCCGAGATACGACCGTGCTTTTGTATGCCACAGTCTTAAGTGACTTGATTCTAGTAGAGCGATGCTATTATTTGAAATGTTCTGGTTCATGAACGTGCGGCAACCGGTAAGTGTCCTCAAAAGGTTAAAATCACATTACCGTTTCGAAAGGGGGTCATAAATTTCGATGTGCTGCATAAAGCCTGGTCCAGGCGAGATGTGCGGCGCTCGGTTACCAGAGCAACCACTTGATACAGATATACCTAGCCTCCAATTTTCACATTATCCACACGAACAGTTTTACAATTGCACAATATCATTTAAAGCAATTACATTAATTCGTTAGGTTTGTTTTCCAATTGGCACAAAATTAAATATTTCTCCAACTCTCTCTCCTTCTATTCAAAGAGTAACAAAGTTCGATAGTATATTTATTGCACGCATCACCAACAATATATCCATATATAAATAAAACAGTCTACCTTTGTAAGGAACATTTAATGTACATATGAAGTAATCCTTTTTAAAACAATTTTAAATATGTTTAACTCGTTTATATACCAAATGCAAATATAGATTTTTATTGTATTTTTAAAGTAAATATATGGAACGTGATATCTACAGAAATGAAGAGCCCAGCAAAATTAGCTGTTAACACGAGATGTAGCCTAGAATTCTAATTTTTAGCTCGCCGTACAAAGTACCGGAGAAGCTAAAGCATTCGGTCGAGAGTCTGTAGCAATTCTTTAACATAAAATGTTTGTTTCGTCGCCGTGAATCCAAAATATATATATATATATATATATATATATATATATATATATATATATATATATATATAACTTATATACTATACAGTCGTAAGACCCAAATGTTTAATTCATTTATTATGAAAGTTAGCATTTTCCGTGACATTATTTAATGTAATTTTCTTTAATTTATTAGGACACTGTAAAAATGTACATTTACATCACTTTTAATTCATGTAACTTTACTGCGTACTGAAGACTTTTACAAAATGTATGTTTAATGTTTCTTTACAAGAATGTAAATATGTATTTTACAGTATATAGAATATACGTTATGACATATTATAATGCTAGTTCTTTACAAGAAATGTCCGCGTACACATATACTTAAGTTGGTGTTTTAGGTTCTATCCCATATAGCACAGAATGCCTTAAAATATGTCGTCTATTGGACGTCTTTATTACGTCTTTAAGCATTTTGTGCTATATGGGATATTATCAGTATAGATATTTAGAAAATACAACTTATATGTTTAGGTCTATATGTTTAGAATGCTTTGGCAGTTTATCAGGTATATTCTCAAGACACATGCAACGCTAAAATTGTATTATGTAAAATGTAATTGTGATGGGTATATGTATGAAAGGTTTAATGTAGGTGAATACAGCGCTTGAGTTAAGGGTCGTCTGCTACACAATGTATTCATGAGTTGTAGTTAACCTAGGGCGTCTAGGTATAAATATATTTATATATATATATATATATATGTATATATATATACTACATAATATAATTCTACCATGGATATTTGCGATTCGACACATTTGTGCTTTAAACATTTGAAAGTATTATTCTAATTTATATGTGTATCTTTTTTCAATCCCCTTAGAGACACAACTTGAATTAAAACTGGTATCAGTTGATCAGTGATCTAAATATAATGAAAGTAAATTACCATTATTTCATAATTTTAAATCGATCTGGAATGTAGTGATTTCGCACGTATCGTCATCGATAATAATAATGGAGACACTGGCCGTGATTGAACAATAAACGCATATTTCGTCTTCGTGTTAAAAGACAAACATGCGAGCACTAGGAAGTCGTCACCACCACCGCCGCTGAAGAGGTGTCACTGAAGCTTCAGGTGCCCCAGGTCTGCACACGGGCACACCTCCTCACAAATGTGCCCAGCACGCATAGCTCACACACACACACACACGCACACGCACGCACACACACGACACAATTCACAAAAATCACAAATAATTCCTTCGTTAGTTTTGAATATTTTTGTTAATTCACATCTTTCGACATTTTGCCATAAATTTTTATTATAACTGTAACACTATTCAATGTTGTAGTCCACGTTTCCTATAGTGTGTTCACATAACTAGACATTTTAATAGCACTTTAGATGATTTAGTCTTTTTGCAGTGAGCATTTAGAGGGTTAACTTGTTTTAGCAACGAGCTGTGCATATTCAGCACCACGCAAATTTACGAAAAGACTCCATTTCGTATATTGATCTCGATCTCCCACTATTTTACCCCCTAGTACACTCGAGGGTGGAAATCACGGGTGTCCACACGACTTTTGTATAATCATGCGCAAAACTTACCCCGCTGCTTGGGCTCATCCCCATACCATTCAAAAATGTAATTTTTTACTGGTACCATAAAATATATTACTTTTAATAGATAAACAAATACTGTTATCTTGCTCAATAACTATGACATGCGTTACCTAAAACATTTCATAGACACTCTAAGACATGTCGTGTGGGACAAATTTACAACGAACCAAAATTAAAATTATATTTAGGACATAAATCACAGATATCTTTCTATGTATATTTTATTGTGGAAAATACACAATTTTACTTTATTGAAAATTAAATTATTCAAACTTTATGCTATTTATGCAACTAGTTGCGAAATGGGTGTCAAATAAGCAAGAGATGCGAATTTTTTAACGATAACGCGTCTAGTGCCGAATAGGCTCCATTTTTACCACATGCAGGATACAAGATTTTATTTACTATTTTGAAAAATTATAAAAATACGTATTTTCAAGATTTTTCAATTTATTTGTCATGTCTGGCTGCTAGCACATTGCTACTTTTACACACTAGTGTTATAATGCACTAATTATAGAATTAGTGTGTCGTAATGAACTCATTAAATCTATAATGAGAAACATTTCGATTCTAAATCACAATCAACAAGTAGGCTTTTCGAAATAGTTCTATATAAACGATTTTAAATTAATTAGGAGATTCAAAAACGCAACAATGTTAACAATTATTTATCATTATTGTAAAAACAAATGTATACACATTATTATCTAAATTGTATACAAAATATATACATAATTCCGTATATCATGCTAAATGTATTACATATGTGTATGTTGGGTTGCTGTATGTAAAAACGAATACAAATTCAATCTTAAACAGTGTATAATTGAATTAAGCTATAATAAGACCCCTAAATTTAATTTATTATAATAGATTACATTTTTAAATACAATACAAATCGCTTGAAACTATTTCTTAACTTAAATAACGGAATTATTATTACAAAAAATGCCGACCATAATTATACAACCATTAGGGTTTTATTTTAAATCAAACTATTCCCTAACAATATATATTGTAAAACAGCTATAAAAATATAAACAAATGCAAAATTAAGGTTCATTCCAAACAAAATTCGGTGAAATATGTCGAAAGGAATATGTGTATCCACTCGCAGTGGCACTGTGAACGGATACACATATTCCCGTATATCCAACTACAAACTTCGCGGTATTTCGTTATGAATGAAACTAATGTAGAAGCATAGGCGTATAACTAAAACATTGCACAGAAAGCACATATTAATTTAATTTAACAAGATTTAGAAAAAATTACAAACATTTTATGAGTTTTTATATGGAATAACTGCACGAAATTAATTTAATTTACAATAAATACGCTAACATCCTTAACATATTTTAAGTTTTAACTCTCAAAAGCCTTCCACATTCTACACCTCTGTTCACAACTGACATCTATGATAACCGGGCAACTTGTATCACCAACAAACATAGTTTTTAAATTGAATTTACAATGTCTATACCAAGAAGTTTGCCCCAAAGTAAAGAAGCACTACTAAAATCGTACAGGACTCGACTTAAGGACGATGTTAAGAGTATGCTGGAGAATTTTGAAGGTTAGGTTCGAATGAACAAATTAGTGGTTGCTACAATAACAACTTTGATTTTAGAGATCGTAAAACTTGCGAAGGGTGACCATGATACACAACTGTCTCGAATGACCCAATGTGAGCAAGATACATATGAAATGCATGTAAGAGCTGCGAATATTGTTCGAGCCGGTGAATCCCTTATGAAACTTGTTTCGGATATTAAACAATATTTGATTTTAAACGATTTTCCATCGGTTAATGAAGCTATTACGCAGAATTCTAAGTTATTTAGGTATAACGCAAGAAACTGGCAATAAAACTAAGTTGTTTATACATACAATATGATTTTAGAACAAAACAAGCAGAATGCGACCAAAAATTAATGTCGCTGAGAGATGATATGGCGTCAGATCTTTACGATTTAGAAGAAGAATATTATACTAGTATAAATAAGTAATAAATAAAATTATTTTTATGTAATTATTTAAATGTTATGTTTTACCATATTTTCACTCTGTATCATTTAATAAATAATATAAACTCTGTACGATGTACAGAAGAACATATACCATTCGATTTAGTTTTTCTTGACCTCTGTACTATAAGCGATAATGTCTAAATAAGTCTCTTTAATATTCATAATCTGTGTGTTTAACTGGGTTTTGCTAATGAGTGCAATAATTACTAAAATTTACATTATATAATTATTGAGTAGGTAGTACTTAGGTTATTCATTTTAAGCTCGTCGTACAGAAGAGCTAAAACATTCGGTCGTGTGTCTGTAGCATTTTGGGTCAAAAAATGTATTTTTACAAAAGGTGTTTGTCTTGTCGATGTCGCCCTGAATCCAAAAATATACATAACTCGTACTTCGATGTTAGTTGTCGCTTGTAAGATCAAATTTGTGCTCTACTCTACTTTGAAGGTACTGGAGTGATTTGAACCAAATTTACTACACATATTATTTGAATTCGTTCGCAGTTTAAATCCAATCGCCCGAATACTTCCAGAGTTATAGCACCTCAAAATTTGGAACCCCCCTTAATACTCCCTTTAGTAAAATTATTAAAACATCTAAAAATTCTAACATATTTTGTCAACAAGACTTCATATAAAAATATCTGGAGTGGCCTGCACTCGATTTTCTTTTACGCAGTTTTCACTATATATAGATATATATATATATATATATATATATATATATATATATATATATATATATATATATATATATATATATATAACCAAATACAGCTATCAAACTAACCAATACTCTACAAAAATATCCTGAAATGTCATTTATCTAATTGAGTCTATTTTGTTTTCCTGTCAAAATAGCAGATGATCCGCTTTTATAAGGTACATGCGGATCAATGGCAACGTAAACAAGATATTTATGTTTCGTAGCATTTTTCTCGTAACTCGTCCTTTTTTTGAAGAAATGTTTCAAACAAAAGTTGTGCGAAATATTAATATATTTCATTATGAATATAACTATATTTGCCGTAAGTGTAGCCGTTCTAGTGATATTAGACATAGAACAAAACATGTATAGCGTAAACATATACTTCCGGTTTGAATATTCTTTTCAAAATAGGAGGTGCACATCTAGGGCATATACAAGTCTTAAGTTTGAAGTTTCATAATTTTTCGTTCGACAGTTTTGGCTCTAGAGCGTTCACAGACACGCACACAGACAGACAGACAGGCGTCATTCCGAAAATAGTCACATTCGATTCAGGGAAGGTCAAAACATGTATATCCGTTGAAATCTCGAGTTCGAAATTTTTCATGATTACAATACTTACTTATTACTTTGTAAAAGAAAGTAACAAGCCATAATAATTAAAAACCGCTGCTGGCATTTCATATATTACTTATAAGGCAAGCTGTACGCATAGGTGCGTTGTACCTAAGCTTGTGTATACGTCTGCAGTCCTGTGTCCTTTCATTGATAAGCGTATTGTGTATCCTGAAAACAAAGTCAAGGACCTCCAGTCCTAATTACCATTTATGCCCTCATACGACGAGCCAAAAACAAATGGAAGGGCAAATATATAGTAACATCTTTATTTGTGGAAAATGATATATTTTGTACTCACTAAGTATACAATAATGAAATTTTAGATAATAATTTACAATAAATAAATAAACTGTTTAATACTACTTAATGATGATAAGCATTTGGAGCGGCAGCATAGGCAACTTGGGCAACGGCATGCCCTGCGGGTTCCCGGTGAACAACCGCGTTAAATCCATTATGGTCATCAGCAGTATACTCAACAGTACGCCTGCTACCATCGGCTTCAATCAAAGAGTAACTTCCCCGAACAACGTCTCCGTCGCGAGTTTCGTGTTGGCTCTTGGAGTCACCAGTTAACGCGTCTTTGATGTCGTACGCATAACTATACTGGGGATGGGAGTCGTAAGCGTCTACGGGGACGGCGACCTTGGCCACTTGGGCGTAGTTGATCACGCCGGCGTTGGCCATCGCAACGACTGCTACGAACACGAAAATCTGGAACAGAAATATATTGTTTGCGACTCGATTTAATTTTATTTGTTGTTGTTATTTTCTATATATTTCATTAAAAATTACCTAAGGCTTTCGTTTACCCAAATAAAATGTCGAATTACGCAGATATTATATACGGTATATTTAAAACATTTTACATAATTTGATAACTTATTGAGAATAAACTTACTTTTGCAAATTTGTTACATAATAAAAATTAAGTCTTGATGTGAAACAGAAGATAGATAAATGACTATATTTATAAATAGTCTTTCTGTATTTAATTATTTTACAATTTTAAAATTGTCCTTTTTATAGTCCTTTTAAATATTTTTTTTTTGAAATTTCTAATAAATTAGACTCAGAAAGAAAAAAATGCACATTACTGTCCTTATATATATTTTAAATTATATTTTTAACATAGACCATTGCCAAATTATAGAAAATTTAGTAATGATTCACAGTGAAACAATTAGTAATTTTGCTTCGAAATTACAATGAATAAATCCAGTTTGTTTTATGATAAACATTGCGAGTGTTCACAGCAGCAACATTTATAATTAATTGTGTTATTTTTGTTGTGAATGCTAGCATTGCTTGTCGTAATACAAACTTGTATATTATTTGGAATTTCTCATCTTAACCTTTGTTCTGCACACTTCCTGATAATCACTTGCACAAGGGGTATTAAGGACCCCAGCAACTTTAAACACGTCTCACAGGCATACTATGTATTATTTTGCTTCAAAAAAGTCTATGTACTTTTTAAAGCTTTTTTAAGAAGGCCCAATTACTTTTATAAATCTATTAAAAATGCATATACCAAAAAATATTACTTAAAGAATTTTTACTAAAAAGTTCATAAAACTTCAATTATTAATATTTTTTAACAGATTCTTGCGTCATTGCACTCCTATAATACTAAACTTTAAGAGAAAAATGAAATACATTCCGAAATTTTAGATTTATTTATTTTTATGAACAAATTGAAAATACATTTGTAAACTAAACTTAATATACACATTTAAGCGTACCAGTTTTGCTTAAATAACGTTTGAATCACTATACCTTAAAAGCCATTATGCTGTTACTAGTGAACTGTCGGAATAAACTATGTTGAATACCGTCGAATACTCAGGTTTATATAGCCGCTCTATATTTCGTAAGGTCCCTTACATAATAGTCAATAAACTCGCGGAACAACAGACCTTTTGCATTAAATTTAAATTTGGGGCCGACCTGTCGATGAACGATAAGCTATTGTGTACCAACACCCCGTATACCCCTGTAGGCCTTTGCCACTTTCCATTTTGTACGAAACTGGCCCACACGCATACATCGGGACACACCCGAAATATTACCGATCATGTCTGACCCGATTACTTATAAAAACTAGATTAATTTATAATAAGACTCAATATTAACAAACTATATAAATCTTTTGCAATTTTAAGTAATTAGTATGTTTTTGTGACCCCGTTAATAAAACTATAATATAGTTAAGAACTATCTAGTGCCCTAATAATCGGTTAACTGCAATAGTGGTTGCACAATCGAACCCAAGCATTTAAAAATCTTCATTTGTATCATAATGAATGTATTCCTTCCGCGTGCCTAAGCCAATAGAAATTTTAAGGAGTGCTCAACCACGAACCTCGCTGTCATCATTTGAAACTGACATTTACATTAATGAAGTTTTAATAAAATATTTATTATAGCATAGATATTTTTTAACATAATTCGTGAAAAATTTAATCGAAACTTGCTTCTGCTCAAATCACAATTTTTTACCAAAAGATTTTCATACTCGATTTCTGTGCACTAAAAACTCAAATTTGCGCATATTTTGTTATTTTATATTGGAAAAAATAAACAAAACATTAAATAAATGTATGTCCTTTATTATTATTTTTAAACAGGGATTGAAAAAAAAAACAAAATATTATTTACATACATGTTTTACATTTACATTTCAAGTTTAAATATATATATATATATATATATATATATATATATATATATATATATATATATATATATATATGTGTGTGTATATATATTAATCGCTATCAGAACCAGCCCCGGATCCTGATCCTGAAGCAGATCCAGAACCTGACCCAGATGCAGATTTACCAGTTCGTGATCCAGACTGGGACCTGGATCGAGACCTAGATCTAGATGCAGATCTAGACTTAGAGACAGATTTACTCCTGGATCTTGATCGAGACTTTGATTTGGACCGTGATCTGGATTTCGAACGAGACTTGGATCTAGATTTTGACCGTGACCTAGATCTAGACTTGGACCTAGATTTCGAGCGTGATCTAGATTTAGATCGAGACTTGGAAAGATCGGATTTGTTGGAAGATCGAGATGATGATCTGGATTCTCGGTCACTTTGATCACTCTCTGCAATAGAAGAAAAGTATTTTTATAAACCGCTTCACATGAATCAAATGTAAAACTTACTCTCATTATCGTCACTATCTTTTCCTTTTTCAGCGCGTTCCTCATTCCCTTCCCTTTCCGACTCATCCCCGCTTTCATTACGATCCTCTGCCTCCGGCTGCGTCTCTTCATTCGCATCTACCTCCATATCGTCATCCTCTTCATTCGGCGGTTCCAATTGTTTCTCACGGAATCTCTGCATTCTGAATTCGGCTGCGTCCATTGTTCGATGTTTGACGATAAGCCGTGTGTTGCTAGCGGTTTGGCCGGCTTTTTGTCGTCGCTTGCTCAATCGGACACGCGTCTCCAGTTCGTTGTAGTAAACTCCGTCGGGTCGGATCACCAAGAAGTAGTTCTCTTCGTATCCCTTGCTCGCCTTCGATTTGACGTTCCAGTTGTATTCGCGCGCCATCTTATATTCATATTCCTCTTCTTCCTGGTAGGGGAGACCGTTGACGAAATCTTCGCGCCGTTTCGAGAGCGTATCGTCCACTGGCAGGAAGTAAGCGACGAATTGCTCCCCGGATTCGTCCATGACACCTCTGTTTCACACAAAATTAAAGTTAATTGGTTAGGAACAGTGGCGATTTAAGAATCCATTTGATTATATAATTACATACCGAATCATAGCTTGCGACATCTCTTCGATTTGAGCGGGCATTTGTTTTCCGACCGGAGCCGGATCCGTGTCGAATATAACCTGAGCGCATGGATACTTCCACAGTTTGAAGTCCGGATAAATGGGTAAAACTTCGACCGGAACCACATTCGGTTTACTGTAATGCTTCTCAATATCCAGTTTCGAATCGACAAACGTTTTATCAATCGCTTTTATCTGACTATCGCGATCCATGTACAACGTATCATTATTAAGGCCCTTTTTGATGCTGTAGCCGACTTTCGCCTCAACTTTATCCATAGTTTGCGGTTGGAAGCGCGTTTGTTCCGTAGAAATATATTCGGTTCGGCGTAGCCAAGAAACGCTGCGCGCATGATGGCGCGATCGTTTCGAATCTTGCGGCGTTAAAATATCTTCTTCCAGCAGTTTTTCGTCAGCTGGATCTAGCTGTGCCGCAATATCCACCGCGTATATGTCGCGATTGATTAAGTCGATCATGACACCGAGATCTGGCTCGGTTAGCACTTCATAACGGTAATTGCGCTCGAGTGACGTCGGATTATATTGTATGAAACGCGTTGATTCAAATGGGTATGCAATAAATTTTAAATCAAACGGAATATCAGGTAGTGTGTTACAATATTTCACTTTACAAACTAATTCGGATCTAAGGATTAAAATCAAAACGAAATATCAATAACATAACCCAAAACTTTTACGTATTTATATAACATACCGACGTTCTCCAGGCTTTGGTGGCCGTTTTTCAACAGGTACTTGACCTGATTGAATAGTCGGTGCCATTTTTCTAACGCTTATTAATATTTATAACATTTTATTAGAAGCACTATACAAATATATACCAGAAAAGTTATCGACTAAAGATTTTCGGCAGTGCTGCCGATTATAAGACTTAAGCCCTCATAGCTGCGATTCGACGGACGATTTTTGAATAAAGCATTTTGATTGGTCAATGAATTTTGCGTTACCAATCAAAATGCTTTATTCAAAATTGACCGGCGAATCGCAGCTATGAGTATTATTCAACCAGATATATATATATAAATATGTAATTATAGATGGCAGCACTAGAGAGTGAGCTGGTGTGAACCTAAAATGACCCTGGCTTAAAATGTTGGTGTGAAAAGGGCATAATAGCTGGTGAATAAAAAAAATCCCTTTGTCCCCCAAAAAAACAACTAAGTCGATGGACATGTACCATTAGGAATAGATAGCGGATAGGTAATTTTTGGTAAATAATTTAAGATAATTTTGTTTAAATTTTTTTTATAATTCGTATAAAAATATAAATACTTTAAAGACATTGCAAAAATGTTTTTAACTATAAACAAAATAATAAATCTTTGCTCGCGTCCTCTAGTAGCGCAATAAACTCATTTTGGATTAAATTTTTGATACTTTCTTGTACGTATAATCAAAGAATAAGAGTAAATATTTTGTGGTATGTTTACATTATTATATTACTAAAAGAGAATTGGCAGCTATTCCGATATTGCCAATTATGTGGTTGATACATATCAAACACTAGATTCCTTTTCCAAAATTCATAAAAAGAATTATGAATCCGAACTAGAAGAATTCGATTCTGTATCATGCGTTTTCATGTGTTTATTCAATGTTCCTTTTTGGGTAAAACTTTGATCACATTTCGAACATATATATTGTTGGTCTTTGTTGTGAATTCGCATATGATCCCGTAAATTCTTCGGATAAGTGAATGCCTTTTTACAGATAGTACATTTGTGATTCTGTTCTCGGGATGGACAGTGAAGTTGTTCATGTCTTGTATGATTTCTAGTAATCCTGAACTTTTTTCCACAAAACTAAAAAAAAAAAACAAATGCTATTAGAGTAAAAATTCTTTACCACACAGAAAAAAGAAAAACGTATTTCGACCACTAAGTTACATATATTTTGGTACTGATGTTGACAAATTAGTTGCCGAAATACGTATTTAGCATTTTATTATTATTGTAAGCGAACAGCCACAGGCCCCTAATTAATTTGTAAATACCATTAAAAGTATTATTAATTGATTTAACCGAAAATTTACCTTGCACGCATACGGACGTTCCCCGGTGTGAAAACGGTTATGTTGCGACAAATCGAATCTAGTCGTATATGTTTTACCGCAAAGTTCACAAGAGAAAGGTTTTATCCCTAAATGACGCCTTTTATGTATTTTTAAAGCACAATTACCTAAAATTACGACTGAATTGATACATTTATTTCATTAAAATATTAAAAACATAAAATAATTTCACTTATTAAGGTAGTATTTTCTTTAATTAGAACAGATAAATGCTGTTAATTTATGATTAAAATTCTAAGTAATCATGAAGCAGGCACTAGGTACCCCCAAGACAAGTATAACTTATCAATTTGGTTGTAGTGGCTTTAGGTAACGAAGAAAATGAAAAAAAAGTCTTATAATTACAATGATCCAATTTTATTTCATATATGAAATAAATATTCCGACCGATTTCGACCAATAAATTGGTCAACATCGAAGGATATTTATTTCTTATAGGAAATAAAATTTGAGAGTTGTTGATATAAGATATTTTATTCTCTTCTTTACTCAACTTATTTTATATTAGTAACAATAATCAGGAATGCTAACTTAAGAAAATGGTCTCTTATGAAAATTAACTTTAAGTTCTGATCAAGATGTTATAAGGAGAAGTCTATTTAATCTTGTAGACAATTTTCACTAGATGAAAGCCCTGAATTTATTGCCGTAACAGTACTACTGCCAATTCCAACAAGGTAGTTCAATTTTCCTATTATGTTGTCTCCTTATAACGCCTTGCTCTCTACTTTTGTCAGTAAATGTTATTACTTGCAAATGCCCATTCACACTGGTCACATGGAAACGGTTTATCGCCCGTATGTTGGCGCATATGACTTTTCAAATTTCCTTTAGACGTTGTACCTTTTCCGCAAATATTGCAAATGTGGGTTTTTTCTCCTGTATGTACTAATTTGTGCCGTGTCAAGCCAGATTTGTCTGCAAAAGCTTTCGGACAATCTACACATTGGTAGGGCCGTTTTCCACCGTGTTTATATATAGTGTGTGTATATAAAGTGCCGGCACCTTTAAATTGAGCCCCGCATTTTTCACAACAATAGGGTCTGTCAGTGTTATGTTTGGACATGTGACTTCTTAGAGCTGCATTCGAAGAAAAGCTACAGAGAGTTTGCTTGTTTTTATTTGATATTATATATCCTTGTAGTTTCGTTAATTTTTTTTTTATATGGCTGAATATAATATTTTCGTTTGCTTTTCTTTTAACACGTTCGCTGCCGCGGCCCGAGTGGTTTCTTGCCGTCCGGGCTAAGGTGTTTTCCGTATAGATAAAAATAAGAATCGCTTTTCAAGCCACGGTGCCCTAATGTAATGGTCTCAGTGAGCAATATTTCGAAATGTCTATTCATAGAGGAGATATTTTCAAAGAACTTTCTCGATCACGTGGACCGAGTCGGCGCCGTTTCAAGATGAGGTTGCCGGTCATATAGGCTTTTTGGCCTTTATTCTCGGTCATATAGACCGTGCCGGCAGCGAACGTGTTAAACTATATTTGCAAAATATATGTATATTTAATTTATAATTTCCACCCTAAACCAATGATGCCATAGACGATTTAAAAAAAAAACTGTCTCTACGGCAATTTTCTTGTTTTTTTTTTTTGTTGTTTGTTGTATTAAGTCATTTTTATTTTTGTATTCAAGTGGGGTATATAACTTACTTTTTTCCACAAATACTACAAAGACAAGAAATAGAATGAAAATTTCGTCTAACACGTCTCTTTTTATTCGGATGATGTTCATACATCATATGTACATCTAACTCTAAGTTATCCTTAAATTTATTGTCACATCGACAACACTCGAATGTTGGTTCAACTTGAGATTGTATTTCCGTTACTATTTCTGGTTTTGAGGCATTTTCAAATAATTCTTGAAATGTATCAAAATCAGTCTCTAAAATTGTCTCAGAAATATTTTGTATTATATCATCTTCGATCTCAATAACATTGGCTTCCTCTATTTTAATGGACTAAAATACACACTTAAAATTGATTAAATACACTAAAATGGCTTATACTACTTCCTTATACGTAGAAATTTAGTAAGTAATATGTTACATATCGTTGGATTCGAAATCAACATATTTTATTGTGACATTATGTAAAACACTTAAATCTACATCTATTTTGCAACATTTTCATTAGATAGATTAAAAAACTGGAGTGGCCTGCACTCGACTTTCTTTTTCCGCAATATTCACTATATATATATATATATATAATAACCCAGAAATGTATGTATGTATGTGAATGTGTGTGTAGAACGCTTCTTTGTAAAAAAAAGTCACATCGATTCAAAATACACACATTTTGTTTGATTTTTAATTGATTATTTAAATTTGAGGTGCTCAACCTCTACCAGATTTTCTCGGAGATAAACTTATTTTTTTAAATAAAAATATCCTACCAATGCAGGTCTACTTTATTAGTATTTTAATATATTTCACTATAATATGGCATTTTGAGAAAATCTAAATCTAGGGTGACCCGATCCTAACTACGTATAAAGAAGTAAAAGAATGTATAAATAATGGCAACAATACTTTATTTTTATTTAGAAGGTATTCCCTTAAGGTACTATCAGATTGTTCGCATAATTCAGTAAACGAAAAACTTTTATGTAATTGCTTAATACATTGGGTGCATATACGTTGGGGTAGTTCATCTCCCATTGCTACCTGTTTATTTTATTATTTATTAAATATAACTTTGTTTACATTTTTTGGGGCTAACTTACTTGAACTCTCGATATTTTCATTAACATATCACTTAAATATGCATCATGTATAGATAACATAATGGCCTTCTCATTCAAACAAATTCTACATATTTTTTCATAATTATCGCACAATTTTAAATCAACATTACTCATTTTTGTTATTTTTTGGTTTAACCAAATTACAAATATGTCAGTAAAATGACCGGTGTGAAATTGGTAACAAAACTAAAGTCTTACCGTTCAGACTTAACTTAAAGTGACCTTGTCTTAAAATCTTGGTGTGAAAGGGCACTGACTTGTTGGCAACACTGATCAACATTTAAAATTTGACAACTCGTTTAACCTATATATTTTTGTATTAAATCGAAATTACCAAATAATGGTAATTATTATTTAAAATCATGTATCAAATAAACTCATAACTTTGTATTATTTTAGTCAGTTTCTTTGCATACGGATTTGGGCGATATTAAAATTGAGCTTTATTGTGAAGCTTGTCCAAAAACATGCGAAAACTTCTTGGCGCTTTGCGGCAGCGATTACTATAACGGTAGTTTGTTCCATCGCAATATAAAAGGATTTATAGTGCAAACAGGTGACCCAGGTGGCACTGGAAAAGGGGGCACTTCGATTTGGGGCAAAAAATTTGAAGATGAATTTAAAGAAGAACTAAAAGTACGATTCTACTATTTATATGAAAATAAATGAAAACTTATTTGTATATTTTATAGCACAATGCGCGAGGCATGGTTTCGATGGCGAATAACGGACCAAATACAAATGGCAGTCAGTTTTTCATCAGTTACAACGCTCAACCACATCTAGACTTAAAGTACACGTTGTTTGGAAAGTAAGTACTTTAGGTACTTTGCAGGATTTGCATCAAATGCCATTCGGAATAGAGCTTTATTGTCGCGATGTTAAAACATATCTGGAGTGGACTGCACTCGACTTTCTTTTACGCACTTTTCACTAGACATATATATATATATATATCTATATAACCAAAACCAGCTATCAAACTAACCAATACTCTACAGAAATATCCTGTCTATACATAAGAACTTAAGTGGGTTTTGCTAATGTGTGCAATAATTACTAAAGTTTACATTATATAGATATTGACTATATATATATATAACTAACCAATACTCTACAGAAAAATCCTGAAATGTCATTTATCTAATTCAGTCTATTTTGTTTTCCTGTCAAAATAGCAGATGATCTGATTTTATTACGCTACATGCGAATCCATGGCAACGTAAACAACATATTTATAATGTTTCGCGTAGCATTTTTCTCGCAACTGGTACATTTTTTGAAGAAATGTTTCAAACAAAAGTTGTGCGACATATTAATATCTTTCATTATAAACATAACTATATTTGCCGTAAGTGTAGCCGTTCTAATGATATTGGAGATAGAACAAAAAATGTATACAGTAAACATAGACTTCTGGTTTGAATATTCTTTTCAAAAATAGGAGGTGCACATCTAGGGCATATACAAGTCGTTAAGTTTGAAGTTTCATAATTTTTCGTTCGACAGTTTTGGCTCTAGAGCGTTCACTGACACACACACACACAGGTCATTCCGAAAATAGTCACATTCGATTCAGGGAAGGTCAAAACATGTATATCCGTTGAAATTTCGAGTTTCATGATTACAATACCTACTTATATTACTTCGTAAGAGAAAGTAAAAATCTTTAGCTATAATTTAATTTAATTGCATACGCGCTTGTATTTTAAACAATATAAATTAATATTATATAACTAATAGAAGTATAAGATAGTCGATTGACGGCCCTCCCAGATTTTTCAATTGTTTTTTTTTTTAATCCAACATTAATGCTTTTCAATGTATTAAAATTTGTCTAAAATGTAAGTATGCAAACTATTATTGATGTTCTAGAATAATAGACGGCTTAGAAATCCTGGATGAATTAGAAAAACTGCCTGTAAACCCGAAGAACTATCGACCACTTAAAGAAGTAAGAGTAAACAATGTAACCATTCATGCAAATCCATTAGCTGGATAAATAAACAATTATTTATACAATTTATTATTATTTTATTTAACGTACTTGTAAATTTACTAGTTGAGTTGATTGTTAAAAAGTGTTAGATTCTACTTCTCTATAATCCATTTCTAAAGCAGTCATGTTTTCTCTAGCTTCTGCAAATTCGCCCTCTTCCATTCCTTCGCCGACATAATGATGCACAAACGCGCGTTTCTTGTACATGAGATCAAATTTTCTGCCCAACCTTATCCATGCCTCTTTTATAGCTGTGCTATTAGATAACATACAAACAGCACGTCGAACTGGCGCTAAGTCTCCTCCAGGAACAGTTGTGGGGGGCATATAGCTAATACCAACCTAAGATACAAAATATTCTAATTGTTCTTTTGAGGCTGTGTTAAAAGTGATTTACTTTATAAAAGAACGATATAAACAGCCTCTTGCACTAATTTGTTCCGATTGAACGGAATGTAATCCCAATAATTAAACAATTACAGGGCGGTTAAAATGATAAAATCACGTAGTTTTTAACACACCTTGAATCCTGTCGGTGACCAGTCGACGAAAAGAATATTTTTTTTGCTCTTTATAGACATGATCGCGCTATTAACATCAGTTGGAACAACATCGCCCCGAAAGAGTAAACAACATGACATAAATTTTCCAAGTCTAGGGTCACACATAACCATTTGGTTAGCAGGTTCGAAACATGAGTTTGTTAGCTGAAAAACTGAGAGTTGTTCGTAGCTTGCTTTCGTGCAGGGAACAAACGGTGCATATGTAAGTAGGGGAAAATGTATTCTAGGATACGGTACCAAGTTCGTTTGAAATTCGGTTAGGTCTACATTTACAGCCCCTTCAAATCTCAATGAGCAAGTCACTGCAGATACTACCTACATTTAAAAATTATTAATACGATTATTTAATTTTTGGCTCAGCAAATATTTTTACTTGTCCTAATAGTCGATTTAAATTTGTATATGTAGGTCTACGAACATCTAAATTCCGACCACAAATTTCATAACATGCCTCGTTATCCATAACAAATGCAACATCTTCAAATGCTATGCTACCATGTGTTGTTAATACAGCATTATAAGGTTCGACTATAATCGGAGAAATCTAACGAGATAAATGCACACTTTAGGGGTCGGGAATTTGGCTGAAATTTCGCGAGTACATATTAACTTTAGAAGTGGTTTCCCCTTTTCCTAGTGCACCCCTCGCCTAGAACACGAGCTAATCCTCGCCTAGTACACCGGCGTCACGTCACCCTTCCGAGTTCCCCCCAATGTTACAAACGGTATTCCCGAGCATTTCTTTCGTGTTTTACGAATAGTTATGATGGGAACTCCTTGTTTTTAACGTGGCCATTAATTTATATTTTAATAGAACTATTTTTTACGTCTATGTTGAACCGACTCAAACATTAAACTCTTATCTCTGCATTATTTGGAAATAATCAATATCCTAGCTCGTTGCACTAGGCGGGGATTTGTGAATTTAATGCCGTTCACTAGGCGAGATACGAGTGTAATTCTATCTATAGGACAGGGTTCTTCTGGAATATAGTTGTGTATTGTGTAAGAATCGGTTTGATATATTTCAAATAGGTGTAGGCTACGTTCTCGCAATGTGCACTCCTCTTCTTAATATATGTTAAATATTGTATCTAAGATATTTACAAACTCACTCTTGGTGAGGGATAAACACCGAATTCAAGTTTACTCCTTCTACCATAATCATCACATAATCGTTGTAAAAGAAGTGAAGTAAATCCTGAACCAGTACCACCACCCCAAGCTCGAAATATAATCATCCCTTGTAAAGAATTGCAGTCATCAACCACTTTACGTATTCGATCCAACGTTAAATCAACCATTTCCCTACCAATTGTATAATATCCACGCGCATAGTTACTTGCAGAATCTTCTTTACCCGTTATCAATTGCTCCGGATGAAATAAATGTCGATACGCACCAGTTCTTATTTCATCTATTCAGGGACACTGTTTTAGATAAACATAATAGTTGGCGGGTAATGTGTACCTATAACGGTGGGCTCAAAATCAACCATAACCAGTCGGGGTACGCATTTTCCTGCCATTGAAACACTGAAGAATGTGTTGAAGCTTGTGTCATAGTGGCCACGATGATATTCTTCATACAATAAGCCATCTGGTTGTATAGCGTGTTCTAAACAGTAAAGTTCCCAGCAAGCGTTTGCGACTTGAACACCAGCTTGTCCAATATTTATTTGAACAATCTCTCCCTTTTCAAAAATTATCGAGGATAAAAATACATCAAATGAAATTGGATTTGTTAGTTACACTTTTTGGCATTATCCAGAACAGAACGGTTTTACCATAATGAAGATTCACGTGAAATTTTGAAATCAAAAACTAAATTCGAAAAAAAAAACAGAAAATTTTTATGCGAAACTTCAAACTGACTTATATACGGAATCAATTGTTTTTATTTAAAAATAAAATTAATAGTTCGGAAATACAAATTTTTTATTTCACAGAATCAGATTATTGTGTTTATTTTACAGTGTTATATAAAGATTTTTTTTGCTTAAAATTATCGTGGGCACATAGCATGTCGTCCGCCATCAACAGGTAGGGTAGCGCCTGTGATGAAACTTGCATCGTCACTGGCTAAAAATGCGATAGTTTCTGCAACTTCTTCGGGTTGTCCAGGTCGTCCAAGGGCGTGTGTTTCCTTAGCTCTCTCTAAAAATTTCTTGTACGTTTCTTCATCCATACCGCTACGTTTATGTAAATTAGTTATAGTAACGCCTGGATTAACCGCATTACACCGAACTTTCTTTAATGCTAGCTCCAATGCAACACATCTAGTGAACTGATCAATCGCTGACTTAGACATACAATACGATAATACACCAGGAAATGATCGAATACCATTCACGCTAGAGACATTTACAATATTTCCTTTCGTAGCAATCAAATATGGCACCGCTAAATAAGTCAAATGATACACAGATCGTACATTCGAATTAAATATGCGATCGTATTGTTCTACATTTGTGTTTTCTATACTGCCAGTTTCTATAATACCGGAATTGTTCACAAGAACGTCCAATTTGCCGAAATGTTTTATTGTTGAATCGAGAATATTTTTAGTTTCAGTATCATTTGTTAAATCACCGGTTACAATCAAGGGTTTTACGCTTTCATTTAGTCGACATTTTTCTGCCACTTTTTGAAGGTTTTCCACATTGCGGCCGGCCAGTGCTAAGCTCGCCCCAAGCCTCGCAAAATGTACAGCTGCTGCAGCACCAATACCCGAACTTGCACCGGTTATTAACACTACTTTTCCGGAGAATTTTAAAGCTTGATTCATTTTTAATATTGTTTTATTAATATTAAGATATGAACCTCAAATTGTTCTGTTTATCTGACACGGAGAATGAGTATGTTTATGTTTGACCTTGCTAGTCTCATTGAGATTGTCTGCTTGGTAACTATTAATAAAAAAATGAGTAGAACTCATTTTGAAATAACGTAAAATTTGCGCAAATTTCAAAATGAAATTGACAGTTGTCACTATTCTACTAAAGATATTTTTAATTTTAACAGTTTTTTCAAAATGTGAACCCAGGGGGGCTATAAAAAAATCATTTCTTTTATATTATATCAAAAAAATCTTCAAAGAATTATAAGACATTTTATAATTATAACATTTTTACAGATTGTGACCCTGAAGGTCAAAAAAAGTAATAATAAAATTTAAAATGTTTTTGTTTGATTGATTCGTGGTTGATTGCAACAATAATTATTTTACTCTAACTATTCCTATCGATTTCATTATTGCATTTCATGATTGTTGCTCAACGGTACGGCGAGCTGGAAGCACTGGTGCTTGTACCAATGCCTATTTCATGTTTTATTTATTTAGCACATAAACTTGGACATTATGGTAAACCTAATTATACAAATACTACAATTATAGTACGGTTGGTAACAACTAATAAAAATATCTGGAGTGGCCTACACTCGACTTTCTTTTACGCAGTTTTCACTAGATATATATATATATATATATATATATATATATATATATATATATATATATATATATATATATATATATATATATATATATATATATATATATATATATATAACCAAAATCAGCTATGAAACTAACCAATACTCTACAGAAATATCCCGAAATGTCATTTACCTAATTGAGTCTATTTTGTTTTCCTGTCAAAATAGCAGATGATCCGATTTTATTACGCTACATGCGAATCCATGGCAACGTAAACAAGATATTAATGTTTCGTAGCATTTTTCTCGCAACTGGTACATTTTTTGAAGAAATGTTTCAAACAAAAGTTGTGCAAAATATTAATTTCTTTCATGATGAACATAACTATATTTGCCGTAAGTGTAGCCGTTCTAGTGATATTCGAGATAGAACAAAAATTGTATAGAGTAAGCACTTCCGGTTTGAATATTCATTTCAAAAATAGGAGGTGCACATCTAGGGCATATATACAAGTCTTAAGTTTGAAGTTTCATAATTTTTCGTTCGACAGTTTTGGCCCTAGAGCGTTCACAAACACACACACACAGACAGGCAGACGTTATTCGATTCAGAGGTCAAAAAATGTATCCGTTGAAATCTCGAGTTCGAAATTTTTCATGATTACAATTCTTACTTATTACTTCGTAAAAGATAGTAAAAATAAATTAAATTAAAGCAGAGTCGTGCCTCGAATTGTGTACTAAATAAATAAGGTCCCGCAAACTATTTTAGGCGCGCTTCTGATTTAATCTCAGACAATACATATTTGTTCAAATATGCATATTCAAAATAATATTTAATTTGTTCCAATATTTAATCCTAAATAATACATGTTATATTAATTATTATTTAAATATTTTTGCACATTTTTAACGAGGGCACATGGCATGTCTGCCTCCATCTACCGGAATAGAAGCACCAGTTATGAAACTGGCACGATGACTCGCAAGAAATGCAATAGTACTGGCTACTTCTACAGGTTCGCCGGCTCTACCGAGGGCATGAGTCGCCTTAGATCTCTCCAAAAATGCAGCATACTGTTCATCATTTAATCCTCCACGTTTGTGAATTTCTGTCACAATTACACCAGGATTTACACTGTTTACACGAACCCCTTTCGGTGCAAGTTCTAACGCTACACATTTTGTAAATTGATCAACTGCTGCCTTTGACATACAATATGCCAAAACTCCCGAAAACGCTCGAATTCCATTTACACTAGACACATTTACAATGTTGCCTTTCGTAGCAATCAAATGTGGCACCGCTAAATTAGTCAAATGATACATTGATCTAACATTTGTATTGAATATTCTGTCAAATTGTTGTACGTTTGTAGTTTCGATCGATCCAGTCTCAATTATCCCTGCATTGTTGATTAAAACATCCAATTTGCCAAAATGTTGTATCGTTAAATCAACAATTTGTTTCACTTCAACATCATTATTCATATCTCCTTGTAGCATAAGTGGTTGACGCATTCCTGTGGTTTCACATATTTTTCCAACTTTGTGTAAATTTTCCAAATTACGTCCTGTTAGAGCTAGATCAGCTCCTAGACTTGCGAAATATGTAGCAGTTGCTGCCCCTATTCCAGAACTGGCACCTGTAATTAATATTACTTTACCGGTGAAACTATTTTTCTCTGGAGTGGAACTCATTTTGAAATAACTTCAGCACTTGAATTTCGAAATGAAATGACAGTTGTCACTATTCATCAATCAAATAACTGTTACTTTTTTAAATACAGCGCGTATGCAACTACGTACACATATTTGCACGAAGGATATCAAACATTTGTTATTAGCTTTTAGATTTATGTTAGTTATCTACTGTAAACTAATATTTTATAGCTCGTTGTACGATAGTACAAGACAGCTGTAGTGTTTGTTCGTGTGTCTGTATCTCTAACTGAAATTTGTTATACATAAAATTTGGGTGGCCAACATTGTATATAATATATTATGAAATTAAAAATATTCATAATTCTTTTTATCTATCAAAAAATTATTAGAATTTTCCTATTCTGAACCCAAAAGCCAGAATAATAATTTTGATATTTAAAGCATTGTAGCGATCGCATTAAAAGACTGACCATTGTTGCAATCAATTTGTAACAATGACATTATTATATTTTTCAACATTCAGTGGTTTTCTATATAAATAAACAAGTTAACACATTCACTGAATAGATGATACGGCGAGCTAAAGGCATTGGTGCCTGTATCTATGCTTGTTTACATTACACACTAATTATTCTGTAGACAAAATGTCTTAACGCAATAAAAGATAATAAAAAAAATCATCAACCTTGTACCAGGAAATACATTTGTTGGGGGACCTGAACTTTTTAGTTTTTAATGAAAAATGTATATTTGTGATATAGAAATGTAGAAAGAATGTCGCCCCTAAATTAATGAATATGATTGAGAACAAATAGAACGATAGACCAATGAGCAAGTGAAATAAAAGGACAGGTAAAAGAAACCCACGAAGTGTATAAGAGAATAGAATCGAATAGAGAAAGATTGTGAAAATTTAGTGAAAAAGAGTTTATTCGAATAATTAACAAAATTATAATGTGACTTTAGATTCTTTGAGTACGAATTGAGAAATTTTACGGTATTATGTAAGTATGTATTCGAAAAATTGAATCTATAGAAATATCCAAATGCGGAATGAAATATCTTCGAATTAGATGGACCGGATGGTATATGTGTGGGGTAATTATATACAGGTACAATTATTTTCAATGAATTAATTTATTACTTATAAATATATAAATAATTAATAACATAAATAAATAAAATACAAAACAATTATCACTTTCCTATTCAATAACATTTAAATAATTTGACGGTACCAGAGACATGTTCAACAGTTAAAACTGTTGAAGTATTGAATTAACAACGAATTTTATATTCTTGTTTGACGTGATTTGGTGGAGCGACTTGGTTGACTGGTTTACCAAAATTACACGTTTTGGACACCTTCGACATCTGCTCCCCAGAGTTTTTGGATCTCCAGTAAACGGTTTGGACCGCGTTTCTGCCAGCGATGTAGCGTGATGCAGCACCAATCAAAGCTTTCGATTGCATGGTTATTGTTGATTTTTGTTTGTCGTTTGAAGCAAATATATTGCAATTCTTCTTGCTTTGTTATTTGTTTTCGTAGTAGTGCTGACTGATTTTCTTGCTTTGTTATCAATTATATTGCAAATACTACTTGTTGTGTTATTTCAATTCACACCTATGTATTTTTGTGGTTAGACTGTTCGGACACTGAATCAGTTTGGTTTGATTCATTTGAATCAAGTGTCCGGTATTTATATGTCTGTATATATTCTTATCTTTGGCACGGTGACGTCCATCATATTGTTTTGTATTATTTGTAATTTCGCTATCAATATTTTGTCTGGGATTCGCACAAAAAAATGCTATTAAATCATATCTTTCCCGTATTTTTTCTTTACATTTTTCAAATCGCCAAATGAAAATAAATAAACATTAATACACGTAATAAAATTGAATTGATTAATTTAAACAAAATTAATAGTGTCAAAAACAAATATATTTTATTTATTATTTCGATCGGCTGATTTCAACTAAATTAGATAACTTTTATCTTTTTTATAAGCTAAGTACGATGTGTATAAAATAAAGTTTTCAAAATATATGTGTTTTGAGGATTCCTTAATTAATTTTCACTATTTTCGCATTGACGTATGTGTTGAAAATAAATAAATGATTTTTTGAATTTAATATTGTTATATTTTGGGAAAGAAAACGACACAGTAAATATGATTTTTTCAAATAATATACCAATTACTGAAAACTGTGTATGCCTGGAAAGATAACTTCTTATTTTTGAATAGGATATTTCAACTGGTACTAACGGTTTACTTTAGCAACTTTTTCAATTACTCGAAAACGGTTAGAGAAAAAGTAATTCCAATGTAATGTCATCAGAATAATTTTGCAACATCTCGCGATCTATAAAACGATTTCTATGAACAATAAGGGACAATAAACCTTTATCAAAATCATTAATTTATACATTCTATTTTACAAATAGAGGAAAATTACAACATTTTATATTATTTGAAAAGCAAACAAATGTATGTGTAATATTTATGATTATTGATAGAAACAAAATAGTTAATACTTATATCGTGGAATACACGTGCAAATTGATGATAATCAATTGCGATATGTCTCACGTGTTCAAAATGATAATTTTCAAAAATGAAGCGTAATTTATAATTATAAATAGTCGATGAGACGATGAGAATTATAAAAAATCAACGATGCTTGATCATTGTTTACATATTTATCAAGATATAATAATTTAATTGATGTTTCAATTATGTTTGTATACAAATTATAATTTCGCGATTGCTATATCGCTAAAAAAGATCTTTTAAGATCTACTATTTATTGAATACAATTCGAATGTTATCAACATTTTTTTTGTTTCCACCATATTGTTGTAAATACTATTGAAGTACTCTTTTTTCATTATTATTTATAATAGTTAAATTGTTTACTTTTGTTCCGCAGAATTCGATTTCAAGGAAAATGAAATGAGACGATTTAGTTTGGAATTTGTAACTGAACGTGTAATACACATGCAGACAATCTGACGTCATTGAATGTTACAGTATGATCCTGATTTGACCCGTGAATTATGAATTATTTTATATCTTAACAAAATAAACAAAATAAAAATTTAATTCGATGATAAGGCCATAGAACGTCAATACACTATTACAAATGTTCATTTTTGTAATATTATGATATACAAACAAATATTTCTCACACGCATTCGCAGTTTTATTTGTTTATGTTATTTATTATTATATTCAATCTTAGTCAATAGTTAAATCATAAATCGCAGATATTATAAATATATACATATAAATTTGATACTAATATTATAGTTTATTTATTATCATGTTTTTGACGATAGAATAAACCAAATCACGTTATAGCACTGATCCAACATTTATTTAATTTGTGGCCATAGATAACTTTATTTAAAGCCTTATGGATTGTTCACAGCGAATTATTTAGTAATTAGGCTTAGAAAATTAGAAATAATAATCTAGTTTGTATTATGAGAAGCAATGTTAACATTCCAAGCAACACAATTTATGGTAAATTTTGTTACTGTGAACGTTAACCTTGTATTTCATACAACAAACTGGAATTATTACTTATAATTTGTAAGCATAATTACTAATTCTTTAGCTGTGATCAATCCTTTACACTAATCTATCTATTTGCTGGTTTGCGGCTATTTCGTTCCGAGTAAAGTTGGTGGGAGCGAGTTGCTGGGAGCGAGTTGTGCAGGAGCGAGTTGGGGGGGAGCGAGTTACTCGGCGAGAGTTGTCCTATTTGCTATGCTATACAACGTTTGGCAAGTTTGCCATACTATTTGGTGGCAGCGCACGAGGCATTTGAAGAATTTACATAGAATTCGACATTCTAAAAATATTTTTTTTTGCACAGATATTCATTTTACGTTTCTCTGATTCCAAAAGTGTATATTGCACGTTCGTATGACTATGAATTGTGGGATTCACTCGACTTTCTTATACTATAAATTACTTCCTGCCATTGAATATATGTGGTAATTAGAGAGACATAAATCCAACAGGGCTATTTTCAATAATTATTTTTTGGAGTTCCCTCAAATGTTTTTTTTTTTTTTATAAATACTGATTAAGGTTTATATTATTTCAAAGACTAACAGCAAAAGTTCAAGTTCAGCAAATACTTAGAAGTCAAGATCAATGCGCAACAGAGAGCCAACAATCGTGTATAAACAAAACAATATATGACATAATAAAAATGATCCAATTTAAACAGATTATTGCTAATAAACGTGTTTTGTTTACGAGATAAACTGATATGGGTCATACAGCGTACTGTATCATATCAGATTGGACCATGGTGCACGTGTATGTCTTGATAATAGCTTTTTTTGCGAATAATATAAAATAAATTACTCAACAAACATAGATGCAGGCACCAATGCCTTCAGCTCGACGTATATTCTATTTGGTGGATTTTTGTATTTAGTGTATAGAAAAAAAATTATAACTACTGATGATTTCATGGAAGAAAACCTAATTATAATCAGTTATTTTTGAAAAGGTAAAATTATAAAACTAATAAAAACGAAATCAAACAAAATTTATTGTTTCACTCAATCAAATAATTTTTAACAATTTTATTCTTGCGTTCGGGTTCACAATACCAAACTATAAAAAAGAAACCCCTCCTTGAATGTTTGTGAATATAAAATGTGTATCTTAATTATTGAATAGAAGAAATGAGGAAACGTGGTTTGAGGGTATATTTAATTATAGACTTTGAAATTATAAAATTTAGTTTTGTATAGATGAATTATGCCTTGACTTTAACCTAATTTCGGGAGTTTGACAATCAGAACTTCCCACGACCTTACATCCTTGCTATTTGACCGTGTATTGTATCGACGGTATATAAAAAATAACGATTGACCAAAATTTATTCAAAATTTATAAATCGGAAAGTTTACTCGTGTCACACTTTCCCGGTGGAATATACTAAATTGTAAATTACTTAATTAAACATATTTATCACAAGGTACACTATTTCTCTAACAACATCCAGAGTGGCTTTCACTCGAAATTCTTATACTTGGTTTACACTATTTAAATACTATTATTTTATTACACTAGGGAAATGTAAAGGCGATTTTTCAATAAATGGTACATTTTTTGAAAAATGCTTTCATATTTATAAGATTTTTGTAACTCGTGTCGTTTTCTAGATATGCAAAATTTACACGAGTATACAAGCACTTCTGAGTGAAATTTTCTTTTAGGAAATAGGAGAGTTTCTTTTTAGGGATAAAAAAATCTTCAATTCAAAACAGAAAAATTTGTACATTCAATGGTATTAGCTGTAAAGCGATCACAGACACACACGTCATGCAGGGTCCCTTAAAACGGATATTTCCATTAAAATATCAAGGATGATATGTTTTGTGATGACAATACTTTCTATTATATATATATATATATATATATATATATATATATATATATATATATATATATCGTATAAGTAAAAATTCCATTCCTTGTTGTACTGATTCCACTTGTCAATAATAAAGTAAATACAAATATATAAGTAAATATAAATAAATGAATGGAAGTATTACGATATTGGAAAATTTGGTCAAATTTTAATCTGATACTCATATCTTTGTGTATAAATATAGATAAATAATATATACTTTTGTCTGGTATAACTTCAATATCAATTAGATATACATCTGCAGAACTAACAAATTTTATAGAAATTATATTTCCACGAATTTCCAAAAGGAAACGTTGTTCTTTAGTTTTACTTATATATTATTGATTAATTTTGAAGAGAATTTGTTTTAATTCATCTTTTAGCTACTTCTAGGATTTAATATTTACAATTTATATTATTAAGGAAGACTTCAATATTATCCATAATTAATTTCGACAAATTATAATAAATACTTATATAAAATATGTATTCACATTCAGATTCCAAATGAATTTAAAAATCATTCAATCTGCGATTGCTAAGAATCAAGATTAAAATATTCTACAAATGAAATTGCATTGATTTCATTATGAACAGTTACTTAATTTTAAAATAACTTTAATATAAAATATGAGAAAGACTATACAGAAATTTCGTGAAACTGGTACAGTAATAATTATATAAAAGTTGTAAACAAAAAGCATCCCATTAGATAATATTTTTATCATATTACACATGTCCTATCGCCAAAATATACATAATAAAAATTATGAAATATGCGGCTTGCAATAAATCTGACGCAAATAAAAAGAGGCATCAGCCGGACGGGGACCGTAGTATCGAAATCACGTTCTAAATACGCTACCCAAAGTACGTCATGTTCGTACCAATGATCCCAGACATTTATCTTGAATTCGGTAAAAATCTAATGCGAATGATAACATGCCGCATGCCCACACTGTACACAGAGAAAGACACTAGAAAAACACGTGCACACTTCAAGACGTCAATATGCAGCTGATATGAGCCGAATTTACGAGTATAAATATCGGCACGAATTTCGATACAGCATCAAATCAAACTGAACATTCACTGACTACAGTGTTCCCACAAAATTACACCGAACATATTTGTGCGATACAATACAAAATACATAAACAATTTGTATCAACGTATTCTTCACATCAGAAGATTATCTCATTTTCTATCTACAACCTGAATAAACAACCACAATGCATCAGAAAGCTTTGATTGGTGCCGCTTCCCGTTACATTGCCGGAAGAAATACGGTGCAGACCGTTTACTGGCGATCCACAACTTCCGGGGATCAAACCAAAATGTCGAAGGTGTCGAAGAATTGTGCTTTTGGGAAAACAACGAATCAAAGCAGTCTTCCAACACATATACAACAAGAGCATAAACTACGTTGTTAAGTTATTTTCATTTGCCATATATTATCATATTAATAATGCTTGTATATAGACCATTGTTATCATTCGTAATTTATTTATAAGAATTTAATTATAATTGTATTTGAATATTTATTTAAACTGAAAATATATAACATAATTTGTAATATTCTGTTTTCATTCCTTTCCTATCCTAATAGCATAAACCAAACATGAAATTATCGGTTTTAAAATGCAAGTATATTAAATTTTGTTAAGATTCAAACATAATTTCATGTCGGAGCATCTCCGAAAATTCGATACAAAAGTTTAAATCCTGTTTTAATTATTTTGTATTTACATGAAAATGGAAATCAACAATTATTTCGATTGGTATGTATTTAAAATTAAAAACCTTAACATATTCAATGCACTATTTAATATTACATCAATTTTTCACAATGTTACATATTTATAAATAATAAAGAAATATTTTCGGGAATGTTAATGAAGGATCTGCAATGTGCTATACAAATATGTATAGCACATTGCTAACTTCACACACATTGCCCGGTTCACTGTGGCAGTTTATTTTGCAAAAGCTGATAACAAAGCAAAATTAGATAAGTTCACGTGCTAAAAATGTTCACGTAAATAACCAGGGGTAGCCAAATAATGTGAAAATGAATGAAATTGAAGTGTGTTTACTACCGCTGATGAAATGAAATGAGTTGAATAACCCCAGATTCTAGTGAATTGTGCACAGTTGTCAGTTTGCACAGAGACCAATAAATTAAAGTATTTTCAGGTCTTTGAATTTACTTTCTAAATAAAAACTAAATATAATATATATGTAATACAGTATAATAACAAGTGTGATAAAAATACTCAATATTGTTTAAGAAATGATTCATGTAACAGTTAACAATAGTTCTAATTCAGATATTTAAGTTTAAATTTCTATTATAAGTAGGTCTGTCAAAATCCCAGATGTGTTTATTATATTGAATTATTTGAAATCAAATATATTAAAGATAATGGATATGGACGGTGAGTGTGATGATAGGAAACTATCATGGTCCGAGCTAAAAGGAGTGGTTAGCGATCTGAGAAGACAATTGTCAAGTTTGTCAACAATGATCCCAACATCAGTGACATTTCGTGCGCTACAGGATGGCAGGACTAGAATATATTTTTTAAGCACGCCACAAAACGGTTGGGAAACCACGCTGCTGTACGCAGACGTTCCGAACAGTGATCATGCATCTGGGCTGCGCTTGCAATGGCAATCGGTCATCGAAGCGAATTTTCCCAGCTTGTCAACAACTAATAAATTCACTAGAGAAGAACTGTTACTGTGGGAACGGAAAAGGCTAGCGACATGGGGTATTACATCTTATGAACTGCATAGTGATTCCGGGAAACTGGTTTTTCCCGCTGCGAGTAGTCTGTTTCAATGCACTGACACAGGATATTCAGTATGTACTGTTTTCTAGCTTGCACATTCTATTTTATTTCCCATTCACTTCGCTTCTTTTCACTGCTAATACAAAATATCTAAAGTATTCTAACCTCACTTTTATTTAGAGGTATCCATTTTCAAAAAGTAATTAATCATCAGTTATGCTACGCCGATAAATTGTATAAAACTAAACGAATATTTTATTAAGTCGCCGTGGCGCTTAAATTTCAGAATAACATTTATGAGAAAGTTAGGTTACCCAAAATATCTTCATTTTGACCCATGTGACGCACTTCCGTTTGTAAATTTACGTTGCGCCATCATCGAGAATGCGTCTATCGTTATGACGTATTTTGCGTTAATAATTTGATTTTTTTTTTTTATCAAACTATTCGAACACTAAAGTATTGTTCACAGCGAATTATTTAGTAATTAAACTTAGATAATTAAAAATAGCAATCTAGTTTGTATTATGGCAAGCAATGCTAACATTCCAAGCCACAAAATTAACACAATTTATGATAAATTTTGTTGCTGTGAACGTTAACGTTGTCATACAACAAACTCAAAGCTTAATTTCTAATTCCTTTGCTGTGAACAATCCTTAAGGATGTACAAACTATTAGTTTTTTTTTGGAAAAATAACCGGTTGAAAGTAATCAAATTTATGTATAATGCACATATAAACACATAATTACTTATAGGTATAAGTAATTATGTGTTTATATGTGCATTATACATAAATTTGATTACTTTCAACCGGTTATTTACTATATAAAATACGTTAAAAAAAAAATCGTTTGTGACCAACACAGAGCTTTCTATTTCATTAGAAATATATATATTCCAATCAAACTGTCAAAAAATACCAATACTTCACAGTAATACATTGAAATTGTACCAATTAGCTTTTTATTTTATTATGTTATCAAATATTGTTTCGTCAATATGAAACATAGATGTTGATTCTTTAAATTCACCTTTGTGTTAAACAGCGCAATATGACATATATTATTTAGATTTTGTTTATCAGACGAAGTTAATATGATAATTACTGGTACATTTTTTAAAGAAACTTTTCAAACGAAATATTAATATCTTTCGTTATGAACATAACTATTTTTGCCATAAGTGCAGCCGTTCTAGTGATATTGGTGATATGCATAGAATAAATATGCACTTCCGGTTGGAATATTCTTTTCAAAAATAAGAAGTACACATCTAGGGCATATACAAGTCTTAAGTTTGAAATTTCATACTTTTAGGTTCAACAGTTTTGGCTCTAGAGCATTCACAGACACACACACACACACACAGACAGACAGACATACACACACAGACGTCATTCCGAAAATAGAAACATTCAGGGAAGGTCAAAACGTGTATATCCGTTGAAATCTCGAGTTCGACATTTTTCATAATTACAATTCTTACTTTTTACTATAAATATCAGAAATTTGGTTAAAGGTATATAAATCATCTTTTTTAGGCCCAATATCACAGTGGAGGTTTAAGGTTTATTCTTTCGTCTCTTTAACCAAAATTGCAAAAGGTTTTCCGAACTACAACCTTTATATGCACAAACATACATAACATCACGTTTTTCCCATGACTGGGGTGGCACAAACAAAATAAAATAAATTTAGTTTTTAAATTTAATGGGCCAAATTTGATGCCACAATTTTCTACATTTGTAAATCGAATGCAACATAATTTTGGGTGAACTTTATAGATAAGTCCATTATTTCCAACCGAATTAAGAATGACATCGCCCGGTGCCAAATTAAACCCCCAGATATGCCCCTCGAATCCAGATTTAGTAGCATATATTTGTAATTATGATATTTGGGTTACACATACTGTGGTTGGAAGTACAGTGCGCTTAACCTTTGCCCATAAAGGAGGACGTAGTCTCGCGGATGACCCTCTTTGGGCTGGGGTACCTTCCTATGTCATGCAGGAAGAGTTTAGCAGATACCAAGGGTATTGGTGGCAACCGGAGAGCAAGGGTAATCACAAAATAATGGAATAAGAACATTATAAAGTCTAGATTTGTTATTGTTTTCTCAGACGGAATTTATAGAATAGTGTACGAAGAAGTAGATGACAGTGAGGTAAAAATATTTTGTTTTCCGTCTTCACAGTCGAATTCAGGCGAAGTCGAAGAGTTTCGTTTTCCGCGAGCGGGATGTGCCAATTCGAAGTCCAATTTGAAAATGTTACAATTTAAGTTGAACGATAATCGGCAAATTGTCGATGTTTGCAATTTAGAATTACAATTTTCTCTATCCATGTTGTTTCCATGGATGGAATATTTAGTCAGAGTGGGATGGACGCCAGATTCAGAGTAGTAAGTTTTAAAAATATACTGTAGGAATTGGCAAAGACAGTTTATGAAATGCCACATTCGTTATTTCAGCAATAGCTTGCTGAAATAAATTTACGAAAGATTGAAATATCAACATTTAACAAAATGGTTGTAATATTTCGGATTAATTTGCTCTGCCAATAACTATGATTTGATTTCTCTTAACTAATGCATGATTAGTGTTTGGGTGCAGCTGCTGGATCGAAAGCAACAACGATTAGAAGTCGTTCTTTTCTCCCTAAACAACTTCATAGAACCATTTCCAAATATGTACGACGTTGAAAACCACTGTTCACAATCGTTAAGTCCAATTGTTCAAGTGATCTTCTCTCAGCAATCGTACATTTGGATCAACATACATGATTTGCTTTACTTTTTGCCATCCGATGATCAGAACGAAGTGAAATTCATTTGGGCGTCGGAAGACACCGGCTTTCGCCATTTGTACCTAATTACATCACAGTTAACATCGTTTATTAACGGTGTTGAAGAAAGTCCGGAGCCGATGGAGTTCGTCCATCTTCAACCGAGAATTATATCGAAAATCGCGCTTACGTCGGGAGATTGGGAAGTGCTGGGGCAGAATATTTGGGTGGATCGGCAGCGGGAGTTGGTCTACTTTATGGGATTACGGGAAACGCCACTGGAAAAACATTTATATGTTGTTTCGCTAAGAAGACCCGGTGAAATTCGACTACTTACAAGCATAGGATATTCATATAGTGTTGATTTCAATGATGTAAGTTTATTTTGATTTAGAATTGTAAGACATTTTCGTTATTTTACGATTATTTTACACTTTTGGATGAAGTTTTAAAATCGTACCGCAGATTTTTTGATATATATAATTAGATTCGAAATAAATGTGTATATGTTGTTCAAGGAATGCACAATGTTTGTGGCTGTGTACAGCAATATAAGAAAAGTTCCCGCGTGCCAAGTGTTTCGAATATCTCATACAGATTGGACAGTAGAAGGTGTCAATCTCGCTCCAATTGGATATTTATTAGAATCAACGCCAATCGAACACGAACATTACTGTCCGGAATTATTTACACACGAGATCTCTGACGGAAATTTACTCTACGCGATGGTATTCAAACCGCACAATTTCAAACCGGACAAAAAATATCCAACCGTACTTAATGTTTATGGGGGGCCTGAAGTGCAATTGGTATCTAATACCTTCAAGGTAAGTAATTTTTTGGTCCCTTACCCTTAGCCACCAGATAAAATAATTATTTTTAGGGAATGCGGCAATTACGTATGCATATGTTGGCGGCAAGGGGTTACTGTGTCGTTGCAATAGATTCTAGAGGGTCTCAACATAGAGGTCTGTTATTTGAAAGCCATTTAAGGTGTAAAATGGGCACAGTTGAGTTAAGCGACCAGGTGGAAGTGCTACAATGGCTAGCGGATAACTTGGATTATATTGATGTTGATAGAATTGCAATACATGGATGGTCGTACGGTTAGTATTTTGCATCTATAATTGTGATTGTGAATATATCTATTTTGTTTTTCTAGGTGGTTACTTAAGTTTAATGGGTCTGATACATTATCCAAGCATTTTTAAAGTTGCGATAGCTGGAGCTCCTGTAACTAGTTGGTTATTATATGACACCGGTTACACTGAGCGATATATGGATTTACCAGAACATAACCAACAAGGATATTTGGAAGGGTCTGTTCTAAGTTATATACACAAGTTTCCGGAAGAGTAAGATTTTACATTTTTAATTTTTGCTTACTTATACGTAGTAATAAAATCTAGTGTAGATTCCAATAAGCATGTGGCAAGCTTTTGCTATGTAGAAAATGACATACATATTTATTTTGTAGCCTTATAATTACTATAAATCGTACGCCTTGTAAAATTATTTAGTTTAACTACCGGAAAAATCTAAAATTACATAATTCGTTACAAACATAATGTAATTATTACCCATTAAATTTTCGTGCACAGGCAGACACGCGGTCAAAACAAAACTACGAGTCCGATTCAGCTGAAATTTTAACAGTAGCCGTCTAAGATAATGTACTACACAATAGGTTATGTCTCTTGCGACAGTGGCGCCATAGGCCGGTGAGGCTAAGTACTTGTCGGACAGCCCTCGTACCATGCCATTATATCCTAAGTAATATTGTTTCGAAAGTAATGGACTACGAGAATAAGGCTAAAAGTTCAAACATAACAGTTTTTACCAGTCAAATATATATTTAAAAAAAAAACCTATAATAACAGTAATTCTACTACTTTAAAATATAACATTTTGCGATTTACATATTATTCTTGATAATTTATGCATATTTTGTTGGATAACCTGTTGTAAATTATGACTTTTTTTTAAACGTGTGTAAAATATAATCGGTTATTTGCCAGATGGTTTACTTACGGTAAGTTCCGTAATCGTAAACGGTTACAGGTTCATTTCGTCCCCTGTTTTCTTTCAAGACTCAGAGTAACATAATTTCAACAACAATACTAAATGCAAATGTCGCAATTGCTAATTAATCCCCTAAATGTTCGAATAATTCGATATTTTGTATCGAACTGGTACATTTACCAAAATCAAAAAGTGCTAACAAAATGTTCCGATAATTTCAGGGAGAACAGATTACTTATAATCCACGGGCTGATTGATGAAAACGTCCATTTTTACCATACAAGTCAGCTGATAAGCAGTATGGTAAAAGCGGGGAAACCGTACCAACTGCAAGTCTACCCGAACGAACGGCATTCGTTGCGACATTTGGACGCAAGTAAACATTACGAAACTACGCTATTATCCTTCTTGCAGAACCATTTATAATAGTTTTTATTATTATCGCGACCTAACAACACGAACAACGAAACATTTGGCAGTGTACAAGTGATAAAGTAAAAATATAAATAACTGAAAGAAATCCGTGTGTTCTAGTGTGTGTGTGTGTGTTATTTTTAAAATTATAATCAAGTATCAATGCTAATTGTAACTGCGCCGTAATGATTAAAGGACATTAAATAACTGGGAGACTATAATTTTCGCTAATTAATTTTTAAGTACTCGTAAACAATTTAAACACTGTTCTCTTATGCAAAAAGGTTCAAATGGAAATATGTCAGTGGCGTCGCTAGGGAGAAATATACAGAAACAAGCTTAGGTACAACGCACCTATGCGACCAGTTCGCCTTATAATATATGCAATGCGAGCAGCGGTTTTTAATTATTATGGCCTTTTGGTTAACAATTGAAAAAATGTTATATATATATATATATATATACAATTTTTTGAAGATTATTTTGATATAATACATAAAAAATCTTTTTAGTGCATATTTTAAAACTCAAAATTATAATCTTTCATATTTCTTATGACCTTTGGGTTAACAATATGAAAAAATCTTGTAGACATAAAACATCTTTTAGGTGTTTTAATTATTTTTATAAGGGCAGTATTAAGGGGGGCTCCAAATTTTGTGGTCCTATAATTCAGGAAGTATACAGGCGATTGAATTTAAATTGCGAGCGGATGCAAAATAATAAGTGTAGCAAATTTGGTGTGAATCGCTCCGGTACCTTCAGAGGAGTAAAGGCACAAATTTGGTCTTACATGCGACGACCAACATCCAAATATATGAGTTATATATATATATATATATATTTATTTAGATTCAGGGTGACGAGACAATTACTTTAGTTAATGAACTTTTTTGATCCGAGAATGCTACAGACGTACCGAATGCTTTAGCTTCTTCGGTACTTCGAAAACATTAAACAAATATTCATTTTATGGTGACACCCCATAGGATTTCTATAATTACAATTAATTTCTGCCCCCCCGTAGCGACGCCACTGAAATATGTCCTATCTTAGATATATGAATTGGAATGTTAAATTACAAGAAATCAGTCAATTTGTGGTTGATTTTATTTCATATATGCCGACGTTTCAGCGCTATATGGCTTTTTACACAATTTGCATGTACGTATATTATACGAGGGCTGTCCGACAAGTACTTAGCCTGCGCGATTTCCCTTCCAAAAACAAGAATCGAATCACCGACCGATATTGCTTTTTCCATTTTTCTAAAATCTGCGGATAGTCCCGCTTTCACACGCGGTCAAAACAAAACTACGAGTCCGATTCGGCTGAAATTTTAACAGTAGCCGTCTAAGATAATGTACTACACAATAGGTTATGTCTCTAGCGACAGTGGCGCCATAGGCCGGTGATGCTAAGTACTTAGGGTTCATTTTATTTGATTGATATCTCGCAATTCAACGTTTCACATCACAATATCCAGTCAAAAATGTATACAAATTTAAATATATGAATGCGTAGTTTTTTATTTTAACCAGTGATTATGTGACAAAGGTGTCGTATTTGTATATAAAAGGAACAAAGTTAATGCGGGATAACACATACGAGTAGGTAAAATTTAAATAAAGAAAATTAAGAGATGCCAAATAATTGTCTACAATAGAATCTATTAAATACATGTATAATGGCTTTTTATTATGATTAACAGTCTAGAATAAATTATTCATATAACTGTTTTTATTGATAACAAGTAATAATTAGTAAATAAAATTTTACTGTTGAGATAAACCTGTTTTTGTTTTCCTGTTCAAAAACCTGTACAGATACGCGACCCGTTTCTCCAATTCTCTCCATTTGGTCGGTCGAGCGATGGGGTACGCGGTTGTCTTCAACATTGTCCGTTTCCGGAGCATCACTTGATATTCGTTGCCGCTTATACCTCGTAACCATGAAGGCACATTATATAGTAACCGATACGGGTGTAATTTCTCATTGCCTAAGATGTCGATGTAATCGTTTTGGCCGAAAAGTGCCCGTTTTTCATGCCAAACGTCTTTTGGCCGGTAGACGGGCATTGGAAGCCGATTGGCACCTTTAGCTCGTGGTAGTAAACTGCCTTGCAGGATATTCTCTTTGTACCCGTAACGACGAATTATTGGACCATTTGCTAGTTTATCTGCATGATATCGAAATCGGACTTGTGTTACTCGAGGGGTCCAATGTGATAGTAGATTAATTCCATTTTGTAGGAATGTACCTAAACGCGACATTCTAAAAGAAAAATTGTCTCAAATAAAATAAAATAACCTCAAATGTAGTGAAAACCAATAAACAGTGTTTGGTTTTTATTCAGAATGAATAATTGATAGCAACACTTACTTTATATTTATGTAGCATTCAATAGTTATTAAGTTAATATAATTTTCTTTTTAACTAAACATGTAATCGAAATACAGAAACAGATCTAGAAATTGCGAATTGTTGACTGACTGAACCGCTATACGCGTAAATAATGCAGGTTGCAGTAGGTAGAGTTTATGTGCGGAGAATAGAAAGTAGCTAGAAACTATTTTCTGTAATATTTTAATAACTGATGTTCTGATTTATTTACTGTACGTAGAATAAACTACATTATTCAAAATGTTAGATATATGAAAAATTGTTTACACATTAGTTGAACTCCTAATGAAACAAATAAATTATTTTTTAAAATGATGTTTATCTACAGACTACAGTTCTTTACCTATATAAATATTTTACATATAGTATTTATAAATAACAGATTGAGGTCTCAATTATATTTTGAAAGAAAACGACTAATGATAAAAATTTCAATTGTATTTATAAAATATCTGGAGTGGCCTGCACTCGACTTCCTTTTACGTAATTTCACTAGATATATATTTGCTTGGGATATATACTAACTATAGTTTTTAGGGTATTGGGTTTAACCAATACTCTACAGGAATACTCTGAAATGTCATTTATCTAATTAAGTATATTTTATACTATTGACAAACGCAGATGATCCGATTTATTAAGCAACATGGCAACAAAAGATATTTTTGATTTTTCGTATCAGTTTTCTCGTAACTAGTACATTTTTTGAAGAAACTTTTCAAACAAAAGTTGTGCAAAATATTATTATCTTTCATTATGAACATAATTATTTTTCCCATAAGTGCAGCCGTTCTAGTGATATTGGAGATAGAACAAAAATGCATAGAGTAAACGTACTTCTGGTTTGAATATTCTTTTCAAAAATAGGACGTGCACATCTAGGGCATATACAAGTCTTAAGTTTGAAGTTCCATAAGTCTACGTTCGGCAGTTTTGGCTCTAGAGCGTTCATAGACAGACAGACACACACACAGACGTCATTCCGAAAATAGTCACATTCAATTCAGGGAAGGTCAAAACGTGTATATCCGTTGAAATCTCGAGTTCGAAATTATTCATTCACAAATATTACTTTGTAAAAGACAGTTAAAAATAAAAACTACAATAAAATTGAATCAATTTATAAGAGCTAGTGCAATACGGGGTAAAAAACGTGATATAGGATTCAAAACATAGGTGATTTAACAAAAGTGGAAAAGTGTTATTTATTAACATTTTTTTTATTCTTTGTATATCTCATAAAATCATTTATAACTTTATAGTCCACTTAAGTCATAACTTAACTTTTATTTATTTTTTAATATAGTTTTTGTCAAATAATTAACAAATTAAAATATTATAATATTTGCATTTTACTGGTAAATACAATAATTGGTTATCTAAAATAATACATAATTGCATTCACATTAAATATAATTTACTTATCATAAATCAACTTTAACACCTGGTTGTATAAAACCGCTAATCAGATAGTATAATATAAATGGTTTAAAAGACTAATCACCTACGGTAGTTACATGGTTTTATGGTTTTATATTGAATATATTATCTGTATAGCCACATGACCAGATTAAATATTAGTTAAAATATAAAGAAAAAATATTCCGAAATTATATTTCGTTCTGATATATATTGATTTGTCAATATTTTTCTAAACCAATTTTATAGTCGAATAAACCAATAACTTATAACACTAACTAAATTTTTAATATCAAATTTGCTTGGCTTAATAAAAATCCTGTGGCAACTAAAATTAACGAATTGGTTACGATGCTTGATGCACTTGAAACTTAAAAAAAAAGATTAATTCCTTGCTGTTTTCACAAATATTTGTTACATTTTTACTTACATAATTTAACACAAATTCTTCCTTGATCTGGAATGTAACCGGATACACAAGAACATACTCCTAGTGAACATTCCAATCTTTCAACCATTTCTGGACCCCAATAACATTCATCGGATGAATCACAGAATTCCTTCAAGCCTAAATAAATTAACGGTAATACAGGAATATTCAAAATAGTCTATTTTCATAATGAGAAGTCGGTATTCACCAATTAAATGTTTTGCGTGAGAATTAAAAGAAAACATTTTTAAAACGCATAGTCTAAAGGACTAACATCAGTCAGTCTAGTCAAACAACGAACTAGTTTAGTAAATAAATGGTTAAACTTCTTCTTCAAAAAAGTAATATCAATAATTGGTATGATATTTTTCTTTTAAATCGTCGAGTAAGAAACACATACTTTTTTTGCCAGTAATGAATAAAAAATCAAGCAAAATGACCTTCCTATATTCACAATGATATTTATATAAAGTTCAATTAAATTTTCCTTAAATTCTGTCCGGTAAAAAAAATCTGTAATTTATTCATTATGCACAGGTTGAAGAATTTAACATAATCTTGTAATAAATAACACCATGAAGTTTATTGATATGCGCCTAAATTAGTTATTTATTTGCCGAATTTGTGTCTATGTTGTTAATGCTGTAGTTAATTATACAAATCAAGATATCGTTGTTTTTTTTTTAATTTCCTGTAAAACTTTGGTGAATCAACTTCTCTCATTCATTTATTAATTACAACCTAACCTTTATCTCTTATGCATTGTCCATCATTATTTATATGGAAATTTGGAACACACTGACAATGATTGTGTTGGGTGCAAAAACTTTTAGGCCCTAATAGTTCAACGCATTCTTGCAAATATGTGCAGGTGAATTCTGTAAAGGATCGTGTCACTATAAAATAACAACATTGTCTAAAAAAATAAATATTAATTCCATAATGGGCCCATTTCATAAAGGCTGGATTTTTTTTACATATGCAATCTATATTCAAAAATACATTAATCGTATTATTTATATATATATATATAATTTTATATTAATTTAAAAAAATTAATTGCAATTGCTACTACGTAGTGCTCTGTCATTTCTCAAAATAGTACAATGTGTAAATTCAACCAACCTCAATGCGTCCATTACAAAATAAACAGTGTATCAAATAATATTTAAGAAAATGTATTATTCGCTCATTTATAAACAATAATATTGCACTCAATTCTTACGTACATTAAATAAAGTAAATTCAATGTTACAATGATTCCAATCATATTATTGAATACAAATAAAGAAATACTTACTGTTTGGTATTGCAACAGTTGACCCAATAATTGTTAGGCAAATTAATATAACTTTAAATACCAACATATTTCGATCTGATCTAAAAATGTTTCTTCGCAAATTGATCTGGTACAGTTGTTATATTCCAGGCATTATATTATTATAATCTTATTTGCAATGTTAGTGCATCACAAAGATATCTACTGGTATATAATTCCTGTTTAACAATAAATATTTGAACAACATAAATTATAGAACGTAAACACTTGTTATTACGACAACAGTACACCCGTGAATAAAATATACATGTGTATGCATCTGTATATATACATATATAATTAGCGTTATAAGTTGTTATAAAAATATATAATTTATTTTGAATTTGGGAAATGAAAAGGTTATCGTTATTTATGATAATAACTGTATGGTACATACGATAATAGAAGGTTTTGTTTTAATTTATTAAAATGATTCAAATAAAAACTGTAGTGAAGTTGACTCGAAATGAGGTTTGTTTAGTAAGGTTGCTTGTTATCCGTGTACATTACATGACTATAAATATCATTATTATTTAAATTTTTCTTTATACGTAGTATAAATAGAAGTATTGTGATCGTGAAAAACTCGAGATTTTAACATTTATTACTGTGAATTTGTTATTCTCTGAATTGATTTAACTATTTTCGAGATGACGTCTGTGTGTGTTATATGTGTGTGCTCGTGAACGCTTTACTGCCAAAATTAAAGGAAAAATAAGAAACCTTGATTCAAAAGTTTGCACTTATTTTGAAAACAAAATCTACCGATGTTAAAGGTTAAATTTTGCTACTGTTTACTATCTTGCAAAACGCAAGAATTGGTAATTGATATAAATGTTGAATATAAGAAAATAATTTTCAAAAAAAGCCCATTTACTATAAAATTACTTATGTAATTGGTACATTTATATTATGTAAACATATTGTATGATAATCGTTGTTATAAATAATGTAAACCATTTTAAACAGTAAGCTATTTTATTTGTTAATAATATAAGAATATACCACAACATATTTATAGATATTCTATGATTAAACGATCAAGAAAATCCAATGTAGGGCACCGATGCCTTTTAATGTTATTAAATATTCAATCTAAATATATTTAATGAATTTGGTCGATTTTAAGTTAAAACTGCAAGTCATTTATATCGGTAATTGACCTCTTGCAAGTTAGCAATAGCACGGCAAAAATAAAAACCGGAATATCATTCATTCGACTTTTTTATAAGTAGTTTTCATTATAAATACTATATATTTTAAATTTTATCTATCTAATATGTTTAAAATACTTTATTTTGTAGTAAATTTATGCAACGTTTGTTGTGAAATTTCAATATCCTTAACTTAACTCAAAATATATATATGTTTATGGAAAAGTTTTTATTTGTTCAATATATATGATTAATTTTAGAATGACTAAAAAGAAATTTCAAAAAATATGAAGAAAACTTTCATGGCAAAGAAAAGATAAGTACCAGAATACAAAATAAAAGAAAGAGATGAACAGGGAGAATAAGAAAATTAGACGTTTAAATGACGAATATGAGAATGCAAGAGAGATTAATCGAGGAAACAAGATAACCTAAAAGAATGTGCTGTGTGAGCCACAACCGATTTTTTAATTTTCATCGACCTACAAGGGGTCCACCTGGACCGTTGAGAATCTCTGCTATGGAGCAATCACAGACACAGAGAAACACAAAGGCAGACATCAATTCAGAAATAGTTATAGTCGATTGAAAGATGGTCAAAATCTTGAGTTTGTAATTGTTCGTGATCTCTAGACTACATACGTATAAGAAAGAAAATAATTTACTAATCATATAAATTCACTAAATATATATCTAATCCAACTTAATGGTAAAATTGATTAAATACAACAGCGCGACCACAGTAAACAAAATAATTTGAATTATAATTCAAAAAGTCACAATTCACCAATCAAAGACTCACAGTATCGTTTAAGTAAAAACTATTACAAGACTTCTGCATTCCGGCCTAAATACTTGTAGTTGATTCCAAATATGTGCATGTACATACTGCGTTTGTTTATGGAATTTTATAAATATATGTTTGTTTCACAATTATTTTCGTAATTACTAATTCATGCATTTAACCAAACAAATTATATATTTAACTATATTTTTAGAAATAATCGTTTTGAGCGAAAATCACTTTACTTATTTTTATAATGTTCCGAAAATTATAACGAATTCATTTTTAAATATGGATTAGACGATCCAAAGACTCCTGCTGACTTCGAACTGATTTTAACCAAACTATGAGCTGAATTACTAGCGATTGTATTTTTAATTCAATATTGTTTAGAAAAATAAACAGTAAGTACAATTCTTTGATATGATTATAAAGTTTCTTGAGAAAAGACATTTATATTTTTCATTTTTTTTTTTCAAATCGTGCCATTATTGAGATAGAAGAAAATTGTAATATTACACTATCGGTCCTAATTTTGTTAATAAGAATTGTATTCCGGGCTACATGAAATTTAAAGATTCGCATTTTATCTACATATAAACATACAGACACAGACGTCATCTCGGAATTTTGAGTTCTATCTTTTTCATTACAATAATACTTCCTGTTAAACTTCGTTCAAGAAAGTAAAAATAATAAATTAAGATAAAATAAAAAATATTTTGCTAATTAAAGTTAGACACTTACATAGAACTATAATTAAATGTTATTTATTTAAAAATATGTGGTTATAAAATTTTATGGTAGGATCATTATTAGATATTATTAAAAAAGGTTTGCTCTCTGTCGAACGCTCGCCAATAGGCGAGTTGGAAGCATTGGCCTGCAACAAGGTTAGTATTATAATTTCGTCTCGGATGATTCAAATAAAAACAGCACGGACGAATTTACTTGGCCCTGACATAATACAATAAGTCATAAATTGAATTAGTATAAAAATAATGAAAATAAGTGTAATATTATCTATGATTTTGTAAATTTTAATTTAGTTTATTGGCAATTTTAATTGTGGATGAAATAACAAATTTTAACACCGAATTCACTCTCATATATATTGAAAATACCTCTTGTTATTTTAAAATAAAAATTTGATGTTTGTTTTACAATAAATTATATAATTGAATAAACTAAACAAATTACCTATTTTATAGAATCCACTGAGGTAAATCTTAATTAAATAAATATTTTATTTTATTATATTCACAGTAATTTAAAAAAATTAAATAATGGGGTAGCAGAGCTCACTTTTTGTTCACTTATTCGTACGGAGTAACGCGCGCGTCTATAAGAGCGAAATAATCTTTCATATGATGTTTAGTCCGAATGATCAAAACTTTTCTTATACGCAACGCAATAAAAAGTCAACCGGTCTTTTCGAGGACGACATCTTATTCGATCTTATCATATTATTTTATTTTCCAAATTCCTTATAGTTTATACAGGGTAATACCTATAGTTAATTATTAAATATTGTGAAATGAACATTGTACAAAATTGATGTAATTACAATAATTTTAAATGATATACGGTAAATCCCATGATAAGTGATTGTTAAATTTATAAATATATTCTATAAATCTACCATACTCTTAAGACACCAAACACGAAAAATACCATGGTGGCCATTGAAATAATCACATTTGCTGCACCACCTGAAAAAGAGATACTTATGTTATACAAATATAACTAAACAATTATATATCGATTGATTTGTCATTCGCTAATAAGGTTAACAAACGTCACAAATCATTTAATTTCGCCAACAGATAGAGTTGCTTATAAAACGTATTGTCAATACAATTGTAAAGTAAGAGAAATAAATAAGCCATTAGGATAAACCACCAGGTACGTCTAGTTCGAAGTAACGTCGCGACGCTCTGGGTTATTTCGGATGGCGGCGCCACAATCAACTTCGAATATTCAAACCACCAGAATTAGATCAATTCAAAGATATTCCATGACTATTTATTGAATAAATTTCATTATTATTTATTTAAATTTTAACTCTTTAAAAATTAGTGATTGTAATTAGGAATATTACCTTAAAAACATCAGTGTTGATAAACACATGTTTTCTACATAAAAAAGAAAAGAATTCCACGAGCGGAAGGTGTTTGTGGCTTTTAGTTATGTTTGTTTACTTTGAATAGTGGAAGCATATGTAAGAAATTATATATAATTATAATAATAATTTTTTCTGAATGACGTTTTGCCATGATTAAATATAATAATCAAAATTAAAATAATAGTGGTAAAGTACCATTGAATTTAACAAAAAAAGCTTTAAATCATAATAATTTAATAATAATAATAATATTACAATAGTAGTGAAGGACATATATCAGCAAGTCTAGTGAAGTAACGAACTATGTTAATACATAAATGGATCCCGATAGTTGCTCAGGTTGATGCAAAGAGCAAATTTACTATCCAGTCGAAGGGTTCGTTTTCCTATACTATATAATAAAATTAAATGATTATTTGTAGCAACGATTTTAATAGAAAAATGATGCCTTCGACAATTGACTAGTTAAGAACTTCGTCAATTTTAATTACCAAGAGAAATCTATAAAACAATAAGCCTTATTTGGTCGAATAAATTTAACGGGTTTGTTTTTGGTTCAAAGAACGATATATTTGGAAAGAATTGCATGACCTATTTGACGTCATTTTACTACTCATTTGTTTTTGTTATTTAACAAAGTGTTTTACAAGATAAGAATTATGGAATATCACCGGTTGTACGCCTTCTAACACACTGCACCTTTCTTAGTAGACACCATTATTTCAATAAAAAGTGTTTCGATAGATTAAATTTATGTGTTAACAAATTTATTTAAAAAATAAATCTTAAGACTATATCATTATAGACTAAAGTACCAATAAATTTGTTCTTGGTATTTACGAAACCAATCGAGAGAGGACATAGGTTCATTAGAATGCTATTGCTTAAAATATTCTTTTAACACTTGTTACAAATCACCATGTATCATAGCCCAGCTAGAAATTTGAATATCATACAATAAAATTCAGGAAAACTCAATACGTATATTTCTATTAAAATCCTATGTTTCAAATAATTCATGATTGAGTAAAATGGCATTTTCTAAATCCAAATTATCCAAATTAGTTTTGCCATGTGAACTACATTTATTATGTACAAACATGCGTATATATTTGTTTGGTATCGTGGGACAAATGATTATAATTTATTAAATACAAGTAATTATTTAACAAAGCAACATTGCTTTCTAAGTGCCATCCATTTTTTCAGTTCTTATCTGACATAGTGAAAGGAGAACACAAATTTGCAATAAAAATTATAAATAAATCAAGGTGTTGTACTTTGCACACTTTTTAAAATAATACAATTTAATATTTACCTTTACATGCATCATCTGTTTCTCTGGTACAAATGCATTTGGAGTTTTCGCATCTTAGTACATTTTCACCATCTTTTTCTAAAAAGCACTTTCTTGCATTGTCGCAATCGTCCATATAAACTGTGGAAAAAAGAATATAATTACAATATATTGCCAAATCCGATCGATAGAAACTCAATATACTTACGAGCAGTTTTTATGCATTCATTTTCATTTACGTCGTAATGACGTTCTCCGTCACAACTACATTTCTTTTTGAGACATTTTGAATTTTCACTTCTAACTGTACATTGCGAATCTTCCTCGCAATATTCTCCATAGTTTGCACCTAAAAATATAGATGTAATTAATTTACAAATCATTATTTAATTATTAGTCTGCTTGCTTTCTTATATGAATGTATAGTTATAGTTAGTGTAACCTTGATATTCAGGTAAAGAGCATATCTTCTTGGTTTTTGCTTTATCAACTTAGTTGTCGAAATACGTATTTAGCTTATTAAAAATACTTTGTGGTAAAGGGTTTTTATTATTATTTTAAGTATTCAGCCACAGACTTCAAACTAATTTGTTTTCTTTTAGTATATTAATTTTCTTACAATTAAATGTAAGATTTTTTATATCAACATTTTTTCAAATTGTGAACTCAAGGCAATTATTAAAAACACTGCTCGCATCGCATATATTACATTATTTATGTAAATCAACACTTGGCCATGAAAATTAAATAACCGATAAATGTCACAGGAATATTTAACTTGGATGTTGGTCGTCGCTCATAAGACCCAATTTGTGCTCTCTACTCCTCTGAAGGTACCGAAGCGATTTGAACCAAATTTGCTATATATATTATTTGGCATCCCAATTGAAACCGCTCGCAGTTTAAATGTAATCGCTCATATAGTTTCCGAATTATAGGGCCCCAAAAATAGGCCATAAAAAATATTAAATATTATAATTTTGAAATTTAAAATATGCACTAAATTGGAATGAAATATAAAATATGAGTAAGAACAAACTTACCAATAAGACACTGAATGGGTGTTCTACCGGGTAGAAAACCATCTCGACAGACACATTTTCGGTTCAGACATTCGACACCTTCAAGATTCTTGCAGTCATCATTGCCTTCACAAGTACTTTGTAATACTATAAGAAAATAATAAAATTCATACATTCAATGTTAAATAAGTATTGAACAAAAACGAACCATCTGTGCAAGTAGCTCTATCGTTTACGTACGATTTGAATATTTGTCCATAAGGACAATTACATTTATTCTTTTCACATAATAGCCCTTGACATTCTGCAGGACTCTGGCAAGATTTGCCTGTTGGGTCGTCTTCTACAAAAACATAATTAATAAACAGGTTCATGCGATGAGTTATTTTAACTTTGTTGTACATAGTACAACCAACACTTTGATAATGTTTTTTTGTTATATCTGCGGGAATACTTGAACTCTATACGCGGTTATTTGATTGACAAGACGATTGAATACCTTTAATTAGAACTTTTATGCCCAATTGTACTACAAGCAGTTTATTTTAAGGGGGAACTTAAATTGTGTTGTTTTAATAAAAAGAATCTTAAGAATAAATGAAGCTAAATTTTGTTGAAATCTATAAAATATTCTTATTAAATAAATTGCTTGGATGGTGGGCACTTTGCGATATTGATAATATATATAATTAAAACACATAGTTTAGTTTAGGCTGCGTGTTAAATTCATTTAGCGGGAAACACATGCTGTATTAAAATATAGGTAACAACAAATGTGTAATTTATCTAGAGATAGTGTCTAAAATTAATTATATATGTATAATTATTTATATATAAATCGATGCCTTAATTTACTATTCCTTAAGGTCATTAGCTGATGGTGTCCGCATTGTCGAAACGATCGTCATAAGAAATAAAATTCTTTAATTAAATTTTTATTCATCAGCACGTTCCTATATTACTGTGGGTGTCCGCTTATGAGGGCTTTGACTGTATTAGGTAGCCATTAATTACCTCGCTGAATAATAATGCGCGGTAAATAATGCAAAACGAGTCATTTTTGGGAAATTCCAGAATCAGTTCTACTACTCGTGAGATACTGATTTTTGGTAAGAAAGTAAATAAAGGTTGTGAAATGTACGCATGTATATTATTTGCAAGTAAACAAAATACGTGTGCCGGCTATTTTATCAGTTGCACACAAGTATAACACCATAATGGCTAGGTTGGCATTGAAGTTTGTCTGGTATAAAAAATAAATAATACTTTTATGTAAATTTATTTATGAATTAAACAGTATATGTATATTTGTTGGTTTATTCAAATTTTAACAAACTCTTAAACATTTTTTTAAATTTGAATCATTTAGATTTCTTGTCATTTAGTAAAATGAAAAATCCAAGTATGATTTACAACCACGTATAAGCAAATTCGACTGTACTTACGGGCTGCAGCAATCGCACAAAGAACGGATAGGATCAATATTTCGATCTTCATTTTGAAAAGAGCACTGAAACGAAATTACTTTAAAAACTATGTTCTAACTCTACTTACTAATCATGAATGACTAAGTGAATACACTAAGGAAATATACGGAACTACGTGCTATATTTATAATAAATGACGAAAATAGATAGCGCGTAAATATTTATAGTATATAAACATTGCATACGAATTAGATCATTATTTAGCTCATCGTACAGGTTGTACAAAAGAGCTAAAGTGCTCGGTCATATGTCTATTACATATTTAGAATAATAACAATTTGTTTGATATCTTTGTAATATAAAATTTACGAAAACATTTCCATTTATCAAAGACAGACATTTTTCAAGTTGAAAATACATTAGAATTATCTTAGCATTACAAGAACGTAAATATATATTACGTCAGACACGCATAGTTTTCTAAATTTGCTTATAAATAATTATATGCAACAAAGTAAACTTATTGTTTATATTGTTCATTAAAAGTCAGGTAGAGGACAGCTTTCACGTAACATTGACGTCGATCATGTAAATCCGATCGTTAGATTCGATTGCTAAAGTTAATGAAGTAAAAAATACGATATTTTACGATGTAAACTATTTCAAATTTTATTAATTTTAAACCATAGTGCTTTAAAGCTTTACACATGTTGAAATATACATGTGTCTCTGAATATTCAATTTTATACGAGTACCATATCAATAATTTTTAACTAAAAAGGCGTCGTATCTTTTATTTAAATATTTCTTACAATCTTTTGATTTTTTAAACTGTTTATATATGACATTATTTTCAAGCACTGTTTCCATTTAATTTAAGACCATGTTTACGCGAATAATCCCTAATTTGGACAGTATGAGAAAAGAATCCAGTATATTAAAACAGATTTTTTCTCATAACTGACATCTATTTTATTCTGTAGTATATAAAATACGTTGCATACCGTGTATCGGAGACCTTTAAAACAAGACCCTTAAAACAAGAAGAAGAAAGGACGTGAGGTTCAGTTTTAAATTTGAAAATGTTTCCAAATAACAATTATAATATTTTAAAGAAAATGTTCGATAAAACTTTACTTTGTTTTGATATATTAAATAAATATATGAAGTTGAATTATTTTATGTTAATCATTAATGAAGTTCTAAGTAATATTGGACCATGAAGTTCCTTCTTGGAGCAAGGAATGCTGCACAAAAAGTTATTTGAAACATGGAATTTTACAACGACGTATGTTTTAAAATGCATGTTTTTATTCTTTTGCAAGATATATCTAAGCATTAGACCTTCAACAGGTAAATTGTAAAACAATTAAATATATGAATTCCCGTTCAATCCAGACATAAAAACGTTTTCTTCTGAAATTTATGATAAATATCATTTAAACATCAACCAGTTGCACTAGAACAAACATTAAAATCAGTTAAAATGAATCGTCTTTCAGAATTATTAGTATTCATAGCAATTGCAACTCATATTCAAGCACATGTCAGTTTAAAATCAACAGAAAAAGGTATGTTTGTACTATTAAAGATTAGATATATAAAATCAATAAAAAAGTATAATAATCTAATCTATAGACCGTTACATATGAAAATGTGTGAGCCAGTTGAATTTGTACTTTATTTATTTATTTCAAAAAAATATTAGAAATATATTTATAAATATTACAACATCACAATTGAGGAAACAACATTTAGAAATATATTTTTGTGGCTTGTTAGTAAGTCCTGTGGTTATATTATAATAAAATTGAGCTTCATTTTTTGTCGTATAAACTATGGCATCATAAGTAAAATTAGCAATTTTAAAGTAAATTAACTTTAAATCATATATGTGCAAATAGCTTTATCATTTTTGATGAAAATTAATTCAGTTTTGTTTTTTAAATTATTTATAAATTCTCGACGTTTCGGCATCCTTTATTCAATGTCCAGGAATTATAATCTGTTTTAATCTAACTCCTGAAGTGACATAAAATATGATGAAATACCGAAAATGTATGCAACTAGCTACTAAAAGTAGTTTCTTCGAAACAATTATATTCATCATCAATAATTCTCCAGTCAAGTAAAACCAATCCTACATTTTTATCATTTTTTTTGAGAAATAATAATATAATAAAAACCACATAAAATTAGTCAGCTCCGGATATTATACGACATATTCTAATCTGCTTTAAGTCGACCAGTTAATTGATAAGAAACAATCTATAGAATATTTAAAGCAATATTATTCATTCATGCGCATGCGTGCTCCAAATATTAATGTATTTTATAAAATAATCTTCTATATATATGTACATAAATATTAAAATATAACTTGTCCTAATCATTGCTGTACAGACTCAGACGTGTGTTTTAAATTTTAATGTTTGCATACACAATTGTTTATTATAAACAGGGTTTACTTTATAATTTAACAATAAAATAGTCCATGACACAATTTAGAGAAATATGCAAAAATTTAACATGATAGATGCCTTCTGTTTTTCACACATTTTTAGTTTAAAACTTTTAATACTGTCTAGAACAAAAAAGAAAAAAATAATTTACACGATTTGTCTTGATCTAACACAGTTAGATTAAAAATTTAAATTATAACACAGATTTTTGTATAGTTTGATTGAACACATGCAATTATTTCAATTTGATTATCGTATTATGTTTATTGATATTAGAAGTCAATCTTCTATTTCTCCTAATGCACGGTATCATTTTTTACACGTGTTTATTTTGTTACACGAATTTTTCGTGACAATCGTGTGAAAACAAAATGGAAATATTTTTAAAAACTACGTTATTGCCGGAGTGAAAATAAAATCAGTCGTCTATTACCCAGTTTCTTGGAGACCCAAACGCAAATAAATGGAAAATGAAAAAGTATTATTATTTTTATTATTAGTAGTTTACATTATTAACGCACATATATTTAAGGATTTGTGTCGCGACCAAGAGATTAATAACTACTGGTCCATTATAAGATTTATTATGCACGAATGGGTTATGATAACTGACACTTTGTCATAAAAAATATTGGTTTTAGATTGGGTAGGTCTTTTCATATGCATTAAATATGGGTTGTTTTTTCTCAAGAAATGTAGACACGTGTCAAAACGTTGAGACATGTTAATCAGATATTTTTAAATAAATAACGGGATATCCTGCGCAAGTCAACAACCATTTATTGCATTATTTTTGTGTTAAACAATTATACCTTCGTAATTCTATACATTTAATTGATTTTAATGCCAAAGAATATTTGAAAACGTTCTAAAATTACTAATTTTAATAAAGTATGGTTTTCTTATGAAAATTTTAGGTCTGCTTGAATTAAACGTTGAGCCAAAATTTGTACACTTATTTATTGTATAGATTAAGTAAAAACTAATACATAAAACTCTACATGCGTTTTGAACAAGCTTGCGCTAAAATTTGATGATACTGATAAGATAAATTATATAATTGGGCGTATCATTACTACGAGTATATTTGATACCACACTATGTTTACTCCAGTAAATACTAAAAATCAGTTCTCACTTGATTATTAGTTTGAATAATTAGAATTATATGTAAATTCACCAAAAATAAAAAATAAAACACTACGAACCTGGGGTACCTTTTACGTTCTTGCTCGAAACTCTAACTGATTAAATATGACATATTATCGCCTAAAAAATGATTGGTGTTCACTATCTAGAAAAGATAACTTATACCTATATAGACATGAATAGAGCATATTGAGAGAAATATTTATTTTATCTAAACCATACCGATTTATTTGAATTACAGGAAAATCAAAAATATTTATAGTAACATGCGCTACAACTGAAGATTGTTCTATGATATTAGGCGGAGAAGGTAAATGCATTGATGGCGTATGTACCTGCACAAATCCGGGCGGATGCAAGGAGATGTATAAAATTATAGGAAATAAATGCGCAAATAATGAAACTTGTTCTACCAATAATGCATTCTGCTCAAAAGGATTGTGTCAATGCGAAGACAAATATGTTACGAGTTTTGATAAGAAAAACTGTCTTAAAGGTACGTCTTGTATTTATACTATTTAACTCAGTATCCCGGTACCACTTATTGGGTATCAATCATCATAATTTAATTTGCTAATTATTTGTTAGCTAAAGAGCTATAGCATAAACCGAGATCTAGACAAAATATTACATAGTTCGGGTTTTATTTAACTTTTAGTAACGAAATTTTATCGGTCTTTCTTTTAACTATAAAGACGCGGCATTTTCATTCAAAATTGTAATAACAGACAAAAACCACGCCTATTGTGTTGGATTAATACTTATGTAGTCTTTATTTATGTTTCTTAAATTTTAGAAGCCGGTGGACTACAACAACGGTGTGAAGAAGATGTTCAGTGTCTAGCAAATGTGGCGCATTCTATGTGTAGTGAGGATAAAAGGTGTGCTTGTGATGCAGATCACTACAAAAAGAAATTCATTTGCCGACCCAACTCCAGTAAGTATTATTCATACAATATTGTTTTATAACATTTGTTATTTAATACTCTGGGAAATTATTTTTTGGAATTAGAGGTGTCCAAAAAATATTCTTTAAAAAAAAAAGTGTTTTGGTTTCTTTCGAATCTGGTTTCTATAATAATAAATAATACAAAATACATGTACTCGTTATATTTGTCGTATGATGACTTATGCAACAGGCATGCCAAGCCAGTTGCATATTTATTTAACAACAATAATTTTTGTTAAAACTTTGGAATGTCAACGTTGTTTCTCAGAAAATATGAATGAATATTGGATAATATTTTTAAAGAAACCCCAATTTAAACAAGTTAATTTCTCATTCTAAAAAATTACACATTAGTTTCAAATTGTGTAATTACAACTAAAATTATTAAAAAAAATTACCTTGATATGAGAAATTGTTTTTCATTTGTTTCATTACTATACATTTTTAGAGTTGGGTGAACGATGTTCGTTCGATGAAGATTGCACCCATGTTCCATCTAGTCAATGTGGTAACAATAGTTTATGCGAATGTCTGAAAGGCTTCGTTCCATCATCGAATAAAAACGAGTGTTTGCCTATTGCAAATGAAGAACATCCCGAATGTGTAGATATTGAACAATGCCGAGAATTATACGGATACGGAGCATTGTGCCTTTATAATAGATGCGACTGTGATCAAGTGCATCGGTTTGTGAATACAACAATAAATTGTCCATCACGTAAGTTCAATTTTGAAACCATTTTTTTTATAGTTATTTAATGGATTCAGGGATCTTTAAATTGGATATTTCCATTAAAATGTCGAGGTTGATTGGTTTTGTGAACACTATACTTTCTTTTATACATTATAAACATAATAAAATATGGGGTTCTAGGATTGAATCGAGAATGTACCAAAAATGATGAATGTCGAAACCATAGTGACGACAATTCCATTCTATGTGAAGAGGGCGTGTGTATCTGTTCTCCTGCGTTTACAGAAAAAGATGGTATATGTAACGGTAAGTAACAGGAATCAAGGATTAACGAAGAGCGTTATTCTGATGAATGTTTTCTAGGTGCAACCACTTATCAACCAGCCTTAGCCATTATTTGCGCAGTGACGCTGTTCATAACATTATTTGTGTAGAGATACGTCTTTATTTTTCTGTTTAAAACTATTTAGTTTTAAAAAATGCAATGTACAAATTTTATTATACAAATTATTTATATGTAGTTACCTGTAATATTTGAAAAAAAAAGAAGTTTTATTAGATATGTTTAGTTATTTAACCTGGGTGTCTCATGTGTATGTTTGGCGTTAGAACAATCCTTTTGAGTATCTAAAACTGCATTCACATCTTGCAATTAGAAATTACTTATAATAATCCAGTTTGTCTTACGACAAACAAAGGAGAAATAATTTAAAAGGAAATATTGTTGCAGATTCTGAAATTTCAGTAGTTGAACCTGCTGTAACTTTATCTACGGAATTACCAATTCCAGTGTAATTTATTTTTCAGATTTATTCTTAATTGTTAGTGTTTGTCGATTTTTTTCGCGGTTGCTGTTGACGAAAATTGTAAATATTAGTATTGCAACCCTTAAAATAAATGTGTGTGAATATCACATTTATTACAGTGCAAAGCAGGTTGCGTGCGCATTTTCGCGTTGTAAAATCGCAGGCGCATTCACCCCCTTATCTTCAGCGGCGACAAATCTATTGATTGAAACAAACGAAGGCGACGTCCGTTACGTTCCGTCGGTACATACATCGATCCCCGCGACTACCACCGTAGTGTATCCTCGATAGGTACTGTCGCCGTGATATAAGGATCCTGTGCAAGTGTGTGTGTGTGTCGTGTGTGGTGGTCCATCATCACCGTTAAACAACACTTCCACCAGCTGCCTGCATCATGGACGGAATGGATAACGGCGACCATATGTACATGTCGCAACAACCGGTCCAACCACTCTCACAACCTGGAATCCGACCTATGGTAGATCCGGAAGCCCTAGGAGAAGTTGATCCGACAGCGTAAGTTTATCCAATCTTCCTCCAATGCTGCTCTAATTCTGCAATGTGATAATTGCTCTGAAATATGTTGTTGAATATAATTTTATTTCAGCTATATCTTGTATTATGTATTATATAGGACTTTTAAGCAATTCTTACTTAGTATATGTTAAAGCATCAGGAAGAGAAATAAAGCTAAAGAAGAAATTAATATTGGATATAAAATATTCTATATTTATATATAACTTCTGTTTGCTCCATGTCTAAACATATCTTTGTATTATCTGATATAAGTAATTGGTAATTCGATTTATTAATAAATAGATATAATCACACCTCTTCCCTGGTTGATGGAGTTGCAAGTTTCGTTAGCATGATTAACATATGTTACCAGCAATATTTCATCGAATATTGGCAATTGGATCTTACAATTGGAGCAGAACTTCAAGACCCTGTACAGTAAGAGAAATCGATGTTTATAAGTGTAATCATGGAAATGGACAAAGTTTATAGCTGAAACTTGATGAAGTATCGCATTTTAATACCCTCGCATGGAAACGTTTTATGAATAATAGATTTATATATACTTTTGATAAGTTTCGAATCTGTCGGCGGCTTTAAATGCAGCAATTATTTTAAAATTTGATTTGAAGTTATACAAACATGCACATGCATATCTAAAATATTTAATTTTTTAAGTAAATTATACACAAATTTATAAATCACATTTGCTTTGAAAAATGACTTTATTTTAATTATTATACCGAATTGTTATTAGTAGTATCTAGTAATTAAGTGAATAACTCAAATAGATAATGTGTAACAATGCGGATAGCATTTTCCGGGTTTAATTAATTTGGTTTCTTTATTATTTATATACATTTTCAAAACTTCTTAGTTTTATTAAAATATGTTTTTTTAAATTACAACATAAATAAAGATTAAATTTTAATTAATGCAAAGAATATTCGTTGTCAGAAAAATCATTTTATAGAATTTTTTTGCCAGACAAAAAAAAATTGCTTATCCAACCTTGGAATCATAAAGTATATTACAAATGAAATGAAATAAATATATATGACCAGGGTATTATTAGTTATAATATATTGTGCAATGCTGAACAAAGCTAAAGATCTGTAATAGTAAAATCTGTAAAATCTTGTAAATATTTGATTTGAATTGAAATTCATACAGCTGTTCTGATCGAAAGTGGTGATTATACTTCAAACATCGACTTCACTCCTTTGTTTGAGCCTGGGTAACGAAAAACTAAATTTATAAACATTCGATCATTGATTAACAGGTAGTTTATCTGTTATGTTCACCTATGTGTGTCTCGATGTCTATGATATATTGCTGGTAATGTATGACATAGGTTTAATATAAATATCAAACTACCAAACCTTGCTACCCTCTTAATTAACGAAAAAGTGTGATGACATTTTATTAAAAAATGAGTTAATGCTATGTGCTTATGAAGCTCGCCAACTTCTTCTCACCTTATCTGAAAATCATATGCTTATATCTTCAATATTTTTTTATTAATTCATACATCTTTATATATTTTTTAACGCAATATATATATATATTATAATGAAATTCCATATTGTTCACGGATTGCGTGCGATGTATGACTCAGACAAAAATCCATAACGTGGTCTGAAAGCGTTGACGAATATCCGCTCGTAAGTGAATAAGTGCGGATTCCGCCAAGTATTATAAATTTAAACACGTCCAGATTAAGTTCCGTCAATTACATCTTCCAATTTTACAGCAAGGAAATAGAAATGTAATAGTATTGTGTACTTGACCGAGTTCCCAATCGCTCTTTAATTTTAGATACCCGCAACCAAAAGATGCAACACATAAAATCCGTGGTCGTTCTGATGTATTGGAAATGCTATTCGGCGCTGTCGACCAAGAACTGTTGACCGTAAAAACGTTTTATTTCTTCTTCTATTCGGCGTTCGGATCACTGTTTCCTCTCATGGGTGTTTACTTCAAACAGATGGGAATGAACGCGGGGCAGTGTGGACTGTTGATTGGCAGCAGACCGTTTGTTGAGTTTTTATCAGCGCCGTTCTGGGGAAGTCTTGCTGATAGGTAAAGTTGCTATTTTATTTTTTCGATTTCCGAGAAGTTCAGTATATTGATTCTCATATAATATTAATAAGTCCATTAGTATTATTTACCTGTATACAACTACAAGTTCCACAATTGTGGCCACTGGTTTGAACTTATGACCTATTAAAAATCTCTACAACATTAGGTAATTAAATTGTTATATGTTAACGCTGAATTCACTTTATTAATTACCTAAATATCGTTTTGTAATGAACATCAATGAATACAAGATAGAATATACATTACTAAAATTAATTCTATTAGCTCCTTGCGTTAATTCTATTTTCCGTATATTTTACATTAAAATTTCTATAAAGCTGGTTATAACTTTTGATACGCTATATTGTAACAAAAGTAAAGATAGTCTCATACATATATGATAATTTTCGAACTTTTAAGTTATCAGTGCAGGCTCCTAAAAGTGGATTCAAAAAGGCAGTCGTTAAATTTTCTCTGGAGCTAGAAGGAATACAACTTTTTTCACTTCACATGCAATTATTGTTCAACAAATAAAAGTTAAAAAGTTCAGGAAAACGACTATTCCTTCTTATATAACACGTCTCTAAGATGAATTTTAGTTTTTGAAATGATCAAAGTTTGAAGCAATATATCAATATAAATAATAATAATAAAAAAAAAAGCTTTCCATGATGCTATATTTAATCTTATTTACGAGGGCACTTCATTATGAAATCGTTCTGCATTATAATAGTGAATTTCTGTAAACTTGATATAAACTCGAAAACAAACAAGTACAGCTTTTATTAATAGGTTGTACCAACAATTGAAACTATGATTATGTAACAGCATTATTTATTTTAATGTTTTTAGATGGCAAAAAGGTAAACTCCTTCTCTTGGCATCGTTATCAGCGTGGATAATCTTCACTCTTCCACTGGGTTTCATCCAGCCGCCAGCAGCTTCCTGCATGGACCACAAAAACGATACAGCATACCTTCGTAATCCAGAGATCACTAATGAAATCATGAAGCGGTCCGTAGATATAAGGGACTACAAAGCAAATTTGTTTCTTTTGGATCCGCAAGATACGCATACGTAAGACTAATCTAATTTGATCTACAAAGCTATGTTCTAGTTTTAACCTTGTATTATAGTTTGCACCGTTCCATTCGGTCTACGAATATAAGGCTTAGCGCTGGACAGTCTCCAATTAGTGTCGATTATGCTTCGAATTACAAGGCTGACGAGCAAAGCAGTTGGGTGAAACCCATTATTTCGTCTATTGTTTATCGTACTCAAGATATTCAAAAAGCATTCTTTTTGTTGTTGCTTTTGGTGGTAATTGGGGAGTTCTTCAGTGCTCCTGCAATTACGTTGGCTGATTCTGCTGTTATAACTCTTCTGGGAGAAGATGCGGACAGGTTAGTTTCAAGTCAGTTATAGTTAAACTAATATTCGACTTATTATATTGTATTCATCTAGATATGGCCACCAAAGAATGTTTGGGTCTCTTGGATGGGGCTTGGCTATGTTCTTTGTTGGTATTGCACTTGATCATTCTACAGCTTTCCCTGACCATCCATGTGGACCAGCAAAGAAGGAAAAGAACTATACGATATGTTTTGCAACGTTTTCTGTATTGATGGGTGCTGCACTTATAACTGCTACCCAGGTATTTAGAGTTTATTTGAAATTTAGCCACCAAAAATTAGGTTGAAATATAAGCAACTATTATTGTAAATTTTGAAGCCAAACAGTGCTTTTCTATATAATATTTTATGAAAATATTTAATTATTAAGGCAATGAATTTTGTAAAACTTTATTTTAACACCCTTGAAGAATCCTTTTAATTGAAATATTAATGTGATTTTAAAAATTACTTCTGCCGTAGACAATTATGTTTCTAAAAATTCATATCCTGGGGCTTATACGATATTGTTAGAAGAATTTAAAATTCTAAGTGATTTTCTTTTCAGATAACATTTAAATATGAAGAATACCCGGAAGATTTGAACCAAGATAAGCCAACAGAACCTCTAAGCCATGAAGATACTTTGCAGGCTCAGTTAGCTGAACAGCTACAGTTGCCGTCTCTAATAGACACGACTGCGTCCGCAGGACCTAAGCCGCCTGCCCCGTTAGAAGGAAAAGTTAGTTTCAGAAGTTTATTCAACCTACATTTTAATAAAGGAAATATTTCTTTTAGACAAAAATGTTTGCCCAAACTACGAGAAAAATGCCAGAATGGGTGACGGTGCTACAACAATTCAAAGATTTGAAGTGCGCGTCATTCCTTTTTGTTGCGTGGTTTATGGGTTTTGGCATTGGATTAATATTCACGTTCCTTTTCTGGCATTTACAAGATTACGGAGGTTCACCAACACTGTTTGGTGTTGCGTCTGTCATCAACCATATATCAGAAATCTTTGCTTATTTCTTCAGCTTCAGGCTCATTAGGCAAATTGGACATGTTAAGGTACCGAGATATTTTTGATATGACCAATAAGATCTCATTAAAATTAAAATGTTTGTAAAAATATGATACACACTATTTTAATTTCTTGCTGAAGAATATGATAATATTACGTATTATTTTCAATCAAATATTGACTTGTTTCCAGGTGCTATGTTTGGGCTTAGTAGGAAATATTATTCGTTTCCTGTATATTTCCTGGTTACGCAATCCATGGTGGGTTCTTCCATTTGAGTTCATGCAAGGAATAACGCATGCTGCAGTTTGGGCTGCATGTTGTTCATATATTGCGCATAATACGCCTCAACAGCTGAGGTCTTCTGCACAAGGTGTTTTGCAGGTAAATTATTCAAATTAAATTATTATTTATTTATAGAAAATTAAATTTTCGGCACACTATCAAAAGAATATCACTTGAATGGTTACACATTTTTTAGGGAATTCATCACGGTTTGGGTCGTGGTTGTGGTGCAGTGATTGGTGGACTGTTTGTAAATTCATTCGGCAGCACTGCTACATTCCGTGGTTACGGATTCATCTGCATTCTTGTGCTGATTGCTTTCATCTTCATCAACTTTTACAGGAAAGAAGAAGGGTTTGTGTCCGATATTCCCCAAACAGATGATCCGCGACAGGTAATAATATAAACGATTAAATTCTATGAGTTTTTGCCAGTTTTTGCTATAGTATAAGCAATATAAAAGTTTGCTATTGGTGGACGATTAAATCTGTTGACTAGTTGAGTTAAGTCTCATGATTTCTTTATAAAAAGGTGGCGGAGGAGACCGTTCATTTGGCTCCACATGGTGTCCCTAGTAATCCAATACCTCGTGCACTGTCCAGCACGAGATTACACGAATTAGCTCAACAAGAAGGTTATGGGGCCACGTATCAAACTGGTGCAGATGGAAGCTTAAATATTCCCGGTGCTAATCCGGCAAATCCTTTCACATCGAATGGATCACAGCAAGGTGTTGGAGGTGGCGGCGGTGGCGGTTACAGATCTGGTTTCCAGGTGAGTATTATAGATCGGTTCATGCTATTCGACGGTAGATAACATCATTTTTTGAATTTTGATGCAATTTTTTGATAATCCTTTTTGAAATTCTTTTGAAATAGTTATTCAAAATTTTAGAACATATTTAGCTAAAAGAATAGATAGTATTCTTAAAGATCACTAACTACCATTTCACGTTACTAGATGCAACTTTAGATAATTACGCCCTTTGCGGCAATACTTTCATTTCAGTGAGCAGAATAAATATAAGATCACGTTGCGAGAATGTTGAATATAAGACTAGCGAAAAAGGTGTATATTAATAATTAAATACAGTAGGAATGCTGAGTCTCTTAAAATTAATGGATGACTGAAAATTAATTAAACCAAAGACAAATCGTAAGCAAGTAGAATAAAATGGAATGTATGAAAGGTTTAATGCATAAAAATTAAGCACGTGAGTAGGATAGTTGAACGGAGAACCCCATTAGAGGAAAGGCTAGGATGCGATGTTATAAAATATAAATCATTGATTAAAAATGGAATACTATCGTCATCGTCTTATAGTATGAATCGATCTATTTAAAATACTGAACTAAAATCAAATCCGCTTCTTAGTGAGATGTCACTTTATTCTAGGCAATAGATCGGTGTGGGTTAGATGCAGGAGAATCCATACCGACTGCATTTATTACGACGATGCAGCAACAACAACCACTTGCATCCGCACCCGGATATTACGACTGGTGAGCGGAAATGAACAGTGATAAGAACTTATACAAAAAATACGATGTGAATTTCGTCTTATATTTATTTTCGTTCGATTTGTTCTATTTAAAAAATAATATTGAATGTTGAATTATACTATTAAATCCAACAAACTTACGAATAGAAAAGTTTAGCAATTTTTTTTCGTGGACATTTTTATTATTATTATATATTTTGACGGTTAGATAATTGTGATTTTACAACAATGAATGTGTAGACTATTTTCGTAAGGTGCTATTTTAGTTAGTTTTGTTTAATTAATAATGCGTTGCATTGCTGTAAAATCATAGAGATATTAATATCATTTTTATCATTGTACATATAAGCCATGCTAATATTATAAGTATTAAATTAATATTCAAAGAGACTCATACTAAAAACAAAATAAACTAAAACAAAACATATAAATAGTTGTCTTGTAAATGAATGTTGCGATTTGAAAATTTATATATCATTTTGTCACTAGTTATGAAGATATTTCAAGAAACCAATATTGTAAAATATATATTTATAGGATATAAATGAAATTAAATATTATTAGCAAAACAGAAAAGCGACGATTACTGCAGATGTGTATATATTTATAAATAATGTAGAAAAGTTATTTAAAAATACTAATATTTCTTACAAGAAATAGATTATCGATTTGAAACATCAAAAAGCATCGAAAATAACAAAATGTTGAGATTTGCTGCAAGAAATGTCATACAAATTGTGTAAATATATTTTGAAAAGGATAATTGCTGCCTTCAGGACAAATACCAACCTGAATCATTAAAATAAAATGCAAATGCTGCTTTATTAAGAAACATAAAAACTGTAATCACAAAGAAAAAGACACTGTATATTATTTATTAGTGTAATTGTAGATGAGGTGATACTTAGCTATTGAAAATAGAATTTATTTTATAAATGAATGTATATTATGATGTGATTTACTATTTGAATGCTAAACACATTCACGTTTATGCCTTTATTTATTAATAATTTCAATACATCAATAAAAATATTCATCCAAATTGAATCTATATGTAACTATATCGTTGTTAACTAATATAAAATAAATTTAAAAATGAATTTATCGTCATAAACTAAATGAGAAACATTGTTAATTTATATTTTGCAATTTCTAACTGAATAAGACTTTGTAGGTATATTTATTTGTAATATATTATTTTATAATTTTGTAAAGTTTAAATGGGAATTTAATCATAGTTTTGCTAATGTGATTGCAAAACTATTTTCAGAACATATCGTTGGCGCTGTTGAGCGGCCCAATTTTGTTATTATTTCATACTAAATAAGTATTGTAATGTTTGTTGGCACTGTAAGAAAATTATAAATTCTGTATATTTGTTAAATATATTACAAACTGCACCATGAAATGTTAAATGAGCCTTTTATTTTTTGCTCATAGTAACACTTTTAAACAACGAACGACACACTGATAACCAAATCAGTGGCAAGTGAATTAATCGGTAATTCTCAATGTTATCACCGACTTATAATCAATCAAAACATGTAACGGCAGTAATGTCGAATGTATCTGCGGGGACAACGTTCTATGTGGTATTAGTTTAAGACATAAAATATATTTTCGATTTATACTAATTCACAGTTGCGGAACGGGTTCATTAAATATAACTATAGCTCATGTTGAATACAGTAAGGAGATAGATAGCTGTTATGAAACTTTCCTTTAATCTCTATTCCATTCAAGCAATCTTACTGCATTTAAGATGTTCATAATGCTAAACAATATCTATAATATGCTAGAAATTCTCTTAATTCGATTCTTATAGCAAAACTTATATTATTTATAATTAGTAATATTGAATTATTACGCGCACCTGCTTGAATCCTCTTTTATCATATTGATATAAAATAGATAATATACATATATAAATATATATTAATGACATTGAAATTGTTTGATATGATTTTATTAAAATGAACATTTACAATATTTCCATTTGATGAATTTTCATAGTTCAAATTTGAAATACTTTGTAAGTATGTTTTGAAGAAAATATCCTTAAAAAGACAAGAGAAACTATATAAAATTTCCCAAGTATATATCCAAGATATACATATTTATTCTTTATAACGCCTGCTAAATGCAGACACTTGTATTTTATTTGGCATGGATCTTACTCGTTTTAAATACTTAATGTTATTTACATGAAAAATATTGACTAGGTAATTTTTGGTCATGAAATAATTGAAGACTTCAAAGGTAACATAAAACACCATACATTTTGTATTATACATAAAACTATTTCAAAATGTCGTTTAAATATAGTTGCGATATTTGAGATCATTCATTTATGAAATTTAAACATGATTTAGATTAAAATCTTATTTAAATATATTATCTGTTGGCACTCAATATTTTCTACTTTTGTAACAATCCATTTAGTCTTCAATTATGATATGCTAGAGTGAACACTTAAATTTTCTATAATTTAGTAACAAATTTTAACATTCAATAAAACAAATATCATGTTTTAACAGAGATATACACAATTTCTAAATTTGAAAATATATATATATAATACTTACATTATTGTGCGATTCCGAGCAAATATATAGATCTGTAGGAGAATCTGTACATTTTTTAAAGTTCATAAGATATTTCAATTTAATTGCAAATCAAAGGTTGCTTGAATATTTTATATGTATCAAAATTATTGGTATATGCACAAAAACGTATGAATTTTACAGATTTTTCTTGCTGACTTGCTCAGAATCGCAACATTAATTTAATTTATACTCCATTCCACCTCATACGTCAGATTGATACAAAATGTTGAAATTCGCCCGCTTCCTTTCATAGCAATCCAGTGACCAGCACTGATACACCAAGATGACACTACTTTCACATGCAAGAGGTTATATAGAACGAATTAAAATTAATATTGAATTCTGAGTAAATGTATGCGCATGGTTGCCTAATGAATCCTTATTAAAAACCTTAAAATATAAACAATAGATCACAACAATCAGTTGACTGACAAGAATACTAAGCCTAGTTGTATTTTCGGAAGATTTTGTTTGTTGCCAATTTAAATTGGTCCCTGTTTAGTGTAAAATCATAACGTTCAATTGGCGTTTGTTTATTAAATATATTGTAAATTCATTGGTGTATGATCGTAGCAATTGAGAAATCTAGTAGATCCTAAGCTAATAGTGATGTTCCGAAGTTGGCAACTTCCTGAATCACTTAATGAACCATCTGATAAACATTCTTCTGTGATACGTATACCATTCGGAATCGACATGGCCCTAAACATAATCCTCACAAATTAATAACTATGCCAGAAGGAGAGAACCGAGAAAACAATCACAAGCGATTGATTAAGAGCAAGTAAAACACAGTTCTGTTTTTACACGGTATTTTATTTACATGGATTAGATTTAACACGGTCTACAAAAAAAAAGAATCCCGTTTACACGAAGTATTGCGATATAGACTTGTGAAAATTGTCAAGACCTCGAAACGGCTATATACATTAAAAGCTAAATATATTTGGTGCAACTGGCGATTACATCAATATAAGCAGCAAGTTTTAAATTTTCTTTGCAAAAACTGATTATAAATTTGTTGCACTAATAACTATATTCGATAAAATTTCGAATCACAGAATCAAGAAAGTAAATAAATGATACTTACCGCCTCCTGTGGCAATCGAGAGGTGATTGCGAACAGCATTTCATCTCTTCGCACTTCTTTTCGTACGTTTGTGTATGTTGCTGTGCTTGCAGCAGGATGAGCAATAGTTCAGATCCCGTTTGACAGGAGAGTGACCGTTTTTCTGGTCGGCTCCTTACAGATAAGTCCATATTGGAAGACATGCGCCAGCTATCGGCAGGTTGTACGCTGGAACTTTTATCGGAAACAGCAGACGCAACACGTGATCCGATGTGACATCGAATACTCTTCGACGTCGTAAACAATGCGCGATTATTGCGTTCAGGATGTAACAGGATAATGTAGAGTTTCGGTATGAACAGGAATGCCCACGTTACCATTGCCGTCAACGTTACGCACATACACGTCGTAATAATCTATTATAACAATAGTTAGGAAATAGATTAAAGATAGAAAAGAAACCACATTAATAAAATGAATCATAATATAGTAGCGATAGTGTGAATTGATTAAAACCAGAGCTGCTCACGTTTGCTACAGTGCACTAATTTGTGAATTACTGTAGCAAGTTAAATTGAAATCGAAATTGTACCTGACAACTTCGTATCTTTATACGTACAACTTGTTTGTATTCATGTAAATTAAAAATTTGAATACAGCGGTGTCAACATTTACTATTTGTACTAATCATTTCTATTTCCTATTTCACTGTAAAGGAAACTAGTTTGATGTTGCCTCGTGCTAAAAGTTAATTTGTAACTTCTTTTGACGTCTATGCGGAGTTGTTAATACTACGGAATGTTCACACTATAGTGTGACTTTACCGTAATGATTTGAAAAGATTAATTAAAATTATACTATTTAAATATTTTTGTATGCGATTTAATTTCGTTAAAAAATTCGTGACCATTTGGTTACTTCATAAATTGGATTTATTTGTAACGGTTAATTGCAATAATAACTTTATAATTGAAATTCTCGGATGTGACAAAATTAATCAAGCAATTAAAAATTTTATTTGTTCCCAAATAGGTTATTTGAATTTTACTATGTTATCATATGTGTTATTGCGAAAAATAAAAGGCTAATACTAGCACTGTCACTTTAGCATAAGATTCTCGCATATAGTAATTAGTCGCCTGTTCGTGTTACCGGGAAATTGATTTTAATAAACTGGTAAAGAAATCCAAATTTAATTAACTGTATGGACAAAGATCAATTTCGAAGAAAGCTTTATTATGGTTGATGGGATAACTTCATATATAAGAATTGTACAGACAAAGATAAAGAAAAATATGTTTCCTAGCTTTATATACCATCTGTTGCAGACGGTTTTTAGAAGGAATAAAAACACAATGGCAAGAGACACTGATGCATAATAAATAATAATGAAAAAATTATGTGTTAGTATATGAATGACAGAAAGCCATATACTAGATGAAATTTTGCCCAAACATCTAGAGGTCTCATGAAAATTTCGGCCATACTATGCGAAGGTAACTTTACGAGTGTCTGCGAACGGATTTTGTATATTGCATTTTCTCATATGAAATGACATATGTTCTAAACTATATCAAAAAGATTGGTTTTTATCATGGGACAAGCTGTTTAGTAAGAATGAAATAGAATAACACTCGTTACATATACGTAAAAAGTTTTGCAATATTACGTTATGTTTATAAAATGAAACAAGATTTACGAAATGTTTTAAACACACAATTTGGAAACTTGCGAAAGTAATACTTGGGAGTAATGAATATCAGGTTTTCTAGTTTTTCTTTCTGAACACTAATACGTATTGAAATAATTGTTATTAGGAATATTAATATTTATTCATATTATTTCAAATTAAATATTAAAACGTCATACCTTGGTATCGCTGCCAAAGTAGATAGGAACAAATGCAATCCAGATAACGCATGTGGTGTACATCGCGAATCCGATAAATTTCGCCTCGTTAAAATTCTCGGGTACATTCCGTGTTTTGATGGCATACACCGTACACAACATTATCAGTAGGAAGTCAAAAGCGAGCGGCGCGACAATACCTAAAGGCGTCGTGTTGCATACGAGAACGGCTTGATCCTGAGCCGGATATCGGATGGTGGCATCTGCAGGCTCATACACCAACATTACTGTCACTATCGTTATTTCGATTGCGATTAAGAAACACGTTATCACCACCTACGCAAAAAAAAAGAATAATGACAAAAGCAAATAGTACATACATCCATTATATATATATTTTCGGAGTTAAGACGAAGTTAAACATGTTTTTGTGATGATTGTAATGTAGAAGCTTTTGGCAATTACGCAATTACCCCTAGAGCAACAAGCGCAGTGCAAATAAAATGTGTGGTTTTGAATTATATTTTACTCAAATAATGCATATTTATTTTCTTTTCAGTTGAATTATTGCATTATACGCAAATATTTGTAGGTACGCTATGCAGAGCAATTAAAGTCAGTTCCAAATGTAATACAATAACTTTTAGAAATGCAATAGCACCATTTAGATTGTGCAATAAAATATGAAAGATGTTGATCCTGCAGTTACGGCTTTAAAGCGATTCAATTATGATATATGTTGTCATAAAGACTATTTCAGCCATCTGCATTTGCTGTAATCAAGAATATTTAGTATATAGCAAGGAAATGCAGGCTTTCTTGCCATCAGGGAGTGCTAGGTAACATCCGTTCACGCGCAAAATTGAAATGTGTAATTTTCACTGGATTTTCCCGGCAAATAAAAAGAGGTAAGCTTTTTATCGTGCTGGTATGTTTTCAACCGTACGTTATAAAAGGAAATAAGTGAAATGTGGCTTTTCAATTTAACCTTAGTGCAGTATTTATGTTCTAGACGAGGACAAACTTACAATACGCGCAATTCATCTATTATTCTTACGGTATTCACATGTTGATTCAACGATATATTAAACGTTTCTCTATTAATAATGTAATATAAGTTTATAAAATAATGAATAATACATACCTGTGCCATGGCGGACATGAACAGCGGCTTTCTTGTTGGAAATCTTTTCTTGGAGCCAGCGAGAATACGTGCGATTCGGTTTGTTTTCGTGAAAAGGGAAGCGTATATCATAGCGAAACTTATACCGGGAAACAATCTGCTCATTGCACACGAAATTATCGATGGTTTTGCCAAAATGGGAAACGATGCCGCATGTGAAATGGACATTCCTGTGCGGACAAACAATTTTATTGCTCGTTTGGATTTGCTTCTTATCAAATATGTATGAGCGGAAAGCATGAATTTCAATAAAAAAATATTCGAGCGGAAATACGCAGGCTTATGATTTTGTGTGAGTCGTATTGAAGTTGTTTGTGTGAAATAATAGAAACAATGAAGAACACTTCTATCAGAGTAATATATGAATTATACTTTTTGGATGTTAGATACAAAGTAGTTTTAATAATATTATTAATGCACATTCACATCGAATTAAAGAAAAATGATTCCCATAGAAAAGTTTTTTCAAAAAACCTTCACTGAACAATTCATATTGATTTCGTATCATAGCTACCGTAGGATGAATTTGAAACCAAATCTGCATACAAACAGATAGTAAAAAGATAAGAGAGTCGAGTGAAGCCGACTCCAGTTTTTTTTAACGACAATTTTAATCCAAACACAATGCGGGACATTTTCCGGTATCAATGCCTATGGAATCAACCCGATCGTGCGAAAGGCGGAATGATGGGTCAGAATGTAGGAATGAAGGGTTTGACGGTGTACGTACCTGCTAGTATTAAGTAGGAAAGCTCTCTCGTAGAGGATTTGACGACGGGGGTGTCATTGTAACGCATGAATACGGTGGCGCTGAATGTTGTTGTCAAGAAGCCCAAACACGAAAAGAATATTGCGACTATCGCTTCAGTGTCGTGCCATTGTACAAACCGAATTGGAACTGTGAGGCAAGCTGAAATATTTCACCGACAAAAACGACAAGGCAGGTTAAACATATATGTATTGTATATATATATCATATTTATTTCATTTCATGGCTATAGCATACATTGCACTCAGTTTTTAGTATGATATAACGTTTATTTTTTTACTGCAATATAAAATATTTTATGGTATTCATAAATAACACCATCCACCATTTTATGTCAATATATAAAAGACATCTCTCTTTTGTTGTATATCATCTGAATTTCGTTTTAAATCACTTTGAGTTTCTTACTTGTATTGGATTAGATACGTTTTGGGATTATTTATTGTTTGTTATTATTTTCATAACCACTGTTGTTTCATTACGAAATGTCAAAATTGTTTTTACCATTGACATAATATTTATTAATAGAGTTTTGGCACTAATTATTGCTTGTGTTTAAATATGTATATTATAGTATTCAAATACACTATCAATATGAAAACTTGAATAATGTAATTCAGTAATGTTTGATGATTGAAAATTAATATTTCAAAACTATACACGTCACGGAATAAATGTTTAAATTCTTTTTATTTTCTTCATTTCTCTGTTAAACACACATTTAACGTACTAATAACACCGATTAATTATAGAGTTGACTATATTATTAATTAATTTACATGAATAGCAACCCATGCAGTACAAGGTTGAATTCTTTGTTCATAATAATTTAATATGAAAAATGTGAATATATTATCGTTTTGTTAGTTTTACACACTTGAATGACTAAGCAAATGTTTTTGGTTTTTTGTTACGTGATATTTCTTAAAACGTAAATTAGACAGGTAGTAAAGGTTAACATATGATAATTTATTTACTATATCGAAAATGGTAGTAATTAGAAAAAACATGATTATAATATAATAATAATAAAATAGTAAAATTGTTCCTAATTTATATATGCGAATGTCAGAATTAAATACAAAAGTACAACAATATTATGAGAATATAGAGAATAAGACAATTAATTATTTATGTATAAACATTCACAAGCAGAAGAAAACCCTTTAACAAAATAGGAAACAATATATAAATTATGAGGCGTAAGAGATGCTAAAACGATGAGAATGAATAAATAATTTAAAAAACAAATCTCCATCCCTAAGAATCATATTCGACTTAATAACTCTATTCGAGAAACTTAATATTAAGAAAGTTTGCTCGGAATATGAATTCCCTTTCTTGGTTTGTAGCAAAATAATATAAATAGAAATCATAACGTTGTCTTTACAAGACCATGACTAAAAACCGTGGCGAAGACCAATGTAAACAATTTGTTGAAAATGCTAGATAAGCAAACGAGAAAATATGTAAGATTTAGTCTTTGTGTACGTGTTCAACGTAGCATGTCTCTTAGCAGTTTTATTATTATTGAAAACACTTACCCGTTTTGCTGGTATCGGGAATGGATCCCGGTGGACATGGCCAGCAGGCAGCTTGCCCAGGGCTCGTCTCCAAGTCCTCCCGCAGGATTTCGGTGGCACCACACGGGACACATACCCAGCAACACCGCTTATCTTTGCCGCCTTTTTGTACGTTCTACAACCATAATATTACAACAAAATGATGCAGCGCACACATGAATGCAAATTGTGCGAAATTTCTACGCGAATATATTACATTATTGTGATAATTTATGCAAAGTTAGATCCTCCGTAATTTTTAAATATGTAACTGGAATATTCAACAACATTTTCGTTTTCTGCGACTCAATGTAAAAACTTGACTCAAATTTAAATTTAAAAATAAAATAACATGAAACACCAGTAATCACGAAAAACTAATATCTCAATAAAAAATAAGCAAATTATTTGTAAGTTTTCTAAAATAGACTCGTGGATTGTATCTAGAACAAATCTTTATTAATTTGTTGGATACGTTCGTTGATGTTAACAAAGCCATATTGGCTATTGTCTGAAACTATACGATATCGATATTAAAGCAAACTATGGAAATTGGTAGTATTAATTTCACATAAGTTAAAGCGTTGTGAGGTCAGAATGTATATCCTCTATTCTCTATAGAATATTTACCTTATATTGCCCAGGACCACATGGTTCAGAACAAACCGATCTAACGTCGGTCAATGGACCGCTAAATTTTGTAAAAGCTAATGTTCCATTATTCCAATCACCAACCTGGAAGAACAAATAATTCTGACTTTAGAAACTAATAATATTCCTATTAGCAAAATTGGTCTTACAAGCGTGCGACATTTACATACATTTTCAAAATCGGGGAGACGTGAAATAAACTATTGTGCAGTAATAATTTGAAACAAACTCATTTCAAATTTCCAGAAACAGACGATCACAAATTATCTTCAAAAGTTTTAAGTAATTGAATGAAATGCATGTTTTTATAAATTTATTCGTATTATCCTTCTTTGGAAATTAAGTTAAGGCAGTTACAATTTAATTTTAGATATGCACGTAGTGTGAACTTGAACTATTTTAGAACAATATTGGATGGTCGCCAACAAAGATAGTTGACCACTTTGATATTATTGATCACTTTTAGAATAATTTTACTTCTAACTTTATGTCTTGCAGCAGATAAACATATATGAATCTTCAGTAACCTATATTTTGCACCAAGTATAATATGAAATGAACTTGTTTGAGGATGTAGCAAATAGATTTTGCTTCCTTTAGGTTATTTTATGTGATTTACCTGCACATAATCGAAAGAGCCGTCTTCTAAAAGCTGATAATTTACAATGTCGTACCTGAAATTAATTAAGAAACTGTAATTATACATAATGACTACACCGTATGCGCTTGTGTCGTATTTCTTACGAACTGCATATAATATATTTGAGCCTTTGTTATAACGCTAGATTTTAGAGCCCTTTTTGCAGGAACTTACTAAAAGTATAGTTCAAAAGATCAGCTAAAGTTTATAATTAGATAGATTAAAATACATTTTTAAGTTTGTTGGTTGGGTCCGATGTATTTTAAACATAATCATATTTTGCTTCTGATTTTTTCTGAATTACAAAAGAGTGTCCTTTTTTACTTTCTTTTACAGAGTAATAAGTAAGTATTGTAATCATGAAAAATTTCGAACTCGAGATTTCAACGGATATACATGTTTTGACCTTCCCTGAATCGAATGTGACTATTTTCGGAATGACGTCTGTGTGTCTGTGTGTGTGTGTGTGTGTGTCTGTGTGTGTGTGTGTCTGTGAGCGCTCTAGGGCCAAAACTGTCGAGCGAAAAATTATGAAACTTCAAACTTAAGATTTGTATACGGTCTAGATGTGCACCTCCTATTTTTGAAAAGAATATTCTAATCAGTAGTGCATGTTTACTCTATGCATTTTTTGTTCAATTTCCAGTAACACTAAAACGGCTGCACTTATGGCAAAAATAGTTATGTTCATAATGAAAGATGTTATTATTCCGCACAATTTTTGTTTGAAAAGTTTCTTCATAAATTGTACCAGTTATGAGAAAACTGCTACGATAAAACTCAAATATCTTATTTACGTTGCCATGGTGATACCTACACTTGTGACAAATATTACTATTTTTAAATCGGATCAACCATGAGTTACATCATTTGTTTCTTGTTTATTGAGAACAAACAAGCATTCCTTTGACAGTTATCTGTATGAATTAATATTTAAAATATTGATTTCTTATTAGAATACATTGTATCAGGTAAATTATTATAGAATCAATTTATATTATATATTTGCTGACATAATTAATTAACAATTTCAGAGTTTAACTGTGAAATTTGACTGTTTAAGAGTGAATACGATAAGTACTTCAAATTCAGATCCATTATAAATTGGTATAATTATCCAGTTATTTTCATTATATATTAATATCTATCTATTGAAAACTACGTAAAAGAAAGTTGAGTGCAGGCCACTCCAGATATTTTCATTTTGATACCACTCGGTATAACTAAGCATGAGTCAAATATGTTTCGAATGTTTTCAGTTCTTACGAAACTCAAGTCAAACAAATGCCAAACACGGCACACTTCTGTGTAAACCAAACTTCAAACTAATAATTGCATCAATTAAAAATCTATTATTTTAACAACAATCATGTCTGAACCGAGAATATTATTTTTTCGATACATTTTAGAACATTTTTTACCACTTTTCGAAGCAACACTTACAACTTTCTTCTGAGATATTATAGTTTTATTATGTTTGTTTTACGGTCAAATTTATTCCCAGACGAATTTCAACATAAATTATTTAATAAAGTTTACTGTTGTCGTAAACATTTTCCAAACAAATGTTTTTATAAGTTTTGTTTTATTCTAGTTTACTCACATGACAATTTTGAAGTATTGCATCTTAGAAAGAATGTAAAATATAGTTTTAGAACTACGAAAACAAAACTGCAAATATAAAATCCACTTTAAAAATAAGTTTCAAAGTATATAATTATCTCTCATTCTTATAATTGCATTATCAATCTCATAAACAAAATATGTCATCTTGATGAAACTTCTTTAAGAAAAACCTTCTATATGTTATTAAAATAATCACGAAATATTTTCTCTTTACAAGCCGGCATAGTTAAACAATTTGGTTGAAAAGATAAGTGAATTATGAGATATTACGACTGAAGAATACTTTGTTGCATTTCTTTTTCTACCTTTATCTGGGTTAAAAGAATAAAAATTATGTTACTTACCTTCCGGGCGGATCACCGTGTTTGTCAAACTCTACCGTCTCGTTGCCATAGCTGAAGGACACGTTCATGAGGTAGTTCTAGAAAACGAAAAGTGTAAAAAAAAATAGATGTGAACATTTTCACCTGCTTATCACGACGCAGAGCAGAGGCCGGACGTAGCTGGGAAAGACGGCGGAAATGTCTAAAAGGAAACCATTACGCCAATACGCCACCACCAATATATTTGTAATTACAGTTAGTTCTTTTGCTTTTTTTTGTCAGCAGCACAGCATTTGAAAAGATTTTTCAAACCGTATGTGATTTAATTGAATATCAAAGATCATAGTTGAATACGAGTCGTCTATAGAGAAGTAAACAGGCATTGATAAATTGCTCAATGAAATTTGTGTATGCTTCGATAGGTTCTTGTTTAATTATGTAATTACGGAAGCTTTGGCATAGGTATAGTAAGTTTAACTCTAACATGACGATTGTAAACCGAATTGGCAGTTCCTGGACATTTTATATATTATGTTCTGAATTACACATGGAGCATTGCCATAATACAGAAGTTGTGAAAACGCTATGTGACGTCAAAGTGACAAATGTAAACGTTGTGGTATTTATTTGTGACCAATGTTTGATTAATGCGATTATTGTTTGAAACTTCATTTGTTGATTGATAGGATATATGTTTTGTTTAAAGTACTCCGTTATGTATTCAGATATACATATTTTTGATAAATCGGTGGTATTGGGAACGTTGATGCAGATAAAAAAAATTAGCAACTTTGTGTTTTTGTACTTTATGAACTATAATATTTGCAAATGTAAAAAATATCATTCAAGGCCAATCCTTTCAGTTTACGTCCTGTGAATTTTATATGGTAGTGCATTTGAATTTTATTTTTATGCGCATTAAAATATAATATATAAACAAGTAAATGCCAAAACATGTTCACATCACTTTAAATCCAGTCATAAAATCAAGTGCAGAGCTTTTTGTGTTAAATATAAAACATATACATATACACTCACTCACCTTAAAGAGTGATCCATTGAACGGTAACAGTTGTGAACAAAGCCCCATAAAACCACGGCCGCATACATCCTGTTGCATATCATGCATGGCGTACGCGAGCGTATAGATGGCCTTGATCACAAAGCTCATTTTCGAGTCCTGTCTGTATTTGGTGTCATTCGACTTCTCACGACCTACATACAGGAGAACAAGTGTAAATAACTCCGATTATTTACAAACAATTTTGTGCAAACAGAGTATTCGTTAACAATCAGCCATGCGATCGAATTCATCTTGATTTTGGATACAAAAAATATAGGTATGCAGTGTTAATAAATAACATCTATTATTAGCTTATACAAAAATATCGACAGAAATTTCTATATGAATATCGAAATATTCCTCAGATTTCCAGGTATAGACATATTTTTTTGACAATTATTCTGTCAATATTCATACAATATCAATTCTATAGGGATATTCTCCGCTTCATATTGGAATAGATTATTTTTGATTGATGACTCTGAGTTTGTAGCACTATATTCTGACTTAGGGCATTTGCACTACCCAAACAGCACTCGATATACCATGTATATTATTGTGTATATTAAGTTTCAGAACGTCTTGTGTATATCCCCATGTTATAGATATTCTATAAGCTATTGTTTTTTTGTTTTAAATAAATTATATTTTTTTATAAGGGATCCAAATTTCTAAAATTTATAAATCAACTTAGATTTTTTACTTTTGTTGTTTTAGTATTTTGTTGAATATTTTATGAATAAAACAAGTCAGTTCATTATTGAAAATACCCCTGTAATTATTATTTAACAAAAAAATAATTGCGTAATTATAATTTTGCTTTTAATCACAACATGTTTTCATTAAATACATAACAAACATTGCCGTTTTGATTATAATTAACTAAATTTAGTTATTCAAATTGAACACAATTGCAAATAGCTCATGTTTAAATTAGGTAAATAATGTAAATATTCACAAAAAAAATCCTTACAGAAATTCCTTTTTCATATATTCAACTCGTAAGAATATCAAACCTAATAAAAATTGTATTCAATTCAGTTAGTTTTTATTCAACCGTAATGTGAATTCAGTGAAACATTCAAAAAATACAGCAACAAAAAAACATATCGTGTATATAATAATACTATGTGAATACCATCATCGGATTTCCTTAAAAAAATATACATAAAAATAGGCAATATTATACACATAATAAAAGTGCATCTTTCTTATTAGTATTTTAATGCTTCTTTTTTAAATAAAGCTATTTTTATTTTCTGATTTGAGTATAGGTGGGATATGGTTAAATATTTCATAATTTATTGAGAATTCTAGTTTATTCCAGGATTATCAAAAAACTCGCTCTAGATCAAACCGAGATAGACATTTTGTTTAAGTCCAACCTACTTTAGGTTTAGTTTACCTATATCTTAGATAATGTTAATTAATAGCATTGCTATTAAATATAAATGTATATTTGGTAAATATAATCCGAATGTTTCTGTACAATAAATTTGGGAATGTGGCCTGTATTATTTTAATGTGGATTAATGAATGCATCTATATGCAACTCTATTGAGAATGAAAAGCGGGTTGTACAACGTCCTTGGTGTACTGTACAACGTACACCAGACAAGCAAGTGAAAAGAGCTTAGAATAATAAAGGAAAACAGGCGAGAGCATAATGGAGAATCAAAAGCGGCAGTTATTGAAAATGAGATTAGCACCTGGGGCATACATGACATGACGTAGCCGTCCCTAATGTGACTTCCAATTACTGTTCACAAAATACACTACGTAGTGCACGTTTTTCTATTATTACAGCAGTCAGAACGCTGGTGCACGCAAAAGACAATGCGACACATGTTATATTCTGATACTTATCATAATTGTAAAGAATTTGCTGAAATTAGCTTTGTTATCGGATATTTATTTAGTCTCTTTGATTTTCACTTTAACTATGTCTAAGTCAGCTATGTGCAACATCCACAGAACCCTGAACCGAATAATGAATTGAAAGTACATCCGTGGGCCAGGCGTTCTATCTAAAATTTTCTATTTCACGTTGGGTAGTTGAATCGCCTGAATCTGAGGATTCTCTGATACATGTATTATTTTTTGCGAGCTGCGAACAATGTACGCGGCTCTTCAAATCGAACCAACGCTCCAGCGAACTTCTTACGGCACTATAAAATTTATTGTTGAGCATCGCAAATGTTTTCCTTCCAAGTTATTTATGTGTAAACATTGCACCGGTGTTGTGTATGTGTATATAGTATGCATATATGTATATGTACCACCCACCTTTCTATATGTATACAAGCTAAAGCATATATCGAAAATGTACAAGTTTATGTATTCTTGAATGTATTGATTGCATTTTCGCCACTATGATAAAAATAATATTGGTGTTTGATAATCTAATATTTATAATGCACTACTTCGAATACAAGAAGACTAGATCTAGAAATACATTAGGTAAGGTAAAGAATTTCACAAATATTTATGATATTTTTTATTCAATTTCAACTCTATCCAACTTTCCTTTGGTTTATTAAATTTATAAAAGTAAGCATGAAAAATATCGGAATAGATTCATCGTTAAATATATTTTAAATATAAAGTAAGTCGTGAAACTCCAACGATAAATTTTCGTTAAAACGTCCGATATTTTATTTCCTTCCGTAAGAGACAAGCTCCTAAGGGTATTTTTAAATTGCGAGAATAATTCATATATTAATTGCGCCGAAGGTTTAATATTTGTTGTTATATTACAAATATATTTAAATATTTTTAAATATAATAAACATTATATACAGCATAAATGGCAATTTATGTGTGCACAAGAGAATATTCGATCAAATGTACATATGCAAATTCGCCAGAATTTAATTTAATATACGCAATGAATTATTCAATGATGTGTTACATGCTGGTATATTATCCCGATTTGTGCAGTTTTTGTCAAATACCAATGTGTTGCATCAAACGATTAAACTCGACAAATATTATTTTTATAATATAATAGAAATATAATTTTACAGAATGAAGTTTATTTTTGATGTCCAAGATGATAAATGTCTTATTCTAGCAAATGACAGGGATGATAATTAAGGAAATGAAACAACAATTAAGTTGATAACTCGAACAACGAAAACTTGAAGAGTAATATATGGATTAAATGACAGGAGTAAACATGTAGTACTAGTTTACAAAATGCGTTATGTATTTAGCAGATATTTTAAATAAAATTTAATTTTTAGTTTGTAGTGTATTTCTGTTAAAATTTCTACTTTGAAATCTTTCATGATAACAATACGTTCGTATAAGAAAGTATTAAAAAATTAAGTATATTAAAAATTATCCTTCATTTTTATGACAAAATCCGTAATGAACTTTTGAAAATTAGTTACATAATTTAGATGAGGTTAGTACAAAATTTGTGAAATATCTCTCATAATGGATTTCTTAATTATGATAAATTATATTTCTCGTTTAACAAAGATGAGAAATATAACACTTTTTTAACAGATTGATAATTTGTTGAGGATATTCCGGCCGTTTCCATTTTGATGAATTAAAAATATATCAATCACTCTCGTACGCGCAGTCAACCGTAATATTTATTGATTACTCCAGCAGCAATTGGCAATAATAATTATTACCAAGCACACAGATAGGACAACGATTTCCCACACAGAAACCCACTCGACGGTGTCATCTCAAAATACGCCGATATTCAATTTGCACATTGTGGTTTACATACGTTGAAGATTGATCAATTACAGCAGGGATGGCATTACATCAAATTGTTGTGTACCGTTTTCGCCGCTATAGGGAATGTTTATCATATATTTACAATGCGTATACAAAACCTAATTTAAAATGCGCCACCACGTATTGAACTTATTAAATATATACATATATAACTATCTTAGTATCAACACCTTTCGTATATAGATATACTACTAAGCATTCTATTTGTGAAACACCCAGATACAAATAAAATTGAAGTAGAGTACATAACGTAACAGCATACAATTTCAATGAGTGTATATAACCTAATTTAAACTACATTATTTCGTACCGAACTTCTGAATCTGGCAGGCGTTAATTTCGTTCTTACACGAATTCAATTCCCACTTGTGGAAATACGTGACTTGTGATAAAATCATCACACCGCATAGTTCATTCTAGCATGATGATATTCGACAATTGAATTGTGTACACCCGCATTAAGTGTACTCTGATACCGTGTGCTTTTGACCATATTCTTGGAAATGCATCCGATTGACAAACAATAGTATGTATTGTTGTCGTACTGCAACTAACTGTTCGGCGTTCGGTACGTCTTTGATACTTGAAATCCCACAATAATTGTTAAGATAATTTGTATATTATAATTTCTTTTAATAAATCATTAAAATCTCCAAGAAATGTTCCATATTTTGGGGTCCTACAACTTAAGATTATGTGCAAATCGCTCCGATGCCTTCATCAAACTTCCAAGTATATGAGTTATACGAGACAAGAACTCTTGGTTAGAATGGATTTGATCCGAGAATGTTACAGATGCATGACCGAATACTTTTTGCTCTTCTGTACATCGTATGGCGAGCTAAAATAAAAAGCGCCAGCGTGGCGTATCTTCAATTACTGGATGTAAAAATTGTGTTGTAGAAAGGAGGATGTGTATTTTTTACTTGGAGATAAATGTGAAATTCAGCAATGGTGTTGCATGTGAATTGTGGCCGATATTATAAGATTAGTTGTTCAGCGGAGTCACGTAGAGATTTTAAATATTTACACGCGGGAAGTCAACCGTGCACGTCTTACAATAAAGTACACCAAAAGCAAAGTATACTCTTGTCCTCTATATTTCTTCATGTGCCGGGCATACTCTTACATTCTTTATGTTACGTATATTACGGTTACTTTGGCATAACAAATTAGAACTGAATCGATATTAAATTTTTAGAAAACTTTTAAACTAAAATATTTGTGGCGACTACATCCGGTAGGAACATTAGATACAAAACTTATCTAGAAAAATATATTAAGAAACTTTGTTTCGAAATTTGCGTTGTGACAATTGTTTATTTTCGTTAAAATTTCGATTATACGAAGTTTTGTGAAAGTCATGTGAAAATACACTGTGTCTGGACCCCTATTCTGAGTGTCTCAACTAAATATATTGACGTGAGATTTGAGATAACGATGACGTACCACTAGTGAGACGCGCATGTGAGATCTTTAGGGATTTTTCTGACTTCAAGTTTACAACACTTGTTACAATTATTATTTTAAAAAGATTTAAAATTACAGTAAATACAAATATTATATATATAATAGCCCGGAAATGTTTGTAAGTGAGTTTTAAACAACACAAATCAAGGAAAACACAAAATACAAAAAACACAAAGAGACCAGCAAAAGATTTCACAAGTAATAAATGGGTAACAGTCAGTTCAAGCGATTTCATTAATCTCTGCACTTGTACAAAGATGTCATGGCACACAACTAATAATCTCTCAATTTTCTCACTAGTAACTTTTCCCGTCTCACTACCTACCGAGGTAGTGAGATGAATTTACGAATTGATTGAGATCCATGACGTCACATCATGTTTACGCAATGAATCCAATAGATGGCAACAGCGTTTTTGAGTGAGATCTGGTTGAGTTGAGATACTCAGAATAGGTACCCAGGTCCCTGTTTTTATTCTTCCACTGAACTTGAGTTTGATAAATTATTGTTTTACTCTTTCGTATTGCTGAGTAGGGTACAGTATAGAAGCGTGTTCAATTTATAAAAAGACACTGCTATGTTAGCACAGTTTTAGGAATTCAACAGACATTGGAGTTTTTACTGAAAAACATTTGTTATACCGTTTAACGTGCTGGCGCATTATTTACTTAAAAATAACAAATCAACGACACATTGATGGCTACTAGAGAAACGGAATTGGATAACTTACACAATCTAATGAATCTACATGTCTTTTAGCTCGTTATACGTTAGTGCAGAAGAGCTATAGTGTTTGATTATATGTCTATAACATTCTCGGAAGTAAGAGCACAGAGTGCGGAATATTTGCGATTTATTAATTGGATTTAAACCCATTATTATTTGTTATATGTATATGATACTGATACAAATATATGTATATGATCCTCATTTCATATAAGAAATGATACAAAAAATTTAGATATTTTACTTTAACAGGATTTCCGCTATTGCCTAACTAAATCCTTCAAATTTTTATACCATACGATATAAAATTGACGCATTCTTTCTTAATATTAGTACGTAAAATGCACACAATGGCTGCAAGTACGCTAAATTTTATAAATCGGCCCCATCTAAAAGTTTGATCAAGCTTAACCTTGTTTTATTTTAAAAGCGCAATAGAAAAGTGGAAACTATGACTCACCAGTGCACTGTGGCCTTTCGTCGGTTGTAGTGTTGGAGTCCTCCGTGCCCTGTTGTGGCGGGAACGAGCACGCGTACTTTGTTTCCCAGTACTCCCGGAACCACGGGTTTCGCGTGTTGTTGTCGGGACGCAAGGACGAATAATATGAATCGAAGGTGTGGACATACGACGAGTGGATGCGAATCGAGAGACTACCGTGTGCTTCACGCTCGTAGCCTTCTGTCACGTCGCTGCGATCAGCCCAACCATCACTAAAATATTAACAAGAAAATTACACATTACTGATTTATCAAAACAATTAGCAAATTAAAAAAAAATAATGTAAATGTTCCTAGAAACCACCAAATAAACAAATTCTATGTGAATGACTTAACTAAATTTAGCGATTACAAATGGAGACACGTTGGTATTTTCATATTTAATTTATATTATATGTGTTTCTGTAACACAGCGCGTTAACATAATCACATGAGAATTCCTGTTTAAAGATGTACGTGATACGAATACGTGCCTAATAATATTTAATTATTATTTTAAGGATTATTGTCCGTTTCCCTGCCTATAGGGTATTTCTACAATCACAAATCTAAAACCATTGCTAACATGAGTGGATTGGTCCGGAGGAACACCGGATAATATCCCAGTGGACCGACAATTATTCCTTATATTTGGGTCTATATTGGTCTCCAAACTTTTTGTGTTGTTCGGCAGATAAAAGATAAAAATCCTGATATGGTAAATTAGTTTTGTAGATTGCGCAATATTATTTTACCTTTCTTATACGTAATGTATAAAAGAGAACAGTGTGATCACAAAATAATCGACCCCGAAAGGGTCCTGAATTAATTTTGTTTAACATACACATATTAGCATACTAAATTCTAAGTACTAAGTAAGAGAAAGTCCAGTGAAGAGCACTCTAGATTTTATTTTCAATTTCTAAAAATGCGTGAAGGTAATTATTTTGATGTTTTTCAATATTATGCTGATGAAAATAAATCAAATTTGCGATCACTTTGTCATGTCGATGGGATCATGTAATTAAATCAAGTTAATTTTTACCAGTTCAAAACACCAAAAAATTGCGTCGAAGACACCGTTCAGTGACTAAATACCTAATTAACTTGGCTGCCGAATTTCTCACATCAAACATCTATGTGTATTTGCAGCAGCTGAATCTGAAAGATACATTGAACTTCAGTCAACGAAATCAGTTGCTGGGAAAGTTTAAAATGTCAAAACATTAGTACGCCACCCTTAGTTTTCCAGATGAATGGATAAATGAAATTAGTTTTACTGTCGGTGAGTTTGTAATTTGACATCAATGTGTAGTTGTTTTATAGAATATTTGAAAGCGTAAAATCTCGAAATGTGTAAAAGTTGTGGCATGTGTGTAGCGAAAGTTTGAAATTTTAAGTTAAAATTAATGAACAACTTGTCAAACACAATGCATGATTATTGATTAGGTAAAGTGTGGTGTAATATGGGGAGTGTTAATATCCTTCATCAACTATATGGAGAGCTTATTGCATGTGGTAGACACCGTATCATCATCTAATATGAATATTTAATATAATAGTATCATATTTTGCATAAATACCCGTCGTACAATGGCCATTCCTCAAACATGACACATACGAATATGCGTAGTTTCAAATTAGTTGATCCCTCTGTGTTTGTCATCAAATAATGATAAAATGTTTTACATTAAATATTTATTTAGTGTTAAGTTTCACAATTTTACGTTTGACAGTTTCGGCTCAAGAGCATTTGTTTCAGGGAAAGTACAAACGTGTACATCCGTTGTGTAGTCTCTATTTTCTAAGGCATATACATATTTTCAAATATAAAACGTCTATAAGATTGAAAATGCAACGAAATCTTTTTGAGCTTCAATATTATACGTTTTCCTACAGTCAGACGTAATTTGGTCACAAACTACCGCGAAAGCGAGTGACACTACAACAAAGTAGATGAGTTTTATAAACATAAATTTACGAAATCAGGAAGACGTGTTAGAAATGCTTGAACAAATGCATTTTTGAATGCGATAATATTACACACATGAATTGAACACTGTGCATACTGTACGACGACCTAAAGAATAATTCCTTCTATGGAAAATATTCCACTAGAAAATATTCAAGTGAATAGAAAATGTTAAACCAAATAAAATAGGAATCGACTCATTTTTCATTGTTTGTTATATAGATTTCTTATACATTCAGAAAATGTTTACTTAAAGAAAGCAAGATAAATTATTCTGTAAAATATTGGAGAAAAACATTTTCATTCAACTGTCTATTCACAAAATGTTATTCAACAAATACTACATAATATTTGTAGTATTTAGTCATTTTCTTTTCTTCTCTGGAAGAATATAATAGGAATGCAAATTTGGCGAAATAGCACTCAAATTTATTACTACCGTAAACACCTGTGTCTATCTACATATAGAAGCAGTTAACGCGAAAATATTTTTCATGAATATGATTATTTAGATACCTATCGAAGTGGATTATAAAAATGTTGGAGTTCATCGTAAACATTTGCAAGTTATGCAAGCACAAATATTATTCCCTGTTTCCATATTCATATTGCTTTAAGCATTCTATTGAGCTTTAGAACTACCAAGCGTTGTGCGCAATAAAACAAAACAAAACTAAAAAATCTGCAGTGCCTTTATTTTTAAAATTACGAGGTATATTTTCGAGCTATATAAGATTTAAAACGCACGTCCTCTCGAAAATAGTCAATATCAACTCAAAAAAGCTAAAAATAAGTATTTCCGTTAAAATATCGAGTTTGTATTTATTCACGATTAAAATACTGCCTTTTGGACTGCATTCACAAAAGTAAAAAACTTTATTTTCATAGTTAGAAATGAATTCAGGTCTGCATCATTTGGTGCCTGCCTAGTGTTCAGCTTTGAGATCCAAGTCTGTGGAACCAAGCAAGAAAACGAGAAATTTCAAACAAAACCACAGATCGCATTAACTGCCGTAGGGATTCAACTATCTGAAGTAAATTTTTTATGTAGAACCGCAAAACACAGTTGTAGGTTCGTAGGTATTGTACAAACTCAGAGAGGTATAAGCGTGACAAGCGTATTTAGTTTATGAGATAAAGTCGGTTGGGAAATATGTAAATCCAACAAGCGAATTCCGCAATTAATATTTCAGGAAACATTAGTACACTTATGGCCCGGTGATTACGAATTGATAGCGTCGTAATTTAATAACTAGCGCGGGTGCAGACGGGGTTGCTAAATACCGTGCAACCTCAGACCTTATCTTTTCTAATTAGTTAATTAAATTAATGAGGGTGACGTGCCTTTTAACGGCACCACACTTCGTCACACGTTTTTCAACCTTGCCACCATCAGTTTTATAACCACTTCATTATGGGTATACCGTAAAACCGTCTTTTACCAAATAAACTGTCAAATTCACGAATACTCTACACTCTACTCTACAGGAATACTATTTATATAATTGAGTCTATTTTGTTTTCCTGTCGAAATAATGACAGGCGCAGATGATCCGTTTTATTAAGCTACATGCGAATCCATGGCAAAGTAAACAAGATATTTATAATTTTTCGTAGCAGTTTTCTTGTAACTGGTACATTTTTTGAAGACATTTTTCAAACAAAAGTTTTGCCTTATGCTCGATGTATAATCAATGTGGTTGAAATGAATAACTTTGAAAAAAAAAATTAATCCGAGAATATTACAGGCAACGTAGCTTTTCTGTGAGTATAAATAATTTATACATAAATATGCAAAACAGTCAAAATATACAAAAATTCATTTAGTTAATTTTGAGGTTAAAATTGATGATAAGATAGTAGGATTAATTAATATCAAGTACCTGTTACGTCAGTGAACATACCAGGTACTACTTGAGAGTATCACAGTAACTGAATGAACTAGCTAAATTATTATCAATAAACCAAATTATCGCACATTTATCGTTTTTTATTTATTTATAAAAATCAATCTGTTTAAAAAACAAGATTTGGTACGTACAACGCATTGATGCGTCCAGCTCACCTTATAGGTAAGATATGCGATGCGTGCAGAGGGTTTTAATTATAATGGCCTTTTGGTTAACAATTTGAAAAATTGTTATGGATATAAAATGTCTTACAATTTTTTATTATAATATAATATTTGAATTCAGGGCGACGAGACAAACACTTCTTGTTTATGACATTTTTTGATCCGAGAATCCTACAGTCACACGCCCGAATGCTTTAGCTTCTTCGGTACTTCGTACGGCGAGCTAGATGTTCCATATGTTTTTACAGTTTGATGTTTTCAAAGGAATTTTGTTAGCGTAATAAAATTATCTTATCCTTTGAGATGTAGTTATGTAAAGTTAAATTTTGTTATTTATTTTATTTTTCTTCTAGATTTTATTTAGTTTGAAATTGTTTTAACATTTGTAATAACTTAATCAATTTAAATTATACAAAACTCACTTAATTGGAAGGTTTTCTAATTATATTTTTGACAAGCAAATTGTAAATTTTATTATCAATACTTTTTGTAACCAATTTACAGGAACAATATAAAAATAAATAAATGATCAGGTTGCCACAGTACTTCCCTTTTGATAAAAAACAGGTTTTTAATAAAAAAAAAATTGTAATTTTTTATTGATTCATAAGGGTTATGTATGGAATAGCATATCGGGTAAATGGCCTCCACGGCTTAGCTGGCACATACGCACTCTTTTGTTGATATTTCCCATATTAGTAACACAAAGGCCACAAATTATTAAAAACTGTAATATTTGTATTTTCAAATTTGCACTATTTTTTTAGTATCTCAAAAAAATCTACAAATTGTAAGGCATTTTATATCTACAACATTTTTTCAGATTTAAAGCTCAAAACCCTAAAAAATGTTAAAATAATATAGTGTGATGGCTAGATTAATCTAACCAGCAATAGATGGCATTACAATCCTGTTTTTTGCTGATTTTATCCAAATGCGAGCTGTGCGCATAGGTGTGTTGGACCTAAGATTGTTTGATAAGGAATTAATTTGATCCGAGAATGCTACAGACGCAGGACAAAATGTTGTACTGCACTGTACTTCGCACGACGAGGTAAAATACACTGTGTTTATATGATATAATACATAGTGATTAATCATGCAGACAATTTCTAGGGTTGGTTTTGTCATATTTATATTGTAAACATTAGCATTAGTGAGTGCATTTCATGCAGAAATAGTTATATATTCATAGAACAAAGGCTTCACCTTTTTGCTAGTACTAAAGTAAATATGGCTATTGCATAAGAGAGACATTTTTTGATGACAAAAAATATAATACATTTTAAATGAAGTATTTTTCATTTTCTTTGAACTGATTAAATATTATAGATAAATTAACAGACCACAAAATGTCAAGCAATGATAGTAATCGAATTTTAGGCTATATCCATTAAAATCTTGCACTCAATCCCTATGCTTTCTTAATAAGAAAGTAAAAAATAAAAATTTTTAGCAATTTCAAATAATTAAATTCAAATAAAGCGACAGTAGCCGAAAATATTAATTTGATGTATATACCGCATGCGTTTCTCCAATTGTAATAGTGAGAAACTTGAGCCAAGTAGATTTTAATGATGTGAAAATAAAAAGAAAATGAATATGTGAAATATTAAACAAATGAAGCGCATATACGTATAACACCTGTAATACACTGTTCTGCATATACAAAGCAATAATAGTTAACACATAGAAAATAATGAGAGGAAGAGCAATTAAAACAGTGCATCATTAAAACGAAATAGAATTTAAAAACAAAGAATAAAAAAGCAAGAATCACGTTTCATTTGAATGGATCCACTTTTACTTTCTATGCTAATAATAATAAGTGCAAACCAAGTTTACCTACACCTAAGATTACTGTGGCGGTTCTGTAATACCAAGAGGCGTCATGTAACAAAAAGACCCACTGACCGACTAGAGTTAATTCTCATTTTGCCTGAAAGAGACACTGACAGCACGGTCGCCGCCAGCACAAAGGGACCTCTAAAGAATGCGAACAATAGCGAACTCAGAGGCAAATTAGATTGCTTTGTAACAGGATAGGAAAATCAATTTCTCCTAAATTTTATTGTGTAGGTAATGAATATTAAATATTTTTATACGATTTTGCCAGTCGAATTTAGAATTCGATAAAATTACTCATATCACAACTCATATACAAGGACAATCATTTTAAATTATATGACCGATGCAAAATTGTAATTTCGTTCTATTAAATGAGAATGATTTAGCAGTATTTTATGGAATTTATTTCATTGCTGTCAACTTTGAACATTAATTTACCTAAAATGCCTGGATGTTAAGCCTATGGTTGTACAAATTCAACTAAGAAAGGATTTGTTATGAAATGCTTACCACGCGCTCCAAAAGTCGAAAATTATGAAAAAATAAAGTTAAAATAATAAATTAGATTTAGAATAAACGCATGTGATACGCATTATACAGGAATGCTAGATACATATAACGAATAACGTCTAGAAACGGAACTCCTATGTAAACGAGCCTGTACTTAGTATCATTTGAAAATAGGTTGCATGAGATACGACAAATGATTAATTTACCTGCCTATGATGAGAAATCTGTTGGTCATGTTCAGCCTTGAGGTAGCTGCAAGAAGTCCCCGCACTGTCATCCCCTCGCAGAAGCACACAACCACACGTGCCCGTTCATCACTCAGAAGATTCCGGACCACTTCCTCAAAAGCTTCGTCATCGGCGTTACTGAGTATGGAATCTTCTTTCGCGATGCATACATCCGCTTTCTCAGCCAACTCACGGAACGCTTGTATACCAGATTGCCCATAGTTTTCTTTAACACACATTAAATATTAAACTAGTTTGAATTTTCAAAACCCAACTAACAATGATTACAGACTTTCCAAGAAAGATATCTGGTTGAAAGATTAAAACTTCATCCGCGTAGAACAATAAAACTGGTTGTTAGTTTCTTTTCACTAATTGTGAAGTAAGTAGTTTCATAGTTCAACGGTGTAATAACTTATATACTTTGTCAAATCTGTAACATTGTCGTTTTATTGATCGTTGCGAACATGGACTGTTTAACATCCTTAAAAAACGACCGATAATTTATGCTGATTTCGTGCCAGCTAACAAATTTTCTTGATGAGATGAACACTTAAACTAATTAAAGTTTTAAAAGTTTTAATGAATAATTTTACATAGATAATATGCGTAAAATGATATCCTTGGTGTAAGATAATATTTTGATGGTTCACGAAAATTTAACAGTTTGTCTAATAACCCATGAGGGCAAAATTACGAGAAAGACAAATTATTTATAGCACCATTCCGTTATTGATAAGTAACTCACATTATGATAATTTTGTAAAAACTGTTTTTACAAGGTTTACAAGCAATTATTATAATATGTACTGTGAATATATAATTTTATTTAAAAAAAAATGTAATTTTATTATCTAATGTAATTTATTTTACAAATAAGCGATATGTCCATTGAAACCATCCATAATAATATCTGTTTTGGATATAACTTGATTTATTACATTTTGACTACGTGAAACCTGCACACCGCAAATTGAGGAGCGATTATTATATTATATTATATTCTTTTCGGAATATTTATCACTTTTCTCTACAATTCGAACACTTACAGCTTAGTCAAGCCACTACCTTGTTTCAAATAAAAATGGAGTTATATTGTTCTTGTCGTGTACCCTTCAATTGGTAAATTTGCAGCTCACCTTCCATTATTGTACTAATATAATGGGGGCTTCGCGTATGAATGATTTTGATAACTTTACAATTTTGCTAACGCATACGATTGTTAGCATGTTTAAATATACCATTTTTGTATCGGCCACCAAACTTCCATATAACCTTAGCAGTAGTTTTTTATACAAGCACGTAGCGCTAGTGTTCATCAATATTGTTTACTACCATTATTAAAAACTAGCTTCTGACAGTATCGTTCAATATAGTAGCAATAGTCGACATATAGATATTTTTAAATTATACTTAATTACAAACCAGAAATTTGTAGAATATATTAAATAAAAATGAACACAACATAAATATCACATGCCAAAATATCAATGGAAATTTTTTAATGTTTCGGCACCTATAAAATATAGCTACATGGCCTTCATCTTATTTCTAATTGTCTCTCTCTCTCTCCCGGTGTCATTGGCATATATCTAATACTATTTGTTTTTTTGTTCTAATTAAGTATTCATATTTCAAGAGTTTAATAATATACACTAGTCTCATATTTTATCAATATAGATATTAACATAAAATAATCAAGAAATTGAAAACCCCCATTCCTTAATTTGCAAATTTTCAGATAAGCAACTCTTCCTTTTGTACGTTATGCAAATAACATATGGTAAGCTAAGAACCATTATTCTAGTCACCCTATCCTATCTCAATTCTAAATCAACGCTACCTACAAGTAAGTTATCTAGCAGCTTTGCGATTGACTTTTATCTATGTGCCCTTGGTAAACCAAAGATTAATTGTGTGGTTAAAATGGTACACCAAAATGTCTCACGTACATTCGTCGCATATTGGTGCACATAAACACATAAAATGGAAATTTGGATGTATGTGGTAATAAAAGTTCAATTTTCGGTCCGAAAATCTTTACGAGTTTATGGGTTCCGTAGGATGTTTGTACAATGATTATTTATGGCGTAACTGAAGCAGATACAAATATTGGGATATAAAATGTAAAATTATTGTTTTCAGATTTTAGATGGCATAGAACAGAAGATGAATTATATATGTATTGACCAAAAATATAATGGATTCTTTTTCCTACTTTTATTCGATATCTGAAGGTATTCGCACAGCGAGGGTGAACCAAAAAAAAAAAACTATTCTGATAACAGACAGACGACTAAGCACTGTAGCTCTTCTGTACGAAGAGCTAAAACTGGATCATCTAGCAATGAATCAATGAATGTATTTATAGTCAAATTATTTTTATTTCTGGCAAAATTCTATAGGAAAATTGATTACTTACCATCTGTATTGACGACAGATACGTATGTCCAATTGTGATACCGTACGATGTCTAAGATTACTTGCGCTTGGTAATAATCGGACGGTACTACGCGGAGGAAATAGTTGAAACGACTTTTGTCAGATAAATCCTTCGAAGTTGTTGAATATCCAATCTATTTTTGGAACAGAAACCAAACAAAACTTATTTAATCATATGCATATTATAATATTAAAATGAATAATTTAATCATAGAATGATGAATGAACTGTGTTCAAATAGATACGAATACGGGCATTTTATCAATGATGTATCTAACTATATTGACGCCAGAGAAATTATTTATGCAAATTTTACACAAATTGATATAATTTTCGTAAAAACTTTTTGAAATGTTTGTATACAAATCAAAACAGTTTAAACAAACAAATAATTAAAATGATATTCATTCACTCTTTCAATACTTTTATCTTCGTTTATAAAATACCATCATGAATAATTTTGTAAATAACTTGTTTTATGAAATGTGATATGATGCAAAAGCTTTTTGTACTGTAGCACTTTACAAAATTGTTATATTTTGTCTACAATTTGCACATTTTGTTTTCATTTTCGATAGAAAGAGCATTACTAGTCATGATACTATTACATGTTTTACTTAGTTGATTATTATCACAGAATAAATGAATATGTGTTACCTGAGGGATGTGAAAAAGTTGAAGGAGATTCTGAACCTGCAGGGCAACTGAACTTGATCCTGGTCCGATGACGCCAATGAGCGAGCCCCGAGTTCGGTTCACGTTTGCCAGTGAATTACTCGAGTAGTTTGCTGACGTGTTCTGAATCATAAAAAATACAACAATTCTATTTTGTGATTCTTTTTATAACCAATAGATACAATTGTACCTACTAGCTACTACTGACACGATTGAAAAAGGAATTACAGAGATAAATTAGGTCTGTTTGATTGTCCTACATTTTTTGTTGAGATCCATTAACGTATATGCAAAATGTTTTATCCGGTTCTCACTAAAGTAGTTTTACAATTTGCTGTGCAAATAGGTTTGCACAATTTTATTCACACCGATTTAAATATCATGTTTAGTACGGCTGGGCGCCCTCACTCTCGCCGGCATTCAACCGTAATTAACGAATTCGCTCCATTATCATTTATTTAAAGCGAATCAATGTCAAAATCGTATGCACACACCACGTGACGACCCACTCCACATCTCGCGATGCGCCGCAACTGTGCACTCTATGTGGTAATCGCCCGAAAAACAACCGTTTTATATTAAAAAACAAATAAAAACTCAACTCGAGTTTCCACAGGTTTGACGAGCAATAGTGCCTACCTCCTCGATATTGCTTTGTGTCACAAAACGTGTACAGGTGATTGGAAATTGAATTTTTATTGTCGTTTGAAATTTTAATTATAGTTTTTTTCCCTCGTTAACAAATATTTTCTTTTTAAAATTTATTTTATTTACACATGTTAAATTCAATATGCTTTACAGATTTCCAAACAATGCTACATTTAATCTCAAGTTTACAATCCATTGTCTTCTATTTAACGTTGTCAAAGTATAGTTAAACGACTAGTTGATAAAGTTAAGGGAATTAATGGAGTAGCGGTTATCAAATGAATTTGTTGCAAGTGATCAAAGTTACCGTTGGTGGATCTGATTGATGCCGAAACTTGGGAACTGCACGGGGCACTGACAGTGACGTTTGTAGTATTCAGACGATTATATTTGAAGCGAGTATATATTGCATTGTATTGTGTTATTATATGAAACCGAATACGTTAACGAAGTTTATCGTTCATAACACAACCCGGCTGGACGTCTTAAGAAAACATTTGAATCGCGGTGAAAAAATCATATTTATGAAGTTGATTGACAAGAACTGCCATCACAAAAACAGGGCGACTATTGTTTGAATAACGAAACTCGATCTCGAATTGACTAACACCATTCAATTTAATTCCTGGAAATGGCGAATGATGCAATTTTCATAACCGTCATGGTATTATATTGTGGTTTAGAATTCTTTTAATCAGTGTATAATGGTGACCTTTTGTCTGGTAATCGTATTTATTTACGTCACTGTTACATAATGTAGCAGCATGGCCTTTCTGCACCATTTGACGTGGAGTATTCTGCCTCAAGCACAAGCACACCCGGGGCTCATAGTTTAATTAATAACGCTGCATTAATTTGAAAATATTTCAATTAAAATTTCAACTAAGCGTGATTTGCGTGAATTTTTTCAGAAATTTTATATACCTTAGGTATGCTACATATTTCAATTAAATGAAATATTAAATATTGGCTAACACAACGAATAAATAGCATGGATATTAATTTTAATTATTAATAATTAAAAAAATACTTGTTTCAACAAAAATTCCACCAAAAATAAACGGTCGTGGGTCCTAATTTTACAATAATCAAAAGCTTCAAACGTTGTCCTAATCTGTAGGAATTTTCTACTTCGATTTCTATGTTGGATAGTTGTTATTATTTGACAAAATTTTATAGCACTTTTGGGATAAATCTGATGGCAGAATTTTGTATAAGTAAACATGGTATGGGTAGATATGGCAAACTTGTAAACGGTAACATAACTAAATTTGTATGGAACTGGAGACAAATGTCATTGGTTCGGTAGATTGGATCACCCGGGAATTGAAAATTTAATATATGGATCACCGGATAATTTAACAAAAATAGACATCTTAGACTACTAAGATATGTATGTACTATTTGGTGGAGGTGTAGAAAAATAAACAATACAAGTGTGATAGAGAAATATCAGTCAGTATTACTTGTTCGATTAAATTTTACTGAAAAATATCACAAATAGTTCAGCATTCATATTGGAAAATTAAATATTTTCTACGCCTGTAAGATAAATACTATTAGGTTTGGCTGAAGATGAAATAGATATCATCTAATAAATGAAATAAGAAAATCTCAATATCTCCAGATAAATTTCATTACGATCTAATCCGATTTTCAGAAAGGCATAATATCTAGATCGAATATTGAACTTCTTCATAAGTTTAATAACGAAAGTCACTTAATACATTGAGAATCTGCACCAGATAGAAGACTGATCCTCATTGAATAAATAATAATTTTCTCCAATACCGCCGCCATTTCTAATTAAGGATACGCTTTTTATTCGCGCCTAATGAACCGTAAAATTGGATTTGTTTTAGTCACACTCTGTTAAAGTTCGTTTGACGATGTTCAACATTTCATTTAACTATACATTTGAATATAATTTATTGATTTCTAGTCAATAAAAACAGTGATTATTCATTATATACAATTAATCTGAGCTATGAGAAAATATGGACAAGCTCACATCAGCTGAATTTTAAAATAAAACATGACGAAACTAATCTGAAATTGAAATTAGTTAAATTATTTTTGTATAGATTGTATCAAATGTGTTTTAATTTACTTGTAGAGCAACGAGAAAATATAATGAAAACTAAAATTCGTTGACGATAAAGTTTTAAATGGTAATTAGTCAAATAGATAAAACGTGTTTAATAAATAATAATACAAATAAAGTGTAGTGAATATTCATTATTTTGTAATGTGATAACCTTGAATGTAGGTTCATGTAGTGTAATAGTATATATATTGTTTGTTTTATTTTAATCTAGAAATACAATGGAATATCATAATATCACGAACAGACACACAATATTGCAATTTTTTATTAACTGTTTTATTGAATTTCAACAAAACAAATTTCAATCAAATTTGATAATCCGAATACATTGTTCGAATTAACAGTGTTTATGTTCTTCAAATTTCCGATAAATTACATTTACTGGAAATTTTAAATTATATATTTTAATTTACACTACAAGGTTAGGCCAATTATAACAGTGATTGGATTTAAACTGCAAGCGGTTTAAAATGGGAAAGCTAGCAAAATTGGTTCAAATTACTTTTAAAGGATTTTGTAACTTACCGTCCCACACACAGCAAAACTAGAACTAGCTGGTGAGATTGAATCGCGAATCAACTCGATGCTTTGCTGCAACGCCACAGGTGCATACCAGCAAGAATCCCGAATCTCAACGCCAAGCGTGATATTCGGCAAAATGTTCGGATTCTGATTGATGAAGTCCAACGTTTGAAAGGTGACCTCGACACGTTGGATACCGTAGATTTCACGAATGTCGCCGCACTGTAACGCGTTATGTATCGTCGACCGTTTCTGCTTCGGCTGATGGTGCATCGGAAGTAGAACGCCGATAATCAGATCACCGTTAAGGAACGCCGACGTTCGTTTGTCATTGTTCGGATTCGAACCGGTTACTGAGATGATTGTAACAACGCAAAAGATACGCAGCAAGCTCATGTTATTATGAGAACGCTACGTTGGTGAGTCTAGAAGACAGAGAAATGTCCGTAAGGTTTGTTGGAAGCCGGACATGGTTGATTCTGGGATTCTGAAACAAAAGATATATTAAATGTATGAGCTGTAGGCACTTGTTGAAACATGATTATTTAATAAGGAATAATTGAATAATAACACACGTGGTTGGTTTCAAAAATAAATAAATTGTAACTTAATACGTATTTCGGCTTTTACACCATCGTCAGAAGTGTCGGAAAGAAGTAAACTGCAAGGTATATATACACACAAATAAATATAACAGGTATGAAGGTTATAGACTAAAATTAACTTAATCCTAGAATAACCTAAGTTACAATATATACAAGGTATTACAAAGTTAAATTATTTTTGAAACCAACCAAGTGTGCTTTTATTCAATTATTCCTTATTAAAAAATTATTTAAAGGATCATTTTATTGGTCATACTTGGCACATAGACAAATGTGTAAAGGCTAAAGAGACAACTTATTATCTCATCGTACAGTTACGTACGTGTTATTATTTATTTCTTATAAACAATACTTTTAAAATCACTAACGTAGAATTGAAGCACTATAATGATTTATTGACTTTAGAATGGCCTCTTTGATCGGTTCGTGCAAGGAACCCCATTGTGGTAAAACATTGCAGAACTTTTGACAACCAACCACAACGTTAAATATTTTGATGGTATTTAATTTGCAAATATCGATTCTGCTCTAAAATGAATAATGGACCGTCACAAATGAAGTACACTGCAAGTGTCAGTTCGCAATTTCTTATTTAATTTTTTTTTATCGCAGAATTTTTCATAAAGATGAAGCAGATTAATTAAAAGATATGTTTTAATTAAACATCGCTTTTAGCATGATTGCGAGTAATTCATAAATGTACATCTTCAAACAAAATCACAGGTCTATTGATGTATTTAAAGTTTCATTAGATTGATTTTATTAACTGATTCTAGATATATGTTTGATGTATATATAAAAAAGTTTGAGATACTTTAATTTCATGACAATATGTTAATTGTAAAGGTTGGGCTTTATACAGGCGTGTCACTATAACAATTTTACAAGTCACAGCGTAGCACGCAATAGAATACTTATTAATCATATTTGCATACTAGACGTAAACTAATAGATAGCTCTGTATAAAAAATTAAATAATATAGATTTGGGTAGTTATTAATTTGATTATTATTTAAACATGTAAAAGTTATGTTCATTTCAATTTTGTATTAAAACTTGTTTATAAACATGTACAAGAATGAGTATTTTTTGCTGCTGATAATCTACGAGTAGCTAAAATTAAATTACCACTGTTTTAAGCGAAAACAATGAACAGAAACAACAGATTAAAAAACCCGCTGTAATACAGATTGCAAACTTAATCACGTTTAACATTGAATTATTTATTGATTTTAAAACTGTATAAATAGAAGATTATGCACCATTTTGGCACAAATACATCATTTTTAAAATTGAAACGTGTATTTCCGTTAAAATCTGTGTGAAATTTTTCGGGATTATAATACTTCCTTATATACTTTTGTATAACTTTCATTTAAATATAGTAGTAGTAGTATGAATATATTAAATATAATAACAACGAATATGATAAATTAAATCATGCTAAAATCAATTGTTTGTAAAATCTCATAAATTCTATATATATTTTGTTAAACCCCCCTTCATGTTCAAATGTAAACAAGGGGTGTGTACATGAAATAATAATTACGAAAAAAATAAACGCATATCGAAATCAGTGTAAACACCGTAGGATAATGTAAATTGTGAAACTGATGGAAAAATTTGTAAAATACTTGTAGTTGACAGGTCTACTTTATCAAAATAGATGACATTCTCTCATATTTATCCCAAGCACTGTTCAGTTACGATAAGAACTGACACGCAAAAATAAAAAACCAATATAAAACATTATAAACACCTGTAGGCCATAGCTGATACTACATTACGTTAAATAAACTTGCATTGTTCAGGATTCAAACAATAGTATGTCATCATCATCAATCTTCTACTAGTATTTCTCTGATTGTTGTATATTCATCCTGTACATCATTTTGAAAAAAAAAAAACAGAAACTACAAGTAGTGTATTTATTTTTTGTTTTCTTGCAAATTAAGTAGCGGGATTATGAAATAAACGATTATTAGATATTAACGGATTTAGCAAGATGTCTTGGCTCGCATTACTTAAAAACAACTAAGCACAACTATTAATGCGGAAACACCACACATGAAGTTGGTATCAATAAGTGCATTTAACAATCGTTAAATGTATCTCGTCGATGCACATTACAACACCGCCCCTAGGTATACCCATACATATGTATAGTTTTGTACTCTCAACTACTTGTTTTGAAACTACAAACAAAAAAAAAACTTTCATAATGCCATTCCATTCAAAATGTACATGGTTAATATATTAGTATATGTATTAGTTAAAAGTAAAATAACAATGTATACGCAAATGGTACATTTTTCAGAAACAAAATAACTTATCAAACTTTTTCTCCAATTCGTGTCCTTTTCGGGATGTGAAAATAACACGACTAAAGAAGCATTTCCGGTTGAAATAATCTTTACAAAAATAGAAGGTACTACTATACTTCTTTTTGTAAATTACGTGGAAACTAAAACTTGATTCAAACATTCTTGATCATATATACAAATCACCGAACCAGAAATTATGAAATATCTCACTGAAAATAGTAACGAAACATTAAAATTAGATAAAACAAAATTCGTGGCAATCATTTGAGATATTTTGTTTTGCTGAACATAAAATTTTACGATCTACGTGTCAAATTTAAACTGGAAGTAACGCTTGTCTTGAAATTTTTTAAAATTATACGGTTTTAATAGTTATAGAAGAACTAAAGATATTGAAAATGTTCAATCACAGCTGCCAAATTTTAAAACAAAATTTATTGCAGAGTGGAGTTTAATTTAGTGCGGTAATAGGTGTGAGATATGCGGTACATTTGTGAACGAAACATTTAGTGCCGGCCAATCATTCCTAACGACCGTATAATGTGATATATTGCAGCGACGAATCTAGATGCATGCATTTTGTTTTTTTTTAGATATTACGTTTATGCACTTATAGAGGAATATAAACTGTGCATTTACAATTACATATATATATAAATATATTGATATTGATTATAAGAAAATAATTTAAATAAACTAATAGGTTTTTAATATTGTAGTAATTTTATATTCTTATTAAATTTTTTCTACTCCTGAAGTCTGAAGACTAGCAAATTGTCAAAGACATATTATACATAAACAATGCAACATAAAACGCATATAAAATCTCACGAATTTCAAGAAGAAAATGTGCTATTAAAATATGCATTTTGTTTTATATATAGACCCACCATTTTTTAATATATATAAATAAAAAGGGTGGAACCAGATTTACGTGAGATTCGATATCCTTTATCAGTTTTATTGATGCGGAAGTCGCTGTTTGCCACTTGCATCTCCAACTCCCTCCATAAAACCAGAAGCAAATCCACCGCATTCTTGTAAATTCTGTAAATGTCTCACATATGTTCCACCACTCAAACTGATACACGTAGACACATTTTACACAATCAAAACATTCTAGAAATTCTCACCACACAGTAAAATTGTATGATTCCAAAATAACTCAACCACAGTCATTAAAATGGGAAATATTTTAAAAGTTTTACGATATTTTTGAAAGAACAAAGAGGCCAATTCGCAGGAATTTAATTTTTGCGTAATATCACTAATATTTGATAAAATATGATCTACAAATTAGTTTTCATCATATTCAGCGAACCTGTTTGTGTATGTTGCACGTATCTGGTCTACAATAAATTTTCATTTACAGAACTAAACAGTGATTTATAAATGTAATATATCGCGAACGTAGCATACACATTTGTGTTTATTATGTTCTTAAGATATTAGAAAGTAGCCAGAAAAATTGCTGAAAGTGCTACTAATAATATGCAACGATTCAGAAAAGACATTATAGAGCTTTACATATTAGCTTTCCTAAGTTTATTCGTCATATATTTCGTTTTGTATATTAAAGATACTTCCTTAATCACATCTGGCAATATACACAATCACGATACTAAATTCAAAGACTCAATATCTAAATAAATGGGATATAAACCATGACCATTTTCTTAATTTTTTTATTTAAGATATTTGACAATATTACTAAAAAATTTTACATCTCACCGATAAAGTTATTAATATTATTAGTATCCCATAAAAAATATTTTACTACGATACCTAAAGCATAAATGCTATCTGGCGTTCTGAATTCAATAAAAGATTTTATTATTGCACATAACTCAATCGAATTCGGAAAATGACAGAATATATCCTGCGGATCCGATGTGTTAAGGTAAAAAATAGAAGATGTAAATTGTAAAAATCTGCGTATCTGTACCTAATATCAAAGATTATTAATAGATTTAGGAGTATACTATTATTATTATTTTACAATTTCCTTAGACAATACGGTAACCATGCATACAATATATAAATTTACCAATAATTAAAATAATTGTAGTAAGTAAATGGTACGTTTTCTGAGAAAACTTTTCAATCAATATTTATAAGAAATTTTAGTATTTTCAACTTATTTATTTATCACTCTAAATGGTACCGCTTTTCAAATATTAAAATACATTTTATTAGTAACATTTAGAAATCTTCTTTCGGGTTACACACACACACCCACGCATACATACACGCATATACACACATACACACTTATATATGACATATATACGCACACATCTCGTAATAATCTCGACTATTTTTCATAATTACAATACTTCCTATGAAACGTCATCCAAAAAAGTAACAGCAAAAGTATAAAATAGATCATACAGGTCTTTTTATTTTAAAACAATAAAAAATAAAATATCATTGAAAACATATTATTCGCTTGTATACGAAATCTTGAGTTTATTTATAAACTAAACATGTCAAGCGTTATACTTACGCAATTCACATAAACTAATATTATGCGTGACAAAATATGCTTGAAGATTACAACGTCATAACCCCTTATATTTTTATGTTCTTGCTATTTTTCAAGCCGACCTAATTACGTTTGACCGGTCGAACATTTTGGCAAAACAAGTGCGGGCCGGGAAATCAAAACAGAGATGAATCCGAACGAGTTGTGTCTGGAATATCCGAATCGAAAGTGGTTCATTTTAGTCTCACTAATTCATTAGAGCCGATAATACTTTGTAGCCTCGTTTGCCCGAATTGGGTTTACGTTGTAGTATTTATGTTTGGTTTAATTCCGCTTTATTTAATTTTCTAGTACTTGACCGATTATAAACTCTTTGTGTTCGCAATACAAAATTTAGTGAGCAACACTAAACTATAATCAAGCATGTTTCAAATTTGTTATTACAAATTGCATTGCAGCCAACTTATTTTGAAATTATAAAAGTTTCTTAGTTTGTATTCACCTCATATTGATTTGAAGAAGTATTTATTCAAAAGCAGAAAGTTTTCTAGAAAAACACCGATGTAGATTTGAATTAAAAAAGTTTTGTTATACCCTTTGGAACTCATCATAATTAGAATATAGATGAATAATTATATTTTCAAGTTTACTAGTAATGGTTATCTTCAGTAATGAGAACATTGATTTTGACTAATTAGTGGTACTTACAGTAAAAGGATAGTTTTTTTTTATATATATTTCATTTCTTTTATTTACCGTACGAGGGGTAACGAAGTAAACAATGTTTTTATCAGTGTTTAAATGATAACAAGTTGATTTATAACATATGCAGTTTTATATACTACCTCCCATACATATTACTAATTAAGTGTTGTACTGTTCATATACTGACGTATTGATTATTTTTTGCGAATTTAGTTTCGTAATATGATTCACATAGGCTGTAATATTTTATTTTTAGTTTACTGTCTACTGTATCACGTTTATAAAACAATCGTAGATTGAGGTACCACTATATTAAGCTCGTCTTACGGTTTAAATTCAATGGAGAATAAAAGTAAACCTTTTTATAAACACTGATCATTATAAATAAAAGAAGAACTCTACAGCTCTTTTTGTACAAAACAAAAATAGATTTTCTTTTCAGGGATATGCAAATCTTCAAAAATTATTATCATTTTTTGATCGATAAAGTTAATTTTTTGGAAGTTCAGAGAGTTTGTGATGATGTGATGAATGTAAATGAACATGTAAACATTCATGTATGTTTGCTACATTACGCGAGTGCAGAATTGCACCAAAACGTAAGGCAAATTGACTCACGAAAATTAAAATTTGACAGTAGTCTTGGCAAATTACAATATCATACTGGTCATATGCTGATTATAACTTTAATTAACTTGGTAAAGTCCCGTCGCATTCTGGGTTAGGAGAGCTCTTGGCCACCGACGAATCAAATAATCAATTTAAATTACAAGTGTGAATGTTTGCTCTAATGTCCTATACTCATGCATAAGTTATAATATTATTAAAATATCGTTCCTATGAGTTTACTTCTGTTTGTCAGATTTTCTGTAAATTTGTATATTGGTTATGAAGTAAATTTAAAAATGTTCAATGAAAGGAAACAGATCAAACACAGAACCGCTATTTGCTGTAATTATTAGTAAAGTATTCTATTACTTTTTCAAAAATATTATTTCACTTCAGAAATACAAAAAATACACATTAAATTGAATAGGTATGTATCATACGATATTGAATATTGAGTAAATTAAAATTATTATAGATTCTAGTAAGCCTGAAAGAAATGTTGATTAATATAAATTTAACATGAATTCGCAACTGAATTGTGAGAAGTTGTATACGAGTCGTTCAGATGTTTGAAACTCAATTTGAACTCTCTAAACATCATTTCCAAAGCATTTAAAACTGTTCTTTATGCAACTGAATGCTGTGAATAGATATAGAAGTCCTTTTGTATTTCCGTACATCATCAAAAGTTACAAATAAACTTAAATCTACTAGGTAAAAAAGTTTTATCGAAACTGCCATCAACAAATATATTAAATAAATTGTTCATCTCACGCATTTATATGACATTTGTGATATTTTTCATTAAATTATAAATTAATAGACCTTGGAAACAACATTAAAACTAAATTTTTACGATAATGGTGAAAAGAGTTATTACATAAGCAAATAATACTACTTCGTAGAAGCCGCGATTATCAGAATGAAACGATTCAGGGGTAAACGAAGTATTTCCATAAAAGTTTGCAATAAATATGTCGTACAGTTATATCTTATCTTATCTTATTTAGTAAGAGCATTTATTTAATAAATATTCTTATTCGAAAACCATTTTACAATCGACAATAAAAAGATCTATCACGATCATCTTTGAACTAGGCTATAATCAATCTCGATCAACCTGTACCTATATATTTACCGTACAAAAAATCGTATTGTCAAATATTAGCTATTAAAATACCGGAAATTTCACATGAGATTTCAAGGAATAAAGGATTAAATTTCACATGCTCTAATTCAAACCAAGATTAATATTTTTCCGATTTTGTTTGTTCTATCTTTGAAACAAACCTCGAATTTAATTGCCATTTATAATTACAATTTGTGTTTGAAATCTGCGCATTTATACTCAGTACACAAAAAATTACGCTTCGACAAGAAAACAAAGGTTTATTAAAAAGTTGTTTGTGACAATACAAATAGTTGAATAATGCAATTCCAGGCAAGGCAAATATGATTTTCATGAAAATTAATTATAAACAAGTCGAGAAATTGTTGCTTAAATTAGACTCTTGACAAGTTTAATAGAAAAGAAATTTGAAAGGATTTTTCTGCAAGTTTTGCTTTGGTTTATTGTCAAGTGCAAATTACATTAACATAAAGTAAATATTTACGAATTTCTGTTTGAATTTGTCCCACTGAACTAATTTTTATTATATACTGTGGGGGTTTGTATAATTTAAAACTGATTTATTTAGAAGTTTTTCAGTAAACAAATTTCATTTTTGTTTAGATTACCAATAAATCAAACTATAAAAATATGTACCAGGAAGTGAAAATAATCAACTCAGAAATTTGTATGTCTAAGCCCGATTTATACGACAAACTTTCCTGTAATTTTTTAGGTGAATTTATTTATGGTTAATTTAATAAGTAAAATAGCTATTAGTTAGAAAATGCCTCAATTTGAGTAAAGTTACATAAAATTGCATTTCTACTTACTGTTGTGTTTTATTCTTTGGCAATGCAAGTCTAATAATTTATTTCTATTTAATCCAAATTTATAGGCAACAAAACTCAAGATACAAATTTCATGTATCTTCCTAATATTTTAGTTTTTCGCCAACAAGAAGCGTTCTATAAATTAAACACTCTCATTTGCTTAGAAGAAAATTAAAGTTACCTCTTAAAATGTAAACAGTAAAAATACACTTGTTCGAGTTATATGCAAATATTTCGCTCTCATTATTGTAATTGTTACTCACACTTTTTGCTTAACTCGATTTCGCGTTGAATATGTAATGCAATTTAAATAGTTCCAACATTGAACATTATGAAAAATAAAAAATTAAATTAGGAAACTTTTACGTTTAAATATATTTAAACTTTGAAACTACAGCAACGTTTATAATATTAAATGTTTACGAGTTTTCATTAATAAAATCTAATGCATTTCATTATAAATAAGAGAATTTAAATTTTCCCATACAATAATAGCTGTATTATTATGTGATTTCTATAACACAAAATAATTTTTGACGAAATATGTTTAAAGCATTATTGCGGATGTTATTATTTCTACTAGAGAAAAATTATAGTAGGTTACCAAAATATTTATACATTTTAAATAACTACACCGGATATTTCTTTTTAGTTCATATAGTTCAATTGACATCTTTTTGTTTTTATAAAAGTCCACTTGGTAATGTTAAATAAATATTTATATTTCGATATGCGAAGAATTTATCACAGATGACCGTTTCACAAAATATTATTTCAAAGAATTTTTGCACGACACATACGAATTTAGTACAACTTTATTATTTCAAATATATCATTTTCGTATAATTTTTTCAAATAAAATATGGGCTATTATATTAGAAAAGAAATGATGAAATATTTGTCACTAATACATTTGATACCCAATTTATAAGGCATCCAGCGCTAAGCCGTAACATCACACAATGAATTTAAAATGTATATAACGCCTCAAAAATATAATGGCTTGTCAGGGTCTATCTTAAGCTTGAATTTCATTATACATTTTACGGCCTGAAATAAGTTCAATATGTCAAAGTTGCTTCTAGTTTACAAACTCCGTGCATATTATTATATCAACATTTTTAGCCTGTCGTCCAGTGGCCGTCACTTAACTTTGTTATATTTCCACTATCTTTATATTATTATATTGCATTATTTTGTTTTAAATTCATTCTACGATTGCCATTAAACTCTATATATGGTAACTAGGGAAACGTAAAAGTAACATGGCTATTTCAAAGGTTTGTTAAGTGGTACATTTTTTGTAAAACGTATCTAGAAACTTTAATATATTCAACTTTTATATGAACTAACTCGTGCCATTTTCGAGATAATGATAAAGTTCCTTGAGTAAACAATTACTTCCGATAAAGATATTGATTTTAAAAATAGAAGGTGCAATTCCCGATACAACTCTTAAGTTTAAAGTTTCATAGACACACAGACACAGACAAACTCAAAAACACATAAATGTTTTTCAGGGATGGTAACAACGTGTATTTCCGTTCAAATCTGGAGTTCGCAATTCTCCAAGATTCCAATTTATCATAGTTCCTTATTTTAAATCAAGGAATTCTAAGACTCAATTTCAGAAGGGGTTTTTTTTAACTAAAAACATAGCCATGGGCTATTATATTATTATTTTTCATAAAATCCATTAAATCATTTTTATATTAAATAAATGGGCATATGTATAGATTCAAATAACTTGAAATTTGTAATCATATATCGATATCTGTCAATATGTAGGTATATTAATATAAATCAAAAATATTACAAAAGATAAGATAAGTTTCAATAATTTTTTTTGATAACAAAATCAGCATTTGCTAAAATTGACCATATTGCATATCATGTACATAAAATGAATATACTTTTCGATTAGATATTCCACCAAAACAACAAAGCCAAACTTAACAAAATTTAAATAAACCGTTTAAAAACAATTACATATTCTTCCCAATATAATTCATGATCAATTTAAACTTACATTTGGTCTTAAGCCATTTGTAAATGTGCAAACTATCACAAAAAGTGTGTTTCATATGTCACGTAAAAAAAAAATTCGCACGGATTCAAAAACTCACGTTCCGCCTATCACGGTTATCCGGACAACTTGTTTCGAACTAGTGGCGGACCATGTGCTTTTCGACATATAAATTTCGCGAGCGTCGTTGTGCGCTTATTCAGCCTGGCGCCGGCGCCAAAATGTTCGCGAACTAAAAGTTTTGCTGAAACTTGTTTCAGAAACATTCGAGAGAAGAAATTAATATCTATAACAATTCAACAGATTAGCTTCACTTCACACATTGATACCTATACTCTTACCAGGCAAATATACTCAAATGTCAATGCGTTTAGACTCACCTCAAATAATAATACACACCACTTTTATCACTCACTCTTAATACACGACATACTTCACTGAAAGATAGACCAAATGGTTATACGTTCTGAAATACAGAATTTAGGAAGACTGGTACTTACATAATATCCTATTTAATAAACGAACATAATTATGACACGTATCATTAGAACGCATCGTAACAAACATTTCAATATTATTATTTTAAATATATTTACTTTCTTTTACAGAGTAATAAGTAAGTATTGTAATCATGAAAAATTTCGAACTCGAGATTTCAATGTTTTGACCTTCTCTGAATCGAATGTGACTATTTTCGGAATGACGTCTGTCTGTGTGTGTGTGTGTGTGTCCGTGAACGCTCTAGGGCCAAAACTGTCTAACGAAAAATTATGAAACTTCAAACTTAAGACTTGTATATGCCCTAGATGTGCACGAATATTCAAACCGAAAGTGCATCTATGCATTTTTTGTTCTATCTCCAGTAACACTAGAACGGCTGCACTTATGGCAAAAATAGTTATGTTCATAATGAAAGATATTAATATTTCGCACAAACTTTGTTTGAAAAGTTTCTTCATAATTTGTACCAGTTATGAGATAACTGCTACGAAAAAACTCAAATATTTTATTTACGTTGCCATAGTTATACCTACACTTGTGGCAAATTTTATTATTTTTAAATCAGATCAACCATTTGTTTCTTGTTTATTGAAAACAAACAAGCATTACATTTTACAAGTTTATATATAGCTAACTTTTTAGTAAGTCAAGCTAAGGCAAGCATGGTTCTCAGGATCGTACCCGTACTGTATAGATAGTTCTAAACAATATAATCGAGAACTTCAAATGACTGTATAAATTTACTTCGTAAGTAATATTACTAGCGCCATCTCGTGTACATATTGGTGAGCTGAACGCTAGCTGTCAAATGTCAGATCTAGATCAGCAGATATGTGTTTGTTCAGGGGTGTTTATAACAATAATAAATAAAAACAGTTAACAATAGAATAATTGTAATGTGCAATGGCCATATACCCCAATTTTATAATATTTATATTTGGAATGGTAACAGTAACCGTTTGTGAAAATGGAAGTAGTGACAACTCAACGGTCTTCAATCCGTTGGGTCCATTAGTGAAGTGTTCATATCTGCCCGACCAGTTTATCGAATGCCAAGAGCCGGTCGATCACAAGGGGAACAAGACTGCAAAGGATGAGCTCGGTTTTGGTTGCGTGAAATTCGGTGGCATGAAATACGAGGATGTAGAACGGACAAAAGTGTTGTGTGTTGTGTTGGATGATATCGAATGTTTTGGGAATAAAACATTTTTTAGAGAGGGTTGCCCGTGCGTGAAGTACTCGGAACAGTATTTTACGACGATACTATTGTATAGTATACTGTTAGGGTTTCTAGGCATGGACAGATTTTGCCTAGGGCAAACGGGAACGGCGGTGGGCAAATTGCTCACGTTGGGCGGTGTTGGTATCTGGTGGATTGTTGATATTGTGCTTTTGATTACCAATGGTTTAACACCAGAGGATGGCAGCAATTGGAATCCCTATGTATGACATACAAAGCAACTATGTTCTTAAATAATAATGTGATATTGCACTGATTTTATCAGCGGATAAAATGTTCTTTATATTATATAAATTGTTTTTAATAAAAACGTTACGATTACTTATAAATATATGCTATTTTTAATCATCAATTATTACTTTCTTTTACGAAGTATTTAATAAGTCTTGTAATCATGAAAAATTTCGACCCTCCCTGAATCGAATGTGACTATTTTCGGAATGACGTCTGTCTGTCTGTGTGTGTGTGTGTCTGTGAACGCTCTAGAGCCAAAGCTGTGGAACGAAAAATTATGAAACTTCCAACTTAAGACTTGTGTATATGCCCTAGATGTGCACCTCCTATTTTTGAAAAGAATATTCAAACCGGTAGTGCATGTTTATACATTTTTTGTTCTATCTCCAATATCACTAGAACGGATTCACTTACGGCAAATATAGTTATGTTCATGATGAAAGAGATTAATATTTCGCATAACTTTTGTTTGAAACATTTCTTCAAAAAATGTACCAGTTGCGAGAAAAATGCTACGCGAAACATTATAAATATCTTGTTTACGTGTTGCCATGGATTCGCATGTAGCTTATAAAATCGGATCTCCTGCTATTTTGACAGGAAAACAAAATAGACTCAATTAGATAAATGACATTTCAGGATATTTCTGTAGAGTATTGGTTAGATTGATAGCTGGTTTTGGTTATATATATATCTAGTGACAACTGCGTAAAAGTCGAGTGCAGGCCACTCCAGATATTTTATTTTCGCGCCACCAGTCATGATAGGTCATATGCCTGTGCCCGAATATTTAATGAGTAATAGAATTTTGAAAAGCTTTAAAGCAGTAATTAGTTTAATTAGCGTCGTTAAGAAAAACAAATTGTTGTAACTTATGACATTTTATTTGACCACAAATTAAAAATTACATATTTAAATTTACAAAAGAATTTATCTATGAGTTTGAGTTGGGTCCACGACGGCGACCGAACGGCGCTACAACGTTGACGAATCGTCTGTTGTATTGGATGCGTCTCTTAGCACGGCCGGTCTTCTTCTTTTTCTTCTCTTGCTTTTCAACTTTTGGAGTTTGTCCCTTTACCTTACCTAAACAATAACATCGAATACACTTATTAAACAAAAATATAAACATTTATACAACAAAGAGCAAGTGCCTGTCCAATTGCAGACGCATTCCCAAGACCAAAGACTCAGTCTTAGAAGAATACTAAAAATGAGAATTAACCGGACTTTTTTTTTTCAGCTAATAATTATATGTACTCGTTAGAGTACAATGGGATTATATAGTATATAAAAAAAAATTAAAGTACTGAAACAGATTTTATTACTTTAGATCTTTAAATATTTGAAACTCCGATATTAACAGATGGGCCAAAGGTGCAGTTTACACTGTAAAGAGATAATGGGGTAATAGAAAATTATAAATTTGATATTTTGTATGAAGATTTCTATAATGTAATCGATATTTTTATAATCGAAAACATCTCAAACATTTCTTATACTATAGCAAGCATTTAGGAAGGTCTTTATTAAAAAATCATAAAGACCAGCTGGAACTTGCAAAAATACATATTGAACTATTGCTTTTTGTAAAAAATCTTGATTACTAATTTATGTAATTTACTTTAGAATTGTTTTTTTTTACTGTGGACAAATAAATAATAAAATTGATATTACCTGCACGAGCCAAAGATCCGTGCACTTTACCACCAAGAAGTGGAATGTTCAATTCCAAACTTGTGGTAGCGTATTCGGAAACTGGGCTCTCATCGGATACTGGGGCACCGGCAGCGAACAAGCAGAAATCTTCGCCGGAAATATTTTCCAGCAAGGCGATTTGTACCTATCAAAAGGAGACAATTTAAACTGCGGAATATAAAAAAAAACAAAAATAATAATAATAATTTTGAAATTCTGTACGAAGATTTCTATAATGTAATCGATATTTTAATAATCGAGAACATCTCAAACATTTCCTATAATATAGCAAGCATTTAGGAAGGTCTTTATTAAAAAATCGTAAAGACCAGCTGGAACTTGCAAAATACACACCCGAAAATGCACCTTACCACCAGCAGAACATTAACCTCTAAAACCAACCTTAATTTGCCCGATCAGCTCATTCCCTTGGCATTCCAAGACATGTTGGTTTTGTCCACGAATGTGCAACTGCATTTTGAATGCTGGAAATACAATAACTCAATTAAATAACTAAACGACTTCGTCAAAAACATGTGACTAATGTCACATAATTTACAAGACATATGCAACATGTCTTTAACGCATCAACAAAAACAAAATAAATCCAAATGAATCCCGACGAAAAACTAAATATTACTCAAACTATATTAATAGTTTTATTACTTAAATAAATGAAAAACACTGAAACATATACTCACGTTCTACAACACACCACTGTAGAAGACGTAAAAGATGGAGGCTATAACTGTTTTCCGGTTCCGGCGTAATTCTTCTTAATCTTCTCACTGAATTGTCAAAATATAATTTAACCTCATTTTAATATTTATTATTAGTGCATTTTTAAACCAAAATGTTACGAAATAACAGTTCTAATATGTGATTAATAATAAACTAGTGCAATATGTCATTACCAATATTAAGATTACAATATTTTAATCATAAATATTTATCCAATTTTACTATAAGTACTCGATTATTATCGGTCAGTAAGGCTTTATGCCAAATTAAAAACGATGAGAATGTGTTATATATATTTGATCGAAATACAAAAGTGTTGCAACGCGAGCGAGCTGCCTCAGCGAAAAATGTGAATGTTTATGATTATGTAAAAGATGAAGTAGGATATAGATTAGCCGATCGCATATTTGATATTAAACGAAAGTTTAAACTTGCTGCTGATATCGGTAAAATGCAATTGCGATTGAACATTTCAATTTATTAATAAATAGTGCAGGTTGTAGTAGAGGATATGTTTCAAAGCATATTCTTCCCGAATCCGTTGAAGAATTAATTTTATGCGATACTAACCAGCGGAATTTAAATCTCGCTAAAACTCAAGATGGAATCAAAATTCAAAGGAAAATTCTGGACGAGGAAAATATACAGGTAGAATTTATTTTTAAAATGTGGCACTTTTTTATTTATTTTATTTTTAGTTTGAAGAAAATTCTTTGGATTTAGTTGTGTCAAGTTTAAGTTTACACTGGGTAAATAATTTACCGGCTGCTTTCAGTAATATTTTAAAATCGTTGAAGGAAGACGGAGTGTTTTTAGCATCAGTGTTCGGGGGTGAAACGCTCTATGAATTAAGGTAACGAACGAATTTATTGTATGCTTACTTAATTTAATCAGTTCCACCTAGAATGATATCCCTGCGATATCGCATAGACATTAACACGTTATGTCCTCGTATTAAATGCAACAAACTGTCGTTCTTTAGATATTGTTAAAAATACAACATTCCCGATTTTTACAATTATATATTTATAAAGTAGGCTTTAAAATAATTGTTATATATATATATATATATATATATATATATATATATATATATATATACATGTAGGTAATTTTTACTTTCTTTTACAAAGTAATAAGTAAGTCTTGTAATCATGAAAAATTTCGAACTCGAGATTTCAACGGATATACATGTTTTGACCTTCCCTGAATCGAATGTAACTATGTGTGTGTGTGTGTCTGTGAACGCTCTAGAGTCAAAACTGTCGAACGAAAAATTATGAAACTTCCAACTTAAGACTTGTGTATATGCCCTAGATGTGCACCTTCCATTTTTGAATAGAATATTCAAACCAAAAGTGTATCTTTACTCTATACTTTTTTTTTGTTCTATCTCCAATATCACTAGAACGGCTACACTTACGGCAAATATAGTTATGTTCATAATGAAAGATATTAATATTTCGCACAACTTTTGTTTGAGACATTTCTTGAAAAGATGTACCAGTTGCGAGAAAACTGCTACGAAACATTATAAATATCTTGTTTACGTTGCCATGGATTCGCATGTAGCTTATAAAATCATCGGATCATCTGCTATTTTGACAGGAAAACAAAATCGACACAATTAGATAAATGACATTTCAGGATATTTCTGTAGAGTATTGGTTAGTTTGATAGCTGGTTTTGGTTATATATATAAATACATATATCGATATCTAATGAAAACTGAGTAAAAGAAAGTCGAGTGCAGGCCACTCCAGATATTTGCTAATAGATAAAAATAGTCTAAGCAATTTGAAATTTGTATTGATTCTTAGTATATATATACTTGTTTAGAAATGACAAACTTTGACAAAATGGAAATTTCGTTTATTCTTGAATAATGGAACGAAAACACATTCCGTATATCGGTACTCGAGAAATTTCGTCAAATTTAAACATTTATATTCTATCGCATAGTTGGCTACGACCGATTAAAAAAAATCATATTCGATTATGATCGTTCTTAACGAAAAATAAATTATGCACTAATAAAAATAAAAATTACAACCATTACGATTTAAAATATATTATATAATGCGTATAATACAGATTTAAAAATTTGAATAGATCATCGCTACAGTTAGCTGAATTAGAAAGACGCGGCGGCATAGCGCCTCATGTATCCCCATTTACAGAAATAAGAGATATCGGTAGTTTACTAACCAGAGCCGGTTTTACAATGCTCACAATTGACACTGACGAAATGGTTGTATCATATCCGACAATGTTTGAACTTATGTGGGATTTAAAAGGTACGATTGCAAAAATACTTAATATCCAAAGTAACATTTGAGTTTTAGGTATGGCAGAAAACAACGCTGCACATAATAGAAGTCTTCATTTAAACCGCGATTCACAGTTCGCTGCTGCTGCGATTTACCAACAACTTTACGGTAAGATAAACGAGGAAACTGGTGAGAAAATGATACCAGCTACGTTCCAAATAATTAATATGCTGGGGTGGAAACCGCATTCATCGCAACCCAAACCTTTGGAGCGGGGTACAGGAGAGATTTCGTTAAAAGATTTATATCGCATTGACGAGATTGTTAAGGAAATAAGACCAATAAAACTGGATGATAAATGAAGGATTTGTTGTAAATTAATAATAATGTTAATAAAAATTGCTTTATACAAAGTATTTTACATATCATTTCTACTTGATTTAAAACATATATAGCTAATGAGGCTTTGGGGTGTGGCCGTCTACATAGAAGTTTCTTGTTGCTTGCGGTAACTTCAATTCCATTCCTTCGAGCGCTTTTGTCAAAATTATCTGGCATCCTAAAATATGTGTGGGTTTATTTCATACTAGCAAAGAATTAGTACTAATGGTGTATAATAAATATATATATATATATTTTTGCCAGGCATTATATATGCAATTACGTATCGACATATATATATATATATAATAAAAATATGATTCAATTTTTTTTCGACGTTGATGGTTGACTAGAATAACATTTGTGGCATTTCCAGAAGAAATGGATTCCAAGTAGTTTTAAATTACCTAATCTCGAATTTTCCTTGAGAAATGGTGCCATATCGAGTAAATCATCTTCTTTTTCTTCAGAAGCTGGCAATTTATCTAAACTAGTATTGTCTACGTAAACATGGCAAGTGGTGCACGCTAAAGATGCTTCACACGCACCTTCCATTGGTATACAATATCTATGAGCTAGATATAAAGCATTATCACCTACTTTTCCTCGAATTGGTATTTTCTCTCCATTCTTTGAAACATATATTATATTAACCCTATCAAACATAATATAGCATATTAACATTTAACAATTCCAAAGAATTACGGGGGCATTCACCTTTAGCGGATTCAAAAAATCGTGTTTTTTTTTTTTTTGCCGAATCGGACACTTTGAAGTGTTGACTATAGGTTTCTGAAGCCGTTTTTCGAAATCCGAATTGGAAATATGTGAAATTGCGATTTAAACAAAACAATGTTTTTGCTCAAACACGGCGTTTTCGCGCGCGGCAATCTGAAGTTGAAACTTTAAACGCGTTTTTCTCGAAACCATATTTGTTAAATCGCGCGGTAGAATATCTCGACAACAAATTAACCGATTTAACTCTCGATAAGCGCATCTTAAAGGCAATAAAATTCTCTAGGAGTTGATCCTCGCCGAAGTGTGTCCGACAATTGTTAATATTTTTTAAGGCCCGCCAAAGGAGAAAAAAATGACACTTTTCGTACGATGGTCGCCATTTTGCTAATTATAGTCCAAATGGACCACCCGAGGGTCAATTCTTAGACAATTTAATATACTTTAAAAACCATATTTCTTATTTTTTTTCAAACAACTGGGACCAGAGTTATGCTACCGCGCGCCTAAATTGAGCTGCCCACTTTGGACCTGGACATCTTCGCCGGGGCTGAACGTACCCGACTTTAAAAAATACCTTATTAAAGAGAAAAGTTGAATAAATACGATACGAAAAATCGCGTGCCTGTGAAAAAAATGTTATAAACAGCCTTTTTTTTTGTGCTCTAAAGGTGAATGCCCCCTTAAACATCTTACACTTCATCTTCGGATTTCGGATCCTGCCACTCGTATTCACCGTGTTGTAAAACTACAAAAAAAATAGTAAAATCGTACAAAATTTATTAAATTTCTTGCATTACCTAATGATTTATGCACTTTTCGAACTTGCACAACACTTGTTTTCCACGTTTGAAGTTGTTTGCGGCATAACGTTGATTTAATTAAATTAAAGAAATTATTAGATAAACTTAAGGCCATAGTGAACAAAATTAGTTATATAACACGAAATAAGAACGTTTAATATGAATCATTATGGATATAAATGTTAGTTTGCAAATCAAAGATCATATTTTTGAGGTTATCTGTCTTCTGTCACTATTTGTAAATCTGTATTACATAGGGAAAATTACATGCCGTTTTGTATTGAACAAAGCTGGAAATATACACGTATTAAATTAAATAAAAATATTATACACATCTACTATGCTTAGTTTGTACGCAATTATTTCATATGTTCTAAGTATATTAGAAAAAACTTTTCTAGTGTAATGTAGGTTATTCCATCTTTGTCACTCGACAGTATCTTTGTTTGACAAATGTGGTTACCAAAAATAAATTTCTTGGATAATCTTTTACGTTAATTTAATTGTTTAAATAAAAATTCACAATGGTTCTCATGAGTACTATGAGGCCCATATTACAAAACGCTTTGATTGGCAGTATGAAAACGTTAGGTATGATCAAATGAATATGTGTTATGTAACAAAACCTCAAATAATGAATATGTGACAGTTCCGATCCGTAGTATGTCTGGCCATGGCCCCCGATTATTCCCTTTACAGCCTACGCGATGGCAATGGAACCGATTTAAGGATTTAATACACATGTACGTGATGGTTGGCCTAATTCCGGTTACAGCTGTTGTTATGTATGCGAATATATTCGTTGGTCCAGCGAAACTCACCGAAATCCCAGAAGATTACACACCAAAATACTGGGAATATCAGCAAGTCAGTTATGTGACATTTTTGTTTTAACAATGACTCTGATTTTACGCTCGTTTTAGCACCCAATTACTCGATTTCTGTTGAAATATGTGTTCCACAATCCACAACAAGAATATGAAAAGTATCTGCACCATATTTTCGAGGAAGATGAGACCAGAAGATTGAGGTAATATACTGTATTTTATTTTAACATACGACGGATGCTTTAAAAAAATTAAAATAGTGTTTATTTGAGTTAAATATTTTTTTAAAAGCAATTTTTGCTGAAACTACTGTGAACGGGCGATAAACTCTTCGACATAACGTATTTTGTATGCTCCAGAATAAATTAAATTGTGTTAGTCACGTCGGTTATCGTAAATTGGCAATGATTTTTACTTTCTTTTACGAAATAATAAGTCTTGTAATCATGAAAAATTTCGAACTACGGATATACGCATGTTTTGACCGAATGTGACTATTTTCGGAATGACGTATGTGTGTGTGTGTGTCTGTGAACGCTCTAGGGCCAAAACTGTCGAACGAAAAATTATGAAACTTCAAACTTAAGACTTGTATATATGCCCTAGATGTGCACCTCTTATTTTTGAAAAGACTATTCAAACCGGTAGTGCATCTTTACTCTATACATTATTGTTCTATCTCCAATATCACTAGAACGGTTAAACTTACGGCAAATATAGTTATGTTCATAATGAAAGATTAATATTTCACACAACTTTTGTTTGAAACATTTCTTCAAAAAATGTACCAGTTGCGAGAAAAATGCTACGCGAAACATTATAAATATCTTGTTTATGTTGCCATAGATTCGCATGTAGCTTATAAAACCGAATTATTTGATATTTTGACATGAAAACAAAATAGACTCAATTAGATAAATGACATTTCAGGACATTTCTGTAGAGTATTGGTTAGTTTGATAGCTGGTTTTGGTTATATATGTACACATACATATATATATATATATATATATATATATATATATATATATATATATATATATATATATATATATATATATTTATCTAGTGAAAACTGCTTAAAAGAAAGTCGAATGCAGGCCACTCCAGATATTTTTTATAAACGTATGCAATGTTTAGTTATGAAACTACTCTCGTACACGATCGCGCTGTTTGTAGTGTGACCATGGCCTTTGAAAATATATATATAACAATTTGTAATGTTTAGAACTGTACAGACTTTAAAGGGTTAAATTTATAATTGTACATTTAGATGTTTAGAAAAGGAGATCAAAAAGAAAATGGCTGAACGACGAGATTTCCAGTCGTACTATTATCGACCGGTTCTTGCCAAATACCATCGAAAATCTAAGGAAGCCCACGACTATCTCGACAGCATTCGGGGTGATTAATTGGGGCAGTATTTTATGTTTTAGTAAATACTGTAGTATGGAATAATAGTGTTAAACAGCAATTGTAATTAATAAAAACCTGTTAAATATATCAATTATTATTTATTAAAAATACAGTAAGAAAATAGTTTTCTTGTTCGAAACAGGATATGCCAATATATATAAAACAAGTAATGAAAATGCAAACATAATAAATAAATATAATACACAGGGTTGTACTAGATCTTAAAAATTGAAATGCTATTTATCTAACAGTTCCATAACAAACAAGTCGGACATATTTTATAATAATTAAAAAATATCCCAGTATATCACAATAGGCCAGTCCAACCCTGATAATACATTAAATTTGGCTTTCACTTTTATCTTTCAGCCCAATAGTTTCCGCTTCTTCTATTGTATCCGGAAGTTTTGTATTCAATGTTTCCGGAAATAGTAATACTAGTAAACCGGACGTCACTGACATTGCACCAAATAATATTAATGGCAGAGATTCCATAATGGCAGCCTGTAAATTAATTTTCATTTACACCCTGATTTTTTTTTTACATTAAAAAATACCGATTTTTAATCAAACTCACCAATAATGGTGTTTGTGGCGCTACCATTGAGCCCGTTCTTCCGAACATTGAGCATGTCCCCAATAAGGAATGTCTCAGTGATGTTGGAAATAATTCTGTGCTAAATACGTAAAGTACAGTAAACGAGATAGTAATTGCGAATTTACCGACCATAAATACTCCTAAACGTAGCCACGGTGTTTCTAAAATAATAAAACATTATTTAATTTACAATAAACGGACGTAATTCTGATTACCACTTACCCGTTGGAAGAAATATAAATGCCAAACATGCAATTCCACTCAATAAGAGTGATCCACATAGCGATATTCTTCTTCCAAATCGATCTAAAATTAGGTACGTTGTGAAATACCCCGGTATTTCAATCAGAGCAACCGAGATGAAATTCAGGTACATATTGCCAGCAACGGCAACCGAATTCAGTGATAATCCATAATAAACAAAATTGCAAGTGACCCAGCAAAACGAACAATTCGCTAGGCGCAACAGAAGCGTTGGAGATTTGAACACTTTTCTCATCGGATACTCTTCTTTAGTGTCTTCTTGTTTCTCTTGCGTTTGATAAGCCAAACCATTTAAATCGTCTTCAGACAGTTCGATGTTGTTCGTTTTAGCTGCATTTCGTAGAATTGTTTTGACGTCTTCGGTACGACCTTTTGCTAGCAGCCATCGAACGGATTCAGGTGTCAACCAGAAGAGCGCTATTAGAAAGATACCGGGGAAATAGAGATAGCGCAGAAAGACACGCCATGAGTTCGTGGACCATGCTACAATACCAACAATAGATTCTCCGATTGCATAACAAGAACTTATCAAAGTGCCACTTAAAACACGTTTATCTGGTGACACTAATTCTACACCTGTAAATAATAAATAATTATAAATTAATTGTTTTTCTTAAGTGCAATTGATAATGATATAATAAAATAAGTTTAAATAATTTAGTAATCAATGATCAAATATTAGTATTCATGTCTTTGATGTGTAATTCTTTATCTGTATTTATTTTAATACAGCAGATAAAATGCATCATACGTGTAATATCATTTTAAACGTCGTGTCGTGTATTCGAAATTATAGTTTTAAATTGTTCTTGCCAAATAAATGTATGTATTGCAGTGCAAGTTAAAAAAAGACATAAGGTAAAAAAGAAAATCCTACCAAGAATAAATCCTGAACTATAAGCTCCTGACCCAACAGCCGGATCCAAGAACTCCAGGAATAAAAACCACAGATACGATGGTGCAATCGATCTTAACAATCCAACAATAGCACTTAAAACTAATCCACCTAACATAAGAAATCGCCTTCCGAACCTAAAATTAAAAATTAAATTCTAATTATATTTAATCTATTTGTGTCTTAAATAATTTACCTATCTGATACATATCCAGCAATTGGTAGACATACAAACTGACCGATATTATTAACGGTTCCAACGAGTGTCAACTTCCATAAATTGTTCTCGCACATTAAATCGAACTATAAAAAAAAAAAAAAAGAAATTGAATTAAGAAAATAAAAACAACAATAATTTGTTTATCTTTTATTTAACAAGTATTGTGCAAGGTTATTTTTTCCCCTTGTTTGGTATTTATAACAAACCAAGCAACCACATCAAAACATGTTGTTAATAATATAATTACAATGAAGGACTAAAACCTTGGTAGCATTTTATTCAGAAAAGGATGCCACTAAAATTAAATTGTCAAATGTTTAACATAGACATGTAATTTGAGAAACATAACACAATGAGATCCTGTCATTTAAGATAATTCACAAATTAAAAAATAAAATGCAATAGGTCTTATTCCTTTCTTCTACTTTGGTTTAATTTTAAACCATATCGTTTAAATATCTTTGTCTATATTATTGTCATATTATAAATTCAAATTAAACTACTTCATTGTTCAGATATAAAATTATCTAAATAATAAAGTCAAATGCCAGTTACAAATAGAAATTATATGAGCCACAATCGTATTATAGATTTATAACGATTAGTTGAATGAATAACTCCGTTGCATTGAATAATAGATGAAGGCTTGTGGTTTACAAATTACGGTATTACATACATAAAAGGTGTTAAATTTGTTGAAATCAATGCTGATCACGTATTGTTGAAAAACTTACGTCATTGAGAATTGTCACTTGGTCAGTGTCAAATATGAAAGAATCACATTTTTCTATCACACGTTGATCGAACAAGGTTGCTGGGCACATTTGCCCAACAGATGTTGCATTTGAGTTAGATCTTCGTGCATATCGCTCGCATCGACTTGGATGATTGCTTCGTGTTGTTGGAATTGCGTTTAGCATCCATGGAGGGTTGTACACTGGTTCTGGAGGATCACATTCTGGGATGTGGCATCTATAAAATTAAATGCGAATAATTTTTAAATTTAAAAGCCAAAAACAATAAAATAGTTTCCCTAAATAAATGCCTCATCACTTTTTATGCGTTTTTTGGTGGCGTGCCGAAGAGTTTCTTGCTTATAATATCTGTATAAATCAGAGGTCCTTGATCTAGAGGAGACAGTGAGGGTTGCATAAGTTATTTCTTATATGATCAAAATATTTAGTTCGTTTCTAGGTCTTTGGGTCAGGGGTACGTGAAAGCTTAAGTCAACCAAATGGGTATGCCGGCTAAAAGAAGGATATATATGGTTTAAGTTTTTGTTTTTATTTTTTAATCAATAATAAATAAATATGAGCATGCACTTTAAAATTTCAGTTTTTTTTTTATTGTAAATGAATATTTTTAAAATGAAAGTGAAGGTTACACCCTACTTTACTTTTACTGGTTTAATGTCTCGGACAGGCGTGAATAAGAGAAAAACTTGTTTTTATAAAAACTATATTATATAATATTTTACAATTATTTCCTTTTTTTTTTAACTTATACGAAGTAAAAATGAAATTATGATTTATTCGTACTTGAAATACGGATACATACGTTTCGTGATTTTCTGAATTAATAATTACAATTTCCGCGATAATGTCTGCTTGTGTATCTGTGAATAGTTGAACGTAAAATTAAGAATATTCAAATTTAAATTTGTGTATATAAATAAAAGTAATTTCTTTTTCCGCAAATATATACAAAATTGTTTGTTAGATTATTTTAACAAATAGATAAAGTTAAAAAAATCGTATAATTACATTTAATTTATGTTCAAAAATAAATTATAATTTATCTTTATCTAACAATTTGTTTCAATACAATAGTAATCACTATTTTGTAAGCTTGTTAATTATTCGAACTTTGCATAAACTGTTCAAAATTAATTCGAAGTTCGAATATGCAAATATAATAGGTTTTCATATTTAAATTTTATTTTTATTAAATGTTTTATCATAATTATCTTCGTTAACGCAATCAAAAGTTATAATTTCGTTTGACTTTTCGTGAGATATAAGATGTATAATGGAACATTTCGCTTCTGAATAAGTTTAAAAAATATTTATTTATGACATTTCTATATTAAAACAGTAGTATTAAACACGTTTATTCGCAATCAATTCTTCTTTATACAATTTTGTATAAAAAGAACAAACACCTTTTTTAAGGGTGAAGTACGATTTATTTAATAGAGGGTGCCCCCCAAATGACTAGTGCTTAGGGCCCCCAACGGTATTAATCCGGCCCTGGTTAACCTACTACTTATATAATAGAAGACAGCATATTGCAATTTAGATTGACAAAGTAGATTCGCATAAATTATTAAAATAATTCAGGGTATTTACAAGCAAATGATATGCACTTGTGTGAAGGATTACGTAAAAATAAATGACGCTATTATTAAGGAATTCTTCAGTAAACCACAATTATAATTAACATTTTTCTACAGTAAAGTCGCAGTATACTTAAATCTTACATAACTTTTAGAATAATAATCGATGAATATAATTAATAGTAATATATGAAAAATAGTATGTTATATTTATAAATTACCTGTAATCAAGATTCCGTGCAGTGAAGATGTAACTGAGTGTAAAAAATGCAGTAAAAACTATAGGAATGGAAATGAAGATATAGTTTTTCACTTGGTATTTGCCAACTTTCTGTCCAAGTTGTTCGAGGATCTTGTCCAAGTTATTGGACGCTGTTTTCTCGGTAGACATTTCTGGGAGTAGCGCTTGGCCGTTCAGCGAGCTCCACGAAAACTTTTTCCCTAATAATATTTCTTCTAATTAAAAATATGTATTTGCTAATTCAATAAATCTGTTCATTTGAATTGCACTAACTTTCTCGAATTCGTTCGTAATGCATATTTAACATTTAATTTACTGTTCAATAATTTGTTGGAATATATATATATATATATATATATATATATATATATATATATATATATATATATATATATATATATATATATATATATATGCATCCCAAAGGCTTTTTTAGACGGAAATTGAACTTGTGAAAATTAAAAGGAATTGTGCGAATTCAAGGCTTGAACAATTACAAGAAATATAGATAAATTCACACGGTCTGCTAAATTTTCCCACGCTCAGTTATCACTAATTCTATTGTATAAATACATATATTGTAGTTATGTGAATATTAATATGTACGAAAATTATATATTATATTTACACTTATTGAACAATAAATAAATGTTGAACAACAAATATGGTTAATTGTTTAAAATTAATTTATATGTAACTTTTTATTGTATTAAGTGCAAGACAAACAAACAGAATATTATGTAAATTACATTCTTAGATTTAGATTATTAAATGTACATGTTCCTAATTTAGCAATTATCCGTGCATAGTTTATTAGTAGGCGTGATTATTTATAATGATTATTTTATAAAATTCGCATAAATAATAATAACTCATGCAATTATCAGTAATAGGTAAATAATTAATTTATAGTGATAAAAATGTTAGTAAAACGTATTCCTTATCGATCGTTAATATTTACAGATTTAAGGGGCAATTTAATTACTAATATTAAAAAATATATTAATTTGATTTTAAATTTAATTTATATAAACAAATTATTTACAAATTTCAGAACACAATCCATGCAAGTATCAATGGCAGTTTGTATTTTTTTGGTGTTGAATTTGAATATGCATTTTATATCCTGTATTGAATGCGAATTGCTACTTCAAGTGACATGACATTGAATGCCGATTCTTTTTTTTTTGCTTCTTGATTGCACTTTCATGCGTTATATTTGTTGTCGCCCAATGAGTGAATTTAAAAATTATTTGTCCAGACAAGTTTGGCCCTGGCCCTAATCGACTGTGGGCATCTATTTTTTTGTTTTGGTAAAATAAAATTTGTTTATTTACAGCACGTTCTTTATTCTAAAAATGGCACTAACTTAAAAAAATGTTAATTGTTAATTCGACCCTGAAATGAGGCGATCTAAATACTTAAAAATAATTAAGCACAGGTGGTATAAACAATAATAGGAACAATTGGTATTAGTAAGTATGCATTGTTTACTTATATAACTAGATTAATTTACATTCGTGCAGAGATCATGCTAAGTACTTTTAGAATGATACCTGTAATTTGAAAACAATAAATTATTTAATAATTTTTATGTTTCCAAAGAGGGGGCCGTAATCAGCACGACGAGTAATATATTTCTAAAAATAAAAGTGGTACGTTTTAACTATAAATCAGTCGACGGTCATTTTCTCTAGGTAAACAATGTCTTTCAACATAGAAATATTTCGAAAACAAATAGTATCATCATTACGACCTAACCTAAATTCGCACGCGCCTTAAATTAGGCAAATTTGAATTTTATCCCAAATATAAATAGAGTTTAGCAAATTTAACGATATTCAATTTAGACAATATAGCTCAGACCCCAGAGTATTCCCAAACTATTTTCAAGGAATCTTTTTATTTATATGTTTTTGTCGACTCTAACCAAACATACGCATGCCCTATATTGCGTGTTTACACGCTATATATAGCGCGTTTCGGTATCTGGAGAAGTACAATTGTAACACAAAGTTAAATACATAATATCCCATAAAATAAAAACAAAATATATTATGAATATAGCCAAAATTGTCTAAAAATATTCAAAAATTCTAGAATTGTTGCTGAATGTATAAGGCATCTGATTGGTTGGTATGCATTCAAGGTTAAGTTTTCAATATAGTTTGAAAATTTCACGGATTTCTCCTGTAAACTTGGTTGCACTGTATGTGGTTCCTGTTTTATCTCAAATAAAAACATATATTTTTAAATATCTATGATTAGAAGTAGCAATCGGACTAGATATTATCAAAATTTTATTAGATAAGCTATTGGGTTATTTATTAAAAAAAAAAATTAAACAAATATCATCACGCCGTTTCCCAAATTAAGAGGGTAACAAGGTGCGCTACTAAATAGTAACATATACACCGATAATGTATTATCAACGTGCTTGTATCATTTGGGCGCCAAATTCAAGTATTATAGCAACATGGTCAATTGTGGAAATATTTAACAAGATTTGAATAATATTTAGTACGATTATTTGGGTCTTTAAATAATTGTCTAGGTTTAAAATAAAACTGGGTTAAGCAAACTTAATTTAAATTATTTTTAAATCTCGCCAAACTACAGCATCAAATAATCTGCTAGTATAAATGTAATGTATCAACAAATATATAACATTTAAAATATACATATTTTTTTGAAATATTCCTACGAGTGAAAATGCATGATAATACAAAACTTACCGCTCATCTTGAAGAATAATAATAATAAAAAATATATATATTTACACGTGATTAAACTTAAACGTTAAATCTGAGCAATTTCACTCTTTTGTATTGTTAATTGCACGCATCATTTCACACAAATATACAACAAAACACTGCGTTGATCGCTGCCAAGTCCCAAGTCGAGCGCGTGTTCCGAAACACAGAAACACAACGTTTGTAGCTATTGTAACATACTATTGCTTGTGCTGGTGGGCGTCTAGTAGCTTGCTTATCAACACATTGATATCAGACGCACGCGGCTTGTCAAGATTAGCACCGTCTATCCCTCGGTCTTTCCCATACGGCGAAGAACGGGCCAAGGACCCACAGACACACACAGGACGACTGCATATACCTTTTAAGAATATTAATTTTTGGCAGTTTATTTCTTAGCTCGCCGTTTTGTCAGTACCGTCTTTACAGTTTTATCGACCTGAGGTCCATCAATATTTAGATGTCTTAATTCTAAATATTTTAAGAATATTTTACATTTTTAATTACCCCTGTAACTATTAGAAAACTATTACGTTTTCTGGAGGCGAAATAGCTTAACAAACAGTTATTAAATAATAAATCCTTTAGGACACTGATTCTATGATGTATCTAGATTGCACTGAATAGAAAATGAAATAATATGTGAGACTATTGACAACGGCATATCTAATAGTAAAAAATTATATCAATTTAAGTAAATATCATCAATTAAGGGGTAGATAGTTCGGTAGCTTCTTTGTATTTAAATGTTATATTAAAGTTACAGACGAGCATTACAGTACTGTGAATATGACAAACAGATGTTACTAAAATAAAAACGCTTTTTTCTACACATTTTATATCTTTGGTCGGGTGTCATTTTACTTGCTCAGAGTTCAAAAACTAACATCCGTTATTTCGTAAAAAAAGGAGAACATATTTAAATTGTTAAACAACATGAAACATTGTTGACTGATTTAATCTATTGAGCGTGTTGATCGCGTGTTTTAATTTACAAATAATCAGTCATATATGTATTTCCTTCATTTTAATAGTTATATCCACTGTAAACCAGTAAAATGCTATCAAAATGTGATTATAATAACAATTCATTTCTATTTAAATATTTAATTGATAGACATAACGAATAAAAATCTTAAAATAACTATTGTCTTATTGAATATATTAAATTTATAAAATTATAATTTAGAGGTGATCTTTATTTAGTAACAATCTGAAAAAAAATTGAGTACACCAAAAATTTAGTATCATTTCTAGAACTCAAAAATATTTTTATATCAATAATATGGATCTACGACCGATATATATATATGTATATATATATATATATATATATATATATATATATATATATATATATATATATATATATATATATATATATATATATATATATATATATATATATGTACATTTTCGGAACCCGGTTGATATTAAACGAATCTTTGTGAAAAAAGTTTTTTTATACTGAGAATGCTACAGACACATGACCAAATCCTATAGCTCTTATGTATATTTCGTATGAGGAGTAAAAAACTAACATTGAGGAAATAACAATAAGTTGGCCTAGACCTGACCTAGAGTGCTACTATTGAGTAAGCACAGTGCTTCAAGTACACCTAATCATGCTTCTAATTCTAAATAAAGTAAATCAATATAAAATATATGTATAGTAAACAAGTTTTATGCACTTGCACTTGAGTAAATCAACTTCTGACATACTTTTAAACATGTTTTATGCAATCGAAGTGCAGTGAGTTGATATTGATTTTTAATGATTGACATAATTACAATACATCAGAGAATAAATCAACACCAAACTAGCACCAAATGGTGTATTCAAAACGAATCAAATAATAATTAAGATTAGAAAATTATAAATAATAATCTAGTTTGAAGTTTGTATTATGACAAGCAATGCTAACACTCCAAGCAACAAAATTAAAACCGTGTATTATAAATATTGTTGTTCTGAACGTTAACTTTATATGTCATACAAAAAACTGGAATTATTACTTGTAATTTCTAAGCTTAATTACTAATTGTTCCGCTGTGAATACACAGCTTAATTGTTAATTGGTTTTAATTCGCTAATTTAGTACCGTAATGAACCATGTGAACTGCATAGAATGTACGTGCATTGAACAAGTTTAGTAAGTTAGTGTGGATTGTAAAGTTCTAAATACTATAAAAGAAAAAAATTTCACACAGTAAATAGTTACAAAGTAAATCAGACGAATTTTCTAGAATCTAAATGTACCTGATGGTTTATTTTAATTTAAACAAATAATAGAAAATAAACAAAATATACCAGCAAAAATTAATTCGTTGCATTGTTCTAAACTATTATTTGTTCTTGTTAATTTTATTTCTGTGTGCAGTTAGAAACAGAATATTTATTGCATCTTCATAGTTAAATATTAACATAAAATAATAATCAAATGCAGTTATCATCAAATAAATAATAAAAGATTACACAATATAAATAAATGAATAATAAAATAATAATTTGTGTAAGTTAGGAAGTATCACAGATGATCAAAAACAATAAAATACAGTTCACTGATTCACGGCAAATTTATGGAAATTAGTAAATTTTTATATTGATGCTCGTTATAGAACAAATATAAATCATACATGCATATTTTAAACATTTTTGAAATTCAACTCTATATCTCATGTTAACATGTTATATTAACATTAATCTTAACCTTATTCTAGTAAAAGTAGCCTTATATTTTTACAGACACTGTAATATAAATTCATATAAAGTGAATAATAATTATGATAAATATAAATTTCAAATATATAGAATGTACGTTTTAAATATATTCACAATAAGGTGATAATTAATTTCAACTTCTTTGATGCAAAATTTATAAAACATTGTTTTATACATTTAATTTCCAAATATTTATTTTTGTCATAAAATAAAGAAGGTAGTAAACTTATTTTGTTTATAAAAAATGGCAAATGTATTAGAAATTAACAAATGTTATGGAAGATATGAGAATTATGTACGTGCTGAAATTAAATTCCAAATAATACAATAACATATTTTAAAAAATTATGTTAACAAAGTTAAACGAATTACCGAGATACATTTATTTTTCATGCCTTTGTTCTACATTTCTGATAAAATAAAATATTTACTGACGCATATAGAACACAAATAGTCCTTGAAAAAGAAAAAAAAAAGAAGAAAAGTTAAGGAACGGTTTATTACATATTATTTAGATTTAGGATAATTAATTAAGATAATAATAAATTATGAAGCATATTATTTAACTTGCAGAACAGTAAAAGAACTGTTGTTGTAATCTGTAACACCAGAACAGAAATATATCTATTTTATTTCTGTACAAATAAATATTTTATATTTATATACATAAAATATAAGTGTCTAATTAATGCCATTTTCATTATAAATCCATACTTTCGATTTTGTATAAATATAAAATACTTTTTTCTTTAAATTGAATTTAGAACAGAAAAATGGGGTAGTGGTGTACATTTTGAGTAACATATCACCATAATTCTTACTTTATATAAATTTAAAATAATTATAAACTCAAATCGAATTCTTTTTATAAGAAAAATAAACACCTACAAAAATAATTTATTTATAAATAAAAATGAGACGTATGTACACAGGACTTGTTCTTGTTACATGCACGTGTATAAAATGTTGTATTTATAGACTATGCTAAACATACGTTCCTATCATTAACAATTCAAAATTTTCATTTCATTTAAAAAACATTCTTAGTAAAGTAATTCCCCTGTGAAATATATAACCAACAAAACATTCAGGTATTTTACAGAACTGTTTTACCGGCTGTACGATTGTGTGTTTGCGACTTTGCGTGGTTTGAATGAAATGCATTTCTGATAAATAATACGCTTTAAATAAAAACAGTATGATGAATTTAATCTGCCATTAAACGTGAATAAAATAACGATATGTTGAATTTACAATGCATGCGCACGATTAAAAGAACTCTCCTTCCAATCAAAACTAGAACATGAAGACGTAAACATTGTAAATTTGAATTGTGATTCCTCGATTACTTGTCGCTTGATTATTATACAATTGTTATTAAATTAATAAATTATTACATTCATGTGATATGAACTGGTAGTTTTGGCGTGAAGTGTAAATCAAGACTTTAACATAATTTTTAGGTTAGCTTAGTTAAATTTGATAATTATTAATAAGAAACAGTGCTAATTGTTATACCAATTGATACATAATACAAGATGAGCCGTCGCAAGAAAGTAAAGGTATTATTTGTTAAGAAATACTTGGAATTACCATTTTGAGGTTATATTTTGTTTTAAACTTTTAGGTGGAATTCAAGGATAATGAAGGAAAATTCAATGTGCCTGAAGAAGAAAACGCACCCGAAGAGAAATTAAAGTTGAATGTATCTGATAAAAAATTAAATACGGCTGAATCGAAGAGTGCAACTTCATCGAAAGCAGCGGCTGGCGGTGTTAAGAAAGAAATTTCACCGAAAAAGGAAGGCGATCTAAAGAAAGAGGAGAAGGATGAAAGAGACGAAGAAATGGAATCGGAGCTTGAAGATCCGGCGGTGAAAGATTTTTTCGGAGGTTTAGAAGGTGCAGCGTTCCAAAGTCGGATGCCCTACGATAAAATGATCTCAAACGAGGCAGCTTGTTTTCCGGATATCGCGCAAGGCCCGCTGCAAACAATGAAAGTTTATTTACACATTCGGAATCGTATCTTGCAAATGTGGCTTGAAAATCCTAAATTGCAGTTGATTGTTGAGACGGCTGCGACTGGGATCGAACCGCCATATAATAGTGATGTGCCGTTGGTGCATCGAGTGCATGCGTTTTTGCAGCGCAATGGCTATATAAATTTCGGTATTTTTAAACGATTGATACCAATACCGTCGAAAAAATTCGGTAAAGTTATTGTCATCGGTGCTGGAATCGCTGGGCTTGCTGCCGCACAGCAAATGCAACAATTTGGAATGGAAGTCATCGTGCTGGAGTCTCGCGATCGAGTCGGGGGCAGGATTGCAACGTTCCGAAAAGGCAGCTACATTGCGGATCTTGGTGCCATGGTTGTCACAGGTAAAAACGGTTTTCACCCATTGGCACACAGCAATCGTTGCTGAGATTTCAACCGATATACCCTGAATCCGTTTTTTTTTTATCTTATTACAGGACTAGGCGGCAATCCAGTGACAACTCTTAGTAAACAAATCGACATGGAACTGCACAGAATCCGGCAAAAATGTCCCCTATACGAATCCAACGGGGAAACAGTTGACAAAGATAAAGATGAAATGGTGGAACGTGAGTTCAATCGTCTATTAGAAGCAACCAGCTATCTCTCACATCAGTTGGATTTTAACTATGCCGGTAATAAGCCGGTGAGTTTGGGCCAAGCATTGGAATGGGTCATCAAGTTACAAGAGAAACATGTGAAAGAAAAACAAATGTTACACTTGAAATCGGTGATTGCAATGCAAGAAAAATTGAAAATCAACCAGAATCGATTGATTGCACTTAAGGACCACATGAAAGATGCATCTCAGATTTATAAAGAGATGGGCCAAAGTACTGAGAAACGAGACACGAAGACTGAGTTTGCTTATCGGAGTCAGTTGAGAGATATGCACGGTTGTGTTCAAGAATGGGAATTGTTGCTGGAGCAACAAAAAGAAATTGAAGAGAAATTGCAAGAATTGGAAAACACTCCTCCAAGGTTTGTTATTATATATATTATTATATATATATATATATGTAGAATTTAACATATATAAAAGAAAATAAATAGGTGTGATCGTATCCATTGGTTGTTGGATAAATCCCGATGAAAATAAAACACTTCCAATTTACGCTGATGTTTCGACCCGAAACGTAAGCGTAATTTGGAAGTGTTTTATTTTCATCCGGATCTATCAATAGATGACCCTTTCCACCCAAGAATGGGTGATTCTTCAAAATATTTTATAATGTCAATAAAACACATATTTTCGGTATATAAACGATTTCTTTTTGAATAGATACAAATATGTTATACCTTTTGCTACTAGAAATTATATTTTAAGTGTAGAAAATTTGGAATATATTTTTCTTTACTATGATTTTGGACAGCTGGTTTTTTGGAGCTTGACGAAACAGTTAATATTTGCCGTTGAGCCAAAAAATAATTAGCCTCATGTCTTTGTTTCAGTGATGTGTATTTATCATCAAAGGATCGTCAGATCCTCGACTGGCATTTTGCCAATTTGGAGTTCGCCAACGCTACCCCGCTGTCCAATCTGTCGCTGAAACACTGGGACCAAGATGACGACTTCGAATTCACCGGCAATCATTTAACAGGTGAGTTCGTACCTCCTGTTATTAATTCCCAGCAAATTAAATTCGTATATGAAAACAGATTAAAGTTATCCACCGCAAACATAATCAGTGGGGGATTTTTATTATTGGTATTTTGGTCGTAGCAGACTAAAAAGTAGTCAATATAATATTAATGGTTCTGCAGAATTATGTGCGGTAAAAATCTAACAATAATGTTACTAAATATATTATTGTGTCAGGATTAAGTGACGTAGGTCTTTGTTGTCGCTGTACTAATAATTCTTAATTGAATTAGAAATACATCTTTTCCATTTCAAGTTAATATCGTATAAAGTTACTATATTATTATAATGAAAAAGCTGAAGTGATCTTCACTCGATTTTCTTATAATTCTACTATCTATTTAATATAAAATTACTATATTTTGTTTTAAATTCATGCTGGATTGCCATGAAACAGAATCAATATTTGTGGTAATTAGAGAAATGTAAATATAAGATTGCTTTATTCAAAAACGATTTCTCAGTAAATGGTACATTTTTCGAAAAGACTTTTCATAAGAAAGTTGCTAGAAATTTTAATATATAACTTTTATATGATTTACTTTTTCTCTAACTCGTGTGGTTTTCGAATGATGCAAAAAGCAGCACTTCCGGTTAAGGTATTGTTTTCAAAAATAGGAGGTTCTCTTCCAAAGCATATACAAATCTTAAGTTTAAAATTCATTATTTTCCCTTCAATGGGCTTAACTCTAGAGCATGCACACACAAATATACGCACACGTCATTTCGAAAACAGTCAGGTTTGATTCAGGGATGGTTGAAAGGTGCATATTCGTTAAAATGTTTACATAGCTTCCTTATATAAATTCGTATAAGAAAGTAAAAGCCATAAATAAAATATATAAATTTTTGCAAAAATATTTGCTACCTATGAATCACCTGATAACAATATTCCATTTCTCTATTTGATCTTTACAGAGATATAGGATAAGTCAATAAAACGCTCTAATAATGTCAAATGTGATGTAATAAAATGTGTACGTATTATCTGCGTGTATTTGTTTTGTAAAAAAGTAGGTAAACCGGGATAGAATAGACGCGAGACGTAACGTTCAATTTTAATCACGTCGAGTTACCGGTTACACGTAACGAGTGCGTGCGTGTATTTGCAGATCCGTTGGTAGCAGTATGTTTCTGTCTGCCCACAAAATCTCAACGGTAACCCTTAAATGACTTGCACATAAAAACTACATTCGTATCCAATGTGGAACTCCACCACGAATACCACGCTAGATCTGTAGATAACTTGCAAGCGATAAGAATTTCATCTCTCACGACTTTCGCTTCGACTTTTAGTTCTTTTCGTATTTTTTTGCCGTGTTTTATTTGTAATTTTTTGGATGTGACGATAGGCCAAGATCGCCGTTTCAAGATTGAGATTCTTATTTAATGTGTTTAAATTTTTACGGCACAATTAAACTTGAAATATCTCCTCGCTTACCGAATCAGTGGCAAGATCTCGCCTGGTCCCAAAAGATTCGGAGGTCGCGTGAAAATAATTTTTTCAAAAGTCGTTTGTCGGACATGTGGACTGTGTTTTGTTATTTTCGGAATTTGTTTCGTGTAGAAAATAACTTCGTTTTATTTCTATTTGAAGACTTATTTGAAGGATAAAGGATTGACTAGACCTATCCCCTCGTTAATTCAGTTGCACTTGTCATTAATTTTCGTGAAGTGGAACAATAAATCAGAAGGTAAAAGATTAGTCTTATTTTCGTTTCAATTATATTTTGTATACATATTGTTGCACTATGAATTTTAATATTGTATAAACATTTACAATTACATGCAAGCTAAATAATTCCAATAATTTAGCAAAGCCCTACATCAGTTTAACAAATATTCTGGCTATGCTGCTTTTTACTTTCTTATACAAATGTATATAAAGAAATATTGTGTTCATGACAAATTTCGGACTCTAGATTTTAACAGAGAAACAGGTTTTGACCCTCCTGAATCGTTTCTGACTATTTTCGAACTGATGTTTGTGTGTTTGTCTGTGTGTGTATGTCCCTGTGATCGCTCTACAGCAAAAACAAAGAGAAATAGTGAGTTTTATAAAAACTTAATTTAAAGAGATAATTGATGCATCAGTCTTGCATCAATTTGGCAGAGTTCTTATACAATCATATATCATTCTCTAAGTAATATAAAACTGAAAATGTCCAATACTTATATGAGTACCTCATTTTCTCTTGTGACAAATTATATAATTAATAATTTTTTTATTTGTCAAACGTTGTCGGCAACGTTTAATTTTAACATAAAACAACGATTTTGTGATGTTATCATTTAAGCAATCAAATAATGAATTATATACCTGACATCGTCTGTTCTTTACGAGAAAAAAAAAACAATATTTCCATAAAGCACACAAGATGTAAATAACCAAGACATTTTGATGCGCATTTTACTGTGATGATATAACCAAAATAACTGTATTATTATTTTTGTTGTATAACATATTTTTACTTTATTGTTTTATGCAAATAATCTGCATATTATCTGAATAATTTTTATATTAGCAATAAAATCAGCATGGGACCACATAAACATTATCCTGGTTTTACACGTAATATTTTACCTTTTTTGTTATCTTCGGTTTCAATAAACAATTCACGTAGGTTATTGGACAACTTAAGTGTTTTATCGGCATGAAAAATGTTTGCGTCGCATGAAGACCTCCATTGTTTTTATGTTCGTATTTGAGTTAGATCAGAAATGGATTAGTAATTAATTTGGAACAGAATTATATATTATTAAAACATCCAAATATTCTACAAAAAAATGTAAGATATTTTATGTCTACATGATTACTTCATATTGGTAACCCAAAAGCCATAAAAATTTATCAAAATAGTGTACATTATTATACTTTTTCGAATTCTGAATCCATAGGCCATAATAATTAAAAACTATTATTTTTGAATTTTAATGCCATGAGGATGAGGGGGAAGTCCGCTGCTCGCATATCTTATAAGGCGAACTAAAGGCATAGGTGCTTTGTACCTAATCTTGTTCTCTTAAGAAAACATCTTCTCATCATAGTTCTTTCGCATTTTGCAGGCTGCCAATGATGGCATGTGTGTGTGTGTGTATTGTTAGGTTGTGTGGGATCACTAGCATGCCGCGGATTACTTTTTTTTTGACGGGCGGTCCTCTGTTAGGCCGTTTTTCGTGTGTGTGAGTACCATGGTGGGTGCGGGGCGATACGTAAGACGCAGACGGCACTAGTCGGTAACCAAACAAGTCGAACGCTCGCGGTATGATTATTTTAACAGCGCACTGTGATTATGAATACTGTTAAGGGGTCGGAACGGAACGTTCTTCTACTTCGAATATTGTCAGGGATGCACATACATATATTTTTTCACATATCAACAATTTTAGTATTAATTTATTAATATAATCTATTTTGGGGGCTTTTATTTCTATGTAACATGAAATAGGGTTGTGGGAAATGAAACAACCAATTGTGAAACAGAGTTAAATCCAATCACAGAAAATACAGTGCATTTTTACCAAAGTTGCGTAACAAGTGTGACATTTATATGGCCGTTGCCCGTTATTAAAATATTAGGATGACATTGCAAAAGTTGTGACGTCACCATTTTTGTGTTTTTAATAAATAGTTTCTATACCAATAATAAAAAGAAGAAAATCTTAGACAAGAATATTAGAGTTGCCTTTCATAAATATTTTTTGTTTGTTAAGTCTATGTTGTTTTAAAAGACAAGTTGACAGATTGGCCTATAGGATATTATCTAAATCATGAGCGTAATTTTATTATACCATCAATAAAAAAATGCCTGCCAGGTATAAAAGTTTTTTCTTCATATTTCTAAGAACAAAGTCTTCAATCCGATTTTTAGAAGTTGTCAGAGATTAAATGTGGAGATTAAGATTTCAAATAATGTCAACGGAAATGCAAATTTAATAGGCAGATTTTTTCATTTTAATTATAGGTAACTCAAAAATTGTTGGTTCTACAATGATTAGGGTCAAATAGTCTGTCAAAATATATCAGAGGAATATAAAGTTTAGAAAGAAATAATTTTTATATTAAATATTATTTTTAACACTAAATATATTACAAAATAAATTTAACAAAAAGTTTATGGTGAAAAATTGATAAAAATCGTATTATGCTTTTGTACTGTTTTAATTTATCAAAAACATTCAATTATAAATGTTAAACTGCAAGAACTACTTACATAAATGAAATATGTAACCCACATTGGTGCTAATACCAATGCTTCCAGCTCATATTACACTTATAAACAATCTTAACGGAAAATTAATAATATATAGTTTTATTAAGGCCTTGCGAATTATTAATAAATTGAATTATGAATATTTTGCAGTAAATTGAAATTAGAAAGCGATTTCACAATTATTTATTGCCATTCATTTGAGGTTGAAGGTTCTTTTAAACCGATCCTGGGGTTCAAATTATAAAATTGATTTTATAATTTGAGCTTTTCATGCCTGTTTTCAAGGTCTCTTATTTGAATGTTACCTATTTTCGGGATATTTTGTGCAGCCCTGTCGTGTCTGACAGGCCTGGTTAGCGTGTAAGAGCAACAAGTTTTACAAACTAGCCGAGGTCCATATCTGCATATATGATAAGTACCGGTGTGCCGGCACGCTCAACCATTCTCACTCACTGACCATTCGGTCATTCCGATCATCAACATTATTTCAACGCACTTTTATCGACTGTATATTTCGGACGTACCTACATCGCAAATTAATTTATAGATATCTCTTTTTTCTTATTCTTTTGCTGAATTCCGAATTCTTTTCCAGTGTACACTGTTTCCACTGTAGCATATATTTAATTTGTTATGTAACTAAAATTTTTGTAGCAATAGGCAGGAATATTGATGACGTCATATGGGTACGCAATAAGATTACGAATATCCAGTATTTTATATCCGATGAATGTCGCGTTACTAAACATTGTTTTGATAGGTTATTTTGCGTGTGAAAACCATCTTTATTTTTTCCACAAGGTTAACACGCAAGATAGAACTGCAATTACTTTTCGCCCCCCAACGTGACTTCACAGTTGCTGTGACAGATTTTTGTTGAGAATAAATTAATATTTGCAGTTAGATGAATTAAGTTGTGATTATTAAAATTACAGACGCTTTGACATTCTTGAAAATTTAGCGGATGTATGTATACTACCTTTGACATCATAAGTAATTTAAAACCAGAAATATATTTAAAGGTTTAAACTAAATAAATGCAATTTTTAACAATTGGAAATATTTGAGTATAGATCGGTTGAAATTTATTTGCGTTTGCAGCTACTATTGCGAAACTGTGATTTTAGATTGATATGCGGAGAATCTTATAGATAGCATCGCCAAATAAATAAATAATAACAATAAACAAAAAATAAAAAAATTGAAAAGTTAAAGTTTTAAACGGGCATATCATCAATCAGACGGCGAGCCGGGCGCGCGCTATTGCTTAACATAATAAATGGAAATGCAAAACTGGGACAAAGTGGAGAGATCCATCAAATGCAGACCGCGCAGCGCACTGTTGATGATTGCTGAGGCGAGGGCGGTTTTTAGACAGTGACGGTTGGAAGAGGGGGGGGCCGTATAGAGCTACAATAAGGCGCGCCCCCGCCAACGGTGCTTCAATAAATCAATCACCGAGGCTGGTCCGGTCCTGAACAGCGGACGTTCAACTCGCATACATAATTAAATACACGCGAACTTCGCTGAGACCCTCGATAATGCCACCACCATATGCCTCACCGCGTCCCCAATATATTTTCAATTAAATTGTGACCAAAAAATTGGGTACTGCAAATACAAAATATCGGAGAGATATATATTTTTTAAATAAATGTTTCTGATATCCAAAACCAGTCTCAAGAACTTTCAAGTTACATGAGGCGACCAAATAAACATCGAAAATATTAATAAGTAGTATATATTTAAATATTAGTCGCTAATATTTGTTGCTAAATATGGGAGCAACATAAATGTTAAAATACCATATTCTCCTCTATTCATCCCTATGGTATTCTATTTCAAGTTAGATATTTTCAATTTCCTTTCTATAATACACTTGTCACTCTACTATTTCATTGCAAATCCGTGCTGCCCATTCATGGCCAAAATTGTCATCAACCAAGATCCAAGTAGGTGGTAACTCGGCTTTGAAATTCGCAAAGACACCGCGCGCTGTTGTGAAGTCCTGACACTTTTAGTTTTGCACCCTCAATAGACGGTGGAGCCACATATACGGTTTAGCGGACCAATAGAGAACTTTAGTGATATGAGAGGTACCGGTTCCGGTGTACAATATCAAAGCACTCAGCGACCCTTTGTCGGTTACAAAGGGAACATCACTGCAGCAATCCCGAACCGAACTTTAGAAACTGCGAATAGAGGAGATCCATGATGCGGTTCAGGTTACAAAAAGAGTTATTGTCAATACCGCTACCTTTATTCGGGACAAGGACTGGTTTTATTATTGTTACTAGCTTGCGATTGTCATCTAAACGATAAATTATATTATTACAGTTTCTTTATTCGCTAAGCGGGTTTCAATTGTACACGAATTTTAGGGGGATATCAAATAGACATCTGATTCTTCGGTTGTACAGAAAAGAAGCTTCATTTTCGAATGTCGTGTATGAACAGGTGCCTAGTTTGCCAGTTATATGATTATCGATGAATAAAATCGTTAAAAATGTCGTAGCGTTCCATAAATTGTAAATATAATCGAATAAATAAATTCTGCTAATTTGCTAGCTGGTATCATCGGTAGCTAATTACCAAACAAATGATGATGTTTTCGCGAGTTGCAGTCGCAGTAGGAGATCGTCACCTACCTATCATTCTATACTGTTCGACGTTAAACAATAATGTTAATGGTCGAAATATATGTAGAACTTGTTAACGTTGCCCGTTGACAGGCGACCGCCTGCTTCGATAACGTAATCATTATGATTTTTATGTTTTAATTAATTACGGTGAACGGCTCTTAGGAACTGGTTCCGCCACAGTTTTAGTTCATTTTGTGACCGTTGCTGATGACCTAAACGAATTAGTCGTCTTCTTTGCATCGGTCTACAGAGATTTTCATGTTCTAATTTGCAATATACTCGAGCTTTCACCTAACATATAATGTTATGACAGTGTAGTAAATTTATTATATTTCCAATATCTTAAACACATTTTACATCGATTTATCTTTAAAATTAATACTTTCGTGTCGAATTCTTGTAATTAATCTATTTATTTCATGTTGCTCATATGTCAAGATATGCATTATTAAATTGCTTACGATGTCTAAGTTTGAACACTCATTTGCATAGTAGACAGAGGTGAAATATATTATATAACACAGTGTTTCTCAAACTGTGCGTCGCGGTGCCTTGGGGAGCAGCGAAAATATTTCAAATTACCACAATTAGACCAATGTTTTCCAACTCCAAAATAATATTTGGTATAACATACATGAGTTTATCTTGTTGAATTTACAAATTACTTGCAAACGTTAAACGGACAAATGAATTGTTAAATCCAATTTTAAATTACTGGTTATTTTGAAATTTGAATATATAAATGACAATGTTTGTGAAAGCCCAAAGGGATAATTTACCGAAAGTGGACATTTTTGTCAGGAATGCTGTTCAAATTGGATATAAGTTATATAATGTATATGTTACTTTTGCCATAGGTAAAGTACACCAAATCGGTGTTATCTAAAATATTTAGTTTTTTAAAACTACTCCAATTTTTGCTATGTAAATAATAAATTACTCAAATGAATGAATCCTATTTTTACTGTACAGATATAACTTTATGGTTTACAGTTTTAATCTGGCAATCAACCTAATTTATTGCAATGAAAAAGTAACTAATACATTAGCAAAATGATAATTGGAGCTCTGTACATGGTTCTCGGCAGGAAACAATCCAGAGCGCAACCTTGATCTTCAGTAGTAATCTTCGCTAGTCAAGGCGACTGCGATGACAATTATGAATGAAGTAAATGAACATCAGGGTTATTACATTAGCACTTATTGTGTCCATTTCTTTATTTTTATTTCATTGTTTCGTGTAACACTGCGAGTGTAAAAAAACGTGGAATGGAATTAATCTTATTTAAGGTAAACAGTGCGTCAGTCACTGATTAATCATCATGTGGATTATTATTTTTTTAATTGTTTTTGCCCATTGGTGTAGCGTTTGGATACGTAGTGGTAGTTGATGTTGTCGCCGTCCTGGTCGCTAGTCGACGGAGCTACTGGCGCACTAATTACGTTCGTTATTAGGGCCGGGATATCCGCGCGAGTTGAGAAAATTATAAATAATTACCACCAGTTTGCGTACTACTAATTTCTTATTCATAGTGTAATTTAAAACAATCATTGTCGGAAACCCTCGGTTATTTCCATATTTATTCGCCCTCGTTTACGTCCACGCACGGGCTTCATTCTTGCACACATTAATTGGAAATTTAAATTTATATAATTTGCTGTTTATTTAAATATTTACTTCCATAAGTTCTTGCATTGGATACACTTGGTTTACTGTGTTGGTATTTTTGGTTTAAAACGCACTCTACCTGCGTGAAGCATATTTATTTTATAATTATAAAGTAAAACTGGTCTATAATTAATGAATATTTTCGTTAATTATATATATTTAGCCGTTGTTGAGATATATTCATAAAGATCGTGCGAAAATAGCTATTATGTATTAAAAATGCAAAAAAAAGTTTAAGTATCATCAAAACCGACTTAGCCACATGCAAAATTTAAAGAAAAGTAACACAAATGATACATTTACATTTTTCTGAATACGAAATAATAAAATGTTTAACGAACTACATCGTTTTTCAGCGCCATTTGGCAAGAATCGGTGACTGTTAATATTCTTTGTTATTCCATATTCGTTGTATTGCGATTGGATTTAGCTGTAGAAATTTGTGTAAATTGTTAATAACATTAATCGCCTGTTATACCTTTTGAATTATAGATACAGCGATTATTTGAAATTATTTTTATAGTTAATTAAAATACTGTTTTATTACATAACCTGAAAAGAAATATGTTTTTGATATTATACGGTTTTCAGAGTTGATGTTTATGCGCTATAAAACTTAGAACGTGTCACAAAATAACTTAATAACATGTATGTTATGTTTCGATGTTTCTTTCAACTTGGGGTACTTGCCAAGTCACCGTACATGTATGACTTTGCCTATGCGCATTACACGCATTCCTGATCGAATGACAGTTGTGCGTCTCGGTCTTGAATTTATAAAGTGTGGTACTCCTAAAGCTTCTACTAGAAAATATTGTTGGAGGATGATCGCATTACTTTCATGATATTAAATGAAACTAAGAATACTTTTAATTTAATGACTTAATTTACCTAAAACATATAATGTTTGGTTTGTGCATCAAAATAATACAACATTACAAACATAAACGAAATCTCGTGGAAAATAATGAAATGTCTCCGTGTACCCATTAAAATGTCATAAAACTGTGGTGTATTTGTCACGTAGCATTAAACATCAACTTGCCGTGGTCGTGCTGCACCTTATCGAATTTTTGTGCTTCGGTGCTTCAAATATACATATTATATTTATATTTTGTGTAGCGTAACTTGTCTATTCTGAATTTGTCTTTTTTGTAATACATTTTTTGCTTTATTAAATAACAAAAAAATATTCGCGTGACTTTTGATACTGCTGGTTTATTCAATACTAAGCGAATCAAGAACCAAAAGGGATGACTGCACTTCCGTAGACGGTGTATCGCGATTGTAGAGGGCGCATGAAGGAAAGCAGGTGTCGGCAGATGCTTAATGACCGGCTTTCGCAACTCGAACACACGATGAAGATAATTCAATGAGTTATGTGTTTTTGATAAATGTGACGCGAGCAACGTTACTCCAAAACTACAGTCAGAAAAATAACTTGTTAGTTCCAGCCAGCCATCGTATCGGTACCGATGCAGCGAGCGGTGTTATTTATATGCTTCTTAGCTAATTAAAATCTTACTGAACCGCGTTCACAAAAGATGCAAATTTGATAAATATTGTTTGTATTTTCTTGAATCACGTTTATTTTCTATGCTCATACGCAGTTATATTGTATTAAATATATATGAGGCTATATTATTGGATATCAACACATGCCATCTTTAATGTAGGCTCTATAAATTGTGTGTGTACATGTTAAAACTATAATGTTTAATTCCTTGGGGCAAAAAGGTGAGATGGCCACATTATTGAAAATGCCTTTTGATATGAAAGCAATGAACTCATATTTTAATTTGGAATATTTATTTATACAGTAAATGTATGTGATGTAAACGTGCGGTTGCACCTGCAAGCTGTAGTAACTAGGCTTAGCTAATTTATACACATGTCTGCTCTGACAAAAGACATGAAAAGGCCAGCTACCAGCAAATATATAATCTATTCAGCAGTTATATCACAAAAAACTGCAGTTTCTTGCCCGTATAATTAAAGAATATTTATTGATATTTTTGGTTAAATTTAAATTGTTTTATTATAAAAAAAAAATCGATTATTTCGATTAAACTCAGATAATAATGTTTCAGTTTTGTTTTAATTGCCATTCGTTTGTACTGCAATTATCAAGAATAATTTAAGTTATTAAATAGACATACATCCATCCAGAAATACACACATACATCATCAAGAGAAGCTCAAAACGTGTATTTCTATTTAAATGTCAAATTCCAAAATTTTCATGATTTCAATTGTTTCATTTTACTTCGTCCAAGTTGGTAATTAATATAATTTTGTTATTATCCATCCAATTGTTGTTTTAGCCATTCCCTATTTTGATTACTCACTGATTTGGTAATTCTCTGTTTTCACTTCTCGTTTTCTTCTTTCGTTATTTTCCCCGTTATTTATTTTGTAAATTCGCTGTTTTTAATAATTGCTTTTTCTTGCAATTGTGGTTTTACTCATTCTCTGTTTTGTTATTCGTTTTTTTTTGCCCATTCCGTTTTTATAACTCCTATAACATTCTCTGTAATGCATTCGTTGTTATGTTACTTGATAAGATATATCATGTATATTAGTATATAATATGGAATGTATTACTTTCGAGAAAAAAAAAAAAACACGAATAACCTTTTATTGAGTTTCTAGGGAAACATTTTAGTATTTCCTGTTTTAACATTTCTACAACGGAATAATATAAAAGAGGAATTAAAAAATATATTGCACCGGCAAGTGCCAATTATAATTTGTGAGTTTTTATACGTATGCTCACACTGTATTTAATTCCGTTAAAATGCGGTTTACCGCAGATGTGTATCAAATTTTTTATTTCACCTCACCACATCGCCCATGTTTTTCAAGGGTGTTAGGGGTGGTTTCGGTTCTAATAAAACCTACCATAATTATATCGCACGCTAGAGTACACCTGACAGGGGTAGTTCCTTATGCTATTAACAAAATACGTTGCAAACTATTTAAAAGGTAAATTGTGTTGTTCTTTTCACTTGGTTTACGATCAAACTAATCCATAATCTAAAATATCAACTTCTTATTACGTTGTGCCGGTTTGCATGAACCTAATTTCCATATTTAAAAATAAATAAAAATATTCTTACAAAGGCTTAAGGTTCTCCTTTACTTGGTTTTGATCATTTTTGGATATGTCTAATATATGCCAATTTGTTCGTAAAAATAAATAATCTATCAAATGACGTGCATAGAACAGATATTTTATCTCTATTAAATTGAATGTATTGTTGCAATCAATCAATAACAGCCATCAGAAATTTGCTCATGACGTTGGTTCCTGATTCGACGAACCAGGTCCATGGTTGACTTCCTTAGTTCATCGTGAATACGATCTGGTTCATGTAATCCACTAATCAATGCATTTTGGTTCGTCGCGAAAAATTGTTTCATGTTTCGGCGTGCATCAGCGCTACCAATTGTAAACTCGATCGCGAATAGTGAAACGAACTAACCTAATAAAACAAAAATCTTTTGTCGAAAGTACAATACGGAAACTAATTACGGGTAAAGAATATAAAGTGTTGCTGTAGAGTGAAGTAGTTTGGTTTGAGATGACTTCGCACAGTGAAATGCTATAACCCACTTGTTACACAGCAACAGTACGGTGGACCGGCCCTCTCAAAAAATGGAATATTATCGCCCATGTGTACAGATACGATGGGCCACCCGCGGGACTCGTCCAAATTGCGTCGAGCGGAGCGGCACGTTGACCGACCGGAATCCGTACAATGGCCATTGCCAACATTCTGCCGTAAATTGGTCGCGGCAGGGCGCCCGCATTCTGGTGACGCGTCTCGATCACGTTTAATTACGCGGTGCGGTGCAAAAATCACCATCAATTCGATCACCCAAATATGTTCTTGATGGACGTATGTATACAAACGTGTTCAAGTCATACTTTCGCAACTTGTTTGAACTTATTTTGAGTTCAAGCTTCAAGGAATACATACGGCATCAGATCAACCGTGATCTTTCGGGTCATACATTCAAAGACATTTCTGAATCACACCTCTTTGGGGAAGAGAGAATTTAGTTAAAATTGACATGAATTACGTCATGGACAATTTTGTTAAAGTTATCTCTAAAACTTTCGTTGCGATTTTTTGGTTTAGTTTACTGGTGATTAAAGTTACCACAGTATATATACTATAAATTAGCTAATTTTGATAAAATTCTTCTATATAGGTTAATATGTTTATACAAAATAATAAATTCTGCGAAAACTATCAAACCTTCATCAAACCAATCAATCCTAAAAAAAAAAAAATGGGTTGTGGCCAACGCGGGACTTTCTTTTACGTAGTTTTCATCAATATTCATTGATTATAAAAATATAATATTAAGAAATAATAATCCAACAGAAACAATATAAAAAACTTAGCTTACCTTATATAAATGAATGGGTTGAAAATTATACCAATACCAATTTGTAATGGTTTCGAAGTACTAACTATCAAAACTAAACTATTCTCTACAGAATTATTCTGAAATATCATTTATCTAATTCAGACCATTTTGTTTTCTTGTCGAAATATTGACAGGCGCAGATGATCCGATTTATTAAGCTACATTCGAATCCATGACAACGTAAACAAGATTCTCATCATTTTCGGTAGCGGTTTTCTCGTAACTGGTACATTTATTGAAGAAACTTTTCAAACAAAAGTTGTGCGAAATATTAATATCTTTCATTATGAACATAACTATTTTTGCCGTAAGTGCAGCCGTTCTAGTGATATTGGAGATAGAACAAAAAATGCATAGAGTAAACATGCACTGCCGGTTAGAATATTCTTTTCAAAAATAGGAGGTGCACAACTAGACTATATACAAGTCTTAAGTTTGAAGTCTCATAATTTTACGTTGGACAGTTTCGGCTCTAGAGCGTTCACACACACACACACGCACACACACACACACACACACACAGACGTCACTCCGAAAATAGTCACATTCGATTCAGGGAAGCTCAAAACGTGTATATCCGTTGAAATCTCGAGTTCGATTTTTTTGGTGATCCCTATACTTACTTATTACTTCGTAAAAGAAAGTAATTAATCAATGAAATCCATAAATCATCATATTTTTTGGACATCAACGTGGAATTTCGACAGTTTCCGTTTGACCACGTGTGTGTTCATATTCGAATACAATACCGCTACAAAAGAAAACAAGTTATCAAATCGTACACGAAAGCTGTCAATTAATTTCATAGAGGTATATCACTAGTTGTTTCGCAACTGTATAGTATATTATTAGAAAACATTATATATACATACTTCTATCTATCGATATATACTTGATATCACTATACTTTTCTACACTATTTGATAGTGCAGCACAATATATTTAAAATTACAATAGATTTATTATGAATGGTACTTCCAAAATAATCGCGGGTGTTCTTTGTTCTTTTTTACTTTCTTTTACGAAGTAATAAGTAAGTATAGGGATCACCAAAAAAATCGACCTCGAGATTTTAATGGAAATATCCATTTTGAGGGTCCCTATAGTCTATACCGTTCAACGTAACAATATAATGTTTTGGATTAAAGATTTGTGTACTGTGAACGCTCTAGAGTCTAGATGGACTTGGAATATCGAGTTCGACATTTTTCATGATTACAAGATTTGTTTATTATTGCTTATAAGAGAGTAAGAACAAATCGCCTAGTTCGCCGCAACCTATTAAGCGCATGCGCAATTTTATTTGAGCATGTGTACATTAACTGAACCAAGCTCGATGGATAGTATATTCAAAGTGGAATCTAGTATAAATACATAATATCTATTTATCGATATGTATGATTTAGAGATGCAAGCATCCTGGTTGTTTTTGAATGCGGGAGTGGTGAGGGTAAAAGCAAAAGGTCACGTGGTGGAGATCGAGGCGCGTCAATCGACAGCGCCCGTGTCAGGTCAACAATGGGAATGATAAATAGCACGTCACACCGACTCGCCGCGAGATGGATCTCTACTCTTTGGTTTGGCTGGCTTGCAGAAGGGTCACGCCAGACGGAAACGTCCATTGGGCGCGCTAAACAAGTGTGAGGACTATGACCTCTTCCTTCATTCCTTACATGCACCCATAGATTCTACTCGAATGTCATGCGGACACAGAACAATAAAAGCAAATTTGCCATGCTTCAAGTTTTTGTTGTTATTACTAATGTACTTACCTATAAATATGCTTATTATGGACCTGGAAGCCGGAAACCCTTAAGTTCGTTAATAATTTTTTAACACTTTCTATATCTAATGACTTCATCAAAGAGAAAAACGTATACATCGGAAAGTACTATTTATAAATTAGTTACAGTATTTTACAAGCTATTGAATTTTGATATCTCTTTATCTAAAAGGTATTTTTAGGTTGCTACTGATGGTGAGAACTAACACTAAGTGCCTCGAAATCTAGCCATGAAATATGACTTGGTATATTTCATTTGCTTTATTAGGCAGTAATACTTCAAATTAATTTGACGAATTATTTGTAAGTTGATCGAAAATCCAAGAAACAATTCAGAATTTTACTAAAATGTTGGAAATTTGATAAAATGTGGAAAAATATATCTGAAATAGAATAGTTTTCGGAAATATTTTAGAATTTAGATTACAAAGAAAATTATTTAGGGACCAATTAAAAATATGTTCAAGATAGTTTCAAGAAGGTTAGAATACAATAGTCTGATCAGGGTTTCAAATTAGAAGAATTTGCGGATTAATTTAGGAATTTTGATTATAAGCATGATAAATTTGAATTATCAAAAATAAAAATAATTCAGGTGTTACTAATTTGTTAATTCAGTCCAATTGCCAGCAAAGACACTCCAATCGACAACAAATACCTTTGTACATCTTATTTTATCAAATTACCATTTGCTTTATGCAATCAGCAATACTATAATAATAATAATAATGATCATATATGCAAGTTTTTCATGCAGCCTTTCACCTAGTACTTCCGTACTGAAAAACAGTTACTGCTACAATCAACGTACACGTATTTACGCTTCGGCTAATACATACATAACGCCTGATGTGTGCTGCAATCTGTCATGATATATTTATAGCCAATAGAAGCCGTCAACTATGATTGATGCTGGTATCAATTTGATGGAAAATTGAAAAATGATCGGTTCGTATTTCGCGCGTAAAAGCTGTTGTTTCATCCAGCGACGGTTATAGTGGTAAAGCGGAGCATGTCAAATTCGGTATTCGGTCTCGGGTCGACCCTGACACTGTGTAACATTATTTTCCTTCTTACGGGATCACACCTTTGTTCTAGTTCTCGGTCCCGTCGCGGCTAATCTATAAAAATTGGTCATTCATGAAACAATTTTTCAAATATCACGCGCATTACAATCAATTTGTAATGGTGTACCTTATTCGGTCGTTGAACGCTCGTGTTCGTTATTGGACATCAATATTTGAACTATTAATTGATTTGTTTTTCAAATGAGTATGCCGCTCATAATGTTTGCAAAAACTAATCATATATTTTGAAGTAATTATGTTCGACAAGATAAATATTAATATGTAAATTACTAGACGGTATGTATTATAAAGTTATGTCTATAATTTCGTTAAAAGATAAGCGGTGGTGCAGACACCAATGCCTTCAGCATGCCGTACGGTGAACTTAAACAAAATGAATTGCCATTGATTTATTTTAAATGAAGAAAATTGTCTTACAATCAGTTTTTCGACATATATATATATATATATATATATATGTCAGTATCAATTTTTCCAGAGTGCACTCGGAACATGTAAGTTTTTCACCACAATTTAAAAGAGGTAGTAGAATGAATTAAACAAAAAAAAAGGAAGAAAAACACCCCTATTTTCTTCAAAATTTAAGTTATTAAATAAATACTCCTTCTCTGGCGACAGGCAATATCAATTCTATTGTTATCTGACAACAGATGTCTCCACTCTCAACACTATTATTTCCCCGTAAAAAGAAATGAAATAAAGGGTTACCAGATGACTATCCCACGCTTTTAGCACTTGGTAAAAAGAACAAACAAGCAGTTTCCAAATGTGCTCTAGTTTTTACTGATGGTGCAACTGCAAATTGATGGTTGAGAGTGATTTAATGAGAAAATAAAAACATATCTGAAAGAGATTGTTGTTTTTGGGCAAAGCAAACGTATCAAAACGAAACGATATATTATTTATCTAGGATTATATATGATTAAAAACCAATATAAAAAGGGAAAATGCAGTTAAAATGATACAGGACTAAAGAGTAGCTTTCAACACGCATAGAAAAAATAATAAATTACGTAGAACTATTTTATTTGTTGCGTTATTGACGAGATTGCGTGATCGTTTGCAGTTTATATATTAAAAGAGTTGTTTATTATAATTTGCGTATAAAATATTTAAAAATTCAGACAAACAAGCTTTGTGTCACGTGATAATTAACCGTCGAGATACCAACTTGATTTTTTAATAACACTATATGCATATACCCCCTGGAGCAATGGTAAAATTTCGTTCAAGACTTGTTAAAATTTATCAAGTATTTATTTCACTGTCAATTTAATGAAAAATATCATGCGCATAAATTGTTCGCATGTCAAACGATGAAGCAATAATTTCTTAATAATACTTGTATGCCATTGTTCGATATTTTCATCAAAAAACTTGTTACGGCTATTCAAAATCTGCAAGAATTTGAACATTATTTTGGGCAGATGTAGCGAGCGAAATTTCAATTAGATGGAATAAATCAAAATATGGGTTTTCTCTTTAGGTAATATAATACAATCTACAACATTTATTACATCATTTAGTATTCTCACAAAATAAATTTAAATTAATATTATGCCGCTAAATATCAGTCACTCATTGAAAGTCATCCTATTTTATATGCATTTTACAGCATTTATCATGACTGAAATTATAAAATTTAGATTATTTTATTACGTTATCAAATACGGTTTCTTCAATATAAAATATAGATTGTTTCTTTAATATTCATCTTATCAATATATTCAAATATAATTTTGGATACGTACTGTTTTTCAAAATTTCTACTTGGATATATATTTTTAATGAATATTATGTAAAAGAAAGTCGAGAGCAGGCCTCTTCTCATTATATTTTTGTTAATTTTACGCTAATGAAAGAACCAATTGCTGCCATTTAAAATACAATATCTTTTATACTCAAATGCAATTTAAAAGAATTATTTAACAGACTATCCTCTATTATCTATTAATTATCAACCCAAAAAATGATTAGAAGATTGTTCTGTAATTATAGGAATACGTAGTTAAGTCACCTGCCAATATAATTATTAAGTATTTTTCTGATACCGTTACAACTATAAATTACATTTATTTCAATGATTAACAATCTTCTCCATATGCGATGTGATAATACTGTTCAGGTTTTGTATTTCGGCTTGTACGTACATACGTGTAATTGAGTTGTATTCTATACATTGATGAATCTCTTCGTTATATATTTTTTTTTGTAAATATTGAACCAGGAAAAAATCTTTTCCCATAGCAAGCAAATTAAATGAATCCACTTTTTGTTATTTAATGTAGTGATATTTCCCTTATTCCAGTCCGAGAGACCTATGTATGTAATTTTATAAAGTATTGTCGATCGTTAGTGTTCATTATGTACTGACTACTGATGTCGGCTGTCCATCTAATTGGATTTGTTTTTTCGGTAAGCATGCCATCCTGGTAGATAGACAGTTATTAGGCGAATGACTTTTAGCTTTTTTTCCATTTCGGAAATGGCATGTTTTTAAAATGAGCCCTTGATATTAAATTGCCTGGGATATTGTTAAGATTATTTTGTGGCATTCGGTGTATTTTAGTAGATACTAAATAAAATAACGCTTAGATAAGCGTTTAATATAATTGATGCTAGCAGCAATACTTCCAGTTCACTTTGCGGCGACAAATAAACCATTTAAATTAACTCATCCCTGAATCGTTGACTATTTTTGAAATGATTTGTGTGTGTGTCTGTGATCGATCAACAGCAAAAACTGGTTATGATAAATTTATAAAATTTTATACTTAGGACCTGTATGATCGGAAAGAAAAGCTATTTTTAAAAATAATATCTTAATCGGAATTAAATATATTGTAATCGAAATGAGTTAGAGAAAAATTGATTGTTGCAACTTGGTTTTTTCGAACAATCTACATTTACTAGTTACATATTGACATTGTTTCAATCTTTGAATCAATGTAAATAAAGATAAAGCAATATATAGGCACTGAAAGTATAAAAACATATAGTGAAGGTTACTCCAGTTTTTTATTTTGCCTGCTTATTCAGACATGCAAATTATATCAACAATAAAATCCCTATATTTCTACATAAACACGAAAATTTATCGAGGCTACCATGCGTAACGTATCCCAGTATTTTTCTTTATTCTTTTTTACACTACGCTACCTTACATAACAATAAATCCACCTACAACGTCTAGACGTAAGAACACAATTTATATATAATAATACAATTCCACGAACACTACCTGACCTTTTCAAATGTTTAAGAAGTATGTTTAAAAATAAGTCTAAAATCAATAAAATATTCATACTATCATATTACATCTTTAAAATATTCAAATATTTTCCGGTTTTGGTTCTAAGTAATATTCTGTGGATACAATAAAAAATTAGATGGCTTACTCATCAGTGTTATTTGGATAAAACATGTTTTTGACATTCTTAGTTATGTGAAAATGATGAATGTCGGCGTATACCTTTATATTAATACTTGTTGATATTATTTTGTGAAGAATTTTTCCTCATAACCGATGTGACTTACACAAACTAATTTATTCTGGAGCATACAAAATACGTTGTATAACGTAGGTCGGAGAGTTTATCTGCTGCACACAAGTATCGCCCCTTAAGTTACTACAACTTCATTCAAAAATTTGCATGTTATTTCCTTGTATTCTGTATTTGTCTACTATATTTTTATAGCTATAGAAATAACAATCTTTTTTTTTGTTAGCGTTTTATATGTTTGGGCTGGTTAAATATTTAAATTGCGTAATGCACCCGGATTTTTTTCTATCGAGTTACCTGCGCTCATCGTTTGCCTGTATAAATACCCCGGATGGTAATTAATATTCGGTTTTTATTTGTTAAATTCATGTGGATGAAATGCGAGAGGAGGTCTGTTCTGGTGCCGGGGCGGGACCACCGTAAAAAAATGCATCATCCTCGGTTGCAATGCACTGAGGAGAAACAGAACAGAAGAGAGATGCGGCGGCCCGGCCGTCCGACCGACTTATAGGAGCAGTTATCCCCCAAACATAATTACACGTTAGCCAACTTCATAATTTACAGTGTGGCGTTCGTCTTGTTCGTCGCAACGATCCCATATCACAGCATCTTCCTTCCACTTATTACTTTCGGATATGTTTATCTTTGTTGGGCGTTCGACCAGGCGGCCGCACATGGCTCGCCGATAATGTGATAATGACGAGAATTGAGCTCTTCACTCGCGCGTCATCTCACTTATACATCGTCGTGTGGTGCTTATCAGGTGACCCTCACGATGATGGGGACATGACGTCACCTTTTTAATCCTTTTTTAAAATCCGGAACGGTCCGGTCCCTCTTGTTAACAAACAGATTGAAGCCACGCGTAATAATTGAGTACAAACCATTTGGTAACCTGGAATCTTACTTATTGTCATATATGACCCTGATGGGAAGAGAAATATTGCTACTGTAAAATGGAGTTTCATTGTCAATCACAAGTGAAATATCCGTAGACCGAGGCGGGAATCGAATTCCCAAAACTACAAGTGTAACCTTTTTTGTTTGTTTAAAAACTATCCCCCTAGTTAGCAAAATGATTGAAGCCACACGTATTAATTGAGTACTCACAATCTGGTAACTGGAAAAAAGGGGTTCTTTGCCTGCTGGTATCGACGTAACTTAAAACTTTCGCTTCGTTAAAATCAAATAACCTACTTATGTTATAATGGGAACCTATCGAGGTCGAAGCAGATTACAAGAAATAATGCACCCTTAATTTGTATACCAGTCGGTGATGGAGAAATAATCATTTTTATAAATTAAGGTAGAATAATTATACGAAAAATGGAAGTCTTACTTGATTAATGCTATTGATGATCTTCTGTCTGCTCCAGAATGTTTACTGGTGGCACGAACAATCGACTAAAGGTTGTATTGGATAGTTAAAGTTGTTTTCTAAAGTGTCACTGTTGCTACATTTGCATAGCAACACTGTTACATTAAAATTATACAAGTTGATTCAAGTTTCAGTCGCTGTTGGTGCTAGCTAACGTTGTTTTACTGAATTGTAACTAATAAATATGACTACTAGATGTCAATATATTACTCGTCAATCACCGACAAGAATATGTGCAACGACAGTTTTTTTAAAACATATTTTATATAATGTGGACGTCCAAATTTGACGTATATTAATGAGAGGGTGAGAGTGATGTGGATAATTGATTCTATTAGAAAGTGTGCCAGTAAAATATTGCTATTACTAAATTTATGGAATGATTCAATATGTTTAAATAGTTTATAAAATTCGCTTCCAGATACATTTAATGACATGTTATTCTGATAAAAATTGAAGTACTGATAATAACCTCCTTGTTAAGGTTATTCAGATTTTGAAATCAACGCCAATTCTTTAATTTTTATCAGTTAACTCGCTCACGAAAATGTATAAATTACTTTAATTGATGTTTATATAACGTAAAAATGACATCTAGTTGTTTGGGATACTTGAAACCATGATCCCACGTTGCAAATATGGACCATAATGGGATTGTTTTTTCTTTGCCAAAAAAATGGCAGTATTATATTTAATATCTTATGAATAAAACATACAGATTGAACAAAAACTTCGAAATTATATTCCGTCTACATCCCCTTGTTATTCTATTTTCTGCAATTTTTAACTCCAAATACAACGGCTTCCGGCAATCAAGTCTGTTGTCCTCGTTTGTTATTATTTCAAGACCCCACTTGATGGTTCCTCTTTAATTGAAACATCTGACAGTCCTCGTGCGAATCTATTCCTTATGCCAAAGGCATTCTTTCGGTGTATTCTATTATCTATTGTGTACAATGCTGTTTTGAACAGCCGGCAGTCGGTGACTCGACGTTGTGGTCAACATATTGACCAAATTTTGGCATAATTGTTAATTATTTGATGCCGCCCGGCACGGGCTACCAACAGTTGGGTAGGCTACTATAATTGAGTCTAGTATGGACATTGGAAATTGCTGCTGCTGTTCTTGTTCGTCCTCTATCTGTATTTATAATAATGCTTTATTTTGTATTAAGTTTACCCATTACTTGTATTATTTCTATATACCATTCGTAATCTGAAAGAAACAAAGAGTAGTGAACGATTCCGTAACGTCTAAAAGTTGATCTTGGGTGGTTATGTCTACTGATCCATGATGGTTTGAGAACCGCTGGTGTTGGTATGTTAGTGCTGCAAGCATGACTGTGCACTATTGCGACTTATGCATTCCGCTGTCAATACTCGGGGGGTATTTTTGCGCATCGGCAAGCTCCTATTTCAATACATTGTGTATACCTACTTGCTTGCTGGACGCTGAACCAAGCAAGCGAACGATGCAAACGTGAGCAGCGCCAATACACCACCACCGTCACATTATTCTATAGATTCACCTACCTACAGCGTAGATTGCATTATACATCCACTCTATTCTTCATTCTTAACCGAAGTTGTACATTCGGAGGTTTGTTTCTTTACTATCATACAATCTGATGAGATATTTGATTTCTATTTATATACGAGTATACTCATTACTTATTCATAAAATACAATTTTCAATAATAACTCGTGGTGCTTCTATTGTTTTTTACTTATAAGTAAAGTATAAAACAAAGTATTGTTGGTCATAATAAAAATCTACCTCTACATTTATTCTTAAGAACGGAGCCTTCCTTAATACTGATTTTAGAATACGTTTGAATTGGTTAAAAAATCAACAATTATTATTATAAGATTTTTAATGTAAATTAAGTTTCTATAGATTAAATCTAAACGTCAATAATATGAAAGTAATAAAAAAGAATGTAGATTGACCTGCTCGACTTTTCACTAGAAATATATGTCCCAAATATACTGTCGAGCCAACCAATACTCTACAATTATACGTTGATATTCTACCATATATTTTTTATTATTTCATTCCGTTATCAAATATATTTGGATAAACTCTAATTTCACAGCATAAACCTGTTGTGGTTATTTCAATATATTGTTATATGATTTAATTAGTTTAAATATCTTAATTGATCTTGAGTTAAAACTGTAGTTGCAAATCTCAGTTAGTACATTTGCGTTTTTATTTATGGGCGAGTGCTGATCACGCTGTGTTTCAAATAGCATCAACTATTTATAAATACAAGATTAAAATTCAAACATTCGATTCGTTTCTGTTTGTGTATGCCATTTGTAATGGTATTTTAAATGGTTTTAGAAATAAATTGTTCTGTATGTTAGCATACTTGTTGCATTTACTTTTAAGGAAGATTAATGTTTGTTCGAAAATGTTTTATTAGTCAATTTGAGAGATTATTCTCATTGACATTTAATAATTATTTTGATGTTTAAGAACGCAGCAATTTTTTTTTTTTGACAGTCATTTTGATTAAATATAGAAATTCAATTGCCGCTATGGCGTAGGGGTAAGATTTTCGAATTTTACAGTTTCTACAAAAAAAAAAGTTATATTTATATTCTTCGAGCAACTAAATAAAAACAAATGTATTTTTATTGTTATTATTCTACAATAAAATGAAGGGAAATTAGATGAAAATAATTTATATAAGGTTTTTTTTTAATTAGTACAAATTTATATAATTTTTGTTAATTCTCATTTTATTGTACTATGTACTATTTCTAAGTATTAAAAGACATCTATGGCATTTTAATATGTAGCATTTCATAATGAATTAGCATCGTTCAATTAGAAGTAATTGTTTGCATTTCGCTACTATTTACAATAAAAATAACATTATGCGTTTTATTTATGAAGGGGTGATTTATATGCGCAAGTATAAACACACTTGATTATGTACGAATCCAATTAAACTCTATACATGATTTTTAAAACACAGCAATTAGAGTCGTTTGTAAGCAGCTACAGCCAGCCTGTTATAATAATTTTCCAATAATTTTCAACATTAAAATATGCGCATAGATATCATAGTAGGCTGGCCTGCTAACCAGGAGATTTCAATATTGCGTGTAGCGACGTACCACGGTTTATTATTGAATCAGATTTTTTCGTGTCTATTTTAATATTCATATAAAATTGAAGGTTATATTCTGACTCTGTAAGATTGTATTTTGATTAAGATTTTGATATGCCTAATACGTATTAGAAATTCCAGACGTTTTTGATTTTGATTAGATGAATTTAGATTAAATTTCAAACATGTACTTTAAGTGTGTTTTGATTGAGTTTGTGTTCATTTAAAAAAACATTTAACGACCGTACATTTCCTTATGAGCGAAAACAAAAACTAGCTTCTTGGGAATCATATAAAAATAAACGCTACTGATTTATTTTATTCGCCTATAAAATTAAATTGATGTTAGATAGTGATTTTGCTTTTATTTTATTCGTAGTATTCCTAAAGAATATTTTAACTTTATTACAATTAAATTTGCAGAGATATTATATATACATATATAAATTATAAACACCCAGAAGTATTTGTATGTTTGTATGTGAATCTATATGTGTAGAACGTCTTTTTTGTAAAAATGCAAATTGGCTTAGACGGGAATCGAACTGCTGTCCTCCAGGGACGATAGTCTTAACCACCATGCCATGGCGAAATATAAGAATATTATATATATAAAAGCACGAAGTGTTACTTTAAAAAATAATTTAAAAATATAAATAAGCACGATAAGTATAGAACGTTAATGGTAAAATTAGGGTTAGATTATGTTTTGGCACACACACACATACACACACACACTTTATATCAATTTAAACAGTCGTAAATATTAAACAGTGATGTTTATCATTCATGGAATTGAATAAAACATTACGATTTGAATATAACCGTTCGCACAAGGCACAACACCGCCTACAAATGCAAAATATATATATGGCGAGTTTTTTTATTATCACTTATCGTGCCTTGTTTTAGATGGTTGCGGTTGTTCAATAATTGCTTTATTTCAATTGCAAACACAAACACTGTTTGATAGTCACTATCTGAGCGCGAACAATGCATACAATTACTATTATTCTAACACATTGCAATAGTATTTATTAAACGTGCATGTTTTATAGTTTAATAAATATTATTATATCGCTAATATAATACTAGTTTTTCATTATAAAGTAATAACACTTAATTTTATGTTATTTGTACATACATATCAACTCATATGTACACGGCGTTGTATTTTACACGAAGAGATGTAACTGTAATTTAATAATATTATTATTATGGTTGCTATAGAAATGTCTATGAATTTAAAATGCGTTTTTCTTAAAAATGGTCGGAGTTAGGCGTGTGTCGCCCACGGAAGACCCCTCATACGTAACCTTTACGCTTACGTATGAGGTTTGACTACTTGACTTCCGTAGGGTGGTTAAGGGTTAAATATATGGGGTTTTGGTATGATTGTGTGTGTGTGTGTGCGACAGAATTATAGACTGGCTCCTCACTGAGTTTATACTCAAACCTGTATTCTAATTACAGAGCCTAAATAGATGGATACCCCGGATTCTGCGAACTGTCACGTATAAATATTTATATATTTATACGTATGTAATTCTATGATACTATTATTGGTTTTAATAAGTTTTAAATATCAAATTCAAATTCACATCCTCTGTCATGGTTAGACGCATAACCGTATAGCATTGCCACACTAGATGTAACTTTCAACAATATATTTCTTTATCGTTTTGAAAGTTGTCTATTGGCCGGTTTTAAATATCTTAAATAATCGTCGCGTATGCGTATTTTTGCGGTCGTGATGCGTGGTCGTTGCTGGTCGGCGCGGCGGCAAGTCCTGGGTCGCAAGGCAGCCACAGCATCATCATCACTCTGTTTCGCCGCTACTTGTTAACACACACGAACGCCAAGTTAATTGAGTTGCATTTTTTATTTGCAACTTGTTGAGAGCAAGCGCATACAACCGTATTAAGGACAGCGCGTTTGTAAATTGAAGAAACTAATCAAATACACTCGACTCGACCATCCACCAGCACAGTCCACATATTCAACTGTGTGCTGTGTGTTGTTTGCTGCTACGTTAACTTATTCAATTTTTTTTACTCTCTCTCTCTACCTACCGTTTATTATTTAACTTCACTGAAATTGTTTTTTTCTTTAGTTTATTTAAAGATGGTCGCGTTTTAAGTGGGGAATTTTAAAATTTATGACCATGAACCTTGCTATTTTTATATGTGGACAGCACTACATGGGAATAACATGTAAATTGCAATTATCATCAAACAATAATAGTAAGCGAGTGCGTTAGTATAATTTCCAAGGTTGCTACATCTATATATTCAATAACATATTTATTGTCGGCCGTGGTTGAGGGTCTTAAAGTGTGTTCCAAGCGAACCAAACGGTAATTAGGATTAGAAAATTACAAATAATAATCACGGCTAACATTCAAAGCAACAAAATTAATAAATATCGAATTTCGTCGTCCAGTGTCTTTACTAATTGCAGACATTCATTTTGAAACGGGGTCCTTTTCTTTCATATTCGTAGTCTGTACGAGCGCTGTCACCCGAGACAAAAAGAACTTATGACTTTGAAATAAATTGCAATATGTTATGGAATAAGAAATATGTTATAAATTATTGAATTATACATATTTTTATTGCAATCCATAATAGGTAGTTGTTTCACCACAAACTAGATATGATAAAACACAAACAAATAAATTGCAATTGGCTATATATATCATAGAAAATGGATTTGATATTTGCATAGATAGAGCAGCACATATACATCACCTTTTTACATTTATTGTAAATTTATACCTGGGTGTGAAATAGGTCACAGATAAAGATATCAACAATGTGTTATATATATATCGATAGAAAAACTTAATAATACATTTATTGCATCATATTCACATACCTATGGTATGATACCGTACGGTAAAACAGAGTAGTTAGGTTAAGTAGCATTTTCATATAAGGAAGTTTAATAGAAATTGCAAGGCGTGTATTAAACTAATAAAGATATCATTATGTACCATTACTTTGTTATTTCAATTTTATACTGCACCCTGAAAATCGGCTATACAGGCAATTTATAAATATTAATTATTCAAAAAACAAACAAGTACAAGCATGGTTATGGCAATTTAATAATATTTATTATATTTTCGACAAAAATATGTTTACTATTTTTACATTCTTAAACGAATGTATATAAGGAAGAATTGTAGTCACGAAAGTTTTCGTACTCCATATTTTAACGGAAATTCACATATTGTACATTCCTGAATTGTGAAAATTGTAATTTTTCCTAAATTTATTTTCTCACGTTATTAAAAAATGTTCTTTTATTTTTAAAGTACTATAACACCGATCGATTAAAATAAATATTAGATATAAAATTCGTTAGGAACAAACATATTATATGTATACTAAATTTGGTTAACATGGATACGGAGTCTTGAAATGAGATGCGGTCCAAAAAATAGATCTTATACCCAATCGAGCAAGCAAGCGACATATAGGTACATCTAATAATTAGGAGTTTTATAAATTTTTGGAATTAATTAAAATTAAATTTAATATTACAAAATAATAATAAATTACAGTACAATAAGCGAAATCACGACATTTCAGTATTGGGATTGTACGATTAGGAGGAATTTCGATTTTGCAAAGGAATATCAAAATATCGCTATTAGCGTTTTTATTTGAAAGCTGAAGTTTGCGTAGCTCAAAAAAGTTGCATTGATTTATACGCAAATAAACTAATAAAATGCCCATTTAAATGTAAATTTGCATTTTGTATGGAGAAAAAAATCATAGTTCGTTAATTATTGTCTAATCTATACAAAAACTGCATTTTTGTCCAGTTTCACAAAAACTATTACACGTTTTGAACATTCCTAGATCATAAGATATATTATGCACAGATTAAATAAACAAGTTCTTTATTATATTATATAAAAATAACAAAACGAACAAAAATTTCAATCAGCTACCGCTGAAGATAATAAAAGTCCAAATAAAAGGTAACAAGCGACAGTCTTCAAGATGCTGCTATTACATGTAATTTTAATATAATTAAGTCCTCAAATTCGATCTGTCGTACCGGCTTTATTAAAATGCAACATGTTGAAAAAATAAATAAGGAAAGAAAAAGACAAACATAAGCTGTCACATTCATGCGACGGAAAAAGATAGAAGACTTCTTTGACAACACAATTATTATACGTGAAAGGGGTGACGACATTGATGACCATCTGTCTTTTGCCATTACGAAGTCTAGATTTTTACTTTCAGATACTAATCAGCAACAATTCACATTTTAAAGATACGCCCCATTACTATCTGGATAATAAAATTAGGCCTTGTAAGTAAGTATATTATTGTATATATATAATCACCCAGTTGTATGTGTTTATATGCTTATATGTTTATATATTGCTTTGTTTTATCTTTTTTTTTAAATTAAAAACCAAACTGGCATGAGCAGGAATTTTTACCGTGAAAGTGGAGAATCTTACCCGTACGCCACAGGTTATAGGATTTCTATATTTAATCAAGAAAACTATCCTTCATAGTCTTAGTGTATTCGAAAAAAAATTTGGCATGGTGTACAAAAAACGAATGAGTTATCAAGATTGTTCCAATTATTTATAAATAACTCTACTATTAGAGTAAAATATGATTTAATACCTGTAAAATTATAAGTGCCTATACGTCAAGAATATTTACAAAACAATAATATACCAAAGTATTTTCCTAACAAAAACTTATCTTGTAATATTTAATTTAACCGGTTCCGTTTCAATGGTGGAACAAGTTGTAAACATTCCTTAAAAAATCTACATGCATTACTTAATATATTATATTTATTCCTAAAGAATTGACGAAGAATAGTAATAGTATAATACCTGATACTCAGCGTTGGCCTGTAACTGTTTTCGTCTTGGATTAACACGCTAATACTCTTGATCTACCCGAAATGATTAATGATCATTGAACAGTGGTCAGCAAACAGTGGGACGGCACTGCTTGTCAACATGTTTTATATATTAACTCGTAAACGTGTTTTACATACAGGCAATCACGATATATATACAAAAAAAAAAAAATGTTTAATGAATACACAACCGATTAGTTTGACCTGTAACCATTTCTAACCATATTCAATGTTTAGTTCAGAAAATAGAATTACTTCTAGTACCAGAAATAACGTATGTCACTATCACTTCATTTATTTACGAATTTATTTCGACTAATCTTTAATATATTCTATAATGGCCTTATATCTAAACAGAAAGCATTTGTTGATACATACCTTAATTGCATACTATACTAAATGTTTACATTAATAGTGAATATGACATTATTTTGTTTGGTTACTTCAAAGATTGTGCATGTATGATCTGATTATCATAGAACTCGATATCTTCTTTGGTAACTTTCGATTTCATTTGCAAACTGCTTTCTCGAACGCAAGTACGAATACGAAAGAGAAACAGGGATTGATATGAACGATAGTGTATTATGTATGGTATGAGTATGAGGAGGTCGCCATGATCAGTTGGTTCGTGACCGCTAGTCCAGCGGGTTGCGTGCTCAACTCACATCGCTCACCCTTCGTTTCGTTTCACTCGGACTTTCATTATAATATTCATCGATCGTCATAATGTAACGCTAACAAGCCGTTCGGTAATGCGATGAGGCGTCCCTGCTTCTACTACCGAACACCATAATAATCAAGCGGCAAAACATGGAACATTCTACTTGAATACCACTTTTAGCTCACTAAGAATTCGGTCGTCTATCTGTAACATTCTCAGAATTAAACAAACTTAAGTTCTAGCAACATTACCATCACTCATGAATACAGTAACCTAATAATCAATAATAATAATAATAAAAACAAAATTCGGTACGTGCAGCGCGGGTAATTTATGGTATAAAATTAGATATTGATATTTCAAAATAAATGTAAGCCCTTATTGCATCACTGTGTACACGTACAGACTTTAGATTAATTGTGAAAAATAAATAAAAACGAATTAAACGGAGTGTTGTAAGTATGTGAAATCAGGCGTAAATTTTCCAATATATTAAACTATAACATATTCATGCATAACAGGAAAAATTGTAAGATAAATCATATGTTACATCAACATGCCCATATTTCATACCATGACAGTGAAAGGTTTATAAAGTATAACATTTTGCGAGCCACAGATTTATATTATATATACCGTTTATCAGGGACACATATAATTATCACTTTCTGATAATGTCAAACATAAACTCCCTACAAATACTATGTAAACAAATTCATATTATTGGTTTATTTATTGAAGAAATCTATGTTAAAGTGATAATTATAGTACTATAACCGCAAATGCAATCTTACACACGTAAGTAGCTATATAATTACACTAGAAAATTAATAAGATCTGTCAACACTCATGATTTAAATAGCTTCATAACGTGTCATTCGTAAATTTGTTCTGATTAAATTTTACTAAAAAATCACTTTATCATATTATATTTTCGCACCTTGCTCCATACTTATTACGAAATAAATCAAGCTGAATCTTGAATTTTATTCACATAAATCGTGTTAGTGTCGGTTCAATTTCAGGCATGAGACAGGTGACGTGCTAATGGAAGGGGCAAATTGTCCTCATTTTCATAATGAATTATTAATCATAAATTGTGGTACCTAGACGTGTGGTAAGAATTTTCTAGTCAAAATCCATTTAGATTATAATTTGTTATGTAATTGAGAACTATGGCGACATATACATAATATTATTCACATTTAGTGAAATATAGAATAATTTCTTGATTTGAAAACATGCACAGGTTCCAATACCACTTAAAATATGTTTTCAAGTAATTTAACAAGTTAAGCTCGCCGTACAGAATATACAAAAGTGCTATAGTATTTGGTCGTTCACATTTTCGGAGTTATGCCTCCAAATAGGGGCGGCTAATCTAAAGAGCGGCATTTTGGGTGTTAATGTGACAATTTTTTTTTAAAGTATATGTTGAATGGGGTGGCAATTTGATTTTTGGTCCGGGGCGACGTAAATGGTGGAGCAGAAATTTAGAAATGCTATTATAAGGTTTGTTTTCTGTCGTGATTAACTATGAGCTAAGGCGAGCTGGAGCCATTGGTGTTTGCACCAATAATTGTTATTTGTATATTTACCAAATCATTATGTATAACTGGCGAATTATTTAAATAAATGGCATTACAGACACTCTCACTATATTTTAAATATGTTGATTAATACGAAAAAGATTCTGCGTTCCTATAAAAGGTTGTGTTTAAATAGCATCTGCGTTGAAGAACATGCAAAATTAATTCAAAATTTATGTAAAAAACATTAAAGAAATGTGGAGTGGCCTGTATTCGACTTTCTTATACGTTAACCGTTCAAGAGATATTGGCGAGTAAACATTCCGGTTTGAATAATCTTTTCAAAAATAGGAGATGCATATCTAGACCATATGCAAGTTTTAAGTTTGAAGCTTTCAAATTTTACGTTCGACAGCTTTGGCTCTAGAGTGTTCACAGACAGACACACATACGTCATTATGATAATACTTACATTTGATTCAGGGAGGGCCAAAACGTGTATTTCCGTTGAAATCACGAAATTCGAAATGTTTCATGATTGCAAGACTTACTTATTACTGCGTATAAGAAAGTAAAAATAACACCTGCATGTGTTGTAGTCTTCATATATGAAAGTCCAATTAGATATTTGGGATTTATTTCCATATAAAAAGTCTGGGATGAGTGTATGAATATATATATGCAGTATGTTAATATGTAATATATACAGGTATATACATATGTAAACGTGAATAATATACTAACATAAATGTTTTATTTACAGGTAAGCTCATTTGCATTTGTGCAATTTATTCCGTAATCTGCAACCCGGCTACATCTACAAAACCTCGTAAGTTTTACTTAATTTAAATTATTGGCGTCCCTGTACTACTTCATTTTATGCCGAGTATCATATTGCATGCATAACAGCTTTGTTGAAATAGTGTACTTGCAGTACATACTCGCCATACATTTATTTGTAAGGATCGGTAATAATTGACTTTTAAACTTACCTTTGAACGACCGGTTGTTACATGCCGGAGCACAAATTCTCTGTTCTGATATACAGAGCTGGCCTACAATTTTTGTAACTATACACTTAGAGATATACACTGGTAGACAAATAGATCTTTTAAAAATTACAATAAATGAAGGTAATTCAATGTTATCTTATTTACAAATTTTATATAAAAAGTTAGCATACCGTTAGGATAAAGGAGCATAAGAATATATACAATTATAACTTTAAGAATGAATGTACAAATAAAAATGAAACCTAAACAAAAGTTGGGCAAACGATAACCTTAAGATCTCAAGTTCGACATTTATCATGATTACTATACTACATTTTGTACTACGGTCAAAAAAGTAAAATGTAGTAATCCTAAAATAAAGGGTACTGTACTCTAAATATAACGTAAACCTATTTTTATAGACCGTAAATGTCCTTTCTTAAGACGGCACTGTTAAATATACTGTTTCACTCTTTGCCGATTCTCTGTTCTCGTGTGCTCCGTTTCGTTTATCCATTTCGCGTTCCATTCGCGTTTTGTGGTCGCTTGTGTGTTCTTTTGATCTTGTAAAACGTCCGCACTCCTTTTGTTTCAAACCCCGGCACGGCGACGGCGTTACCGTTACTCGTGCAGCTTATGCTTGATGCACGCTCGCTCGCCTGCTCTTTACCCATGTGATTTATGTAAAATCGAAATTGAAGTATTGTTAACTTGGCTGCCTTGTTTGGGATCGAGTATGTTCAACCGAGACTGCTGCGCCCGCGTAATAGGAATTGGTAATTACATTTCCGAAACCATCATCTCTTTTATTTCTTTTTTTGGTGTATTTATGTTTTAATTATTTTATTATATGTTCAATGTATTTTTATTTTGCAAATCACTATTTTATATTTAGGTTGTCGTAGCAATAGTATGTCAGATTTTGCAGAAATTAGCTACACAGATAAATAGTATTACTGACACATACTCGATGTTAATAGGTTATGTGACAATGGTGTATGTAAATATGCAATCGCTATATCAGGTCACAGCAGTATTAATGTCGGAGGCGATTTTTGTAAGAGAATGATTGACAATGGACATAGTACGAGTAACAGATATTACATACATATAGAATTTTGAGTTATATGATACGAAACTTTCATATCAACTCCGGTTTACTGGTGACACTAATCAAATATTGTTCAGCGGAATAGAAGCAATGGTTGGAAAGCGTTATTTCATTTTTGTTTTCTATAATTTAAAATATTAAAAGGGACTTATACTCTGGTCGTTATTTCAGCAAAAAACTTGCATTTACAAAAGATCCAATAATTATAAAATTAAGGTTCCTAATTGAAAAATGTTTGAATTCATAGAACTATTGCTTTAAGTAGCTTCTTGCGGTAAATTCAATACCCTGCCATATTTATAAAAGCTAAAACATTTCAAGCTGATGTCCTTCACTTTTGATTGGCCACTAGGATGGCCATGCCTGGATTAAATGTTATTAATGTTCCAACAATTTCTTGTTCAATATCAAATTAGAGCAATGAATAGTAATTTTGGAATGACCTGTGACTGCCACTTTAACAGGTTGATGTTCTTAGTTTATTTGCATCAGAAGTATGCCGTGTCATGCTCTGACTGTCCAGTAATGGGATTACCAGCGCGTTTGGGCCGCTGTTGGCTGTTCCCACCTTGCTGGTTACAACACAATTGAATCTTTGGAGGGTTGTCAGCTACGCGTAAAGTTTATTGAACTACATATATCATTTTATGGAAATTATATGACTTGTAGGTTTTTTTTTATAAAAATATCATTCTCATGCTCAATCATGATACTTAATTTTCGTTTTCATGACTCCGTTGAAAGTTCGTTGCGCAATTTACATAACTATATATTTTCTGTTTTAATTCGGAAATGTTCTCAAAATACGAGATTATAATCATAGATAATATCTAATTTCAGATGGAATCTTAATTAAAATGAAACATGAAATATTTCGGAAATATATGCTATTTGTGTTTTGTGCAATTTTATTAAATATATTCTAAAATTTTTGACTTGTAAATAAAATACAACATAAAAATATGTCAGTTACTGCTACTGTACTGAACGATGCTGAATGATGACTGTTTTTGTTAACGGAAGTAAACAATATTAAGTAAACATATGTTTAAATTTGGAAATTTTGCATTTCTATAAAAATGAAACAAAATATATTATATTTTCTTATTTTATCCTTATCTGTTGGGTAGAATTCTACTCTAGTTTCCATTTGTAAAAATTGTAACATTTTCCGCTAACATCCTCGTGCTAGACACAGGAACACCCGTAGTGTAAAACCCGAGTAAACCGGTATTATCAGCGGTAATGAAACAACAACAACGGTAAATGGTGACAATGAATTGTACAGCAAAGGAATTGAAACGCGGAACAAAAGATAAGAAAGAGTGCACCATGAAGTTCATGTTGTTGAACGGAATTCCAAATAGATACTGTTTTACTTCGTACTAATTTCGTTCCACAGAGATAACTTCTACCTTCTCTCTATTGTCTATTTCATAATATTTGTTTAAAATCAGAATCCTTATCAAGAAACTGTTAGGTAGAAAAGGACATTTATTTTTTTCTAGAATAAATAATCAAACCTGCTCAAATGGATATTTCTCATATTCTATGGAAGAATTAAAGAAAATATTATTTATTAACGAATGTCATAATTTAAAACAAAAATACAACAATATTGGACAGTTTTATAGGAATATCTATTTTTGTAATGAAATACCGATAATCTACCAATCTTTCTAACGACCACAGCCAGGAATACTAAATCATGAAAAATATATACATTCATACTATAAATTTGTTTTCAATCTAATGATCTTAAATAATGGACCTTTAGTCAATTCTGTGTAAGCAATTCAGGATATGCTTTTTGTATGTTACTTGCTCATGTCGTGTCGTACGGGTCATGAGATCTTTCTCACTTCTTTAACATTTGTGAAATTGGTATTTATAATTTTATTCCACGCTTGATTTACTTATTTTGTTGATATTTATAGAGAGAAATTAATTTTAAACTTAGATTCAATTAAACTGATAAATGTGTTAAATGTTATTATTTATTATAAAATCATATGGAGAAAGATTGTAATTTTAAGATACACCGTTAAATTACAACAATAATTTGAAAGTGTACAAATATGTGACACCATTTTCTTGATCCAAAGCCATATGTTGTTAAATTTGCTATTGTTTATTAATCAAAAAATATTTGTTATATGCCAGACAATGTAGGTATCTGCCCTTTAATTGTTAAATAAACGCGCGGTCAAAAAAAGTGATAATCATCAGATTTAATTTTATGATAAAATAAAACAATGTCGCATTGAATAATTTAGAAAGTCGATTTTTTGCTTTTGACCATAAAAGCAACGATTTTCGTGATGTATTGTCAAGATAAGTGCACTTGGCGGTCTAGATATTTCGATTTATAATTGTATTTCATTTAAGATAAGATACAAGTAATTAATGATTTATTAAATAAGATGATTTATCCGATGAGATGATTAATATTTTGTTACCAATATTATATGGTTCAGTTGATTTGACTGGATGTTATGCAATATCGAGCTAAGTTTCTCATGGTTTTATAATACCTGTTGTTTCAATATTTAGTGTGAAAAAGTTATGAAATATCTATATTCTCAATCATACTACCATCTTCAATTTCATTTTTTGTAAGAATTTTTGTAATTTCCGGTTATCTGATAATGACAAATTTATTGGGCTAAACTTTATCTTCCCTTTTAACTTTTCATTAAAGCATATATATTTGCTCCTAAATAGTAATTATAATATCTGTAAATAATATTGCATAAATAATACATATATTGAAACAACCTGGGAAGATATGAAATACAATAGTGTTACAAAAGCTGAACAGACATCAATAGTGCACAAATTATTACGTGCATAAAAATCACAATAATAACACCTATTGAAAATCATCAAACAACCACGTTGAAGACATCTGAATACATCTGTAATCGTACAAAATTCCATCCATTATTCGATATATATACGCATTCGTTTCCATCTTTCAAAAGTATCTACAACAACCAACCAGCTAACGATTTCGTGTAAACATGCTAGGCAATAAGTACACACACATACATATTGACGTACATACCTACCTATCTACCATATACACACCACTAGAGGAAACAAATAAAAATCAACAACAAATGCTACGAAAAAATAAAGAACCAACACAGCATCGAAAACTGAACGATGGAATCAGTTGAAAGCGCAAAGTGAGTTTGAGAGCGAAGTGTAAGCGGGGTGGTTACGTCAAAACATACCGTGCATCTACCGGGCCGATATGACGTGTGCAATCGGCCAACTGAACTGAAGTCGATGGTTTATTGAAAGGGTTAGGAGAATGATTTGCGTTGGATGAGTGTACTAGTCAGTCAGGCATGGGAGATTAGCACGGCGGATAACCCTAGCCGTTATATGGTCGTTGTTGTGTTGTTGAGGAGATTGTGTATAGTTTCCCCTCTTTCTCGTCTTCTTCGTCGTTTCTTGTATATTCGTCCCCCGCTGTTTCGAACATAGCACAATAGCGAACTGTACGATTCGCAGGTGTATGATAATATGTATAGGTTTGTGATTCTCTTCCTCATGGCGTAGTCCAATAGCAGGAGGACATGATTGAGCCATGTCCAGCTATTGAAACTATTCCAAATGAAACTGCCAACACAATGTTAACCATTTAATTTCAAATGCTCGCCTCGCGTCCGTAGTCATAGGTAAGAAAAAATAAAATGTGTTACCTTTTAAAGATTACACCGTTTTTGAATTTAAAGAAATCACATCGACATCGAAATTTGAATGGAAATATCCGTTTTGTGGGTTCCTAATTTCCTTTTAACTATTTCCTTAATAACTTGTGTGTTGTGTGACGCACCTATGCGTCCTGCTCACTTTGTAAGTAATATATACGATGCGAGCAGCGAACTTTGTCTACTACTTTGTCTACTATCGATGCAGCATGTGTATTATAGGATTGAGCTGAGCATTTCAATAGTTTGAAAGCGCTGAACTAAATAATGAAAGAGCAAACGGATACGGCATTTAATATTATCATAATTACAGACGACAAACCACAATGCATGAGTTTCTAGAAATAATATTGGTTTCTCTGTAGCAAAAAAAGAAATTTAAACCTGCTACAAAATTAATGATGACAGTATATAGATTGTTTGTTTTTAATAATCACATATTATAAATTAATTCCTTTGTGTGTTGACGTTCTTAACTGAAACCTTGTTATCAAGTTGGCAAAATCAACTGTCTCAAATTTCCAGTAACCAATAATTATACAAGAATTCGAAAAAACAAGAACGATGCAGTTAACCTTGAAATTAAATTGCATTTCCAATTCGAGACATTTTATAACAAAGTCAGGAGGATTCAGAAGTGAAGTACCTACAATAATGAACATATTTCGTCTGCAACCATTCATTACATATTTATTTGAAATATATTTACCACAGAAAAACCAAAAGACAAAATAAGAACATGGAAATATTCCAAGAAACAATATTTTTACAAAAAAATTGCTTTATGGTTTTACACAACTTGATATGCAGTTTGAAGATTCACATAATATATTTTTACAGATAGTGCAGTCAAGAAAGTCAAGTGAAGGTCACACTAGCTTTTTTTGTAGCATGCTATATATTTTCACATATCCTCAAAAAGTTGAATATCCTTGAAGTTCTAGTGCTTAGTTATTGTAAAATATTTAAATGACAAAAGTGCATTTTGTCTTCGGGCTTGTGTTTCGTAATTCCATTTCACATTTATCAGCCTGCCTGCCCGTTTGTCTGTACTTTGTAAGCAACGCTTTAAAACGAGACTTAAAACACGTGTGTGTATCTGTGTGGGTTTTTCGAATCTCGTTATATCCATTGTTCTTGTTAGAAAGTCGATTTGTTCTATTCAATTCATTGATGAGAATCGTCGGTTCCGTGACCAACGGATGCGGATATATATTTGAACTTACGATGATTGATTTATGAACAGTGATATTATCAATCGATCAGTTTCATTTTGTATAGCAAAAAAATTCTAATTTAATATTTGCTTATTTGAATTATTTAGTCTTTTTTTTTGTATTCAATATTACATAAACGTAATTAGCCAGCTCATGACACTATAAATTTAGGCATTCTTATATAAGAGTTTGTTTATCTACCAAAAATATTGAACACTTAGCAGTAATTAAAAATAAATAGTCCGTGAAATATTACTAATAATGCAAGTGACACTACATCTGATAATATTGATGTGATCAAATGATTACATATGCATTAAGTAATTTTTTACATAACTTAGTTATGCATATGATTACATTGAAAATTACAACGTTGCTTAAGAAAATCAGACAATAGAATAATTTGTAGTGTAAGTATCCAGGCCACCAACGCTTCTATACACATACCCAATAATTACACAATTCGCTCTCGAAATGTGTTAATCATAAACACATGAATGACAAACATGGATGCCCAACCCAGACTAGACACAGACACACTCTCGTAGGTAATAAGCAAATTTGCACCGCTGTTGTTTGACTCATACGTAAAGCTAAAATAAAACACTAGATATATTCAATAGCAATGCGCATGCACGCATACCAAACCTTATAAACATTAATAATAATGGTTAGTGATAGTGACCCAAGAAAGTGAGAAAAAAACTCGATATGGCCGTGTGCCCCACCCTAAAACCTATACCATTAACGAACTGACATGTCTTTTGAGATACGAACGGCTACTGCAGTTCAATAATTTCTAGTTTAATAGGCTTACCATTTGTTTTACAGGCGGTTTAACAAAAGACGACAGTTTTTTCTTTCCTTGAATTCAGTGCAAGTTGTTTTTTCTAACTGCTTGACATGTTTACTACTCCAATTCTATTAATATTATCTAGTTTATTCAATAATCGTATTTTGTGCTGGTAATTGAAACTTTCACAATAGCATTTATTTGCATGAATGGTATTTGAACTTTTCAGACAATAACAAAAAAGTAACTGGTTGTGTATAAGGCTTTGTAAAGATTTAGGTGCGGAAAATATAAATAAAATAATGAGGTAATCATATTTATCACAAACAACTAATGTGAATTATTTGACAATATTATCGCTATAGCAAAATGATTGAAATATACTAGATTTAGTCAAATTATTAGGAATACATACTAAGCATCACATTAATATTATTGCTTTAAAACTTGAAAACATCATTTTTAAAGATTCATTTTAGATGTTAAGGTAAAGAATAACGTGACCTGAAGTAATGTAGTGTCTCCTTGTAGCAGTAAAAATAAAAATAAACGATAATTTTTGTTTATCTATGTCGTTATGTACAGAATAATTTATTATATGTGTAGTGCTATCAGATTAATTTAAATTAATTATCAAAGTAATTATCTCGCGATAAAATAAACTGGTTTTCGTGAGAAGAAATGTAACAAGTTTGAGAAAGTGTCAAAAGACTGGAAAATACATGAAAATATGTAAACTACATTTACTATATAGCAAAAATACTGGTATTTCATAACAATAATTCGTTCGGCAGTAGAAAGTCTGATTAAACACAAAATTGAAATCAATTATTGGTAATTGAACTTTCGATCAATTATTGGAGATTTGTTTTCAATAAAAATTCGCCGGTGAACAGAAAAACTTTCACAAAAAGAAATAACACAAAAATGTGACTAGTCATGAAAATAGTATTATTTGTTACGTCTGTCGCTTCGTCTTCGGAGTCATTGTTTTCTTAATCTTGATACGCGTTTCAATTTAATCCGCTTAACTCTTTTTTAATACCGGATATGTAGATCTGATTATTAAGCCGATACGACGAAATAAACATGCCGCATGTGAGCAATGGTAGACAGATTTAGTACGTAATTTGTTTTAATGCGGAAACTGATAAAAACGTCCAATATTTTTTTTAATTGTTGGTCATTTTAGTAATACGAGTTTGAATTTTAAATAGATTCGTTTTTCTCTAATATTCATCGGAAACCAGCCAATATTTTGTAGGTATATTTATTTGCTAAGATTTATGTACATGAATCGTTATTTATTTTCCATAAAATAGGTTATAGTTTCAGAAATAAATTGATTTTAATATACAGTTCCTATAAAGAAATGAAAGAAAACACAAACTATTTTTTTTCGGAAATATTCGTGATATTTGCGTTAAAATTTCCAGTTCTAAATATTTCATAATTATAATATTTTTTATACTACGGCTAAGAAAGTATACATTTTACTTTTATATATGCAGGGAAAATTGCATATACCTACTATAAAGTGAAATAATTTCATTAATTCAATATTTATAGGTTTAATATATATTTATACTTGTAGTTAATAATATTATGTTAGCCAATAATATTTTTTTAGCTACCGAAATAGGCGTACCTGTATATTAGTAGAAACTAAATATATGTTGTTGAATATTAATTTCTTTATAGGTATCATACATATTTATATCAGTAATAAATAAAAATACATCCTTTTAACTGTTAAACATAGTAATAAGTATTTATTAGCGACAACTAAATATATATCTCGGCGAAATATAAAGTATAGAACGAGCATAAAAAAAAAACATTCAATCGATTGGTCTTTAATTAGCATAAAAATAAAATTAACAATCACGTTTTTATCACAAAATTTATGTTACGAAAAAATGTCAAAGTCATGCCTGACAGTTGACAGTATAAATAATATTGAAATAGACAGGTTAATGTGCAGAAATGATTATAATTATATAATTTTAATGGGTATAGTTTATTTGGTTCTTGTGCAAAGCGTTAATTGTTTAATTAATTGAATGCGACACTTAGTGCAGACATTAAGTTCAAGGTTGACTGTTACTATTGTATTTTGTGAGTTATTATCTTTGGGACTGCAATGCTCAGTAAGACTGCTAACATAAAAAGAAAATTGATTTGATTATTCTCAAATTTTTGAGGTTAGACATTTATGATTTTAATTGTTTATTAATTATTGATAGAGTTTTAATTGATATTAACTATATGAAATTTGCTACTAGAAATATATCATAGACCCCTAACACGGAGTAGTATAAACATTATTAATTTCTTTTAATGTTTGCATCTTGATTAGGAGAACATATGGAGTTCAACTGAACCGTTTATCAAAGCTATTTAATTAATTTTCAGTTATATTTTATTGTGTGAAAGTGGGCTTAGTTTTATTATACGGAAGCAGTTCGTTGTATTGTTTTTAATGGTGGTTCGAATTATTAATTACGATTTTTCGGCCTAAAGATTGCATTATATCCCTTTTTATGTCGGTAAATTATACCAATTGACTGTAATTAAACTTCAAAAATAAATAATATAAAAAGAGCAATAAGAACATAATAATCGTTATTAGTTATTAGTCGCGTTACAATTTAGTAAAAAAAAAAATCAATTACATAATACAAAACACTAGCACATAATAAATCGTATAGAAAGTAGGTAAGTTGGTATCTGAGAAAGTGGACGATCTATTTATTTACCTAATGGTATATACCAACTAAAAGAACACGACATTAAACAGTTTGAATCTGGTTGGTAACAAAAACCGCAATAAGTACCTCAATCCCCAGGTCACGTTGTGCTGTGCTGCGCTATATTATGCAGTTCGACGTTTCAACTCGACATTACTGTCTTGTGGTGCTTGCCTGCTTGCTTTCACTATTCGCGAGATGTGGTGAGCTGTGAGTAATGCGCAGGCGGAACAGACGCCGGCCTGGATCATTTGGATCAAGGCCACGTGATCAACGTGTGTACACTCCGGGAGAAAAAGCCCTATTTGCAATAACCGCTACAGGAGGTATAGACACTATTATACGAACGCGACTCGCGCGCCTCAAAATCGGAATACCATAAAAGTAATTGGTGATTTATAATCATTAGCTGTTGGTGTCACGTGGCAATTGCCGTTTCACGCTTTTTATTTAATCTTTTTTTTTTTTTTGTGCATATCAAATGGACTTGATGCATGGCATTACATTTATATTATTAACATGAGTGTCGAAAAAACTTGCGATTGCGTGAGAAGGTTTATTTTGTATCTTTTGGCCACACTGATGCCTTGTAAATTAATGTGTATGATGCCGGTTTATTTTTTGCTCGTCGTACGGTTGCAGAAAAGAGCTATAGTGTCTGTCACATTCTCGGAATGAAATAATCTTGCACAGAAATTCGATGCATGTCTTCCTGATCCCGAAAATATGTAGTTATACATATATACTTGAATCCTGTGAAGGTACTGGGCCGAATTTAACAAAATTTGATATACATATAATGAGTGCAAGAAGTTTCTGTCCAATAGTCCTTATACATTTTGAGTTATACGGCCCTAATCAATCGGGCTTCCTTAGAAAATAATTTTGAAAATAAAAATTATAATTAAATCAATTGCTCTCAGTAACTCTTATTTGGTTTTAGGCCCACCACTCACATGTGTACACATGCTTTGAGTAACTATTTAAAAATCTGTGGTTATAAGCATGTATTATTCATTGAAAAATCAGTGGTTAAAAAATGTTTGAACATATATCTCTTGTATAACGAGCTATGCTTGTTATTATTAGCTCCTAGAAAACTAAAATGAATGTTTTTGTAGAGTAACTTCTTTAAAATGTTTTATTGAGGAAACAAACGTTATTAAGATAAAATATATACACTCATAAAAAATATTGTTTTATAATATTATGATGCTTTATAAGTTCCTGAAAAAAAAAATCTATTCTAGACCCTGAGAAATAAAGTTTAGCAGAATTATTTGCTAATGTGTCTAAGGACAGGAAGCACCTTAAACCACTACGGATACGGAGCATTATTACCCCTTAAACCTACCCAGCTAGTAACTAAGTTCGTGGAAATACCGCAAAGTTCTTAATAGCCAAATAATAGCCTCACACAATCCACGTTACTAAAACTATATATTCTATGGTGTTGGTGACTTATCGGTGCTGGCAATGATAAAGAAACCATATGGAAGGCGGGCAAACAATGCATTGTTTCAGGTAGCGGGCAGATACAAATGGCGAGCATACACCCACCTGTTGGCTAATGAACACGAGTCTTGGCATACTATGTTTACCACCCTGCTTCATCAGTGCACCGGGCGCGCGGGAAACGTTAAATTACTAGACGACACCTTTTCGATTAAATGAGACAAAAAAATAAACGATGTTCATTAGGGTTTTACTGAGTGTGTAGGGTGGATGTTTTGACGGAAGTGGTATATTGTCAAAGTCTAGCCAAGATAAAACCGAGCTATAATGACATTTTTTGTTCATGTAAGTGTGAATATTTTAAATTCTATCCATTAACTGACCGCTATTCCCACTATTCATATTTAAACGAATATGGTTATATTAAGATAAGTTGGGTATAGATTAAACAAGGTTAGGTTACATTTATAATAATAAGAAAAACTTACATGATTGCCGGTGTCTGTCATATATTACATATGCACATTTAGGACACAAGTTTTTCGCGATTCATCTGTGAGTCGCCACAAACGGGGAGTTTTATCCATTATATATTATAGATAAATTAATTGATACATCACGATGTACCGCAAAGAGTACGAATTCCGTAATGTGATTTTTTTTTAATAATTAAGAAATAAAATTACACCCATCAACAAATATCTAATACGATATATATTAAATAATTCATTGTTTATTGAGCATAATAAATAAGAAAAATATGAATAAAATCGCTACTACACGAGTGTTAAAAATTCAAAATCAATAAGCAGATGTTGATACAAAGTCTATAAATAATATAAGGTATGATACAGAAAAATAACATGAACACACACACACATAGGCAGTCGATACGGGTAACTATCCTTCCATATAAACATAGATGTTGCAAACATACATGTATGTGTGTTCTGAGCGAGCAGTTATGCGCATTGAGTACTGCAACTGCCAACAGCAGCGTATAGCAATCGGGAACGGATCATTTAAAAGCCGGTAATCCTTGACTGGTGGACAATGTTATTGTAATGCTTGCTGTGTGTATGTGTGCGTGGAGAATTTCCTTCTGCATGACAAGCTTGTCAGTCGCCAGCAAACTCGATAATAAAGAAATTGACATTTGCCCTTAACACATACACACACAAACTAGTTTCGTTTCATGTGGAGTCGCAAAATAAAAGAAAATACAAGTAGGTACATTTTTATTTCCGACAAAGCTTATCGGATTTGTCGTATCTTTTCTCATCAAAAGTACGACGGTTTCTTGAATTTTTTCATAAAAACAAGACGAGGGAATTTGTAATTTTATTTATTCTTTGTTTATATAGCTATATATAGGTTCATTAATTTTGCCGCGGAATAATTATCTTGTGCAATTACAATAAAAAACACTAAGGGAAATGGTTTATTTTATATTATTTTTGTACTATAAGTAGTAATCCATTTGTATGATTTTGATAATTTACTTTTGCTTTGACTGACAACTATTCTTAAATAGACATCCGAAGTATCTGAACTCATTAATTAATTTATCTGGAAATTACTAACAATATACAAATACAACTATTGCTCAGTATTTATTATATATATAAAAATCAATATGTATTTTAATTATTAATGCGATTTTTATGTAAATGGTACATGAAACTCTTTAAACAAAAGTTGCTAGTAATTCAAATATTATGAATATAATATAATAATATTTATCTTAGTCATGCCGTTTTTGTGATTCAGAAAAATTAGTAAGTAACTTCTGATAAAACATTATTTTCAAAAAGAAGAAATGGCAGTTCTGGCTCTGGGTTAAAAAGCACATATGCGGAATAAGAGGAATATAATGGAACTGAAAGAGTAAGAAATATAAAAAATCTTTTCTGTGAATAAAGATCAACAATATTAATGATTAAATCTGATGTATTTAATGCGTTTTCATTATCATCGGAATTGATTGAATTTAAATATTCTTGTATCCGGGAATTGTGTAGATAGTCGATGTAATATCAGTTAACAGTAAAGTAATAAAATCTCTAACATAAGTGGTGAATCACGTAATATTTCACAACTTCATCCTGACGACTATTAAAATAGCAAGAAATACGATTGACATAAAAGTTTCAAGCGTGTAAGTAAAGTCGACTCGGCAATGTTATTCTTCACCTAAGCGATATTTGTATTAAATGAAGTGCAACAACATTTTCATCTAGCGACGTTGGCAGATCGTGACCAATACAGGGCCGGCGGCACGCGAATTCACCGTCAACACACAAATCAAACTCGACTTTTTCTCTTCTTACTGAATACCGTCATAAATGTTAAGTTATTCTAAAACATTTTTAGAAATTGCCTTCTTCTCGTACAAACAAAAGGTTTTGCATATTGTGTTTTTATATGTAATATTTGTCATTATTTAGTATTATTAAATGTAAATGCCGTTACATTTAAAGCTGAACACCACTATTAGAATTTTATTTTCATTAACAATATGCTTACTGGTAACAAAACATGAAAATATCCTTTATTTGCAAAATAACAATATAGTTTAATTTTTGCTATTTTAAATTGAAAACAGTAATGACGTTCCCCAAAATCATCCTTTTATAAGAAATATTTGTAACCGTTTATCTCGCTATTGTTTGATTTATCGAAATCAAATTTATATCGATTATATAATAACTATTACGATAAAATATCAAACAATGCGAACACTCAAAGCGCTGGAATAGTCTGCGGCGACGGGCATTTTAATTTGGGGATTTGTAAATTTTGAAAATAAATAATATCGTATATGAAAAATCAGGCAGAATACTAACTGAATATTTTAAAATAGAGGTTACTCCATGGATGTCCTTATGACGTTTAGAAAATAAGTTGGTACTTAGTACTCTCAAGTGTTTGTCGCGAAGTGTGTATTCTATTCATTTCCACAGTTGTTTCATTTAAGATGTATATTGAATTTATTTAAAAGGTAATTTAAAAATACTATGAATATGTTAAATTTTAATTTGTTGTATTATTTTATGATCCCAAGAAAAGAAATTACAGTATTCATTAGGAGGTTAAGCAATAAAGCATACAAATTAAATAAATACAGATTCGAAATGTCAGATATTGTGCATCGTACACTGGCGACATAAACCAAAGACTTGTAAAGTTGTTGTCATTTTCGATCTATCTTGATGATTATATACAGCGTGCTCGTAAACAAACGATGGTGCAGAGACACATTAAACAACATATAGAGAGTCACTCCTCGCACAGATATCGCAAACTGTAAATTAATATAGCGATAATAATTACAACGCACTGCACACAACTTGAAATGTGTCTTGCTGCGGTGATTTGCATATCTACCATTCGAATGTAACATTATATGGTGGATAATTAAAGGTTATTCATTGATCGTTACCACGCGATCAAAAATAATGTGTTCATTTTAAAGATTGTGCGATTTTTCATAAGAGAACGAGTACCTACATGCAGCAACCAGTGCTGTATGCAAAATATCTGTGTTGAACTAATTATTCTTTTATCTTGACATTTGTATTTATTATTTATATTAATGAGAATGCGCGGCCGCACAAAACTGTTTTAATATTTAATTAATTATGATTTAATAATACATTATTATAATAATGCTCACTTTATATTATGCTACTGCTTCTATACTACAAGGAGAAATACTTATATACTTGAATGTTAGTCGTCACTCGTAATGTGCACATAGTATGTTAATATTTGGATAGACCAAGAAAAGGAATATTTAACCATTGTGGTAAAATAGATATCGAACATGACTATTGTTATATTCAAATTGTCATATCAAGCTAGTGCTGCCACCTATGCTTTCTAGCGGGCAGCCATTACAATTAGTTACTACGGTTCACTTTAATGTCTCAACACAAATATTTTAATTTCCATTATTCACACCTAAGATGTGTAATTACTTTAGAAAATTTCAAGTAATATAATTTTAAATTTTAAGCAAAAGTTGGGAATATTTAAATACAGAGAGATATCGGAAATGACTTCAATAATACGTTCCGACATTTAAATTAAAAAAATACTCGCTTCTGAGATGCTTAATTTCGTTTGAAATTAGGTGTAAAAATGTAGTTAAAAACTTGTAGTAAACTACGGTATATTCAACGTAATGCACAGGTGCCCGAGAAGAATATGCATATTATTACGTAATGTAAAACTAAAGCACTGTTAAGAAAATAATCAGCTTATAACCGTGAAAAAAATGGTAATTCAGTAAATTAATATCATATCTGTGAAATCTGCAACAGCATTTAACGTGCATTATATGAAGCATCACGCAATGAAACGGATACAGATGTTTCAGTTTTGAAATCCTAATATTATGCAAAATATATCGTATTCGTCTGTCATGTTTTAATCGGGATTTAACAAGCTTCCAGATCGAAAATGAAATCTCTTTTAATTGCGAATTTATTTATTAACCTTGATATATTTATCTACTTTCTATATACAGAAACCGTCAATTGTTTATTTTTTTCTGATACACCCAGACGTATGTGTTTGTATGTGAGTATGAGTGAATGTGTTGAACATTTTTTGTAAAAATGCAAATTGGCATAGACGGAATTAGAACTGCCGTTATCCGACATCTGCATGCCGAATTGATGTTCCACCATCTTCAAAAAATTGTCCAGGATGTTGGTAGTTTCATCCTTCGTCTTCAAAATATATACGGTTCGAAAATGGGAGATATCGTCTTTGAAGAGCAGAAAGTACTTGGCTCCTAAAGATCAACATGATTCAAATCTAGAATGTTTTCTGCAACTTGAAAATTTCGGGGATGAGAATTTCTATGCTGTTTACCAAATGCACAGCTTTCACACATAGTCTCCCAAGTCATCTATAAACTGAATGCGATTCTTCTGTAGAACATTTCTAATATACCTGACATTTTGGTGTGCCAACCTCTCATGCCAGTTCTTGATCGAGGTTGTTAGCAGACATTTTCCGACTTCTCCTGACGAAACATCATTTCATAGTTTTCCATTTCGTTTGGCCATGGCGATCACTTGACTTCCATCCAGAGTTCTGAAAGTTGACATAACCTCTGTCTAGCATTTCAGTAACAGAAAACAGGTTGAAAGTTAGTTTCGGAATAAATAGCACATTTTTCAGAGTCACTCGCTCCCAGTCTTTCCCATTAAAGGCTTCCAGGTCCACATCTCCCACTGTAGTTCCCTTCAGTTTGATTGGGTCACAGTTGAGAGTTTCACAATTTTAGGTTCGCATCGAAGAAGGGCATATACTAGCAGTATAAAATGCTTATTGAACTTTCACATTTTATTTGGAATTTAAACAGTTATGGAACAAAAAGTTGTTATCATGGCAATACAAGAATGTTTAATGTTACACTAGGAATTTTAATAACACGATTTTATTGATACAAGAATACTATTTTATTCCATGAAATTAACTTTTAATGTAGAATCCAATCAGTGTCTTATAAGTATTACGAAGAAATATACAATCGCATGTAAAAATACGACGACTAGATAATAAAACGCATATATTCTCATTACGTATCATCCTTTCTCGTTTCGAGTAAAGTTATGCATACTTAGCGTGTATACCAAAACGGTTTTATCGATTTTTCATATTCTCTTGCATAGGGAAACTTAGCGACATCCAGCTAGATATACCGGCGATGTTCACACCATATGCAAAGTACGTACATGCCTCGGTTATGCGAATACTATTATAAATAATATATAAATGCAATAAGAAGTGGGAGTTACTAGTAGAAAACGTTCGTTCACATATACAGTTGAAATATACGACAATTGCAAAGACGACTGTTCTGTGCGTGTGTGTGTATTCTGCAGTATGTTAATCCAATCCGCAATTTTATTAGACTAAAACGAGGCAATTTTGAGCTCGATTTGAAATAAGCAGCAATGAACAACATTGCTGAACAGATTCGCTATTTTCTTCGTATATATCGAAAGACAGTTAACATACATAAAAATTAATTTATGAATAAACTTGCACGATAATTTCGCTATCGGAGAAACTTTGAAATAAATTTGATAGTTATTCAATAAAATATCCTTACATATAACAAAATAGATTTCTTTGCCCATAATTATAAAGTCGGTTGTGGCCAGCACAAGACTTTCTTATACGCTAGGTATAGGAGGTTTATTTTTATTCCCATACATGTGTATTTATGGCAAAATAACGGGTTCATTTTTTGAAGAAATTTTTCACACAAAAGTTAGGCGTAATATTAATATCTTTCATTATGTACATAATTTTTTATTGTCATAAGTGCTAAGTATAAAGCCTTTTGACTTTCTCATTATTAATACCTATGAAGAATATTCACGTACTTTTATGGCCAACATTCTGATTATTTCACAGAAAGTCCATGTCAACTCTATTTTGTAACACAGAATAAACAAATCCCATTCCCACATATTTGTATTACAAATTATTCATTGAAGGTAGCATTATATAAAATTAACAAATTCTGTCGAGATGTTAGTATGCGTTCCTGTACCAATTATTAGATAAATAAATAAACAGCAATGACATAGTGTGTACCAGAACAGGTGTAACAAGGCGTTTAGAAGAGATATAGAGTCAAGGAACTTTGAAAGTGCAACAAGTGGGAGGAGATGGTATATCACAGTATTTTCTCGTATCTGAAAATACCACAGTAGCTCAACACGTACGTCGCGTGGAAAAGGACTGGCGCATATATATTAATCCGATCCGCTGTTTTATTGAGGATAAAATGGATCTTCGCGGAAGACGATATTGCAACTATTCTACATATGTGGCTTAGCACAGTGGTTCAGCAACTGTTTCTACATGAAATACCGAAAACAGTATTTTTTCAATACTGTTTTTCGCTTCGGAGTCCCACCCTAACTTTGTAGATCTATAAGGAAGTTTACCCTGTTATAATTGAAATAATTGCAAATCAAACATTTACTGAATCTATTTGGCCACCATACATCCTTTTTCTTGATTATGCAATTTCTGAAAGACATTACAGAAACACATTTTAGAATTGTTGTTGAAACTTATGAAAATAAAATGAAATTGAGCAATCGTCAAATGTTGCACACTATAGCAATTGTAGTTTGGTATGTACTGATATAGATTACCACACAGTAGTACCATATTGGCTAGCAATATGGTAGCAGCCGGAAAATAAATGTAAACTCGTACCATATTTAATACGTCGCACTTATTTCAGCTTATCACGTTCGCGGGATCGCAAAAGCGAATGGTGCGAAGTTAAATGAACTCGTTGAAAGGGATTTTAAATAAAAATCAAACCTCGGCATCACCGTCTATGGAACGATGCAAGAAATAATATAAAATGTTCGTAAATCGGATGAAACATGACGTGAAATTGATTCGACTTTATATGTTCTTAATCATGTTATTCAGATCATTTTTATACCAGATTATGTTATAAAGGTGTCAGCTAGGCAATACAGCGAATTATGCTTTCTTCGTTCAAATATAATATTGTTTCTTAGTTTATTGAGAGGACCAATAATTAAATTATTTCGTGAAAATTCAGTATTAACGAAATTTAATATTTAAATAAAAGTACATAATATTGTTACAATAGGAAAGTGTTTGGTAGTTATATCCGCTTTCCCTATCGGTGTTTGTAATAATATCAAAACATATCGTAGAAATTCTACGATATGTCTATATATATTTGAATATAAAAGAAATATGTATATCTATTACATATTTAATTAAATAATTCGAAACGAATAAAGTGTTTGTATGCTCAAAAGTCTTGCCCTGGGTATGTCCTTGAACAAATTAAATTATTAATTTTGTTACTATATGTATATAATACCTACTCATTCCAGTTAAATGTATTTTCGTGTTTTTTCTTGTTAGGACGAAAGTTGCATAGTTCAAGTTTAATTCTGTTAAATCAGTCAGTTGCTTCGTTAGTTTTATGCAAGTACGTGCTATTCTTTTGTATTCTAACCTACTGGAGTTGCATTATATTTTTAAGATTATTGATATTTGTAGTATAATTCATTGTTTACTTTGAACTAATATTGTTTAGAGTTTGTGTTAGTAACGTAATGAATAATTATGGATATTAGTGCGTTTTAAAACATTTTGTTGGTGATTTAACGCGTTTATTACGCTTGTCTACCCTGGAACATTCGCCCTGTGTCTGCTCTAGTATAATGCGAATTCCATATCTGCGATGTAAATTACTGGTGAGTCTTACTCTGCTATTGATTTATCGAACTGATTAGAAGTGATATTTTATAGATTTTTAGTGCCCTTGATGTACCATAACTAAGTTGTTTTCATTACTGGAATAAATACTATCTTATATTGGTTGTTTAATATACAATGTCTGTTGTAAATTACCATTCGTTTTAATGGCAGACGTTTTGTATTTATTACTCGATATACTGCGTGCATAATTCTTTTATTTACTGGTGTATTATAAAATGTTATCTTCTTAACGAATGACAATAGTATTATTCAACTTCACTACGCTATTATATTTATTAGAACAGATTTGATGTCTGCATATCTTCATTCAGTATATGCTGAACATATACCAGGAATTTTTCAAGATTGTTGTTTGTTATTATTCTAGTAGCGTTCATATTGACAAAACAAAATTTATTGTGATACCAACTTAGTTATAATATTTCCCAGAAGAAAGTGGTCTAATCGTCTAATGAGATATCATTTTGTTTCTTATAGTAAATTCGGTTATAAGATGGTGAAATTTAAGGAAAAATTTAGCATTTATATGTAATCAACTTTTAACATATATTTAAAATGCGTTATTGCTATTGTAGCAGTAGTGCGTAGTGTATAATATAACATTGCGTTTCTAGTCTGAACGGACTATCATCACATAGCCCTAAAAAGTTATTTATTCCAACATTTTTAGTATATCTCATGTATCTCAAATGCATGATTTCTACTGTAAACTTCTTGAGTAACAATGGAATGAATTTCTAAGAGTGAATTTTTTGAACCGAGAATGGTACAGATCCACGACAGAATGCTTTAGCTTCTTCGGTACTTCGCAAGGCGACCTAAAAAATAATCAATCGTTAAGATAATCGTTGCTTTGTATTTTATTTGGAAATGCAGTGCAATCGTATTACATATCCGAATACACCAATGCCTATGATAGTCTTAATGCTTATTTCTTTGTGCAACCGGGCATTAGGTTATGAATATATTGCGGAATAAACTGTATAGGTAATATGTTGTTGTCTAGGAGGTAAACCGTCAAATGTCACCTAGTAGAAAGGTCGGTCATCTATAAAGCTAGCGGTCCGTATGGGTATGTGTATATATGTGAATGTGTGAGTGAGAGGCTGTGTGAATGTTAAGACATTGTACGTTCATACTTAAAGGGATTACACTCTGTGAGTGCTTAGAGAGTGCAAAGCGGTTGATAAATGGCATAGGATTAACCAGAGAGCCTCGGCTCTGTTGCCCCGACGATGATTTATGGAAATGAGTGCGCATTTTGTGGTAAACGGATACTAACTTTGGTTATTAGTTTTGTGGTAAAAATTGGTTTCTCTTACCAACACCAGCGCCAACACCACTTTGGTTGCGCTGACGAGAGAAATATTACCGTGTAATAAAACACTACAAATGCACGCATTTCGCACCGCGAAAGCGAAAAACAGAAATGAAAATGTAATTCGTTCGGTTGATTACGTGGAATAATGATTAGATTTTTGAACAATGAGCTCACATGGAATGTTCTCTACAAAGCAAATTATAATTTAAAATTGCGAATATTATAAAACATTACAAAGTCTTAATGAGAATCGTATCAATCCAAGACTACCAATTTAATATCTTTATTAATAATAATATCATATAACTGTACTAATATGAAATAAAGTACTTGCTACACTCTAAGAGAATTTTGTGGTGCCCTGAACTGGATTCTCTTGTATGTATAAACAAGAAATGTATATTGCTATTATATGGTAAATTTGTTAATTATAAATAGGGATATGAATCGTAACTCATGCCATTTTCGAGTTTGTGAAAAAGTACTTACTGGTTATTAATTAATTGAAAATCGAAGTTTTTCTTCGAAGTGTAATGCAATCTGTGAAATTGAACCTTTATAGAAAACATATTTTCCTTCAAGATTCTAGTTAATTCTTTCTGTTATACAAGAATCGTGGCATAGAGAAAGATTCGTTTGTCGCGTCGTTCCGGTGAAAGTAAATATAATATTATCTACTCACGGCTGCACGGCTGTTGTCGATATTTATGAGGTGTATTTATTTTTATTATTTTATTATTACACTTACCTTCTAGTTAATGCTAGGATTGAATGTCATCGTGGCATTACATGTACCCAATCGAATCGTTGTTTATATTATAGGTACTGTCGACCTTATTCTGACTAGATTGATTTCTGTGGTGAAAATATAATTTCTTAATTCCGACGTAATTGAACTTCAATCGTGATTGATTTATTTGTGTTTAAATGGCATTTTGCATTGCTGGGTGATGTATGGGTGCAGTGTTATCCAAGTGACAACTATCAGGTATCTAATTTAAATGTTGTGTGTATAGTGCATTCAACTAAAGTTGGCTGAAAACTTGTAACATGAATTTACAATAAAAAAATGTAGGTTAGGCTAGGTTCGACCACATTTCTAATAATCATAGATATTATTTTTAATTTAAAATTTACATAGTCGATAGAAAATTAGATTGATCGGTAATGGGTATACTGTATTCTGTACATGATTCGTGCAGTAGGTCCACGGGTTTAATTACATACTTTGGACATTTTACCTATAATAACTCGAAATATATTTGGAACTAATCATTTATCTAAAATTTAATATACCTCCACAAAATTTACCGTCTACTTATTGTGAAACTTAATGCATGACTGATTAATTTAAATATAATCAATTCATGATACACCCCAAATACTCCGTAATAGTCTGTCGTGAAAAGCAAACAAATAAATTTAAACCCTAGTTAACGTTAACTAGCCATCTAAAAACAAACACTACATATTTCGGTAATCAAGCGAACTGCATGGCATATGGCCACGCTAATCTCCTAACAAGGGTCCCTGTGACTAATTGTAACGGATGACAGTGTCGACAAAACCGAGCCAGCAGACATGACACAACGACACCCGTGTTTCGCAGATAGAAGGACCAACGTTAATAACCGTTTCATAGTTTGCCCTTTGAACATTCAGCTGTTCATGCAAGCATTCTCTCGATATAAGTGCATTCGCATGAATTTACTTATTTGTTTAGGACCACATGCGTGAGAGTTTTCAATTGTTTGTGGGTTTTTTGGAAGTCGATGAGCCCGAGGGTGAAGTTTGTTGTTTGATTTAAAAGTTTTTAAAGCTGGTGGGATGGTATCTAGTCACGAAATGCCACTTTGTAATGTTAAATTAGTGGAATGTCGTTTTTTTTGTGAAGATAAATATAATAAAAATATTGTCTGTATTTCTTTCTTTCTTATACAACTATAAAAGATAGTATTGTTAATCCATTTTTGTTAATTTTGTACGTGTGTGTGTGTGTTTATATTTATCATCATTATAATAGTGCATTTAAAAATTACAGTAAATAATAAAACTAGTATTCAAGATAAAGTTTATAAAAACCGATTTGCTTTACTGCATACTAATTGAATAATTGGAAAAGGCTTTTTAAATAAAGTATAAAAACTTTTAAAGTTCATAAATGTACTGTGATGATGGTCGATGTACCTACATACGTAAGCCTATGATCGTGATGGGGCAGCGCCATGCCATGCCATGCGCGTTCCCACCAGGGTGCAACACAAACATCCACGCAAGTACCCATGAAACTCATCACCTGCACCGTACACGTACACACAACTATCAATAAACACACTCATACACATTTCACACAGCTCGGTTTGCAACATTTCTCTTTGAAATCATATAATTTCATATTATTTAAATTTATTTCCACACAAACAGGCATCAGTTGATGTTAGTTTATAAAAATACATAGTGCGTGCGAGAAATGAAGAACAATAAAATGAAGTTAAGTGTTGGGCGCCAAAATATGCCACGGCAATTTGGCCCGCACCCTTGATAAAGAACACGTCGTTGGTTAGAATATTAAGGAAATGGAAATAAGAATTAATTCACAAATTTATTACAAAGTAAAGAAACTGAACTGGGATTAGACGCCAATTTAAGCTTAGGAGCATTTATAATCATATTTTTACCACGGCGAAAAATCAATATAGAATATAATGACTACTGTAAACATAGTAAGTGACATTATTACAAGTCTGAACAGCCGGTATAATTAAAAAAAATTCTTTGCAAATTTTATGCATTTTCGGAAGCATCTAAGCGAAAAATTAAGATGCTCAGCGTGTGATTTAAATAGCAAGACAGTTCAGAAAAGAATAAGTTTGTTAAATTATTTATAATGAACCGCTAATGCTACTGAATTCTATTCACACACATTTTCTAATTTTTTTTTATTATTATTGCTTTTTTAAATTACAGAACGAATTTGTGCTTACAATCCATTTATGCGCATTCCGCACGCACACATACACGATGTATACACAGTGTATACAATTATAAATCATATGAATAACAGTTTGTGTTGCTTGCGGCTGTGTGAATTGTTGTAAGTATATTTCGGGGGACTTGACATTCAACCGTGTATCGTGTAATTAAAGACCAATTAATTCAGGCGAACAACCGGACCTGACAAACGAGCGCGCCCCAACTGCCATTCTGTTTCCGGTCGCGAGACTTTTTTTTTGTTTTGTTTCGTTTGGTTTGTCGTTTGCGCATGCCCAGTCAATTGCATTTCGAAGAGAATGCGGGTCTGATAAGAATTGATAAAACAAAATATGCATTCCTTTTCTGTGTTCTTTTATCAATGAACCTGACGACCCAGTTAATCATTACAGTATTACTGTTTCACTCAATTAATTCAGTGTTATTTTATGATATTTAAGCATTACTTTCTTGGGCGTAATCTAAATAGTAGTATTGTAATCATGAAACATTTTTGAACTCGAACAGAAAAACATGTTGTTGAATGTTACATTTACGTTTCCTTAGTTACCATACTTATTGAATTTCGTTCCGGTAATCTAAAATATTTTTTTTTATTATTATTTTAATCAAGAAAATTTATTTTATAAATATAATACATTATTTCGTTTTTTTTAAATTTTATATTAAGTTCAAAACATTAAATTAAATGGTATTAGAAATTTCAAATATAATTAATAATAATATTACAAATAATTCAAAACGTAATACAACAATATTAACATAGAAAATTACTTAAGCTAAGTATAAATAAAACAATATATTAATGAACAATAATAACTAAATTATATATTATTTTATGTTTAATACTAGTGTTTTTTTTTAATCATTTGGTCTTTAAATAATTTCGATAGATTATGACGAAAAAGTTTTCTACCTTTATTTGAAATAATATTTTTAAATAAATATTATATTAATTAGATAGTGGAAGTATAAGACAGTCGAGAGAAGTCCACTAAAGTTTTTATTTTTTTGCTCGTGGTCCCTCATAGGTGTGCATATGAATGTTAGCACTGAGCATGTTAAATTAGATTTTATTGTACGAACAACAATAAATAGAAATAATTTTCTGAGAACCCGTTATTACAACATAAAAATGAATGTCTCCATTACTAAAATTATCATCAAAAACAAATTTATATTCTCATGACATTTTTACTTAAAAGTGTATCCTTTACTTATTCTAACTCATTTTAAAATAAATGATTATAATCTTGTCTTAGTTGCATGTCGAAATATATGAAGTATTTATTTCCCTAAAACACGAGAATTTTATGTGTAATTAAGGAAATTAATGACTTTATAACAAATAACCTCAAAACTACGACAGATGTTAAACTAAGATACGGGCGCATTTCATAAAATTTGTATAACAACGATCTTTTGTTTCTGTGATATTCATTATATTCATAATGTCTTAATAATTAATTAGTCCTGGTCGGGAAACTATGATCCTAGATAAAACTTCTAGTTATTTAAAGAACAAACATTGATGCAGGTACATTTTTATAGCCACCGATTTACATAAGATATTATCTAAATATTTTGATATGTTACTTAAGATATTTCACGAACGTGATTCGTGACGATAACACAATTTCCAAGTTAACAATGAAACCAATTGTTTTATCGAATATATAAATATATGAATTACTATCTGGTGTATTATATTTTCATGGATAAAGTTTAAAGGAATTTGTATGATGTGTGTGTGGGTTTATGTGTGTTACAGCAGTAGCAGAAGATTAAATATATAACTTTAAATTTGAAATTTGTATTTCGCCGGATGAATGGCATCTATTTTGAAAAAGAAATAACTCAAAAATTATATCATTTACTGAATAATTATTTTTAAAATTCGTAAATGTATATGTTGTATTTATTGTGCTACACTTTTGGAACGAGGAAGATGTAACAAAACGATTGTATGTACAAATATTTTTTTATGAAATATTTACAGACACTTGACCCAACACTAGTTTGTGCATACTGCAAAGTTAAATTTTGTTTTCTTTTTCTCTATGCCTTCCATGAGAATCGACAAGAGTGCTGCGTGACCGTTATTGAAAATATTCAAATATGTTTTCACTGTCAGATTACGTAACTTTGAGCCATCAAAAATTAAATGACAGATTGATATTTTATTCTGTCGGTATTTATTTTTCAATACATTTTCTGTTTGTTTTGTAACTATCATTTTGTTCAAACACGCATGTCAAATTATAATATGAGATTGTTATTTATAAATAGTTCATATTTTGGAACCAATTTATTGTATATAAGCGGCGTTCGTGCGTATTCAAATTGTGCTATTTTAATATACGCTTATTTAGTTACGATGTATTTCTTTTTTATGAGAACAAGTTCATGATTACTATGATTGAAAGCCTATCTGAATTTCTTGTGAAATACGGGAAAAATCTCAAGGGAACAATAGCTCGTGGAGAATTATATCTGCAATTTTTACAAATTAGTTTAATTATAATTCTTTGTTTTTATATTAGAAGTAGCGTGAACGTCTGTCAATGTAACGGTAAATAAAAATTATTATTTATGCTTCTATACCTTCGACGTTACTATGAAAACATAAACTGCCTTCTTACGGTAAAATTGTTTATTATATGTTTTTGTTTGATTGCTATTTTAAAAGCTTTACTAATAAGTTGCAAGTAATTTTTTTCTTCTGTTCAATGAAAGGAAATAAAAGTTATGCAACTTTCTTATCTATTCAGTGTTGAACAACATGCATTCTGATCGGTTTCTCTTACAATTAGCTTACAAGCCGAAGCACAAACGTTGTTCATTATTCTATTAGACTTAACATTTAGGTGATGTTGCGGTGTCACAGAACCAAAACATATGAAATTTTAAATTTAAGATGTGTATATTCTTTGTATAAATTCCTCTTTTGAAACCGAAAGTGCTTGTTTACTCGTGTAATTTTTTAAGTATCTTGAAAACGACAAGGGTTAGAGGAAAAGTTAAAGATATTGATATGTCGCAATAATCAAAACTTGACTTTATTGAAAATAAAAAAAATTACATTATTATAATTTATGTTCTATGGTATAGTGTGCAGGGCGTTCACACAAAGACGTCATTGAGTAAATGTATTCAGGGACCCGAAAAACGAATATTTCCATTAATAGTAGATTAGAGTAGATTTTTTTTGTGATTATAGCTGTCTTTTATACATTATGTATAAGAAAGTAAAAATCCAACTGTATCTATGCCAACTATTATCTATAGGAACACAATAAAAAAATGGTGCCACTGATAATTAAACGAAATTTTATAATGGTTTATGTAATGAGTCGTCCGAACAAAACACGCATATCTTTCGGTTCACGTCCGGTATTTTCTCCTCTTTATAGAGTATGATTGTACTTATCTGGTGTATAGGAAGGTAGGTATATTCCAACTGAGCAACCACTGAAAAACGTAATGACTAAAATGATCAGACCGGAACAAAAGATGACCGCGGGTAGTGCGTAATTTGTTTTAGATTAAAAATAATACGATCTATATCGCCTGCCGTGAAGTACAGGATCGTACTCAGCTCATTGACCCTCTATGCAATATAATCAAAAGGAATCGCAAATTATAGTTTATATGACAACAATACTTAGTAAATATTAAATCAAACTAAAGGCCTTCTCTAATTAGTTAAGTTCCTAATTTTTATTTTTAGGTTAAATTTAACATATAATTTAAAAAAAAATCTATTGGAAATTTTTATCGTAAAATTGTGTCTTAACTTTTAGTATACTAGTTGTACTTATATCTTTGATGGCATGAATATACTTCTTCCAATTTCGAATATATGGTATACTAATTAAAATGCAATATTACAATGATAATAATGTAAAATTTTGAAGATTTGGTACTAAAGGCATATCAAAATTACGCTACATCCTTATTCCTATATGAAAGGGTTAAATTTGAGTTCTCAAAAATAAGTGAGTAATCCTGTCCTGGTTTGATAAAACCGCGTTAGAATCGTGTGGTTGCCGAAACGAATCATTGTATCGCATTGTTATTTGATTGAATACATCAGTATTCGGTACGTTTCTTTTGATCTTCTTTCTCAACAACTGAAATTGTCTCATTCTCATTCGCCGTATTTAAATAACATTTAAATAAATTCACAAACATAATTTCATGTAACCTTTTGTCATTTTAATTACATTTTTTTTACTATCAACATATTTCGTTTGCATATAATGAAAAAGAAAAGAACAAACAAGTTCATGACTTCCTAATTTGGTTTGTTGTTAAGGTAGTGTGAACATATGTGTTGCTTCCTGTACATGAATATGTAATGAATTTTTCTATTTAATTATTAATTTTATTTTAATGATATTTTGTACCTATTATTCGCCTTTTGATATAATTATACAATTCATTGTTATCTACGTCATTTTAGTTGGCTATTAAATTTATTTTTTTAGTACTGGCATATTGCATTTGAAGTATATATACTATACTACTACTCTATATAGCTGTGGCAACTTAATTGATATATCTGAAAAATTAGGTAACATTTGTGATTTTGAAATATAAAAATAAAATGATTATTGATTCGCGAAAACTAAACATGTTTGAAATGTTTAAATTATATCACCAATCTACCTGCAACAAGCTATGAGCATTGATGCTTGCATAGATTTTTGTATTTGAATGAAATTTTATGTGACGATATGTGGGTATGTATTTTATTAGGGTTAACAGTTCCAAAATTCATTAAATACATCGCAACATTGCGTTATCTTGATACAACAGATATACGAACAATAATGTGCTGGAAGATATTACGGCAAAAAGACATTATGTTGATACAAAATTGCAAGTGACGTTTTTATGTTGGAATTATAGCGAAGATTTCAGTGTTAAGTGTCACGTGTACAGAGTGCACGGTCGTACGTGATAAGCCGGGAGTATCGTTAACGCTATTCCAAAAACATTCGTCACTAATTTTATGTGTTGTTGTGCGATTTCGACATTCCCAGCTTGGTATCTCTCAACGTGATGATGTCGTTTACCTCGCGTATTTTCTTACGTATTTTGCATTGCATATTCGTTTAACAGTTATTAGAAAATGAATAGAACATTGCCGTCTTTAGTACATTTAGAACAAATAGACAAATTTCATTGCCCTGTGACTTGTACGAATTGAAAATGTTAGTGCGATCAAGATCGGCTGTAACAGTCCGGAGTAATACAGCCCCATAATTTGGAGCCTTTTTTAATACTACCCTTAAATTTCTTAGATGTCTTCGAAAATAATTAATATATTATATTTCCGGTTAAAATATCCTTTTCATAATATGACGTTTTCTATTCTGGGGTACACAAATCTTAAATTATTTTTATTCTATCTATTTTATCTATTTATCATTTTATCTCTTTAACCAAATAAAATATATGGCGAGCTGAAGGCATTGTTGCATCCACCCATGCTTCTAAAATGAAGGTTAGTATTGTTTTTCCATGCAACAATTTCAAAATGTTTGTACAAATCAATGCAGTCGGTAAATGGTTCAATCCAGTAGTGTAAAGCTACTTCCGGTTCAATACTTGAAAACACAATAGCATAGTCGAGTCCATTTCACGCCATTTTCTCACCCCGACGTGTTGACCTAGAAAGTGCCCGGGGTCGATCACTTTCATTCTAAAACCAGCTCAAGTATCGTTCACGTCAGGCACTTTGCGCAAGTTGCTGTGGTTTTGTGTTGTTCTTTTTTTGCCAAAGGCATCCATGTGGGTGGGTGACTATGGTACGGTGACACGGCCACACGACAATAAAGTATAACAGTGTATCGATGGTCGGCGACTGAGCGAACGTATAGCAATCTTGTGGGAAATATTCGCGCATTTATATGCAACGTGTACATCGGCCGTCAGCCCCGCGTCATATACTACAGAATTTACGACAAACCTCGAACTATCATTATCGGGTTGGTTGGCTTTGCGACTAGTACGTATAGTTAAAGGGGAAGATGGAGAAGTTGAGCTATATAACCACAACAAACACAACGTATCTGCGAGTTACCGCTATCGCCTACTTGCATCACAACCACCGATAATATATTTTTAGATCGGCGTGCAGTACAACATCTGTCTTGGTCAGCAGAAGCCTTTCTTATAAACTGATACAAATTCACGTGAAATATTTGTATAAGTTTAATATGCAACAATTTAACTTAGCATGCGTCATTTGCTCAAAAAATAATTTTTAAATTTCATAAAATCAGTAAATCAATTCTTTGAATTTTGAATATATATATAAATATCACTTAAAAAATATATGGTTATAATACTGCTTTTAGTGCACCGTACAGCATGTACAAAAGAGTTCTAGTGTTCGGTCTTGTGTCGTCCTGAATTCAAAAATATATAAATATAACTCATGATGTACCGATATCTACCAAATTAGGTATTCATAAAATGTTCAATCACCTTTATACTTGGGGTTAACTAATGCCTACACCTTTGTTTTCTATTCTTAATTTAATTTTTTTTTATCTTGTCAAATTGATCATGCAGTGAGCTGAATGCATTGCTATACTTATGCTTGTTTTCATGATAATTTAAGCATTTATCACTGTCATAAATGAAATTACAGCAATTATGACTAAATATTCATTAAAACACGTCGGATACAAGGTAAATTTAATATGAATACGCTAAATAATTTAATTTCTTAATAGTTTTTTATCTATACGTTTAGTAAATTGTAACTTCCTTTAATGTATTAGCTTCCATTAATATCAAAGTTGAAGAATACTCTCGGCCACATATATCAAATATCATTGCAAACTAACTTGTAAATATCAAACCTGAATCCAAATATTTCGAATTGTTCCGTTTGTTTTATTTATATACGTATCAAGTTGCAAGGGAAATGACATGTAGTAACACGCATTGTAATATATGCAGTTTTTATTGAAATACACGGAAATAGCCGGTATGTATAGTAACATGGCACAACTACGACAATAACAACACCATAGCGACGCGAAATTATATTGTCTCGGTAAACATCTTCAATGTATCATTCGGCCGCTTGTAAAGCAGTGACAGATGGAAATTCAGCTCATTCCGAAGCAATTTTTAAGTATTCGACCACGTCGATTTATTCCGAAAACACGTTCGCATTTTGTCGGCTTCGGCGCGCGTAACAAACGTCCGACCAATTTTTATGTAGATCGTTGGACAATTGCACACTGTCGGAATACGTAATGTCCCCACTTCATGTGTATTGAATGGCGACCAACCGCCTTCTTGATCCGCCACCGAATTTATTCGCATCTATAAACAGTGTTTCTCTTTCTCTACATACTTACATACATATATGTTACATGCTGTGTTTACTTACCAACCCATGACTTGTATATACTTTACAATTCTGTATCGAATTTCGTTCTACTCAAATAATAGATATCATTAATTTTACCGTATCATTTTGATAATTAACATTTTTTAGCACACAACATGAACTTATAGTTCATTTGCTCGTTCTCTATTTTGAGAATGATACAGACACAAACAAACACTGAAGCACTATATACAGTACGAATTGTTCGCTAAGAAACTATTTTAATCATTAATTAATTTGAGAGATTATTCTACTAATACTTTTAGCTTTTACTTTCTTACAATACATATTATTATTGTTTCATAGCAAACGTAGAATCAATTTTAAACAAAATATAACAAAAGACAGTATAAGAAATTCGAGTAAAGGGTATTCCTGTTTTTTACCATTTCATTTATTGGTTTTTAGCATATATCTAAGTATTATAAGTATAGAGAAGGCTTTATAAGAATACTAATAATGTATATTTTTATCGTGATTAATATAAAAATCCAAATTTTATCGAATATATTAATGGTCTTCCAAGCAATGTAATCGAAATATATTCTAGCTACACTACGAAATCAGGACACAGATTTGAATCACGTAAAAAACAAATCAAATAAATTAGTTAGCTAGGTAGGTACATGAAAACTATTTTCTGATAAACATCAATATTTTTGACTTGCCACTCACAACACCATCGACAGAACAATAACACTCAGCTGTCCTAACTAATACGATTATAATTTATTTCTGTGAACGGTAATCGAAGTGCACATCTAGATGCAAGATTAAAAATTGAATTAAAAGCCTGTTGCTGATGCTCTCTGATTCATTCGCGGTCTCTTTATCTCGATGTACACGAATCTTGCAGCCAAGTCTTATACAACGAAATAACTATACGTATCTTCGCTCGGTCGATCTACTGCTACGAAATTACCACTAATATGATAAAATTGTTGGGTTCTGAAATATAAGTGTTATTAAAAAAAGTTAAAATGACAGCGCTATAATTAAATACTAGAAAATTCGCCACTCGTCAAAACTGACCTATATTCTGTATACCATATGGGCACATGGTGCCCACGGCTGACCCTAGTATACATATGAAACATCGTAGACGTTCACGGCAAATAGCTATTTTCAAAATTGAAAATTGTACAAAGTAAATAATCAACTTCATGGTATTCATACGCAATTTGAAATGGCAAACATTACTTTATTTGCTGCTTCTTGGATATTTGCAGTTTTGCACCTCGTAGATATCAGCCGTAAAGGACAGACAATCCAGGACATTTAAAGACAGAGTACGCTGGGCTATAAACCAATATAGACAATCTGGTGATAACAATAACTTTCGTATTGCACAGACAAACTGACCAGTAAAACAATCAAGGAGTGGGCACAAAAGATCTTAGGTGTGGCAGTTAGAACACGGGAGCAATCTTGTTCAGAAATGGTATTAGAAAAATATTAAAATTATTATACATCCATGCAATCATTGGCAGGGTCTAAATCATTATATCTCTCATTCCACCAAAGATAAAATTATGCGATAAATTATATTATAAATTATATTATACATTAAAAATTAGTTCACCCACCGGAGGAAATCTTCATCAATATAGATGGTTTAATTAAAGTTTAAAATTATTTAAGACTGTCTGCATAGTAAATATACAACATGGCTAGAAATAGTAAAACTTAAATAGAAACTTCTACATTAAAATATTCATAAAATGAATCAACTACATTTAATTTAAAATTTGTTAGTTATTTTATTGTTTTCAGAAACATTATTCCATTAAACGTCTCTTTGTAAGCCATTGCCAGCACTTTAGAAAATAGGTGAAACACCATTTTTGTGTAGCCAGCGTATCTTTCCATAAATCATGCACGCATTAGGAATATAGTGTGGTGTATCTCATCGTTGACAACCACAGCTAAACGAGTTTAAATTGACTTTGAACAAAAAGCCGGTGTTTCAAGTGTTGCATTGCCTTGGTGCTGTAGTGGGGTAGAGACACTGGAAAAAGTAATTAGTCTGCCTTGGGATGATATGACAAATCGCCACTGTCATTAGCTATATATTGTGTTTCATATTTGTTTTGATCTATTATTTCTGTTGATGACATTCATCGCTTTTACTTTTTCCTTTATTAATACGTTTTGATCTCATTCCTCGCAATTACTTTATAAATATTATTTTAATTCACAAATAATGAGTATACAAGAAGGTGATAATTGAATCCAAATTGGATGCAGCTACTAAAAGATTTTACGGGACTGAACTTTTATTTATTTATGTCTCTCGCGTATGTGTGAACCATGCATAGCAATTTGGTAATGCAAAATCAAGATGCGAATTTATGTTATTTTGCTCTCTTTAAAAAAAAAATTAAGTTATGATTAGTAGGGTTAAATACATGTGGCTAATTTTAAAATATCACATTGCTTAAAAAATAAATTACTAGTTTTTGTTTATTGTGGTTAGATTAAATTAGGTAATTTAAGATTTAGTTAGGTTAGGCTATCATATTTTAATACAATTTTTTTTTAGGTTAAGGGATCTCTAGTTTGTTTATCTATCGAATTTGTTTAACTTAGACTTATAAATTATTGCTAGTTGATAAAATTAATACTCGTTCACTGCTCTGCATACGTAGTCATGTGCTTACAACATTCTCAAAATTATGATTTTTAGCTTCGTACGAAGTACAAAATAGCTTAAAAATGACAGTTGCGTTCTCGGATTAAAAAATGTCCTTAACAAAAAGTTCTTGTCTCGTCGCGCTGAATCCAAAAATATATACATATTTTAATATTGTATTTCCTATGTTTAGTAAATATCCGCTACACTTGGATGTATGTCACTCTCTTGTAAGACCAAATTTAGTGGCCTCATATCCTCTGAAGATATTGGATCGATTTTAGAAAGTAAAAGTTCATTTCTAGATATCTGTCAATATTGAAACACAACTTGCTTCCGTCAAAATATATTCGCTTGACAAGCTTGCTGGTTCCCTGAAACGCAGTTGTCCAAAAGCAAACAAAACTGAGTAGGTATGGCAACAGTGTTTCTTGTTGTCATAGGACGACGAACGGAGTGTAACAACAACCATTGGTGGTCACCGGTTTCCAGGAGTGGTAACTGTTTGCATGTCAATTTGAAAAGTAAACGGGAAAAAATCCATCAATTAACTAAACAACACTAAGTGCTCACATGTCTTTCTGTCACATAAACAATCAACCTAAAATGTTAAAAGAAATTCGTAAGTTTATAAAATATTCAAACCGTTTGTTTTGATCGAGTTATACACACCATTACTTAATTATTATATTTTAATAATATATATATGATATGGGTACATGGTGCCCACGAGTTAACCCAGTGTTTATAAGATCCTGCATAAATACTTTAATCTAAATCCTTTTATATGTTATTTGTCTCAATTCTATAACATAATTACTTTATTACATTATCACTTCAATAAATAAGTTCTGCTCTGTTAAACCAGAATTAATTTAATATTAAACGGCTATTTAAATAAATTAGCAATTTAATTTTAATTATATAAGATTGATTCAATGCATGTGTTCGTACGGCAATAGAACGCGGTGTGAATTTAACTATTGCCTGCGATTTACGTACCGGAGATATTCCATTCAGATTATTGTGGAAAAAATGTGAAAGCTTATTAAAATGTGTAACTACTATTATAGTATTGTCTGTATGTTCCTGTAGTAGGTTGGTATATGTGTAGATCTGCAGCGATGATATTCTATTACCGGAGGGTAATAGAGGACTTGAAAAATCTTGCAAATTGTACCGCACACGTTCATACTTGTTACATGGAGGTATCGCCCAACTATCTGCTCTACTATGCACACACATGCAAACAGCGTTTAAATAATATGCACTTACATTAGTTACCAGTTCATAGCCGTTGCGATAAACCTTTACGTGTAGCTGCTAGTTCGTTTCACTTGCATAGGTATGAGTTAAATTGAATCCCAAGAAATTAAAAATAAATCTCAGAGAAATCCCTTGATTAGCCTGAAGTGTCCTACACTAAATTTTCTGGTAAGTATAATAAAAAATATATGTATTGATATTATGTGCTAGGAATACTATTTTATTATTGAAAGAGAGTGTGCGGATATACCGATAAGACTCTCATAATACATTTTTAATGATGATAAACTTAGTTGGGAAATTATTTTTAAATATAATAATATAAACATATAAGAAATTTAAATATGTATGTAAAATGTAATATGAATCACTTGTTCACTTGTTGGTACTGTTTATATGACACTACGTAAATAGCAAAAATACTACTATTTTGGATTTAATTTTCAAAGGTACATTTTCGTCCGGGCTACTTACAAACGTCATCTAACAAATTCTCAATATTAATTCTGGGAATCCCGTGATTTCAATATTTCGTTTTGAATTTCGTCCAAGGTTGTAAAGAAATACAAATTTGAATTGTATTACCCTGAAAGATTAATAGAGATAAACACATCTCCTATTATTATGTATTTAAAAACAAATTTGTTATTATTTAAAAATATATATATATATATATACCTATGCTCATTTTGCTTAGCTTCTTAATACCCAGTGCTTTTAGCCTTGATACAAAACTTCCTTTTATACATGACCCAAAAAAGTAAACATTTAATAATTATATCTTTGTAATTATCAATCTTCCATCTATAAAATAATTCTCGAGCTTTAAAAACCGAAACCAAGATGTATGTATACAAAGACATTTAATGTTTCATAACATCACTCTCTTCTCACAGATCATTTTCAAGATATTTTTATTTCATTCCTTTTTTCTTTCCATATTTTAATTTAGTTGTGTGCAAAAATAATTTATACAGTCTCTTTCAATAGATACTTATCACTTAAACTTTCATTTCGTATTTTGACAATTCAATCTTTGCCTATCAGATGACTTTTTGTGTTGTCATAATTTGACCTTTATGAAATATTCTGTTTATCATTTATTAATATTTGGCTCGTTTAAATAAAAAGTCTATAGGAACCATCTTGCTCAACTGTCAAGATAGAATTTTGTCCGTACCATTGATGTGTGATCTGCTAAAAGTTTTATAATTCAGTTGATAATCACTTTCTTTTTCATATAATCAACTTTATGTCTTGTGTGATTCTCTATTAGCCGCTTGGTGTTTATAGGTATTTGCGCGGATAACGATAAGTTCGTGTTCATGTAGCAAATGCAATCAGAAAATGTTTATTTCACTTTACGATAACCATGGCACAATTTTTTTTTAAGAATTTGTATACTACGAATTTACTCAGAATAGACCAATAAAACAAATCCTAACCTAACCCTAAAATTACGCTGCTTATTCATATGGGCCAATAATCGTTTTAGTTCACGACTGCGCTTTAGTTTATGAAATGAACTATCGGTTTTGCAACAAATTAATGTATGTTGAGTAAATAGCGTGAAGCACGTCACTGCTCGGTTTGCCCGAGTACATCAGTAGCCGTGGAATGCCGGCCACAGAGGCGGTCCACGTCGTAACCAGGAAATTGATTTACAGTTTTACAGTGTATTTACGGCTGCATACTGAGTGCTGTTACATATGCACAATAATTATCAATAGATATATGGAAATGGTGTTGCTGCTGTTGCTGCTGTGCAATAGGTGTTCTATTTCGATCAAACGATTTGCCATTATCGTCATCATAGAGAAGCAACTAGTTATGTATGTAGAAGCTGTGCCACGTACGGTTGTTAGCGATCGCGGTAGCTGCTAGTTTCTCCGACGAAATACATATGATTTGCAAGTATATTGCGTTCGCGTTATGTTACGGAAGGGATGCGTGACGAATACACCGTATAATTATCGAGATTGTTACTTCTTTTTTGTTTTCATCCATATTCCAATCTTGTGTATGTCGTTTAATATACAGATTGCGTTAGGTGGGAATACAGGTTTCACTTAATGAGTGTTGCCAATATTTACTTTCATACAGTAGTAGAAACTGATCTACAATATCATTGTTACTTTCTTCAGGAAGTGTCATTACTTCTAAGTACTGACGTTGTATATCACGGTTGCAATTGAGTTTATTAATATTATTTTGGGACTTTCACTAATTTTATTAATATATTTCTAAAATATAGCAGACATTTTACACTGTTTGAATAACCATTCTTTTACATATGTTATGTTTACATTACAAAAAAATTCGTTATATTATTGAGAATCTCTTTTCTTTTTACGAAAAATTAAGGTATTTATGTCTTGTAAATATGCTGTTTAGATAAAACACTGCCACCAATTTTACTATAGAGCGTTCAGAGACATATCCACAGAAATAAACAGATATAATTTCGCAAATAGTCAATATTTGTTCAAGCAAGCCCAAAATGTTCATCAGTTCATAATTACAATACTACGTTATAGACTTCGTCCAAGAAAGTAAAAAAGCTAAAGGGTTAAGTGTCGTTAATTTTTTTTGATACATTTTCCCACGCCCTTTTCATGAATCGGGTTGATAAATCTTTTTGCATGTTTTAATACTAATATGTGTAATTATATATCAATCACTTTATACACGTAGCTAATATAAAGTTTCTCACGCAGTCTTGCAATAAAGTTCGAAAATACTTGCATACATGCAAAAATATAGTAGATATTATGATACGCCGTACGAAGTACCGAAGAACCTAAAGCAATCGGTTGTGTGTCTGTAGCATTCTCGCATCAAAAAAAATCCCTAACAAACAGTGTTTGTCTCTACGTTCTGATTCCAAAAAATATATAATTCATATACTTGGATGTTAGTAGTTGGTATTTTTCTATGGCTTAACCAATTATAATTTGAGCACAATCTTGTGCAATTTTTATATATTGTTTTTCATCATTTAAGTCGCATAATTGTGGATTGAAAATATTATCCAGGTAATATGATCAAAATTTAGTTCGTAAATCAACATGGTTCGGTCGTGATATACAAAATTATTTTTTTATTAACGACGCCCGATTTATATATATAATTTGAAACATTTGAGGAACATATAAAAAATATTCCCAATCAGAGGTCAACAACATGATGAGACGAAGGATATATCGAAAAAAATCACTTCCCGAAGCTCTTAAATTTGTGTCTGACAAGCAGCCTTAAAAATAGTGATTACTATTCCTCTCGTTTGTATATAATAATAATTCATTTGAAAACATAACGTGAACAATGAAAAAAACAACCTCCATCACTTTTTTTATCCATACTGCTGAGTAATCGTATTGATTTAACGGGTCACTCCCCATCTCTACCTAGTCGACGGACGCCTATGATGTCTATAGTAATGGCAGTTAGGGGGGTATAGAGAGGGTAGGGTAATGATCGGCTGTCAACACATCAACGCCCGTAAATATTACTGTCAAAAATCTCCTTTGGGAACATAACAAGTTTTCAATGTTGCACTGAAATTATCGTAGTAAAACTTTCGCGTATGTAACTTGTCTCTGTGGCTGTGTTCGGCTACAGGGTGTGTAGTAATTTGTACACCATATGGTTAACTGCGACTGGTTTCTCAGTAATGCAGAATACAGTGCAATGCGCCACATAATTATGACAATAGGCATGTGGCAAGCTTTTGCTGTGGAGAAAATTACATATACATCTTAATTTAGAATCCATTTAATTACTATAAACGATATCAATTTACTAAATAACGCTTAACTTCAATAGTTATTAAATATTAAAATTTGTAACTAGAATTTCAATTTTTAGAATCAGATTATTGTTGCCCCTCCACTGCAAATACAATTGAAAAATGTAAGTGAGGCCACTTTTAAAAAATTGTTTAATAATAATGTACACTATTTTCTAAATTCAAAATTCAATATTCAAAATTCAAAAATCAAAAAAAAAAAAAACAAAAATAAAAATTCAAAATTCAAAATTCAAAATTCAAAATTCAAAATTCAAAATTCAAAATTCAAAATGCAAAATTCAAAATTCAAAATTCATAATTCAAATATCAAAATTCAAAAATCAAAATTCAAAATCCTAAATTCAAAATTCAATATTCCAAATTCAAAATTCGACAATTTTTACTGGTTTTTCACTCGGTTTGTTGTGGAGCTCGTAATATTGCCTCAATCAAGTTGAAAAAATTTGACAATAAACACCAAATATAGGTTGTTTCACCCTATAAATTTCAACTTTCTGTCATTTATGGTTTGGTCGGAAATAATTCGCAAAGTTTGATAAATATTTCAAATTAAATAAATTTCGTGAAATGTGACCAAAAAAATGTTTCTTTTCAAACAAGCTGAAAGTATGTTTATAGATTGTTTATGTATCGGGGAACTCAAATCTGTTAACGACGGCGCGATACGATGCACCGTTTTCGATGAACTAAGTTCTCATACTTTATGTATGAATATTGGAAGTTGATGGTAGCATCTGGTTTGAAAATGTGTTAATGAGAAGCATAGGTGATCCCATTAGGTAGGGAATGTTCCTTGGTATTATGAAGATTTCGTAAAAACAAGAAAATGTATAGTTTTTTAAAATGTTGTTTCCTTTCGAAGAAAAAATAAAATATATCCGGTTTATGCATCTGATTAATATGTAATGCAGCAAAAAGTGTTACTGTTATGACAGTTCTAATGCATTTCTAATGCAATCCGAAGATAGCGAACAAAGGATGTTATATACACTGTGCAAATCGTTTTGATCTGATTGCATGGTATGTATGTACATATATGTAGATATGTATAAATGAAGTATCCCGAATGTAAACGATATAATTACGTAGTTGTTGACGTGAGGAGTACGTCTTGTTTTTCTTGAATAAACTGCATGAAACAACCGATAATTAATTCGCCATTTTCCCCCCTCCCTCGATCTTATTATACCAATTATAATGTATGCAGTGATATGCAAATAGCGTTCGCTTGGTTTGTAATTGTTGATTTTCACTGAAATTTATTCAAATTAGTTTATAAATTGATGTCGGACACATTGTTATTACAATGTGGAATTTATACATTTTAAGTGGTTTTTTTTATAATTCCAAGGGCGATGTATTTTACTTTTAAGGTCGATAATTTGTTGAAAAACTCATAAATATTGCGACGCAACAACCTAAGCGAATTATCGATTCGACTAAGTTCAATTTTATTCTGCTCGATAATTCCATGTATCAAACTATTGTACAAGTTCCTGCCGAGGACTGAGGCGCGCCTAAGGTACGGTAACAGTATCCTGAGCACATGTGAGGGGTGAGTTGACTCCGGGGACATATTGTGACCAGATCCTCGACGACTGTGACCAAATAGGAATTCGAAAGGGATTGCAGAAGTCGCTCGATTATTCATGCAAACTTGAATTTAGTTGCATATTCTACGTAGACAAATTATCTGCATAAATCAAATATTGGATGATAATAAATTTCATCGAAATAATAACGAATGCAGTGTAAACAGGTCTCAAATCGTGTGGAATTTACTTGGAGGCAATATAAAATGTTCCAATTTCAGAATAAAAGTACAGTCTGAACCACAACAAAGTCTTCAAGCGAAGTGAAACACCAAACATTACCCTAATTTATATGCAAGCTAATTCAAATATACCCTTTTCAAATTCAGTCGAAAATATACCCTCAAGGGAAAAGTGCTTACACAATAGACCATAAAAAGAACCATTTACAAAGATTATTTCTTGGAATAATGATTTTCGGTTCATATTTCTTTCTAATAGAAGGTAGTATTGATTCGCAGTTAGAAGCAGTATGTACAAGTATGGCATCTTTATTTAGAAATTAATGTTAAAGCAAATGAAAATCACTTTGACTGCAACTATATGGATACAAATATCGTGCATTTCGAGGTAAGTGCACACTTTATCCGCGAGCTGTCTAGTTTTTCATGTTATGGTGCCGGTATCCTTACAAAAACTATAGGTTGGTACACATACGGGAGGAGAGATACACTCTTCGGAAAACAATCAGAAAGCGAAACATACCTACTCTGTGCACTGCGCTGGACAGTCAGAACCAAACGCCCGGTATTCTGAATGGTCGTGAGACCCGTAATTTTCGTTCTTCGTACATACACGCCATCAAGCCTTTCGATAATATATACATTCATTCTCATTGAGACAACCAATGTCTCACCAACTTAAGTCCGATATGTGTAGATGTCAGTATCCGTAAAGCGGCGCCGTAAACGATTTGTAATATTACTGCCAACGGCTGCCACCCGTTTTGACTATTGATAAACATCGAAGTTAGTTTTTAAGGTTATTCTTCAATATTTTGATTTTCGTGCATTTAATAAATACATTTACGAAATTATAATACGATAATTATTTTTGTATGTGCAAATAATTTAAATGGAGTTTTCTAAAAGAAAATAAAAAATCGGTTGTGACCAACACAGAACTTTCCTTTTCGTTTTAATAGTAGGTAGGCATATTTTGTTTAGATGTGATAAAAGAATATATATATTAATTTAATGAAATTTCTCGAGATATGCGAAATGTGTTTTCTTTGATTCCCTTTATAATCGTCATTCATTTATTTTTTTCATGCATTTTTGTCTGTTTATTTTGAGATTTCTCAATATGATTTAAGTTATAAGGTACGACTTATTTCAATTTTTATTCATTAACACGTTCATATTTGCTTGCACTCTTGTCGATTGTTTGATACGCACACGTCAACTGTCAAACGACGCGTTAGAACCGGTCATTCAATTAAAACAAATGATAAGTGATATGTAATTGAATAGAATAAAGATATGAGCTTTTTAAAATTCATGGCTAAATGGACCCTACATATTATTAGTGATATCTTAAATGGAAATTGTTTTGTACTTTAACAAGATAATTTAACGATCTTGTTTTTTTTTCCTCGAGTTTAAATATATGCCTTACATAATCTTTGCTCGCCTGTACCCATGTATATAATTTTGATAATAATAATAAATAAATTAATTCACGATTTTACGTGTGAAATTATCTGACTATATTCAGCTGTTAAAGTCCACATTTTAATTTAATTTTAAATTTAAATATTTAGAAATTGAAATAAAACACTTGGGTAAGTTTCACATTTGTCTTTATTATTTTCTACGATCGTTTCGACCTTTCGGTCTTCTTTAGGAACAATAAAATGGTTTTACATGTAGGTCTATAGACATATTTGTGTGTAATATACAATGTTTAAGAATAGGGACATATTCCCATCTAACTGTTCGTTAACAATATTTTTCCTTGCATTTACGGCATTACGAATTTCTAGATTCTCTAGGGTGTTGTCTAAATCCTTTTTCTGATAAATGTAAGATCTTAAAATTATGAATTTATGATTGGGCTCAATACAATGAGAGAAACAACCCGTGGTCTCTCTTATATATACATACATACATATATATATATATATATATATATATATATATATATATATATATATATATATATATATATATATATAACATTAATTTATAAATATACCTCACAAACGGTGTTTCTTTACACTGCTATAAGAACATTAAAACTGAAAAATGTATGTATCTCATGATGATACTGTAAAATCGATTCCACTTTTGCTTTGAAGCAACAAGCACCTATACTGGCAAGCTTGCTACTTGCTGTAAATCTAACGTGGTCTAGAGTATAATTTCGATTGAAATCACTGGGGTATAGTTTACAGTGTAGTTCGTGCTGTATTCCCATCTCGTTCGCCACATCAAATGGATTTGTCTACAATAATGGAGAAATAATTGCGGCCCCGAATACCGAACCGCGCACTGCCCACGTCGGGCTCTGGAAAAATTGGGCAGTTTTTGAGCAGCTCAACCATGGGAAAAGATCGTTATGTCGAACGACTTGTCTTTACTTGTTGTATATGAGTGGGTCTGCGCATGCGTTTATGTTTGATTCATTCACCATGGTTCCCCATTCTGATTAATTTAAATATGCAGTGCATTGTTACGTTGAAGAATCATTATTATTATTTTTATGTTGTTCATGTAGTGTGTATGGGTATATTTTTTGTAGTTCTTATGCTAATGTTATTGTAATGGATTGTATGAGTATGCGTTTTCAATCTACAGTGGTTTTTATGAACTTTAAAATATCTTTTTAGATCTTGTATCTTGTAGAAAATCTATGTGAATTGTTTTTGAATACGATAAAACTTCATATCTCCTTTTATTTAGGATGAATTCGGGAGTGAAGGTGCATGCATGTAGACTTCGGTTTACAATTGACGAAGTTCAATCTATTCACTAATCAACAATGAAAGGTCTTGTTTGATTGAAATATTTAAATTTCAAACCCAATACTATAGCTTTTTTGAACATACTGTACGACCAGCTAATAATCTTATAAGGTGTAGATTAATTTGTAATTTATAATTCCGGCGTCTTTAATAAAATCTTTAAGGGTATTATAAACAATTTAATTTTTCATTAAAATGTATTCCTTCATAAAAATAAACAATATCGAATCAAAATTACATTTTTTATGGAAAAATATTATTGCTGTTCTTTTATGTTTTATTTTAGTTGCTAAGTAAATTTTAATGAAATATAAAATGTTTAAAATACTGACCCTAATTGAACTATAATAGGGAATTAGGGAGTAACTAATTATCGGTAGTATAATATTGTAATATTTTGAGGTTATCCAAATTATTGAACCATTGTATTTCATTAATTGCAATTTAATTATTTCGTCTCTTGCTGATAGAATGAATTAATCAATGAATTATTGGGAGTTTTGATATATTACTGCAAAACGAAACCTCACATGTTGTTGTCTGATCTTTGCATAATATAAAATGATGAGTAGTAAGGCAACTCATGCCTATTTCTCTCATGTTACAATGGGAAAATATATGAGAAATCCTCATGTGCACGCTTAAACGAGTTACACGAACACTACACTTTTAAGTGAAATGATATGAAATAAAAAATCTCTTACATTCATCATGTACTTACCATTAGTGAAAATGACCACGATGACCTGGTAATAACAGGGAGGTGCGAGAAAATTGTCCTGTCCATGGTCTTATGTCCGCTTGGCACGTAAACAAGCCATTTTGAGCATAACACTGACCGTGCGGCTCTTACGAAAAAACACGAGAGATTCCACATCTCACACACTGCGGAATTGCTCTACAGAGTTTCAGATTTCGACATACTTAATTCTCCTTAGTTTCGGTAATGAGTTTGACAGCTGTACACAAATAAAATATTATTTTATTTCTGCGTAATCAGATTCTCGTTTATCAATGTTTCCTGTAAAATGTTTTGAAATCCAGTTTTGATGGTGTTTTTCTACAGCATGTATGATTGATAATGCTTGGTTAAATTTTCTCTACATGGCTGTATCTGGTTTAAACCTATAAATGAATAATTTTAATCTGAAGATTTGCACAAGCGGATCCTGAATATATCTGAATAAGCTGGAGTGTCCTTCACTCGATTTTCTTACACTCTACGATTGTTTTGAAACAATATCAATAAGTGTAAATGTAACAAGTCCTTTAAAAAAAAAACGATTTTCTAGTATATGACACATTTTTTTCGAATAAAATTTGCTAGAAGTTTTAATATCTTCAACTTTTTTCAACAATCAAAGTTGTTCAGTGCTTCTAGATAGGTTTTCTTCATTGAAATATCAATACTTATATTAATATTTCTTAATAAATTTTTTACCGATTGTAAGAAAAAGGATATTATGTTTATACATAAGTACTTATATATTATAGGGTGACCAAAACTTATAATCAAAATAATTAAATGGATTTATTAGATAACTTGATACTTGTTAAGTCATTAGTATTTTAGGAATATTAACTTACTTAGTAATTAGTCTTTCATATCTACCCCTCGCTTTTTATATAATTATAAGGTATCCCTAAATGAGTTTTTGGGGGCAAAGATATACGAGTAGAAATTTATCAAAAGTGACAGAATTTTGACCTGTTAACTACAATTCTCTGATGCGTATTTAATCACGAGAAAATACGTTCAACATTGTCCAGGGTAGTGGAGATTTTCTATATTCTATCTATGCTAACTTGACTAAATACTTTAGCTCCTTGTATATGTCTATTTGTAAGTTGAAGTTGGAACAGATGTATGATTAACAAAATTAAAGGTTCATTTTCCGCTAATCATAAATTTATGTATTAGGTTTGAGCTTATTCTTTTATGTTTTTTTTATAATAGTCATCAATAGGCTGATTTGTTTATGATTTTTATTATTATTCCTCGAACAATTATCTGTACAATCAACTTTCTTAGTATTATTTTTTAATTTATTGTGTATTAAATTCATCCTATTATTGCAAAGAAACAAGAAAAATATGTGTAGTAACTAGGAAAACGTAGATGTAATATGGTTTTCAGTAAATTGTATAGTTTTCAAAAAATACTATTCAAACAAAAGTTGCTAGAAATTCGAATATTTAAATTTTACAAGATTTTTTTTTCTAACTCGTATCCTTTTCATGTTGTGTAAAAAATGTCACTAGTAAACCAAGATATACAAATAAAATTAGACTGTCAATTATTTGTACACTAGATTGTAAAAGTGGTTTACCCCTCACAAAGAAACGTCGCGTCACGTCAGGAAGGATGCGTTTGCGTTTCGAGAAATAATACGGATGCGAATTCCTTTCGAACATTGACAGCCGGATATACGTGGTGCAGATGATATTTGGTTAGTAATGCCGTTTGTGATGCAGTGTATCTCATGAGATGATCTCTTTCTGTTCTCTCAGAAGTTGGTCGGGCGGGCTGTGTATATGTATATGTTGTGTTGTGCTCCATGGTCCGTTTGATCGTACGTGACTCGTTATTTCCCGTGCGTTTTTCATACACTTATACACACGCCGCACTGTAAGTCGGCACAAATATCACAACATTAAAATGTATCATTTTGCAATCACGCCGCACGTTTGCGTTCCCTATTGCTGTACCCTTTGTGTACGCGTACACGGCTATTATCCACGTTGTACACGAAACACGATGTTGTTACTTCTCTTTTTTGTTAATTTGTCTGATCGGATATGAGCCTTCGAATTGTTTTGTATACTTACACACACGGACGAAATAGAAAAAAGAATCTGATCTGCGAAACTTGCTTACGATTAGGCGCTTTATCGATAGTATATTTACTGATATATAATATTTGTATGATTACTGCACATCTATCTGATATATTCTATAAACTGCAATTCATACTATATTGCAAAATTAGGATTAAAATGTAGTATCAGCCTCATGGGGTATTACAGTTTAAAGAAAATAACATCACTATTGATGTAGTTGGTCCAAGGACTTTTGGTAATAAACAGACATAATATAAAATATAAAATTTGCTCTGATGAAGAGATTTGCCTGGAAAGGTGTGGTGCAACTAGCAACTAATACTAAATAAATGTATTATTTATTATATTTTCAAATTTTAATATTGAGTTTTACGAAGTAATGGTCAACATCATTTATGATTTAATATATAATATATCCCGTGTAGACAAAGGAATATAATATAAAATATTCTGCAAATTTATCACTATATTAATAATCATAAATCACATTAACAAATAAAAATTCCTTCACTAGATACTAGCAAAATACAATATTCAGTAAATACAATTCCTGTCTCTAAATGGCGTTACTCAATCACATAACTCCTCCGTTTATTATAAAATCCAGTGTAATAACTACTTCCGCCGTAATTCCATCCAACTTCTTTGACTGTTTTGTGGTTATTGGAAATGCGGTATGCGATGTTTGCGTTTGATAGAATGAAGATTTACACATACATTATGTTTGTGGCGTGACCATTTCGCACCTGAGTTGTGTATTCGAATTCAAAAACTTATTTAGATAACGTCTTGCTAAAATATCCATTGTTTATAATTGGCATTTATATTTTGATTGTGCCTGCAAAATGCAAATGTTCTGCAGCTGTTGGGTTCAATTTGAATCGACTTTTTATTTTTCTTTGTTTTGAAGAATACTGTTAATGTTTTACCTAGAACTCAGTGTTGACAGACGTTGATGGGTAAAGGATATGAGTATATTTTTTTTAAAGAATTAAACGAACTCGTCTAGATTCTTTTCAGGATATTATTCATATTTAATTGCGAGATGGCTTTATTACTAGTGTAATTAAAATTGGAAGTACAATGAAATCAGGGATAACCCTCAAAGCATCAATTTCTTTTCGGGAGACTGTTATTTGTCAATTGTAAAAAGAATTGTCCGTTACGATTTTGGTACGATATATTACTATACGTTATTATTAGGGATGAAATGATTATGATTATGATATTCGTAATCGCAGATTAATTAATTATTTTTGATTAATCGTAAACGCCGATTATCTGTACGATTACGTACGATTTAACGGCTGTGCAATGATAAGAAAAATGATATCGAAGTTTTCTTATGTGGTAAATAATATATAAATTAAATTTCGTGAACAGAAGTCGGTCATGACACATTTGATTTTTTACTTGAGGTTGTGTAATTTCTAGTCATAAATATGTCTTTAAGTTGGGTTGAAAGGTATCATAATATGTGTTTATCATAAATAAGAACATCGTGGAAGTATATACCGAAATAATTATAAAGTCATGGAATACGTTGTTAATCAGCGTTTTGGTACATTCATAATTTACGGAATCACGAAAACGACATTGAAATTATCGGTCTGTCGGCTTGGTATGGGCATAGCTATGGATACAAGAGGGTAACCTGGGTATAATTGGACCCGGCCGGTTTGGTATTGAAATGAGCCGCAGAGAGCGGGATTATTTGTGGGCCGAACTGCGGCGAACGGTGCCGATCGCGGACGCTCGGGTCAACCAAGTCAACTAGCGCTTGTTTGTTTTACGTTTCTCCTCTCTCGGGGGATAATTATAGAACAGGGATCACGAAGAAGACAAGACAAGCGCGCAGAGGCCATCATCTAGTTATGCCATGTTGGGTTACGGGTGGCCGTGGCTGTAGCCGCCGTACGTGGAAGTCCTTTGTTGTTTCGTTTGTTTATTGGATGATGCACTGACGGACTCACTCGCCTGCTCGCTTGCTAGCTGGCTCAATCATCTTATCCAGATCGCGCACGCCACGAATATGATCCCTCCGATTTCAATCCCCCTCGATTTGCCCACGGTTTTCCGTATACTATAGTCACACGCTTGTTCAGTACGAGGCCTCAGATACCCTGATTACAAATAATAGGTGACCTAGGCCCATTTCTCGGAATTTTGTTGTCTCTCATAAGGCACTCTCTCGGTACTTATCGTACCATTATCATTTAGGTAATCAAACTTGATTGCTCTCCACACTTTTTTTTCATTAAATTTTATTTATTTACTCTTTACACAATTATTTTTCTCTGGAATTAAAGTCGTGGTCTACATGAAAAATATGAAATTTAAAGCTTTATGCACAAAATTAATATGAACTAAAATTTATAAACAATATTTATCAGAATTTATTTATAAATTTAATTTCATTGTGCAAGTACTACAAATTATACGTGTTAGAGGTGGAACTCTGCATTCACGTACCTTGAGAAATATAGATTTATGAGAAGATTATGAAGATATATATTTATTAAAAACAAAAGAAGATTTCAGTTGAATATTAAAATTAAGAAATAAATATTAAAACCAACAAATAAGTACAATAGTATGAAATATCTAAACGCAAGAAAATTATATACATTATGTTACTATATGATTCGCGTGCTACGTAAACGAAAAGATATTTGAAATTGTTAGCAAGCACTATAGGTACGTTTCCGTTATCAGCAGCCATAAAATGAAATGCCCTTTTGTTTGTCGCAACACATTGTTGCAGTCAGTATCAATATTTGCATTTGTGAAATCACGTCGCACGAATGGCCACCGGCACTGCACTGCAATGAATGCGATTCCGAAAATGAGATTCTAATCGTGTGTCGAGTCCGGGCCTGGTGCCCTCACGTTCAACAACCATCGTTGCAGAACAGCCGCAAGACGCTGGCTCTGTTCTTTATGTATGCAGCCGGGATATGTAACCGATCTTTACGTTTTGCAAATTCTCAACTTTTCCATACAACTATTTTGAATTTAAATAACGGATGCTATATTTTTCTAAGTATAATAATATTCAACATGAGCGTTGAGAAACTCAAATGCTGTAGATTCATATTATTTTAGTGTTGGCGGTTTTATAATTAAACGTTACCTGATAACATGATCCATTAATGCTGTCGTGTATTTAAATTTTTATTTTTTGCCAAATTAATAGCTTATATTGAATATCATTATTATTACAAACAAAGAACGGTAATCGAATTTTAAGTTATCATGTTGCAATTAATATGATCGATATAGGAAAATTTTCCTCTAGTACCGCGCTTTGTTTGTAATTAATTATATTGGCTATTAATTAGGCAAAAATTCAATATTTACGTAGAATAGCAAATTTAGTTACACGATAGCAACATTTAGTACTTAAATTAATTTTATTTTACTACAACTATTATTGTTATTGGAGAAAAGTAGAGAACTTGAGTAATTGTTCAATACGTGACTTAGTATCGTAATGGCTGGCTTATACAGAAACTTTACAAATATTAAATGATTGGCAATGTTTAAGTATTCTGTATGACTATGTTCTAAGGAAATAGAAATTTCTTATTATTTTCTTTGTTGTTACAGGTATGCGAAGTTCAATTTACATTATCTCTGGCGCTTCCTATTGACAACACTTCCCTGTATACGTCAGACTGTAAGTACTTTTAGAATTTTTGTGTATTTTGCGTAAATCCGTTATCGTGCTCAGTTCTCATAGTTCGTCGGCACAGACGACCCGGTTCAACAGTGATGTGTACTCTTCGTACACATACAAAGTCATTACGTGTTAATGACATGTTTTGCAGCCGGATAAGCCCCTTTAACGAACTAAATATCTCTTAACGAACCTAATCCATCACCAACTGGCATGGTAATTCGCTTAAACAGGCGTTAGGGGTTGGGTACCAACAGCGAAGAGAAGTTATCAACCCTTTTGCTTTCGAATTGCGACTAGGGTCACTTGATGATTAATTATATTTATCTGGTAGAGAATGACATTTTCAAAATTATATAGATTGGGTTGATACTTTTTATACTAAAAAAATCGGTTGTGGCCAACACAGAACTTTCTGTTACGTAGTTTCCATTAGAATTATATATTCCAAACAAATATCAAAAATACCAATACTCCACAGTAATACCCTGAAATTGTACCAATTAGCTTATTATTTTATTATGTTATCAAATATTGTTTCATATATATTTCCATGACAATTTAAATAAGAATATTTGGCACATTTTGTTACATAAATGAGCAGCTATAGCACAATATAGGTGGCCGAATGTATATATCATTGAACGTCGAATAGAAACGTCTTGGTAGATCGTATAAAAAAGAAAAGAAAAGTGCCACCACCGGATGGAAAAATAAAGAATATAATAGTTTCGTGGGCATACTCTTTCGGTTCGATTGTTGTATTGGCACAAATATAAGCTTATTACCAAGCCGTCTCACCGGCACAAACAATAGTACCGGTGGCCGATTGTGAACGTTGGTTCTGTGTGTGAGAATCTCGTGGCCGACCCTCTTCTCTCCGATCTGTGTGTGCACTGCACAATGAGAATGAATGTATATGTAGGTACTCGGTGCTGTACACGGTCGTGTTTCTCCTGCGATATACTGCTCAATGTTGGTGGCAAGTGTACATCTTGACTTCGTTATCATCGCCGTTTTAATAGTGCAACATACAGAAAAAGTCATGGTGGCTGCGACGATGGTCATTGTTGGAATTCGGTGGTCATGGGATTTACGCCGATCGGTGGTAATTGGCAGCTTACCATAGTTACCAGCCGAGATGCTGCTGTTTTCTTATTGCTGTGCTTACTACTTTACCTTATAGCTTATTCTACAACTCTTTTACGAAATTGCACCTTTTTTAAAACATTGTACTATCTCTTTAGTATTGTGAATTGATATTATTAATGGCGGTAGCAACTTTCCTCTTATAGCCTGTCAAACAATATCGTTTCCAACATGACTTCATAACTATTTACAAGCAACTTTCGGTTTACGAATTTTAAGTATATCTCGCATACTTAAGCTATTGCAATATATATTGTAAACGTTAGTATCCATTTTAAAAGATTTAAATAATTTACAATATATTGCAGGTAAGTATAACTAACTAACTATTTTTGGCATAGTAATATGCCAAAAATAGTTAGTTATACCTATTTTTTTATGGATAATTATGTGTTTAAATTATTCAATTATCTAGACAATATGTATAAAACAAGTATATGAATATAACTTGTCACAGCTAATACTTAATCAAGGCAAAAAAAAGAAAATTACGGCGAATAATAAATAGTTATAATATCACTACCTGCAGAAATACTGTGGAATATAGTATGTTTCGTATTTCTTTCACTTTAATAATGCCCTATTTGAGCAGTATAGTGCGTTGGTGGGAAAAGGACTTATCTGTCTGTTTAATGAGGTTGTGGGGGTGGTTTCACTAGAACAAGCAAAAGTATTATTTATTTCAAGTAAAGAAAACATTTCTTCCACAATCCAATTAGTTGACAGTATACAAACACAACCTATTTGAACGCATTCCACATTAATTGTATTGCACATATCGGAAACTTAAATGTAACATGGTATATTAATACTGTTATTATTACATTAGATGATCAGATGCGCTATGTATAGTTGATTAGTTGTAAGCCCGAATGGCAATGTTTCATAAATAATTCGAATATAATTTGAATATTTATCAGCAATAATTTAAGCAGGGCATAGTGGGTGAGCTACCTGTTAATCGTGGTTCAAATTATTGTAAATTCACTTTGTCGGCTACCGGGGTCAAACAGTGACCGCTTAGCCTCGTCACTGTTAATACATGCCAAAACAGTAATTATAAATTGTAAATTTCTTCTAAAATTTCACGCAAAATTTAAGCTTATTGAAGTTAAATGAGCCAATTTTGGAACGCTTTTCAATTGATTCAGTGTATAAACTTCAAAATAGAATGATTCTTGTGCTGCAATAACGTTTTTGTTAACAATTACCGTTGGTTGAGCGCACGTATGCCGAACAAATTGAGCATGAATTACATTTAAAGAGAAGCTAAACGAAATATAATGTTCATGCATCGTAGAGACGTGAGATTTACCCAACACAAGCCATCTAGGTAACTGACAAAAGATCAAAAGCATTCAAAATTCTTCAGGCTGACAAAATTTTCCACTTAATAATAACAACCCCGAGAAAAAGGTCTTTTATGGTTCAGGTATGTGTGTAAAGTTAATGATTTGCAGATATATCAACGATTTTGAGAATTTTACTTCAAAGATTGCGATGTTTATTCAACTGTATTATTCTGTGATTATATTTTAAATATGATATTGACCAAGGGAAATTTCATTTTTGAAATGACATATTAATCTATTTTACTATAATATCTATACGATATAAGCTAATTATGTATGTGCAATTGCTATTTATAGTTCGTCTTGCAGAACAATAGAGTTGCATTCAACCGTGTGGATGATAAAGTAGATTGAATTTTGTGGAATTTTTCAATGTCTTTATACCACAATTCAAATGCTTCGTGGACTCTAAAGAATTGAATTCAAATTTTCGATCGACCTTCGAACGGATTTCGTTAAAAGTCGAAATTTTTAAATGTGATATTAAGTACGTTTCCTTCATTAGGTTATACAATTAAAAGTTCAAGTAGATTTTAAGGGTAGAATGTTTACATTGACCGAGAATGATTTATTATTTATTACAGAAGCAAAGGGTATGATGAATGCCATCACCCTTGTAAGAATTATCTTATGGATATACCCGTTTTAAGGTCATACGTATTCCGTTAGGCCCATGTCACCATAATAAACAATCATAATTTAAATGTTTCACATGATCAGATTCAGGTATACCTCGTTGTTATGTGACAATATACTACCTTAGCGTACAAAGAGTTCCCACCGCATGGCCTTAAAAATGCAGCATTCCTTCATCGGACAATAAGTTCCGTTTTATAGTGATCTGATTATATTCTAAGAAAACAGCGAATACAGTTTAATGCTGTGTGTATATTCGTTTGTTGAACAACGCTCAAAACTTCGTACCATGTAGACATTGTATTTTGTGTCATATACGTTTTGTTTAGATCGAAATAATAAATATACCTCTTAGTTGTATAGTGCTGCAGCAGATTCGACCCGCATTATACTGAGATAGTTCGTTTTTGCGGTTATTACTTTGAACGGTATTACGGCTTATACTAAACAACAATGGCATACTATTTTATATAATAGGTCCGAAACTAGGTCATAATTTTGGTCGCTAATTATAAAATTATGCATGTAAATTAGAAATAATAATGATATGCATGAATTTTGTAACTAATTTGCTGAAATTACAGTTTCTTTGTACTCTAGATTTTCTTTTTTTTTACTAATTAATTACTTTGATACATGTTATGATTCCATCAATTTTGGAATTTATAATTAATTATCATTTTTGTTCATTCTACCTTTAGGAATAATTTTTATTTATTCATGCAATCATCATTGTTTTATGGATAAAAAATACCAATTTTCTGAAATTAAAGTTTCTTTGTACTATAGATATCTTTTTACAAATTAATTAATTTAGTAGATGTTTACGATTCCAAATCGATTTCTCTCAGTGAAGTTAAAATTCACTGAATAATTTGATTATTTTATGGATGAACTTACGAGTATCGCCCGACATACAGGTCGAATTTCTATTTGCTTTCGGTGTGAGATATTCAAACAAAATAATAACCATGTATTTATAATTAGTTCACTGAAGCGTTACAGTTTCATTAATGTACTTTAATCAATAGTTTGCAATTAAATTTAACGGAACATAAACCAACGGTTAAAAAAGCAATTTCCTTTGTTGTATAAAATTGCCAGATTTACAGTCATTACACTTGGGTGTATAGAAATATTTTCATGCAAAATAAATTTACTGCTTTGCATTTAATAGATGTGTAACACAATACAATTTACAAGAAATATAAATATAACAATTATAAATAATTGCTTCGCATGCGTATAGAGTTGGAATTTCTTGGAAGATAGGAAAATGCATTCGGTTGAAATCGTGTGCCCGTGTGCAAGATTCGCTGCACACGGTAATGACCCGAACAAATCGTATCGTTGCATGGTTGAACAGGTAATTACACGATTATTCATTGGAAACTGCATTGATGAAATATTGTAATTTATCACTTTATTCTGAATCAAGTACTCAACACGGCGGAACATACAAAGCAACCAACAAATGCTCTACATCTTGAAATGGTTTTAAAATTAAAACAATTCAACTTTTACCATATATACTGCTTGTTGTCCTGACCACTTGTTATTTATTTCGATTGTTTAGTTATATAATAGAGATTAACAAATAAATCTAAATCAAGTTTGAATTATTGTGTCTTCGAAGTGATGTTTTCTTTTGTTGGCATCTTATTATTTATTTATTTTAATGCATTTTTAGCAGAAGTTCTATGAATATAAGTTTTTATGATCATATTAATTTTTCGGATATTAATCAGTCTTAATTTATATATTTATTTCTGACAAGTTATTTAATAGTTCTTGGATTTCGTTCATGGTCTTGGATATAAATAAATGAGAGTCAATATCATATTATTTCCTTTAATGTAAAGAATACATTATAAATTGAGACGTGCAGAGTAGAATCTCGAATTCTCACTAAAGTCATTTACGATTGACAATGTGCGCATGTTCAATTCTGCATGTACTATTAATACTCGTTCGATAGATAAGTTTCCATTGTAACGTTGGTCATTCCTTGGCACACAATAGGGTGATAAATGATCAACAGTATAACTAATTGGATTCTACGTCTATATACGTATATGTGCTGTTTGAAGAAAAATACATGGCGTTGTTTATTTTTAACCAACAACAGACAAAAAGTATTCGTTGCACCTTACTTGAAATCTCAAGGCTAATGAGATTCTTTTACCGAATGGGGATCCTAACGAATCTATTGATACCCGTGTATATGTATTAGTTTTCTTCTTTACCGTGCGCTGACAGCTCCCATGTAGAAATGTTTGTAAGAAATATTTATTTCTAATATATTGTCGGCGTCTTAGCTCATTGTTCTCTTACTTTGTAAACAGCTCTTTAAATTGGAAAATAGATTTTTTTCACTTCGAATCATGTTACATAAGTAATAAAATCATGTTTATTCTTCATCTGTTTGAGTTCCATACTACTTATATAATAACTCAATTGTTTTGGAATTTGTTTGTTGCAGGGACAGAGTTAGTTTAGTCATTTTGCTTAAAACAAGAGAACATACGTTATTATATATAAATTTGAAGCAACTTACTAGAAGCGATTCTTCCTCTTTTAGAATTTATTTCCATTATTTATTAAAGTTTGTTTAAGCATTTCTGTGTAAATGATAAACTCAACAGAATTACTAATGTATACACATTTCATTCTCAGAAATGTTGATTCATATTCGAATCCAAGTTAATATATCCTTAACCATTGGCCACCTGAGGCACAGTTAAGTTTTTAAATATATAGTATAGCACAGCCACTTACTTCAACTACTAGAATTTGAGATGATAATGATATATTAGCTGTTTCACCTGTAGATAATTATAAATTTTACGTGAAAGCGTAATTTCAATTTAATAGCCAATTGAAATAATTAAAAATATCTTGTTCGTGTGGTATGGGATGGTATACGACCAGTAAAATAATATTTTATTGCTCTTTAAATTATTTGACATGTTCATCTCATTAAATTCAGAAAATCAAGATAAATTTAATTATAATCATGATATGTGTTGTGTTAGGTATAATTGTCATTATCTTCAAATTAATCAATATAATTAAAATATTTGTAGTGACACAACATAAATAATATCTATAAGATAAAACACCGAATCTGTATATGCTTTACATATAGATAATTATATCACTCCTAATTGCTAATTAAGCAGATGAAAATATTCAATAATTAATTAACATACGTATGTAAATAAATCACAGTCTGACTTGTTCCACCAAAGCATAATCTCAACTACCCTTCGTCAAATAACTTTAAGCATTATATTGTGGGGTTTATGCTTTAAAAAATTGTTTGTCTGTGAACATCTTTTTTAAATCACTTATTATTGTGATTACTAAACGAAGCAAGTGCTACATCATGTGAAAAAACATAAGATCTGCAAAAATAGAATCAATTGATTTTTAAAATATTAATAATATTATTTATTTCACAACATAATATGAATTCAATTGCTCTGGATATTCGTACAAGAACGTCTAGTGCAGCGCATTCTTGATTTTAATTTCAATCAAATTATTTTAACTGAGCATCATCTATAAGCAATGTTAAGTATTTTTTTATGATGGGTAAAATTTGATTCACTGCTTATATAAATTGTTGTACAAAAGATACATGCATCTTCAATGAAAACATCTTTATGTAGTTATGTTTATAAAAACTTAATTCTTGTAACCGGTAAATCAAAATGACATACAACAAAATATATTAAAATTACGCGTCCAATTTTGTCCACGAAATTCAAAACGTAACTGTTTCTTCGCTGACTTCCTCGAATTGTCATATATCATTCATTGCGACACCCAGTGTGTGTGTCTGTATTCAAATTGGAATGAGAACGCGGCGAGCCGGCTGAAAAAAGATGATGGTTGATAAATGGTGCAAAAGCGTTTTCATTCGCCCACACGCACCTGACACAATTCGTTCGCAACTTTTCTCGCATTCACACCACACCAACCTACCTCGTTGCACCACAGCGACTCCGACCGGTCATCTTTCATTGCGAGCTGCTCTGGTTAACGGTTTTCAAGCCACCATTGAAATATGTCCAGTTACATAATTATGTACCTATACAGAGAGTTTCTGTGTGCGTTGACTGCAAGTATGTTATGTACAGGATGTGGAAAGTGATTTTTATAATTTTGTCATCTCCCACGATGCTAATCCGACCTGCTGTTTAACATTTGCGTTTGTCTATCAACAACTTGAACTTACTTCAGTGTTTGTTAAACTGTTTGACTTGTTACAACTGATTAGAAACAACACAAAATGATATATACATACATATGTATTCGGTTTGTTGCCTGAGAAATTATATTTGATCGTTCAGTTCAGTAAATTAATTTCCCAAAAGCAAGTTGTGTGCGTACTCCTAATCTTATTTATTTTAACAAAACATGCATAATCAATTAGAAACGTCTAATTGCTAGGTTATCCTTATCGTACCAGCTAAACCTTGTCGTAATGCTACGAGAATTAAATTTGTTACCAACTTAAAAGTTTCGTCTTATAAATTAGTAAATCAATATAAATGAAAATTAGTGTTCTCTAGAAGTCCAATCTTTTGAATAAAATATTAATTTCTGATTATGGATTATTTTCAGAAATCGAATCAAAATTTTGAACACATGAAAATATAATTATGTTAAGGAAACTTTTATTTTGCATTGTTAATTTTTTTTATGGTAATCTATATTGATGAAATGAGACACATGCGATTAACGTATACGCATGGTTGCTTAGAAACGAAAGAATGTTGAATTTAATTTTTTAGTTGATGTACTCGTTCTTTGATTTAAATATAGTTAGTGATTTGTAATTAAGGATTTTAATTGCTTCTTTGCGGATTTTGCGCATTAACATTTGGTCCTGTGTGGTTTGTTGTGTTCCTAGGCAGGGAAGTACCTGGAGAAACTGCAGACCATTATTATTTTTAATTTAACCTAGAGAAGTGGTTCGTAAATAAAATACAATATATAAATATTTAGAAGTGTGCAACTGCTACTACTCTGAATGATACTGATAGGTTTTGTTGCCAGAAGTACACAATATGGATGCACAGTTGCACTAGTTTTTCTTTAATTTACATTTTTATTAAAAAATATATAATCGTTTTCGTAAAATATTTACTTCTATTTAGTATATACTATTGATTTTCTTTTCATATATTTTTATTGGTACTACGGTAGATTCTGCTAAGTGCAAATACCTTGATTTATGTTTTATGTTAAACGTATTGTACTTTTGATAACTCTTCCCAGAATGTCACGCTCAATTGTACATCCGCATCTTTGACATATACTTCTTGCTTTAATTGAAAGTCAGATTCTGAGAACTTTAAAAGAACTTGATTGAAGGTTTTTGCAATGTGCAACCTCATTTAGCTAGATATTTTTATATTGGTACCTTTATTATTAATTATATTTCTATAAAAAAATTATTTTCACAATGATAAATATTGTTTTGTAATTTTACAAGAAACTCAAAAATTACCCAGGTATAAAATGGTTTCTGTTTCTGTATGCAATTGAAACTTTTGTTAAATATTTGGGTAAAATACTTGTAGCCGAGATCAATGTTTTCCCATACATGTACAGGTACAGAAAAATAAGTCCCCCAAAAACTAAAATTGTATGTTGAAAATACCACGGTGTATATTATTCGTTCAGGTATACTTTGGTCGCGTTGGCCTGCGGCCGAAACCGTACAGAACAGAGTCCAGCAATTTAGTACGGTTAGTACGTGGCGAGCTCACAACCAGCTTCAAAAGTAAAAACTTGTAAAATGAAATAAAACGACCCTGCGTGCTACAAACACACACATCCAAGAGAAGAGAACAGATCGCGCCGGTTACAGATGTGTCCGTCCGCTCGTATAAGTCCGTGTCGTGGTACGACTATCCGAAATAGCCATTTTCGAGAGACGTCTTGTCTGATGATACTATCACGATTGTTCTTTCTCGAATGAGAGTGTACTTGTATATACGTATATATACGATATAATAATACTCCCCATAGCACTCTTGATTTAGACGCTGTGATATCGTGGATGTGATATTTTGTTTGTATATATGCAGGACCGTATCAAGCCACTTTGTGTCTCGAGGTCTCAATAAAAATACTTTATTTTTTACTTTGCCTAAAGTTATATTTGGCATTTATAATATGCACACTCGGTTTTGTAATAGTTTTTTACTGAATAGCTAAATTTTTATTGTAATCTATGCCAAATTAATTTTTAGCCAACAGCATACTACAAAGGTCGCCAGTACAAGACTTTCATGTAAAAACTGATAAAATACCATTATAGTTTCCATGGAATCGTCTATGAATTTCAAATGTGTTTTCCATTCAGACTTTTCAAACAAAATTGTTAAGAACTTCCTATTTTATGTTTATATATATATATATATATATATATATATATATATATATATATATATATATATATATTTATATTTTCTATTTTTGGAGTTTATAAAATATTTGTGCTTATTTCTAAACCGCGCCTCTACCCCTGGCCTCGTATGCCTCTAGTGCTAAGACAACCCTGTATGTATGTACGCGAGTTGAAAGTTGTTCGTGCATCGAAATCATCGTCGACAACAACATCGGCAAGAGTAACAACACGCGGCTCATCACGATAGATGTATCATCTATCGTGGTGAACAACTCGAGTCATCTCAAGTCGTGGAAATGAAATCCGTTCGGTTGCACTTGCATCTGTTCCCGATAACGATCGTTCGCCATTTCTTCTTTCTAACTCTGCAAATTATACAGGCCGGCCAGCACTTCCACACTCTACACAATCATTTTACTCGTTGCTAACTCGAAGTCTTCAATGATAGATCAGCATTGTAAGTCTTTTTTTTTTTTTTGAATTCCAACAAGTACAGTTCCAAGGTTTTAATATTTTTCTGTTTGGAACTTGTTAATATGCTAGAATTGCGCTTGCATTTCCAGTATGCGCGATATTCCTTTTTTATCCCCTTTTGTATTCTTCACTCATTATACATAATGTTCATTTCCGATATGCCCTATCATAACATGATGTCAAGATAAATAACATATATCTGTTGTGACCAGCACTAGACTTTCTTATAACAAGAACTGCTTCCAGCTCGCCACTCCGGCGAGCCCAATTGCAATAAATACCATGCCAAAAGCGATAGCAACTGTTCCAATCATCCAACAAACTATCAACAACATTTTAAATTTCAATATTATTATTATTAATTTTTTTTTTTTTTTTGATTATTGAGTATTTAAACTGACTTTATTATTCTCAATTCTCAATAAATTCACGTATTCACATAATCGTTTTGTTTGTCACGTGATTAGCCAAGGATATTGTTTATTATTTAATGAACATTTCCTAATTTTATTAATAAAATCACAGAAGCATTTTATATATTGCAAAATATAATGTTTGTAACCAAACAATTTAGTGTCACTTGACTTCTTCGTTTCACCTATAGAGGGCGTACAATGTCTGATTTACTTATTTTTTATTATTATTTTTCAGCCTATAGGCTCACAATTTGGAATAACTTTGTCGACATAAAATATCTTAGAATTTTTACTAAAGAATTCTAAAAATCCTCCACTTCAAGTCAGTACGCGATTAGTGGAATGGAATTTCCAATGATTTCTGATCGAGGCTTTTTTTAAAGTAAAATTTGCATGTAGCCATAGATTGCAAGATGTACCTTCTTGCAGGACTAGAAATTGTTCGCCTGGTATTTTGCATATAGCTTTCATGTAGTCGTGTCATTCACGTCACACGATAAGAATCACGCGCTCCATCGACATGCAACGTGGCACATCACGCGGCACCTACATCAATATGGCACGCGGTCAGCCGTCACTCTCCCCCACTGATGTTCTGCAAATGTTTGTTTGTTTGTGTGGGCACGATTCGACGTCATTTTGTGACGTCAATTCTGTGTTTTTAAACATGGATTGAAACAGCATGGATTCGTTGACGCCAAACTCGGTCGACATCTGAATGCAATGTTTATGCGTTTTTATTCAATCATATCCGACGTACAAGCGTCAAAGAATGCCACTAATGTCACTCATTGTGAAATGAAAGTTGTGCACGCCTTCAATCGCGAAGGATATACTATATGTGTGTTGCACAGTTAGCTGACATTATCACTGGTGATATTTGCAGGATTACAGATGACAACATATTTATCAAACACAATACAATAATTAACAAGAGTGATATTTCAAAGTATTGATACGTATATACCATTCGTCTATTGTTATTTAAATTCATATTTAAATATTGATTTAATATTGTGTAATGCAAATTTAAACAACTTACTGCTTGATATATAAGAGAAGAAAAATGATCAATAATGCTATGATACCACATCGTGGGCTGTAGGTAAATTTATTCTTAATTCACTTTTTTAGCTCGCTGTCCGGTAGTAATAAAAGTGGAGATATTCTTAGAATTTTAGAACCGAGACATATTATCCTAGCTTGTCATTTTACAGCAATTTCTTCGTCTCCTTCAGATTTAGAACTGTACTGTACTGTACTGTTGATTGAATAATAAATTTATTATTATTATGTTATCAACTGCGACGTATACGGTTGCAATACATTGCATTTACCTAAAAGATCTTTTGAAATACATTGCCACTAAAATATATTATCTCTTCGAATTTATATTCATTATTCTGTTATTATTGTGAGCTTGTCACGTGGTATTACCCTTACCGTATCCTCACTCTTCCGTTATTCTTTGTTTTGGAACGTACCCCTAGCTTAAGTCATATGGTAGCTCTAAGCCTCTCGACCAAGGCGGCCGGCGTATTGTTAACTAAATGAATTTTATTTCTTTAATCCACATCACACTCAAAAAGGCGAACTCGTGAACAGTAATCATCAGTTACATGTTTGCATAAGAACGTCCGACGTAAAGAGGGATCAGATTCTTACAAAACACGCGACCAACTTGGGCCCCATGCAGTGGTGTGCAATGACAGCTGTCTGGTAGTGGCGATACAAGATACGAACAGTCGCGATCCTTGAAGCTTCCCAGCACCATGGACTTGGCAGATTGTATGCTGCTGATTTTTATACAAAATAAATATCCGGCAACGATTCAGCCTAGTTCATTTTTATCTACAGCCGTTTTCGGAATGCTTCATGATGTTCACATTAATATAGTCTATCGATGATATGAATTGAATCATATAACCAAGATATGAATCAATATAAAGCTGACATTATTCTGTACATTTGGTATATTAAGACATGTAATCATATTCAATGATAATATTTGATGATAAGTTTTTCTTTGATTTAAAAGTTTCATATAAACATTAAAAAAAAAATCGTTTTCGAAAAAAAGAACCTGTATATAACTGTTAGACAGAGCCAATTCTAGATATACCTTCTATTGTATCATACCAACAAATATAACAAAATTTAATAAATTCGTTACCGGTTATGTACGTGTGTGAACATCAGGCTGATCAGACCTATAACGTTTTATACAAATTTTACATTAACTCATTAAACACAATTTAAATCATTTGATTTATGAACCTGCTACGTTTAGTAATAAACGTAAAATCGACAAGATTTACTACGTATGTATGACATGTACCAACATACTCGGTAAAAATCTCCCCCACGTTCGACAATTGTACTTCTATTTAAATAAAATCTGGAGAATTTACGATTAGAGTTGGTGTTTATCGTGACACTGCAATAAAATGAATTAATTAGACATTTGAGTCGAGAACAAAAACGCTGTTCATGGAATGTACTATAATAATTCTAGAACCAAGTGACATCGGCGACAAAGTAAGCTGCGTGTTATAGACGTTGTTAGAACTTCAAAAAGTATATTAACCCGTTGACTCTATCTTTCTTAATTTGCTAGATAAAAATTTTATTTCACCAGAATTATAAATAATACGCATATCTGAGGGTCAGAGAAGTCCCCCCGCCCTCTTAGTTAAATGCGAATAAATAAATATGTCAATTTGCATAGTTCATCAGGTTCACTTTTCGCCCTTAGATGACAATAAGATGATATTATTGTAAGTATGCGCAGTTTGTAGTCGCAAACCCAGTACATGCGTACACGTGCACCTTGGCAGTATTGTATAATGCACAATTATTACTCGTTTGCTGGTTCCCTCTCGAGATCGAGACCAAGAACATCCAACGTGCATCAAGATACACATACTGCAACTATTGTGCCGGTTCTCGTTTGAGTTGTTATTCGTTTCAACGAATGATTATTGAACCCGCGACATTGATACATTCTGTTCTGTCGGGTTGTAATATCATTCTGTTGGTCAGTCACATCGAATTTAAAACTCAAAATATATCAATTTCAAACCCAACAAAAATTCCAAGCTTTCAAACCGCAGCACACTGAAGGAATATTTTATCTTGGCGAAAAAAATATTGCCAATTTAATATTTGGACAGTTTTTGTTTAAGGTAATTTTTGTCAAGATAATTGCTTGAATAGTTTTATATATTAAATAGTTAATATATATTTCGGTGTGAATCTGAGCAAATTTATTGCTTAGTATTTGAAACCAAATACTATAATATAATATCCAACATAAATCTTATATTATGCAATGACTACATACATTCACGTAATGCAGACTTAAATTTTTTGATTCTCAGAATTATTCATTATCGCTAATTTAACCCAACCTTATTTAATCAAATATTATCTAAATTATTTTTATTTTGATAAGGCTGCATAAACTGTACAAATATTCCATTTTTATGTTTTTTCCTTGTGCCTTGGTACAAAGAAAACGAATGGTATAGTTTTACATTTATTAAGATGAAATAAAGTATTCTCGCAGCACCCTCTGTACAGAATACAAGAAAACATGCTGGTACGTAGATGAATAAATTTACTTGGTTGAAGTTTAACATCGACACAAAGATAAATTCGCTGTTTTGACGATCGGAACAGTTACAATTTGTACATTTATTTCACACCATGGGTGGAATCATGTTTCAACCTGAATGGTATCTGTACATATTCACATCCCAGCATACAAATTCATATTATGGGAGCGTACAACTTATATGTTAGTACGAACATTTGTTTAAGTTTTACTCGTTTATTACATTTGCGTATATAGTAAAATTTATATTAACTTATAATAGCTTTGGGCCAATATAAATTTTGCTGAAATAACTAGAAAATTTGAAATTTCTGAGTCGAATGTGACTACTGGAATTACGTCTGTGCGTGTGTGTGTGTATCTGAACGCTATAATTATGAAACTGTAATCTTAAGACATAAATATATATATATATATATATATATATATATATATATATATATATATATATATATATATCTTGAAATTATTATTGTAGGGTTAAAAGGTGCATTACGAACAACAAAAGTTAGTAACGAAACAAGAAGTACTATAATACCATAACTGATACAGCAACACGTAATTTATAAATAAACTGTTTTATTGCGCGCTTGTACTGAAAGTGATAGCCAGGGTTAATGTGAAGACTGGCTCGCCTCGCATTAATTATGTTCGTTAACAATGCATTGCCATGTGATTATTATGCAGTAATATAATTAACTGCGAGCGAACCCCGCCGTTAAATGACACCGTGCGTATGAGTAAACCTGTCGTAAAGTAGGTACTGCGAGACCATGGCATTCGCACGCATCAACTTCACTTACCTGCGCGGTAAAATGGAAAGTGATGTGGTTAGACTCAAACAGATTCAAAACGCTCTTTGTGGTATAACTATAATTTTATTTTTGCTGCTGTCCCTTTAATCATAGAAACGCATTCCATTTGGTTGACGTAAAAACACGCTACTAATAGATTGTAGATAGCTTACTAGAAAACAAAACAAACAATTAAACTATTCATTTTAACGTTATAATATTCATTCTTATTATTTATACACTCAAAAATTAAGTCTTAATCTGAACTAGGACAGAGAGGCACAAATTAATAAAACAAAATAATATGTTGATGGCAAAGAATTTATTTCGACTGAAAGTAACGGTTTACTCTTGTTTTGTATTTCAATATATTGAAAATGTTATGAATGCGAATATAGCGAATAAGTGATTATTGTAAATATTGAAGATATTAAATTTTTTAGCAATTTGCGTAATTATTTTCGAAAAGTGTAGCATTTACTGAATAATTGCTTTTGAAAATATTCATGTTACATTTAAGTTTCCCTAGTTACCTTACATATTTATATTGCATTATGGTACTTATGAACACAAAATATTATATAGATTGTGGAAGTATAAGAAAGTCGAGTAAAGGACACTCTTAGTAAGGCCAATAACTTAGTAATAATAGTGAGAAACTATAAGTGAGTTTCTATGCGTTTTTGTATCGTTTGAAATAAAAGAGTAGAAAAAGTTTGGATGCAAACTCGTTTTGTAGCATTTAATACAACGCAAAAGCAAAACATCAACAGTGCTCCGCTGTTGCTGTATGATGGGTAATGTGTTCGTTCGAAGATGTTCTCTAGTAAACATTTTACACAGTCAGCGATCCGTTGCCGTCAAGGCGATGCGATGGCGGCCGCGTTTGTTCTACGTGGAGTGTGGCACAAAAACTGAAAATTGTGACCGCGCGGTTATGAGATACGGCCGACCGGGACAATCGGCGTGAAATGAAAACTACGGTAGCACTAGCCCCGGTGCGGTAGTGTCTGTTGCTCATTGCTACCTACCACTCATAAACAATCTCATCCTATCCTGTCTGGTCTTGAATAACGTTTTATATCTGATCACCTGCTCAACTCAATATATATAATATTAACGTGTGGTTTTACTCAATTGATTGTATTTTAGCTATAGACAAAATGCCATCTGGTGTACAAATAATACACCGTCTCTTGTGCTGTCATATTCACTCAACCTCAAAATTAATATATTCATTAATATACGGCAAATTTTGTTTGCATGATTCCGATTCTCTTTTTATAAGTAAAAATAATAAAATAATAGGAAATTTGTGTATATAATATATTTTTAAAGCATAATTTATCTTGAATATTGTAGGAAACAAATAGAATATATGTTAATACAAATAACTTTGAAATAAATAATTACGTTCACCTGACAACGGCATAATTCTATTTTTCTCCATATTACTAATAAATACTTCCGGTATTTTCTGAATAAGGGTATTCGTTTCTTGAAATATAACGTTCTTGGTAATATGAAACAAATTAGACTTCAATTTTTTTAAAAATATATATACCATTTTGTACAATTTTGTTATTATTATTCTAGTCACGACATAGTTAAAATGTAATTCGTCGAATCAGACTTAAATTAACTTTTGTAATGAAACCTCAGTTATTTTGTCATCGTTCAGAAGACGCAATTAAAATTATCTAAAGTTAGAAAAGAACTTGTTGAGTTATTTAACTGTGTGAACGTCCCCACATTATAAAATAAGAATATGGAAAAAATAAGGGCGAATTAAATATATGGTAGACTAACGTTCTCATGGGATATAATTTTCTAATCTAACCCTTTAACTGGCTGGGTCAAATTATGTTCCTTAAACGGTTAGAGCCAGTTTTCGAGAAGAGCGGTATTAAACCCTACTTCGACAAGATTAAAACCCACAAAAAAGATATGTCCAAAAATTGCTTACATATACAAAGAAATATTGTTGTGAACGGAAAGAATAACAATGTCATGCTCAAGGAATAGGGATATCAATAAACTTTGTATCTAATGCAATAATTTATTATTATTTAAAAAAAAAAAAATTACGGAAAAAAGAAAAGTGTATTTATTGTGGGCAAAATGCCGAGTCGTGCAGCTGCCGTTGGCAGTGCCAGTGCGGTATGAAGGCCCGCGGGTCCAAAGTTATTTAAACTGAGGAAGTCATGCGCGTTTGTTATATTACACGGTCCAACGGTCACTGTTCTAATACACTCTGATGACAACCATTGTCTGGTCGGGCTGACCGGTGATGAATCTATGGGGAAAAAGCCGAGCGCGGCCTGTTTGCTTGCTGGCTAACGCCGTCCGACGGGCCCGCTGGCTCTGCTCACCTTGTCCTGTCTCCTCTTGCGTCTCGTCCTCAGCTGAGCACAGCGCGGCAGCCTTCCATTTTTCACACACGAACGAAACCCTGACGTGATAGAATTCTTGGATTTTGGCACTGGATACACACCGAGCCAAGCGTTTCTTTTTTCATCCATCGACCGATTATCAACGGAAGCGTTTCATGACTGTCTCACCGTGTTACAATCGAGATGAGAACCGTCATATGTTTTTCGTTTCAATAGTAGAAGATGGATTTCGTAATACTTTCAAATCTAGTGTTCTTGTTTGCTTACTCAATCAATTTTCATCTAGTGTTCATCAATATCAGTTATATTTATTCTTCAGGTAATTTATACAATATCAAACCATAAGAACATTTCATATGGATGCTGTCAAAACTTAGATAAGATAGTATAATTTCGTAGAAAAAACTATTAATAAATATCTTACAATTGTCGTGATCCAGCACATTGAAGTGCTGTTCTTGTTTATTGTTACACTTATAAATATCGGACTCCTGATTCAGCTCTATATACCAACAAAATTATTTGATCCACGATTAACTGGTAGCTTACCTGTTCTATCCTACAACCATAACGTATGTCATACTACAAATATTTAATTTCCGAAACCTTTATGAGAGTTTGGTTTTTGTTTTGCGATAATTTATATGGTAATCTATGTTAATAATTAATTAGTAAATAAAGCTAATAGTAGTGGGGACTTATGATGTAGCCATAGCACAAGAAGAGAGAAATTAGCAAAAAGGAGATGAAACTATATATTGTTAAGTCATAAAACATCAAAGTTTAGCAGCCCCTTTGTCGATATGTAGTATTTTGACATTTGTTCTTATAAAACGCTAAAAATTGAAAACATAACAAAATACTTCGATGTGACTGCAGGTTACACCTGATTGTTAAACTATGCCAACTACGTAGTTAAACGATAAAACTTATGAAACATATGGTAGATATATGACACTTTTTTGTTTTATCTCATCGCATAAGATGATAAAGATATTCTCGTACACACCATAAAATAATACAAATTTTTTAATCACTTTATGGACGTCGCAATCAAAATTATAATTTCTTGAAAAACATACAAAAAAAGTGTGTCAATGCTCATTTTACAAATGTTCATTTTAAACGGATGAGATAAAAATGTTATATAAAAATTTACATAAATATTTCGGTTGGTGTCCCACGAAATAATCAACTAAAGTATCTTTAAAAAGAAACAAGCATTGGTGATGGCACGAGTGCCTCCAAGTCGCTTTTTGACGAACTCATTTTCAATCGCGGTGGTAAGTGGAATATTGGTTTCTTTTGACAGTTTGTTTGGAATATATATTACTAATGAAAACTACGTAAAAGAAAATTCTGTGTTGCATGTTATAACTTTTATTTTTAACCAACACTCACACTGTCATTATATAATGGTACAAACACAAGTCCTAACACCGTTCTGCAATGACAATCATTAATAATACCAACGAATGATATCCGATCAAAGATAGTAGTGGATTAATTAGAAATCAAATCACTCTAGACAGAAAAACAATTAATATAAAAACAAGATAAGAATAATTGAAAGCAAGACCAAGACAATGACATTATTTGCTTACGGCTGCATCAGAGAAGACAATCACAAATACAGGGTGTACCGTTTCAACTCAACACGATCACACGGGGACGGAACCGTCTCTTCTCTCGTATTATTATGTGCGTTGAAGGCGTCACTGTGTCTCTTTGTTAAAGTAAGTGCGAGTTGTTAACAATAACAAGAGGTTACAGCACATTAAACAGTAAGCATCTTGTTGCCGAAAGTAACTATCAATATTGTTATTATTGGGACGTGACCAAAGGGACGCTTGTACAATATAATTGCACAAGGCGTGGCGGTTTTCGTTTTTGTTTTTCGATTGTCACAGGATGGGCCGCGGAAGGAAACGTCCAATTGGTATTTGTTATTTATAGCTTCCTGAATTGGTGATTTAAAGCTTACAAATATCCGACTGCATTAATTACTATATTTAATCGCATCGTCCAATATTAGGTATTAGTATTTAAAGATCTAAATAAATATAATAACCATATATAATCGAGTAATTAACAAAGTAAATATTGAACAGGAAGTGTTATCTATAACATAATTTTAGTACATTGTCAAAACCTCCTATTATAAAAAAGGATATTTCAACTGAATGTGTACTCGTGTGATTTTTTGCAAATTTCAAAAATTTATATATTTTATTTTAAAGGTAAATTTATAGATATAATATCTATTTTTTTATTGTCCTCTTCCTGTCCACGAGGCATGCTTATTATATGGGACACTATATTTCTCGAGTTTATCCAGAAGGTTCGAAAACCATCCATGGCGCAGACCAGAGTGTTTTATAGAATTCCGTTACAATAGTATTTTGTGATTGGCATGGTCACGCATTGTTGTGCTTACTTGTAAAGCACTATGCCAACCATAAACAAGTCTCGACTTAACAGTTCTACGAACAACACACCAAAATTATTGTGACACATTCATTGGTTTTTTTTGCCCTACTCTTGTTGCGTCCCATTGGTGCTGCGCTAGCTAGTCACTACGTTTACAAATTGTATTTAGAAAATGATCAAATAGTGATTCAAAATTTACCATTAAAAGTAAATGCATGTATAATTTTCTTGAATTTCCTCATTTTATTAACATTTCTTTCTGTAAGTAACACTATGAACATGAAATCATATAGCAGAGAATTACACTAGAATACGTTTTGTGCATATGCAAATGGTAAAATGTTTATGTAACTAGCATGTTACTTTTCATAACAGCGAGTAATTACTTTTCATTCATATTCAATAACAATAATTATTCACTCACTTTAGCCGACTGATAAGATACTTATCATTCAACGCTTTAGTTCGTTTTTCTTGAATTCATTATACGTTTCTAATGAGATCTTATATGTGCATCGTAGGAATTTACCTAGAATTGTAAAACAGTACATTTTTTCATAGCTTATGATTTATTTTAAACCGTCTCAGGATATAAAAAGAGTAATTTCAATATTTCGTTGTATCTATAAAACTAGCATAAATTATCCGATGCGCTTCCAGTCAAGTATGAAATTTACAAAGCATAAAATGTCAGAAGAAATTTGTATTATCAGATTAACAGTGTTATAAAAATCGTCTTAACTCAGGATTTGCATTTAAGGACATCGGTTTGTGTTTTCCAAATAATATGATGTTATATATGCCCAATGTTATCGATGTAACTTATTGTTATTTTGATCTAATCTAAATCAAGTAAAGAATAAGGTATATAATTATATCAATATGATGGACTTCGAAAATTTAATATAGACGTTCATTTACTTTTATTATACAATGCGTATATTATTTAATTAATTATGTATTATACCTATATTATTTCTCTTTATTTGACCATATATTTACTTGACTTAATTGGCTAACATTAGTCCTTACGTCGATAGAGGTAGGTTTTTATTTCGAATAAAAATAAGTAATGCCAATGCTGAAGTCGGCACTCAAATAGATATTATTTAAAAGCATTCAGGTTTTTATTGCGTCTGTATACCAGACGGTTCGTCTGTAAAAATTCAATAGGTATATATAGATGATAAATGCTTACTTACCTAGGTTTTTGCCCCATGTGAAGATGATGTATGACCAACAATGAAGTTTTTGCATTCGCTTGTTTTAAATACTTCTTTTATGTTTGTAATTATTTCATGTTTACAACGATACCTCGATGTTCCTTGTAATTACCCAGCTCATTGTTGTCTTCAGTGACGAACAGTGGCTGTCAAAGATTTAACCCATACTTTACGAAAATAAAAGAAAATATACTAGTCTCGCGTAAGAAAATAAAGTTGTTGCAAAATAATTAATATCTTGTTTTGTAGAGATAGAAAGATGTTTTGCATTTCATTTGTAATACAGAAGTACAATATTTAAATGAAAAACATTACAATAAACGCATTATAATAATAATAAATCATAATATCTTTAAATTTTATTAAAATAATACGTAGATTTCACTAGAAATATATCCCAGACAAACTATCAAACCAAGCAATACGAGATGTCACCAAATTGTAACATACACATGTTAAGTCGCTGTAACATCACATAGTTTTCACAAGAAACAAAATGTTTAACTAACAATATAAGGACATAAAAATGGCTGATCGATGAACTTTCAATCCAATAAACAAAAGCTACAAATCATTCGCCATATTCCTCTAAAGTGTAAAGAAATAGTAGAAACCCACACAATCTCACATATCATACACTCACTCATACTTACTTAACGAAAATTTACAATTTAAACGAGCAAATAACTCGATAGACAACAATAAATAATTGGCAATAGTATCATCTTGTTGGGTACAATTGGCAGTTTGCCATCGTGTGGTATATCTTGTTATTTCCGGCATGAGACTTGCCTTAACCAGCCGTTAATTATCGACGACATCGAGTGGGTAACTAGAAGACGTGAGCATGGCCAACAGAATCGTCATAAGGAGGAGACACTTATGGTAGAATTCTGGGCTAATCTGTAGATTTATAAGGTAATTCTATAAATGTTTAAACGCTTATAATTTCAACATGATTGTTTTGTAGCAAAATTAATTGATAATTCGGATAATGTTAATAAATTTGCAAATTAATTCAATAATATATATATATATATATATATATATATATATATATATATATATATATATATGCATTGTAGGTATGTATATGAGATGAGATAAGGCGCAAAGGGTTCGAGAGTGCATACTGATCTGGTCGCACAAGCGAACAAGCCACTATAACCGGGATAACCAATCATGAAATCGGTGTAACCGCAAGTAGCGAAATCAAGAACGTGCACACTCTGCTGACACCCACCTATCTAGTAACTTTAAATAGATACTGATCTCTGTGCATAGGTGTCAAATATATTAGAATATAATTCGCAAATCGCGCTTATACATTCATGCTTAGACCATACATAATTTATTTAGATAAGCATCACATCATTATTTTTATTTAAAAAATATTACAGTTAATTTTCGTTAGTTATTTTTTTCTATTCTGAATAAAGTAGAAATACAAGATAATTTTTTTAAATATATATTTTTGTAATAAGGTAGATTTCATAATTTGCTTACCTTAAAGTTTCTTTAAGCCCATGGTTACGAATACTTTCCTTTTTTTATCACATATGAATGACAAAAGACTATCTTTATTTTTTGGAACTGACAAGTCCCTTTAGCTAAAGTCAGGTTTAAGTTTAGTTTATGAAACAGCATCTTTGAGAATTTAATTTCTAGAACTTTTACTGGAAGCGAACATCAAATATATAATTTTGATTAGCTGACCCATCGAAATTTATTACTTTTTCGAGAATTTTTATTATAAACATAAAGAGGTTTTATGAAAATCCGAGTACATTAATTTATTATATATACATTAAAGAAGAATCTTTGAAAAGGACAATGTGGTGTTACCCTTTATGTTCCTTTTTCTGCACTAATTAGACCTGTACCCTCATATAAGGTATATGATATATGAACAGCCGTCAACTTTCCGAGATATAACTAGCTTCATAATAATCAGTATGTATGTATGTACGTTTGCATATGTATTCTTGGCGACATTATACAAGTTCACGTTCTGGGCAATTCATATTGAAATTGTACACGCTATAATGAGCACTATTTGCATCGTTTAGTGTACTCAATTGACGTAATCGAATACTATGTTTAGCATAATACTGTGACAATTTTAATTTGTTATGATTTTATATTTAGTTATAAATATATGACATTGCTTACTTATGGCCGGTTTCACCAACGTCAAATAGTTGTTATTCGACTAATATATTATCTTTTTTGTCGAATAGTATATCTTTTCCTTTTTGAAAATCATGTCTAATTGTTTTTGTGCAATTCTGACCACCGGTGATTTTAATTTCAAGTTGTTAAGCATCTGTTAACATAACAAACTGAAACCCCATAATTTTTGGGAACAAGAATACACATTAGCAAAAATCTGCTACAACACAAAATAAAAGTGTATACGTTCAAAACTCAACTAGAATGCAAACTACTAATCGTTTAAGGAAAGAAAGAAACAAAAGAAGAGTAACCTGGAGCTCGTTTCTAAAACAAGTTGTTCAACTTCAACATGTGCAGAAGAAACCCTATCATTTTTAAAATTAGATTATAGTACACTTTCAAATCAGTAAGAAAAGGAGCAATGATAATTTTGTTAGGCCTAGCTCCAAAGGGACAGTTTTGTACAAAAAATTACAAAAGCTTGTATTTTATTACAGCATTATTTTGTAAATTCAATTAGAACAATAACAAAATAAAATTGTTTTGCTATATCTTATACTATTAATATTATTTAGTAAATGTTTAGTTGAATATTGGCTTGCTAATTTAAAGTGCAAATTGTGAATGCCGAAGCAATAATAATTAAAATAAATTGTTTTTAAATTTTATTCGCAAGCGCTGTATGGGAGGGCTGCTTGCATTGCATATATGTATTTCCTATACGGTGAGCTGAAGGCATGTTTACTGATATTTCATTTTAACACGTAAACTAAATTATAACTTCGAATATATAATAAAAACCATCAATTTGTATTGTGCGAAAATAAATAGTATTACAAAATGGCGGCTGTAGACGAGTATATACTTTAAATTTTTTATTTAATATTGTTATTTTCGCAAATAACTTGCATGAACCGTATATTGGTAACTATAGCTGCCATTACTATATTTAAATAACGTTATTTTCTGAATAGCAAAATTTGTAAAGTTAAACAAATAACGACGTGACAACAATAAAAACAACCAAACATGTTTATAGGTAGTTTATATTGTTTGAATAGTTTGCATGATTCAGACTTCATCTAACAATTACCTACATCAATATGGCAATGATACTGATTGTCGAGGCCATATAAACTGTGGCCTGCAGGTTCTCCTAATTCCTTCCACCTTCAGGATCATATCTATAAGGTTGAGAATCGTTGGCATTGAGTCGTTAGCACGCACAACATTCGTTCTCCGATTATAATTGTAACCATTTCTCGGTATTGCGGACAGTTATTTACTCTAAAAAGCATTGACATCTGTTGATTTGTAATGAATAGTGTTGCAGATTATTATTGTTGGCTTATTGCGAAATCTTATTTCATCTTTGGACAGAAATAAAATTACTAATCAAAATTATAGGTTCAGTTTTCTACTTAATTTTAGGCCTGGAGGAAACATGGTTTCGGACATAACAGATATGCACGTGTTTGCCAGAGAAAATTTACATACATATAAGTTTTACTTTTTTATGAATCCATAACCTAACATAACCGGGTTGGACACACTTACATGAGACAGCTGTTTTATGTATTCTTTTTATTATAATACATAATTTTCTTAATTTAACATAATTAATAATATGTTCATCTGATATTTAAAATTGTATTCAAAATATATTTATCCACAAAAAAAAAGGTCGTTCCTGTTGAATTGTAAAATATAGTATCGATATTCTGATTTTAGAAAGAACATATTAATAATTATTTTTATATGACGTTGCATTATCTAATTTTGTTTTTAAATAGTGAAAGATAATGATTATTTTTTGGCTGATAGTGATATGCATAGGGATTTGCAGTAATATTCAGTATCAATATCAACAATCAATTTAATTTAGATTTTTCGTAGTTCTGGGCTATTAGAATAATAATTTTACAGAATATAAATATTTACAATTTCCAAGATAGTAATTTTTTCAACCAGTTAGGAAATGCTTGATTTAGTATAACGAGTTTTTTTTTGCTTCAAAATATTCATAGGTATAATTTTGCGAATTTGTTTAAGTTTTTGATAAAATTTGCATTCTGTGTTTTTGACAGTTAAACATATGCATGTATCTAAGATATTAGCTGTTAAATTTTACGAAATTGCACTTTGTCATGTGTTTATTGAAAGGTTTAAATGTATTAGAATGTCAGATACGGCACAATTTTGAACCTTGTCCGTATTGTTTGAGAGAAATAACACAGATTTTTGTTTAAACATTAATTATCTGATATCAGATTAATCAGGAACTGTTTACATTTTTATTGAGTAAATTATTAATTAATTTAAGTTAATTTAATTGCACATTAACAAGGCAATAATATTTAATTAATAACAGTTGTAAAAGTTTTAATTATATGAAAATGTATTGTTTATACATATCTTTATTGACATATTTACCTGTTGAGTGTAATAACAATAAATAAGAACGATAAAAATTAAATTCATTTCAGAAAAGTTATTCATGAATGCGCCTTATCTACGATAGATATTATTTACATTTCATTTGTTAATAATTAACCTGCTATTATATTAATGTTTTTCATCCTGATATAAATTAACTAGGATACAATTTAATTTACAGTAAATGAACGATAATTTTCACGTTTGAGTAAATTGAGCAATTTACATTTAAAACAAAATAAGAATTTGAGACGGCATCAATAATTATGGCTAGCAATTATAGTTTTAAAAATGACGGACGCCAATTTCCGATCGTGTGGTATATGCACCAGTCATCCATTGCGATGATTATTATAGTGTTACTTTAATTGGAAATTACATAGTTTCTCATACGTGTACCGGTTCCTTAGTTTTCATATTGCGTGTTTCTTTCAACATTGAATGCTATGTGAGTTGCTTGTTGTATTTAATTTGTTAGTGCTACAGGTGCGTTGGCCTCCATCTCGCTAGTAACCAAAGCCAGCAAGCAGCGAAATGTTTACTGTCATCATCATGTCTTGACATTGTGGTTATATTCAAATTGTTTTCCGCGTTAGTTCAAAACGGTTCTTTAACATTGATTTCTTTTTGTCGGGTGATGTTAATATATGTTGTTTTTTTTCACTACGAAGTACTTGGATTTCGGTAGTCGAGAAGGCGTAGCTTCTCTTAAAACACGAGACAGACAATAGGTATTACCAATCAGTCCGGTTCTTAATTATTGTTCTCTTTTATTTTCTATTTTTTATTACCTATTCCACTTGCGTGTCTAACGTTTAATTGCCTTTAGTTTTGTATTCAATTAAAATGCTTATTGTTCGATATTAACGACTTGTGGATTTAAGTACAAATATAATACCAAATAAGGAATAAAATTAGCTGAACATCTGATATTATTTGTGATGTAATGTATTTCCAACATAATACATTTGTATGATCAAGCTTTTGATCGGCTCTGTGACATACGTTACCATATCATACTACAATGTATTTTTTTTTTATTGTTGTATAGTTTTTTGCTAATATGGAAACAAACAAATATCAAAAAATAAATAACCTACATTCGACCTAGCAGATGAACGAACAGTAAATCATTATTCGAAAGATTGTAATTAATATCTGAATAAAACAAATTGACGTAAAATGTAAAAAAATCGGTAATGTTATATTAAAATATATGAATATGTACATTTTATAAAACAGATAATTATACATAAGGTCTAAAAATATACAATGCATTTAGTACTTTTAAATTATGTACAGGAATGAAATAACATATGCATTTTTATTATACTTGACCCAACAACAGCCGGTTGTTTGAATAAATAGATGTCTTCTTGGAAGAGTGGGTTCAAGTCGCTGGCCGAGTAATAGATAGCCGCGTGCATTTCAGTGTTTGTGTATGTACGCACAATGAGTTGCGTGAAATAGTACGGGGCGGGGGAGGGAGCCGTTGACGGTGATGCTATGCGATGCTAGAGGGTAGAGGTAACTCACAACACAAGTAACAAAATGACACGGTGGTGATGAGTAGCTGTTGTAACTCGGGCAGCCATGCAGGGAACATATGACTCAAGGTGACCGCGTTCACTTGCTTGCTTATTTATTATTCAGTCAGTCCAAACAAACAGAACGGTGCACCACATCACAAACATGAAACACTATCACATACATGTAAGCAATAATAACGAACGATCATTGCACGCACCGTTACACACTTATTCCACTATTATTTTATACGTATATCACAATTGTAGGCATATTTATTATATAAGTGAAAAGTCCACAAAAACTAACAATCCATATATTTATATGTGAATGGCGACTGTTCGTGGCGAATTAGAATTAGCGTTCGTTGGCGGAGCTGTCGCGTGACTGTGATTGCGGTTGTTGTGCCGATGCACGTGATGGTGGACGGCATGGTGCAGGTTCGAGTTGCTCCTGACCGAGTTCCGACGCCGTTGGTTATTCGGCACGTCCGGCAGGGCAAACCGCAACTTCTCCCAGAACAGCTTGTCGCCCCATTGCAAATAAGTGTTCGTCTTCAAATACAACCGTATATCCGGGTCCAGATCTTTCTGTGGCACCTCGCCAAGTAGCACGACAATCAGGCGACGACGTCGATCACGTAGCACTTGGTGGTGCGCTGATTTGAACTCGAACCGGCACCATTCTGACTTGATGAAATTCTCAGAAAGCACCATGATCGTTCGCCGTGAACTCTCCACCGCTTGCACTATAGTGTCCGCGATAAATGCCCCAACCGGGAAGTCACGATAATGTAAGCACAGTTTGTATTGTGGATCACCGTGCTCGAGAATCGGTGCCAACTCTTCTGCTACAAACGCCTCATCTTTTGAGCTGTAACTGACAAACGCGTCAAACAGTTTATCACGATCGTCTCTATCGAGTTCTCCGGCGCCGTAAAATAGTCGCACACCGAATTTCGAGTGCAACCACACGCGCATCTCTTGTCGGAATATAAACACAAGTAGAGTCACTATGATCACTACAACAAAGACACCGAGTGTTGTTATAAGTAATGGCAGATAGTCCTGAATTGCTTGCTGGTGAATAATAGTTTTGGTCGAAGTATAATTTCCGTTGACGCTATTGTCTATGTTTGCCAAACCTGTGCAGCCGGTACCATTCTCTGCACTGATGTAAAAACCGAACTCGGAATTATTCGCGTATATTTCTTCACTGTAATAATCTAATTCTGTGTTATTACTGATGTAAACGCATCGCACTGTTAGCATATCTACCACACAATCACCACGCAACATCCACTCGCGGAATTTCTCGGTATATTCGCAGTCACACGTCCACGGATTCGATGCAAGTGTCAGCTCACTGAGTGTCAGTGGCAGATGCCACACATTATACATGCTGATACGATTGTGATCAAGTTTAAGCACACGCAACTGTCGTAGCCCTTGAAACGTCATATTGTGGATCGCTGCAATTCGATTGTGCTGTAAGAACAATTCACGTAATCCTTCAAGTCCGTCGAATTCATAGCCTTTTAGATCGCGTAGTCGATTACCGTCAAGATGTAACACTTCCAATTCTTTCAGACCATTAAATGTTCGATTGTGAATTGTATCAATGTTCGAATTATTCAAGAACAACACTTTTAGACGCTTGCGACCAATAAATGCATGACTCTGAACGGCACGTAAATCATTACCGTCTAGATAGAGTTGTGTAGCATCCATTGGTATTTGATCGGGTAATTTCTCCACGTAACCACTGGAGGAACAATCTACCACGTTGGCGGACCAAGATTGATCATGGTAGCATGTACAGTTGGTGGGACATGTCATCTCACAATCACATGCATCGAAATCACAACAATGACACAGCGCGAAACAATGAAAATCGTATTTGCAAAGGAATTGATACGGTGCCGCTTCCACTAGTGGCACGTACGTACGGCCGCGGTTGTACAATAATTTGCAGTAAATGCTCTCCAAGTCCATGAGTTTCGGCTGGGTGCGCGCACGATTCCCAGCCGTCACTTTTTGCAACCAGTCCATTGTACAATCGCATTGATACGGATTACCGCCGATGTAGAATTCCGGCAGTGGCTTGTCCGGCGGAACGGCGGAGATGCGCAACGAGTTCGGATCCAAGCTCGTTATTTTATTACCGAACAAATCGACTCTCGTCAGATTCGGCTTCTTGAAGAACGTATACGATTGAACTTTAGATATCAGATTGTCATTTAGGAATAACTGTTCAACACTGTTCGGTATCGCACTGCCCGTTATTTCTGTTAAACGATTTGCACTCGCGTCAAACGTACTCAACGACAATGTCGATTCTATCTCGAAATAGTTACCTAGTTCCGCTATTTTGTTGGCGTGAATGTCAAGCCACTGCAGTCCCGTCGGAATCACAGCGTAATCAAACCACTCGAGCTGATTATCAGAAATATTTAACCACACTAAACTTGGTAAGTCGGCAAACAGTCCACCAATGTCCGTGAGATAATTACCATCGAGCCGTATTGCCTGAAGGTTCGTGTTCACTTTAAATGCACCTGATTCAACTTTCTGTATCTTGTTACGCGAGAGGTTGAGTATCTTGAGTGCTGTCATTTTGTCGAACACGCCCTTTGAAATGTTGCCGATGCTGTTTTCGGTTAGCCGTAGCCCATACATTTGCTGCATGTTCCGGAATGATGCATTCGTGAGACTGGTAATATGATTCTCGCCTAGATCTAATGTTTTCAACATGGGCACGTCAATTAGAACGCTTGGCACTTGTGTCAATTTGTTGCCGTTCAAGTGTAAATCTTGTAGACTTGAACAATTTTTTAGTGACTCGGGATGAATGGCAGATATGCGATTGTTGTCAATGGACAATAGGGATAATACGTATAGGCCGTTGAAGGTATAACTGTCAATACTATTCAGCCGGTTGTTGGATATGATTAGGGTATGTAGGTTATAAAGGGAAGCAAATGTATTTTCAGGAATTAATTCAATTGCATTATCATTCAGTCTCAAGATTTGCAAGCTGTACAAATCTTTGAACACAGCCTGTTCAAGTTTAGTGATTTTATTAAAAGAAATATCAAGCACAACCAAACGAACGAGTCCTGCGAACGTGTTCGCATTGATCCATTCCGCGGTGAGTTCGTTGCGGGACATATCGAGCACGAGCAGCTGAGTGAGCTCGCTAAACAAGCCTGGCGCCAGCACGTTTATGCTGTTGTTCTGCAGGTACATCTCCTTGATGTCGCGCATGTCGGAGAACAACTCGGGCGGCAGGTTCACCAGCCGGTTGTCTGACAGCTTGATCACGTTGAGCGACGTAAGACCCTCAAGCGCCTTGTCCGCCAGGAATGATAGCCCGTTGCCCTGCAAGTACATCTTCTGCAGTCTACCAAGAGCTGAGAATAGGCCGCTAGGCAATTTCTCGATATTGTTCCGCGATAAATCCAGTACACGTAAGTTCGTACCGCACTGACCCGACACACTTTGAGCGAACCGAAAACTAGACACTTCGCGTAACCTGTTGCGCGTTAAATTTAACACTTCCAACGAATACAACGGACAAAGTACTCCATCGGGTAGACTCCATATGTTGTTTTCACCGAGATCAAGTCGCTCCAAGAGCCCGAGTTCATCGGAAAATGCATTTTGTGACACATCCAGTGTCATCGCCGACCAATCAGTATTGTGTGTGCGAACTGTTAGATTTCTCAGTTCACGTAAACCACGAAATGCACCATCTGATAGATTCCCGATCTTGCAGTACTCAATAGATAGTTCGCGCAACTCTACCAGTGGTCGGAAGCTTCCCGCACTTAGAGAACTTTGGAAGAAGAGTGCATCACTACACTCTAACCGTAATCGGACGGTGTGTTGAGGTTGAATCACGCTGAAGTTGGTGTTCTCCAGTTCACTGTTGATGGTACGTAGCCGACAAACAAGGGCCACGTCGTCTTCACTGCCACTGTCCACCACGACCCACTTGCATTCATCCGGTGCTTGGTACCGTAGCGCTTTACTCAGCGAAGCCGATAATACATTGAAGATGGTTCCGAAGAGCACGGCAGCAACGACGGTGCTACTTGCTCGACGCATTTTGACAATTTTACTGATTTTTACACAGATATGTGAACGAATCACTAGTCGAAGAATATCAATCTCGTGGTACGCATTTAGAATAACTGGTTTCGTTGCCGTTGTGCAGCAGCACTGATTGCACCATTGTGTGCTCGGCTTGTTTCATGCCGAGCGCTGCACGTCTACCTAGCTTGCACTCTGTTGCTTGACTGAAGCAGCCGCGGCTCTCTACAAGGCCATACCTGAGTGTCGAGTGCGGTCACCTGATAGTTCCTTCTCTGTCGCACCTACGACTGGGGTAACCGTTCCTCTGGCGTCTCACCGCAGACAGCTCGCGCATCAGGTAAACCCGTAAAAAAGTCAGTTCAAGCTTCCATACCTTGGCATTGCCATGCGGCAACCTAAGAATAGACCGTGTCGGCCGCCGCACTAGCTCTAAAATCGGCTTAACTTTGAACGCCGTCGTTTTTACCTAGACGACCAAGTTTCGTGTTCTGACTCGGCGTTTGGGTCTCTGTGGGGAATGCACGCCAGCGACGCGCCGCAACACGTTTAGGGACTCGCCGCGTGACACTATTTTATTGCACTATGATTCGGACGCGACCGTCTCTCAGACAATCAGATTACTCATACTGTCACGTACGGTAGAGATTTTTTTCTCCGCTCCTAAGCGTTTGTTTCACTCGTTTGAGGTTTGGTTTACGGGACGCGTCGCCCACTCGCGCGCGGGGACCACAGCTTGTTGTTCATTGTGCACGCATATTTATGATATAATTTGAACGGCAACCAGAACGGATGGGCTAGTAGTGGAGTGGATCTTGTTTGTCCATCTGTCTGTTTGTGTGTGTGTGTGTGTGTGTGAGTGTGAATCACACGTTAACAACGTCCAACCGTCAATTACATTAATAACGTTTTGCCGAGGTATGAACACGCGCGTTACGTTGATCCTTAATTTATCGGCTTGTGTTCATTGTGCGAGTAAGAAATATACTCAACGCGAGCAGATCGCGGTGTTCGCGTCCGTTCTCATGACATCCGCGACCACTGACGCGATATAGATACCGTCGGTGTTCGTTTTCAAAACACACTCACTCACTCTGCAGCTCTGCAATGCATTCGTTTGTTGGGAGCCCGCACTTGTGTCACGTACGAGTAGATTCGTCGAATGGACATTATAGTATTCATTGGCGGTATCTCACGTGTGCACCATTCAATGTAAATGACGCGAGTTGCACTGACACCAATACACTTTTTCGTATTCACTGAAATGCACTATCGTTCAGTAAACCGCATCGCAAACTCTGCAATTAACATTATATGTCAGGACGTGATAATCATAAAATATAATTGGTTATTGTTGAATGTTCTTATGACTTAAAAATGGTCCACTCCATATTGATCTGCAACCACATACCTACTGTGTCATATCTGAGAAAAACGATTCGGTGTCGTTACCAAGCATCGAAATCTCTCACGTCTTCGTGTGTTTCGTTCTGTATTTTGCAATTAAGAATTTATTTGTATGAGTTTTAAATGTCTTTTAGAATACACTTGAACTACACTCCATATTTATTTGCAATTGCATATCTACCGTGTTATAATCATTGGTGTAAGTAAATATAAGTATATTTCAAATATAATTTTTTAGAAAAAATATTCGATATTTGTTACAAATATTGAAATACTTATTGCCAATAAATATTTTAACTATAATTTATTTATTTAGTTGTATTTCATATATTTCCTTCTGTTTTAAAATATATTATTTATATTGAAATGCGTTAAGTTAAAAATATAATTACAAATAAAATGAACATGAATTAGAGCAAATGTGAAATTTCTAAAAGTTTAAGATATAAAATTGTCTAGCAACTTTAATTTAAAAAGTTTTTCGAAAATCGTATCATGTACTGAAAATTCGTCTTGGAAAATAGTGATATTACATTTAGATTTCCCTAGATGCCACACATAATGGTAGATTAATTTATAATTTATAATATATATAATATAATATATACATTAAAGATAAAATCTATATATTTTATATTGAAGAAACAGTATTTTGGTTCAATTGAAAATGTATTTTTAGGTAATTTGCGAAGTATTTTCTTAACTTCTGGCAATAATTGTGATACATGTTTGTTGTCTTGGGTTCTCGCGGTATCATGCGTAAGCAATTTATATTAATTTTAAATGTCCTTTAATATGTACTTCAACAATTTCCGCTAAATAGGTTCCTTGTAGTGCTTATTACATGTCAATAGACAATTAATCGAGTTGCTTTCCACATCACATTGTTTAAATCCTCGTAATCTTATTTGCTGTGTTAATTGAAATGTTTATAGTTAATAGTTTAATCTTGCTGGGCCGGGTTCGAGTCGGAGTGCAAGTCATTGGTATCGGGCAATTTTGCCGCTTTGCCTACATCATGCACAATTGACGTACACATACGCTCACATATACGGGATCAGTAGCGCAGACATTCATACTTTTCCGAAGGGACACAGTTTGCAATTCTACACAATTTGTGTCAACATATATATTTCCAGGAATATAAAACTCTGCTAAACATTTATTTTTGATATCGAATTTTTTTAATTAAAATATTTTCATAGTTTTTGAATAGAGAACGGAACGAAATATGTTAATCATACAATGATGCCAAACTCTATATATTTAAATCTATTATTGATGTTGATCTTTCCTAAATCAAGTTTCGTTCTGTCGTGCAAAAAAGAAAAAAATTGTAAACGGAATCTTTTTTGTAATGTAAACGTTTTTACAAAAACAACTTTTATTATAATGTTTTCTCAAAATAATATACTAAGCTTTTGAAATAAGTGAATTTATATATTGTATTTATCATTGCTTAATATTGATTTTGGATAATATTGTTTATCTAGCATATATGAAGAAATACTAGGCGAGTGTTAACGGAATATTCACTTACTCTGTATATATAATCAAATAGTACAAAATATTTCTACATATTCTTTGATTATACCTACACGAAAGTCGTGTAAATTTGATTTGATATTGTCATAAATTGATTTAGTAGGAAATTAGAAAAACAATAGTAAAATGAATATATTTATAGAGTAACTATAAACACGAACATGACAAGCTGATATTTAAACCAAATATTAATGTGGTAAAAGATAAATAGGATCTATTAAGAATTGTTTTAATTGAAATCCATTTTACTAGTGGAACCCGTTTAAAACTAGGATATTGAATAAAAGATGGTTATATGTATGACCATTATATCAAATTAGGTGCACGTCGCTGGTTTTTAATCTGCCGCACGTGTTTTACTTTAATATACGTTCGTTTTGGTAAATACTCGTTTGCGCACAGTTCGGTGACGTGTTAAATACTTCGGTTGGTTTGTGGAGCCCGGCCTGGTCCGGTTCGGTCGCGTTCGCGGCGACCGCGCACGCCAAGCCGCAGAGATCGCCGGTACCGAGGCCTATCAGCGGTACGATTAGTTTCACTATTGAACTCGGGCATAAAATACTTTTTAAACAATTAATCCAATGATGAGAAATTTCACGGTCTCGTATAATAATGGGATCCGCGCATGCGTCTCTATTCATGCTTGCACCTGGTTATCCGGTAATCAGATTTTTTTCTCGTATGTATTATCATCTTTTATTAGTTCATTATTGTGCAGTTTTATTCTTGCTGGAAAGGATGCATTAGGTCGTCAATCCGATGTTCTGTTTTTATTTCTCTTTAAAAACAATTATCAATTACATTTGCATTCTTCATTATTGTTGTACAAGAACTCACTAGATACTGGTTGAAAATATACCTGTATATAATATGTAAACCTCCTACCAAGTTACTTTCGAAATAAAAAGGTTACTTCTGTCAAAGCTTATTGTACGGAAGTGCCCGGCGCAGTGTTGACATCTTTATAAAAATATATTCGTTGTTGCTTACATTGTTGTTGACATTATGCGACATACAACGAGCTCATGATTAACCGCGATTTTTTTTTATATTTATAAAATTTTTGATGAAACACATGTTTAAACCCACGAGATATCAAGGGTTGTGCTTTCTTTCATTTTAGAATTTAATTATTAATACGGAAAAAGAATGGATTAGCATCGATTAATCTAAACCTATTAATTATCAAGCGGTTAATAATCGATTCGTTCCTAATAATTGATGTTTTCAAGGTCATCGATAATTATTAATTGATTCCATTCATGGCATTAAACTATTATGTATTGATACTTACGGAAAACTTCAATGAATTCAAATGTTCATGTTTCAAATGTTTATATTCTATTCTGTTTTTAGTACACTGTTTTTTCTTCTTCTTAATTTACAATTACAATGTAACTTGTAATACATTAGTGATTAGCTTACAAATTCTTGGATAGGTATAGAAATATGATATGGTTTATATCAACGTTTATATTTCACTATTGTTATATACGAAACGTGTATAAAAATTGTAAACATATTTACTTACTGAAATAACAACACACTGATATAAAACTGCTTATGTTCATAGTACATCTGTTCGAACAAGTATAGTATTGTGGTTCTATATGAGAACAAATTCTTTCACACGAAGATAATGAAACCGTATGATTAGTTATTCATATAAACAGTAGGTCATATTGTGATAAGTTATGTCTAGATTGAAATAAATAGAAGCTATACCAAATTTAATACGTTGAATTTCAGCTAGTTTACTAAACAAATCATATTTTTATAATTTTTTTTATCATTTTTATCAGTAGACAATAATATTTAATACAGGGTCATGGTTTCACAGTGATCCTCCGATAAAGAAAAATAATTCCAATCATTCAGGTTAATAGTTTGAAAAGTTTTCTTTTTCTTTTTGAGAAGTATCATTTCCTCCAATCAAATAAAAACAAATAAATATCTTCGGATATTGGAAGACGAAATACGAAAATATGATTCTGATTTTTTATTCATATAATGTTGCAGACATACGCCCTTTAGTACTACTGTATGGATCTAGGATAATTCTAATATTATTATAATTAGAATTTAATAGTTATTTTGATTTATATTACCTACTAACCTACAATTTTATTTTTACGTTTCATTATTTTATATATTTGCTACATCGCAAGCAGTACACACACTTGTGTTTTCGCATACAATCTTTCGTTAATCACCTCTAATTTATTACGTCCGATAAATGAGCCGTATTCTGTTTTACTAGCGTCGCAGTGCGATTGAATTATTGATCAATAAATTAATATCGGTAGTCACAATGATATAGAAATTCAGACACATGAGTACATACAAATGTGTGGGTAAACCTATCGTACATGCATTAACGTCATTTATTTACTGTATTTTATTAGTATATTTTTAGTGGTGAATAATTACAGTATAATAAAATCTACGTCAGTGATTGAAATATTCTATAAACTTTACATTTTATTTTTAAGTGTTTGCAATATTGTATATATTTTGTAGCTGTTCCTCTATTCTATATATTTTAATACTGTTTCAAATCATACTCATATTGAAGAAGTAACCTATATACCGGATGTGGAGATGTACTTCTCTTTTGTTTGGGTGCGTGTTTGTATGTTGTGTGGAGTGTGTGCACCTCCAGAAATAATGGTTTACTCTACGTTTTGCATATCTCGAAATCAACACTAGTTAGAAAAAAAGTAAAAAGGGATTCTCATAAAAGTTAGACATTGAAATTTCTTGCCATTTTTTGTTTAAAAAGTTTTATAAATTTAACCATTTACTGATAAGTTGTCTTCGAAAATGGTTATTTTATATTTACGTTTCTCTAGTTACAATATATATATATATATATATATATATATATATATATATATATATATATATATATATATATATATATATATATATATACATATTGCGCTAATTTTGGTTGAATAAAAATAATATTGCGAACACGACGATAATGAAAGCAATATCGTCGTTTTTTCACACAAACAAGACGAACACCAGTATAGTACATCGGTGGTTGTTACTGGCCAATTAATAACGACCACATAGCGATGAACGCTGGGCTGGTTTTACGGAATTCGAGATACACGAAAAGGCAATATCGTGAAAAGAATCCGCGTACACACACACACATACACTTAATCGTATGAGTTAAATAAACACGTGCGCATCACCAATAAATGAACGCATGTGTGTGTGCGGGTAGCAGCATGCATACATATATATGCACAGAAATAAGAGAGGTTGGTTCGCAAATTAAAAGAATGGCCCGTGTCATCGCCGGCAGTGCTGAACGTATCACGCTGGGCACATAAGGAATTACACCGCAGATTATTTTCACCGACGACGACGAACATCAGATATACGAATTAAAAATATATCGGCGACCTGATGCACCACATTCAAGTGTTGCTCGCACTTTAAACCATTCGTTCTCTCATTATTTACTCGCAAATTTATGTTTTTCCTTTACTCTTTTCCTTCTTAAGGCTCATCTGTTTCAAGTCATCAGGCAGCAATTTATAGAACTACTCATTTGGCATTTTACAATATAAATTAAGGTGTAACATCACTTTAACTCTTCGAATTCGAATTTCTTTTAATGTATGTATAATAAATTAGCATAATAAGATTTTCATAAAACCTTTGGTCTTTAATAAAAATTCTCGAAGAAGCCTTAAATTTCGGTGGGTCAAATTGGTGTTACTCCTTATATGAGAATTCAGCTACATATATCTTTATATTTCATTAGCTCGCCGTACGTAGTACCGAAGAAGCTTAAGCATTCGGTCGTGTGTCTGTAGTATTCTCGGATCAAAACATTTCACTAAGAAAAAAAAAATATATATATATATATATATATATATATATATATATATATATATATATATATATATATATATATATATATATATTACTGAATTCGGATTTAAATCTCATTTCAAGGCAATCGATAACATAATTGGTAATACAAAAACGAATGCAGCTTGCAAAGATCGAAAATAATTCTCGTCCTACCAAAAAGAGGTTTATAAAAATAGTTGATTTCACAACCCCATACAATTTCACACCCCTAACATATTCGAGCGTTCCGGTGGTTTGACCTCGTCCGAGTACCACGAATCGATTCGATACGGTTCTATTGTGGTACCGCTGGAAATGACTTCTGAAATTGCCTTGAAATTTCCAATCAGAACCCATTCAGCTCATATTACATGCATTTCACGGGGGCTCAATTGATTCACTCGCATAGTTACACTTATGGTATAGACCAAACGACAATATTTTAAAATTTATGACACGTAAATTTTCCCCTTCGCTTATTTTAAATATCTGCAGTTCCCTACACATGGCTTTCTTGTATGCATGATACGTGTGATATATTATTATATTATGGAAAAATATCTGATGCTCTAAGCTCTACAATGTTTTTTTTTTATACATTATCAAAGTGTGTATTGATATTTTGTGCTTTATTAATTTTATTTTATTGAAAAACGTGAGGAAACCAAGATTTTGATAAGGCTTTAATAATATTGTTTAATTTTGTATTCAATGTTGCAATACATTGATACTGCGATTATTAAGACAAATAACAGAATTTGATATTCATTATACAACACATACTAATATGAAAATATTCAATAACAACTCTGGGAAATTTAATATATGTATTTTCGTTAAAACCTCGAGTTCATTTTTATCCAGGTTACAATACTTTCTGTACACTAGGCCGAAGAGAGTAATAATGTAGTCAATGCTAATAAATTTCAACAAATAATACGTTATGTACTTTAAAACCGCACGTCACCACGGTTGGGTTAGACATGCTAAGTGAATGTCGAAGATCAAATAAACAAAAGGAAAAAATGAGGCACATGATAAGGGAGGTACAATTTTAATTATATTCAGCTACCTGTTTTGCTCTGATGTCAGATGAATTCAAGGTCACATAAAGTTAATTTACTAGCGATAGTAGAATTTCAAAAGTGGTTTTTTTGTACTTTTTGTTTTTCTTTTTTCGGGTGTTTGCATATTATCAGTATTGACACATGTAAAATGCTTATTGCTTCGATAAACGAGCCGGTTCCAAGTGATTTATAATGAAATATGCTTAGGCGATGATATAAAACAGTTTATTCTTAAGTGCCTGTTAGCTATGATAAGATATGGTCGGGTTTAGGTCTTTTTAGTCCAGTCCATCTAATACTGGCACTAACCCACTCTTGCTGTGTCTTGGTTGTGAATGGAATCAGGGGCATAGTATGTCAACAGAAACGGTACAATTCAATTGAAATTTCATCACGTAGACATACAGGAACTAGTGTTTGATATTAATAATGGTGTTTATGTCAATATCTATAAATGTTCATATTATATTTATTGGTAGCGACGTTTCTGATTGATTGATTTTTTTCTTTCGATTTTTTAGTACGCTTTTCCCTAAAGTGTTACATTCCTAACCAGTCGTAATTTTACCAACCTTACATCTTAGCTCACCACACAGTATGTGCAAAATAGTTATTGTTTACATTCTTGCAAATTAATAAATTAATATATTTTGTTTTAGTTAAATATCATAAAAATGTATTAAATTGAATGAAGCATTTTTCCGTTTGTGTTCAACTATGTCAATTTCTTCAAATTTATCTAAACATTAGGTATCTACTTATAAGGAATAGAGCAGTATCTCTAATTGCGTTTGATTAAATAAGTAGTATATTTTACAACCAGTTATTCATTAATTAATACTTTTTAATTAATGTATTACGAGCCAGCTTCGTTTTATTTACAATTTGACTGTTATCAATTACACGTCGCTTTAAATCTTTCTAAAGTGTGTGTCCGTATCGGTAGTGTGAGAGTGTTGGTATTGTGTAAGAACGAACGATTGCTGTTGACTGAAATAGGAGATCCGTAAATCCCAGGCAATAATGCTGCAATGGCCGTTGCTGTTGCAGTCCGAGCCGAGTCAACCCAGTAGAGTAATATAACGTAGTAGACGTTAACGGGCCCACAGTACCGATATATAGCGCCCGGTTTCGGCCCATGGTTCTTCCGGCCTCCCGGTTCTTTGCGTACACTGTTCGAGAAAAGTTTATGGACATTCTCCGACCCATACGACACCAGGACATCATTCTACACTCTTCTTCGTTTAATTAATCTGTAATAAAAAAGGAACATTTTATCGTCGAATATTTTGTTATAAATTTCAACAAAAATTTTCTACCAAATATTCAGGACTGGACATGATTTACATTCAAAGTATATTAAACAAAGACAATGAATTTCATCGGGCGAATTTAATGATTTCAATTCCAAATTGAAGACTTTCATGACTTCTGAATTAATTGAATTTTAATTCTTTGAATTGGATTACTGTTTACTGATTTTAATTTAATATCAAAAGACGTTAAATATATATATATATATATATATAAAAAAATGAAATGGTTCTAATTGTTGTTAGAAAATCGGCAAGTATTTCACTTCAGTAACCCAGTGTGTGCATAATGCCCAGAGCTTGTTCTCTTGCCTGTCTTCTTTTTGTTCTTCCTCATTACCTATTCTCCACGGACGCAGGATATAATGTATATGCATTGGTTTATTGTTTTTTAGTTTGTTTATTTTGCGTTTTAGCATGGCCCGTTACCGCTTGAAATATGCACACGCCCGCAAAAAGGTGATTGAGAATATTTTGTTTTTTGCGTTGTTCTTTTGTTAATTTCGGAAATTTATTTTATTTTTTCTTCTTCCTGTCTCTCTTTCACACATACACACACAGACACGTGAACATCTCATAAATCGTCCAGCGGTAAATCGTGCTGTCTTTTGTCAACGGTTCCAAGATGATCTATGAGGCCATGATTACGATTTAATTGACTTAAAAATATGTCCATTACTTTTTGCTTATTATATGGGCCTGCCTCTGTTTCTCGTCCGCACAGTTTATTATTATGATCATTTCTTTTTCGTATTGTCCTTTCTTTTGCGGAAGGAAGCACCAATTAGGCAGGAAATCTCTGCCCATTATGTTCCAACATTTCGGGGGCAATTTGCCAGAGTAATAAGCAGTGTGGGGGCGTCATATCTTTCGCCGAAATATTTAGTACGGTAATTTTTGCCGATTATTTTGTACTTAAATAAAACGCTTCGCTTTGTCGGAAACGAACCAAAGTGTCATGGGAAATGAAATAATACTTGATTTTAAATAGTTTAATCGTTTACCTTAATTTCGGTTGCACAGATTTAATGAGACAGTGTAATTACACAAGATTACTTTATTTATGTATGGTCTGGTTCTCTCTTCTTTTGCTTCATCTTAGGATCATTCGCCGCTTCTTATTATATACCTACGGACTGGACCTAGAAATTGACCATTATTTATTTGAAAATTTAAAGTGGGTTGGGCAATTATTTAATCAATCTTTGACAACCGAAAATTGAACTTACTTAAGATCGCATATAATAAAATAAAAAACTCGTTCATCCTACCGTTCTGATATGTATAGTAAAATATAAGTTGGCTTTCGCTTTTAATATGGCATATCTATCGAACGAAATTAAGATTTCAACATACAAGTTTTGAACTTTCATCGATAATACTTCTTGTTTTGCATTTTAAATCAAGAAAATTTAATGATCCTATAGTTTTCGCACAAATATTTTAATTTTTAGGACCACTATCGACAACAGGGAAAATGTGTAATTAAGTTAGGCTATATATAATTTTCAACCAGTGGCATTCAAAATGTGGGGACCATATCTCTTTTTTCAAATAGAAGTGTATGCTTTTAGATCGGCGTACGATGGTACGAAAGGACAATAATCGTGTATTTGTACATTGGTGAATTCAAAAAGTATTTGCACAGAAATTCGTTCACGTCTTCCTGATATATTTTGTAAACATTATTAAATAAATGACAGATATAATATAAAAACAACATGGCATCATTAATATCCGTGGCGAGATTATATATGTAGTCTATTTTCTTATATACAATATTTTGCCATAAGAAAAATATTTTCATAGAAATTGTCGCGTTCTTTTATAAAGTTATAATAAACATATTTGTGGTATAAATATCAATTCAATATGGGTGGTTTGACAGTATCTGAAACGCGTTCCATGTTATATAGTAAGAAAAATTACTACCGAAAATACAGTAATGGATCATAAATAACTTTGTAATGGTAGGTATGGGCATTGTATTACAAATACACGTGCTCAACGGGGACGCCATAAAAATGACAGTCACCCGTGGACATCCCTTCTTGTGTCTTCGAATTCTCCGTTTGCCTAAGCCTGTTTGGCTGTGTGTATAGCGCGCGCGCGTGAAACCCCGAAGTTGTTGTCGCAAATATGCGGTTTTATTACTTAAACATTGTCGTTGTATGGTTTCCCAAAACCTTTTCTTTGCCTCGGAATTTAACCTGTCTTCTGGTAACTCTATTTCTAATTTTCATGCTTGATTTCCAACGTTTTAAATACTTGAATACATTTTGAAGCTGTGGGTAGTTTATGATGTATTCAATCCAAATGAGTCGTTGTGGTTTTACAAATTTTATAACTCATGACAAATTTGCTATAATATTCGTGTTGAGAAAGGTGTTTGTGGTCTCACCAATTTTATATTCCTTGACAAATATTTATGGTTAAAGCTATGAATATAAACTTTTGAAAAATGCTAGGCAAATATTGTTATTCTTCTGGGAATTGTGTGATATTTAAAATTTAATTCAATTGTTAAGTCATGTGTCTCTTTTATTGCACCTTCTTGTAACCACAATTCTAACAATGCTTTATTTCATTGTCGCCAGTGCGCCGTACGGAAAATTTGTTATCAATGTCGAAGGAAACTTTTTGCTCAAATATTTATGAATTCCAAGAATGTTACAGATATTACATTTTTCGTGCATACTATATGACCAGCCTAGTATTAGTATACTTAACATTATAATGATTCCTAAATTTGTTATATGCTCATCATCAAACTTATTTATTTTTATCATAGAACGAATCTAAATAAATGACCTTAAAACATCACACCATGACCACTGACACATCACTTAATCAAGTTTTGAACGGATTATTTTCATGATTTAAATAATCTAGCTATGAAATTATTCATTTGATTTTTAATTATGTTAGCCTCGAAATTGCTAACAAAACTAATATTTATATGTATTTGTGGGCACTAATTAATGAAACGCAAACGTACGATAAATCGTTGACGTCATCGTTACCGCTCAACCCTTCTCGATGCGATGCACTGGCGATGGCGAGGTCGGAGGGTGAAAAATCCAATCACGGTGCAATGGGCGAGATGTCAAACGTGGTCCGACACTTGTTTGTATGATAATATGAATATAATTGGTGGCGTCCAGGTTGAATTATGATTGCTGCAAGTGGAAGCCGCAGGGGTCCCGAACCCCGAGCCTGTGTCCCGCTGCGTTCCACTTAACACCGCGACGGACCATCCGTGCCGCACCGCGCCGCCGCCGTCAAAATGATGAAAGGGCCATATACCCATTGCTAGCAAACGAACCAATGACCTATCATTTATTCCACGGTAATTTTGCAGAGTGAAGGTTTGATGGGAACCATAGCAGCTACAATAAAATACTTCAAACATATTGTATATCAAAAGTGAATTTATAATTTAATTTTTTAGCTTTTCCGTAAATAATGTTCAACATATAATATTCAGTCGTACCATTATCAAAATAATGCATTTTCTTCTACCTCTACCTGATTTCGAAATTGTATTTAACTCGTAACACTAGTTATTTCTTGCTAAGTCACTCGCTGGTGATTAAAATTTTTGTAGTTGCATCCCCTCGGATGTAACAAACTTTAACTAAAGTTAGCGCTCATTTAAAATGAACATTCAATTTATTCATTGCATTTAACATTCAAATCACTCTTATATTTTTGGAGTGAGAGATATCAAAAATATTGGGCCTTCAAATTGTAGCCAGTCATTAATAAAATAATGTGAATTTTTAATCTATAAAATCTTTTTTTTTTTGGTTGGATGGGAAATAGATAGAATAAAGAATTGAATAATATAAATCGTAAAGTATTGTATATCAGAATTAATATTTTGAATTGAAATACTATTTTTTAAATATCATACTTTGTTACATCATATGGACAATATGTAAAAAAAAATATTTCCACTAAAACTAATAATAAATAGAAACATATTTTCTACGTTCCATTATTAACAGGTTTATATTTCAACAAAATTGAATATAAGCTTGCGGTAACCACTTAGGTTTATGTTTTTAATCCTTCAGAGCAAATTATTGAAACACCATGTAATGATGTAATAAATGTAGGTTTCTACGAGAAATTCATATTTTTCCGCATTTCGTTATTATTTAAGTTTCTTTATCATTTTCAAGTAAGCTTAACTTCAATGATTCAGTATGTTCGACAAAAGTATCTTTTAAGCTAAATGATGTGAATATGTAATTTTTTTAATAGCCATTTTACAAATTTATGTAGCATTAGGCTATAGGTGTGTGTGAGTGCGAGTTCGACGCACCAAACTGCACTATAACGGCACCAGTTGCACGCAGACACCACACCAGTGTACTCCGAAACGAAAGAAACGTAAAAGAAAATAACCAAAGAAGTGTTTGGGTGTCTGAGAAATAACAACTTGAAAAGTTGATGCAGGGCGCGCAGCTGACCTGCACGAGTTTGCGAAATTACCTGCTCTATAAAATCAACTTGCCTTTATTTTTCACTGTTCGCACCTCGTGTTTATATACAGGACTCCGGATATTATTTAATGTTATACCTGAGATAACGGTGATGTTTCAAAATGAACGCATATCATTTATTTGATATAAAAAAGAAATGAATTCACTCATTAAATATATCAATGAACATATCAACTTACGATTCGCGAATATGCTAGGCGGTGACATAAAGCCTTTATAATAATAATAATAATTACTAATAAGTATATAAAATGTCTTACAATTTTTTGTAGATTACTTTGATAAAAAAAGAATAAGTGCATATTTTAAAATTAAAAATTATATATTTAATAATTTTTTACGGCCTTTGGGTTAACAAATTGAAAAAATCTTCTAGTTATAAAATACCTTAAAATTTTCAATTATTTTTATAAGGGCAGTAATAAGGAGGCCTCTACATTTTGGGGACCTATAACTCGAGAAGTATACGGGCGCTTGGTTTTAAACTGCGAACGGATTCAAATGTGATGCCAAATAATATGTGTAGCAAGTTTGGTGTGAATCGCTCCGGTATCTTCAGAGGAGTAGAAGGTACAAATTTCGTCTTACGAGCGACGACTAACATCCAAGTATATAAGTTATATATATTTTTGGATTCAGGGAAACACTTTAAACATTTATTCGTATCATGTATTACACATCTAAGATAGGCAATTGAAGGGCACACCAGATATTTTTCTTAAAAGGGTATAAATTACACTAATGACCGAACAATGCTGCCGGTAATATTACTAGGAATAATTCTATTGAATTTCCACATTAAACCCAGCTCTTGAACTAGATTAAATTTTTATTTTAATGAATTTCAAAAAGTAATTAGTGCTTTCTTAAATTAAATAAAGATCTACACTTTGAATACATAAGTTAATTATTTCCAATATCATGTTCTCATGGTTAAAGACCTCAAGCAGATGGGTGAAAAAATTATATTTAAAAATCATAATAGTATTCATTTAAATGCGAGTGCAAAATACGTTTAAGTGAAGGGTCATCAATACCTATCGATCGGCGATGAAGAATAACGCTAACCAAGCCAAGCCATGCCAACCAGGTAAGAGTGGTATATTCGCGCGGGACAGCTTGCTTGGCTGTCGATCGAAACAGAGAAAATCGTGATAATGGGGTTTTAACGGTAATTAAACATGTGTAAAACGTTTTCTGGCGGTGGGGTTGTGCGTCCCAGGGGGGTACCAAGTCATAAATTACAGCGGGTGTCAGAACATGGTATGCCGCCTGGAGCTATGTGCCCCGTACAACATCTTTTCTTCTTCTTCCATCTTGTCCATTCTCAGACATCTACCTCAGAAGGTACAGCTTTGTATAGCATTTCTTATGAATTACTACGAATTCTCTGTATCTTGTAATAAATTGCAGAAGTCTTAACTATTTATCGCAATTCTGTAAAAGTAAATAATGAGCGACTTATCTAATGAAAGTCCTCTTGGGGTGTATATTCGAAAGTATAATGTATAATTCATAAACAAAATTCGCGGTGGTCTTGTATCATATAAAATATTTATGTAAAATTATCGGTTCAAGATAAATTTTCTAGTGCCACCCGTGTTCTATTTGGTTCTGCGAATATTCAAGATTACCAAAAGGTTCTACTTGAAGCAATAGAGAATTATTATATATACTGCTAATGAAAGAACAAGAAAATCGATAGAATTCGCGGAACTATCACCAGTAGGTTGCGGTAGTAGAGTAAATTATAATTTAAGTAACTAATTTATTCAACAAAAAACAAAAAAAATTGCTTTTTACTTATAGTTTTACTTGCTTATACATAATGTATATTTTTGAATAGTTTATTTCAACCGGAAGTGCTTGTTTACTTGTCTCATTTTTTGATCATCGCGAAAAGAGCACTAGTTAGTGAAATAGTGATTCTTTTAAAAGTAAAAGATATTAAATTTCGAGCAATTTCTGTTTGAAAAGTTTTTTCGAAAAATGTACTATTCACTTACGTCTTTGCAAATATCCATATTACATTTACGTTTCTCTATTTACCACTCATATTTATATTGTTTATGATAATAGAATACATATAAAACACAATAAAGCTAAATTGCATACATAGTGAAAACTATGTATAAGAATGTCAAACGCAGGTAATTTCAGAACAGAATTATTATTTTTTTCAAAACAATTTTAAATTATAACCGCAATTGCGTAAAAACATAGTTTAATAGTCAACTATTCGAAAGCATGCATCGACGTAAATATAACTCGGGAGTTCGTAGCACCGAACAGCCATTGAGGAACTGACACGAAAATTAACAACTGCAACATTTAACGACGCACAGCCAACAAAGCGGGCATCGTTTTTATTTTTTATTTTCTTCATCTACACGCATCCATACTCATGCCACTGATGAATATAATAACAAGATTCGCAGTTGTCCAACCGATGAACTATACATACATATCCATACAGCGTGCACATCGTTAGAGGCAAAAATATGTACAGAAATGCTGCACCGAGCGGGCGCATACACATACACACACACATCCTTGCTTGTTCGTTCCTATTGTGTTTTATTTTTATTTTCGTAAGTAATTGCTGATTTATGTTTCGCCATGCCAAGCAAATACACGTGTGCGAGCTCTGAATTTTAATAATGAACCGAACCGAATTCTCATTACGTTTCCCAATATTCTCATACATACGCATGCTGAGCAACGGGAATGACCAAAGCAAACTTGGTTATTACACGGTCAATGAGATGGAAAATTAAATATAAGCAGCGCAAACGACTAGATCACGTTCGATACACTACACTGAATTGACTCAGCTTTATTTTGTTTTACTTTATTGGTGACAATTTAAAATAACTTCGTTAATTATCAAAAGAAAGTTAGCTGATAATCAATTGGTTTCTTTTAAGCACTTTTTATAAAGTCTGACATTATTGTTCATTCAAAAAATGTAAGGTTACTTGAATTGAAGTTCTATTTAAAAGCCACTGCTCGCATCGCATATCTTACCTATAAGATAGGTACCGAATCTTATTTGAGAAAGTCGCTTAAATTTACAAAAGCTTCTAAAAGTCTGTTTCAATCTGCGATATGTAACACCATAACTAAAAATTGGACTCAAGTTAAGACATGACATTAACTGGCTTTAACTAATTGACACACACGGATCATTGAGAAAATAGTCTAAATTTCCATTAAAATCACGAGGTCGATTTTTTTGGTAATCTCTATACTTACTTATTACTTCGTAAAGGGAAGTAAAAAAAATACAAAAAATGTATTGTATATTATGTTTTTTCAGAACCCAAAGGCCATAATAATTATTAAAAAATATAATAATAATTGTTCCCAACTTAAATCAGCAACCTCAATCTCCCTCCTATTGGCTTGTAAATCATTCTTTTTATACTATGATGTCACTAAACTAAACTTTGGAATTTTTATCAATCAGATAATCTGACTCTTAAAATCGATATATGAACGAAGCATCTATAACTCATATGGGTAGTTTCTGGGCAGCCACAAAAGACTATAGTAAATGTTATGTTCGAGGTCCATAAACTATAGAAAAAATGTATATAAATATCACGGAGGAGTTCATGAAAATCTCACATTTGACAAAGACGCGTCTCTTTTACAGCCCATTAATATAAGATTTATAGACATGTGATCTTCGGTTATTTTAAGAGTAAGGGTGCCTAGTCGTTAAAGCATAACACCGACCAGAATACACTTGCGCAGAGCTTTTAATACGCGTCAAGTTCATGCAACACCTCTTGGGCTCCATAGCAGCGACAAGAATAGTAAATAAGATAATTATCATTGTATGTAATATAATTTATTTCCAATTACGTTTATTTATTGTCTGCCATTGTTGTTAAATTAAACATGAGGTGCGTGATTTGATTGTTCCCTTGTATCACAATGTTATCTATAATTAAATATGACTTGAGAAGATTACTCACACTTGTTCAATGTCAGTTTTCGTTCGTTTCGACGCAAAGAACAGAGATCTCATTTAAAAATTCTGTGTGCACACCTACGATCGAAAATAGAGTCATGAATTATCACACCACTATACATGTGTGTGTGTAAATAACGCAGTTGAAATGAAAATTGTACATCTACATATTTATATACGTATACGATCCACGAAACAATGTGCTCATGTTGGTTATGTATTTAAATTTTAATCAGGTTCACCTTGTCAAGTTTCGGAAGAATTATAACATTTTGAACGCATTTTATTTTACCAATTCTCTGGTTGCCTATACTCGAAATAACTACATAATAAACATTGATGTCAGAACCAACGCTTCCAGGCTTTCAACTCGCTTAGTGGTAAGCTGTTAAAATATCTCAGAAGATCAAAAAGTTTTTAAATAATAATACATTTTACGAACTAAGCATTTTAATATCCACTGATTTTTGAAAGAAAGTCTTCCATTCTCAGAAACGGGAAACAAACTGAATACTTTAACGGTGTGTTTTCTTTATGTTCCATGGTAAAATTAATAATTCTTAAAACGTCAACAACAGTTACTGTAATCGTGATTATATACACTACCGTGTTTACATATTATAGTTATACAGAAGATTTGAAAAGCGAACATGCGTTGATCACGGCAAAACGACAAACCGTCCACGTTTTTTATTTGCTTTATGCATGCAATTTGATCATCGTGCATGTCCACCATATTCGCCAGCAGCATCAACACACATTGAACTGAACGGATACCAAACAACTACCAATATTCACTGCATGCGACACCGTTACTGGCAACCATTATATTGCTTCATTTAGATACCACCTGCAGTTTTGATTACTTAAGTCAATCGTTGATTCTCCACTGAGTTGACACGTCCTCTTTGCCGAAGAATACCGATAAACGTAATTTAAAATAACATTTTTATATATTATAATCAACAAATATATGAATAAGTATATTTATTTTTTGTACAAAAATATTCCGAGAATATTACAGACACACAACCGAATAGTTCTTTTGTAAATACTGTACGACGAGCTCAAAATACGAAGCAAGTTGTAGCATTTTTTATGCAATTTTAAAATGTCATGCTAAAGAAGTTAATAAATATGAGGATTGGGAAATATAACTGAAATCTTTAACTTTGGGATATGTTTACACTTGTTTTTTTTTTTTTTAAACCACAAATAGCAGTAGTAATAACACACAAAAATAGACAAATTAACTTTTTCAACACGCTTGGTTAACCAAACAGTTATAAACACGCACAATATTTGTTGAAATAACAAGGTTTTTCTTAGAATACAAGTATTTTTTAGGAGAATCAGTTCCAGCGATGAAATATTTGGGCAATGGGAGTTACGCACTCGCGGTATGTGACGCACCGTCAGTCGTCACTTCCGGTGGCTCGGTACCCGGTGGGATTTGTCGAGTAGAACCGCTTCCGGAACGCGGCAGGGCCCGTGCTCTTTCTTGACTTGCGTAGTAATTAATTGTAATTAAATTACGTAAATTTATGGGCACACTGTTTAGAAATATACATATATGTATGCATGTATATGTGTATTTCTTGTAAGATACCGCACCGGTGTTGTACATTTTCTGTTCTTTGCGGTCATCTAAATCATACCGCTCGCCGCGCAAAAAAAATCATCCAAGAATGTGATCGCTATTTGAAACTCTGAGGGTAATTTGTATTAGTTTTGATAAATAATGCACGTTTCGTATAATATATGTTTACACTTATATTAATAGTTATTTATTTAACTTCCAAAGGATAACAAATAGGCGTTATGCATGTGTTTCGAAGGAGTTGGATTATGTTGGATATGGATTAATATGACCGTGTATATGCAGATTGCCTTAGCCGTAGTTGTGCACACCATCGAATAATTTCAAGTTGTGCACTTGGGGTGCACAACACCCCAGACACATTGAGTAGTTGGTATTTATAGAAAATATATATTTTTTAACCCCAACAAGTAACTGTATATTCTTTGATGCCTTTTAAATAATGTTCAGTTTGTTTAAAAGCACATTTTCAACTTAAACGTAATAAAAAAATTGTTTGAATCGCGTAATACGTAATCGCGTAAAACGGCTGGAATGTTAACACTGACTCATAAGAATTATACAAAGATAATGCTGAAATTTGTAAATCATCTAACATTTCAATAATATTAAATGCGAGTTTATGAATATGTGTACCTGTTTAGATTTTATTTTAAGTGTGCTATGTAATATCTTGATAATTAAAAAGTCATGAAAATTTGCTTTAGTGCGCGAAATTTATGGTTCTTTTGTTAGCTTGGACACGTATTTACACGATTGAATTCGTTAAGAAGTAAGAGACACATATGATTGATTTATAGCTTGAAAATGTCTTTCTCTTAACTTGACATTTAAATGTACTAACTCACACCTAATAAATTTTATATACACCTGCGTTTAAATACCAATAAAGAGTTTTATTTTATATTTAAAACCATTAAACCATACTTTTTTACTGTAACACATTTGTAAATCTGTACTAGCGACAGAAAATTAAATGTTTAAATTGTGCATGGTTATTTTTGTAAAACTATTTATGCTCACTGCAGAAACGCGATCCATGGTCGTATTTACGATAACGACACGATTTTTCACTGTCGGAGACATGTTTATGATAATTGAATGAGAAAAAAACCTTGAACGGGTCGAATCACGTAAAAATATCAAGATGAGCACCGGCCATTATTAGTTACGACAGGACGGCAGCGGGTAACATGCAAATGAAACGAAGAAATACGCACCGTAGCCCAGTTGGTGCCTGCTACGAGTAAATACTAACAATATAAAATTACGCCTTTTACCATTATGCTAAAATGTCAGAGCCGGACTTCCCATTAGACTAAAGAGGCAGCAATTCAGGTTCTCGCGATTATTGGGCCTACAATGAAGGAATTGTATATGTACTTTGGGAGATCCAAAAACATAAAACCTGAAATATATATGATATTTTCATGAGAAATTTAAATTTAGTGTTATATAAGAGTGAGGCCACATCACCAGCTCTAAGGATCGATTAATTTTGAGCATACATTTTTTTGCATTCTTCTTAGTTACAAATTAAGATATACTTTTTTAAATCAAATTTTTCAAAATCAAGGCGTAAAATATATAAAATTAAATAATCCTGGAAAGAAATAAATATTGTATGCTTGTGTATTTTATTATTTATCAATTTTGATGCGTAGATATTAATTATAAAATGTTTTATTTTTAGCTTGTAAAGCATTTGTATCTTATCATTTTTTACGGACGCAAGTCTGTACCGTCAGTATCACGACTATAGTTTTATTTGAAATACATAACGTATTATTAGAACTTGTATTTGTCACCTTTGTGCACTAATATGTCTATATTGTTTTGTATCTAAGGGCTTCGCGATACCTGAATCCGGTCCTGTAAAATGGTCAGGCCTACGTTGAGTTGCATCGCCGCTGCGACATCAAGAAACGTTTTAGACAATAAACCAAAAATATATAAAGTCAGACGCAGGACCATTATGTGCGAAAAATATACGCGAATTCAACTCAAATGAGTCGCCACGATATATGAATGCCATTCGCGCCCGTCTTTGGCTCAACCCAGTGACCCAACCGCAATGTTCAGTATTTATCATTAAGCAACTATGTTGGACATTGAACTGAGCAACTAGATTTAATTAAAATATATCTTAAACGGCGGTATTAGCGAAGATGGTTCTCATAATCGTTATTTAATGCAACAGATAAAACTATCCGCTTTTATTTCGTTTGCAAGCATAAAATTACTTTGTACCAAAGCCATGTGTGTACATAAACATTTAAAACCTGATCGCATTAAAAGATCTTGCTGTGATTCATTTTCAGATGTTTGAATTTCTGCAAACAATTGTAAAAATCAAACCAATTATATGATTCTTAGTTTTTTGTTTCTGCGAATCTCATATTCTGTACAAACATACAGTAAATACATGTAATTATATTAATATGTCCTTAAAACATAATAGCCGGTATTTTATCCTTGTACACAACTTTCACATAAATTGCATATGATGGGCCAAATTATTATAATTATATTGTCTTGTATATTACAAATCTGTTGTTGGTATTTATGGAAACAATTATTTTGAAAAAGAAAGATAGTTTGATTTTTCATATTAATTATATCTTGTAAAATAAATAATTGTCTTTATTTTAAGAGAATTTTATATTTTTTTGATATATCAGAAACATTTATCGTCGAATGACGCTGCGGTCGTTACGTCAGTAATGTAACAACACGATCAAACAACCGGCAACGTTGCATCTGTTACTATCTTGTTGATGTTTGTTTTGATATATTATTGCATGACAAGTGTTTACAGTCAGTTTTAGGTGGTATATGGCAATGTTTTCACACATACGTATGAAGAACAATATTAAAAATGCATATATTTTATTTAAAATAATGTCCGGTAATTATAATCTCGAAAATATAGCGCAAGTAAACAAGTACTACAGCACAAGCAGAAAGTGACTTCAGTTCTTTAATTTAATATATTTTAATGCATTCTTTATAATTCTATGTAATTTATGTGGTATGACTTTCTTTATAATTTTGTTTTTTCTCAACCAAGCGATATTTAAATTCAAGTCACTAGTAAGACCAATCAGTGACTACATTTTGTTTCTAATATTATCTACAAACAACGTAGAATTATGTTTAATAAAAAAATGTACTCTTTTACAATTGAATTCTTCATTTCTGAATTATTTAGAAGATTTTTTGTGCCGATCAGTCTTTGTTTAAAATTTTATTTATGGTCTATTTTTTGTTGTAAGAAATTCTTGTTAGTTTCTTGCCTATATAATAATCAGATAATATTATTTTTTGTAAAATAAAGAATAAAAAAGTTTTATAAAAACAATAGTTGTTCAGTATATTCTATAACATTGTTGTAGTTAAAATGTGAGAATCATTGCCTGAAAGAGTCGTCGCCTCAGGCTGTATTCTCAGGCTACGTGCTATCCAGATGCACTGGTGCGTTACACTTTCGATTATTCGAGGGTATCTTTGCGTCCATTTTTATTAGAAATTATGTTATAGCACAGGAAGTTGTTGTTTCGGCTTAGTTCGATCATTCTCGGTGACTTCTAGGATAATCAGCTACACCAGGCGGTCTCAAACTGTCATTAACTATAGGAACATTTATTTAATGTTTTCTTTTGTTGTTGGGTTCTATAGTAAAATTCTTACATGCCACTGTCAGTTTACAATTACGACGAGTTTCCCTATTATCAGTCGCTTAAGCGTGCATAATACCAAGGGTATGCTTGTTAAAATTCTTTTCATAAATATACATTTGGATAAGTGGAGGAAATTGATCTTAAACAGTTCATTTTAAACTTAATTAGTTTTTTTAATATCCTTTAACTCAACCGTGATCAAAAACACTATGTAAAAATATTACATATGTAAATACTTCATTTAACATCAAAGTAGAATAGCTAACATGATTAAATTGCACAAATAAGTAACATGTTCTGAAACGACATCAAATACGTAAGTTATATCTACAACTCGCCGTACGAAGTACAGAAGAGCTAAAGCATTCAGTCGTGTGTTTGTAACATTATCGGATTAAATAAAATGTTACGGCTAGAGTAATCAATCGATTTGTATTAATAATAACCGGTCATTATTAAAACTAACCAAATAAAAATAAAAAACAAATTAAAATATAAATATAAAGCGGTAATTATTAATAATTCACAACTATCTTCGGTAAATGTAAGGGTAACGATTTGTGCCAAAATTTTGTTTATACCACGATTAATTATAGGTTTACTCCAGTGAATCGAAGGTATTGGTGTCTGCTCTTATGCTTGTTTACATATACGAAAATGACATAGCTTTGCAAAAGTTGTTATATTAGTGTATTGTGACTCATGTATTGTATAATGTATCCTTACCCTTTTACATTTTATTATTCCTTATATTGACTTCCACGATTAAAAATTAAGTTCCAAACTTTAAGCATCCCAGTCAACAAATAAAAGAAATAAAAAACTTACCTAAATGTATCCTTACGTTCTACGCAATAAGCACATTTTTCTCTTTTTGAACAAAAACAATCCATACATTTTACGGTTAACGATTCCGTTAATTTCGAAATGCTATTCTTTTTCAATTTTGTGGCCGAGTAAAAAGTATTTATGTCCCTCATTGACGAGATTTAAAAATGGTCATGGTAAAATTAACTTCTCATTCTTAACGTACTCTTTTGGGTGCGTTTCTCAATCGGTTTGTCGGTCTCCTCTAAATTCCATCTCGATGCAGCCAAAAGAAATTTCGAAAGAACATCATTACGTTTATCGTATACCTATACCTACGAGTTTACGAATAAAAACCGGATTATTTTAACATGTTTTTAACGTTATTTAAGTTGTCAGTGGCTCCGACACCGCCGTACATAGATGAACTCTCACTTTTATATGTTTGCCATCTCCTACTCGCACACACAAAAACATCAGATCTATCTCACTTTGTTTTATTGGACCATCGCATTGAATCTTTGCCCTGACATTGGTCGACTGTAACTAACCAGATGATTGTCTTCTCAAACACAGAATAATATGAACACATTTTCATTTCTTATACTTCTGATTCGTACTGTTACACTTGAGGTTTTGTTGAAATCGAAATAGAGCATGAGCTATTAGATTTATCATTGATCCAGTGTTGTCATGTTTTTGCGTTATAATGATGCACTTATTTTTTTTTTAAATAGATAAAATTGTACTTGATACTGGTTACTTGTTTAAGTTTTTACCTTCCCGTACAGAATTTGCAATTGAACTATTGGGCCTTTTATCTGTAGCAAATGTCGTGCGCTTGTCTTTTATTTATTTAATTCATACTAGAGCGGTTTTTACAACTTCATCTTTTAATATGTTTAGTTTGTCATACTGTATTTCCTGTGCACGTATTGCGTTATTTTAGTTTCCCGATATCACAGTAGTTTCATATTTCTATATTAGTTTAGATGTGAATAGCACATGAGGCCCTTACACAATCTATTTAAAATCATATTCTATTGTTTTACGAATACATGAGAGATTCGAATTCTTGTCATTATAAATACGCCATTTATTCAATTGCTACTATTCGTAAACTTCGCTACGATGATTGTGGGTTTATAAAATAGTTGATTAACTATATGTAATTTATTATTACATTTGGGCTTGTTGAAAGAAAAACAATGTCATCTTGATGTTCAACACTCAAAGCACATCTATTAGAGTATTGTTAGAATGATTAGTTGTCCTGGTTGAGTTCACATAACAAGTGTTGAGCAATTGATGAAAGTGAATATTATGGTCGTATTTGAGAAATAATCTCACTGTGGCTTCGAGGTTGCTTGATGGGTTTCGTTTCACGTGATGTGGTTGTTCTATATGCGACAATGATTCGGTAGTTGTGTGGCCATGGATACAATGAGAATCACGTACGCCTTCACACAATAGGACTGACTATTTGCCTACCTGCCTATTACACTGTTATTTATAACACCCGAGACCGCCTTGATAGGCATGCTTTTCGGTATCCATTGTGAGTGTGTATCTCTGTTCAACCCGGACGTTATTATACTTTTAATTTTTTCCATCTAGGACCTTTGTTCATTTTTTCCACTATTTGGTATTCTAAATAATTTACTAAATGTAATCATATTTTTAGGATTACGCAGAAAAGTCAACATATTTATATTTATGAATACATAAAAATTGTTTGTACTTGTAAAATTTGTGTCATATTTTTCAAACTTGCAATTTTCGCATGTTTCCGAAAATAGTAATATTAATACAAATTTTACAAAGATAGGCGATCTAGTGTATAGCCTATAATTTGAAATAATTATATTTTAGCCATAAAGAGTGAGGTGTTGCAATTTTATTAAATCGAAGCCATTATGAGTTAAACATTTATTATTTGAATATAGTTTTGTGAAAGCTAGTTCATTTTGGAAGATATACAAGTGTGAAAATGTTCGATTCGTTTCGAGGAGGTAGTGTTTTAGATCCCCCAGTTTGCTCGGTGTTTGTTTTTTTACCAACGTCACGTACTGTGGGCCGGTCGTACGTTCACGGAATACGTCGCCTCTTTATTTTTGAACAATGGTACTTGCCGACTTAACGAGTCATTCGTTGCTCAGCACGTGGCTCATTTCGGCGCGTGATTTCAGCGTTAATTCGTTCTGAATTTTTATGTAGTCGAGTTAACACGAACGGTAATGAGAATTTCAACCATTTTTTTTGTCGAAAATATGTTATTATAAAAATACAGGTTGCAGGTTTCTCAAGTGCTAATGGTGACAGGGAATCCATTTTTCTTCGACGTAGTCGATATAGTAGAGAATTATGTAGGTATTTAAGTCACCAACAACTGATATTATCTTTAATGTAGTATCGCTTGAGATTCTGATATTAGTCTTTGCATTAGATTTAGTTTCGCTTTCTAATCCAAGGTTAATCCTATTTGAATTTTAGTTTATTACTTTTACGAGGCAAATATTATGAATTTTAACTCTTAACATTTATAGTAATCTCTCATGATAATAATAGTTTTCTTTTTTTATTACATTATAATCCGAGACAAGAAGCAATTCAAAATATAATGTCAACATATTGAAAAACAAAGTAAAGTTTACTATGATCATTAAATAATATATTTACATGCTGCAAAGGAAATTTTAAAATGACATTGGAGTGAGTGTTGGGTATGGAAGACAGGTGGTGTGCCGTTTCGTGCCGTCCCGATTCGAGCCACTACCTGAATTTGAACCGTTTCGCATGGCATCCCTATATCTCTATGTATATAGCTCATGTAATTACTTCTTCTTCACGAAGCACCGGAAGGTGAAGCATAAAAGTAGAGTGACTGCAGTGGAAATGAGATTCTTAAGGGGTTATTTGTGGTGTTATAAGGAGAGCCAAAAACATCGTAATATTTAATTAGATCATTTATATCTGGCACAGCTAGAGAAAATAAATAAGTAATGTTTCATTTTTTTTTTAATCTAATACGGAATATTCTTAGTTGATATTTATTGTAATGTAACTGCATAAATTAAACAGCAGTCAGTTTCCACTTTATTGCAAGTTATTTTTTTTAAATCTGGATATAATGAGAAATTATCAATGCTGAAACCAGGAGATTTAAAAAATAAAAAGTTTAGTGCTATTCACAGAAAAATGTAGTCAAATCATCGTTAAAAGTTGCTATATTATTCGATAATTCGATAAACTGAAACTAATACACACTATAAATAATGCACTAAACTGGCCGAGCAAGATAACTGTACTAGTAAAATTAGATAGATAAAACTGTTTGTTCTCCCATATTATAGGAAATAAATAAAGGCCGTAATTTCGATATATCATTTTGGCGAAAATAATAGGTAATAATCGATAATGGCGGCTATAAGAGCAGCTGTAATTTGAACTCATAAATCTGTGAGAATAGTTCTGAAAAGAAAAGGACTATTTCCCAATGAAACACTAAGCTTCTAATATGTAGTGAAGTAAAACTGACTAAAATAATAATAATTCAAACCGTATAACGTTCAATAACTGCAGGTGGTATGTTCAACAGGTGATTTCAAAGTGCAGCGCTCCAGCGACGGTTTAGAAAATTGTTGCAAATACCCCAAACCGGGACAAAGATTCATTGTCGGTAAACATGCGGACATTGAACAAACCAACACATAAATAAATAAATAAATATATTTATATATATATATATATATATATATATATATATATATATATATATATATATATATATATATATCTCGTAATATCAAATACCACACTTTCCCCAAATCCTCATTAAGCTCATCATAAATCAGTTGGTTTAAAGAGGAGATCTTTCCGAATAGATAAGAAACCGCATCTAAACAGGCAAACAAATTTTCATCTTCACATATTCAAACGCACACACAAACACGCTTTGAGACAGAGAAAAAGACGAACGACTTTAAACAGGCATTCGAAAACCACATTCAAATACACGTAATCGTTTTGAGACGAAGAAGAAAACTTATAGATCAATGACAAATTCCTTGTCCGGCAGAGAAGATTTATTTTGGACCCGATGATCTTGTCGCGACGTTTCGGTGTTACTGCGAATATGTGTGCTTTTGCTCTATCTCCCTCTGTGAATATAAAGTTGGTTGTATTGCAGCGGTGGCGATCGCGACAATCACGCCGTGCAAGGAGACAATGGTAGCATAAGTCATCATCGTATTGGCACGCCTGGCCTCCCACAGACTCACCAGTGGTATCAAACTGTCTATTATAAAACTGCCTGTATTATTTATATTAAGAACCCCATTAGATAATATTCTTTGAAAATGTTTTTTTTTATGTCCCTGACATTCAAAATCAGCTGCGCAATCAAATATTAATTATGTAAAATATACAGATTAATTAATTAAGAAAAATTAAGAATTGTAGAAATAAGAAATTAAACTAATAATTTACGAAATCAAGCTGAATTCCATAAAATTTTTAAAATACATCAGGAAATTTTTAAATTTAAAAGTAAGAAGTATTAAAAACATGTCTTGGTTAATTTTGTATTGAGATAACTTTGGGATACTAGGTTCTAAGATATTCGTACAGTAATACAAATGAGCGTTTGATGCAAATGTCAAAATGATAGGATAAATTCTAAGATAGTTTACAAATATTATCAAACATTATCTTTTTGTTTCAGGTACGTCATATATGAAATTCATTTCAATGGAATAAAAATGTAAGTACTTTTCTGATATCTGATTCCTCCGCTATAAATACCATAGAATCTTCGTGTCACACAGTATAATAATTTTATCCACTTGATAATACCTCTGTTAGCAACGATACAATTACACTGTAGTGTTACAACTGACATATAATTCCGGTTGTTGACGAAGTCATCACAATTTTAACGAATTTTACTGCGAGATAATTCTAATGTGAACGTGTCATGTTACTCACATGATATTTTGAAATGACATACGTTACTTTCCTCTGTTCATCCGCACTCTCACCCGCATCAATGTTTCATCATGCAACAATTGCAGCCTACGGCTACTGCTTTTATTTTTCCCGTTCCCGTTACGTCTTGCGCCCACACTGTATGGGTGACGTGATGTTTTACTATTCTCGTTTGCAACAATAGAACGGGTGATACGATTGACAACGTATAATTTGAAACTGGCCTATGCAGTTAGCTTTTGTATAATACCTGTTTTAGTTTCATTGGAATGTAGCATAAAATAGACTGATGTCAAGCATATCTTTAAAAATATTAATGTAATTTGGAAATCCACTTTTAGTACTTCTTATTTGAACGTGTATGTTAACTGAAATTACAATTTTCAAACTAGTTTGGTACACTGAGAATGCATGAACGAGCTCAACTGAAATAGAGTTGCAATAAATTTTCCGTCCATCTGTTAGTGTAAGAAAAGTGGGGGGACTCAGTACGTATGCTGTTAGCAATTCAAATCCTTGACTTATTACTTGTCACATCTTTTACTATCGTTCCACAAGTAAAACTGCAAAAGCTTCAAATTTAAATTTTCCTCGTCTGCTGCAGCAGCAGTACTAACGTTAGGTATTCTCTTCTCCTCGATTCCGTCGCGTCGTCTTGTTTCATTGCGAGTTCATCGGGTTATAAATTCAACATTCCCTTGCTTATAGATCTTTGGGAAAAAATTTACGATCACGTTTTATCTCATGTCTTAATTGCGATACCTACAGTCGTTCGGCAGTATGCAGCAAGGTGAAGGTTGCGCATGCTACTTACTTATACTCTATTCTACGAAGTGTTTGCAGTAAAGGTTTGGCAAATGAAGGCTGTTCACTTACTGAAATATTCAAGCGATAATTAAGTCTAAAAATATTCCATTGTACGAGAGTTCTAACCATATTTTTTTGAATGTTTGTGTATTATCACAAATAATAAAATAATATAAATGTACCAAAGTGTATAAACATATTCTGAGATACTACATACAATAAAATCCAGTGTAGGAAACTGCAAATGTTTTTAAATTTGTTATCATTGATGAATCTATTTGTTGTTGAAATGTTATAAACGGAAGTACTACTTTAATTGAAAGAAAAATTCGCATGCAAGATAATTATTTAGCGATGTGCAGAAATGTTGAGGAATTAAGTGTAGTAGATGCATCGTCATTCGTAGACGAATAAAATGCCAAGTTAAAATTACGCGCACCGGTCGACCCTCTAAAATTTTTTGAAATATAGTGTACGTTTTCGCCCGCAGACCCGTATGCACCTTAGCTAGCCTAGCCGGTCTTTGGGCCGAGAGGGTAGATTTACTGTCCTGTCCGTACTATAGCATTAGCTGTTCCTAACCGAGTTCGCGGCAGTTCCCGCCGCGGTGCCAGGGTGTTCCACTGCTGTCCTCGTTGTGTTATTTATATCCGCCTGTCCGCAGATATAATTCAATATTTTTCAGATACAACCGATATCCCACTAATAACAGGTTTTATTTATTTCTTAAATTCTCTCTATGCGCCCCCCGATTATAGTGTATTTAAATTTCGGCTTGGCGTTTTTCTTTTTTGTCGTCAGACACATTTTCGTTCAGGGATGTTTCTTTCGTCGATAGGCGGTTTATAATATATAAAAATTTAAATCACTCGCGTTGAGATCGTTTAGGTTTTATTTTTGTTCGAATCTATAAACCTCCTGTTGGTAATAATAATGTTTCATTCAGCACATACGAATAATGGCTAGTGATCTAATCTATATGAATTTATAAATTAATAATTTGAGATTAGCATGTGTATTAAAAATAGATGAAAACTATTTATGAATGGCTATTGCTCTTTTTCCCACCATTAAATTTGTTAAATTTCCAATCAATTTTTAATTACAGTTGACAAAGTCAATATTGAACAAGCATCTATGTCTTCAGATAATCTTTTAAGAAGTATATGTGATCAGCTATACTGTCCTTTGTCCGTGCATACATGTACGAGAATGAAAGCAATAGCAATTGTTAGAGTACAAAATTTATTTTTGCAATCATCCAACAATCAATCAAAATCATTTTAAATTTCAATATTATTATTATTCATTTTTATTTTAACCTTTTGGTTCATAATTTGAATAAACATTTACAAAACCGATCAACTCGTAGGCGGTAACTGACTGTTTTGACATATTTTAGAGATAAAACAGAAAGTGACTGATTTCGCTGTGGGCCTAGAATGAATAAATGCAAATGAATCAACAGCAACGCGGCGTAAAACAAAAATTATAACGCAGCGCCAATAACAGTAACTCACGTCGAGTTTCTAACGCACCAGCCAATAAACTTGAGTGCGCTTGCCAGTGCACGTAGCTAGCCAGAGAGCAGGGAAAATAAAACCATAAGATACACATTCATTAGATTGTAATTACGAATGGTGCGTACTGACTTACTAGCAGACTAGTACAGTATGCGTGCTTTGAGTTACGACCGCCGTGCGGAGCCACGGGTGGCTTGTGAAGAAGAACACTAACCGTGAGTGCGTCCTTGACGATAGCCAGAGAGCATTTCTTCAAGTTAACACGTCCATCCTACTGATAATGTCCCCATCATAGCTATATAGACAGCGAAGACCACCATGCCGAACACCGGTAGCACGGGTGCGACTAGAGTAGAGTACTACTCTTCGATATGCTGTTACAGCGAGCCGTTTAAAGTCAAAACCACTGCTCGTCTTTAAGATAAAAATGACAAAAGTACATTCACACGTACGAATACACGTGCAGCGTACAGATCTAGTGGTCTACTGGCGATCATAAAGCTCTCCAACATACAATTGTTCGCTTTTATATTTTTTACTCAAATAACTTTCAGATATTTGCAAGAATCTAATTGTATTTCGCAAGCTGTGGTATTGTATCACATTTAATCAAACACAAGTACCTAATCGGTCAAACTACAATTGGCTTGAGCAAGTTAATATATACTGTGTATATTTTTATAATTTCATAATTTGCATTTAGATTTGGACGAGAAATATTTATTTCATAGTGTATTTCTATAGGAAAAAAATTTGGTTGTATTGTTTTATAATGTGAGTCATTTGCGAGATTTGTAGACGGTGTCTAATTTTTGAGATATAAGGAAAAACATAATTTTATTATTTAACATACTTTATTTATTTTTAAAATTTATTTCTTTTGAATCAGCCGCCAGATGTATACTTCAACATATCCAAAACTTTTCTATAAAACCATGTATAGCTCTAGTGTTCATCCGTTTTAAAACTGCCACGTATAAAATCCAAAATATTTAGGGGCATTAGTATATTTTTTAATAAATTTTAATAACTAAGGGATTCAAAGTTTGACACTAATTTAGTAGTAAAATGTTATTATTTAAATGATAATTAGCCGTTTTTATGTACGATATAGTTAATTCCAGTATGATATTGTTTGATCATCGATCTCTACTTCTATTTATCTTCTACTGGTAGAATTAAAACCAGTCTCCCAACGGATGTAACAATTCACTGCGTTCCAAGCATGTTGCAAAGCCAACAGCAACAAAAAACCCCAACACATCGGCAATCCTGAATTATTCGAATAGTCCTTGGAGGCCGATTACCACGGCGGTAATGATTGGCGTATATTGCTTATATGTCGAGCTTCAATGACAACTATTCTATAACTAAATATAGTAGGTTGACGAACAAGCCTATAACTACTAGATAGGGAGCGTGCGGTGATCATGTCACTAATTGCTTAAATATGTAGAATAGTAGTGCGAATCTCGTAATTCTTTGGTGGTCCATCGTTCATGACTCGCTTTGACAGAGCGGCCATTTCATTATAACCTGTACAGGATGTGTTTGATTCACTTGAACATTATCAAACGGACGAATATCCCTTTTCGTACAAAATAATCCTGTTAGTATTCAGGGTGTTCACTGCTTTGAAGTTGAAGTACAAATTTAGTCATTATTTAAAATACATTTGGAACCGGTGCTGCAGTTTGCATTTATGTTCATGTGTTTGAAATTCCTTCAAAGCTGCAAATTATTTCTGATAGAATAATGTAATTGATATTTAATTCATATATTTATCACTTAGTTTTGCTAAATTATGATGTATGAAGTAGTTTTAAACTTAAAATTAAAATTTCCGTTGATGGAAGGACAATTGTTTCATTCCATTTATAATTTAATGGTAAGAACTCAATTTCATCCAAGTAATCTTATCTGTCAGTCTAGCAATGGGACAATTTTTCAGTGCTAACATATTTCACTGACGATCTCAATTAGATTATGTATATGTATATATTTTTATTAGAATAGAGGCGTGGTGACAGCAAGTGTGCCTGTACCTATAAGCTCGATTACTATGTATATTTAATATATAGGTATAATCAACGCACTATCTTCAAAGGGAGTGCGTTTGAATTGGTTACTTTATCTGTCATATTTGCCGCAACGAATTGAAATTGATACAATAATTGTTCTTACAGTTTTACGTAAGATCTTAATATGTCATAATGCAATGACAGGTATCGAATTCGGTTTTGGTTATGTGGAAGCCGTTGAACTGTCACTACTAAGGTTTTAAAGCGGCGCCAATTGTGTGATGAAACTAAACGCCTCGCTTAAGCATAATCACCCAAAACAGTTGCGTGTTACTTGCTCTTATTTTCTCTGATTATTTTCATTCGTATTCGTGTGTGTTTTGTGTCCGAAGCACCGCGAGTAATTAATATTTCTTGTTGTAATTTCGAAAGTTGATTTGGTAAACGAACGAGAAGGGCGTCACCTATTGGATGATCAACGGCCCGCACTCTTTTCGAATATCATGCATATTTATATTCGTTACTACTTATTCTTATATAAATTATCGCTTGGTCGGTCGAGCGAGCAATTAATCAAAATGCCATCCGGATAATGTCATAATGTGTATGGCAGCTAATTGCAGGCTAATTGATATAGAGGCTTGTTGTTGTGTGTGCGTGCGTAATGTGTCTTCTACCACTGCGTATCTGTGTGCGTGAGTTTGTATATAATAATATGAGTGTAGATCAGTATGTATGCATTCTTCGTTATATGTATGTATATGTTGTTTACTCGCTCCAGGCATGCAAATTGTAAAACTTGTCGTCCACTTTTGGTTTCTTTCTTATTTATTTTTCGAAATCCTGGCTTCATATTTCATATTTCGCCTTGAAACAAGTGATTTATATGTGCAAAATGACATGGTCTAGATTGTTCACGTATAAATCATTAAACTGTTTTACTTAAAATCAATTAACCAGGAACTTACACTTGTGATTATAACGACCATGTATGAACGCAATGCTCGCAAGAAGGATTACAATTTCCAAGAAATGAAATTTATATATGCCATTTGGTGTTTAATTCCTGTTAGCCTAAACCTCAGAACTTGACGTTAATAATAAATTAACTATTTTCATTATGTCTTTTATCTGGATGGTTTATGTAAACCATCCGACTTATTAAGAGTCACAAATGTCTATAATAAAAGGTGTCTGTAACATTCCCCGAATGAAACATTTCTAGCGCAGATATTCGTCTTCTTGATTCAACAACTTATAAGATTTAAGTTTGTGGTCCCATCTGTTCTGCAGCTCTAAATGATGTCAACCTAATTTTGTATATACTCATATTATGAGTAACGTAGTTATTACCGGTACAACTTAAATTCAATAGTCCTTCTTGCAGAGTTATAGGATCCTAAAAATGGAGCTCCCCTTAATTACTTTGATATTTGTTTAATATAATAGAAAGTACAAAAACCTAAATTGACGTATATAAGATATCATTTTGTAAATTTTAATTATTTCATAAAACAATTGCTTCTATTGCTGAATCTTGAATTGTTTGATCTTAGCAATCCACAAGCTTGGTATCTCGATAAAAGTCTTCTTTTTTTAAGAGGTTGTTAATCAACTCGTACAGTTCTAAATGGTCAATTTTAAATGTAGGTCTTAGAAATTCAAATTACGTTATATGTGGCTTCAGCCTAAGCTAAAAGTTAAAGCAAGTAACACAAGGTGTTTGTTAGAGTTGAATTATTAAGGTTACAGCGAAGATTATTCTAAATCTGAACCTAATGAATCAGCTTTTAAAGTATTTTCATTCTATATATTTCAATTTGTTGATTAAGAGCATTTGCAAATAAACTAGTTGACATGCATAATGTTATCAACTGTACAGTTTCGAACGGATCGTTGAACTGAATGTCATGGTGATGCTGATTGTTTGTTTTTGTGATAAATCTCTGTTGTTAAGGTTGAATCGGGTGTAATGTTACTTGAAATTATATATTCTGTTTCCGGACAAGACAAGAAGCTCTGAGTCAGATTGCCTAGGTGTGAAATTGCGGTCAAATGCGAACAGTTACTCTTGTTGGTACTGTGGCTGCTCTATTAAATATGAACTATTCAATTAAATTTATTTAAAAGATTTAAGAAAAAGCAAATTATGAATAGTCATCTTCAAATATATTATCTTTGTGGCAAGTAATCTTTTAATTTGTATTTTTTTTAAATGTTAGATTATATAGTAGAGCCGTGACGAATACAATAAATAAAAAAGAAATCAATATGATAAATGCGTTATTTGTTGGAATGCTTATGTTTTTTCACCACTAATCCTGTTTGCTTAAATTCTTGTCTGATAGACAGTGACAAATTTTAATTATTAGATATTATGTCTTCTATAAATTAATATTTTACTACGTTGTTATTGAATATAAGCTCGCTGTATAGAAGGGTGGAGGCATTGGCGCAGACACCAATGCTTGTTTGAACTAGTTTTCTCGCTATCCTTTCATTAGCTTTGACATTTGTTACTTGAATCCGTAGGGTTCATTCTATAATTATCTATAAAGTATGTTCTATTTCATCTGTCGCTATTAATCTTAGAAGATAACTAATTTGAACTTCTGTAAAACTATTAACAGAAGAGTGTAACATAGTTAAAACAAAATATCTTAAAGTCGCAAGTCGTTTTGCCTTATCTACCTATATGAGTCTGTAAAGATAAGCCAACTTACTTAACACTTGCATACTAAAATCAGTTTCATTACCACATTTAATTTTATTTGAGTGCGTATATTTTGTGGATGCCAGACCATATCTACCTATACACATATTTCTAGTCATTTCAGTTGTAGTGTGCGTGAATGTGTGTAGCTGCCGATGGCTGGCATTGAGCAGAGAATGAGAATCTCGTCGAGTTCGGTGCCGATATCTGGTGATCAGGCGCGGCGATCGGGGTCTGTGTGACCGGTCGTGCCACTTCCTCCCCGCTTGTCGCCGTCACCCACCCCGCAACAATCCATCGGTAACAAGGAATTAAAGTACAGTCAGGGCCAAAATGACCGGCGATTGGCGACCGAGCGCCAGGTAAAATGCTGTCAGCATCATCCGAGCAACGAACGACGAGCTTGTTATCAATAAATATCAAGTTATTAGCGACAATACGAATTAGATGTTGTATGCAGTACAAGCGGATATCAATGCAACGCTGAAATAGTGGACACAATTATGGTTTCGCATGCATTAACAGTGTTTGTTTTGTATACACATTAGTTTAATTTAGTTTTTGGAAACAGCATATTTTTCCTGTACTATTGAGCTATAGTATGCAGTTATGTGTATGTATTGTTGTCAGAATTAAAATGTGTTTGTCCAAAAATTCGATAATCTCCTCTGAAGGCTGATTTTAATCAAATTTGGTACATATATATGTATGTAATATGAGTGCTTAATTATTGCATTTTAAATTCTAAAGCCTTTGGTATGAACACTTGCGCTTTACTCCAAACAACCATGGCGAGCTGTACTTGCTAAAAGACGCTGCCAAAGTTGGTTGTATCTACTTCTTATTGACTTTTTTTTTTAATTATAATTTTGTTCAAGCAATTGTTTTGACTAGAGAATAGGTTTTTACTTTATTTTAAGAATTAACAAGTTAATATAGGGATCACCAAAAATATCGACCTCGAGATATTAATGGAAATAGCCATTTTGAGGGTCTCTGAGTCCGTTTTGACTATATAATAATATGATTGTGGAATCCACACTTTAGAGTAGTACTTAAAAAAAAAACATTTACGTAAACTATTGTTTGTGACTGTATAGATACGCACAATCTTGAGGATATTACCTATATGTGCAGAACTAAGTACGTAAGTGCGTTTCCAGTTCTAGCCATAAATAGTTTTTGCTGTAGGTGTTGGATTTTTCTTTCTTATTTCTATTTCTTCTTATATAGTTTTTTATCTGTTGTTCCTCCAACAAGTCCGACAGTCCAAGTCTGTGAGTACCTATATGCCGTAAATCGTAAATGGAAGTATTTCCCAGATGCTATTCAATAATTTCTGAATGCAATCTGTTCTTTACAAGTTTTAAGTGCAACGCACGCGCATTTTCAAACTGCTTTGAATCAATCATTGAATATGTTTAATATCTTGTAATTGGTAGGTGATTTCTGCATTTACTTCCTTAGTTTGCCTTTAACGAGCAACTAATTTACACTTGGATAAACATATGCAGTACCATTTTATTCAACATTTGACATTAATCTGTCTAATATGCACTTGAAGACAACAAGAGAATAACATACGATGTTACATTGCATATTTTCTAGATAAATCGCTTAACCGTAAACATAGCATGATTACAATTATTACCACCATGCTCTTACCGAGAAAATATAATTGACATTAAAAAACAATTTATTTTCTATAATCAATGTGAGCAAAACTTAAATTTGTAACATAAAATGAAAAATATTTAAATTAATACTAGCCGTTTTAAGTTAAAATTAACTATTTTTAAATTAAATGTTGCTTCTTTAAAATAAATAGCGTCATTCTGTAATTCACATAGTTCCATAGTTTGAATAATTTTTTTCCTTTATTATATACTGTCTCTTCTTTAAGTTGTAATGTTTCTTTTCTTTTGAATTAAATATTTTTTTCTAAAACATTAATTTTTTGTAAACTTGAAAGAAATAGAAGAAGCGAATGCATATCATTATTATATTGAAAATCTATTCATACATATAGGTGATCAGGAAATAATATTGTGAACTTTCAACCAAAAATATTTGTAAAATATTTTTTTTCTTTTAGTAGAATGCGATATAAATTATATGCATTTTAAAACATATTTTAAAATATGCTTTCAATGCTTTCAATCATACTGGTAACATTAATTTCTGCAACATATTGCATGTCATTTGTTAGTGTTCATATGTACTTGACATTAATCAGTGTTTAAATATAATATGTTATTTTACGTTTCCTGATCCTTCAACTCTTTGGCAAATCTATATTTTGCACGTTCGTGCGCCATATTATGACATTACTATCCGGCGGGCATATGAAATGATAGCCGTGCGAAATTTTGCTTTACTACAGTAATCAAAAAGGAATTTGCATTTCACAGTGACCATTGACTGGCGCGCACCAAAGCCCAAGCTATACTTATGTGATTTAAATGGAAATTGAAGTTTAACCCTAACTCTGCACTGCATAATTCTCGCAAATTATTTCCTTTCGATTAATTGAAGGTCCTTCAATGCAGGTAGAACATATACTATCAATAAAATCATGCATTTGTTAAATAACTTTACTTATTTTACTTATAAAATTAACATCCATAAGTAATGGGTTCATATCCCGATGAAGTCTAGATTAAATGTCTTTATTATTTCATAAGTATCACGTGTAGTGTAGGGTTAAATATATTTTACCTTTCTCGGATTCTGGCGAAAGAAATAATCGACGTACTAGATATGAAATCTGGTACTCGTACTATAATTCTGTAGTTGATCCAACATAGATTGGACAGTTTTTATCATTAGAATTATTTTTCAATCAGTTAGCTAGATACTGTTTGGCCCAAATGTTCGTTTCTTTTTTTAGAAGCAGATGTTGATGGATTGAGAATTAAATTCTAGACAAAGTAATTCTAGATTATCCTTGGTTTTATGTGTTCATCTTCTCTCATCTGATTAGAGAATTGTTTATACGATTTAACTGTTATCTGATTTAGTAATTAACGTCATATTTAATTGATAAGTTAATTATTGCATAATATTTTTGATCATAAAGCTTAGGCAGTAAATTAAATTTATAGATTCAAATCATAAAATTGTTATGATCGGTGCTATATTCGGTTTTGAATCGTTATATAATTTGATGAATAGATATTCTGGGAATAAATATATTCATATTTATAATTAATAATATTTCTTAATGAATAACAGTCAGTTATTAAAATGATTAGATGGGACTGTAAATGTCAAAATTTGAACATAAATTTGTTAAATTACTGTTCAGTAGCAACTCGACGTCGTTTTGCATACGGGTATAAATATTTTATGTAAGTAAATACTGAGAAGTAATGTTAATTACGTATGTTGTTTGCCAGTGAGTTTTTACTATTATTAATTTCTTCATGAAGAACTTGAAATTTAATTGCGAAAGGTTTATGCTTTCGTCGAACAATACCGTGGTGTTTTTGTCTTCCTAGTTTGGTGAGAAATAGCGTATATATATATATATATATATATATATATATATATATATATATATATATATATATATATATATATATATATATATATATAAGGGTATAGTATATTATTTCTAAATACAAAACTGATAGTACATGTTACTTTTTCACTATTGGAATGAAAGAAAAAGTGATTCTTATAAAAGTTTTCTCAAAACACGTACGAGTTGGCGTATCGCTTTTGGGGTGTTTTAAATTTATAAATAGTATACTTGGTTACTAAATTAACTAAGCTGTTTCATGATAATCATAATATCTACGAATTACAAAATTTAAAATAAAGGTATTATGAGAGTTTGGTAGGACTATATTTTCTCTCTCTGTTTCTAGTAATATACTATGATTTTTAAATTTGTAAGACAATGTTTCACTTTGAATAAAAAGCACTTTGTTTTGGACTTCCATTATCTTTATTTATAAAACAACAAAAAATATATATTTATAATCACAACGTTTCGATAGCAACAATCTGCTGTGGTCTGTAGAAGTAGTATCAGTTCACCTGATGACAATACTTAAGTATTATACTAAATGTATTTAATCAATGAAATTAAACTTTATTGACGCAGTTTAAAATTCTTAACAAGTTTATATATATATATATATATATATAAATATATATATATATATATATATATATATATATATATATATATATATATATATAATGCTATTTAGATAGTGATGGCTCAATAAGTTTATAAATCCTATTGAGCCAATGTGCACTTATGTGGCTGTGTGCATCATGTGTATATCTGAGCGTGTGTGTGTGTGTGTTGGACAAACGCGAGAGTCTGTTGTCCCAGTGGTTCGAAGGTGGCAAGCATGGAGGTCAAGGTAAAGGAGATCGGATTGCAGCCTCAGTGAATCTCTTCGACGGGCTCTCATAGGTATAGGCAGGGGAACACGCACGAGCTCAAAACTTACGACCGACTGAACGAGAATTGCAGATTTTACATGGTTCACGGTATAGTTAGTTACAACAAAAAACCATACAATTACAAGCTTCCATTATCTTTTATGATGCTTGTAATTTTAATATTCAAATCATGATTTATGTGTTCTGAATAATTACGATTTCAAATGGTTTGTACATACTAATTGCAATAAAATATGTGCCATGGGGAAAAACTATCATCTGCATTTAATTTTCAGTCAGCTGCACAGTACAAAAATACGGTCTTGCGTCTGTAACATTCTCAGTTTCATTATTAAAATATTTTTGGAGAATATGTTTCCGAAAATTTACTCCAATTTTTGATTGAAGCCACGTATGAACGAGTCATAAATTTAGCTCCTCTTTATTCAGAAATCGGTATACACTTATCGTCTTTTTCTTACACTTTTGACGATACAAACATGAGAGGCACAGAAATATTCACCTTTAAACGAAACAATCAGTAATTAAGCTTGGAAATTATAAGTAATAATTTCAGTTTGTTGTATGACATACAAAGTTAACGATCCCAGCAACAAAATTTATCATATATTGTGTTAAATTTGTTGCTTGGAATGTTAGCATTGCTTGTCATAATACAAACTAGATTGTTATTTGTAATTTTCTAAGCTTAATTGCTAATTGTTTCGCCTTTCCAGCTATTGGAGCGGTTTGAAAAAATAATTGCTGCACAAATTCTTTGGCATCTTATTTGAAACCGCTTACTGTTCCGAAAGAAATAAATAGATATTTTATGGACACGAAATAAACCTTATGCTATAAAGACTATAAAATAAAATAATTATGAAATTTAAATTATCAATTTAACTTTTATTAGCTAGCTGAAGAATGTATGTTTTGTAAATATTTTACCAATATAAAGTTTAAATTACAAATGACCCAAAAATAACAGGACCCTACACAAATTCACAAAAACACTAAGAGTGCAATATACAACAATTGATCCTTGGATATGAGGATAGTAGATGCAGTTTATACATTAATACAGACACATACCTACTCTACACGACTTCAAGCGAAGACTGTTTGCAGGACTTCTGGCCTCTGCCACCCAGCAAAATTAGCGTTGCGACTCGCCATAAATGAGAATTTAGATACAATCTGCTTGACTGGTCAATGGATGTTGTTGATTGTACACTGACGTATTAAACTGTTGGATCGGATCTGTGGCAGACGACCACCACTTAGGGAATGTGAGAGCGTATCGTTAAATTTTACTCATCTTATTATTGTAATTGTTGTATGTAGGGGATCTTCACTACTGTGTGGTTTTAAATGCGTTGCAAAATAATTAGATGATATAGTACTTTTTGGAACTGTAATCATAGATATTGTATTTTTATGATTTCTTGGGCGTAAATTTTAGTTTTTATTTTCTTGATCGTTGCCTAAAGGGTAACATAAGATATTGCAAAATAACACCAAAAGTGGTGTTTATATGACTGGAAAGATAAAGTTCAGGCAATATGTGATACAGGTTTGATTTACATAGAGATATGTAATTGTTCATGGTAGTCAGTTTGTGTCTCACTGGATAGGCAAACATATAGATTAGCTGATAAATTTAAATTTGGCGTATTCTTATCTTCGATCGATGTATAAACATTCTTATCCGCATGACAAGCGATTCTTGATAGTGCAAAACTACTGCTCCCAGACACTGTTTTTCACCAGCATTATTCAGATGCATTAGGTGATATATTTCAAAGACAAAATTTCATCTTGCGATACAATGCAGTAGCACTACAAGCAACGTTTGTTGTCTGTGAAGAGCTTTTCTATGTTAAAGTGTTCTCGTATCATAAAGAAGACTTCTTCATGCACCTAATAAATACATTAATAAAAAGCGTATCTACACTCTATCAACGACATGTGTAGTGTCCAGTTCCATTCGCAGTACAATGTTAATATAATAACCGCATCAACAAACCGAATTAAAACCAATATAGTGCCGGTAACGACGATCACTGCTCAAACGCCAGTCGAGACATTTGAATTCCCCACAAAATCCATGTTGCTTTTATGACTATTCATGCTGGCGCAATCTCCTTCCATTAATCTCGCTGGGCATCTTGCTGTGGCGACCAATACGTTTAGTCAACGCCACCGAACGCCATCAGTGCCAGCGATTTGATCACGTACTATGTGGATGGTGATTGTATGCAGGGTTTCGTGATGTTGGTGGAAAAATGGCGAGCGAAATAGGAACGTGATTGCGGGGGGTGTCATGTCCTTTGTCGACCTGCACCACGGAATAGAAAGGAAACACTTCATTCACTGACGGTGGAACATACAGACACGTTCGTTACACCGTTCCCTCAACAACACTGACGGATGGTCACCGTTTATTTTGCTATGTATGATGTCTGTGAGATAATACAGTGCGTAGCCTCAACTCTCATATATTTTATTCTACATGCAATGAACAATGCTCAATCTGACTTGTTGATTATTCTACTTGATATATAGTGATTTGATTAATTAGGAGTTAGTCGTTAATTGTTACTACATATATGGTACACAACTCTAGAAGACAGCGAAGATAAATAATCCAGTGAGATCAATACTCGTAAATACAATTTAAATTTTTACACGTGAACATATATTATCAGGCTATTTTACAGAGATTAAATAGTGACACTAATTAAATTTCTTTGATTTATTTCGTAAAATTATTGGTTCAACCGAAAATATATTTAAAACAATAACAAATTTTTAAAATTAAAAATGCAATATATTGGTATTTGCTACTATTACTAATGAGAATTCAGTGATCAAAAATAATTTTATTTTCCGATATTTATCTAAAGTTAGATCAATAAAATTTTATTCCCTTTACACCAACATGGTTTGACACAATTATGTAGATCGGTTGGCATTATTATTATTTTTTCGTCTTAGTTTTAAAAATAAAATCATCTGAAAATCGGGCACTTCCTCCTACATCTTTTAAAACGTTTTTGCTCCGTATTAGTACAAAGATAATTTTGATTGGCCACAACAGACAAATTCATCAACATTAATAACATAGTAATAAATCTTAGATCAAACATTTAATATACGCATTTTTGTAAACGTTAGGTTGAAAATTATTTATTTATATAATTACTGGCATATATACGATGTTTTACATAGTAATATTCAATCTTTATTTTATTAAACTATAGTCTGGAACGGTGTAATTAACTTCTATTAATCAAACTGTAACAAGAACCTTGTAAATATAATAATTTACATAAAGCGTGAGCAACATTATTGTAAAAGGTCAAGCATGGATATTATTATATTTTTACTTTCTTTGTCTTGTAATTATGAAAAATTTCGAACTCGAAATTTCAACGGGTATACACGTTTTGACCTTCCCTGAATCGAATGTGACTATTTTCGGAATGACGTCTGTGTGTGTGTGTACTTTGTGAACGCTCTAGAGCCAAAACTGTTATGTTCATAATGAAAAATATTAACTTTTGTTTAAAAAGTTTCTTTAAAAATTCGGTTGTAGCCAACTTTCTTTTACGTAGTTTTCATTTGAAATATATATTCCAAATAAACTGTCAAAAAATTCTAATACTCCACAGTAATACCCTGAAATGGTACCTACCTGATTATTTTATTATGTTATCAAATATTGTTTCTTCAATATGAAACCTAAATGCTGGTACAAAAATGGCACGAGTTAGAGCAAAAAAGGTAGACCATAGTTATGGTACAGTATCGTAAGAATTTGTTCTGAAAATAATTGTGAGCCACTGTACGTAACGAGTGAGAAAGCAATATTAATTCAAGCGTACAATGTCCACACACGGATGGCCATTATAATCCAACGATGTAATTTACTGAATATGAATTGCAAGGGAACTGTTATGTACTGCACCATGCCCAGCAGTCGTTCAAGTTATTACCGAACGCACAGCACAAATTTACTAACCTCTCCTCTATATGTACACGTATAAACCAGTATACACTACACATACCTAGTATAGCAAAAGTTACACCCTGAGAATACCACAGTAACAACAATTGCCTATACCATGTGGTAATTTATATAGTTATTGTTATTTCTTTAATAATATACAGAGCTTACGGTAACAAAAGGAAAATGTTAGTTTACAAAATTAATTTTCAAATTTATAATGGCTCCACACCAACATGTACTTGCTAGATCGGCTGTTCGAAAACTTAATACATTGCCACAAACAAAATAATTTCACGCATTGAAAAATATAAGTAAACATTATGGAAATGTCGACTGAAAAGTTAGCAAGACATATTTACATGAAAGATGTAAATGGAGTAAGAATGTGGGATCGCCCCCGAAAATAATGAATGCATATGATTGAGAATGAATTGAATGTAAGGCAAGTAGTGAGCAAGTGGAACAAAAGGACGTGTATAAAAAGTTTATTGAAGCAAAATGAAACGCGTGAAATCTGCAAGAATAGAATTGAATGGAGGAAGATTGTAAGAGTGTAATTGTAAGATTAAATAGGGTTAAATCCTTGCCCATACTGTTCCCAATTTCGATCCTTACTGATCAAGAATATTTATGAAGCATTTCGAGAATAACATTAGTGGTGTAATAATATTATTTTTTAACGAACAATACATTGAAGAGGTTCGGGATCGGATTGATTTTCGTGGAAAAATATCCGCCGTCGTACATATTTATGATTTAGAAAATGTGAGCCGTGTATCATGGTTTGGAGGTGCGAGTGCATAGAGTCAGTGCCTGGGCACGGTCCCATAACTTGGATGACACCCACGGGTCCACGGGGGGCTCAGCAACACCTGCCATCCATAACCGGGCACCGGACACACAATATAATATAGGTGGCTCCGCCAGTACGGTGGTGGTCAACTGTGACAACTGCTTTTGTGCATTTTACACTGAGTACACTTTATCGTATGCAATATACGTATATGAACCGTGCAGCGTGCAGTCTGCGCCATATAGTCAACGGAGTGGCCGGCGTATACATATTGTTGCCTCCCGAATGTCCGTTTATGAAAATATCTTTATCCATAAAGTATTCAGCGGGGTCTTTCTTGGACGACATCGCAGTCGGCGGTCTCTCCATGGAATTTTCGATTTAAAATGCTTCTGGTCTGGTCTCATTTGCTACCGACTTCACTGCATCGTGGAATAGTAAAGATGATATCATATTTACATATCAAATCAAAATATTTCGTAGATGAATATATATATATATATATATATATATATATATATATATATATATATATATATATATATATATATATATATATATATATAATATATATTTGATGCAAACTTCTTATTAGAATTACAGTTTTAATTTGGATATAATCCAAGCAAAGATTATTTAATCTTCTCATGTTTGTAAGTAATTGTTCCTGAGTCTGTCGTTATATTATAGAGCAGGTTATTATAAAAAGTCTATTATGCAAGTAAAAAAGAAACGGTCAGGTAGAAATGTGACTGGATTAATAAATCCGTACATTGATTGATGATTTGTCGAAGTTGAAATTAGGTTTTTGCACGCCAACGCAACCGTAGGTGTCACCTTACCGACTCAGGTTTCAAACATACACACACATCCACACAAACCACAAGAAATATAAGTGTTAAATCAGATTTTGTCACAAACCATCAGTGACAGACGTTCGAATATTATTAATTTGATGATCGTTTGTGATCGTAACCATTCGGCAGTTTACTCTTTGGCATCGCTACTGGACCAGTTTATTTATGAAGTTCGATTTTCAAAATCTAAAATATTATTTAGTTATTATTAATTATTACCAACGTTTGTTTAAAAAGTTTTTTTTTTCTAAAGACGTACCATTTACTGAAAAATTGTCTTTGAAAATAGTGGTTTTATTTACTTAAGGAAAAAAGGTTTTTAAAAAAATACACAGTGTTTAGTTTCACTAATTTAACAATTTAATAACGACTAGTTTCACCAACTATGTGGCATCTTCAGGTCTTAACTCTAAACTAAAGCTAAACATCGAGAACTAGGCTATTTATAATTTACTTAAAACTAACACTATGGGGGGTGGGTTATCCCCAGAAATCAATGAGCGGTGAACTGTAAAGGTCTAACTGTTCATTCAGACAAATGTTGGTTTTATTATTCTTACATTTAATTATTTCTAAAGATTCTAAAATTGTCAGTTTATGTCCTTTTTCTTGTAAATGGAGCACTGTAGGTTTATTGGTTTCCGTTAACTTATGTCCAGATGTGATAAGATGGTTTGCAAATGTTGAATCAGATTTGTTTAGTCTATAGGATCTTAGATGTTCTTTAAATCTGATATTGAAGTTACGTCCTGTTTGACCTATATATACACCTTCACAATCGTCGCACGTTAATTTATATATTCCAGATTTGTTCATGATATCTGTTTTTTCTTTGTTGTTGCACAGAGTTTTCTTTAAGTTGTTACAGGTTTTAAACGCTACTTTATTTTTATTATATGTTATGTGTTCACCAATGGTATAAGAGATTATGCCAAAATAGGGTAATGAAATATAATTGGTCGGTTCTTTGTTACAAATTTTGGGGTATAGGAGTGTTTTTATATTTTTGTTGTGATGTTTATTTATTATGTTATCAATTACTTTTGTATTGTACCCATTGTTTCTTGCAATTTGATGTATGATATCGACCTCTTTTTTGTAGGCTATTTTCTTAAGTGGTATGTTTACTAATCTATTTGCCATGGAATGAAAAGCTGCTAGTTTATGTTGGAAAGGATGTAAGGACGTGCTCGGTATAACTGTATCCGTGTGTGTTGGTTTTCTATAAATTTCAAATTCGGGGAATTCATTATGTAGAATTTTAAGATCTAAAAAGTTTAAAGTTTTATTATCTTCTACTTCTAGTGTGAAATTTATTGTTGGCTTCAGTGTATTTATGAAATCTAAAAATGTTGAAAGTTGTCTCATTGTTCCTGACCAGCAAACAATTATATCATCTACATATCTATACCAGTATTTAACATGACAAGAATATTTTGAACTAATTATTTTTTGTTCTAAGTGGTCCATAAAGATATCTGCTAGCAACGGTGATAGGGGTGATCCCATGGCTAAACCTTGATTTTGTTTATAAAAATTGTTGTTAAATTGGAAGTAATTTTGAGAGATACATAAATGAAACAATTCTAATAATTCATTTGTTAATATCGGGTCTATATGTTTTAATAAAATAGTTTTTATCAGTGGTAGACATTGGTCAGGCGGAACATTGGGAAAAAGGTTTATAACATCAAAGGATATTAATTTGTCTGAATTGTTAAGTTTGACATTTTTTATTTTATCAACTAGTTCCACCGCGTTTTTTATGGTGTGTATAGGTTTATAATTAGTTAAATTTAGGAATGTTTTGTTCAATTTTTCTGCTAGTTTTTTACAAGGGGCATTGATATAGGAACAAACTGGTCTTATAGGACCTATAAGACCAGTTTGTTCCTATATCAATGCCCCTTGTAAAAAACTAGCAGAAAAATTGAACAAAACATTCCTAAATTTAACTAATTATAAACCTATACACACCATAAAAAACGCGGTGGAACTAGTTGATAAAATAAAAAATGTCAAACTTAACAATTCAGACAAATTAATATCCTTTGATGTTATAAACCTTTTTCCCAATGTTCCGCCTGACCAATGTCTACCACTGATAAAAACTATTTTATTAAAACATATAGACCCGATATTAACAAATGAATTATTAGAATTGTTTCATTTATGTATCTCTCAAAATTACTTCCAATTTAACAACAATTTTTATAAACAAAATCAAGGTTTAGCCATGGGATCACCCCTATCACCGTTGCTAGCAGATATCTTTATGGACCACTTAGAACAAAAAATAATTAGTTCAAAATATTCTTGTCATGTTAAATACTGGTATAGATATGTAGATGATATAATTGTTTGCTGGTCAGGAACAATGAGACAACTTTCAACATTTTTAGATTTCATAAATACACTGAAGCCAACAATAAATTTCACACTAGAAGTAGAAGATAATAAAACTTTAAACTTTTTAGATCTTAAAATTCTACATAATGAATTCCCCGAATTTGAAATTTATAGAAAACCAACACACACGGATACAGTTATACCGAGCACGTCCTTACATCCTTTCCAACATAAACTAGCAGCTTTTCATTCCATGGCAAATAGATTAGTAAACATACCACTTAAGAAAATAGCCTACAAAAAAGAGGTCGATATCATACATCAAATTGCAAGAAACAATGGGTACAATACAAAAGTAATTGATAACATAATAAATAAACATCACAACAAAAATATAAAAACACTCCTATACCCCAAAATTTGTAACAAAGAACCGACCAATTATATTTCATTACCCTATTTTGGCATAATCTCTTATACCATTGGTGAACACATAACATATAATAAAAATAAAGTAGCGTTTAAAACCTGTAACAACTTAAAGAAAACTCTGTGCAACAACAAAGAAAAAACAGATATCATGAACAAATCTGGAATATATAAATTAACGTGCGACGATTGTGAAGGTGTATATATAGGTCAAACAGGACGTAACTTCAATATCAGATTTAAAGAACATCTAAGATCCTATAGACTAAACAAATCTGATTCAACATTTGCAAACCATCTTATCACATCTGGACATAAGTTAACGGAAACCAATAAACCTACAGTGCTCCATTTACAAGAAAAAGGACATAAACTGACAATTTTAGAATCTTTAGAAATAATTAAATGTAAGAATAATAAAACCAACATTTGTCTGAATGAACAGTTAGACCTTTACAGTTCACCGCTCATTGATTTCTGGGGATAACCCACCCCCCATAGTGTTAGTTTTAAGTAAATTATAAATAGCCTAGTTCTCGATGTTTAGCTTTAGTTTAGAGTTAAGACCTGAAGATGCCACATAGTTGGTGAAACTAGTCGTTATTAAATTGTTAAATTAGTGAAACTAAACACTGTGTATTTTTTTAAAAACCTTTTTTCCTTAATTAACATGGAGTTTCACATAGTAAAAGCTTACAAAATTCAACAAGGTTTTATTTACGTTTCCCTAGTTACACTACATATTGATTTTATTTAATAGCACTGTTAAGGTGAATTTAAAACAAAATCAGAAATACAAATATTGCTTTATTTTTCTTAGACACACATTGGGATATTATAGTTCTTTTGTACGTACTGTACGTTAAGCAAAAATATGTATAGATCGAGTTTATAAAATAATTATGTTGTTTTGTTCTTCACAAAAAATAAATAAAAATAAAATAAATTGAATCAAAAGGCTTATGAGAAAGTTGCTGATGAGTGAATTCAATTTAAATAACAAATATTTCTAATGCAACTTCATTAATTATTCTGCTTGAACGTTGCACTGAGAGATGGAAACGGAAAAATAATACAAAAAAGTAAACGCTTTGGGTTGGTTGGTATCGTGAACGTTTATAAATTGACTGATTACCTACTCGAGATCATGATGCGACATAAAAACTGAACCAAGTTTCATTAACACACAATCGAACATTGCGCCCGACCGATCGGCGACTTAATTTCCTATCGAATTAATATGCGAGAGGGTTAATTTTTGTTTAATTTGTGTTTTTATCGTGACGCTTTTCGTCGTCGTTAAAATTTTGCGCGCGCTTTTGACGTCTCCTTATCGGCGTGCGACAAATACCCGACTGGTCGATTCGAAATCACTTACTATGCATTTATTCCTATTTTAAATTATTTCATTTCATTTACCCTAACGAACTCTTCCACAACGCGCTATTTCTCCTTATTAAGTTCTTCTTCCGATCCGGGTCTATTGTTCTTTCTATTAATAATCAAAATACTGTCGACAACATTACTCGCAATGATTTTAGTTAAAAAGAAGAATTTGCAACTAAATCATTAACTCATTAATATTTGTAACAAAAAACTTATATGAAATTTTGTATGAATTTAGGGTGCAATGTAAAATTTTGTAGATTGTTTTAATGCATGATTTTTGAATGCATATAGACCCAAATTTAGAAATGTATTTAATATGGGAATAAATTAGGCACAAATAATATTCTGTCACTTTGTTTTCTAGGAGAGTCGCATGTTGATGATGATGATATATATATAGTTAAGACACGGGAGCAATGTACGTATTATCTTAAAACAACACAATTGAATATTGTTGCTGATAAAAACATACAGTTCCATAGCAACAGCGTAATTTTTGTATTAGTTTTAACTATTACGGATTGTAGTCCCATATCTTTGCTTCTAGTCATTAATTTGAATAGCTATTAAAAGTAGTAATTGTTTTGCATAATAAGTTAGATCAGTTGCAAACATAAACGAATAAATCCTGTGGATATCTTCAACCGTGGAGATATATCCAGGATGCACCAATTCGAATCTAAGGAATTACAAGAAATATATCAGTCTTAAAACAGTTTTTCTGCTAGACCGGCAACTAACTTCTGTGAAGTAATTTTATGGCTACCAGTATTTCTGTGCATATTTCACTTTCATTACAAACGCTTCACTCGAATGAATTCTAATGCATATTCAACGGGGGTTTTTTTTTCTTAGTTTTCGAGTAGTATATATTTTCTTTTTGATACGTAAACTATCACATCATAGTGCTTTTACTGTTGTTTCTAATATTAGTTAAACACGAACGAAGTTTTATCTTAATTGGCCCCTCTGTTCGGTGTCATGTTAATTAAGCAATTTATATAATTTTTGTGCCGTATAATCTTTTGCAGATATGGTTTGGTACGTCGAACCGTGGTCCAGTTTGAAAAAAGAAATAAGAATAAATTATACATCAATTTATATATTTTATTGAAACCAGTTGTTCCACCAATTTACATAGAATATATATTTGTTGTCATTTGCTTGTAATTAACGGAGACAAAAGTTTGAACCATAATTTATTGACAACTACTAATACAATATGAATAAATCACTGTTTTCCTATAACCGAATAGCAATCTGACAGATGAATATAGGCAATAAGGTAAACCGATATCTTATTCCATGGTATATAACTATTTTTGCTATAAGTGTAATCGTTCTTGTGATATTGGAGATAGAACAAAATATGCATAGAGTAAACATGCACTTCCGGTTTGAATATTCTTTTCAAAAATAGGAAGTGTACATTTAGGGCATATACAAGTCTTTGAAGTTTCATCATTTTACGTTCGACAGTTTTGGCTCTAGAGCGTTCACAGGCTGACACACACACACCCACACAAAAAGATGTCATTCCGAAAATAGTCACATTCCATTAAGAGAAGGTCAAAACATGTATATCCGTTGAAATATCCAGTTCGAAAATTTTCATTATTACTAGACTTACTTATTACTTCGTACATGAAAGTAAAAGATAGAAAATACATAAATAAAATTATGTGAGTACAGGATCGTTTATAATTATCCAGTTACCAATACTCATAATCATTGCTATATATCTAATAAGCGACATTCTTATTTTTATTATTTGTTACAGGTTAGTTCAAGTACTGTTCATCTAATTTCAGAAAGAATGTGAGTTTTTTCTTTCTATTCCTTATATGTATGTTATATTTCTATATTATAACGAGCGCAGTTTCTTTATGTAAACATGATTAAAATGCCGAACTGTATAATTTCTTATATTATCATTATACAAGATGTATAACAGGGTATGTTCTAGAAACAACCAGACTGGTGGTAGATTAAAATAATATATCAACATTTATATGTTATTATATCTTTGCATGAAGATAATGAATCACTGTAATACCAGAATCCATAATGATATATTGAGAAACAAGATATTAAAACATCTATATACAAGGATATTTAAGTTGAAGCGTATCGTTTGCATATCAATAACAATATTTTTTTATTTGTCGATTCGGCATTATTAAATACGGCGAATATACGAGCGGCACCGACACCGGTACGAATGACTCCTTAAACTGCGCCTGTATGCGATATTTCACGTCGGGGCCGTATTCGCGTTACATATTTCACGATTGTGAGGCTTACGCCGCGTGGTGTGTGGATATTTGGGAAGCGCAACGAACCTCTCCATCCTCGTGGTTTCCGAGGATCATGGACTCGCGCACACACCGCCTCTGATTTACGCGCGATCGTGCAAACGAGCACAACGGACCAACCACGAGAACATGAGATGCCACTTAACATCACCGACAGCTACCGGTGCAATTTTCAATCTACGATGAGCGAACCGACGATTTGCTTGTGTGTTTTTCACCAAACAAAGAATGTCTCTTTGATGTTGTTCTCCAACCAACAACGATTTACCTTTATTTGCAGACTATTTTGTTATACGTTTTTTATTAACAATTTAGATTGTTACTCGCAATGTACGAAAAGCTCTGCAACATTAACTACATTGAGCATGGAACTTGTACGGACGAACTATGAAAAGTCGTCATAATATCAGTTCAAAACACTGGGTTGTTAATAGGACTTTCAATAACCGCCGATAACAATAACAATATTAGTTACTCACTAACCGGTTACTGGGATATATATATATATATATATATATATATATATATATATATATATATAAATAAACTAACCGATTAAACGGTTAATCAGCTAACCGCCTAGTCAATTAAACGGTTAGTCGTAACTTATTACACATAACTGGTTAACCGCATTAAAATAACCAGTCTAAAGTCGTAATAAGCGGTTAATAGAATAATTTTAGTAGCCCTAGTTAAATATAATAAAAACAATATTAATTCAAATTTTCGACGATTTAGACAACTGGAGAATTTCCTTCTTCAGAGTATGTAAGAAATTATTGATTACGATAGATGATATTATTTATAAGATGTTTTTTTTTTTAATTTACAATTTATAATCAAAGTTTAAATTCAAATATGGCTATCAAAATAATTCCATCGCTTCCAAGTTTTCGACGGTAGTATACGTAGATATATGAAGTAATAAATTCGATTACAAGGTTTACTATTTAGAATTAAAATAAATTTAGACTTCGATCAAGAAAAATATAATTACGTGACCTTCTTTTGTGTTCTTATGCAACAAATTCTGGATAATTATCACTCTTCCAAGCCTGAAAGTAGACAAATTATTTCGTAAGCGTGGACGATGCGACAAGGAAAATATCGACCAGCTTGATAATGTACAAGGGCCCATTATGAAGACTAAAATACCCCGAAGTCATTACTAATGGTTAAACCAGAACCACCCCGGAATGATACTAATTTGTCACGAAAATTGAGTTGGCTCTAACCGCTTGCGCATGGACCGGGAGTTGCCGTCATCATGATGACTGGTGTGTTTTGTTTGAAGAAGAAGAGATGAGTAGCGTGTACCCTGGTATTAGTAACCAAGTAATAATTACGATTGGAACACAACTTATCGCATCGTTAACCATCGTATTAACATTTATTTAACTGGTATTCGATAATCGTACGTCGTGTATGTGTGTTGTTTACTTAACGAGGTTTTAATGGTAACTAATTGCAACTTTGCGTCTACACGATTTGGAAACATACGTATAACAAGGTTTCGTTGTTATAGAAAAACTCAGCTTTTAGTAGGCCGGAAAATTTTCAAGAATTTATAATTTTGGAAATTCAGTAATAATTACGTAGGATTATAAATGCATTTCGTTGATATATAATTGAATATTATTATTTTCGCTCTATACAATCTAAGTAGATATTTGTCCATTAAATAGAGCTAATATTAGACGTAGTGGATTTCCTGGATTTGTCTTAATAACATACGTCAAATAATTTTTCAGTAAAAAGAACACACGCATTCAGGGAATCCATTACTTTAATTACATGAGACAACAACTGGCTTGTAGTTTATATTATAGTAACATTAAGTTGCTATTATTTTTTTAAATACGCAACCATTTGAGTTGAAACGTTCGCCAAGTCATCCATTTTTGTATGCAGAATCGTCGTTCAGATAAAGAAGAAAACAACTTATTTTTAGAAATAAAATCTAAACAGGTATCCTTGATACTCTTTCACTATCTTGGGAATAGTACAAATTAGAGAAATAGTGATTCTTATGAAAGTGGAAGATGGTTGAAAATTATTATTATAATAATAATAAAAAATTGTATGCTATAGATGCAATATGTCGTTTATAACTAAAACAAGGTTTGGAACAGTTAATATCGATCGTGATTTTTATGGAAGTGCAGGTGTTCAACCAGGAACATATTTCGATAGTTATAGCGTACAGAACTGGATCGTTGTAGGAGTCACAGATGTTAGTTATACGTTGTGTATATTTAATATATTCATAATTCCAATAAATAATATACTCGTATGGGGTTTTTATGATAGACCAGAATGTAAGCAATAAAAACGGTAATATAATATGTATGCCCCATACCGTGATGTCTTCTAACTTCGAGAAAAAATATGTTTTTATGGTTCATCTATTGTTCAAATTTAATATTATGTTAAAAATATGATTTTTTTTATCATTTGGACATGAACAGTTAACTTACGGAAAACTATTTTGGAATTATAACATTAGTTTTTAATTCTGCAGTTTCCTCTCTTTTATAGGTAATGATTTGGAATATAATCAATTTGTTTCGGCATATAAATGTTTATATTACCAACATTAGTGTTTCCTGTTATAATATTTTAATTTTTCGAGATATTTTTGAAAATATTAATTAGACAAAGTTGTTTTTTTTTTTTGCTGAGTTTGAATAAATCTATACAAGACAAATATATATGTACATTTAGATCAGCATTGCTTGTAATTGTAAAATACCAGTAATAATTTATTATCCACACATTTTTCCACTAATTAAAAGTTTAGTTATTTTAAACCGTTGTCTAAATTGGTCCACTTTAGTGGACGCAACTTGTAACCTAATTATTGCAAACAAATCAATGAAATCATATATTTATATTTTTTACGTAGAATTGTTAATTTGATATCTTAGAAAAATATGGTCAGTTTATGATTTTTGAGGTAATTTTAAAAAATCTAGCGGTGCTAGTATAGCAAAAAAATCGATAAAAGTTGACTTACATATTTTAGATTTGCGCATTATTTATAATTCTGGTGATATATAAATTTTATCTAGCAAATTAAGATTGTTAGAGGCAACGGATTAAATAACTAACAATTTATGTGCGTACTTTATACTTATAGTATATAGTATAACATAAGTAATTACTAATTTATGTTATAATATTGTTTATGTCGGAACAAACAAAATTTAATTAAGAAAACTTCATAACACAACATATATTTCTACTAGTTTAGTCAATATAAAAAATCATTTATATATCCAGCAATAAAACATATTGATTACTTAATTAACACTGACAATTTAATTAGAGCTAAAATATAAAATCGTGACTGTTGAATCAAAATGCCGGGAACCGCGTTAGATATCAAATTTAAGACTTGGTCGTGTTGTGATTTGCGGGATGCAAGCCGATCGTGTTCTACTTGCCCACCAATTTATATATTCGCTAAGTGCGCGCGGCATTCCCGCTGAACATTTTAGATAAAAGCCGTGTTTCATTTATTTACAGGTAGATAGCGTGGCCGAGCAGGTCGCTGCTAGCCGCCGACGTCGCCGTGCTAATACGTCACGTTGTTTATTTTTTAACACTTCACATTTGTTCTCTTTTTTAAAGTTTTTTTTTTTTCGTTTAAATATTAGTTTTTTGTTTTGTTTCGTAGGCGTTCAGATTTGTCAGTGTCATTATTGTAAAGGAACAGTAGTATAGGAAAGGTTTCAAGTTACGGATTATGAATTTAAATTGTTTCTGAAGAGCATATTTCTTACACACCTATTTTTTTGAATACTTATTTAAGCTTTATTCTCTCAATATTAGTCGAATTTAACTCGGAATATCGCTTGCATTGCGTATAATTGAGATAATGACAATTTTACAAAACAGTCTATTTTGTAAATAATAAATTTATATTTTTTGACATTTATTGTAAATTCGCAATAGTGAAATTGGTTATGTGAGAAATTGGCGATCATTAGTTCTAATCTCAATCATTATTAATTTGATTTCGTAAACAGTGTAATATAATGCTCCATGACTAAGGTCACCATTCAGTCATTCACACATTTAATAAAAAATGTGAATACTATACAATCATATCTAATTTCCTTCAGTAACGGCATTCTATTCTAACAATCATTCCTATTCATGCTTCTTTTTTACAAATGACGTCTCTAGTCAAGCAGAGATACGTGTATTATGTATGTGCTCGTTTGCAGCAACTAGTAGTATAATAGTTAATCTCTGTTCTGAGTTTTTTCCTCTATAGGAAGTTTAACATATTGTCGTTGCTGTGGCAACATCAAAATAGGCACTTCAGTGCTGGACGATTTTAAATTGGTGACATGTCCTCCGTCATGTCACCCATTTAAGATACGTATCGTTCGACCAGTAGCCATCGTGTGGTATTGTTAATATCTCGGACTGTCTACTTATCTGTCCATACACCCGAGGAATAAATAAAATTTACACTTAGGTACACCCGTTATCTCTGTAACTTGTTAACGCTTGCATTTTATTCCGTATTCGTCCTTTAACCATTAATCATCTAGAACAAAAATGGCGTCTGGTTAATAATGTGCAGTTTTTTTTTCAACAGTTGCTGCCGCTCGAGATTATTGCTTGAAATATTTTTAGGCGCGGTTTTAAAAGTGGTTAGTGTGTTTGTTTTGTTTTTGGTTTCGGTTTGGAACCGTTTTGTTTTACTGTGTTACCAGGTTGCGAACCTCGAGGTTATTTGCATGAGATGGATGAGTTATGCACGTGCTAATTTTTTAAACGTGTAGCTGAATGATCGATATCTCTTCAGGCAAGTGGACAGAATTTCAAATAGCCTACGTTCAATTAGTTGTTTTTAAAAGGTTGTTTCGGAAATAGGTTCTGTAGACGCTCTTGCACGAGTAATATATTCATGAAATTTTCAATACATTGTGGTCTATGTATTTTCGAAATTGCAACCAATAGGCACCTGCAGTGGCTAATGTAAAAAGCCTCTGCAGATACATATTTAAAAATAGACGATATATGCAAGAATTAAAGTGATATATTGTATATCGTGTCGAGGAGTTAATCAGTTTTAAACAAATAATTCATCTAAAATGGAACTTTGGAACCGATGCAGATTTTAGCTCTATAAACGAAAATTGAACCGATACGTGTACAATTTTTATACAATAGTTTCAATCATTCAATGACAATGGTTATACTAAGAGTGTTGGTTATGTTTCTCACAGACTTGTAGTAAGTTTTGGAAGTAAATGTAGATTAAGAGAGTCTTGGAATAAACTAGTGGTATCAGAAAAAATCCTGAATTTATTATACAAAGATATCACGACATGTGTTATAGAAAACTAAATAAACTTATATGTATTTTTAATGTGTTGTAAATGAAACACTTGAGAATCTGCGTTGGGTTAGTGGGTTGATGTAGACTTTAGTGGAACGTAATGGAACCGAATCGAACGGCAGGTCCAATTGGGCAGGCCAGTGATGACAGGTCATTTTACGAGATACACTTACGGTGCTTGCATCTTGCATCAAATATTATACACTGTGTTTATATTTCACACAATGGACTCTTTTAAACGTTGCCAACCCAGTGGTGTTGGAGACGGTCTGCCGCGCCACATCTCTGCTTGCCGAAGATCAGAGGTCAACTCACCCAGTGGTCAACAAACTGTTACAAATTATCTGAATTCCTTCTCTACTTCTACTTATTAACTATCCGAAACTGGAACTAGGTACACAGTGATATATATGAGTCAACATATTTCTTGGTGGATCTTTGAAATATTACAAACTTTCCACTGATGAAATTGCACAATAATTGTTATAATACCGTGTATCGGCAAAGCTTCTTCCACTTGTAATTTGTGGTCATTTACTGTAAGAACCGTCGAATTTGATTGAGGTACTGAAACCTGATATATAATGCTAATCAAGTTATTTTAATATGGTGTATTTGTTGAATTAGTCAAAATGGCGACTCAGGCATATGTTCATGTAGTTGAAACGTGCAAAATTGTTTTGTTGAAAGAGCGCGGGCAGAAAAAATACTGGTGAAATATTGAGAGCGCGAGGACCACCGTTTGGTATTCGCTTCGATCCAGGTGGAATGCCGTGTCCATTTTATAAAGACTCTCCCACACACAAAGTAAACAACTGGCTTGAAACAAGCGATGTAAAATAACACTCGAGCAGCACAATAGACACAGTGGCGAAAGTAAGTTTCGATAACATTCACGCCATCATGTCTTACTAACAAGTTACTACCGCTAGATGAACAAAATCACTTTTCACCACGAGAGAAGAGAAGCGAGAAGCTCGAATGCGCAAGCGAAGTGTGAGAATACTCGGCCACAAGATTCATCACAGTTTTTACTACGGCACGAATTTTATTTAATGGCTATTTCGAAATATCGAATTGTTCGGGTTTGTAGTGTAAAATTTACCCGGTGTATTCAGATGCCAGTTTTGATGGATCGCGCGTACGTATTGAGAGTGTGCCCTCGTATGTGCACATGCGCATGCGCACACCACACCGCCTCTGCTGCGTTGGAATACGTCCAGTCGCGCGGTCTCCTCATCCATCTTGCTTGCAATTAGTCGACGGAGTTTCACCTCGGGATATTTATTTTTATTAAGTTGTTTATGTTTTATAAGGATACATACATTTCGGACGCGGCCTGTTCCGTTCAAGGAGGCGACTTCCAGTTTGTTTTTCTAGAACATCATTTAAATTTTCAATTTAACATTACAAAATTGAACAAATTACATGTTCGCAATTTTTGGGTCACTGGTTCACATACGAATTTCGGCTAATCGACATGTTTCCAAAATTTAAATATTTACATTTGTTAGGATTTCTTCGAGGCTTTCTTTAAAAAGCTATTGCCGATTTTTAAATTTGAAAATTATATATATATATGTAGACTGAGAAATCCCTTTCTCGACTTGTTGGTAATTTTTTTTTGTTAGTTATTCTATATGTGATAATAGATCGTTGTTATAAAATATCTTTGCTTGACTGTTCGTTGTTAAAATATCTGTGCTTGAGTTGAGTGTTCGTGGTGGTTCCGAACTAGTCTTCGCATCGCGTGTTTCTCGTCGACCGTTGAGCGTATCTCGCGTGACGCGAGGGCGGGCGGCAACTTCAACACCGCCATTTTAAACTTCCCGCCTGGCCGCACCTTACAGCCTAGCGGTGGGCTCCCTAACGAGATCAGGATATATGGGCGGATGGTCCGTGTCACGCCAGGCCCGAGACCGTGGCCCCGGCCTTACAAACACATTCACATTCAACACACCTTATATATGTATATAGTACCTAGTCGTCGCAGTCTGTATCTACCTATGAAGAGGACGACGCGACGCGACGGTGCCTTTTTCATATCTTCCATTCATGATATTGTGATAGAGACGGTGGAATCTTGGATTGTTAGCTGAACTCGTGCGACAATAGAGTGGAGATCTCGTTTTGTTATTATGCTGTCAGAACGGGGCTTCAGTGTATAATAACAGTTATATGCGCCGCGTGTGAAATATGTCTACTCTGGAAAGGCATGCGTGGGTTTTTAGTATTTATGTCCAATGCGACGTGCTTTTTATTGCTTTCCTCTTACAACATACATATTATCTTTTTGTTCTTCTCGCCCCGTTTGCCACATATAACAAGCGGAAATCATCTGGTTCTTCTTCCTAATCGTAAACGTTCAACGCCATTTGTACCATGTAATTGTTTTCCAAGTTTCAATCTGCAACGTCTATTTAACCCTAACGTGCGGCCACTTATCATAACACGACAGAATAGATGATAATAATAATAGAAATAAAACAACAGTATAACAGCAGCTCAGTATCGCGCTATAAATGCCTTGTTCCGATCTAGCATTAACGTGTTTATCGAAGTGATTATGTTAATACATTTATAGAATTAAGAAATGATGTGTCTGTCGCGCGAGGGATGTGTATCCAAGTAGGACGAAGATAACACGAGCCAACTACAAATGGACTGAAGAAAGACGAGTGTCGGTCGGGTGCAGGAAAGAGATAGAAAATGGTGAATAACGATGTGACTGCTTAATCACATTATATGATATGTATTTAATGTATAGGTATGTTTTAATTAAAATTTTGTTGTTCGATCGCGGGGAGCACTGATACTGGGGACACCCACTGACCGAGCGCGCGGTCCGGTCCGCACTATCAAACCGGTAACAAGAAGTGGTTCTTCGTTGAATTTATTCTGGTGTGTCTTTAGTAGATTTTTTCCTATCGTTATAGTTGTGACTGTGTGCGAGCGTGTGTGCATCCTTCGGCGGCGTCGACCGAGCAGAGCCAATAAACACTATTCCGGTTTCGTAGTCGCCAACGTCCTCTTCTTCTTTCATCATCTTGTAGTGTTTGTTCTTGTCGCCGCTCGAGTTGGACCTGGCTTGCTGGTCGCTGGTCGCTGCTCATTTCGTTTGCCGTAATGGCTCCTTCGCGTTCATATTTTATGCAGAGCCGTTGCGCAGAAGTGTTCCGAAAAAATTTGCAAAAAATCCTTATCGTTTATGGATCCAATAAATCTTTCGCTTATAGTAGCCGAGGTGCTGTTTATAGATGTCATTTCTTATAAATTATTTTTACGTTATTGTTAGTTTTTGTTTATGTTTTTGATGGTGATAACTTTGTGGTGTCGTTTATTGCTTTTGCGATATACAACAGTCACAGACTCGCATATAAACTTCAATGGTTGTGTAACGAAAACACCGTATTTGTTTTTAAATAAATATTCATTTGGGTTGTTGCATTTTTCATGTAATTTTTTGTTGGAATAAAAGATTTTTCGTTGTTATTTTATCACTTATTATTCATTTAAATCGTTGCATATTTGGTTTCTTTTTTTGCCAGTAAACGATTTTTTGTTTTTATTATGTCAATATTTTATGGTTAAAATTTATGTTCAGCGAAATCATTAAAATCGGATGCGTGAAATAATTCACACCATTGCACCAAATGATTGGGATTTAATTCTGGATTGGTTAAATTGGCATTATTTATGTTGTTTCGCCAGCATGTTTATTGATATAATCCACAATTTAATGTGCATAAATCAGTGTAAACATTATTAAAGTATTAACAGGCTTCCCAGCTCTAATGTTTAGTGTCGTTTGTTCATACGGCGTATGCTTTATTGTCCAGACAGACCGGTTTCATCTCAATGTATGATTATAAACAAATATACAAATCTGAAAAATAATAAAATTAAAATTTTCGTCGACAAATTTTAGAATTCTTGTCATTTACATATTTGATTACGGTATCGAGGATTAGGATTTAAGAACCCAAGCAATGCAGAAGAAATATTACATTCGCATACGTAAACTTAGCGTAATCCTACACCGTTTAGTTGTATTTTCACTCTTGAGAAATACATTTTAAATTTTTTAATTAAAATACTTGTTTACCAGTTCAAATTTTTACCATTTCCCAAATGAGAGTGTGTAATATTTTAATGTTAAGGTAATTGGCTGATCCGCGTGCAGGTAGAAAAATATTCGCGTGCAAAAAATAAAATAAACATTCAAACGAGTAATAATTAATTTAAATCAGTTTGCGTTTTTGTCACACACCCTGTCCATTTTGACAATTTATTCGCGAAAACGAAATCAAACGGACCCGATTCAGTGTTCACATTCCTCATGGTCTATCTTCGTCCTATCGAAAATTCTTCGACCAACATAAATCCAAGTCCGTACGCGTCCGTGCTCCAACACAGAAAAATTGTTGAACCAAAAACAAGTGAGAACGATTGGAACTTGTTTTAATTTTGTTTCATTCTTTTTTGATTTCGACAATTGAAAACGAACAGCTTTCGGGACAGGGTCTTGTGTGTCGGAAAATAATTGGACTTGGAAAAAAATATCCAACGCGGTGTCTAGTTGGTCTTCTGCGACGTGCTGATCTAGAATTCCAAACTGACAGCGCCTCTGTTACGTATTGGTCGGTATTCGAACTACTTCTTCAACTATTTCAAGGATATCGGTTGACTATTTGAAGTGATGTTTTCCCCAACAACCGACTAAGCAAATAGATGATATTGTTCACAAATTAAATGCCTGCTTTTAAGGACATACCTTCTTTTGTAGATGTTCGAGCAACATCGTACAGTAGGTTCAAAAAGCTATACAATTCGATTGGGTGTCTGTAACATTCTTAGAATTAAAATATTAGCCCAAACATATGATTCATGTCTCTCTGAAGAATTTGGTTTAAATACTTCGATGTGCGTCGTCTGCTAATAAGGCGAAATATTTAATGAGTATTTGGTACTTTATACTACCTAGAAAATTAATAAATACATTCAAAAAATAATCTTTTATATAGGTACCTATATAAAATTTACAATTATCAGCTTTGTTCGTTTATCCTGTACTGACTGTTCAGTTCATGATTTGCCTCGCTTCCACTTATAATGAGGATAATGGACAGATTATGAACTGAACAAGAAATGCAGGTCCAACGAACAAACCTATTGAATAATCGTTTGTGTAAATTTCTAAACAATAATAGATAAAATACAAATGTATTCGTTACTAACCGAAATAAAAGTTAAATAAACGTTAGCCTTAAGTGACACACATCTTGGGTGGCTCGTGTCCCAAAAGTTCGAAAGCTATTAATATATTCCTTGACGTATATCTTAAATTTAGTACATTGTAATAAATATTTCTTTTAATTAATTACATAGTTTCAACCAAATTCTTAGTAAATCATGCAAGGTGCCATGATTTATTTCACATGGGAGTAATAAATATTTGTTATTACGTTATTAAAATATTATGAATCGAACAGTTATGTTGATGTATATGCGTAGAATTTACAATTATTCTGGTGGTTGTTATTGCTTATATTTTAAGGAAATAATTTTGTTGAATTCATTTTATCTTGTTATAATAAATAAAGGCGTACTATTTGTTTTATTAACTTCTGTATAAGACTACCAAACAAGTGAAGTTAACTACATTAATTTAAAAATATTTTTATGGGAAACAGTAAAATTGCTCGCATATTTAGCTCTATTTACAAGAAATACTATGACTATCAACTTCTTAATTCGATTTCTTAGAATTTGAAAATAACAGCTGGTAGATATATTGTCACAAACTTATATATAACCGGAATCCTTTAATTATAAATTTCCTTGAACACACATTAAGTTACCTATGAATTTCAATGATTATACTTTAGGATATTATAATATATTATATACCAACGGTGTTGCTTTGCGAAGAGAAACATAGGTTATTATTGTATGTTTACTAACAATTTGCCATGTCAACTTAACCGTACTTTTATTACAAATTTAGGGGTATTTAGATTTTCATAGATGGCAGCGTTGAGTATTGTTCAACTAATTTTAATTTGAAACGCCAGTATTAAAACGGTACAATTGTTTATGATTTGCAATTTATATTCGTGATTACTAATTGGATTGCTGTGAATACGATTTTAATTGGTCCTACAAAGTAGCAAGTCAGACAACCATTTATAAATTAACACTGTTCTTACAAATTTATAGTGAGAGACTTCAGGTAACTTTCAATATTCGACTGCAACGTAACATTGTGCGTTAACATATTTTCTACAATCTAACAATGCGTACCTTATACGAAAAATAATTTCAATGGAACAAGCATGTCTGAACAAGAATCCCGCAAGGATGTACAGAACAACACCATATGTCCTGGGCAATTGGCTATCACACAAATGCAGCATGCAGCTACTGAGAGCACATGCGTACATTTGTGCTGGAATATTTTGCACTATGCACAGCACGAAGAGGATAAGATTACAAACTGATAATCTGTCCAATACCGCGGGTGGGTGTAACGTCTTTCCACTAATGTTGACTATAAACGGAAATACAATTAATTTGCTTCTCCCCGGAGATATTTTGATAATACGAACGAGTAATAATTCCTTATTAAACGTGGAATAACACCAGGTAGGTGTGTACTTTTAATTGAATGGTACATATGTATCTTTTATAGATATGATATATTATATCATACTGTAAGTACAGTTGCAATTACTGCTAGGATAGGAATTCAGTTTCAAAAGGATTACAACATTTAATTGGTCTGTATTTTTTCCATTTTGACATTTATAGCTAATAATGAATCATGTTTGGTAAGATTTTAACTAGTGCTTTACTAAGGTTGTATCATATTGCATGAGAAAATCTACATTACGATATGAACGACTAGTGACTCAAAAGAATTAATAATATAACAAGAAATAATTAACAATAAATAATGCGATAAATAAATATTGTTCATAATAAAAATTACACAACTCGTTATGCTTTTTGAAGATTCACATAATATATATTTATTGACATTTGATTATTCTGACGATCTGAGGCTTAACCTTTTATTTTTACGTAGGGCAGATTTCTCTATTAGAAATTTACTAATGCAATTGTGTAGTCTTTTATTTTTAATATGGAATATTTGATATAATATATACCGTTCTTATCTGTCGCCGTGGCATGGTGGTTAAGACTCTCGTCCCAAACCCTAGAGGTCGTGAGTTCGATTCTCGTCTATGCCAATTTGCATTAAAAAAATGCATTCTACACATTCACACATTGTCACATACAAACATATACATCTGAGTGCTTATATATATATATATATATATATATATATATATATATATATATATATATATATATATATATATATATATATATATAATATTTTTTATAACAAAAAAAATTCAACATACGTCAATCTGTAAAGTGTTTGTTCCTGTTGTAATAAGAGCAAATAAATTTGAATATATCAAAGCACACTTGACGGAAACAGTTTTTTGGATGTTGATCCAACTTATGATGTTGGGCAATTGGCAACTAACGTTTTAACCTTGGCTTGGTCGAACAACTGCTATCTTCAAACAAACGCCTATCGATAAATTTTAAGCAAACAGTTTTTAATTCCAACATGGTGTATGTGTTTAAAGAAACCTCGAACAGGAAGAGAAGAGAAAACGTTTGTAAGTTATGTTTCGATCGTAACCAGTAGCAACGAACTCGTAAACATTTCCACTTGTCCACCATCCGCGCATTGCGTTGCGTTCATATACATTTATGTGAAATGAACTTGAAGATTACTATTGAGTAACGTTAATTTTATTTTTATTATTTACGATTGGCATTAATGAGAGAAACATCCCAAATATAATTTGTTATCTTGTTAATATACTCTCCGCCAGGCGTCTTAAATCTTTCCAAGCTGTTTAGAATATTATAAATGGAATTGAAACTATATATATACACACAGGTGAAAATATTTGTCGTGTTGTTGAGCCGATGAAATATACGGGCTTTGATTAGTTACGAGTTTTTTCTCATGAATATCAAATTATTATATATAGTATGGACCATTAACTATCTGTGTAATTATTCGTTAATGCGACGTGCATTTAATTAGATTTCAATTGGCTCATATTTATTTTCTTATACGATTGAATAAACAAGTATTGTAATCATGAAAATTTTCGCACTCAATATTTTAACGAATATACACCAAATTTGTACCCTCTACTCCTCTGAAGGTACCGAAGCGATTTGAACGAAATTTGCTACACATATAATTTGGCATTCCATGTGAATCCGCTCGCAGTTTAAAGCAAATCGTCCATATACGTCCCGAGTCATAAGGCCCAAAAATTTAAAGCCCCCCTTAATACTGCCCTTATTAACACACAAAAATTCTAAGATATTCTATGTCTGCAAGATTTTTTCATATTGGTAACCCAAAGGCCATAAAAAATATTAAAAATTATAATTTTGAATTTTCAAAATAACTATATCTATAACATTTGGAAATTAAACAAGAGAAAGTAAAATAAGCAAAGTTACATTTACGTTTTCCGGGCTACTATATATGTATTTATATGTTTAGGAAATTTTTAAACTATTCATATATTTAAGTGATAAAAGTAATATTATAAATCATTATTTTGCTTTATTGTGTTTTGTCGAGATTTCAATACTTATATCACAATTTCTTGGAAACCAAGAACAAGAATGTATGTTCTATAATATTATTCATAGTTTCTAAAACAGCGTTAACCGTCAATTTCTTTTCTATCAGCACTCGTACAGGATAATTATTATTGATAAGCAAACAATAAATAACATGAATTGTATTAATTAATCAATTTATATTCGCATTCGACAAGTAAAAGCTCGTTCTGACATACTGTCAACCTAAGTGCATAGACATTGGAGAGAACTCTAAAAGCTACATAATTCCAATTCTCGAACCTCTCGCGTCTAATATCGCTTTTCTAAACACAAATCCTTCTTTAATCTTCAACCAGATGCGTCCGGTCTGTCCGTCACCTACTTGATTGACATGTAAATTTATGTATTAGAAAATCAAATTATGAACGTGAATGTATATCGTTTGGTCTCTTTTCTATTCATGCTCGATATATATTATAGTTGTCTCGCTTGTGGGTGTTCAGTCGGGGAGGACTCTAAGCTGCCGTCGTTTGATGGGACGTAAAGTCGACAGGCGTACAATGGTTGAACTATCGTGGCAGCACTGGCGGCGGCGACGGACCAAATGAACGAGCGTTACTGATCGAATGCACTCGTTATGTCGCACAGATGTCGTGCGTGTGCCTTCTAGAAGTTGACGCGATGGATGTTGATGTTTGTGCATTTGATGAAGGTTTCAAAAGATTGGTGATCTGTCCCTTCAGTTACACTACAAAATAAACGTTGGTAATAGATTCAATTATTTTGTATTAGATTACTCTTACATTGAACGTTGCACTCGGCACTAAATATTACATAACATAAGCGTGCAAAACCTTAAAGACTGTCTGCTTCTAAGAATAAGGATAAAAATACAGAATCAAACAAGTATGTAATCATTGTTATTACAAAATGTCCATATTAATTTGTATATTACAGCCTAATATATTTTCTTTAATTGAAGCAATGCGCTTATCATTACATTATAGGAAATGCAGTGTCTAGAACTGTCACAATATTTACACCATTTTTAACAAGAATAGTTTTGTGGATCAGTTGATATACAGCGTCAGTGCTCCCGCCATCGGTAATGTGGAAATATAGAATATGTGTTCCTTTTTTGTAGATTAAAGTCCCAGTTCTTGCGAACATTGTACTCCAGATCTAGGAGACAACCAAATAATGAATATATTAATGGTGAGACCGTGAAGTGTCGGATCCTGACAAGCGGTGCTGCCGCCGTCGAGGGAAATAGCAATTAAAAATGCTTTTTGACGTGTGACTTTTAACGGGTCTCTGATACATCTGACAGCTAGCGGCCTCGTACACCATCAGACACCAACTCGGAACTCCACGACTACGTTTATATTTACCTATTCTCACTCTGGTCTTCGTGCGTTCTCTTCTTGGCTTTGCTGGGGCTCTTGTGAACGCCATCAGGCGAAATGATTGGATTATTTCTTTCTGTATTTATTTCTTCACGTTTTTTCGTCCTTTTATAGAACGCCGGTTGGTTGGCTAGTCGCTCTCAAGACTATGAACGTCCGGTTTTGCTATGAATTTGACGTTTTTCAAGTGTCATTACAGTGTTTAACAGGGTATGAATAAAGACTTGCTCTTACGTAAAAGTTTCCTAATTACTTTCTTAATTAAGACGTTCATTCGGTCGTACTGGGATTAGAATTTTTTTGGAATATTTAATTCTCTACTTTTTCATGTCATATCTCTTGGTGCACGTAATTATAAACGGTCAACTAGAACGCTATAATATCAGATTCAAGGTATCCATATAATACCTTGGTCTTTCTTTTAAAAATCGAACTCAGTTAAATAATGTTTATTCGTGTTAAAGATGGTTTGAACTTACTTGTAGATTTGTTGTAGTGGCAAGCTTAACGATAATCATTCCAATAATACTAATAATATTATCATATAAATACATACCTACAAGAAAGAACTAGTACTTTTGTATTGGTAGATATTTTTGTTAATTGATTTGTTTTTTCTCGGACGAACTTTACAAGGAAGTATTGTAATCCTGCATATTTTATATATCCTTTTTGTGCATCCTTGATTAGAGATATTGACTTTCGGCTGTGTGTGGCTTTCAGGAATGTAGGGTACGTTCATCACAAACCAACAATTATCGCATGATGATAGAACATGGAAATATACAATTTTGTGGTACATTGAGTATCATTGCAGCAGCTAAGCACCGTGCATATCAAAATTTACATTTGCTTTGCATGCGATATTTCTGAATTCCATAGTACTGTTGGTATGTGTGTATAGCGCATAGACGCTGCGTGCCTCTTGTTCATACAACTACGGTTTATTATCTGCAAACAGATACATGACAATTGTGTCAATTGTGATTTAGATTTACCGCATGTAACACGTTCTTGTACTTCTATTATTAAGTGACAATAAATAGTTACAATTCACTGTTCATGCCGTTCGGCAAACACATGCTTTCTAGATCATTTATTACAAATATGACAAGCGAAACTTACGTTTATGGATAAGGCAAAAAGCAGTTGATTAGTTAAGAGCAATATGTACACACATAAGAACGAATATACTTCAGGGAGACATTTTATGTTGACGTTGTACAACACTTCTTGAAACTAAGACTAAGTATAAGAAACTTCTGGGAGAGATAATGTTTACAAAGGCTTTTTAACTCGTACGCATTGTGTATGGTTGCACATCTCAGAATTCTAAAACGAATTTACATATCGGATGTCATGAGACATAAGCACAAATATTCGGGGATAGTCTCGTGCGAGCCAACTTATAGTGTCATATGCGGTCACAAACTTGGGTTATACGACTAACCGTACGAGCGACATTTACATACGTCCAAGTATATGAGTTTACACATTTTCGAAATTAGGAATACCAGAAACGCAGTATCTATTTTGTTGTTTCTAGAATGTAATAGGCACACGACCTTGCACTATAGCTCATTGATATATACTGTGTGAAAAACGTAATCAATTTGTTTTTTAACGATCGTGAATCACAAATCAATTACTTTGAAAAAACCAATTTTTAAAAATTATCGCAAGATGAGATAGAAGAATCAGCTACATACACTATTGCTTGTTTATAAGAAAATAGAATTTGATAAATTAATTTAACAAACTAGAACCACGAAGAAGGTGAATAATTCCCATTTCTCTTCAATCATTGTATTTTATAATTCATTTCGAATAATAAACAAGAATAAAAGAAAAGACAACGGAAAAACAAATGAGTAACGAATTGTTTAGTTTGACGGAAGCGGGTGAACCATATACGTCCAGATGGACACGAACTGATTGGATCAACACTTGTACTAACTCCAAAAGATCGAGAGAGTGCAACAGATGCAACTCCTCTCCGTCCGACTAGATAGAGATCAGAGCGCGCAAGATATTAATTACTGCTCTTATTGATACTGATTTGCTATTCACGGACGATATGAACCGTTATGCCGGCCATAGCCGGAGTAGAATGAAGCTCACACTGCACCAGAACAAGTAGTTGTGCAGCTATAGAGTATTCAATCATATTTTTGTGCAAACGGCCATTACAAATTTATAAGTATGAACATTTCGTTTGGGAGTCGCGTTGTTATTTTGGTTCAACGTTATGTGTCCTACAAGAAATAGGTTGTTTCATGTAAAGTAGATCTGGTACAAGTTAATCGTGGTGTTAAAACTTACTTGGAAAATGATATTTCAATTAGAAGTGCTTGTTTACTCGTGTAATTTCTTAAGTATTTCGAAAATGACACAAAAAGACAAACTAGTTTTTTATTTTTGTAGCCATATTTAGGTTTAATACTAATAGCGCCTTAATCGAAAATAGAATGACCTATCATTTCTAACAGTTAGGAAATGATCGCGATACTAATTCTTATTTAAGCTCTTGCATCTACAAGAAAGTGCCTGATGTCATTAATTTCTGAATATAATATGGTTACCATGTAACTAAGAGGTAATTAATTATATTCCCCTATAGTAAACCGTTAATATGTCAAAAATTTTGAAAAACAAAATTATGTTTATGAATAAGATTAATCACGCACATCCACAAAGCTATAGTGGAATAGACGATAGTGGTGGCAGTGAACAAGACACAGCAAGAGGCTCATACGGCTTCAAGATGATAAACATCCATTTGGTAACATTCGACAACCAAATAAACACGAATGTTATATAGCTGCCGTGGTACTATGATACCTCGCGGGTCATTGATCACCATCTATATGGGTCATTGTTGACTACGTGTCTGGTTTCATCCACCGTCCCAAACCAAACGCAACCAAATAAAAATATTAATGTAATTATTTATTATATCAGTTTGGATACGTTTCATAATAAGTTAATACGGTACCTCTTTTTGCCGCTAATACAAGTAGCTTTAGAGCTATTTGATTTAAAATAGCTAATTTGAAACTCTTATTATATGTGTCTAGTACCTATAGTTGTGATTATGCCACACAATTTAAACTTACAAGCCATCGACATACATTCAAGTATAAGTTATACAGATATTCGGAACAGACTCACAATCGAATATTATATCTACTATGCAATGTACGGTGCGATCAATTAATAATATTGGGAAGAGAAAACTGCAAGATATGACTGGAGAAATAATACCGTTTAATATCTTGCATGAAAAATATATAAATTCATATTAATTTTTATTATTATTTTCTTATCCAGTATGAGAACTAATACAACACACAAAACTCACGATTTTTTTCCGCTTGACAATAAACTTAAATATCGATCATTTATTGTTACTGTAATTAAACTTCCGTTGTTCGTATGTTTAAACAAACAAAAAGTTGTCCAGGAATCTGTGACCATTGATTCGGACCACACGTGTTCTCTTAACTCTTTATAGGCATTTGCACGTTCGCTTTTTTGACTCTTAAAATTTTATTATATTCAAGACGTGATCGTTATTACACAACACACTTGAAAATAATTCTTTCGTCTCAGGCTTGATCCTTGTTTCTTTTTGTTTCCTTTGTCATTTCTGACAAAAATATACGCGCCATAAACCTGTCACATAAAATCAGCTTCACTGAAACCGTGAACTAATATTATTCGTAATAATATTCCTATTTGTCATAACAACGATTTCGTCTTAATATATTATACGTTAAACGGTTTGCAATTTTATTCTTTTTAGTGGTATTTTTAGCTCGCCGTACAAAGCTAATGCAATCGGTCGTGTCTTTATATCAAACGCGGATCAAAAAATTTCCTTAACAAAATGTTAATCCAAATATATAAATAACTCATATGCTTCGATGTTAGTCGTTGTTCGCTAGTAAGACCAAATGTGTGTCCTGTACTCCGCTGAAGGTAGCTGAGCGATTAAAAAAATAACAGTTGCACACAATTGCTGTTAAATGTCATACAGACATAATAGTTATCGGAGTATAGGTATAAAACGAATGTTCATTTTCAAATACAAATAAGATGATATTTCTTGAATATAATCCTGTTGCATGTATACGACATATCGAATCAATTGCAATACAAATCGTAGGTCTATTAAATAAATAAATAGGTAGAACTATCTGTTTACATAGCGTTTTAATATCGAGGGTGACTGGTATAATATTTACTTTTTGCAAGGTATTCATAAAATCACAAAATAATTGGTTAGTTAGTGCACGTTACATGCAACCCAATAATTTCTTATTTCATTTGCATGCAGTTTAACTACGTTGTCAGTTTAGCATTTTATATTTAGTAAAGAATAATCCTGGTGCAAGGCTGAATTCTAAAATATTATATCTTGAGTTAAATGGAATTTTTTACCTTGGTCTACAGTAGGTTATACGGCTCGATCGTGCTATTGTAACAATTTTGAAATTTAATATATTCTCAGTAGTGAGTGAACCACCAGTGACAATGCTAGTGTATCTAGCTAATACGTAAGCAGACGTATATGTATACATATGATTGCCTAAGTTGGAGTATTTATTTAGAAATATGTACGTATATTTACCGAGACAATTTGTGTGTGCGTGTGTGTGTCAGGCCAGCCGACCCTGATCAGTTGGGATTCCGTTGATTATGAGACAGATGGTGTAAGTCGTTTTGAATTACTAAATTTCATTTCCAACTGGATTGGCTAGAAGGCGACATATCTCAGTTTTTATTCTTCTGCCAGTGTGGAGTTCGCTGGGAAAAATATCTGATAAAGTTGTACGCATATTATAATCTTGATTATGTAAATGCGTGATTGGCATAATCTTTGATTTAAATCAACGGAGATTGTTGGCGATATTCAACCGGATTTATTTTTGCATCTTTCATAATCTAACTTTTCGTCTTGTTCTGTTCTTTTTAGGTTGAAGCAACATTCGTTTTATTTTCATTTTCAAGTTAAGTTTAATGCAGCTTATTAACAGTTTGTTTTAATATAAATCGTTATCAGTATACACCGCCCAGGTACTTGTATTATATTAATATTAATTGTAAAAATGCCGTATGTTATGCAAAATCTTATCCGTAAGGTTTTTAGTTACATTTTTAGGTTATGTTACTCGTTAAGCTCAAATTAGGGTTTCCTTTCACGAAATAATAGCACTATGACCAGTTAAATGTATTATTATAAATTTCTAACTAAACCCTTTAGGATTACAATGTTTCGATGCTTTTTAAAGTTTTTAATTAAAGAAACTTTTACTCGTGGAAATGATGAAAATTATATATGACATTTATAATTTCGCCGGCTGATTGGATCATTTCCAGTCATTTTAGACACGTTAGTTTATTTATATTAATGTAGGTCATTACGTAGTTAAGCGAATTATTCTTATTATTGAAAGAGCCTTACTGGTCTTATTACGGAATTTCTTAATAAAAACTAGCAGTATTAGTAAAACTAAATAAGACATAAATAGAATGTTAAGTCTTCTCACTAAATGTACACAGAACTATAAGGAATATACCAAATAAAATAAATAACCAACACGGTAATATTGAGTCTATAAAAATGTGTACTTTTTGAAATGTTTGTCTTGATGCGTTTAAACATGTCAATGTTATATTTATGAAAATATGTAATTTTCCCACGCGCCGGCCCCGGTATTACCACATATAATATTCATTAAATAATTTAGAATATTTTGGAAAATTAAGCATTTATATTGTTTTAAGAAACATGTTTTTAAATAAATGCTTAACATTTTTACACTTAATGCTTTACGATTTCTAAAATGATAACGATCTTTTTGGTAGTATGTTTTCTTAGCGGTGAGAAAAAAAAAATTATAATAGATCTTTATATATTTCGAATATAATCGTACGTCATTGTGAAATAATTTCGTGTATCTACAAAGGTAGTTATTTGCTACCAGCAATGTATTTTTTCAACGACACACATACCAGAAAACATGATCGGTGATAGTGATTCCATCTGTTGATCATTTTATAAGCATTTATAAGCTGTCAGTACGACTTGTATTGGCATTTGAACCAACAAATACCAATCGTACAATACCGGCATCTCATTTCACGTCCATATTTAATAAATACTAATTAATATTTATATATAACTTACATCCTCGTTAATGTATACAAATCAGCATTTAATTTAAACAATGATAAGAATCAAGATAGAAAGGAGGTACCTATAAGACTTTCGTAAAAAAAAAAATGAATTATTGAATTTATTTATTTAAATTAGAGAATCTGATGTTCTGCAATGATGATGTCACCTTTATTTAAATTTAGCAGGAGTAGTAGGAAATTGTAAAATAAGAAAGTTGGAGTAGTCCTCACTTGACTTTCTTAAACTAACACATGCACTGAGAAAAAGGATTTAAATGTACAGGATGTAAAGGATTTAAATGTAACTTATTAATATAAATGCAATTTGCGGATGATGTTGAGGGTAGCGCAAAATTTTATATACAACTGTTTTGAAAATTTATATAGATATATATTTTATAAATCCTTTCATAAAAACTTTTATCACCCTAGTAAATCTGAAAAATGCAAATACATGATATACACGATATAGTACTATAAAAGTTTGGTTAGAAATAAATTCGATATTGCCAGAGGTAAAGTTTTCTGCTAAAGCACCTAAAATACTTATCACATGCTTAACAAAATAAAATTATATAGCTAAACATTTCCCATACCTATAGTCCGAGGAACTCGATAAGAATCACTATAAACTACACCTGTTAAAACAAATTACTAAACATAGACATTACATAATTCGCTGACTGGCTAGCAAAATCACTCCACCAATTTTGAGGCCCGTTAAACTCAGATAAACTCAACAATCTAGATTAGATCTCCTATAAAAAAGCCAAGCGTAATAAAAATACAAGCTTAGAGTAGACCATATTTTTAATTAAAATACTATTATTTTGTTGATATGCGTTCCAATGTGAACAATAAATTAGGTTTGAAATACCGGTATACTATCGTGGAGCGTAAAACGTAACGTACATTATTAGCTCGTCGTACGATAGTACTAGACAGCAGGGTTTGGTCGTGTAAAAAGCTCAGGGCCAAAAAATTTCCTTGATCATAAGTTCTTGTCTCGTCGCCCTGAATCCAAAAATATATATAATTCATACTAGGATGTATGTATCTCATTCGATCGCTTTCTCGGTCGGTAAAATCTAACATTGTGAACGCAACTTCTGTGAAGGTACCACAAACACATACAAACAGAGAGTCATGCCAAAACCCCATATATTTAACCCTCAACCGTCTTACTCAAGTCAAGTAGTCAACTTCATACGTAAGCGTTAAGGTTACGTATGAGGGGTCTTCCGTGTGCGACACTCAGCCCACTCTGACCGTCATTGGGACCACCAACTTGCGCGTACGTAGTTGGCGATGTATGATATATTAATTTTGTGAATGGCCCTTATCAAGAAAACCATTTTATATACTTATAACGGCATAATGACCACGAACCTATTGTGATCTAAATGTAATCATTGGAATAATATTTATGTTAATAACATTATGACATTTCATCTTCAAATACAAATGCAAACATAATAACGTGAATACACTTGGGGCGATGCTGTTCTGTTCAGGTCTGTATACATGCATTTTACGATAAGCTGAACACAACTAGGTGAACCTACCTACATTCACCAACAACAACAGCGAACTATTCAGATGTAGATTTTGCAATAATTACAGTGCAGTTAGTATCCCGGGTGGTTTCGTTCGTGAAATCGCCACGGTTGTGAAACGCAGCTCTATACAAACAAACTTCTGACTGACAACCCATGTTTTAACGTGAATCACAGTGAACTTGGTCGACGAATAAACACCGTGACTCAATCAATTACCGGTGAATCAGGAGACGTTCTTCGTATGTTTAGTGCGCGTTTACATGTGTATCGTAAAACGAATTCAATCAATTTGGCTACTTTTGTTTCTAAGCCTGTCTTACGCTTGTTTGATACGGTCCAATATTTTATCACATACGTATTTAATTGAATATTTATTCTATAAATATTGTTCTAAAGTTACAAGAACTTTTTTTTCTAAATATATGTATGTTGTAGTTCTCGTTATAACACTAGTGTTTTAATGATCTTACATTAAAGCATTAGTGCCGTTATGAGTTGATTATGCTACAAGTGTTTTGTGACTTAATGAGTGGAAACAACTACCAGACAACAACCAGGCTCATATAACAAATTAATAAAAAAATAATATTGAAAATTATGTAAGTATTTTTCAATATATATTTTTTTATTATTAATTTGTCATGAACTACTTTTTTCAAAACTTTCCTTTGTGATGTATTTTACATTATGGCATTGAAAAACGATATTGGAAAAATAAATTACCTGTTAATAACTAAATATACTTCATTTACACTTTGGGCAAAGAAGTTATTAAATAATAATTATGACAATATTATACGTGGTTATTAAAAAATACCAAGTAATTATACTACTAGCTACTGTGTTTGGTAAAAAAAGGTAAACGCATAAAACAACATTAAATAATTTACGGAAATCATTAAATTTAATCAAACTGTCAACGTGCTTGTCTGACAGCAGCTCAAAAATGAAACAAGCCCACTATATCTGTACACCCATATTAAGTGTAATTAAAAATAAATTGTTACCTTTCCACGTAAGTAGAGTTCCACTAGCCACACACGCATGCCCTCACGCACGCCATTATTTATCTATGTACGCATGCGTGAAATAATCGTCGCCACTGCAATAACGCGAATGAAATTGACATGAAAATATTATTATTTGTATAACGATTTGGAGGCAGATGAGATTTATAAAGACATCATCTGTTAGGCAGAAAAATTCCTTCCTGACGACTATACTATGGATTAAGCGTATGATTTTCAGAAACATTAAATACTAAAGGAATAAAGAAAAATAATACTATATTATCCTCGTGCATTGAGAAAAAATAAAAAGAGACTCCCATTACAAAGAAGCACACTGTCTTAATGACAAAATAATTTCCTTACTAAAGTTTCGCATTGCAACTTTACATATTTGATTTTATTACAATTTTATTTCCGCTAATATTAGCACTTAGAAATAAGAAACTGTAAACGTAAAGTATGAGTAGTAAACTGTTGTATTTATATGCATAAATAATCATGACATATTGAGAGTTTTCATCACTTGTTATATTGCGTATTTTAAATTTATTATGGTTACGGAATTGCCTCTAACAAAATATCTAAAAAATAAATGTTGAACTGTATGTATGTACCTATTTATTTGTTTCTTTCATCTATATTGCTCTAGTAGTATATTTACAAATTAATGAATGGATCATTGTTTCACATGACAAACTGCTATCCGTAGGTATAGAATATAAATATATAGATAATTAATAAGTTCTGTAAATTAATTGTTGTTCATAATAATAATCGATTCATGTCTACCGTTAAGGAACAAAGCTCACTATATAGGAGAGAATAATTAACAAACGTGTCGCTGCATTAGTTTAGTTGTCGAATATTTCTCACAGAAACTACTGGTTGCCATAGCGACGCGTACAAATGGGTTCCTATTAAAAGGCTTTCCCTATTTTAAACGATTTCCCAATCAAAACTAATGTCCGCAGGCAGTGTGGTCCCGTTCTGGTCATTGAAATATTTAAATTGCTCGTTAAATTGTCCATTTTAGATATTAATCAAAATTAGAACAAGAATATCGAAACTGATCCTTATCTCATTGATCTTAGTTTTAGTTTGTCTCCGCTTCTGGTTTCACTATAGCTATACTCTATTCCACAACTATCAAATATGTGTCCCATAGATATAGAAAAGTGCCATGGTTTTATCTTCAACGAGTTTTGAACAAGCACACAAAATCGAGTGTACCGATTTATTTGTGGAACAAAGTATAGCAATCGCATTGTTCTTTTAGCTGGGAAGGAGCGACAGATGTTTGTTGTTCTTTGAAATTTTCGATATCGTAGCTAGATTGTCATTGATTGCTAAGATATTTTTGGTATTCCGTGTCACCTTATGAAACTAGCGGGCACCCGAACCCAAATCGAGACTATCTCAAGACTCGGTTTTCGTTCGAATACCAAATGCCATAAATGTTTGTTTTGTTTTGTTCGTCTTGTTAGTGGAAAAATTCCGTCATGCGTTAAGATCATATACGGCTGATATAGAACTTCCAAACTGAAGGGTTCAGAATGCTTCTACCGATATATATATATATAGGTACATTTTCTTTTATCTTTTTTCTTATTTACAAGGTAGGTTTTTGGATTAGAAATATCTGATGCAAGACTAGAGGTTTATAGACTTTTAATGCATATTACGTAAGCGATTTCACTGATCAGTTAAGGCATGATCCGTTTGACGTCATTAATTATTTTTTTATGGTACACTAATAAACTATAACATTTAATTTTATTACACTATTAAGTTCATTTTTTATACAATCTTTTTTGTGTGTGCAGAAATCTGTACCTACTTATCTATATAAAAAATATTTAGTTTTTATATTACTCAAGCATAAATATCTGGTAAAATGTATTCCGACATAAGTACGGTATATTCAAGTGGAGCTAGAGAAAATTTTAATCTACCATGTAAATTTTTCGTCCATTGAAAATGTACTAAGATAATTTAAAGAAGCTTTTATTGTTATTAATATAATAATTATATCTTTTTTAATAAAAACTATGTGAATTTCAAAATTAAATTTTTGCCTTCTTAATTGATTTTAGTGCCATCTCATGACACGTCCCCTATAACGTCCGAGGATGACTGCACATTTCTTTGCATTTATAATATTTCGTACGTTTTTTGTATTATGTCGTTGCTATAAAAACGGTATTACACCGCATATAAAACCGTCTTTTTGTATTAAAACTGATTTAAGATATCAATGGAATGACTTGAAAGATCCATAGACTCGCAGTTTTTCTTTAATTCTCGCTTGAATACCGATAATTTACGCTTATAATATTGCTTATAATTTGATGCTTTTTGCATCGATTAAGATATACAAAGATGTTGTAAAACTGTACTGTAGTTCGTTTTACGTATTGTTAATTATTGAAAATATAGCTGGAGTGACCGTATATATATATATTTTTAATATTGCTATATATTGATTTAAATTGATTGCTATAAAACAATGTCAATGTATATTGATTTAGAGCGATCATAGACATATACACTGATTGGTCGGAGTTTTCTTATGAAATTAGTATTAAATACTTTGAAAAGAAGTTTCAAACCAATATATGCAATCGATGTATGTAGTTGGTATAACACGACACGAGCAGCATATGCAGCAGCATCATCAGTAGGTACACCGAGAAGAAAGGAGAATGCTCTAATTACCGAGGCGTGCCACCCACCGTCAGACAAATGGAATGACACCGTGGTTTTCACACCGCGAACCAGCCGACTGAGCCGCCGCCGCGCGCGCCATACTGCCAGCGCCTCACCACGTCCGATAATGGAATTAATTACGGTGATGATGGTCCCGTTCGATAGAAACACCCACGCTACTTCTTCTTCTAAGCCATAGTACTTTTAAAACAAAGCCTCAAACTGTGCCTGCATCACAGAACCCATAAAGAAAAGCACACGACGATTCGATTTTAATTAATTATATTCGTCTAATCGGTTAATTAATCTCCGAAACTGACAAAACTAGTTTCGATTTATGCGAGGTTTAATGAAATATATGGTGTGAATTTGATGCAGGGCTTCTGCTTTCGTAAAATGAACCTGTAGTAATGAGTGGGTTTGCTGTTTCACGTAGTGTTCCAGTTACTTTAATTCGAACATTTTTATTCGTCTAATTAATTGTACAGTGATAAAATTTGTTTAGATTTATGTTGTGCGAGATACATTAGGCGTCATGTCTAAAGACGAATTTCTAATTTATTTATATATTTTTTTTAGTTTTACATCCGTTAATTAGTAAATTAATTACTTGAATAATAGAATAACTCAAATCGCGACTAGATTTTATCATTGACATTTTTAAACTTTGGTCCGCGAGTCTATAGTTTTTGTTTCATTATTCATGTTTATATTTTTTAATAAAAACTATTAAACATGTACACTTGTTACCCATTTGACTCATTAAAATTGAACATTCACTATATAAATTGTATGTTTAGACGTTAATTGTGGAAAAATTATGTATAAATAGTTTTCGGTCATGAAACTTTTTCTTCCAAACTTAAACCGTTTATAAAAAATTAATTATAAGATACATAATCGGACTATTGTTGGTAAAATATACCATGAAATAAACCATTACCTTCAATGACTGCCTCGGAGTGAAGGGAGATTTTAAATGTGTTCGTAAATTCAAGAATAATCATCACTGGACAAAGAAAATATAAAGGACACAGAGGATACACTACGCGAGGATCACTTGATCATTAAAACTTGTGAAAAAAGAAGTATCTCTGCAAAAAATTGTTCATTTAACAATGTAAACACCCGTTGGCGATTTAAGAACCGAGTCGAGTAGGAGTATAAAAAATTGTCGTGTCTGCTTAATGTTGCTGCGAAAATACGCCCGTTAAAAAAACATATTTTGAGCATTGTGAAAAGCAAGCATTGTTATTAATATCTAGTTAGTACCTATTATATTACCAGAACATGTCTTGTTAAACCATTCCGTAGTTTGACAAAAGTGATTATTTAGTTTTTTTGTTAGTCTTTATATTGTGTACAATTTTATTTCAGGAACGATACAATATTTTATGAAAAATAAGAGATTTACGTGATACATGATTTAATAAAGTGATTGAAAAGCAGTTATAAAAATAAAAAAGAAAATCGTAAACCTAATTAAAATCATATATTATTCTTATTATTTGCTTATTGAAGAAAGTCCGTAGCAAATGAATAAATCGAATGATAAACTTCATGTACAACGCAATGTTTTCGCTGGACAAATCACTTCTCATTTCGAAACAAGTTTCTTTCTTTTCTTCATCTTTAAGAGATACGTAAGAACACCCACGTATACGGTTAGGAAAGAATACAAAACACACGGTATTATGACAGAGGCGTGTTTGTGCGTGTACAGTAAAGAATAGTAGTAAAAGAGCGCTCTTCTCATCTAATCTCTAGCGCGCAACAATCGGAGCGATATGTCATTGGTACTTAACAATTAATAAACGTCCTCGGATAATCCGGCGGCGAGCCCATTCGCCACGAACCGACATCAGTGATAAATTTTATTCACGTTTCATTTCCCGCACCCCTGAAATTTCTTTTTGGATATTACACGGGTTGAACATACAATGTCACATTCAAGCACATACCAGAAATAATGTTATTTAAACACTTCTTCTTTGAATTAAATCCTTTTTGTTCAAACATTTCGTTTGTATTAATTTAAAATTTAGTTTGAAGTTATCTGAATTAAATCATCTTACGAAATTGAAGATTATTGCATTTTACATGTAAAATTGTTCAAAATAAGTAGGATTTAATTTAATTAACTTAATTAATAATGTCCTTAAATTGGTTGGTTTAATTTTGTTATCCTTAATGCTATGTGTATTTAAAACGATTGGTATAGAATAATATTTTCAAGTAGTCTTCACTTTGTTCTCTCAAATGTTTAAGCTTCTGTGTAAGTGTAGTGGACACCTGCAGCCAGCTACATTGAGAATTTATTTGTGACTAAGATTGCGCGATCACACAATCACAAACACAGTACGTTTATCTTGGTATAAAGCGGTTTTTTTTAAGAGAACATACAAATGACTACCAATTTTGTCGGAAATCGTAGATTATTGGCGAAAATTAAAAATCCTAGTGTATATGGATTGGAAACAGAAGGTGCATACATTTTCAAATGTTTTTTCAATGTAAACGTAGTGTCACACATGTTTGGTAATAATGCTTTAATACCTTATGTTATATACGTAATTGTATCTCGTCTTGGGTGGCTTTGGTTCCATCCTCCTCATTGCCAGTCTGATTGATAGCGTGATTTTGATCGTTCCGTACGCCCACCACTCTATTTAGTGATGCTTTTGTTCATTATTAAGCAATTTTCTCCGTTTCATCATGGTCAATTACTTGTGCTTTTTAAGGAATTATAGGCGTTTCGAATACGGTTATTGTCATCTACATTTTAGGTTTGGAAATTTAAATAATTAATATATTTTAAATAGAGTGAGAAAATATTCACAGTTTTAATATTTGTTGGTAGGTATACTTATATTTGTTTTATTATTAAAATGGTATTCCGGTAAAACATCCATAATATTGTTCCACTTAAAATAAAATTAAGCATGCGTTGCTGCGATTATCATAAAATAGTTAATTAATGGTTACAAGTTAGAACATATAAATTTTCTAAACTCATTCATTTATTTATATAGGAAATAAGATAGTGAGCATCCGAAGAAAATGACGAGGTTCTATGGCATTTCCAGCTTCTTCTTCTTCTTCTTGACCAGGACCACTAATTTATAACAATTTATAATATGTTAATTTAGAAAGTATAAAAGCAAAGATTAGATTTGAACGTGCGATAAAGCAGGTATAACCCTACTACGTTATCGCGTAATATCAAACAATAAGTCTCCTATTTGTAGCGCTGTTTCACGTCTATTTGTTATAGGAACGATAAGTGTGCTACGGCTATATACCAACACTACACAGACGAACAATGATACCGAGACTATTTCTCACACAAGGGATTCACTGTGTGTATTATATTCTATACATAAAACTAACGTATATACCGTGTATACCTACACGTTTACCGCATATGTATAAAGGCGTCATAAAATATGTCTGCTGTGTTTGTGTGTACCTACATCGGAGCACTATTAAATCTAGTCCCTTCTATCCATATTTATATATCATGGCATTAGGTATTCGTTATTTCACTTCACCTATTTGTATATATTTGATTTCTTTTGCTACCCGTCTCATTTTTGGTGTTAACGATTTGTCTTAAATGATACAACATATTGTATATAAATATCGAATACAAGTACCCGCAGTACAAGGTTTAATGCCCTTTTCACACCAAGACTTTAAGATAGGATGTGCTAGTCTGTTTGTGCATGACCTGACTTCAGGTTCTTGAAGACGGATTTGTGGTATACATACCTTAAGTTTTAGTTAATTTTAAATAGAATTTTATTAAACATTCAAATGTGGTATTTCAAAAAAAATCTAGTTTATAATTGTGTAGTATTTGAGGTTCTTTTTTCTTATCTTTTAAATGTAAATATTTATGTGATACTACGAATCTAAAATTAGCATGAAAATTCAGTTAAAAATACAGTTTTGATTTACATTGACGGTAATTCGAGTACCAACAGTTTGAGTATTAGGTGTGCTCGCGTGTTTTCCGAGCATTTGCCAAATGGATAAGCCGCCGTTTTGCATACGTAATGAGGCAAACGGTGTGGCGTTAGAATTCGATACACTATAAGCTATTAGCTGTAAATCAGCTTCTAATGTCCACTTATAACAGCCAAACACATATCAAAATACTCGTTTTCATATTAAATATTGCTTCTTATCACATCCGTTTAACGACTCTCGCGCCAACTTCGTCATAGTAAATATTTACTATTTTTGTCACGCTATATTATTGTTAATTTTACACACAAGTCATTGCTGCTGTTTCCTTCTAAATTCACGCATGAATTATGATTCTTATATTATTCGAAAAACTTAATTGTTCCCCGAAATACACCGATGTCTTTTGCAAATTAAATTGGACGAGCTTTTATTTTGAAATTTAAGGACTCTAAAGTTGTATTCACAGCGAACCAATTAGTAATTTAGATTAGACATTTCAAACAATAATCAAATTTGTATTATGACAAGTAATGCTAGCATTCATAGCAACAAAATGAACACAATTAATTATAAATTTTGTTGCTGTGAACGCTGAAATATTGCATTATTTGCATGTTATTTAAATATATAATAATTTGGAACAGTGAATCAACATGCATTATAATTATAATGTCTAAATAATTATTATGTGTTAACTGTAAAGTTGAATTCAAATTGAATTTTTATACCGGTACAAATCTAATCCATCATTAGTCATTTTTAAATTGTATTACTCTTTTTGGACAATGTATAATTTATAATATCAAACTGTAAAACAAATTTTCCCAATAACTGGAACAAAAAAACACCATTCATAATATTTACTCATTGCCATTCTATATTCGCGTGTTGAGGTCTATTTCTTGTTGAGGTTTGTTCTTTTTAATTTCATTTTCGTTAAGTTGGTATTGTTGTATACGTTCAATTCTATTCTTGTTGTTGGCAACAACAAGACACGATAGTTATCAAACACGTACATATAGTTAGACATAAATAATTTGATTGAATACACAATGCGAACGTTGAGGAACCTTGGCCGGGGTCAACAGTCATGCCATGCTGCGATGTTGCGGGGTCAGTGGCTATCAAACTAGCGTTATTTTTGGCCCACAGCGTTCCCGTGTTCGTCGATCATGTATTCTCTCACCTGTCCCGCGTGTGCTTGCCCGATCGCGCTGTTCTTTAACTGAACTGGCTTCTTCTTGCATGTACACCTATCTACTTCAGTTTTCGGAATTGCTTCTTTATCCAATTTTTTCACACTTTAATTTGCATACATTCCATCACGTCGATTTTCAGGGGGGTGCCAAAAAGAAATTTTCATTATAAGTTAGGTTCTACGTTCCTATTTGAGGGGATTTTAATGCCAATTAACTCTCCAATCTCAATATACAAATATCATACATTCTTAAAGCTTAAAGCTTTATATGTATGTATGTATGGAATTGCTTTTCCGAAAACTAAAATTGATGACGGCACAAAGTCAAAAGTAGCCAACTTCAAATCAATAGTAGCTTCAACCTCTTCACTGAATAGTCACTATTCTTCCTCTCAATTCAAATCTTAATAATACTGTTGTATGATTCGTCCTCCTCGAGTGTCAAAAGATACGTTGGTAACTGCGATTGAAAATTTGTTAAATTCTTCGGCAGACACTCAAGCAGTGGTGTTACATTGTTGAATGGGATCTTTAAAAATAAAGATCATATTGTTAGTCAGTGAGTGACTATTACAAAAAGTGGTTATTAGACAAGTGTTAGAGAGTAGGTACCGCCTCATCTTTTATCTTTATGATGAAGTTAATTAATACAACATAGAATGCATCTGACATTCAATTATCTTAAAGCTAAAGTATGCTGTGGGACAACTTATATTGTTGATAACGAAATGGTTAGTTTAAATACAATAGGTATTCACATCTTTTTTAACTAGGTATGGATGTATTTTAATGACTGATTTACTTTTAAATAGTATATTTTATATAAATAATTAATACTTATCTAGGTTTGATTATCTGCCTACTATTAATATTTATAAGTATTTATAAGATAGTCTTGTGCTGGCCACAACAGATATTATACTATCCAAGTAATGCACCAAATGCTTTTTGCAATGTTATATCCATGGAAGATTTACTAATTTGTTTCATGATTATCACAGTATCAACGAATGTAAGCATAAGTCTTACAAAAATGCGTTCACTAAATTTACTTCTATGCGGTACACAAAATAATCCAGTATACATGACTGATACAATTTTTGCAGAAAAAATTCCCGAGTTCAATGATCAATTAAATTATATTTTATTATGATTAATGATGTTCTTTTTTTCTTTTTAGTTACACAAATATTTATTAATAAGTGGTTGATTTTCTGAGAATATTTATAACACTTATAAAAAAGTATAATTTGTTAATCACCATTCAGGAAAAAAAACTTACGTCTATTGCAAAAGAAAATATTTTAATTACACCTTATGTAACTTAAACTTAATATACCTATATAAATCAACAATAATTATACATACAATTCAGAATTTTTCGTGCTAAAATGCTTATGTAAACTCAGTCGAATTTGTTGAAACAAGAGGTCACGAATGATTACTTCAAATTGAAATGTATACTTCAATAATATATTGGAAAAGTTAATCTTCTCAAAGATACCTGTCATAATTATTAGATAAATATTAATTACACAATTATTTTCTACTAAACAGTCATTTATTGCCAAAGAATATTTTCGTATGAGTATCATACTGTTTAAATTTCTCACGATTTTATGCCTTGATTCAATTCAAGTAGTTTATTTATTGAAAATTCTTAGTTACTTCTAATTGTTGGGTATCACTATCATATTTACAGATATAATTTTTTTTGTTATATTTTATGTGACGCATAAACAACGAAGTAAGATGTTTTATACGGTGTGCCTTTTTAATAACCGGTTGAAATGACACCCGAGAAGATAATATACAACAATACCCGGTTATTATCTTTGATTGAGACCGCAAACGTTACTGTACTGTAACGCCAGATCTCTGTCATTGCAATGAGTTATTGTTCATTGTTCATCTTTGACTCCACTGGATAGCAGAAGAGTTAAAAAGAATAGAAGCACTCCCAACGCGCCGATCATAGGGCTGCGATTTATAAACAAATATATGTATACCGGACCAGGTGTTATTAACACCTTATTATACCAGAATACTGTTTTAATTATGCACCTTTGTTCGATCGCACAAAGCATTCAACGGGTGACAAGACATATCTCAAACGAAAACGTTGCTACAGAATATGTGGATAGAATCACTAAATATAATTATTACAACAGTGATTTTCCAGTAAACGGAACATTATTTAGGATAATTTATCTTCAATATAGAATTTTCATAAAATGGACATGGAACAGATTACGATGACGATTATTAATTGAAATGTGAAAGTTTCTTATTAGTTTCACCAAGTATTATTTCTTTTATTTATTTGTTTTTTAATTAAGCTTTATTAATAGATATTGCACACACATTTTTATAGTGGATTATCTGTATGTACTGGAATTTCAAAACAAAAAATCTGAATAACTATTTGGCATTGCAACCGGTCATTAATATTATAAATATTTGTAGGCACCATATGCTAATAAATAATATTTAAATCAAATTCAAATATTTGGGTGAATATAACTATTAATAAAGAATTTTATTACGGCAATGTGAATTTATGATCGTCGAAGTTATTCGCAATAATTTAAAATAAACGTGACAATTATAGGTGTTATTTTTCTCATAAGAAATGAGCAATTTTTACAACATTTAATATGGCTGGTAGTAATAAAATTTACATATATTTTCAATTGCAATGGTATTTATTCCTATTTAAATTCAACTGGATATATTTTAACGCCGAGATTAGCCGCCATTTGCAGGTTAACATTTTAATCCCAGTTGATTTTGTTTACTATGCTAATACGGCGATGAAATATATTACAGAGTACGATTCGAAGCGGAGATACACACTAAATTATAAGATGAGAATATAAAAAGATCGCACATCTTTAGTGTAAATGTCAGGATATATTCAATTAAGATATCAAGTTTGTATTCATTTTTAGCAAATATATCAGGAGCGCGGATCTTGCTCACGGTAAATTATAGGGTTGTAAATCGCATAAAAAATAAGCACGCCAATTCATGAGAGTTACAGATTTAATTACGCCAAAGTCTGACACTTGTACAACAGTTATCAAGATGGTCGCATCTTGCTTTTTGCAAATTCAAAAGACCGGAGAGCAAACAAAAAACAACTGTTTTTAACTTCCGGAGGATATAAAGAAATAACCATAGTAAATCAAGCGGATCAAATTATAAAAAACAAAACTTGGCATCAAATATCCAAATTAGTTGTAAGTAACAATTTGTATAATAGCAGAAAAAATAATTACTATAACGTTAAATTAGATATTGAAACAATGTTATAGTAAACAAGCTTAGGTACAAGGCCTTCAGCTCGCCATATAAGTAATATAAGCGAAGCGAGCAGCGGACTTCCACGTCCTACTCCAAGCTTGGCATAATTTTAAAATTAAAAAATAATTGTTTTTAATTATTATGGACTATGAGTTCACAATTTGAAAGAATTTTATACATGTCTTACATTTTTTTATTTATAAGGTAAATAAGGAAATGTGAAAATTTTAAAATTCAAAATTATATTTACTACTTTAGACTTTTGGGTTTAATCTAAAAAAGAAATATATTATTTAATATTTTGTATATATTTTGATATATTCAAAAGTGGATTCTTCATTTTAGGACTCTATAACAGCTAACAGCTATGAAGGCTATTAGATTTAAAATGCATCTGGGCACTCATATTATTTGTTTATATAATTTGGTTAATATTAGCACGATATCATTAAGAGGAAATGCGGTCACAAATTTCAGTTTTACGACGGAGCGAGCGGGCGACATCAGAGTACCTACATGTGAGTTTATACATTTCGGAATTAGAACGACGGATTTCTGTCAAATTTTACAGACACACGAACGTACATAGTATAGTTATTTGCATCACGTGAGAACAAGTTTAACTTAAATTTTTTGCAAAATATAGAAACTTAAAAGTTTCCGAATCTCTCATAATAAACCTATACCTGATTGTATGCACCAGTTCCCGAAGGAGAAAGAGGTATATGTCATCTATAACGACCACACATTATTCGAGAAATATTGCGTAACAACTCCGGTGGGCCTTATGGCGAGTGTACGCGCACACACAGCGCTGGGCCGCGGCCGCGCGGTGTGGCACGGCGAAGGTGTCTGTCACCCGGCTGACACCTATGATTGGATTCGCGCCACGCGTGACACCGCCCGCTGCGAACCAACGTCTCCCGGTTCATGGTGCAGTAGACCATCTTCAGGAACTTCCACAAGCCCACTGTTAAAAATGGTAATGCTGTACTGGCCGACTGTGTCTGCTCTGTTATTCTTCATTTTATACTTTTTTCGCCAGGTAAAAAGCGGTAAATGAGGATGAAAAATATTTACTCTTTCTTTTGCGCAGGACCCTTCGTTTTTGCATTTTACGTTTAATATTTCTTTTGTTTACTCTATTCAATGCTTAATATGGTTTTTGGATACAGTTACTTGATTTAAATTTGCATTTATTTTTAATATCGACCCTACAGAACACGCATTGTTGCGAAATACATTTTAATTTGGCTGAAAATAGTGCGAATACACCGATTGCAAGCTTGAAAAAAAAAAACTACGTATTACATGTAGACAACATGATTTTTTATGGTCTCTAACTATGAAAGTATTAAGGACCATGGCATTTAAAGTTCATTTCGAAGTAAATAGGTACTCATGTACACTATACAGTTAAAATAGCTCTAGAACTTCCAGCAGAGATGCTTCCATTAAGTTGGTCTTACGTTGGAGCAACAAACTTCTAAGTCTATGAGAATTTCGGAATAAGACAACGAATATCTGTGCTTTTTTTTAACCGAGGATGTCACAAACAAAAAGAAAATCCACTGCATAAACCATATAATAAACTCTGATTTTGAAATTCGTAGAATTAGCCATCATTAATATTCCATAAATGGAAACTGGTATACATGGGGCTAATAAATATGAGTTAGTGAAATTTATAAGACCCTAAATATTGTCACTAATTGAGCAGCGTTGTAATAAGAGCCGCCATTTCGTATATAGGTATATAAAAATGTTATAGGTAACTGACTTACGATGTTCATCGATTAAATAAGACCTGTTTGCAACATTGTTGCACTGTTTATTTATTATAGCCGCGTATAATTAGAAGTCGTCTTGGGCGATTCTTCATAGTATCCGTCGCTGCACGTCACGAAATTGTTCCACAACTTGATCGTGTTGATATAATTATTAACCTGTTATTTAAAGTTACGTGGAAAATACTAGAATAATAGATAATTGAAAACGGTGAATCAGTCGAGGGCGTGTTATGAAGTACATACTTAACTGTTTCATATAAGTACGTGAACCTATTACTATTTAAATAGAATAATAAACAGTTGATCGATTATTGCCTTAATAGACTTGTCAGCATTGCAATTATCTTTATTATTTCCTACAACATAATATTGATGTACCTATTATCTTCTAGATATTGTATATTTTATTTAAAAAGCTCGTAGAATGCGTATCATTTTTTTTTTTTCGCAATCTCCGCAAAAAGTACATTATCAGATCGTATATCACTGTCGATTGTATAATATTGCGCATGATGTGTGCTTTTATATGTCTGTGTGTTTGTGGCTCTGCGAGCTTTAAAATAAAGGATCGTATGTAGCCCGGTATAAAGTAAACCTCATTTTTTTGAAAACAAAATCTAAACCAGTAAAGTTAATTCCTGCTACTATTGCACTATTTCGAAAATCAAATGAGTTACAGAAGAGAGGTACATTTAAAAATTAATAATATTGACATATATTTTGCAAACTTTACTCAAAATTACTTTTGAATTTACATGGGTACAATATTAATAAAATCGTTTTAATGTAATCGCAGTATCAAGGAATGTTACAATTTAATACAATACTAAAACAATATAAGAGTCTTACCGGAATCTTTTTATAATAAAACTGGAAATTATTAATACATATGCTTTGTTCATATGGTCGAGAAAGTCTAGGGTAGGATACTGCAGATTTAAACAAATTGTGCAGTCGTGTATGTATAATTTAAAAAGAAACTTTAAATTATTTATAATTATCCATTTTTGTTCTACGTCAGCTTTTTAATTAAATACTCCAACAAGATTTTAAAATTTATTATAGGATGTTTATAATATCGCAAAATTGTGTTCTTTAAGAAACATGATGGCTTTTCGTTGTTTCATATACAATAATCATTAAAACAATGGCTGTACTAAAACAAGTTTTGAATTTACAAAAGATTTATAGCCACACCAGGTATTCATATAAATTTGCTTATTTGCTGGTTATCAGTTTAATGATTTCCTGTTAACATAAATTTCAGGAATTAACTTCAAGTTCAGTCAACTTTTATGGTATGGGTAGAGAGCTTGTATGTTTTCATAATAAGGTTTTGGGAATTTCCTTTAATTTACCTTTATGTATTTTCGAGGCTTCCTGTGATTTAACATGCTTTTTAAATTTGTCTGTATTGTTGAAGCAGAACTTAAATTTCCATTTACATTTAGACAAAACATTTATTGTGAATTTTTATTTTGCTAAAATATAAAATCTATTACATGTATGTATTATAATTATAATATAAATCTTAATAATATACCCAGATTCATATGTCCAAGTTTGTTACAAATTTTGATATTCGATGACGACTGCGTTTACATAAAACAATTTTGAATATTCGTGAAACAAATAAAATTAATTAAAAATTATTTAGCGTTTCGAAATAAATATGCACAAGTAGATCTAGGTGTATTTACCCTTATTTACTCAAAAATTACAAACAAATTTGTACCGTGTGTGCTTATCAAATTGTTCTATTTTGTGAATTTAATAAACTCGATATTGTTCACTTAAGCTATGCGTGCAAGCTTAAATATATACTGCTTCTGATTATTAAGCTCGTCAATGCCTATGATGATTATAACATAACTGAGCAACGCCCGAACTTGAAAAGTTAAAATCGATTGAAATAAGACATAATATATTACAAAGCTGATGCAATTTAATATGATTTTAATTTTTTTCTCTGACGTAAACTTTATTGGGATATAATTAACACGAAGATCTTTATATATGGATACTATGTGTTCAGAATACGTTATGAGAAAGGCATTGGCCTTATAAGAAATAATTTGGAAGCTATCAGCATCCAATTAAGTAGCGAGCAATTCAAAGATTTCCACACGGACAAATAATAAATATAAATATTACAAATACATACAAAGAGATAGACGTACATTGACAGAGAGCTAGTGTTATAAATAACATAACGTTTCCTCCCTAACCGTGTACAACGTTGAAACATTACTCCGCAGCGCATAAACATACGGGCAACTTGGTTAGAAAGAAACAGTCACTTCGAATCGAATAGAGTAGGAACGAAAAGAAACATACACTAATAAACATGTCATTTGAGCACGGGAATAACAAGCGAGGAGGAATATCAAAGTGAACAAATCACGGTGCAAGTAAACAAATCAGCGAATGACCGAGACACATCAGCATACCGGGTTGTTACGTCACTGGAACCCAGAAACCAGATCTTGCTTGTTGAAAATATGCGGTGTCTGTTATAAATCGGGGAGTTCGACACACCCGTCAAACGGCCAATTGTCGATCACTTCTTCTACCTGCTTGCCTGCTGTGGTTAAATCGCTCGCTCGCTCGCTCGCTCGCACGGCTTGCGGCCATTGTTCAAATACAATTAAACTTTCGGCAAATAAGCGCCGTCTCTTCATATGCATGCACTTTGTGAAGGACAAAGCAAAAGGATTGCCGTTGTACGCGTGCGCAGTACATGCCGATCGGCTTGGTACACGTACACGCGTATTTCCGCTGCTGCTGCTGCTGCCGCTAGTCGACGAAGAATCGAAACACAATGGGGTATCGTCCGTGTAACAAGCGGGCGAGCGAGTGCGCATTTGCAAACAATGGCCACGGCCGCTGAGGTGTCCAAGAATAAATCTATCCATCGGGAGGACACCTGACCCTTACGTTGCACCTAACCTACCTCTAAAGCCCGTACAAGAAACTGTTCTTCGAAGAAACAGGTCCCAGAAATGTTTTGTCACGATATATTACTTTATTTGTAGCCACTTGCACCGATTGCCCGCTAATCTGGAATAAAATACCTATTATTTATTTTTATTTTTATTCTCTAATTAGTAATATTATAATAAATTCAAACGTGCATACACTTTTTGGTCTTGTATACGTTAATAAATATAAGCAAAAATCAGAGAGTAACTTGCTCATTATACGTGAACTGAATCTGTCATCATCTTGTGCGAGTATAAATTTCACAATTAATAACTTTCTCAGCAGTGTGGTGCGAGCGGCCTGCCTCCCAGCAGCAGTTTCATTTTCTTCTTATAATTTATTCGATTGTGTTGGGTATTTGGACTGCATATAATTACGCGCTGCATTACTCGGTGATGTCCAACAGGAAGTGGCGCTCGTAATTTATCGCCACTGCAATATCAAACCAGTAAATCAAACGTACTACGTACAAAACAAACGTAATAGTGTGGACGGTAGATACAAATGGCGGCCTCGCGAATGCTACAGTCCGACGCGTCTTGTAGCACTATGACATTTTGTGGCAGTTTGTTCACGCACAGCGACAACCATCGCACAGTTTGTTTATTTATTAACCGTTCATGTGTGTAATTAGATGCATACATAGGGGAGCCTAGAGATACTTGGACATTTTTCTTATTCAATGTTTACTAACTTGTAATATAATTGTAAATATTCTATAATATATATATTCTTAAAGTGAGCTAAGTTTTTGGAGAAGTTTTAAAAGAAACAATGACACACATAATAGTCGAATCTCAGTGAGGGGCTAAAAGTCAACATAGATCCAGAATCGAATTGAATAATTTATATTAAAGTATAGATATCTAAAATTGAAATGTTTTTCCTAGCAGCACTAAGCGAAGTGCCGAATCATCTGGATATTCTTTATATCTGTATGGCCCATATTTATAGAGTAATTTTGGAAATGTTGATATTATTAAATTGGACGCAATTTGAATATCGTATCTATCTTACTGTCGCAACTATCCCCGCTCTCCCCTACACAAAAGTGATAATTTTTCCGCACAAGTTGTTGGAAAAAGACACACACACTCGGAATTACCTGCGTAATGTTTATAATTATCAGATTATGTTCTGTGCGTGTTTTACCTGAGAAAATAAACACTGCGAAATTGATACCAAGCAGGAAATTTGCTGTAGCAAATACGAGACTTATACTAGTGTAATTTATATGTGACTAGCGTAAAAATATATCGTAAATGTATAGCTATGTACGACATATGGACACAATGTTAAGTGTAACAATTTGTTATGGTTGCATGATGTACCGTCATCTGTATTAGTCGCACTTGTCGCTGTTCATCATACTGGTAAGGAGATACGAGCTTTGTTAATCGTACTTTACCCCGCATTCCGCTTTGCTTATACCTATACTTGTTTTCCAAAATGGCATTTAACAACATGTTTGTTTAATAAATAGAAAAATGTCATGCATATTTTTTACGGTTGTAAATCTTGCGGTTGTCAAAATTGTAAAACGGAAACCTCTTCAAAATATGTATGATTTTTTTAGATTTTCGTGTTTTCTCTGTTACTTTTATTAATAAAATAGTGTAATATATTTTGATTTAATTGCGTTATACATCAAAATTATTGTGCTAATTATAAATTAAATCAACAATTAGGTATATAAAATCGCGCAGCATGCCGGCGTGTGTACGCGGTGACGTCGTGCGCAAAGATAATGAATTTTGGTTTCGTAGTGGTCATACCTTGTTTATTGTATCATGCGTCGGTTAGGCATTTTGAATTATAATTTAATGTGTATACAATGTGCGTCAATTAAAAAGCGGAGCAGATTATTTATTAGATAGGTTTTGTTACGCATGCGCCGACATTAAGCAGTACTTTTATTCCATAACACAGCAAGTAACCGTCAATTAAAATTATGGGAGTGATTTGATTCGCGTGTGGCTGCGAACATGTATTTTTATGTTTTCCACCACTGGTGTTAATAGCTATGCTCACTACAGGCATTCCAGAATTATGATAAGTTAATTTCTTTATACTGAATATATCCATGCTTTTATTGTTTGCATTTTATAAGGGTTTGAAGCAGTTTCACTGCCTAACTGATTAAGATATTATTTTATTTCTTTTATTATCAAATTTATTTAGTAATTGTGCAGTAAAGCTTTTGAATTTTAAAATTGTGAGTATTTAAATACTCAAAATTAACATATTTTATATCAAATTATTTTTTAAAATAAAATATAGCGCTATACTGTTCAAGTTATACTAAATAAAATTTATATTTAAAGAAGAATCGGTTCATTGGTTTAGAAGCAGTATTGCTTCATAGATTTTAGCAATTGGACGGGCGCCTTAAACGGAGTCTGACTGCCTGTATATGCCTATGTCACAGGAGATGACACATTTGAATTGCATGATCACCATGATCTTGATTCGTTGTTGTTCGGCAGGTTTAAGTCGATACAATCGCCAGACGGATCAATATAAACCCAAGAATTGCGGACTGCGTCTTTTCTGCTTTGCTCTGCTCTGCTGTACTCTATGTACAATCATTTCTTTTTATTTGTATATACATTAAGCCGTTTGATGTTATGTCCGATAGATTATCAGGATTTAATCCGGCTATCGTTATATTTATTATGTAACTTCCTGATATGTTTCTAAAAATCATAGTACATTTTAGATGAGATAAATATTACTTTTGTAGGTGGTAAATATTTTAGATTATCAATCTAAGCGTTACAAATATAGTAAATTTGAAGAAGAATTACTAATTTGTATGTTACTTTTGATATTCCGAATAAAATCATTCACATCCAAGTATACATATTTTCTTCAAATCTATATAACAACTATAAAAGGTTGTGAGATACTTTTCCATCCTGTTAATCGTTAGAAACGCCAAATGTGGTATACCATGATGAACTGTCAATCAGTAACCTCGGCATACTGCATGCCCATTCCTACTGCGTGCTTTCGATACCGACAATGTGGTGAGCCACTACTGGAGGTAGTAGTATACCGCGCATAGCGAGACTGGACCGTGGACTGGATTGGACTGGTTTATGAACCACCGGACGTGAATCCCGTGTGCACTGACAAGCTTCCAGTGTACAAACGGTGTACGTGATGTACAACTGACCGCTGTGAGAGATGCCCAGCTTGCATGTTTTGTTTATCGTTTGTCGTGTACGATGCTACCTATGCCCACAAAAAAAAAAAAAAAAAAAAACCCGTAAAATAATCCAATTCTTTTAAACGTATTTCCGGTTGCATAGTTGACTTTCGCGAAGTTATTGAGTTGCAAATTACATAATTAAATTAATCCTACTCGATATCCATATTTTTCCAGCACAATTTAAGATCGCCTAGCATCGCGTTCATAAAGATTGAAGCAGCGATTAATTGTTGGTTCACTCGTCATGATTAACTTCCGTTGTCTATATATTGCTGATAACACATAGTTTTAATATAAATATCATATTAGTAACCCCATTAATAGGAGAAATATGTGAAGATATTTATTATTGAAGTAAATTTTCTTACCCTTACAAATCCTAAAGTATCTGATTAAATTTGCCAAATACTCTTATTAAAACTGTCTTAATACTCGTCAAAATAGGTTGAGTTTCTTCAGACAGTTTCCTCATAAAAATTAAATTGCATAACCTTGCTCTCTGCTATATCCCTTAATAACGGATCTGAAACTTAACCAATGCTGATAATGCCAGTATTTAGTAGCAGTTTATTTCAAGAAAAATGATATAAATAGCTTGATGATAATATTAGAATTGCTTTTACTCACGTGAGGTCCGTTTGCGTGCATTTAATATTGTTTCAGTGTTGACGCCTTCGTCTCTTATACTTCTTAAACAATGCAAATATTCTACTTACGGCTATTTACATACTTACCATTTCGTTACACTTCTGTTCGTCATATAATTTACTGTAATTCTCATGCGCACATAACTGTATTTATTATTTACGCAACATTAACACTGAATAACAAATTTGAGGAAGTGATACAAAAATTGCAATCACTCGTATTATCATCACCTAACAAGTAGATACAACACTTTCATCGATTTTATTTCTTTGGATTTTTTAACGTGCAATTTAGATTTACTGGCTGATGAGAAATACCAATATGCAGTATTGGTTATTTTCCACTGGCCTAGACCATGTCGTAAGGCAAATGCGTTACACATTGAATGCATATATACATCAATTAAATATTAAGCCATGTTAAATTACTCGGTTATATTTTGACTGTCAGCCACCTTCCAGTCATTTTCGTCTTAGGACGGGCTGCTATATTGTAGTTTAATATAAAAATACAGGCTGACTCTTCTGAAAATTCCTCTGTGTTGCACCATATGTTTTCGTAAGATACACGTGAAGTATATACCAGTTCCTATTAGTATGTTGACTTATAAGTTTATCAAACATTGAATATTAACAAGTCTCTGGATTATTTATATCCATCGCGGCCTCCACTTCTCTTGAGATGCGTTTTACTAGAAATGGGCCGCTCAAACTATCTATCCACCTCTTGTCCATATACTATCCATATATGTTCCTTCTCTCTCTCTTCTCACTGGCATAGTCTGCTGCGATCTGTACAACCGATAAGCAAGTAGACTATAAGATTCAATCGGTTTTTATAGTGTGCTGTTGGATGGAACGTGGTTGGAAAAATGATTCTTGGAAATATTATAAATTGTTGTTCTGTGCTGTATTACTGATGAAATATTGAATAATATAATGTTGGACGTAGGATGTTCGATGCTACTTTTTTTTTTTTTTCTTTTTTTGTTGAAGATGAATTCATGTTTGATTTGATAAGTAACATACAGTTGCTCATGTCATGTTTTATATAGAGAGAAGTATAATTTATTTTATGTTTGTAATCGAAAATATGATCCTCAATATTGGAACTAATATTATTGGTTATCGCAGCGAATTATATAGATATATTTTGCGTATGTCGGTCGGTCGCTCGCTCGTAAGACTAATTTTGTGAAATCATCTCCGCTAAAAGTACTTGAATGATTTTTAGTAAATATAGTACTATATTGTACCCACATATAAAGTACATAAATACATGTATATATATATATATAATCAAATTATATTGCATCCATTTTACGAGTTAAAGAATATCGATCTCTTGTACAATGCCGGTTCTATGGTTACAATACGGAACGCACCTTTAAATAAATTCGATTTAAACAATCTGAACATTGTATGCATTGTGAACCCAGCTGATTAGTTTATTAAAACCAATTTTAATTACACATTCACGATCAATCACGAGCAGAGTGTCTGACCCCAGTGCCTTGGATCCCGTTAGCTGGGGTCGGGCTCATGTAAATAGAAATTTTATGTTCGGCAAACACCATACTATAATACCAACCGTACCAAGCTCGTTTACCAGGTTCATTAGTCTCACTGTCTTGCTCGCATTGATACTTTGTACAGAATTTGCATTATATTAATTTATTGCATCTTAATTTTATAGCTTTATGATTAATAATAATTGGTCATATAAATCTTGTCTTATATGTTTGAACCGTGTTGAGTACATATAGTTATTACTGTTGATATATATCCCAACTTAATTGGATATTGTTCTATTTATTTTGAATTTATATCGACATTGTTGTTTAATTCAACACCAATTCATTAGGTTTGTTTATTTGTACTGCACGCACTTGCTTATACTATGTATTTAAATGGTGTGTATATTTTGTTGTACTTATCTTTTACACATATATTTGAAACCACTTTTAAGTCAAATTTCGTTTTAATTCTATTGACACATTATGTGATCTCTGTTCATCAAATGGTGCAAGTATCTTATTGTTATTTAATGCATCTTTAGCTAAATTAGCTTAGGCGAAAATTCGATTTATTTTCTCGACGCTTTTCTTATCACTTCAATTTAGAAGACTAAATATTAATTTTCAGTTCAAATATGTTTGTTTATTGTAGGAATTTATTTTTAATAACTTCTTTGACTATGTAAATATTTAGCATTATTTCTAAATTTGTATTAAAAAATCAGTACCAAGTTGTGAAATAATTTAGTTTTGAGAGGTTAATGGGTAAATTATAGGTTGCTAATCATTGTAATTTAACTCTATACATTTTTTGCTTTAATTTATTATTTTTCTCAAGTACGTACACTTTATCTATACTACAAGAAATCGTGTAATTTCCGAGTCGCTATATTCCCTTTACTTTTCATTAAAACTAAAACGTAAAAAGGTTTGCAAACTAATTGTAAGACGTTTTTTCCACATTTTCATTGAACTTTGGCATCAATATCGAATGGCACAAAAATTCATGGATCTAAAAACTTTTAAGTGGTATGAATTTATTCTTTGTCAGTGATTCATTATACAGTATATTATTTAAACTAGTTGCAGACTGGAAATAAATCAAATTCTTTTCTCATGGTTGTTCAGCATTTATGTCTGGAATACTTTGTCTGTTTGGCTTGCTTGCTTCAGTCGGGGAATTATACACCAATGTTTAGTGGAATTCGTTTGCCTTTATCAGATCCTCCATAGCTGACAGCTGAGCATCAACAGTTGACATATTAGGGTAGATATTCGTAAAAGGATTATGTATAGAGTAGAGATGACCCTTGTCGAACAAATAAATAATGAATGCGTAAGTAACCCGATATTTTACATTAAAAACAACTGTTTTATTGTTGTTTTATCAGAGCTCTGCATATTCATTATTGTTGATACATGATATTTTTGTGGGTATAATTTAGGGGAACTTAACCTTTTATTACCATAAGGGTGATCTATTATTAGATCATTCGATGTATATTCTGAGTAACATAACAGATTGTTTCACCATGGTATATTTTGTACATAAAATTCAAATAGTTGAATACTTGTTTTATCCTAAGATTCCTGTATTTTACTATAAATGTTAAAAAATATGTTAATTTTGATGTACAATAAGTTTCTTCGGATTCAGTGAATTATACATAAATATATTGCTTTAAAAGAAAATCAGTGTTCATACAAATGTAACAGTGAGAATCCACTTATTTTAATTTATGAAATAAATCCGTAAAACAAAACGTTCTATGGTCAAATAGATAGAAATACGAATACAGCTATGGTTATAGTACTGTTGGATTCTGGGTAAATGTGCGTGTACAGGTCAACTATTATATTTTATATTATATAGTTTTACATGTCCGTGAGAATATAACAAATGGACTTGGTCAGCATTAATGACGTGGCATAATGTATGTAGGGTCTGCGCGCGCAACCTCAGGCAATCGCACCTTTACCACCACGTTCATGTCCTTATTCATAACCGTAAATAACCGCTCGTAACTGCTGCTTACCTAACCAATATAACTTTACGACAACAGCGCGATAAACAGAACCGCATGATAATAGTAAGTTAATCTGAAATAGTTTTAATTAACAGTTTTATGGATTAGATAAAAATTCGACACTAAGTTTTTGTGTTTGGTTGCATTATTCATCAGTGATTATGTCAAACAATTCAAAATGGTGGCAGTTACATTTTCTTGTCGCCACCAGTGCTCTACTGGGTAATAGAAGTATGATTCAATATTGAGTAATGCATATAAAATTTCGGATTAGAAAAAAAAAATTAAAACAGCACCTATAAGGTTAAGTTAAACTTTTCTATACGGCGTCACTTAGTTCTCTAATTTCACCACCAGAACAGCGCTATGTACAATTATAGAAAATATGATATATCTTGCGACGAAGACATCTAATAATTGTTTCATATTAATCATAATTGTAATACAGTCACATTTTATTAAAACTCTTATTTTTTTTACAATTTATCCCTGTCATATTCCAAACACGGTTTCATTTATTCGTTTCGTTTTCACACCATTTACGCCGCCTACGCTGGTATTCATTGATCTTTCATTACACGATTCCAATCTCACATGGAAACAAATTTTTCCAATCGTATAAATAAGATTCATGTTATTATCGCCAAATTATGTTTAACAAGCACCTGTGTGGGCTGTAATAATAACGCTTATATGAAACGATTAATCGCAGTTACAACATGGATACTTAAGACTTTTAATGAAGTGAGAAACGGTAAGAAAAGAGAGGGAGAATTTTTTTTTGATGGGAAATGCAAAGCCAAATGAAATAAAATAAAATTTCCAGTGTATTCCTGTTATTTATGTGAAGCATTATATTTATTTCTGTAACGGTTTAACTGAAACAATATACTTTTCATTCATAAATACACAGTAATATAGGCAGTGAAGTTTTTATTGGCAAGGTGCTAAACCAAAATATGTTGACAAAGAAGTTATCACAAACACAATTATCAATAATAATCATTATTTATTGTGTGTGTCTCACATAAATAAAAATTAATAAAACTTCTCTTTAACTACTTTAAAATATCCAACATTAGTTAATCGAGTGATACATGTTTTATTACTTATTAATATTTTTGTTTTTCGTCACCAGTATACCAATATGCGTTTTTTCAATAGCCATTGATCGCAGGATGCCTTCACAATTACGGTGCCTGTGCTCTCTCCATTGTATTTCTAACTTCATGTAGAATGATAATAAATATATATATATATACGAATGCAGTGTGGTGCAGCAACAAGCGATACGTTTCTTTAATTCCGCCGTGGGCTGCCCCGGGTAATTAATAAAACGTGTTTTTCGGTGTGTTCCGGTGCGGACTCCCCGCAGTGCACGCGTGATTTAGGTACATTGTCGGAATTACACCTCGCAACGGCCCTGGGCATCTCTAAACGTGCGTTAGTTATTAGCGTTTGCGTGCGGGGGGTACCACTTGTACCGATATTTATGTCAATAATATTCAAGAATTCAGTTTTACACATGTTATAGAACGTCTGGTATTTAAATTAATATAAACGTGTATTGCATTCGTTGCACACGGGTAATAATAATTGTTTACAGTCGACTGTTGATTGTTTTACACCTTATTTTATAAAACTAATTGTTTAAATACTTTAATTATTATTACTTTAGGGTAACATTTAAATCCGTATTTAACTTGCTTTGCCTAATTTTAGGTGTAATAAATTTTCAATTTTGCTTAATAGGCGAAATAAATAAAATTTAAAAAAAAACATTTTTTGGGATTAATACTAAATTAGGGGTTAGAACTTTTGTAACATGTGTTGTCCCAAGTTAAGTTAATTAAAATTAGGCTAGTTTGTCGATGTAATGGATATTACTTTAACATGTTCTATGCCACGACCTACAACAGATATCTGTTATAGTGCAAATATGCATTTTATTAAAATGTGTGATTTGATGTTAAAGATATTTATTTACCAACATTTTTTATGGCTAATAAACTTACTTGATCGAATTAATACAGCTGAAGTAAACATACATTTCTAACGGTTTGGAACGTTCTGATTTAGAAAAGTTTGTTGAACGTGACAGACCTTGACTGAATATAAGAACATATATATGTAATGAATACATCCAAGTTATCTTTGGCTCCAACTAACAAAAGAAACGAACGAATAATTTTAAAATCGTAATAAGATACTTCCATATGTGAAGCTTGACTCGATTAAGCATTCGTTATCAACCTATGTAGGTATGGTTCGGTACACGCAATATGTGAGAGTTTAAGGACCTCCGTACCATCATCAGATTATGATCTCCTGATAATTTAACAATTTAATTTATTCTAAACACTTTCCTAAATAAATATATTTTTCCGGTTGGGTAGTTTCATTTACATGCGTTCTAATTTATACCACGATATTCACACCTTCGCGTGTTTTCTTTAATATACTTAACTAATATATGGTTTATTTACAAATTATAAACTATCTCAATCCTCAAAATTAAATTTCCATAATGGATCTAAACGTATACCTACCGAGGTATTATATTGTTGACTCTTCTGTCTATAAGAAAGGGTATTAATAGAAAATCAATATAAGAAGCATTTCTTTTCAAACCCAATAAATGAATGTTCGTATTCAATATTCAATATTCGAAGCATTGGTAAACATACGGACACGGATAGAATTCCAGTTCATTTACGTTATCTCAACCAACAACAGTCGAGCAAGTCGGTGGTTCTGTGTGTAACGAGAATGTGTACTTTGTAATAGATACATCGTGTCTGATCATTATTTGGAATTCACTTAGTAAGTAAGTAAAGCAGTGTTCTCGCTGGTCGAGACGTCATCGCCACCTCATAAATCATATTCAATTGAACGGATCAAGAGTGTTGGTATAGTTGCAAGGAAGAAACAAGCCGGTACGATTACACGCTTGTACGCCGTTATATTGTATAAAGTTTCACGTACACATACTCTGTAGTGTATTACGTACATATACACAATACTCAACACCTTGACTGTAATAACAAGTAGCTGCAATGTCAGACGAAGCTCTTTAATCTACTATTATGCACATTATTATGTTTGCTTAATGATATTATTTCATATCAATGTCATAGAGATAGTGTTTATTTTCAGGATTAAATTCAATATCTTCATAATCTTTGTTAACTTTGTTTGTATTTACAAACATTTTACCCAAAACTGTGTATGTAATTGAATATGATTACTATATTTTTATTGCGAAATAATTAATATAATTTTTAAGATTTTTGATAAATATATATTTTTTTTTTCTCATTTTTGTGTCAGTCAATATATCTGTAAAATATTGGAATGGTGTAAAATATTTTAAGAAATAGAATGAAATTAAAGTATGAAGGAATACAGTTAACATAATAAAATATACGAGTAGAATAAATCGTCAAAAATATAATCAACAATGCAAAAACATATAAACACGATAAGTGCACCAACTTAATAGACATATAATTTACAACATTATTAATAATGTCAATAAACAGTTAATTCAATAAGTAAATACATAAAATTAAACTATTCTGTAATGAATTAATATTTAAAGCTTGCGTATCCTATTATTTATCATTGCTGATTCGAAAATATTACTATAAAATATTTTTATTAATGCTTATAAAACATATAATTTTTATAAGTTATTTACAGTTAAATGACTAATGCCTATTACCTTAGTATCTCAACTACATAAGCAATGCATACTAAAAATGTATTGATTAAGAAACCGCAGGCTTTTCAAGGGGATACTGATTCTCCTTACCGAAGCATTAATTTGCTCAGAATCGCATCATAAATCCTAGTGCCGTAAAGTAATAGTTTAAGATAATTATTTTGAAATTTAAAATATTTAGTGGAACAATTTCATTATTGAGTCTCGAGTTGTTTGAACTCCGTCAATGACTAGCTAGGCATTGGTACCTGCTTGTATTGCTTAGTACTATTTAGTTTTGGTTGAAATCTAATTATCTTAAATTCAAAACGTAAAATTTGACAATTGGTTATTAGGCGAATTTGATTTACTATACATCTCTTTGCACGATATTATGGGTTAATTTAAATAGTGAATAATTTTTATGTATTAGAAGACATTATGTTCCTGAGCAGAAGCGAACAGAAGCTTGAATATGATAAAACTAAGCAAGCCGCAGCATAGTGTTGGTGCAGCAGTATGCCAGGCGAGATACATATATCTAATTTAGTCTGAAGTACGAGTGATATCAAACAAAGCATCCGTAGGGCAACCAGCCTACATATAGTGCGTCATATAGCCGTTGTCCATTTCAAAATACCATTTCAATATCGTGAGACATGATGTTCACAACGGAGTATACACAATAAAGGCGTGCCCCAATATACCAGATACCATGACAGATTGAACCAAAACTCTACTTAAACACACAGTCCGATGAGAAGTTGAAGAAATATTATTATAGAATAAACAAAACGCCATTACGTAGAGGTGGGATTCGAACCGAGGACCTCGTTATTCATTTTTATCCGCGGGAATATCAAGGCGACAACGTCATATGCGTATTATGTGTTGGTTTGTTAAGATGGAATCTTAGGTTTCAGTGAAAAACTAACTGACAAAATAAATTTAACGATGATTAATCGAAAGGCATCGGGAAGTAGGCACAATAAATTAATAAAGTCCATGAGGGAGCTGCCTGTTCGTACGTACGTTCGTACAACTACTAGGCGAACTATCATTCGATATGTCTCACCACAAGAGACAAAACATACGTTCTAATCTTTTTTATTATTTTTGAATCGTAGTGTTTTGTTACTTTAGTTGTTGTATTCTATTCACCGCTGTATATTTTCTTTTTATTTTGGTTATTATTAAGCTAAGCATATGGTCAAATCAACCACTGTTTTAGCCGTATATCTGTTCACATTGTTTCTGTTCGTATTTTTATATCATGGCTATTTTTATTTGTAATAACAAGAAGAATTCCAAATCGTAATCAGGGCACCTCCGGTATGCTACGCCTTTATTCTAAAGGTAAAAATATACATAATTTGTTTTTATGTTAGAATATTAAATAACTGAATAATACTGGTTACCAAATAATACATTGTTATACTTTAGTACAGTTTACAATAATATTACATAGTCCACAATAGGACGGTAATATCAACATGCGTTACTTGCAACATAGATATCCTAAAATATATGTACGTAGCGGATGAGTTACTAGATATTTGTGGATCGAATAATGATAATTTCCCAAACAACATTTTCATCTGATGTATGTAGGCACATTTGAAGTTGTATAGAAAGTAACATTATTTTATTCAAATGAGATTTGAGATGCACTCTACTATTTGCAAAATTCCTGTTTTAATCAACCTACAGCTTACTTATTCGTTGGCATTGCCGTCAATCACACGTATATTCATTTCATTGCATGAAGTACATATCGCCTACCATCGAATTTATTTGCTATGGTTGCAATGCTTTCTATCAACCTACACATTGAATATTAATCTAAAGAAAACATAGTCCTTCTTTCAAAGATGCGTTGAAGTTTCCAATTTAAGGTTGAGAACATTTAAATTACTACTACAATATTTTGGGCACGATACGGGACATGTTCTAGAAAATTATTTCTTATTAAGAAAATCGATTTCTTTTTTGTTGATATTTAAAATAAAATTGTATTAAAACAGACACCGAAAGTTGAATTGATTTCGGTGTAATTCTTCCAATTAAAAATAAGATAGTGCTAATAATATGCTGTTTTGTATATTTGAACTACACTGTTACCTTTACACTTTGCTTTGAGTGACAGATTACACATCAGGTGAACTTTAATTATATACCTCACAAAAACTTGTCAAAAAACAAGCAAACTATTAATGTGAAAGTATGTGGTAAGAAAAAGATACGTATAGACAGATTTACTATTAAGTCATGGTTCTTATCAGGAAAATTCAATAAACTCTAACGGATTCATTGAAATTTATTATATGATCTGAGAATGAATAGATTATAATTATATCAGATCTGGTAAACGAGGAAGTGACTCGGGCGAAGGAATGGCAAAACAAAGTAAACACGAATTAATTGTATGCTAAGCGCAAAACACAAAAACTTCGGCATGATATGCAGTATAAATCAGTGATAAATACATAGAAAATAAAATGATTTTATACAACAGCAGCAGCAGCACCAGTAGAAATAGATCTATAGCGCAATCCATGATATTTTTGCAGAATGGTGTTTGCCTTATTATGTTTTTATTTAATGTGATGATAGACATTAAACTAGTGCATATTTTAAAATTTAAAATTATAATATTTAATATTTTTTATGGCCTTTGGGTTAACATAGCAATATGAAAAAATCTTGTAGATATAAATTATTTTTGAATTTTTAGTTGCAATTTTCCAGAGCCTTAATTATTTTTTTTAAGGGCAGTATTAAGGGAGGCTCCAAATTTTGGGGTCGTAAAACTCGGGAAATATACGAGCAATTGAATATAAACTGCGTGGGGATTCTATTGCGATGCCAAATAATATATGTAGCAAATTTGGGGGACATTGCTACAATTGAACAATCTAAATAATTACTACCAATCAAGGTTTGTACACTAATAAAATATTTATGGCTATACATCTTGGATAGTGAAGTTTTGGAGAAAATATTAATTATTTTCTGTCCAATTATTATCAAACGGCTATGGTGCAAGTGCAAGAATGTCGAGGAATAGATAATATGATTATTGCGTGGTTGGTGTAGTGGCTATTGTATTCCTGGCAAAGCTAGGCTGGTACACCTGTGTGACAGGTAAGTGATCTGCGCTTGGCTTTCCTAGTTACAGTTATAGGTGAACCATGCACCCACACACAAAGCTACCTTGTTGTGTCGATGTCCGGCCGCGCCGCGCCGACTCTATCTCTATACGTAGGAAATATCTGTTTGCCCCGTACGTTCCTACGTACTGTATACAGTTATGCATAAATGCCAACTAAATGCATCAATAAATCTCACAGAGATTATACAGAAAAAATACGAAATTTGCCCGCTGTTGGGGAACGGGAATGTTTGTATAATGAGCCTCTCGTTACAACGATTTCGTTTCCGCAACAATTTCTGTTGTTTTATTCGCTATAACCATCAAACTATCGACGATGTAAATTGCTTGCCCGACATACATACAACCATCCATCCATCCATCCATCCAAGGATATTGAAAGGTTTCTCAAACGATTGAAATTTGAACGTAGGAGTAGGTGGTCTTCTTGATAAGCAAATCGCATTAGTAGATATATCCATCCGCAAATATCTTTTTCTTTATTCAAATGCAGAATCTTTTAATAACACAATCAGAAAATATATGCATATTGCATTATCCCGTTTTCTTATGCAATATGTTTAGTTGAGAACTTTGACGAGGTACGGAATTTATTTATGTGAAACTTCTTGTGAATAATTTGCAACATCTGTTTTTAAAATCCACCTATTCATTTTCTTTAAAATGTAGTTGTGGTAAAACAGGCAGAAAAAATCAAATACATATTGCACAGAAATACGTTTTATATTTTCTTGATTCCGAAAATTTATGTATATATATATATATATATATATATATATATATATATATATATATATATATATATATATATATATATATATATATATATATATATATATATATATATATATATATATATATATATATATATATATATATATATATATATATATATATATATATATATATATATATATATATATATATATATATATATATATATATATATATATATATATATATATATATATATATATATATATATATATATATATATATATATATATATATATATATATATATATATATATATATATATATATATATATATATATATATATATATATATATATATATATATATATATATATATATATATATATATATATATATATATATATATATATATATATATATATATATATATATATATATGGTTGTGTGTATGTGTGTGTTTAGTGAATACTAAGTATTTATATGAAAACAGAGTGGATGGCATTTTAGATTTCTTTTTTAATTTACTGGGTATCAAAAACATGTTTCTAAAGTTATATGTATTATAAAATAAAGTTTCTTCTGCGTTAACTTAATATTAGCGTTGATGACAGTCATAGAAGCTGCAATGTTTAATAGAGAAGACAGTATTATTGATATTGATTACAATGTGCATAGTTTTAACTTCTAAGGAAGCAACACAAGGTGTTGCAAACATAGAACTCCTCGTCACTGACAATTTCTTCTCTCTGGTATGACAATTCAGCTTCAATCACTCTTTACATGCATACATACAACATGCATTCTAGGCGATACCGATGTAAGATAATGCGCGAGCCGCCGCACAATATTGTTGTGGTAAATTTATTGTCGAACATTGTTGAGCAATGCGCCGTCGGTATTGTTGCGACATGGTTGTAGTCACGTGACCCAGCACATCGTGCGCTACTTGTCACACGGCCGACTGGATCTCTCCTGGCGCATATACTATATATACAACATACGTGTAGTATATGTTCGTACACACACACACTATTTGTACCCTATTCTATCTTGCGCCACCCGGTGGTGTCTATGTGTGTAGCTATTGTCGCTTTATGCTCGGTGACCATATATTCAGTATCAATTGACAATATCTCGGCTGGCCGTGTAAAACAGCGGGGAATCGCGATCCGTCAAATTGGAGGATTGTGTTTTGTATATCTGTTGGACAGCCGGTTGCTTCTTGAATATACTTTAGCGTTATAGATTACAGATGAATAGGAGATCATTAGGTGTATATCTTATCATGCAAATAGTTCTGCTAAATTATCTCAACCAAACGGATGTGGACAATCTTTATTTTTACTTTTATATACGCAGTCAACATGAAATATTTCGAACTCTAGATATCAACGGATATACACGTTTTACCCCTACCTGAATTTAATGTGACTATTTTCGGAATGATATCTATGTCTGTCTATCTGTGAACGCTCTAGAGCGAAAACGTAATATTTTGAAATTTAAGATTTGGTATATATGGTCTGGATGTGCACCTGCTATTTTTTAAAAGAATATTCAAATCGAAAGTGCATTTTTATTTCAGCATCTTTTGTCCCTTTTGTTCAATATTACTACAACGGCTGCGTTAATGGCTAAAATAGTTATGTTCATATGAGACATTTTGGTAAGGGCATTTGACAGATATATGTTTGTTTATTTCACCTCACATTTTGAGTCTTAACATATTTAATAATAATAAGAAAATTATGACTTCAAATCCCTACATTTTATTTGTGAATGCTTTTCTGATCTGATTATATGATCTCGTTGAATTTAATAGAAGCTTTAATTTAGCTTGCGTTCCGGTAGCATCTAATTCTCGATAAGAGTATTTCCAGTAGAGTATTTGAATGTAGTTCGTTAGTGCGACTTAGAATATTGAGTGAATCAACTGATCAGTTTACTAACTCACTCAGTGTACCAGTACCAGGTGTGGCCGCTCTGCGGAGAGTGAGTGAGTGAGTGAGTGAGTACACTGGTAAAAATGATAAAGACGAGCGTTGTAGATACCTTGTGCGGACATGCAAAACACCTACGTGTCCAGGTCGTCGGACAAGCAAAAATCGAACGCGAAAATAAAATACGATCGTCCCTCCGTACATAGACACGTTCACGGATAATAAAACACGACGTTTCGTACGTTCGATGTTACACGAACCAGCATTTGCCAACATTGAACGCTTATTTTCAACTTTACTTGTCTCAAACTAATAATAAATACATACTCATACATACCCCCATCTTATTATAATGATTCTATGAAATTTTCAATTCATGAATATTTTATCGTGCACTACCATTAGTTGTTCATGTTATATTTTTGACGTTGTGCAATTTATGTACATGCCAATACTAAACAGACTTCCTGACCTTAGCAATGTGAGGTCGCTGCTTTGAACCTTATTCAAGATTGATGTTATGATGAAAGAGCAATTAAATATCTATATACATAGGTTCATACACATAGTAGACCTATACATGTTATATTAAATCGTGCTTTCCATAAAATGGAGTGCCAGGATTACACTGTACATAATCTTCATTAATATATAAAATGTCACATAAATATTATGTAATTTGCAATATATCAGTAAAATCATATATGAAAGAAAGTCAATTTTGTAAAATTTAAATATTTTTGGTTTAATTTTACATTAAAAATAATGTATATTTACATCAATTTTTCTATGGTGTAAGAATTTAATGTGACAGGCTTTCCTACGTCAATGTTTTAATTTCATTAGAATACAAAAACTAAATGCGAAAGTAGAAAAGACAATAAGGTGTGTTTATGAGCGAAACAAAACGTACAAAAGCGACACCTATCTTCTTGCATTATGTTTTCCAACGTGATTATAACAAATCATAGTTTAGTTGCGCGAACCAACGACCGAACGCGCGTCGCTTGTCAAAATTTATAACTGTGTGTGGGCACAAAAGATTTTATATCTTCCATTTTCCACGCTCTCAACTGGCATTAGCGTGCATGCTTTGTGGTGTCTAGTTATAGCAATTTACAACTGAACGCTAACCACAAGTGGTCACCTTAAGATTTCCACTTTGCATGCTTATTGTTTGTCCTGATGTTCACATTCTTATTTGCTTTCATTATCATCTGTTGAACAATATAAACGTTATTGTTCTAGACTCGCTCATTTTGTATTTAATACATTAATTGTTGAATTATTGCACAGTTATTTCAATTTCAAATTTACCGTGTTCTTCACTTTATTCGTAATTTAATTTTCATTTCATTTAATATCTCTGCGGATTTCCGGTGGCTCAAATGATTCACAATATTTGAGATAATATGTGGTTTATTAGATTTTCAAGTCCTACTTTAGGGATACGAGTTTTGAAATTGCAACTACTCTAAACTAAGTTGAAATTATTCTCATATCACATAATTACAAAATTCTATTAAACACAATTTCATATATTTTACTTTCGTATACGAATATATATAAAAGGCTATTATGAAAAAAAAAAAACATTATGTTTGATCATTCCTGAAACAGACTATTTTCGGAATTAATAATGTGCGTCAAGTGTGAACGCTCTGAAGTAAAATCTGTTGAAGGTAAAATTATAACCTTTAAACTGAAGATAATAGTTTGAATAATGTTTACAATTTTTTCTATTTCATATTTCGCGATAATTTTGGTTACTGTAAATTGGAGTGTTATATATCATAACAGTTAAATATTTCGTCTTCAAATATCGGTGGGCCGTGGTAATAAGTTATCCTTGGCCATTTTAACAAATAATTTTGTCCCAAATGGTCCATCATTTTTTTCTGTAAATATACTATACAATTACTTATAAATATTTATGTCATCAAAATCTATTTGTCAATATTCAAAAATATACGTTATTTTATTATTAAATTTATATTAACAATGATTACAATAATGTCTTTTATACTACGTATATGAGAGATAAAATGTTTGATGGAAATTGTTCAAGTTCGAGTGCATCACACACTAAATTTTCAAGTAGCATACTTGGGTTCCCATTATTTAATTTCCACGTGCGCTACTGGCGATGGCTGTCAGTATCATTATATTGAACTGATATCGGCTGCCGAGCCGGGCTGAGCCGAGCCACACACTGCCATGCCGATGCCGGAGTGCCTGATTTCACAAGGGTCCTACTACAATGCTATACGGTCTCAAGAAGTCCAATCAAATACTCATTAATAGCACCGTGTTGTAATGAGATAAGAAAGCTTTTGTTCCACTATAACACCGGGGTCAAGCATTCTAATTAACACTAACGGTAGGTAGGCCTTGATTGATTTGTAAACTGGACGTACGTTGTATGAACGTTCTGCCTGTTACCGTATTCTACGGCTATAACGAATACAGGTTTATAAGAGAGAATGGATGAGATGACTTATTTGGTTATATGTTATTTAAGGGAATATGCATGAAGTGTTTGTTGTTTTGTCGGTGTGTATGTGTGCGTGTGTATTACCGTGAAATATATGGTTATAAATTGCTGTTTCGGAGGATTAAAGTAATTGTTTCTGTTATGTTTTATTTTGTAATTTACTGCTTTTATCCATGAAACAAGATTATAATCTTACGTAATTTCACCAAGTATAAATGTTTTAAATATAATAAATAAGCAGTTTGTTCGTTTCGGAAAATTAAAATTCAAGTTTATAATCTTATATTTATTTGTGTATAAAAATAATTTATTTATAAGTTGACTACCATGGCTAACTTCTATCAATATGAGTTCAGACTTGTAGTAGCAGACACTAGATTTTGGTGCGCCAGTCAACAAGTAAATCATATGATCTATAGACATTTTTTACTTTATTGGGCAAAGTCGAAAAAGATATATTTTAAATATAGAAAATTACGAAATTAAATTTTAACAGGAATTCACATTTTGAACTTCTCTGATATTAATTGATAATAATTATTTTCGAGATGATGTCCTTGTATGTATTTGCGAAAGTTCTACAACAAAAACTGATGAAGATAATATTATGAGACTTAAAATATCAAGCTTGTATAAAACCCAGAAGAATTCAAAATCATAACCCGTAATAAGGGTTTATTTTATTATTTTTTCTTTATCTCGGAAAAGGTATGCATAAGATAAATTTCTTAATTCAATATTTTCTCATTAAATACTGGAAAATATCATTTAATACTAAATTTAAGTTTTAAAATCTAGTATAATTGTATATTTGGAGTATTTTGTATAAGGTTTCTTGATGTAAATCAAATTTTTCTTGTTGAGCATCTGATGCTCTACTACCCCAACACATCTTCTTAGCGGTTGAATCCATTTGTTATGTAGCAAAATTTCAGTTGTAGGAAATGATTAGATGATTTATGAATGCAACAAACACATTTGGAAGAAAATCCAGAAATGACTCTACTTTCAAAGATAAGAACACAAATTTGTTTAAAGGATCAAACAAATCATCAATGTTTCCCTTTCATCACTTTTCTCCGATTTCCTTACATAAAAAATAGCAATCCCGAATCTACATGAAGCTACGCCCTTTTGAAACACAATCACATTGATCGTTTTCGCAAATGGTCATCAGTGAGATACTACGTCGTGGAATCCCAACTAACTAAAGTGTGATAACACGTCGTTGCCACTACCACAGAACCCATAAACCTTCCGTTGTAATAAATCAGGGTTGGGTCCATGCAGTGGGTACACCTTGTAATCTAGAAGATCAAATCGAGTGTAGTACAAATGAACGGATGGACAAATGTCCACGATGAAATCAATCATTATGGTGACTGTACGACTGAATTCGATCCGATTACGATGCATTCTTCCCTTTTTATTCCCCTCGTTTGCGTGGTTATTATATATCTCCCAACGGCACCCAGGTGACAAGCACGTGGGATAATATACATTTTTACTTTCTTATACACAGTAATAAGTAAGTCTTGTAATCATGAAAAATTTCGAACTCGAGATATCGACGATTATACACGTTTTTATGTACAATTATTTTTTGATACCTATCGCATTGCATGTATGACGTAATGCGATCACCTTTGGATTTAATATACTATGTCAGAATGAGTACAGGACTCATCGGATATCTTCGTGAGCATATGCAAAAATACGACATAGTGACGTATTGCGATCGCATTGCGCAAGAGCAGAGTCCTAGCACTGACCGCTTTATATCTCTTGGTTGTACTGTTCGACGAGCTAAAAATTAAGAGAACTTATTAAAAAATTCACAGAATCGCTTCTTATCGAATCTGAGGAATACTCCGAAGCGTATTAATAAATATGCTAATATGAAATAATGAAAGCATGATGAACGAGTAAATGGGTGAACTAAGTATCAAAAAATTGATCAATTATTGTAGATATATAATAACCGAGTTAATTTCACACCTACCGCAGTTTACAGAACGTAGGGCTGTTTTTGTATCGAGTTCTGAGTGCCGATTTCTGCCAATTACATTTCGTTGTTTACGATTGCTGGGCTTAACCCGCCCCTATAATCAATCAGCACTTTTAAATTAACCAATTTAGTGATACGCATCTTTATGATTGTCTGTAAGTAAGCGCGCGTGTAAGTTTGTGTACGTCCAAGCTTTTTTTGTGGATGTATGAGTGTGTGTGTAGGGGAGATCGGGATAAATAACGAAACGAATCATGGACTGGCAATTTTTTGCTACTAATACATTAAAAATATATGAATATTTATTTATATTATTGATTAATCGACGCTTGTATGGTCATGACAATTCTCTCCATTGCTGAACTATCTTTTTAATGACTGTCATCATTCTCGTACAAAATCCTCCAAGCAATCTGAAAACAAATTTATAAAAAATAAGACAAGCTGCACATTGTAACATTATATAATGATTAAGGTTATTCGTTTTTATCAATAAAATAAATTTTTGGTTTTATGAAGAAAAGGTTGTTGTTATATTTTGACCAATATATGGCCTTCTTCGGAATATTTGAGATGATGGATGATGATGTAACATATAGACATTCATCACATCATCATCTATCATCTCATGACTTTTTCTAACCTTTTCCTCATAAAACCAAAAATGTATTTTATTGATAAAAACGAATAACATTAATTAATCGTAATATTATAACCCGTCTTGTTCGATGGTTCGTACTGGTGTACTTCTAGGAACGTTTTGAAACACACTTAAATATCTGTAAAATTAGTTCTTTCTAAACATAGATCGTTAACCCTGGTTTCCCCTATGTGTGTTGTTCAATTGTGCAAACACAGTAGTTGGTCAGACAGACTGCGCAGATCAAATCATCGCATTTATAACAATCGAGATGAGACGCGCGCGCGACCGACCGACCGATTGTTTATAACTTATTGTGTCCGCCCGTGTGGTGGTCGCCTATCTATATTGCCGATCTCTCGGTTGGCCAAGGTGACGAGCTGGTAAAAAGCTGAATTCATATTTAGGATATTACTGTCACCTTCAAGAAGAACCGGAGCCTATTGCGGCGATACGATTTATGTTGTGGTGAGTTCTTCACCGATTCGTTACTAAAAACTAGTCGAAAAACATTACTAATAGTCTGGTGCATCCACTCTACAACAGCATGGTCAGTCATATCAGACATACAATCATAGAGATGTATACCTCATATTGCGAGATACGTATTTAGGCGAATCTAGTGAAACTTACGTAAAAGATAGTCGAGTGCAGGCCACTCCAGATATTTTTTTCTAACCAAAAGGATATTGATATAAATCTAGAATAACTGGATTTCTACGGATATTATTAAAAGTTGTATATCTATATCTGACGCATTTCTAAATTCAAACATGTTAAAAATAATTGACATTTACACCGCTGTCAAAATTATATTTTCGAAGGTGTGATAAATACGTCTAGATATCACATTCATGTTTTTCTTTTTTGTCCATAACTAAACCTGTAACAAGTGTGACATCTGCTACCGGTAATATCAATTTACACTCAATAAATTAACTATGGTTTGATTAAAATTAATAAATAATCTTATCATATCTGTGCTCGTTAAATAGAAACCTTATAATATCATTGTAAATTAAGGAATATTTGGAAAAGAACAAGTAAATATAATTGTATATATATCCAAACCATATATCCAAACCATAGTATTATTTTGTAAAGCGGAGATAAACCTAAGGATTTAACAGCGCTACGTTACGTTGTCTCAAAAACAATATATCGCGAGCTGATAAAATCAAATGGAGTAACGTATGCCTATCACAGGACCACAACGCATATAGATTATAGGTATGCGTAAACGATGTAAGGGCGTAAACATTTTGTTTTTCTTTATTATATCTGCCATAAAAGTTGATTTATCATGGCCATTCGAGATCCACGTAGGCATTCGGGTTATACACAGCCGAAGACCTGACCATCAACGGTGGGTGACAGAAGAGAAGATGAGAGACACACTACACTGTATTCCATGATATTTTTGCATCATCACTCTCTTTTGTGTAAAGACTGATAAATGATCAATAATTGAAATGTAGGCAGAGAGAGAGTGAGAGAGAAAACATGGTAATAGGAGGGATAAGAGAAAGATATTAGGAGGAAAGAAAGAAATAGGAAACAGTACGAGTATATGGAGAAACAGAAGTACGAAATTACGATGCGTTTTAAATATATGTGTTGGTTTTAATGAAATACAGTACCATATAGGAAAAGTATCAGTGTTTAATATCGTCGATAAGCTTCCGACTACAACAAATCTATAAGTAAGTTCAAACCATATTTAACATGTACCGTCCTAAATAATCCGTAATACTTGAAGGAAACATGTTTTTTCATGGTTTTCTACTTTTTTTTTTATGAAAGTGGAGGAATTTTAAAAATCATCATAAATTATTCAACATAAAAAATTATATAGAATATACTATAGAATTGATGTTAACTAAATGAATCGTGATTTTATTACTGCCAGACAGGTAACATGATACTGGATTTTTCGTCCGTTTTTAACGACTCGTCTAAAATTTAGTTATAAAAACGAATGTTGCCAATTAATTTTATTATTACACCCATAAGCTTCTTGATAAGTTTTACGATGAAATGTTAAATAAGTCTGTTATGGATGGCGTCATCTGGTTACACACGTTTTGATGTTTATAAATATTAATAAAATTAACGGAATATAATACGACTGGAGAGTCGCGCATAATCAAAAATATTCTGACGCAGTTAAACTTTTTATCATTTCGAATTAGTTAGTAGAAATTTACATTTATTTTCTCCATAATATTTAAGGAACTGGCGGAATGTTGAAACTGTAGAGATATATTAAAATATCAAATTTCATATAAATGTCTACTATGGCTTCAATTTCGAGTAATTTCACCAAAGTTAAGGAATAATATCGAACAGTAAAATAATATAAGTATAATTAATAAATGGTGAAAAATTAATAATAATGAAATAGAAATAAATTGATTGAATTTGTATGTTAAATACATATACCTACGTTTCACATTTAAATTTATTAAGTTAGTAATGAAAGTCAGATATAAATATATTACAATCCGCAAACAAAAAACGCAATGAATGCTTTAATTTTGTCGCTGTGAACGTTAGTATTGTTTGTCATAAAACAAACTGGATTATTATGTGTAATTTTTATTCGTGATTACTAATTGGCTTGTTGTGAACACACCTTTACAAAAACACACATGTTAACAAAATATATCGTTAACAGTAGTTCTTTTGTTAGGCATTGCGATAGTGTGTGGCGCTAGTGTGTATGGTTTTCATATAAAAACGGGTGTGTCTTCGAATGTGACGATACACAGAAGCCGAGCATTGTTAAATTTGAAGTAGCTCCAGTAAGAACAACTGGCCACGCCAAGCAATGCAATGTGCCCACGGACCTGCAGGGTCTCGCTTCCCAAATGAGTTACACCAGCGCACAGATATTTATGAAAGCTCATTTGTTCCATGTCCGCTTATGGGATTCTATTTTCAAGATACGGATCAACGGGAAATCTGGCACGTATATTTCAAACTGTGTGTGTGTGTATGTGTGTGTGTGTATGTGTGTGTGCGCGATGGAGTCTTAAGATGCACTCGGATAAGCATTACCATCGTAGTATGCGTATGGTAAAACGTGCACGCGCCATATTACCCCATTCATGTGGCTTCCTTCTCTGTAGAAAAAGGCTTTGTTCAATTTCAAACATAAAGTACTATAGCTAGATGATTTATGTTCTATTTCATTGTTAGGATATGTTGGATGAAGATCAACAAAAAGAAAGTTATATATTTTCATATCTTCTTCTAGCTTGCATACATTGTAAATTAAATGCTATTCCATATTGTATTTTGTGGGGGCTTACGTCTCGTTATGATAAGGTTTTGTAACCAAGCTCAAATATTAAACTTGCTAATCGTATCTTATACTTATGTGCTACCACAATGTTAAAACTATTGTTAATTCGTTATCAGTAATTGATAACTGTGTGGTTTTTTTCTGTGCAATACATATGTGATTAGTTCAAATGTTCAAATGTATAACATAGTGCAATCTGTACTAATGAATTATGCTACCCCCGTAATTGGGGAAGAAGTGTGATATTTATTTTATTGATTTTTATCGTTGCAACGCAATCTTGTTCAAAGATTAACCCAATGCTGTATGGTTTTACAGTTTCTTGTAAATTTTAATTTTAATTAAAGCAGAAAGAACATCGTGAGGTTTCTTATCTCGTTCCAATATAATCGTTGGCAGACGACACACACACACATACAAACAGACACGGTCTTGTTAAGATATACCATAAGTTTTCAGCACAGAGTTAACAATGTCGCCCGAAAGAATCTACATGGCGTCGTCGCAATTTCGGTAAGTATCGCTGCTGGATAATACTACGGTGGTACCCGCAGCATGAACGCAGCACGGCGCGGTGATATCGCGACTTCATTATCCGAAAACGTGTGTACGTAGATAACATCCACGATCGCACCTGCGAGCCTCATTAGGCGGTAACGCGCTCACCACGGTAGAAATGTTCAATTTACACCCAATTAAAGGAAAACGCATGCCGGACCGCATAAACTGGTTATAAAAACGACATCGAAAATTATTGCGGTCGCTAGCTTCTTCGTCCTATAAGAAACCCTACCTTCACACACAGATAAGGCACCCAGAATCAACAATGAATTCTAAACGAGATTATGTTCGGTGAAATCATAATTTTGCTATATTTTAAGTAATACTGCACGGAGGAAAAGAACCGTTTGACATATTAATTTCTTTGTTCAAATTCATAAACTTGTTAATTCAACCCAATATTTATTTGGAATAACATAAAATATGTTAAATCAATATAATACTTTGTTGCTTTAAGTAAAAATTCTTGTTGTAACTATTGTAACAATTTTAATGTTGAATTATCAAATAATTTTTCTTTGCGAATATTTCATCTTTACATAATTATCTATAAACGTATTTATATCGGTAGGTAACGATTTATTCATATATTTTAAATTTCCTCTATTTTTAACACCTTTGACTAAATAATTATTCTATACTTGACACTCCTAACGCAGATTCATAGCTTTTTTTTTAGTTTTATAGGAAATCATGTTTCGGACTTACTTTTGCAAATATCTTACTAAAAATAGAGGAAAATAAATTAAATTAAAGTCCTTTCTTTCTGAAATAAAAGTGAGGTAATCGACAGTCCTAATTAGTAATGTACCTATAAGTATTCATTTGTTTGCCAATAACCAAGATCGAAAATTAAAATCAACAAAATATTTATTGAGTTGCATAATTTCAATACAATATTAATTTTAAAAAGATGATTCCATGTTCCTAATTAATTAACTGCTACGATATTTTTGTAATTCATAGTAATCGCTATTTGTAAAATTTTCATTTGCGTGCATATTTCAGAAAAAAAAAATATCAATTTTGTTTTTCAATAAGTAGAACTGCTAGATACTAATAGAAATTATTAAATATAAAATATATATTTTGTAACATAAATTCAGAGATTAAATTTAAAGACACACGCCAAATTGAAAAAAAAAAAATTAAACAAAACAAATCAAGGAATTCGTGAAGAATTTTAAGTGGCTCATTTGAATAAGAAAAGGACATTTCTCAAACACGAAACGTTTCAAAAATACACTGATAATCTAGCAATCCCGTTGATATAATAAGCAAATTATTTTCGCTAATGTATCTCTTTGCTTTATTTAAAATAGATGAAGAAATGTTATTTTATTACTAAACATATTTGATTCAAATAAAATCGCATTGAAGCTTGACGAGTTGTTACATTTTATTACTATTTGAAATGTGTCAGAAAAATTGATACGCGAAATTGGATTATAAGAAAAGGATCTATAGAATTCGGTCGTGTGTCTATAACAATGTCAAATAAGACTACTACTACTACCAGTTTCAGAAGTGTATCTGTCGCAGCATAAAAATTACTGAAATAGGAGTCATTCTCGTCAGCCTACAATTATCGTAAATAAATCTTGTTCTCAGTTGCGTTGAGCAAAAATCTTTTATTTTCCGCGAGGGTATTATTAATATTTGTATTAGATTTCAAGCCAATAATTGGTAATATGAGTCACATGTTAAAAATCAAGGAAACTTTATACGTACTTCATTCAATCTAGCAATAGCATCTTAGATGGGCAGAAAAAGAAAGAGTCGGAAATATAAAAACAGGATAACAATAGCTATTTGTACAATAAGTAAGGAAATGTAATATTTTCCTGTATTATGTGTGAAATTTTTAATCGAGACGTAGCCGATATTAGAAACACACCCTATACGGAAATAAATACTTTTCCTACGTGTTGTACACAAGATTTATTATACTACCGTTTGAAAGTTGCTATTTTTAAAATTCATTTGCAAGGTTATATTATATGGGCAAAGAATTATGACAATATGACTTTAAAACAAAATATTTACAGGGACTTCTCTTTTACCGTATTAAATGAACAAAGAATAAAACTGTATGACAATTAAAACAATGTTAGAACCAAAGCAGAACCACGCAGACAGTTATTAGGAACTATCGTCATTTTGTGGGTGGGAGAACAAAACAAACAACAGTTTGAAAAGCTCTGTCTAATGTAAATGCGGTCTTGTTTTAAAACTATCCAATATATGCAGTGTAATAGTTGAAACATAAGAACATAACAAACAACCAAGCCTGTTCTATGGCATGGCGCCGGGAATTTCAACCCTTTCTTTCCGCCTGTGTGCACAATGTAAACCATATTTTGTCTGTACACTTCAAACGATGTTATAGTTATTACTAAATCATTCTTGCAGAGAGCCTTAATCCATTTTGGCGAAGAATTTTTTTTTCGCTCACTTTTTGCTTCATCTAATTTGATTATTTTAACAAATACTTTAAGTGGAAACATAATAAATAGATTCTTTTTCATATATGCAAATCTACATAAATACTATACATTCTATAAAATTTCACCAGTAATGACTATAATTTTTTGGTTGCAAAAAATCTGATTACCATTCTGTATTCGGTTATTTTGTTAAAGTACTATTCTTTATACTGTCTGTTTTTCAATTTGAAATTTATCAAGAAAATATTTTTATAACCGCTGATTTTAGAAAAGAGAATTAATTGTTCACTCTTCCATTTTAGATATATTCAATAATAAAATAGGCCCCGTTATTAAGAACCGTCTAAGTCTGGATACATAAGGGCTAGTATTAGCTTTAAAATAGCTTTGTATCAAATTTTATTTAAATCGGTATTGTTCAATAAGTTTGGGTTTAGGAGCGAGCAACCGACATGATGCAAGCAATTAAGCTAACACATTTCTTAAAGCAGGGGAACGTGAGACGAATATCTCTGGTAATATTGTTTTGATTATGAGATTGTTACAGACATACAATCGAATATTTACATACAATTCATTTAAAATTCTACTCATTATTCAAATAACATAAACATAAAACTTGGAATGTTCCTACAACATATCATTTCTATATATATATTTATATTATGGATATTATTATTATTAATATCTTACGATTACTGGTAGTTAGCTATGGCTATGACTCTATAAATGTCATCGACAATAACATGTATAAAATGAAACGAGCATATGTCAAACATTTAAGTGTCGCTCGTAACGGACAAGAATGCCAAAATCGTGTTAGTTTTATGTTACTATTTATATATTCATAATACCGAATAATAAAAATACAAACATTAAATTATCATACGTGGACAATCATATAAACCAATTTGATTTTATATGTCATTTTAAAAGCATTATATATTTACAAATATAAAACAACTGAATGTTAGAATTTATTTCTTTCGGAGTAAATTTATTGTGAACACTTAATGATCTGATCCCGGGGTACGGTCCTGTAAGGATCAAGCGTGATTTAGTGCGCGTTAGATGACTGCACATAGTTTGTACACGGTCTAACGTGTTGTCGTAAATATAATAACAACAACGCCTTATAGATGAGTTTTGTTTGCCTTTAGGTATTTTACTATAAGCCAGTAGCACGTCAAATTCTAATAACTTTAAATTATTAATTGGGTATAAATCATAAAGTCAGATTTCATTTTGTCAAACATACTTATTTTCATTTTTTTATTTGCAAATCATTTAAAAAGTTAAACAATTTCAATTCAAATTAGCTTAAAATATCCAAATCAATTATTAAAATATTTGCTGTTGCATTTTCAATTGCTCGAATGTTTTGAGAGCAGGGCCGTACTCACATTTCTTTTGAGGAGGCTTTCAAAATCGATAATGGCCTTTCTTGGGTAATTGCAATATATATTTTCTTCGCATGAGGGTTTTCTTGTTTGCTGTAGGGGGCGCACAGATACACACATACATATAGGCATACCATGGCTGTGTACACAGGGCCAGTGCACCAAGGAATACGTTTAAAATGGAGAGTAGATTAATGTTCCTAAATGCACATTGCTCATAATGTCTCAACATCTATACAAAATTTAGTTGAAAACCTAACTGAAACATTAATGCAACGGCATGCAGCAACGAGTTAAAATCAAGATAGATTCTCTTTTACAAATTAAGCTTGCCATACGATAACTACGTTGCAGAAAAAATCCGTTTTCGTTTCGTGTATGGAAATGAAACAAAACTACAAGTCGGGTCGGGTCGGGTCTACATGGTAACGAGCCAGTCCTTTGTTTTGCTAGAGATTCATGTTCACCTATACGTGTGAGTGTGTGCGTGCAAAAACTGTTGACCATATATCACCGTTGACAGTATCTGTACGAGTGCCCCGCGCCCTCGCGACAACAATTAAACTTGTGGCGATTGTTCTGGCACACCGTCCCGGGACACTTTGACCAGATAGCACCCAAGCCATACTTGCGTGTCCGTGTCGTGTTGTTTGCCCAGCACTCGTACAGACCTTTTTAGAAGAACAATATGGTGTTGGGTTTTGTAATTGTGCTCGGCAGCGAATATATTTTTAACTTGAAATACTTTATGGATGTGTAATTGTTTTGTGAATAAATTTTCATCAATTATACGTCTTAACTTTCAAAGAATACAGACCAACAATATTTATTATTGTTTTTTATTAAACAAATATAAAAAAGCTGGTGTGGCTTTCAATCGATTTTCTTATGCTTCCACTATTTGGTTTAAGGTCATTACCATTAAAAAATATGACATATGCGGTAATTAGAGTAACATTGTTATTTTCAAAGGCAATTTTTCATTATATGGTAATTGTTATAAGTTATATCATTTTTTCTCTAACTTATACTGATTTCTTGATATTGAAAAATAAGCAAGGTTGAAGATCCTTATAAAAAATTGAAAGTTTTCTTCCCAGGGTTATGCAAATCTTAAGTTCAAAACAACATTTTTTTTTGTGCAACAGTTGTGGAGCGTTCACAGATAACACACGCACTTAAGCGTCATTGGGAAAATCGTCGAAATGATTTCAGGGATCTTCAAAATTTCCATTAAAATGTTGAAGTTGATTTATATTGTGATTACAATACTTTCTTTTATACATAGCATATAAGAAAGCAAAGACAAATTAACGATTTTGCAAAAATTGATCAACATATATTTCCCTTAAACTTAAATGCAATGCGTGAATTATTTTTAATTTAAAATTTTATATTTTCAGGTTAGTGTTATCCGATCATCTTTTTTCAGATTCTGGCACTTCTTGGTCAATGTGAGTTATTCTTAATTTATTTTTGTGCATATCCTTCAGAGTACTGCTAAATTGCATTACAATATTTACAAATGTAATTTTTTATTACTTAAAATATAAAAATTCATCGATTCACCAATTCACCTACAACAATTTACCGCGTCTGATTCGATGCGGTTTATTGCCCATAATGATACAAAACTATTGTTTAAATCTATTTAAAAATAAACATTTATAGTATTTAACTTTTTTCTGAAAATAAGTTTTGCAGAATTTCTTAATTTTTTGCTTCATCATATTAACCGTGGCTTTAACTGCACTATGAATAAACATTTTATTTGGTTTAACTTAGTATCGGTATAAACCGAATTTTAACTGTCTCGCGGACTATGAATACGGCCGTAAAAGTATAACTACATGACAAGCAGATGGCAGATTTGAAGATAAATATAACTACGAATATAATATACAAACAAATAAAATTATAATTTATTTGCATTTGCTCTACAACTGGAAATCTTCATAAATCTGCGTTTATGAATCTGAAGCAAAGAAATAAAGTTGCAATAAAAACTTCATATTTTATGAACATGCCAATTGCAAATCACAAAAAATTAAATACCGATGAATATATTACAGTTTTCCATCTAATAAAACGCAATTATGTTCGTCATCCTACTGAACGCAAATGTATTCATGCTCGCTTTCGTGCTATAAGTCAAGATATAATGAAAGTAGATTACCAAGGTGTATATTATATCAAACAATAACTGTGCCACGTTCGAAGTTAAGAACGTAGATACATAAAATTAATTTATTTGTGTGGTACGATTACGAAGCATGCTGATCACGATATTACCCACCACTTCGCCCCGTTTGATTTATGCTTATAAAACATCTCGGCAAGATATTGACAGTTACGGCCCTGCACACGACATGCATTCTGTGTGTATTATTGTAGCGTGCGAATAATCATATAGTTATTAAATTATTATGGCTATTGTGTCGGTGCCTAATCGGTTTTCCAATTTCAACATCGTTTGTATTGCATGTGATTTATTAAATATTGTTCCATAAACGTTTATCTAAATTAGATAATGGATTATTATTATTTTATATGATATTTCCTTTTCTTTTATAAATTTCCAATTATAAAATTTAATAGTCAATCAGGCAATTCTTAGTTTACGAAGATTGGATTTGCAAAAATTCGCTATAACGACCGTCACAATATTTATTAAATAAATGTCGCCAATAGCTAAAGTAACTTATAAAATGTGTATACTCAATATAATTCTAAGATTTAAATTATAAAAAAATATTGATTTTCAATCATTATTTTGGATATGAGATCATTAAAATTAAATGCACGGCAAATAGAGATTTGAATTTACGAAGATAAAATTAATATTCAAAGTTAGTTCCGCAAAATTATGTTCAATTCTCAAGTTTAGTTGAGTGAACTTGCTTTTAATATTTAAATATATTCCTAACTGGTATTGGTAATAATTTATAATATCACTTCATCATGCCAAAAAAATAATTTATAAGTATACACCTCATCTATGCAATGAAATATTGCATCGAAACAAAAATATTTTTTCATTTCGCAGAACCTGTATAACGTGTCCCATGTTTTGCCGTCACTAGTAATCAATAATCAATACATTTGACCTTTTGAACTCGACATGTCTACTGTCAATTATGATTTCAGTAATTCACACTTCAATGCGTGCATTTCTTCCGCAAATACAATATATTGTCTATTTTTATTAATTAAACTGGGTGCCATCTTAGGTCAAGTATTCCGTTCGTACGCACAGTTGTGTGAGTGAGTGGAATGTATATTCTTGTCATTTGTTATAGCAACATGGCAAATAGTGTACCATTGATTCTGGTGTTGTTTCCGTTAAGTCGCCTAGCCCTCTCTTCTAGTACCCCGCTGATTCGGGCGCCGTAATTGATTGTACGACGATTCAAATTTTCATTATTAACACTGTGACATCTTTGTCAAAAACGTGTTTCTTCAGTATTCATTTTAATACGATTTGTGGTTTGGGAGAAGCTAGTAAAACATAAGCTGTTTAAAGTTATAAATCTTATGAAATATGTACGATTGCGTCAGACTTTTATGCAGGAAGCAAATTTCAATTTTAGCAGAAGTTTTTTGCTATTTATTGCTATAATCTCTTCGAAACATTCCTGTTATAGACTACTAGCCTTATCCATATAAACATTACACGGTGTATTCACTTAAATTAACTACTGTATTAGCCCAAATATAACGTGGCCTCGAATTTATCGCGACGTGACACCGAAATTTTTCATGAAGTAATTAAAAAAAAAAAGAAATTTGTTGAAATGTTGGGAGATTTTTTCACATCTTATGAAGTACAGAGGTTCTTTGAATATGGGAGTACGTCATCGATAATTCATTTGCTGAATTTGAAATTGGTTGCATCATTGGTCGATATTGAAATCAACTAGAATCATCGATATATTCTATCGCGTGAATATTAATTTTTGTTACATCTTTGTATATGTTTTTGTTTGAACAGAAGATCCCCCGTGGATATTCTAATAACGCCGACATGCTGTTGATGGAAAATCATGTATTTCAAGGTCGACATAGAGGTCATTCGCGCTCTATTAGTTTAATTATCTTTTAACACTGCAACCGACGGATGTTGTTCATATGAATTGGTTAACTGTTCCAGGAATCAAGATTATAAGTTGCATATATTCAAATAACATCAGCAAACATATTTATATACAAGTTCAAATTGCATATTCTTTAATAGCAATTTGTTTTTATAGACAAACCATCAAATCTAATTGTAAAATACTCGCAGGTTATTTTTCCGTGTCTGCACATGTTGTTTTGCATCTTATTATTATTCTGCATTGAGTTGAATGACATTGTGGTTGTTGTATGTTTTGTAAATTTTTACAATATTTGAAAATTTAAATGTCAAATTGATGTGCAAATTGAAATGCAATATTAATCATTTTCCTGTGTACAGGTGAAAATATCGATAAGTTGTTGCAATACAAGAATTGTAATGGCATAATTTACTATCCAAAATCTCTAACGACATCATTATTTTATAACGAAATTGCTAATTTCAAAATATCATTACTAAAAGTTAATTTTGAGCTTGATTGCAGTTATATCTGCAAGTTATGTTGACTATGATACTAGCAAATATGCATAGCTACAATTTTTTCCACGATTCCTCTGTCAATCTTACAATCACTTTCCATTTAATTATTTCCTTACACACTTCACGCGCTAACCCAAATTGCACCCATTAGATATTTTCCAAAGAACATTTTATACTGGTGAAGTTGAAATTGTTTGATTGTTTGTTTAGAATATAATTTGTCAGATATTTTGCATGTAATTGCAAACACCTTGGTACATTTTACAACATGTGTTGAGGATCATTGTGTATAGTTGTTTGGTTCGCTCGATCTATGGCGGAGTGTTGTCCTGTTTGTTGACAGCTGGTGAATCCTTGTCGTGGCCCACACGCGAGCAAAACGCAATTCCGTGAATCATCGACACCCACCGCTTACATATTTCGCGGCATTAGCCGATGGAAATCGTGTCGCACCGGTGCGCTATGAATAAACAAATACCCACCAAGGCGGAAAACAATAGACATACACTGACTGCACGGGAACAGGGGAATCGGGCGACATGCTGTGGACTCAATTGTTTTACATGTTTCTAAGCACGCGGCACGGCACATCCCCGCTCGATTCCCGATAACGATAAGGAAATAGTCGTGGCCGGTATCGAATTATTCAAGATGGCGTAAAGATATAAGCCCAGCACACCGGACACAATGTATTAATGTTAAGGTATGCTAATAAAGTGCCTCTCCGTCGATGGTGTATAGAAGTACTCCATTTTAATTGTGTCCTAATTGACGTGCAACTATTATGAACGAGCCTAGATCCGCCAAGGAGATTTTCAACCCGTGCGTCGTGGCTTCGTTAGTTCGGAAGAACGACCGTCGCGTCGCCACCATCGCTATAGATTATTGATAAATTTATGGGCAGAAATTTCATGCGGGATGGCTTGTTTTAATACGGCACGAACTTTAACAGCATCACGGTCGTCGCGGCTTTTATTTTTATTTATCCGTCCTCGCCGATGAACTTTTTTGTACTGTAGCAAAGTGAGCTTGTGTATATGTATGTGTGTATATATTAATACAACACGATCAGCTTTTGATTTTTGTACAAGTGGTGAGTTACGACGTGCCATCAGCATTCGGCTAACAAGATGAGATAATCTTCGCAAACGAGCCACTACGATTCTTGAAAAGCGAATGAACAAGATAACTGGTTAATCGCCCGATTGGGAATTATGTTAACGAGCGTTTATAATATGCCTGGTATTACATATAACGGTAATCTTTGTACAATGGAACAATTTCTTCCTTGAAAGTTCACTCAAAATAATTCCACTTTTAACAGCATCATTTATATTTTCCAGAGCATTTACTCTAAGTAGATCTTGGATATATTTCAATCTACGAACTATATAAGATGCCAACTAAGTTGCAAAAAAGGCATTATTTTAAAAGATATAAAAGGAACACCGTTCTTCTCTGTTTCATGTTTCTTCATATAAAAGGAAAAAGTATAATTATAATCATGACAAATGTCGAATTTGATATTTTATATAAACTAAAGCCCAAACACTTTTCTTATTTTAATTTCAGTAAACAACGACTATTTTAATTTATATTTCTTTCAAATTTAGCAACAATATTGCAAAAGTAAGAGCAAAATAACTATTCAATTTATTAACATGTAAATGTTATTGATAATAATATACAAATTAGTTAAAAGCTTTGTGATTCTTCATACAATTAGCCATATTGTACTGAAGATACGGTTTAATCATTACTATTCAAAATTAATTGGCAAGATTAAAATTTACAAGGAGCGGTCATGACCGTTTTTAGCATCGCATTTATTTAATTTTTTTTCCATCGGCCATATTCATGACAATTAATTAAATATCCGTCCATCGGACCTATAAAGACAAAATTAATAGTACATTAAACATGGCGAAAATTCAACTTAAAATTCTTCCAGTGTCATGAACAGAACGACCCACAATATACATCTATGCATAACGTTTACACCGCCCGGTTGATGGGTATTCTTGGGTGCATTTTAATCCGTTCGCATCGGAATAGTTTCACATATAATTAGTGCAAATTGCGCTGTTAATGCAGACCAGATTCCGCCACTGTCGTTTCAATGGATGACCAGACTCACTCTCTTGCTGCATTAGAGTATGCGCGCGCGCGCGTGTGCGTGTTACAGAATGAGTGTATTAGTTATATATATATATATATATATATATATATATATATATATATATATATATATATATATATATATATATATATATATATATATATATGTGTATATGCAGGCAGTTAAATATACATCTGTGTGAGCGTATTTGTGTCAAGTTAATATCATAGTGGTTTTGATAGTAGCTGTCTCTCTTTTAGTTTAAGTACTTCATCGTTTGAATGCAAATTTCGCCCCATATGCTCGGGAATATACCGCGATTGCTCGCGACTAAATTGCGGACACTATTTGTCGTTTCATGCTGATTTTAATGTGAAACCATTTGGGATGTTCCCGCACTTAAACCAGATTCTATCTGTGATTCCATTCGTTGAAATATCCTATCTATAATCAAACTAAAATAATAAAATAAATAACTTCGACATAACTTACCAACTTTATGGGAATCTGAACCTAAAACTGTTTTTGTACAAATCTAATTTACTATTTCATCCGCAGATCGCATTTTTGCTACCGAGCATCCATTCCAGATTGCCAATTTCCATTTAATGCATAATGACTTATGTTTCTTTCTTCTGAAATCCGATTTTCAAATTTATTCTATTGGAATTTATGACTTTGAGTTGTACATACCGAAATGAAGCAAAATATAAATTCTAATGCTGAAATTTGATTAATAATATATTTCACTCACCGAAAAATTATTTTCAGAGTTAGCAAACATTTTTTACACAAAATCTTCGTTTTTGATCTCCATGATTCAAGAAACTTTATAAGCCGACATTTTTGGATTATGCTGGTACCATCAAAGAATTTTGATCGCAGTTATTCAGATATTGTTGCTATAATATGCCCTAATCCATTACCATGGTTGGAGATGGTTTATGGATGTACTAATTTTATTATTGCAATAGTATAATTCGAAAAAATACGAAGCAATAAAATAAATATAAATCACAGTGAACTTCCATGCATTCCTGCACGGATGTTTCATTGGCCGTGTATGACGAGTTCTACAACATGTTATTTTACAAATATATACGTCAAGTATGTTACGTATCAAATCTCGTGTAATATGGCGTTAGTGCTTTTTATTATTGCATTTTTACAATCTTATCTTGTGTGAATGTTATGTGGATTATATTGCAATTTTTTAATGGCAAATATGAAATATTTGTAGAACATACATTGCTTCACGTTCTCCTGGTTATTTGTACAGATATTTATTGCTGGAATGATTAATTTGTTCATAACTACAGCATTTTTATTGGCTATTTATTGATTTTTATATATTCCTTGTAAATCTTTGTTATTCGATATAATATTAATAATTTATTCTTCTGTATGATAACCTTGGAAAGTAATGTTTTGTGTTAATTCAACAAATAAGCATTACATGATAATTTTTTTTAAAACATTAATATATGTTGCTTAAAAATGAAACTCCAAATAAAATATAATTTAATCTTTTAACCTCTTTATCATCTTTGAATTAAATTCCGCAAAAGAATTCGATAGATGGTTAATATATTTTTACGAATTTATTAAAATATGTTACATAGTATTTATCTTAGTAGCGCAGTGCAATATACGGCAAAACTTGAGTTTTTTACGAAAATATACATTTTTAGCTCCTCTGAATTGATTTTGTCAATTTTCGAGAGGACGTCTGTGTATCTGTATGCTCTACCTCAAAAACTATTAGCAAAATAATGATGAAACATCAAATTAGAAGTATCTAACAGATACTAAAATGTAAAATTTCTTTTCAAAATACAAGATAACGAATTTTCAAATGAGTCAATGTATATGTTTTGTTACCATATTTACTAAATTATTGATTATTTTAGCCACGCAAATCTTTAACATCCATCCATATTATCTCGATCTTATTGCATCTATGGGTATTCGGTATTCTATTAGTAAAAAAATTATAAATCACAAAATAACTCTTCATAATGTATGATTATACGTACAAGAGACTCCATTGAATTGGTACTGCAGATATGTTGTTATTGTAGGTAGGTACTAATCAAAATTATATTCATTTTACAACAAATTAATTTTATTTCATTATAAATATTTTTATAACTTTGTTGTGCCAATTGCGTTTGGCTATTGTTGGTCAATATAATTGGCAATAATACACATACTATTTTCAAATATACTGAATATTAAATATCCACTATAATAATGACATCCTGTAATAAGTAAGACAGTTAAACATTTTTGAAGCGAAACTCTTGAGCAATAGTATTATTGATCATGCCGCTTCATTGATTCAGATCAACTTTCTATAAAAACTGTGTGGTTTTTCTGTAGTGTTACTAATTGCAAATTCCTACAGTGTGGCGTTTCACATCGGAAACCTATTCTTAATTAGCAGAAAAATAACCAGTGAAATGTGTGTTTTTCATCGAAAACTGGTTCGAACTGGCGTGGCGTGGCGTGGCGTGGCGTACGGTTGTGACTATTTGGTAATTGGAATGCAAGCGCATAGGCCTGATTTGAAACATACACGAACACAACCAAAATCAAACCATGGATGCAGATATGGCAAAGAGAGAGAGAGAGAGAGCGAGCGAGAGGGAGGGATTGTAATATCCTTTCCATTTCCTACTGTCAATTAGTGACGTCCAATAATAATTGATTATGGTATTAAATATTGACAGTGCTAATGTGGATATGATTTACGAAGTCTAAACTATGTAGTAGCTCCGATAAATGTTTCAACCTTCATTGTCAACACACACTAATATTTTACATTGATTATATATATATATTATGACGGTTGTGGTGTTTAATAAAATTAATTTTGCTCAAAAACATCAAGTTTTCTGTGAATTTCCAAATATTTATATATATATTGTTAGCGACATACAGTAGTGTTAAAAAGAAGAAGAATTATTTAATTACTTGTTATTTTGTAACCTATTAAGATTAATTATGTATAGTAATTTTCCCAAATTAAATCTAAAATACTGATAATTGTATCGAAAGATATAAACATATTATAAATTTAGCATATGAAATACTAAATTCGCTTTTATTTCGCAATTATTAACAATAAAACTGAAAGTTAACTCGATGTACACAAATATAACATTTGTACACGAACAGTTGTTACGGCTATGTTTATCCGAATTGTACCCGTGCGCCATTATTTTATCAATCGCTTAACTAACTAATGATTCAGATTAACACGTATTAAAAAACAATAATTTAATAGTGCAGTTTCTGAAATACCGAACTTCTGTTTTTACTGTCAAGAAGTTTTCTCTTAATGATATCTAAGTTTTCCTGCAGAACTACTGCGATAAAATGAAGTTCTAAAGTATCAAAACTTAGAAGCGGTGCATGCGAACATATATTCTAATTATTTTAAATTTTCGGAGCAGTAGTCTGCAAATTCATGCAGTATACCAAGTTTATTATAATGAGTAAAGTTGTTATATAAATGTGCAAGTTTTATACTAAAATAAATGAAAATACATTTAGTAAAGTAAACTAAACACGCATAGATGCAGGCGTCAATGCTTGCATACAGCTCCGTTTTTTTAGTGCCTTGTAATTCTGGAAATAAATAGGATTTTGAATTTAAAAATGCAAATGGGATTTCTTAGACACTAATATTATCCCAAATTAGGTTAAAATTGGCACTGTGGTACGAACCGCCTTGGCTGAACTTTGCCTATAATAATTATTTGTTGTTATTATACATCGAAGTGTCTTATTTCGAAGAATGTTACAAGCACAATATATCACGCCAATGACCCGTTATTTTTTATAAAAACAATATACATAAAAATTTATATATTCTATATAGTTAAATGGGGGCTTGCCAAATTTATTTCTATTACCTAGTTATGAATTATGTTCGAAATAATAATTTAAGATAATGTTTTGTTGTTGTTTTAAGTATTGTGGGTGCGCCTTCTATGTTCAGCGTTAGAACGATATGAATTACTATTTTGCCTTTACATATCTTAACAAATTTATTGACCTTCTGACGTTTATGATATTTTTAAATTATTTTTTAATTCGTGTGCAGTTATTCAATTATATTAGACGTTTACGAGAAGTTTATATATTTCCATCAAAAAAATATTTAAATACACATTACTATCTTTTATTGTTTTTTAGATTCGAGCATTTCAAATGGACCACCAATGTTAGACTATGTAAAACTTACTTGAAATATAAAATAATCGTAATATTTCAAACTTCATATAAGAATATGCCGCTACACTAAACTAGTTTCAATTTAAGCACAGACGTTATCACGTTATTATACAACCACAATTGCTAAATTATTTTATTATTTGACTATAGAATAATCATACAAACTGTCATTAATATTGGTAGTATTAACGTAAATGTAAAATACCTATTCTTGTAAAATTTGACACTCCTGTTATAAAACAAATCATTTAAAGTCATGAGATCGACATAAAACAATTAATCGCTCTCTGTGCCATAAACACGGTTACCCGTACTTTCATTAGTTTAACATGGTTGTATTTTCCATTTACAAATTATATGGTCAAATGCAGCTGCATACCAAAATTCAATATCGCTTCAAAAAAAATATAAAAAAAAAAGTGCTTCCAGGTGGTATGCTAGCTTTACGCAGTCAACATATATCTGTGCGATTTTTTTTTTTTTGAATTTGAGAATATTACTATAGTTCTTTTGTACATACTGTATGGGTACGTAGTAAGAATATAAACTGCCCACACCCATATTATTTCTAAGTTATTTATTTTATTATAAGTTCAATCGTATTAAAATATTTGTACCTTCGACAGCCATTTCAGTTTTTATGGTGCACCACACCACAACACATAAACCACGGCATAAAAGTAGTGTTCGTTCTGTTGCATCTTGAATCGTAAAGCAATCTGTCTTATAGGAGGATAGTTGTGCTGTTGCTGTTGTCCAACCTGTAATTAACCGGGGCGACACAATCAGACACAGGACGGACAGACGGACGTGTCGCAGGCATAAATCGAATGCGAGCGATCGTATCGCTGACGGCCAGGCCAATTGACCGGCAGAGCCCACTGATGTATTCCTAACACCTCGCCACCAGATTTAGATAAACCGCTAACACTTCTACTCTTCGCTTTCTTACCCCAATGAATGGAACAAACTGTGACGGTGCACACTATCCGACTGTATAAGAAAGAAAACGATGTATTTGATCACTGGCAAAAATGGCCACCGGTACATTTTCTAATTATATGATTTATAGCTAATAAATGACTTATATGGATGCTATGGAAATTTCTATCAACGACAAATGCGGGTTTCATACCAATGGTACTATTTTTCAGAAATTTTTCAAAAAGTTAATAGTTAAAGTCATTACTCCTATAGAATCAGTGTGACGAGAAACATAGAAAGTGATATATATAATTTATATAAATATTGTTAGCAATATGCTTTTATTGCTATGGATAAAGATATTTTTACATCAATCTTTCATCGATACTGCTACTCTGAATCATTTCGATAATATTCCCAATACATTGTAGATCATTGAGATGTGGGTACGAATTTTTTCATGTGTCACTGGTACAACAACAATTTTATTGCAAGTCGTTTTATTCACTACCTTAATTTATGATTGCAATTCTAAAATTTACTATAATAACTGGTCTTTCCTTTTTTGCATATTATTTATCGGGTTTTGCATATACTGACATATGCGGATTACGACTCTACGTTCCATTACTAAGGCTTAAAGATCCATTGATATTTGAAAACAGTTGTATTGCTGTATATCTGTATATTCTTCCCACTAGTGTATGTATGCGTGTGCCATAAACTTGTTTATTGTATTAACGCGTATATTTGTCATATAATTTGGCCAAGGAATAATGCAGTCGTGTAGTTTTTATTACTGATAAATTCATTTCATTACACGTATTGGACGATACTATTATTTGGTTTTATTGTGATAGGAATCCTACAGCCTACTACACTGCAGGGTTGCACTAGCTCACTTGGGGATAACAAATTGCTGACCCTATCTGAGTACCTACTTCATTGTCTTTATATAAGTTTTAATTCGTAGAGTATGAACACAGAATTTATCTTGACATTTAATAATTATTCTGACATTTAAGGTATTAGTGCATTTTAGAAAGCAAAAAAAAAATATTGTGTCAGCTCCTTCTTTAGATATGACCATAAAACTCTTTTTAAAACATTATTTTATCCTTCGAGAATACAAAATTTATTTACTATTTTAATTTTGATTTTTGTCTAATTTATGGAGGGCGCCAAAGTCGAGTCCATCTTGTTCCATGGCGGACAGTTAATGGGATTTCAAAAGGAACATTATTTTTTAGATTCAATCTACGCTCTACTAAAATAGAGCCTACACTAAAACTACAAGATATATAACAATTTTATAGTGATTTATCATGGATACATATAAACAATGACTTCATGTACCTACACTTAAAATATTACTGCTTGAAGTTATTTCTTTTGATTGCAATTTGATGTTTATTTTATTATTGTTGTTTGTTTCTTTTGAACTGAAATCTTTTACAACTTGACAAAGGTTTTTAACAGCTAAATAAGGAATAGCTTCAAGTTTTCTCCGTAAAGCGCCAATCCGGCTCTGTACATTGCAATAAACTCAGAAAAAGGATAAAGGAATAAGCATAATATGGTTGCAATGTAATTTACCATGCAAAAATATACATTTTATAGCATAATCTGTTGGCTTTTTGATCGTAAAATGATGTTGTTATCGCTCAATATCCGTACATTTCTAAACATAAAATATCACAGATATACCAAGTTAATATTCGTGCAATAAGAATTTAATTTCAATTGTCTTATTTATACATACACTATCGTTTATTGGTTCTGTTCCATGTACTCAGATAAAAAATACAATGACATGTTGATAAATTTGGTTTTTATCTTGCTATATAATCTGAAATTGATCGTGTTTGCCGGGACCCTTCCCAAAAGTTCTCGCTGACGTTGTATAACCAGTGTCTGGCGTTTTCGACCGGGCTCATATATTAAGGGCTCTCATGATCCGCTCGTTTGTCGACAGATGGCATCCGTGAGGGATCGTTTTCTGTGCCGTTCGTGTCACTAGCATTTATAACTGAGCACACATTGGCCACGACCATTGCTCTACTAAATACCATTTGCAAACAGTGTTAATATTATTTGCAACATCAATTAAAATTTGTAAATTTTATTGTAGTCTAATTGAAGCATATTTCGAATTAATCTGATTTTATTCTCTTTTTTGAGTAGATATTTATATTAATTTATTCGAGAAAGAATTCGAGTATCAAAATCGAATTAAGAAATTCAAGATGTAAAAGTTTGACTCTACTAAAATTAAGTTTAATCATGAAAGGTAATTAGTATAAACAATAAATTATATCCCTGAATATCATATTTATTAAATTGTTTCACTATAGTCACAGTATGAATAAAAATTTAAAAATTCATAGAATATTTAAGAATTTTAAGAAATTAAATATCCGATCAAGAAATAAATGAAAGTATAGCACTAACCCAAATTCTAAAAGCTATATTTTCTTGAGTTGAGAATACTGATTATCAAAGTTGCTCAATAGTGTCTTAAATTTAATTTAATTTATCAATTTTCGTTGATTTCTCATTTTAGGGAATTAGTCATTGACCTGGTTAATATAATCGTTTGGAGTGCATGGAATATCGTCGGTGCATGTTCTAAACTATTGTCGTTTATAATTCTTGTTCTATCACAGTCGCTGAGCTGAGAGTACCCGTGTTTCACAGCGCGTGATCTTTCACGATAGGAATAAATATAAATTGACAAATGAACGTGACCACGACGCCTACTGCGACTGTCGCACCGATCAAGGCCTGGGCCCTGGCTGTGAGAACAAAACGCCGTTAATTATTTACGATGTTTCAGGTGTGTTGAAGTCTGATTAATAGATCCAAGTGGATGGAAGGTGTGATTTGATTTGACGATAGCGTTTGCTTTTTTTATTATTATTAATTCATACGTTTCTTTTTCGCGTATTTGATTTTTTTGACAGTTGACTACTTCTGAACACGTACTTATTTCTTTGAAATATAAACCTTACTATTGAACACAACAATACGTATGCATGTTAAGCCTAACAGGTATAATTGAATATTCAGATATGTTTGACTCGAACAGAAATATTTTCGCAATAAACATAATTTGTAAGCCGTACACCTCTGTAAAACCCATGAGCGAATAATAATTTTGAAATAATTGAATGCAACTCATGTCATGATGATTCAGACCAAATATTTATGCAAAATATTCCGTAAATATGTGATGCAATTTCTAAATATACACGAAACTTTTGCTATACCTACAATTCTCACGCCTTGTATACCACATTCTTTAGTTTGGTCACGTGGTTGCGAAAATGTCATTGTTTGGACCAGTGTGGAATATCGAAAAGGACTTCGCATTGAGTTTTCTATAATGTTTTTTAGTCTGTTTTCTGTGTCTTGTTCCTATTGTCTTACTAACTTTTTTCGTCCTTTTCGTTGATGCAATTTTAAGTTTTTTATGTGAACAACTTGGCGAATCCCCTATATTGCAGCGTTAGCAGAAAAAAGAAGCAAAGAAAGATATAATTGGTTTACCTAAGGACATCAGGTTTTCACAGAATAAACACTTCTTGAATATAGATTTGTTATCGACAGAAATTATGGTGCTTTACTATTTTTACGATGTAGTAGTAGCTCACAATATTAGCAGTGCACAATAATAATCTTTTGTTTGGCCAATACGGGGGCGATTGTGTACAACGTTGTAATTTTATTGATGTACATTCGTTGTAAAAAATATCTGTATTGGCCTTCAATCGACTTTTTTATACTTATTTTTCACTATATATACTGTAGTGGCTACATAAAAGTAACCACCATCAGATATTCCTTAAAATGTATTTAAAACAATGAATTTCATTTCACAATTACATTATCAAAAAAATATATAATAAGACCTACATATAATTTGATAAACAAGGAAGATTCAAATAAATTGTGTAAATTTATTTATTGAAAAAACTTGATATAAAATAAATATATCTCCAAACATCTAAGAATTATTTTAATTTATTATTAATATATTGTGTGCACTTCCTCAATTATTTTAATGTAAGTTTCTGCTTGCATAGAACCTTTTCAGGGCCAAATCTCCATTGTCATATTCAGAAATACATCTCTATAAATATTATCTTAGATGTAATTTTACACAGAACACAAAATTTTTATTATTTGAGAATCAAGTTTAAGAATAAAATATAATTAAAAATTGGTTAGACATATTTAATCGTTTGAATTTTAGAAAATTTTAGATTCGTTACAAAATATTATGGAATATATATTTAAGGCTCATATAGTGTAAAGTATAATTGGTTACAGCTAGCCATAATGCCATTTATTGGTTAATGTTGTATCTCAACATATTCGTTCTTGTGCCAACAAATTGAAATAAAGCAAAATAAAAATGGTGTACTTAAATGCTTGTTGTTTCCATATCAACATCAGATAACTGGTCAGCATCGGGTAATTTTATTACACCGTACGTATTTGTATGTTTCCAAGTAGTTATCATACAGTTCACGAATACATAAATATGTGGAAATATCGCCAAGTCAGGGTGGCGGTGGTTTCGCTCGCCTGCTCACGTGTTACATTACGTTACGTCGAGCATAGAGTAGGTTCACTTATAAATACGTAGTTACGGCTGCTGGCGAGTTGCTACATGTCGTGCTGAATTTTAAGATACGTATGCAGCAGCTTTTGTTTTTGTGCCTCATTAGTATTTTATTGCCATGCTCATGGGTCATGGTATACTGTGTTATCCTGCGTGCACCATGCATCTTCGCCTATCTATTTGTATTAAATGTGTACTTACATATGTGTGCGTGTTAAAATGTAAATGTATACACATACATATGTAGTGGTGTATTTCGAAAATGAACGCATTGTTTTATTTGTAGGTTTGATGTATGGTTTTATAGCATATTGTCATTAAACATAGTTTGTATGCTATTGTGATAAAGAATTTATTAGGTAATTAATTTACTTAATGAGGAGTAATGGAATTTTTGAACATAATTTTATATACCTTGTTTATCTGGTAACCTATGTTGCTATGTTAATTCAACCATAAATGTTCTTAATCAAGAAAGAATATTATTTAAAAATTAAGTTTATGTCTTGAAATAACCACTGTTGTTTTATTTGCAAAGTGGTCGGTATCAGTAAGCAATGGGCTGAAATTTATGTATGTCCATCTATGTTTAAAAAGTTGGAGAGGTCTTTACTCGACCTTCCTGTATGTTCACTATCAATATTTATAATTATTTATTTTATTTTAAAATCATCATACGATTGTTATGAAACAATTTTCGTATGTATTGTAACAATGGATATTTTTAACAGAAAATACATTAAATTTTAATTTTTCCAACTTATATCATATATATATTCTTTCTCAAACTCATGTCAATTAGGAATATTGAAAAGGTAGCAAGAGTAATTGTTATTGTTATTTCTGATTAAGATATTATTTTTAAATATAAGAGGTTCATATCTAGGGCCGTCTAGGCATTAAGCTTTAAGTTTTATTGTATTTCTTACATCATTTTTGGTTCTACAGCGTTCACACAGACACACACACATACACTCACCCGCAAATGCAGACAGACGACATCGAGAAAATTGTCGGAATTGATTCAGAGTAACCCAAAACGAGTGTTTCCGTTTAAATTTCAACTTTAAAATTGAAGTATACCTAATAAAGAAATAGAAAATACATGCCAATGACATAAATAATTAATCTCTGAAGAGAATAAACAATCTGTTTACCAAGTCAAATAATGTGTTAATAAAACAAGAATCCTGACCTGTGTTGTGCAGACTAAAAGCAATGAAATTACAACTGACCAATAAGTAAACTAACAAAGATGAAAACAACACAAGAGCAACAAAATAAGCAGCAACATCTCTCGTTGTAATGTATAAAACATAGGTTATATTAAATAAATTCCTTTTAAGCGACGACGTAGAGATTGCATTCAATTCCCCGCAAACACAATAGAGGAAAACGCGAATAATAACATCGTGTATATAGGTAGGTAGGTATATATAAACTCATACATACGTGCTGCAGAAGAATTCCAAGATTTTTACAATCAGATTTGTTTACATTAGCGACATCTATAAATACAACTGGTTCTATATAATTAAATTCAATTACGTAGACTGGTTCTCTGGTCCGAACGAGATCATAACAATAAATTCGATGTATTGTATCGAGAGATTTGTGGTCGCTACATATTTCTCTGCTTTCCAATCGATAATATGTTGGAAAATACACAATTGACTCTATTCAGTTTTGTTGCCTGTATCATATTCTACTTCACCCTCCAGTGTGGCGTTCATCTTACTATTCGTTTTCTTTCTTGACCCTTGTACAAAAGCAAATACGTGGATCTTGTGAGTTAAACAAATCTTATAATATAACAAAAAACGTCAATTTAAAAATATTCATTTTTCTGTGGTTATCTGGTGAAAAATCTTTATATCATAAATAATTTACTACCATAATTCGCATTTACATCAAAAATACATTTTTCTACAATTCTTGTACGAGGTTCGTGTCGAAAATCTGAATACTAATATCGTCAATAGATCAACATGCTCACAATTTCATCTGGCCGCATCCAAGCAACATCATTTCATTTTATTCATTATTCATAAAATCATGTCGAATAAATTTCAATTATACATTTTAATATTAATACCAAACACAAGGATAATATATCATGATGGTAATAAATTGCTGATTCAATCGTAAATCTAAAGACTCATATAGTGTCAGTAAGGTAATCTTATAGTTTATTTCACGAACATTTTGTTGACTTGTACCCGTTAAAACTAGCATTACTGACTAAATAAGTACTAATGCTTCCAGCTTGACCATCACCGTATAATCTACCTTGGCGGTAAACCAATATATTTATTATTACTTTATTTATTAAACATATATAAAATATGTGTATACCACTAGATAATAAGTCGACTCCTAACGTCTAATAACATTAATAAAATAATTAGTGCATCATGTGGAATATTTCATCATTGTGCGATTCATAGCTCCAACGATTTAGGTTGAACGATATTGGTAATGGTTAAACAAACTACGGCGCAACACTGAAATTATTAAATTTCTTAGTTAAAGTATCGTAATTAATATATTTTTCTATGGCATGTAAGTCCAACGTGATGATGAAATAATTTCTTTAGAATATTTTGATAAAACCTAAAATATTTATGATAAATAAAGATTAATTTTTACAGCACTATATCAATTGTAATATAAAAATGACTTTGATTCAAATAAATATATTTTAGGTGGTTATCCATTTTATGTATAAGAATTTACATTTTTTCCATAGGGTCTGTTGTAGGCTGCATAAATATAGTGGAACTTACAATAGTATGATGTTAAAATGTACATTTTATTATTGACATAAAATTTGCAAGAAGTGCGTAGATTTTTTGCTGAATCAAAATTGATTTCCTTACGTCGTCGGTCGATGGTACGCGGTCGGAATGAACGATGGCAGCACGAATCTCGTTACATGACGACGACGGGAAAGTGGACATAATATTAGGTTTGCATATTTCATGTGCCAAGCCAGGGGAGAAGACATTGCTGCTGCTTTCTTGTACTTCACTTTGTTACCCGGTGATGCGGTTGACACAAGACACTTGTCTCTTTTCCTCCTTGTCACAACGTGCACACTTTATCGCCCTATCTTACTTTTTCTTGTTCGTTTCACCGCTCCTCGCTTCATGTATATTTCGTACTTTGTCCAACCTGTAGTAATTCGATGTCTCCTGGCTGTCTTATTTTGAATGTGTGTGTCTGTCTGTCTGTCTGTCGCAAGTGGAAATCTCACTTTTATTAAATTGTGCACACATTGAGGCATTTCGAAGTTTCTGACTCTCATGAGAAACATTTCGTTTTATTATTTTTGTGGCGGATTTTGATTGAATTTCCGTTGACAGTTGTTTTAAGGTTATTTTTTACCATGATTTTAAAAAAAGTCTACTTCTTTTTTGGATCTTTGTACAATAGTCAAAACAGCTACAGTATTTGGTCATGTGTCTGAAACATGATAGTATCAAAAAATGACCTGTGACGTCTGTGTGTTTCCATAGTACCATGATTTAAATATACGATCGGAATAAAAAGATTTTTTTCTTTTTCACTTGGAACAAGTGTACCTCTTAAAGGATACAAAGTAGCAACCAGTCAGGTGTAATTGCACATGAATCTGGAAACAAATCCCAAATCGCCGCCAGAGCACCATCTTGCATTCGCAACACACCAACACACAAGTGAAACACACAAACATACGTGTTGACTATATCTTGCTGGATTGAAGGTGTATAGTGTTTGTACAATCGTCAGAATCAAATTGGAAACTATAACAATTGATCACGTGATACAATTGTGGGCGTCTATTTACACTCCTGTTATACACCAGGATAAAACAGTGAAACAAAAAGCAAACAGAAAAGAAAGAAAAACACGTCAAAAGATAGGTCCGTCGAGAGATAAGCATCTAGATGCATCGACGTTTTATAGGAATTTACGCGATGTCCCGGCAGACGTGATATTTGTTTTTATTGTTGTTTATAGAACCACGACCGACTTTAACTTAATCACCCACTCGAGGTGTCGCGACTCTATATATTTATACACGGGGTCGTTCGTTGCATTTTAACTACCACCGGTTTTCATTCGATTTATATTTTGTTGCACGTTTTTATATACCAATCATCATGAATGTGAACGATGTTAAGACTCAAGACGACGACGAAGACTTCTATATAGGGTTCACCACTGATGTACCATGCCATCAAATCTTTTTACTATTTCTGAATTTACGAGTTTTTAATTTACTGCGGAGTGTTGCAGGTATAATTTTATATCAGCTAAAAAGTATTTAGCTACTTTTTAATGTTTCTTTAATTGAACAGAAACTTATATAGTCACCCCAACCTACTCGTTTATTGTCAAAGATAATTAATGATAGCAGTTAAGTCTTTTTATGTAGTGATATATTCATCATGTTGTGATAGTTTAAAATATCTGTTAACCAGTCAGTACACTGGTTGTTGACAAAAGTTCTGTAGGTAGAGAAATATCCAGCTAACCGAGAACTCAATTTTAGAGACAAAATTTCTCTTCTTGAAATATAATTTTCAGTTCATCGTACAGTATGTATAACGATATCTATAATGTTTGGTTCTATGAAATATCTCGGAATAAAAAAATATTTTCAAAGAAATTGTATCATTTAGTTTATTATTTTACTACGGTATGAAATACTGATTCTTCAATATAAAATAAAGAATTTTTCTTTAATATTCACCTTATCAATATATTCAATTAAAATATTTAATATGTAGGTACCGTTTTCCAATAGTTTTGACATTCATTCACTCTATTAAAATAACAATCTACTCATTTTAAGCATATTTAAAAATAATAATTCAATAGAATCAAAATTAAAATGAACCTTACCTTAAATCAACGAATTACTGGAAAATTATACCTATTTAGTACTTCTACTATTTCCTCTATATTATCAAATAATATTACTCAAAATCTTATTCATTCTCAAACTGTCAAACTCCACAGTAACACTCTGAAATTGTTATTCCGAAAATAGTCACATTCGATTCAGGGAGGGTCAAAACTTGTATTTCTGTTGAAATCTCGGGTTCGATATTTTTCATCATTACAGGACTTATTTATTACTGCGTATAAAAAAGTTAAAATAATACTGTTCAAATTTTAAATTACAATATACCAATTGCTTAAATTTAAATAAATTAAAATTTATAATATTGGTATTTAAAATATTCATTAATTCAATTTATTTGGAAATTCATTGTTGAGTCGCAAATTGTTTAATCTTCACAAATCATGTTTATATACATTGACTATATGTCACTTATCGTAATATATTTCTGTTTATCACTTAAGAAATCACTGCTTATAAGTGTGATTTCTTTATTAGGCAATGTCAGTGGTTATGAAACACATATGTGTTACATTTTTATAATCACTGACACTGCTTGTTTTTTCTTTGTTTTAAACATTTTGTTAGATCATCTTAACTATCTATAAATTTGAATTTTGCCAATAGTTAATTATTTGTTAGTTATTTTTCTCATTATAATAACGGATCCCCAAATTATTCATGAATGCAAGCATTGATGTTGTTAAACAGATTTAAATGTACAACATTTCTGACACCTACTGCAAACCCACGGATTGTAACATAAAAATTATTGTTTTTCCTAAGCAATAACATATAGAAACATTGAAGAATGGCATGAAATTAAACGAGTGTCTTGTGTGTCGCCTAATTTTAGTATATAAATTTTCATCAACTAATGTGTTGACATTTATTTCGACACGTATCTCGTAATGTTTTCTCAGGTAACGGTCACAAATTTAAGACAATCTCCGTATGTTTAAATTTGTTTTTAATTTCGTGGAAACGCCACGAATTTCCTTTATTTTTACCAAGATGACATTTTTATGCAGTTAATTTTTGTAACCATGAAGCACAAGCGTGACAACTCCAACCTAACCAGGTATACGGCGTAACCCAAGAAGCATTCAGTGTGTTTGCAAATTTAAGAGACATTCGTATTAATTAATGATAAAGTTGTCGTCATTTGTCACGAAAATATTTCGTATTAGATACGCCAACATGTCTGCGAACTTGTTGAAGACTGTTTGTTGCGTTTAAACTTACAGCGAAATTATTTACGTTTTATAATGGATGTGTAAAGAAATGTCGCAATTCTTGGAACCCACCATGACGAGAATTCATCTTTTTTAATAGCTGTACCTTAATTATGAAAAAAAAGAAAATTTATGCATGGAAAAAAGTGTATTATCATTATTTTACATCTACGAAGAGAATTATGGATGTTTCAAAATGTTTGAATATACCAAACTTTACAATTATTTTGAGTTTTTTTTTTTTTTTCTTTTCGAAAAACGTACTCTTTACTGATAATTGCCATTGAAAATATATATATATATATTTTTTTTTGTATAAACGTTTTAACAAGCAAGTCCAGTAAAGGTTCTTCCAGCTTTTTTTTTTCATTCTACCAAAAAATCTCCTCTATATATAATGATCTGCCAGCATGACCGTGTCGATGATAAATAGCGTGATTTTGATGATAAATATAATTTTATTGTGTAAAATCTTAGATTTTATGTAAATTAAGAGTGAGTAACTTGGACAATCATGGTAAGATGCGACGACATACATATTGTATGTATGTTTCAGTGCGTATCTCACCGAGAGCATGAGAAGATATCTCCCTCGCTGAGGCAGACAGAATATACAATAGTTATTTCGATATGAAGTCGGGATACGGGCTGTTGGTATAAAATACACAACGACCAGTTTTCATACGACAGTTGAATTATTGTTTCAGCTACTACTTTATAATTTCTCCTGACATTCGCAATGTTCTACTATCGCTTCGATCTAGCTGTTATAAATAATAAATATTGTAAAATTTTAATTGGATACTACTCTCGGCTAGCGTTCATGAAATTCTAAACTATAAAAAGAAAGATCAACAGTCTTCATATATTTTACTCCCAGCATCAATAGTTCACACTAAATCAACAACTTTTTATAAATTATAATGCAGACTTATCGTATAGCAAGCTATAAATTTTATTATGATATAATCGAGATATAAAAACAAACCAGATATATACTTTATAAATTCAAATACTGAAAATCTAAAGTGGCCTATAAACAAACTACTTTTTTATGGTAAAGTACCAAGATTAATTTCAATCAAAAAATATATTAATTACAACCACACACATATTTACAGCTAATTCATAAATTTAGTTTATTTGTCATTTTCGATAATATATTCATGAAACGCAATACATGTATTTTAGTTAAATTCTCAAGTTTAAAAATTATCCTTATTACAATAATTTCTTCTAGACTTTGTCCAAGGAAGAGTAAATAGAAATTTGTTTTAACAATTATAACCATGGTTATAATACAATATAACAATGATATATCGAGGATGACATGACGAATTCGTACATAGTTTTTGATTCAACCTTTTTCGTTCGATTACCAGAAAAGGTTTGATTATCTCTAAAACCACAGTTAATATGCTAAGAACCAAAATTATGAAATTCTGCAAACTTATTTTCAAATACCTACTTCTTTCTTATTGATTTATTTTTTTCCAGTGTGAAACTGTATCCTAATATCGGGTTTAGATGTATTTTATCTATTTAAATTTGCTTGTCAAATAATCGACAGATTTTGAAGGCCGCAGATTTACAATCTGACCGCATGCCAATTGGTCATATCACCATATCGAGCTGGAATATTTCATTTCCATAATTCTTTGCTACCTTCTTACATGCATGATATCTTGTTTGAATAGATTTGTTGATTTAACAAAATAAGCCTAAGGTTATATATTTTGCATAGTGTATATGGGTAGAAAAGTCACAACCAGGAGCTAGAAACGCAAACACAGATATCATCGTGTCTAACCAGCAATTGTCGATCAATCATTTATGCTGATTGTGCGCGATGCGTTTCTCCAAAATCAAATGTACTCTTTTGTCGCCGCGGGGGCGGCATATGTACAGCATGCGTTTTATAACATAGCAATTAGTGTATTCCAAGAACCGCCCTATAAATTCTGCATGGTCAGCACCATACAAGCATTCACGATGACCTTTATTGCATACAATTAATTTCCTCTGGCTTGTAAATCAAAAACAAAACCATGGGAACCGTATTATTATGCTGGCTCTATAGTTTCGATAATTCTTTATAATTTTCCGAACGAAACACACGAAAATATATCAATGTTCAAACTGCATTGTTGAGTAAATATTGATGTGTAATTACAGCCTGCGTTACGGGTAAAAATTACCCACCGTGCATCAGAGCCAGGGTCGGATTTAGGTATCGTGAGGCTCTGAACTTCAAGGTAATGTGGGATTTTCTTAGGTATTCTAGCGCACATAAGCGTCCAAAGGTGACCTATCATGGGTTTTAGAAAAACTAAATTACTATGTACAACATTTAAAATATACGAGTACTATACAATTAAAATATATAAAGGATAGATGATATTTTGTACATTGTGTACTCTATTAGAGTCTATCCCATTTATACGTATTAATGAGAAATAATAAAAACAAATATATTATATTTGTTTTTATTATTTCTCATTAATACGTATAAATAAGCACCAATGTCATGTGCTTTGTCGTACAGGCGAGCTTATCGGTAGAAAAATAATAATGAAGAAAACAGTTTTATGACTTTTTATTATATTTAATGCAACTACTCATATTTGAAGAGATACGCATATAAACAAATTTGCTTGGCGGAGACCAAACCTTTCGAGACTCAACAATGAATGCAATTCAATTTCAAAAAATGTATTAGTAATTATTTCATAAACAAATATAAATTCAAACAAATATATACTTCAAAATTTCAAGTCTGTGAATTTGTTTTAAGTAAAAGAAGAGCTAAAATCATGTATTCTCCAAGTATATATAGCGATCATGGTTTTTAGATTTCTCAGTATATTTTTCCTTCTTCAGGGTCCAAATAATCGCGAGGCTGCAGTTTTTTTTTTTACTAAATGATAAATCCGGCTCTGACAAGCGCGTACGCATACCCATTCTTTCACTTGGTCGGCAGCACGATGATGCTGGGACAAAAATGTGCATCCTAATATGAACGAGAACGATTTTATGGTAATTGGTTTTAAACAACAAATGATAAATTTCGAATGAAATTGGTCTTGCATGTTCGACTCGCATGACGTTTTGTCAGGTAATTGTGGCTAATGTTTCATTTTGCCTACATTGTCCATTCCGACCTCCTGCGCGAAAAATTACTGCAACCACGATTTAAACCTTTTTTTGGTTATTGAGTGGATAATTGATCATTATCTTAAAACTAACAAGCAGTTTTCTTATAATTAACATACCTAGTATTCAAACAAGGATATTATACTATTTAAGTAGATAATAGCGAATTCAAGGTACCTAAGTCTTGGCAAAGAATATTTTAAATATTATAGTTGAATGGAGGAAGATTGTAAGAATTTGATTGTAAGATTGAAAAGGATTTCCTGCCACCCCAATCATGGGAAAGGCGTGACGTTATGTATGTATGTTTGTGTGAATTTGAAAATTATTTAATATTTTTTGTTTAATTTGAATGTTGTGCTATCGTTTATTATATATATATATATATATATATATATATATATATATATATATATATATATATATATATATATATATATATATATATAATAAATTCTTATAAAACACAATAAGAATTTTAAGACCATTTGTCATTTTTTTAAGAAAAAGGAAGATAGTGTTGCTTGCGAACACCGAATATCTTCGATATTTAGCTTTATGATATATATTCTTTATAATATTTTTGCCACCATTATTATTTGTAACATATGACAATTTCTTGCTGTGGTTCTTAATATTGGATTATGAAACGACGAAAGATATTTGCTAAAAGAAATCCTCTCAGTCCGGATATAAAAACAATCAGTTTTTGCACACATTTTTTTGGAAGTTTTCATCTTAAAGAAATCAAATTGTCTTTAGAGTGAAATAATACAAAATACGAAAAATGTCTAACTAATAAAAAAAAATGGTGAAAAAGTGGTCCAACAGTCATTCATCTGTTATCGGCTCGTTAAGCAATCTGGCATTGGATCGCGCCGCGTAGACCCATCACTAGATGTCAGGTTGCGATATGACGTCACTGATGTTGGTAGCGACATCACGGGTACGCGGTGGCAACATTCCGCAAGTGCGCAGACGCGCAGCTCTCGATCACCAGCAGATAACATATGCAGCACGTCGGGCAGATATGACGATCGCGCGGTATTGTTGATCATAATCTCATCTACACGTCAACTGTTCTTTCCTTAGTCATGCCGCTTTCCAATGAAGAACCAAAAATACCCATACAATGATTAGCTATTAAATTCTACACAAATTTATTAATATATTTTTGGTTATTTCTTCCATTGAATAGATTTCGACATTTTTAGGCCGTATAGTTGTGTACAAAGGAAATGGTTTTTTTTTTTAATATTTTAATTATTAAGGGCAGTATTAAGGTTTTATCATTCTTTTGTCTCAAGTTGTATAAGATTTTTTTTTTATATATAATGAAATATCCTTTGTTGACTGTTTGACTACTGCTGATGTGATAGCGGTAGACGTTGACGTGCTGTGGACCTGAAGATAATCGGCAGCGATTTCCCTACGTATCGTCGGATCAGGTTAGCATGTCACTTGATTCTTGTGTTTACGTGAAGACGGCCTCCAGATGCCACTAGTCCGGTACACGTGTCCCAATTACCGAGAACGCTCCGGCGGCAGAGGCGGCGGCACGTGTGTTCTTGATGACCAACATCAAAATATAACCATTTTAATGCATACGCGATATGTACTTGGTAAACAACAACAATTTTATCTGGAATTTATTTGTTTTGCAACAATTTGTACCCACAAGTACGTGAATTGACAAATAAATGAAACTTGTCTCGTTTTATAGTTCTAATTTATTTTTTATGTTGGTACATAAAATATCAAGCCTTGAACTCCAGCAATGTGAAAACGTAGTAGACAAATTGTATTTCGAATACAAATTGTATGATAAACTGATGTTATCGGCGTTAATAATATTATAGAAAATGATATTCTTTGAACTTTTAATTCGAAATCTTTATTTTGTCAAAGGTCTGTTTTGTTACAACTTTTTGTTATTACTATATTTTGTTATTATTGTTATCTCATGGCTTACTTGCGTTAACACAAATTTTAGAACAATTTTGAAACATTTCAAATTTACCCTATTTTCAGATTATTATTATGTTAAAATATCGGCTATTTATAAAAATTGTCTTCTTAAACCTACATTTATACAGGGAATAAGGATTTCATTTTGCTAAATTTTTCATTATTTCGGATATAAATCAAATGAAAAATTATCTTGATAAAACTTGCATATATAAAAATAACTTATAAATTTTGTATCAAGATTCCAAAAAAATAATACCATTTGCAGGTTAATTACTTTTTAAATTCTTTCTCGATAAATTACAGCCGCAACGTCATCGAATGTCAAAATATGAGACCAAATTAATCAAAATATTACAATTATTATTATAGTAACGGTGAGAAGTAAGCTGTATATCATATGGGCACATGGTACCCACGAGTGCACGTCTGTTTATAATAAAATTATATATTGAACAATATAGTACATATATGTACGAGACAGGCCAATGTAGAGAAATGCAGATTTGTTTACTTTCTTGGACGAAGTCTAAGAGAAAGTATTTTAATCAGGAAAATGTTCATACATATTTATGTAAATATAAATAATGTGCTAACCTTAAGAATACATTTGTTTCAATATTTATATTGTCGCAACAGTTATGATGAAAATAATATAAATTGTACGCACAATTGAAAAGCGAATGTCCACCTACTTGAAGCCACTTTTAGAATGTTTATGAATACCTGCCTACTTTGCGAAACAATGCCGATAATTTATGATGGTGTACACAAATTTCTGTAAGAGACATCTCGAACTTAAAGGTCAAGTACATAAAACAAATTACTCGATCATATTCAAACATGATACAACATCAATCTCACTCATATAATTCATTAATAGATTTTTTTTACGCGCTTACAAATTTCAAAAAGATAAAATCAAATACGATGATTTATAGCGCCCAAACACAAGTAATCTATTCAAGCAAATAATAAAAATTGAAATTAAATCTCTGCGTGCAACACTCTATCTTTATGAATACTATTATTTATCTGTATGACATCAGCAGAAGCCAACACAAAATCTTTATTTTCTACTTCTAGTAATTATTCAGCGGTTTTTACAACTTTTTTCTAGAGGATTAAGGACATTATTTTTTATTTATTGTATTAATAATTTACCATTTGCTACTACTTGTTATTAATAAAATTTCATCTATAGGCTATCTATTGACAAATTTATCTTCGTAATTTCCTATATTTATGTTTTATTAGAATACGTATTTTGAAATTTTGTAATCGTTTATTCGTAAAACTTATATTTGAAAAAAAAAAGGAAAACAGTTTCTTGTTCTATTTTATTCAAAGTTTCGGCATCACTTATGCCATGATCAGGAGTTTGAATAGTTATTAATATAATTAATTTACATGGAAAATCAATGTATAAAGAAACATCGCAGCTAGTTGGTACTAATTTTGCGTGATTTACAAAATTTTGTAAATCACCCGAAATAAATATCTAAATTTTAACAATAAACCAGCTTTAAGGTTTACGTATATTTAAGAGATGCGTGAATCTAGCAAAATAGTGACACAAGTGCATCTAATTTTGAACCATTTGTGCCGAAAAGAGTTTATTTTTATTCCATTTTAAATATTTTAATTATTAAGTATTTTAAAGAAACGACAATTATTTTTCTAGATCCTATATTTTGTTACGTGTACACAATGTAATAAGTCATAAACAACATTTTATCTGTACGACCAATAACAATTTCATCTAGTTAACCGAATTGTCGGTCGTTAGCATAAGCCACACTGCGTCAGTCGACACAAAAAAGTCAAGTGTCTGGGGGTAGAATAGGAACGAAAGATGAGCTTGTACCGGTGACGACGACATAAACGTTACTCCAAGTACAAGCAATTTGACTTCCGGTCGTTTTCACTGCGCGTCTGTACACGGTGCATGGCTCAGCGACGTATTGTGCTACACCGTGCGCACCACCAAGGGTGGGAACCTGGTAATTGCTGCTGGACTAAAAGTGCTCACTTTTTCCGATAAACCTGCACCAACTTTGTTTTTCATTTCAATGTTGTAGAATAGTTTTATTTTCTTTTTATAGAGTTTGAGAACACTGATTAAGTGAAATTTTTGAATTGAAGAATTATATTTTAATTTTATCAAAAATATCTTCAAAAACTTATAAGACATTTTATATTTATAACGTTTTTTCAGATAATTATATTGACATCTAAAATTATTTATTAATTGATTCGGATGCTTGCATCAATAAATTGTGTATTCCAACAATTTCTTTCGTTTTCATTACTTTTTTAACATTTTGTAGCATAAATAGTTATAAATAGGGCATGTTCCTTAAGAACATCAGTGGTTACAAAAATGTCTTATACATAAATAAAAATAATTTTCAAAATATAATATACGACGAACTGTAGGCATTGGTGCCTGTACTTATACTTGTTTTATAGATGCAATGAAGAGCAAAGATTTGTTTTAGGAGACAAATTAAACTTCTACGTCACTGGCATTAAGAATGAATAACACCCAAAAACACCAGTAGCAAGGGAAAGAGGAACCCGAGAAATGGTGCACTGAGAAAAGGATTTACTTGAATCAATTTAGGCTAACTACTATTAAATAAATCCCATATTTGAATACAGCGAAATCAATGTAGAGTAATATTAAATAGATGCTATATTTGCAATCTCCAGATAAGGTTTATTTAATATTAATAGATCGTATTACTGTGGAATAAACTACATAAATGCACCATGTATTTACTGTTAATACATCTTACTATAGTAAAATACACTGTATTAAAGCACTATCTATTTACTATTAATACATCATATTTGTCTTAAATATGCGGTATAAGAAACTCATTTTGGGTTTTATTTATAGGAAATCAATAAAATATAATGCAGGTTATAAACATATATTTAATAAAAATACAAAAAAATATAGGACACTTCCAAATAATAACAATAACGTATGGACTTATAATTAACAAATAACTTAATTTAATCTAAATACAAAAATATATAAATATATGGTACATTCCCAAAAAAAAAACAATAATGATTGGACCTATAATTAACAAATAACTAAAGATGTAATAATAGTTAACATTGCAGTATAATTTTGATTATTATAACATAATTTTGGGTAACACAATTTTTTTATTTAATTGTAGTAAATGTATATGAATCAATATACATAAATGAAGTTTCACATTAATTACCACAAAAATAGACAACTTTTAATTAATTTAACGCCGCCATTACTAATATTTATGATGCCAATATTTAAAATACTTACAAAATTGGGTCTATGTTCAGATAATATAATATTATTATATGACATAAATAGCTTTGACTAGTAGAATCCAGTATTCCACTTGTATTAAGAATTGAAACAATAGCTTTCCCAGTAATAGATTGTTCTAATTGTAGAAACATTTAATTTAAGAGATTTATTAAATCTCTTGCATTTAAATTTTCTACTAATGTTGATATTGTGGAACGCAAAAACGAATTTTGTTTAGAAGCCGAAGATGCATTTTGCTCTAGAAGTGTAGTTGTGGCACTAGGTAAATCACATCATTGCCATTTGAGCTATATTCGTATCATCCAAATCCAATACAACGCCCTGTAAAAAAATTGAAAATTAATTTTAGTATATTTTGTTAAAATGACTACGAAAGAACGGGGATTTTCTTAATTTGGCTCATTTAGCCCCTGTCAATTTCAAGGGTAATTATTCCACAGTTAATTTCAAATGCATTACATTAGTTTATTGTTTCTAATGCATGGCAAACAAACGCACTTCACTTGTGCGTTCTTTCGATCTGAAATTAACCACAAAAGCCACAACGTCAGATATCGAGAATTATAGATTGACTCAAATGAAAACAATGCGTGTATTATTTCTTTTCTAAATTTGAATTCGATTCAATATTCAAAATACGAAATCGATCTACGACTCGATTCCTGATTCGCAGATAGATTCGAAAATCGAAGATCAACTTTTAAATAGATCGATCTTTTAAAATATCGATTCAGATTCGAACATCCCTAACATTAACAAATTGGCAACACTGATTATCATCCATGTGATCTTGAATACTTAAATTTATAATGTTTGTAAACGAAATACAACAATAAATGGGGTTATGTTGTTCTAACACGATTTTTTGTATATGCGCACGTAAAAACAGATTCAACCGGTTAAATTACACAGATATAGAACTAGTTACGGTATGTTTAACAAAGATTCATACTTACATCGACTATATCTGCTCCAACACTGCCTAATCATTTGATTTGCTGTCCAATAATAGCGATTGTAGCAAATCATAAGTAATTTCGTGCTCTGTAAATAATAATTAAATATGATGACGATCACACGCAATGAAATGACACAAAATATAGTTTACCTGTAAGTATTGGCGATAAATCTTCTAAATCCGCCTTGGACAACAACAACAACAAAAACAGCTGTGTTACAATCTCCGCCATTGCTATACTGTGCACTTACACAAACAAGAAATCGCAATGACAGCCACACAAAAGAAATAACTTAAGCTAATTCCACATGGTACCTCATTTCCGTAAAATCGTTTGAAATTCGAACAAAGAACAGCCAATCAAAATTACAAATTAATTGTAAGCTTGTTCTGTGAAACAATAATCTTGCGAGCAATACACAGCCTATCAAGACATGTGTATAACGGCGATAATGTCGAACGTTTTTTCGGCGACAACGTGCCATGTGGAATTAGCCATACTTAAGGAGACACACAGGCATTAATGTGAACTGTGCATAAAATAAATATCTATTTAATATTAATAGATTCGATTTTAGTTTATTATACATGTATTACATATAAATGCAATATTTAAAAAATAAATGAATACACAAATCTATTACTATTAAATAAATTAACTTTATAATGAAGAAAGAAACTTCAAATAAATGTTGTATTTTTAATAAATAGACTGGTTCATTAATAATTAAGAAATTTATTAATTTTAAAGAAAATTTTCTTGGCATTAGTAAATTTTTCAAAGAAATGCTCAAATAAAGACTTATTAACTATAAAGACAAGTATTTTTCTCAGTGTGCTCTTGCTTAACAACTTTGACGCTCAACATAAGTCGTCCAAAAGTTGCAGATTTTAGTAGATATGGCATTAGTAACATACACATAGATACAGTTCTACAACTCCGGGTAGAATTTTGACGTGTTATGTGTGAATTCGCACTGCTGATCTCATAGTTAAATCCTGAAAGTGTCGCGAAAGTTTCGCAAATAAGTTGTGGGATAACCGTTAAGAACGCTTGAAATGTAACGGAAATGTCGTAGTATATTACAGTAATGTTCTGTTCCTCAACCTATTCGTCGGATAATCCTTTTTGACGTACAGATCGCGATAGATAAAGGATGTTTGAATAATTTGGAAGTTTTACCAATTTTTATATATATGTATAGATTTTTCTATTAAAAAGCTTAATATTGAAAAAGAAAAAAAAATCTAAATGTTATTGAGAACGAAAAATGTAATATGAATTTTCCACTTGATAGATGTTTAAGATCGTGAGAATTTAATTAATCGCTATCCGAGCAACTCCGACGTGATATTCTTCCTGTAGGTATATACTAATATACTTGTCTAAGTCTATACCGAAGCCTTCTCTTTAATTTGTACGCGGAGAAACTCTATTGTCTCGGATTAAATCCTTCGAGACGGTAAACAAAAGGGGACAATTTGAACTATGAAAGGTGAAAATTAAGAACTCCTCCGAATCGGAACCAGACATACAATCGCATCGCAAGTAATAAACTTACATACTTACAAAATGTATGGTGCCACGAATTTTCATCTCGTTCGTCGTTTATATCTCACATACGAGTATAGTTCTTGAAGAGACGAGACACGTCTGCCAACTTTGGGTACTTTAATAAGGCGAACTTTTCACCGCAATTCGCGGGAAATGTTAGAACTTGCGAAAATACCGATTCCGTCTAGCGTTTTATGGATGCCATGCACACATCTTCGTGTATATTTCTATCATAATGAAATTTATTAATTTATTTCTTTAAAATATATGACGTACGTCATCAGTATTATTAAGCTATTTGACAAGGTCGTAGTCAAGGTTACATGGAACCTGGAATTAATTTTTCTTTTCGTACTCACCCGCAAAATCTTATGCTATTATTACTTGTGTTGTATTCATGCTGATAAATTAAATATCAATTTAAAACGTCACAGAAAATAAACATTACAAAAGGAACCTGGTGGCTTGTATATTTATTAAAAATTAATTACACAGTACTGTGCTGTCATCTTAAAGTAACAACAGAACAGCAGCAACATGGATTACTCTGGCAATGCACAAAGGATTCCAAGCCGTTCATATTTCGGCATCGTAATTCGCGATTAAATTCATAAGAGGCGCAGCAACGACGAAGAAACCTCAGTATGCAGCAACCGATCGTGAGTGTAAAACAAAGACGGAGACTATTATATAGTGTGTTATATAATACTACTATAAGCATGCGCGTTCGTTAATGAGAATTTACGAACGATTAATACATCATGGCCGCTTTTGTAACGTGAAATTAAATTTGTCTTTGTCGTTGGAATGCAATTTAAACAAAAATTTCAATTTCGTTCATAGCTGAAGCGCTAAGCGTAAGTATGTAAACTGCACAACAATAATTTATTTCGCAATTACGATTAACACTAATCTCATCAAGTATTTAAAGAATCGTTTTCCTGTTTAAGCTGATTGATATTTGAAGTTTAATTGCGCGCTTCTGTTCTATAAGATTATTGACACTTGAAATCTTGGGGAACGAAATTAGACAAGTCATTGTGAAGTGTTCATCAATTGCGTCTTTGTATGAGAGAGCCAAGGACCAAGAATGGCCATCGAGAACTGTTTAACAATCAAAATTAATTATGCTATTTAATTCAATATTAACTTATTTTTTCAACATTTTTTTTACTGAGATACAGTAAAATATAAAATTACAGAGATATACACTCGCTTGGCACACTGTATAAAATGTCTTTTGAGTACATTTTCCTGAGCAAATAGTGATATTTAGAATGTGTTTATAAACACGTATAATTAGACTAATGCGAGAAGTACGCACGAGTAACGAAATTATCATTTTAATAGTAGCATTGACATAATATATTGTATACACGCGTTCTCATAATTATGTAAACTAAAATAATAAAAGTTACTTAAAAAATAATAAGATTATTATGCACTTTTCGCATCGTTGGTTTATCTGTCACCAACATTCTCGGCAGCAAAAATTTCTCGCATAGAAATTTGTTTCAAGTCTTCCTGATTCTGATAATGTGTATAACTCATATATTAGAACGAATGTAGAGCACTCACTCGTAAAATAATATTGTGGACGCATATATTATGCTGATGTTTACCAAATTTGGTACAAGTATAACAGGTGTGCTTATTTAGTTCTGATGAATTATACATCTAGTGGTCTTTGTACTCGGAGTTATAGAGCTCTAAATACCGATTCCCTTTATATACGAGTCATATAATTATATTTAATTCATATGTACCCATAATGCGCAAGAAATGATAGACAGTCCTTTTTCTATATGGCACGACCTCTAGAAATACCTATACTACCTCGTCTTAACATGTTTATTTTATCATGTCATATAATGTGTTTCTCAGTAGTTTAAAAAAAATGTTTTAGTTTAGAAGTGATTAGCTCATGAGGCTGATACACCAATAATTTAAAATCCTACCACACAATATAATGTATATAATATGTTCATTTGATACTAAGAAGAATACGGATTTTGAGAAATAAGTAATTGGATTTTCTGAAACTGAAACATGATGTGATTGCACATAAAATGTTTACATTTATTGTGTGTGAATACAACAAAGAAACTAGTTAGAGAACTTGAGTAATAAAACTACTCTTCCGGGTATTAAAACATTAAATAATTTCAACAATGACAGAGAGCTATAAATACAACCTTATTTCCAATTGCAATGTAACAGTAATTGTTCGCGTATTATTATAATGATATTAGGATCGCATAAGGTATAGAATTTATGCGAGTTGCAACTACATTTGGTGTTACGTTATGGTCGTAACACAGATTCGATTCCAGAGAAAATCACATTTCTTTCTATGCTATTGCACATTTCAGTAACAACGACTTTTGCATTCGTACAGTAAATAAAACTTGTCAAGCGAATTACAGACAGATTTTTCGCTAGCAAACGGTTATAATATAATATAATACATATAATATATATATATATATATATATATATATATATATATATATATATATATATATAAATATAATATATTTAATTGGTGTGTGTCTTCCGTTTTCTATTTACGAGTAAGCAAACGGCTTTGATTTATTTGAAACATAGCACAATAATTAATTATTATCGCGTGGTGGGTAGTGATTATAAAAATGTATTGGTCTAAAAATGTATTTAGTATTCTTAAACTATCTGCCGAGAAGTATTATAAACTCATCGTAAATGAGCAATGTTTGTTTCCATTAGATAAGATATAAAAAGCGATGGTGTTTATTCAGGTCGCAATAATTTGAGTTCGCTTATTGCGACAAGAAATAATATCATAAATATTGGAATAAGTAATTCAAACAGATAGATGTGTGCATGCATATTGAATGTATAGAATAGTACAGGTATGCCATACACATACACACAATCGAGTCTCAACAAGCAAACCCACAACGCATACAATAGGTGTGAATTACTCAGGATCGTTTGGGTCCGGTTTAGCAGTCAGGATTTATGGGATATGAGAAGTGCGTGGGTACACCGGGGTTACACCCCTGGTGAAAACACCGCGTAACTGCAATGCAAAACCTACGTCCTCCCCGCACGTGCTCGTGTCAAGATTTACAGTTCATTGTGTAACGTCGTCACTTTGAAATGTCTCATGGACTTTCATAAGTCTGTCGACGAAGACTCCAGCCTCTTTAATAGTCGTGTATGGTGCTAGCTTGCTTGCTTGTGTGTCACAGATAATTCATACTGTAATTTTAATTTAAATTCTCGTATACACCAAGACCCTAACGTAAATATTAAATAGTGTTGAATTTCTAAGTGATTTTGTGCCACACCATTGTTTTTGTAATGTTAAAAATGATCGCGGGATCGTGCAGGATATATTTAAATATATTTGGTTAATTATACTATGATTCATACTGTACTATTTCATTTTTAACATCGATGGCTTTTCAATACTATCTTTAGTTCTTTACATAGGTAGGTAGTAGATTGTCTACAGACACTATTAAATATAAATAGGATTTTTTATTTCTCCAAAAAACACCATCATTTATTTAAAGATATTATCTCGCCGTAAGAAGTTCTACAGCATTCGGTCGTGTGTCTGCAAATTCTCGGATTAAAAAGTTTCTCTTACAATTTATTTTTTTTCTCGTCGCCCTGAATCTTGAAATCTATATTACTCATATACTTGGATGTAAGTCGGCCTCTGAAGGTACCAGAGCGATTTGCACCAACTTATTTGTAACTCATTTGAATCCGCTCGCTATTAAGAACATGTACAAAAATAATTAAGACTACTCATGTCCATACATTTTTATTGAATTGTGAACCCAAAGGCCATAATTATTAGAAATAATTGTCTTTAAATTTAAAATATTATGCGTTTGTGCACGCGCGAAATATCTTACAACGGACACTTTAATGACGCTTTGATCCCTTATACTGTTTATAAGGCGATAGGCATAGGTTCCAAATTTTTGCAATTTGCCTAAATATTGTGGAATATACAATAACATAGTAAATCTTATATTATCAGACAGTTCAGTAATCATATATTAGTCCCACGAGTATAGCGAAATAGTTTTACAGATGTATAGATATACGTTATAGGTGCCTATGCATCTGCAAAACTCTTTGTATCTTGAATCAATTAAAGATGATTTACGGAGTTCGGGCACATCCCAGATGCGATGACGCGTCATCTTCCCCTATGCCTGGGAGCCCTGCACCTAAAGCACCACACCTAGTTGGGTGGTCTCCGCAAACGTAGGCGCCTGCCCACAAATACACTAAATCAAAGTTATATTTTGCTCATACTGTGTACTAGAGTTATGTAAGTACCTCACAAATATTGAACATTTATAGGGAACTTATGAAATTATGTTTAAATAACAAAACGCAATACTATTCTCAAAATGTTTCCATACAAGGCTCATTGTTATACGTAACAATTTGCAATAAATTCAATGCGTACCAATACCAAATTGTGATTACTTTTTAATTTATAGTGACAATTGAATTTACTATGGAATATTTGTTTGCAAACTTTGGACTTTTATGATCGCTTACTTGTTATACAAAACTGTGTAAGATTGGTAACTCGACTTTCTTATGTAAAACAGAAAACTTTCTCATAAATTCAGTTGTGGCCAGCACAAGACTTTTTAATACGTTAGGTATCAATCACAAATTTGTTGGTTTTGTGTTAATATTTTCAATAAACAATATACTCGAAACACGTTCTCAGTCGATCCATTAGTAATAACCGACATGACCAAAAATAAATTATTTGAGTCTATTAAGTATTCCTGTTAAATTGAAATCAGTCATAGTTCATTCGATTTATTAAATATAATCCCCATGCGTGTTTATCTACAACATAAATAAGAAATTTAAGTTATCCGTAGCAGTTTTCTCGGAACTGGTTAGAATTTGAAGTTAAAGTTCTGAATATCTGTGGTTTCATTTATGTCGTGCGGTTATACTATGAAATAACTGGTAGTCAGCAAGTGTCTACCGCAATATCTGTTATGTGGTTTTCGAATATGACACTAACCAAAACGGATGATTCAAATACATTTAATTATGAGTCGGCCTTTGTTCTCTAATTAATTATATGGCATGGCATTTATAAATGCCCAAATGTCCCAGCTTGTTAGCCCAGAAACCATGATGTTGTGGTTACTGAACTTGAAAGATTTTTAGAAGACCACAAGTAATTTGATTCACCACAAATGGAATATACACAAACAGAATCATCGCCAAAAATTAATAAGATAATTCGGTTCAAATCGCTTCGGTAAGTTCAGAGGAGAAGAGGGCAAAAATTTGGTCTTGCGTGCGACTGACCGAGTGAGCGACGACTTACATCCAAGTATATGAGTTATATATATTTTTGGATTCAAGGCGACGAGATAAACACTTTTTGTTAAGGATTTTTTTTTTGTCTGAGAATGCTTCAGATACACGACCGATTGCTTTAGCTATTCTGTACTTTGTCTTGTGATCTAAAGAGAATGAAGAAGATAAAATGTTTATATCCGCTAATGTTTCAATAGAAAAATACCTGTTAATAACAATGTATTTTTAGGACAAGGATGCGCTTGTGTATGAATATGATTGGCGAAATTATGATTATCAAAGATATATTATCAGATGGGTATACAAGTCAAGTATTAGTTGTACTACTGGTTTGTTTTAATTGCACTCATGTAACCGATACCACTAACAGTGGGGTTAATCTGGTATCGCGTTCTTGTTAAATTATGTACCAGATTGTTCGGAACCAACAAGGGTGTTGTATGTTTATTTGGTGTTCCGGGTATCTGATGCAGAATAACCTGATTGAACCCAATGAACGCTAATCTATTTGAAATGGGATGATAAGACGTTGGAAATTACTAGAATTATTAAAATTCTATTATACAATGGTGTACCACATTATACAGGAAACGTAGAAATATCAAATATCTGTATATTAGTTTGATGCTCGATATTTTAAGCTTAATCTTTTTAGATGTTTTCTATGCATTTCTTAATATATATATATATATATATATATATATATATATATATATATATATATATATATATATATATATATATATATATATATAAACTTAAATCACTAGTAGCAGAAGTAAAATGCGCTTGATCGTAAAAATAACAATATTTCAACAAACAATTCGGCGATTTAATTCAATAAAACTGCACACCGTTGAAGGTTGGTTGGAATATACCGATGGAATTCTCGATGGTTTCGTACAGGTGAGGTAAGGCATCAGCGGTCTGTTAGCAAACAGAATTAGGCCCGGCCATCTCCGCTACACATATATTATCTGGCCCGTATATCAACTTGTCTAAGTACACATGTCGTGACGTCAGAAGATACCGGCCAATCAACGGCACCGACCATCGTTATACACCAAACAAAACAATGTGACTGGGCGGAGCTTGGGATTAACATCTTGTTGACCGTGTGCCGACAGTTGAACCTCGCGTAAATGGGTTCCGAAGACCGGACCGATGCCTTTCGGTTCATCGTGAGCTCGTTCGCTGTTTCACCGGTTTTTCGATGGACTACACAGAGCCGGCTCTATCATGATACTATGTCTACACTGAATGTTGTAATAAAAAAGTGTGAATGTTTCAATTTAATAATATTTGGAAATATAAAAATATCGCTTCAAATAATTTCGTTAATCCCCAAACTTGACTTTCATGATAACTAATTTCCAAAAATTATAAAGTTTACAGTCAAAATTAATAAACTTAACATCATGAAAGTTTCAATTTAATTGAGGATAAATTAATCTCATAACCGTTCGTGGTGTGCCATACTTGATTTATCTGACTTACATTCGATTTTTTCCCCAAACATGCAAAATACATTGTATAACGTGTGTTCATAAACTTATCAGTTTCGCAAAAGCTCTAGATAAATATACCATGGGTTCCTTGTTGCATTACAATGTGTACTGAATGAATTCTTTATTCTCATCTTTCTTAGATTTGATTCTTATGCATATGACAGTAATACAATGTATATGATTTTGATTAGTTGTTACGTTAAAATACGGTGGTACGGACCTGCGCTTGGTCATCTTCGTCCGCTATATTTCCCAGATGTGTCCCGCGCGGTGGGTGGGTGTGATATCATCGATAATTTGGGTTGTTGAGTTTTCGATGTTTCGCCGTTGATTTATAGACAACCGTTTAAAATATTTTCACGAAAATAATAAACACTGTTTTTAGTACATAGCTATTATAAACGTGGCATATGTAAACACATAATAAATACATAAACAAAATTAGTTCAGGTTTTTGTATTCTCCATTCTTTTATACACATTTACTTTATATTATTGGGAACATGAATTACTATTAAACTAATATGTAATTGCTTTTCATATATAAACAATACCACGTAAATCTTAGTGTTTGCTTGTGGTTTATTAGTATTAAACTAATTATACTTTCTCATAAAGTAGATTTGGGTTCTTGAATAAGAATACGATTGCTTAATATCAATATATATTTGCGAAAAGCAGAATAGATTTTGGACCAAATCGTATAGTTTGGTAAGTATTTACAAAATCACTTTACATACAGAAATGTTGTTATATTCAAATTTAAAGACATTTCCATAACAATCATTTATGTATGTTATCAGTTTTTATATGAAAATCTTGTGCTGGTCATTACAGATATTTATTATTTTAAAATATTGCAATATGTAAATTTGGCTAGTAAAGTATAATTTTTAAATTGAGCAATTACAGAGCCTACGTCTCGGCATCTCATTTGGCTTCCTCCGAAATTAGAGTAGGTCAATATATATATATATAATTGTGTGAGTTATACTCCATAAACTTCATTAGACTCACAATTCAAAACATTAAACAGCTGATTGAATATGAACTATAGCTACACTGAAGACATTAGCCTCGTAGAATTTCTTAATTTCAGTGTTAGTCGATAACGGGGTGTTCTTAAATCACTTCCTCAATAGAATAACTGAAACCTCTAAATCCATCGTGACACGTTTAAGATTCGGGTATTGTTTTCTATATAAAATCTTGATTACAAAACGAAATACAACTTTACAGTTTGATGGTGTCAAAGTCCAACGTTGAGCAAAAGCTATTTGTATTCTTTTACATATAGCCATCCTAGTAATATCTCGACTGACGTTAATTATATTCGAGAGTTTGAGAGGAGGTGGAGGAAGAGGAGGCGGAGGAGGAGGAGGAGAAGAGTGTCGTGTGCGAGTATGTGTCCAGAATGCCAGCAGAATACACTCACCAAAGCCACGGTCGTTGACCCCGCAGAGGGGACCATTCGCCAAAACCGATGGCGAATAACGGCGCGAAGGATAGACTTGGCGAGACCATCGCCCGGTGTGTTCTCACGTCACTGTTAATTAATTGCCTCGCGAAAATAAATCACACTGTTGTTTGGCTGTTCGGTTTTATTGACGTGGTGTTGCAGCACATTTTGTACTTTTCGACTTTCGGCCGTTCGTGTCCGTGCATTATTTTGTTTTGTGTTGGCCACCTCTCACTGATCGCCATATCTCAAATTATTGCATAAAGAATATGATTAATCCTGATGTGGCCCACATTGAATACAAAACGCTAATTAGTAATCCAATCCACTTCGCCTTTAGACTTCAAAGTCGGATTAAAAACAACTGTTGATTTATGGATTGAACGTGTTAATATTAAAATTATGGCAATTAGAATATTGTCATGATAATTTTCAATGCAATTTATATGCATACTTCGTACTTATTATTACCTTTGTAACAAGCCAGTTACTTCGTATTCTAATGGAATTTTAAGATAAATCATATCTGGGTGTATGACACGTCCCAATTATAAAAACAATATTTCTTTGCACTATCTTTGAATAAAAGTGATATTTCTCACACGAGTTACATGATAATTGAGCTCATTTCAGGTATCGTTTAATATATATTTGGAATGAATACATGAATAATAAAAAATATTTATTCATATAGCACCGTGTTGTGACTGGTGTATATTTCAATGTGAATAGTCATATATTTTGCAAGATAACTAATAGTTACATTCAATTTTATACAAATTCATTCAATATTCGTTTTAGATATGTTTGGAACAAACTTCAATTCTAAATTAACCGATTTGAACTAAAGTTTTAGCAGTACACCAGTTTATTCTCCTTTGTTCAAGTTCATACTCACACAAACTGAGTTGCATGCCTCAACTTTACAATTTGAATAACCTTTACACAAATTTAAATTTAAACATTTGTTGAAAATCCATTGTCTTTATTAAGCATAAATTTTGTTTTTTGTTTATATTAATCCATGAAATAACTTAAACATATACCATATGTTTAGAAACATAACCCAAAACATTATCAAATAATGTGATGGTTAAAATTCCTAATAGTGATATCTATTCTAGTGTCGTTCTGTCGTTGAGTAGCAGATAGCTATATATTTTTGTATGCCCCGTACACAATGCAAGATAATCTGGTTAAGTCGTCATTAAAAATGGTATCATTAGTGCTTGTATAAGTAAAGTGATGCCCGTCATATGATAGATCTCTTCATTACCGACTAATCTGCTTACCCGACCCGTTGTCAGAGGATATGAACCCGTGACGGGGACGGGGTAGGATCACTGCTATTTAAACTGACAGCTGATCTAGCATCTAAACAATTATGATTTTAATGTTCGGGCTTTGCAGGACAGCATCACTCACTTTTTTAAATAGGGACATCTGATTACGAGAACAAATGTAAGCCTGTCTTTTACAATAGTGGACCTACCTATTTTCCTATAAGTTTTTTGCTGCTTATAAATTTTTATTGAATACAATTCACGGTTGGAGATAAATTTATCGGAATACTTGTACTGTAAAAAGAAATAGTTAAGATATTATTAGGTAAGGTTAAAATATATAAACCCCAATGTATAAGTATTTTAATATTTTCACTTCATTTTTGGTGTGCATATATCTATAAGGCACCATTCATTTTTATTCCTATCCTATTTTCATTGCCGCATTAGATCCAATATTTTTTATAATTCTAGAGTTAGATAGAATACGGAATCTCTCTTTATTATTATTATTATTTGTTGAGTAGAAGCTATGTCGTGTATTGATTTGTGAAGAAATACGTGAATCGATCTCCATTTAAAGTAGAATTTATATAATCAAAATACTTGTGGAATGTCTCGAAAACCATTAATGATTCTTTACTTTAACATTCATCGGGAGACTAGCAGAACGTATCTCGTTTTTATCGTAGATATCAACTGCGATAATCAGGTATCGTTAGAATTATTTGGTTTAATAAATTGACCATTTATAGGTGAAGCGTTGGATCGTAGGGAAGGTGGAGAAGTAGCGTGAGTCGGGTGATGTGCGTTGCATGTTAGTGTGCCGCTAGCACTCTGGCGGCAGCAGCAGCAGTAACAGCAGCAGCAGCAACTATGAGAGAGGTTACTATACAAGACCGGCTATCGGCAATTAATCTAAATTGAACCGGACAGACAAACCCAATTAATAGATTCAACGGATTGCCAGGGCTAAGTTGGAGTTGTAGCGCGGCCGAGTGGTAGGGAAGGGACAACTGCAGGCCATCATGCTTTCTCACCACAAACATCAACATATACACAAATATTCACAAATCATTTGGATATCAACATCTTACACTGACAATCTGCCCTAATAAAAGCGAATATACATATACTTTAAGAACAAGTATTTCTGCAAGTACTTGTACTTCCAACTCGCCTTGCAACGTTTTTTTTATTTATTTTTATTATTATTATTATTTTCCGTAATATAAGAAATTGTCTGTATAACCACTGATTTTTAATACGAGGAAAGCATCAAAATGATGGCAAAACCAAACTTCTTCAATCTGCATGTATGCAATTTTATTCTTCCACATTTTACGGGCTACTTCGAAATGTAAATCCATAAATTACATGGAAAATACTGAACTGCAAAACCATTAAAAGTATAAATAAACTTAGATAATAAATCAAATTGAAATTGTTTCCTGGTCGACCAGAAGAAATAAAAACCTGTAGTGAAGTTATAAAGCGGTAAGTGACCCCTGTAGTTAGTATCGGGGGCGGCTAGAATATTTATTTACTGTATCGTAAGATACTGAAAACTGAGAACCAACATGAACATCATAAAAATGCAAATGTTATTACTGCTAATTTAACCAAGTACCTACCACCAGCTACCGTCAAAATCCTGGTTGCATTTACTATTTGTTGCCACGAAATGGTAATTGTTTTTTATATACATGCTGACAGCTAACCTAAACAATAACCATTAGTGAAAAGAATTTCACGAAAATAAAATATAAACATTTTAGAACAATTTTAGAGCCAAAATAATCTGTTGTACACATATTTGATTAATCTCCTCAAAAATCAGTTTCTCCACCAAATTGATTATATGGCGAGCTGAATGCATTTGTGCTTATAGCTATTGCTTGTTTTATACGTTGGAAACAGTAAAGTAATGTTCATAACTTTGCTCTTAAATTAATGTATTTTTTATGCTTAAGAGTTTCTTTTGTTTCCATTTATTTCATTAAAATAGATATCTGAATTTATCCTCGTAGTTTGTTTTTTCTAATAGTATATATTTAAAATAAAAATCCAAAATAAATGTAAATCAGGGAGGAATAAATGTAGTTGCGCGACAGGACAGATGGGATCTTCTATTTGCTATTATTATACCCGTGCCGTACATAGAACTGTAAGCTTGTTTTAATCGTTAGTTTGTTGTGCGCGCGCGAAGCAAGATAAGCACGGTAGCCGTTTGGTTGTCCCCGGATGCTTTGCTGACATGCCGTCGAACACCCACGGAAATGATTCGGCGATAATGAAACGTATGCTATGAGACTAGGATGCGCGTATATACCAACCAACCGATGTCGAACACTAGTAAATTATCACATGATACTCGCCAAGGTGCGTTCATGTTATATTGCTAAAAATTCTAATCTTCCAATGGTTTTTGCTAGACACTATAAATTACAAACGAACTTATCAGGTTTTCATATCAAACATAAGATGTATAATTCAGGAATTACAAATTAAAAATAAAGGGATATATTTTCCGCACAAAGAATGTAGCCTTGCCGTTGTGAATGCAATTGGTTTAGAAAATGATATTTTATTTCAAACTTTTCAGCAGCATTAGGTCACGAAATTTAAGATGCATATTATACGGTTGTGTATTGTTTAACATTGCAACATCAGTGGTTGAAGGAATGGTTTCTATATAAATAAAAAACATAAATCATTCATTGAATTCGGCGAGATAAAGGCAAGAGTGCCGTCACCTATGTATTGATGAAATGCATAAATTATAGGAAGCATTATATAAATAAAACTCATTTGTGGTAGAAATGATATCACAGTTGAATGTGTGCAGTGGAAGTAAGCATGTTCATGTAGATGCTTTATCACTGTGTGGTTATCATGTGGATAGTTTATTGAATGGTCTGGTCCTTCAGTAATATTTGTTATTAAACGTCGGTTGTGTGGTGGGGTTTTTATTGTGTCGTGGTAATGGCGTAACAGTCGCGACTGCACAACTCATCTCGGATCGTATATACAGCACACCGATGTTGTTCTTCTTGCACGGTTAGTGACTGCAGAGGCCCAGCAGCACTGTCGAGACTTCGCGTTCCTCCTGCTCCTAGTATGTTATTACCAGGTCTGCGTGCCCTCTGCACGTCGCACCATAATCACTGAAATTTGAGATTTCAGTAAACTCGATAATTTCAGTAAAAACAGTGCCCGGTTGCACGTAAACGGAGGCCGTCATTTGTTCGTTCGTTCGACGAGGAAAATAATAAAAGTCTGCCCTCTCGTTAGCTTTGTTTACCTTTCGTGTGTTTTCTTTGTAATTTATTCACGATTTCGCTAATGATATGATTAAAGTGTACTCAAAGGTAACATTTTTCCCTTGTGCTATTTGGTTTGTTGAACACGCTTTGTTACAGTCAACATGATTGGCGTAATTATGAATTGGAGCTCTTTACATCAACCAAATTCAAACAACGCATTGTTGGAAATTGCCTCTTTTCAATTTTTAAATTACCTACGTAAAGTACGTAGCTATTTCGTCAGACATACGTAAATGTTTACACACTAAAGAATCACGTAAACACAAATTATTATATCTTATACACAATTACGCAGTCTACAACACAAAATATAATTTCTTTGCAAATTTTTGTAATAAATTAGTTATACGAAAATATTTGTTAAATTCAGTTACACGAGTATCAGTTAAGTAACTAAACTGCAGTTAAAATAAACAAAATTTCAGACAATTTTCTAAATACTTAAAATTGTCATTTTGATTTGATTTTGTTTTGTATTGCTATTGGTCAACTAGTCTTAAACGGATTAAAAAATAATTAACGTTTTTTCCTGGTTTATTTTGAACAAGCGCAAGCGTCTCGAACCTGGTCTTATATTGTACAAATGTTTCTAATTATATGTACCATTGCAAATTAATTTACTGTCAAATAAATTTTGCAATATTTAGCTTTTAATTTTGTCTAGAGAAAAATAGTAAAATTATAAGCTACTTCTTGATTTATCTTGATAGTTCACCTGCATCGCTTATATACTAAAATTAATAAAAAAAACATCGATATGAAGAACGCTAAAAAATTATAATTACAAATATCAAATGTATTTGGTGGTTATTTTTGTAGGTTCAGATAAACCCTAAAAAAAAATTATATTCCCACAAAGTCATACAAAAACAAAGTAAATATTTGCATGGAAAGAACGTTTAAATATAAATTATTAAAACTTAAAAACAAAAACAAAACTAAACCTGTCTAAAGTTTACGTAAACTAGTTTTGATTGCGTGTTGTGCCTCTTGCGTTGAGGAGGCCTTGCTTGTGTAAAGTAATTTCAATAAGTGACGGTCAATAAGCATCGACCATCAACGTAAATTAATAAGCAACATTTGTGCCCGGTCATGGTGACTGGCCCGTATAAGTTTGGGGCCTGACACCGGTGTCAAGTCCGTAATTGACACGGAGTTAACCATTTCGAATTTTGATGAGGCCCTGTCCAAATGGTTGCGGTTTAATGTTTGTTCCATGTATACATACATACACACGTTCAGTTTTAATGTCGAAATGTTGTAGTAATGTGCTGCCATCCTGCGACCTGCGTATGTTTTAATGAAATGATGGCGGACGTGGCTTCGCTGAATAGAAACGTATGTTTGTTTTAAAACACACACACACACACACACACTGACGTAATATGACCAGCAAGCACCTACCTAGTTGTAGGTGTCGTCCGGTCGCTTTGCGCGTGTTCAACACCCGTAACGAGGGAAATGCCGCGTGAAATATTAGCTACTGTTCGCTGTTTCCTGTTTTCGACGTTAATTCTCGTTCACACAGTGGCACTCAGCAGTTCAAACAACATCTATGCTCTTATTCTCATGTTTCATTATTTGAATTAATTTCATTCAGCTTTTACATGTCATTTCTGTAATTCTTTTGCATTTATTTATTTACAATAATACTTCCATTATTATAGTCACAACAGCACTAACGATTATTGTAAGAAAAAAAGGCACATTTGTAATTTGCATAGTCCAAATATGAGAGTTTGCATATATTACGTAATTGTTAGAAGCAATTTGCAATTGCAAACTTGAGCGTTCCTAAATTCGTATATGCTTGAATATATGTCATCAGTGACACAATAAGCATACGAAATATTTGATGTACACTACTTTGGTTTCAATTAAATTTGGCAACAATCAAAATGATGGAAGACAATAGACGACGAACCATTTGCTTACAATAGTCAAGTACTTTAGTAATTATAATAAGTTGTAATCTCGTAATTGAAAGGATATCTGCATTCCGTCAAGCGAATACGAAGCAACCGGTTTTACACTCAAAAAATCCCCGTTTTCACGACGACTTACCTGTGTATTGTATAGATCTATTTACTTTAAGTAGATAATTGCCGTTTTTAGGCATTCCGTGACAAACGTCTTCCTTTTGTACGGCTTTTGCGAGTTTCGCCATTTGCAACTGGTAATTTATTTATGAAATACTGTAATTTCGAAAAACGTTTTCCTTGCTATAACTACTTATGTCTGTTATTGTTACAGAACAAGTATAACGAACAATAAAGTATGTTATGATTATGGCTAATAGGGTAATTTAATTATACTTTTTTTTCTTTATTCGAGATTCATAAATGGTTTAACCTTGATTTGAAGTAAATCATCGCTTACAATTGTGGACAATTGCTTCTTGTTTTCAAACAATTATAATAAGTATTAATTATGCAAATTCTTAGCATACCGCAAGTTTCGTCGCTGTTTGTCAATATGTTCTTTTAAATGGACTAGTTAATTCAGAATTAGTAAAGTATCTCATTGTAATAACATTACGCAGTACATTTACAGTAGTAATAATGTAATGATAGTTTTAAATTCTTATTTGAGTATGCCAGTTTTGTTATTAACAAATAGACTGCCAATGCGTCCGCAGTATTTAACTATTTTATATTACTAGGTTACATACATTGGACAACAATAACAGTGCTTATGTTTTTGGAAAATATACTAATAACAAATATGTATCAAACTCAGATTTATTGAATTTGATGACAAATGTACAAATTTACCGGTATATATGCCATATTTACAACGTACACCACACATCATACCCATAAAGTATTAAACTCACATTTACCGAATTTGGTGATAAATGCATTTACTGGTAAATATCCATATTAAAAAGGTACCATGTTGCATACATTTGACAATATTATAAGCACATACTTACTAGCAAAAATGTATATACAATAAGTATTTTTGGTGTATTAATATCACATTTACTGCTTGATCACAAATGTGCATATTTACCGGTAAATGCCTGCACATTTATCGTATCATATTTTATGGTAAAATATACCATATGTTGAAAAAAATGCAACAGTTTCTGTAATTGTCAAGGAACTGTCACTAATTACAACAAAATATAGATGTTTACCAACGTAAATTAACATTCGAATTGCTGATCAGTATACAGGACGCTCGTTTGCAACATGTTTGTGAACACGTTCAATGCATTACACCAATAGCAACAATAATTTATTGAAATTCGTCTAATCTACGACAAATAAAAATCTTTTTAGCACCCATCAAATACAGAAATGATTTGAACGTATCGGCCATTGCTACACAGAATTCGTTCTACATGACATACAGTGGGGCAACAACGTAGACAAAACAAACATTGCATATTCAATCGGTGAGATCGTGTTTTTAATTATAGTTGTTTAGCATCTTAAGATCAAGACGAACATGAATCATAACGTAAAATACCGTGGTCGGTTAGTGTGGAAATCGCAGAATAAATGTGGCGTTTAATTTGCATATAGAGGTTTGTTTTACCTTTTTTAACCGGGGCGGTATTCGCGATCACAGATTCTGTTGTATGTATTTGATGATGACGATTATGAGTTGGTGCTGATGGGATGTACCATGAAGTTGGAAATATTTTGGAGAGAGCATTTACTCCGAATTGAGATACAAATTTCTTTAATTATTTTCAAAATTTAATGATTTCCGTCATAAGCTGCTGTATGCTGTCAACAAATTTCATGTCCCATTCTAAGATAGAGTCACATTTACACTTTCACCCTTAAATAATATGTATAGCTAAATTTGTTTTGCTATATATTAATAATATTTAATGTTTCTAGCACTATTGGATATGTATTGCATTGTACTTTCTTGTTCGATGAAGGCTTGGTCTTCTTGGTATTCTTAGTTCGTCATTCAGTATCTACAAGTAATTGTGTTCGGTTGTGTATTTGTAACATTCTCGGAACGTTTCACTGGTTCCCAATATGTATATAACTCCATATTCTTGAATGTGAATCGCTCATTCGGTCGGTCGTAAACTATTTTAATTTTAACCAAATTTGGTATACAATACAATATTAATATTTAGTTTGGTGTCATTTTAAATTATAAATATAATAATCCACCAAGATTGATTATAAGCTGTGTAAATAATAATTCTATTAGACTTTGTATTTGTCATCATATACCCATAGGTAAATTCGACAAGATACAGTATAGTGAAGCTAATTGGTAAGGGTATGTATGTGAATCTGTGCTCCTTTGCGTCGGTTTTTGAACCCTTCTGTGGTGGTACGCCAATGGTAAAAGGCGTGTTTATTGTTGATGTGTGTGTGTGTGTGTGCCCCTTGAGCGTGGCCAAGAGACGGACGGGGGCTCGCGCACTGTTCAATGCATGGCCGATTTTCTCAGCGAGCCGGTCCCGTGCCCGTGCCCGTGTCCGTGCCCGTCTCGATGCGTGTGTTTGTTTAGGAGTACAATTACCGCGGGACCAGACATTGTAATTAGTCGAGCTCTGTTGTTACAGCAATTAAAATAATGCAGCACTGCCACGAACTATTAACATTTTATCTCTCCACCAACGGAGACGACGGACGGGGCCCACCTCGTTATAATGTAATAATAGTTGTACCCACCACCTCCTTCACTCTGATTTGTTTGTTTGTTTGTTCTGTTCCATTTCGTTCATCCCATCATGACATGAAGCTAGAAATACCAAGGAGGTAGCATCACGTACGAATTGTATATTAGGTCAGGGGAACGAAGTATACCGAAGTTTTGTTCAGCCCTTGAGTTTATGAGCTTCAAAGAATGTATCTGGACATGAATACAAATATAAACAACGTGGATATAAAAATAGTATACTAAATTACGAGTGCTTTTAAACTATTATTTATACATTTAACAACACTTGATTTTATAAGTTTACTATGGATTCAGGATTATATTTATGAGTAAACCAATAGTGCTATTTTAAGTACCTATAGGCAAAATTCAGATATTCCAGATTGCACTTTTCGAGGTGTCATGTTTGCTAGGTTACTAGTGCTCAAACTGTAACTTAAATTTAAGTTTCTCTAATATTCTACTTAATTTCATTACGTTAACATTAAGTTAAAGTTCAACTGATTTTCAGATTCTCCCTAATGATTAATACGGTTCATTTTCATTAGAAAGCTCCAGTGTGTAAAGTAAACGAATACATTTTTCGGCGCGCCCCCAGAAATATCTGTCCTTTATCCAACTTTAATTTTTGTAGGGGATGATATTTATTTCTCAATTGGTCGTGTCTATTGTGGCTGATATGAAATAAAATGTAGTTCGTTTTTGTTTGTTATAGTGCGCAATGGATACTCGTGTGTGCCTGTCGCTCTGTCGGAGGGGTTGGATATCAAGTTAAATGCCGCCGTGAAACAAATTCGTTATGGCGCCCACGGCGTTGAAGTGACCGTTCAGAACCCGAGAAATCCCTCGTCAAACACAACGTACCAAGGTGAGTGAGTGAGTGTTGGGTGCTGGACGAAGTGTACCACCACACAAACAAACAAGCTCTCATTTAATAATACATAGCTTATTCCGATCCATTGAGTCGCGCCCGCCCGCCGCTTGCCACATTTTTGTGCTACTTACTTACTTACTTTCGTTCGCCATCTCTTTTTTTTACTTACTTTTGTTTAGTTGGTGTACATATGAGAGTGGTAGTAGTAGTAGTAGTAGTAGTAGTAGTAGTAGGTATAAGTGACCAACAACAAAATTTATACGTTGCTACAGGTGCTTGTTCCAGTGCTGACATAACTCTAATGCCTTTGGCTATTCGTAGCCATCTAGATTTTAGATAATCCCAACCAATGTACAGCTGGCCTAAAGCGAATCACTCTCAAAGATAGCACAGATATCAATTTTTAAACGTAAGAAATACCTCGTTATCTTTTTAAACGTTAAATTAAATCCAGATCAAGATGGGCGTACACGGCTAGTTTTCATGGCTGACTATGTTTTATTAAATCATCCTAGCACACGCACACACTATCCTCCGCAATTTTCTTTTTCCCTTCAAATTATTGACTTTATTTTGCACATCTGTTTATATACCTACTTGTGCACACTCTAGAAAATAACATAGTTATATTATTCCAGATTATAGACTTCTTTATGTAGTCTACCTGCGACTTTTATTTCTTTACCCCAATTAAATATTCAAAGAAATTATTTCTTTAATGTTTATAGAATACTTTTCTTCTCTAACTCTTGCCGTTTTCGAGTTATTGAAAATTAGGAGTATAACGTTATTTCCGGTTAAGGTATCATTTTCAATAATAAGATCTAGTTCAAATACAAGTCTCAACAGTTTCATAATTAGTTTCGGCTCTAGAAACAAAGACAAACACACACTCACCGAAAAAAATTCATCAGAACCTATCCAGGGATGCTGAAAATGTATATTTCCGATAAGATATCAACTTTTTCGTGATTATAATACTTTCCTTATGCCTTCGATCAAACAGGTAAAAGTTTACTGAATATAACAGTTCTCAGTAAACATTTATCGCCATTTCTATGCAGTAATTACAAATTACAAAGTATAGTAGTAGCATTTGGTCATTATTATGTAATTCAGCTAATACATAACATATGCTGCATCCATATAACATGAGTGGTGTGAAACATAAAACAAAGTTGGCTAGGATAATTTACAATCTAATATGCATTCATTTTCTGATCACGTATCTGTTGAAGAAGATTTGAAAAGACCATATTTAGTTTGTACAAATGAATAGTCGTAAAATGGTTAGCTTGCAGTCACAAATTTGCAGCTGTTACTCGTTCTATTATAATTTATTTCAAATTGCATTAACCATTACTTCTGTTTTGAGGCATTGAGTTTAATAACAAGAAGAGAAAAACATTGTACAGGTATTGTATTTTATTTGAAACGGAAGAAGCATGTGTTGGAAGCAGTAATAAGGCGGAGTCAAGCACCTCATTGGCTGTTGTTATCAACAACAGGTGTTTATTGTGTGATGATGATAACAGGTGAACGCTGAAGCCAATGGCATCCGACACGCACAACTAAATTACATGACAAACTCATCGGATGACGAACACGTTTAACGACAATGACAACAGCCAAGCCACTCTTCAGCAATATATACATAATTGTTGAGGAAAGAATTTCATCGGGATTAAAGCATACGAAATACGCTTTTTTTTATCTCTTCGTACAGACGTAACGTTCTCAAAATAATAAATAATTTGGAGTGAACATTTTTTTCAATTTGTGAACCAATAGGCCATAATAACTAAAATCAGTTATTTTTAAATTTTAATATTATGTCAAGCTTAGAGTAGAAGGAGGAAGCCCGCAGCATTCATCGCATATATTACTTATAAGGCGAGCTGTTTAAATCTTCGCATGTTCTAATCGAAGCTCTGCATATTTCAACTTAAATTTAAAATATAATGCAACAATTCACATGAATCTTACATGTAAAACTTCAAATCAAGTTCTAATATTTAATTGGTATCAAGGCTCTATTAAAGGCAAGATTATGAATTTTTAATCTTGTACGGAAATGAAACCTGCCAGTTTTGTAATGTCTTTACTGGAAATAATGATTTACTCTAGGTTCTTCTTTATTTCATATCTCACAAATTACTCGAGCTATATTTATCAGAGCTCAAATGTTTTTTTCTGTGTATTGCAAAAATTTGTAAAAACTATATCGAATCGCCATTCTGTATAAATTGAGTTGAAATAAATACATTTTGAATCAGTCACAGTAACTTTACGAATGGGTATTATTTGAAAAAGAAAATATATGAAAAAGATAATAAATTTTATATTCACATTAATAGAAAATATGAGGGAACTTCAATTGCATCTATAAGTATAAATTTTTGTCTAGTTAATAATTGCTTTTACATTGAAAATGCATGAAAATCGTTTTGCGGGAATAGAACTACAGTTTTTACTATTGGTCAAGCAAGTGCCGGTAATGTCAGAGTGTATAAACTTGATGTAGACAAACAGAACCGCCTTGTAATATAATAATTGATTGAAAGTGCTATAAAGAAGGAATCTAGGAATTGCACATCGCACACTTGTCGGTTGGGTCTCAAAGAGCGTTCTCGGCACTGGCTGGCTCTTCATTAGCTCGATGCGTACCTACTCTTACTAAATGGTCACCACACGAGCGATCTTAATGATTTAAGCCATAACGGCGGTGTTTAGCGGAATTTAATTGGTATAGTCGAACGCACAACAACGCATACGTTTCATGCGAGTCAGAAGCCAGCCCCGTGGATTTATCACCCAACGACCGATATTAATGGCTACATGGACCGCTTCTCCTACATGCCATTGTTTAAGTGACTGTAATGTTGACTTTAATGGTGATTTTCATTGCTTTTTGTTTGTATGGTAATTTTATTTGATTCTAGTTGGTGAATTTTAATTGAAATTTCGACAATTTAAATTCTACAACTGTTTATTATCCGTATTGTACTGCGTTTGCGTTCACATGCCACACGATCAGCCACAAATCAAAACATTTTTCGTTTGCAAGTGTGGCGAATGGCTATCATAGATTGATGCAAGCATTTTCAGCTCGTCATATACACATAAATATAAAGTTTATTAGTGACAATATTTCATTATCTCTGATCTAATTGTTGGCTTAACCCAAAATATATTTGGTCTAACAAGAATAATCTAAAAAAATACATTATTTCTTCGAGCCATTTAACTTCAATATTATAGGTCCAGAATTTAAAAATGCAAGCAGTTTATTATCCCCGCCCGAATACTTAAACATTTAACACAATATATTTACATAAAAATGTCAACCAAACATTTTAAACAAATTTATTGCTTAAATAATAAATTCTGAGTTTAACTGATCTAGCTCAATGTTGCTACTTTATGGTTGTCGTTTCGTATTTAAATTTAAAAAATAGTCGAACGTGTTTGATGGCATTGGAATCTATTGAAATGTGTCCACTGAACTTGAGAGTATGTTGATTGGAATTAATTAAAAATAATTTGTTCTCTCGCTATGCGCCGATCGAATGTGGAAATAAATCTTAAGATTTCTTGGAATTAGTTCTTTTGTACACTAGGCGGTATATCTATGGTGTAATTTTATTCCGCTGCGTAAAACGCTGGTTTTACGATGTCGTCTTTACTTGTGTGTTAGGACAAGAAAACAAAATAAGATATGTAATACAATGTGCTTGGTTTACATTAATTTCGTTTTTTTCTTTTTCTTTTAGTCCAGTTACTTTAGCAAAAAGTCCCAGAGGGCTGAAATTTGGTACACACGTTCTTTTGAAAATATATCCGAAAATACAAGGTACTTGTATTTTTGACTAATGTGACTGGACTATATGTTATAAATGTTTTTCAATGAAGAAGGATAATAAAGATAATTTTTTATTTGCTGAATTTCCAGAAATCTTAAATCAAACCAAATTCATTTCACAAATAATGCTTTATCCAATAATTTGTGTTTATTACTATTAAGTTTCGTTTTCTTGGTTACAGCGGACGTAGTCCTGTGTACGCTTCCCCTCGGGGTACTGAAACTGGCAACTGCCCCTTCATCCGGCCAACAAAACACCGTCCAATTTCTTCCACCGCTTCCAGAATGGAAGGCATCAGCAGTTCAACGTTTAGGCTTTGGAAATTTGAACAAGGTAGTATTGTGTTTCGAAAAAATCTTCTGGAATCCAAATGCCAATCTGTTTGGACATGTTGGAAGCACTACAGCAAGTCGTGGAGAATTATTCCTTTTTTGGAACTTGTACAAAGCACCAGTTTTGCTAGCACTTGTCGCTGGCGAAGCAGCAGCTATTATGGAGAACGTATCCGACGATGTGATTGTTGGTAGATGTATTGCTGTTTTGAAAGGTATATTTGGCAATAATGGGGTTCCGCAGCCAAAGGAAACTGTTGTTACAAGGTGGCGAGCGGATCCGTGGTCAAGAGGCTCGTATAGTTTTGTAGCAGTTGGTAGTTCTGGAAGCGATTATGATTTGTTAGCTTCGCCAGTTATTCCTGGTCATACCACTAATTCGGCTGGGCCACCTCAAGGATTGGCGCGTGTGTTCTTTGCTGGTGAACACACTATACGAAATTATCCTGCTACTGTTCATGGTGCCTTTTTAAGTGGCTTACGCGAAGCCAGTCGTATAGCAGATCAGTTGATTGGTAGTCCATGCCAACCTCCACCTCCCCCACCTCCTCCAACACAGATAGCTTAAGAAATTGTAATACAATTTAATTTAAATAATCACATTTTACAATTTACATATTCAATGCTAGCTTATTTGATTGTATATTATTTCTTTAAAATGGAACAGTATTAAATATCTTTATTCATTAAATTTATGTAATGTTATGTTATGATTTGTTTAATCATGTTTTTGAAATGTAATTAATTTTTACATGCAAATAATGTTTAGTAATTTTTTATTCATTTATGATGTTTTTACATATGTATGTCAGTAATTTTTGTTTCCAGTTGCTCCGCTGGCACTAAATTTTAAGTGATTCGCAATAAACTACTTTCGAAACCTTAAAAATAACTATTGTAAATTTGTAAGTACAACATTGGTGTGCAACATGATCGATGACCTTGCAGACCTAAACTCCATATTCGAAATATTTTACAGAATATTTTTATTTATTCATGGTAGCAGTTCCTAATCAGGAAAATTCATATTGTATCATCAAACGATCAGGAGCTTCAAATGTCGAGTCGAAATTAACGGGCAATATCAATTTTGCATACGCAGTTATGTGTATAATTTCGAAATCATCCGACATTTCGCGTTAAATTCGAATCAGAATTGCCTCCATGTCCGCATTTAATTTCGAAAGTAGTGTATGCGATAAGTACTAGTGAATAATATATGCAATGGCTATTTATTCGGTGTTAGTTTATTAAGATATATTATGTTATTAAATTGGATTGAAAGCGAATTGTGTAAAAAATTGTAATAAGAAAAATTGTAAGACTGCTTCAAGAAATAAAAATAAATTCTAAAATGAAATTCGGAATCTGTTAAAGTGAAAATCAGTTTAGGGTGCCAAAGAAATGTGCGAATTTTTGCCAAAGATTAATATTCCAATTTGGTTAAGATTTTTGCGCAGTTAACGAACCAATTATCGTGTTAGTGTGCGGCGCGGCGGTAGCATTGAAAAATGGCTGTCATTTTTAACTTTGTTACCAATACGAATGCCGTTGATTTAGCAGCTGATTATGTGTGTGGTATGTGTGCTTGCATGTGCGCGCGTGCAAACTCCAAAAACGAATCGTATAAATCACGCGTAACTCCTCTCTTCGTATATTTCTCAATTTGTATACCGGTTCCGAGTTTACCAATTTACAGTTTATCTTTGTTAACGTCACTCAAGCTTCGGGGTTAACTCGATATTTGGCGGACGCGTTTAATCTGCTCATGAGTCTCCATCACTGCACAAGGTGTTAAATAACTTCACAGTATTAAGTTTATTGTATGTTTCTCCCGAATTCATTTTTCACCTTCAGTTACGTTGGAATATAAAATGCTCAATGGTTATAGTTGGCTAAATCATTTTGAGCATTGGACCGATCAGTGCAGTTTATACCGTTTATTTTCAAAATTGTATATTAGATTCCAATTTTTTTTTTTCTTTAGCAATTTATTATACAGTTATCGTACTCATTATTTTCAAGTCGAGTGTACGCCACTCCTAATTTTTTTTTAAATAAGCATTAGTATCTGTTCAGTTCTGATACTGGTTACAGCAAAAGTATATATTATAAAATATCTACGTAAACATTTTGAAAGAATTGAAACATTATTAAAAATTTAACATAATGGAGGTATCACTGTACATGTAGAGGATATAGACATACGAAGCGGACTTTGAAATCGACGTAGTGATTATTGTTCTTTCCTCCATAGAGTGCCGTGTTCTTGGTGGGAGGACGCACCTGCAGGTGCCGCCGGGCGGTTGCTAATTGGAAATTCGCTGCGAAACCCACGGAAACTTATAACAAGAGACCGAGCACGAGTTTGCATATCATTATTTTTTGATGAACATCAGAGTACTGGTGCGGGGCTCATTCACACTGCGACCGTTGCTTGGCATACACACTCACTCACATTAACTTATTCTAAGTTAGAGATGCATAAAATTTATAACTATACAATCATAAAATTGCTTATTAAAATTCATGTCCAGACTGATAGTAGGATAATGTTCATTATTATTCATTTTAATTGAAGAATAAGGTTTTGCTTTTTCATCTGATCATTTGATTAAATACATATTTTTATGATATTTTCGAGACTGAAAGTAAATAGCAGTTAACTTTAATTACCGGTTTAAATTTTGTTTCCAAATTATAGGATTTTTTTCTCGACGTACATATTAAATTAAAATGTTAATTTTTACAACATTTCCTTTTAGACTTCGTGCAAGAGAGTAAGAAATAGTATTCAAAATAATATTTTATGTAGAATGACGTTTAAATTCCCATAAACCAATAATTGAAGCGATTAAAATGTCCATTTCTCCATAGGCTCACATTTGGAAACACTTGGAGCACCATCAATGAGACGAACTTATGTGTATAATCTTGTATGGTATAACCTGGTCAGACGCAGGATAGACCAGTTCATTAGATATGTAAATCAAATTCAAGTATAAATAATGATTTAGTACGGCTGGCCGGTGTTTTGGCCACAGGTATACCCTGTATCTATACACATCGTGCCTTGACTTGCCTTGCTATGGCGATGACGCTCTGTGGGCAATGACGCTGTAAATCAAAGTGTGCGCCAAATCCAGCGCATCATCGCCGAGATGCCATCACTTATCGGCAAGTTTCATCGACACTGTTCACCAGTCATCAACTGTTTTAATTGTTTTTCGCTCCTATGATCTCTGCTGGTTTTTAATTTAATTTCCTTTTGTTTTATATCTGCCTGCTTCATGAACTTGTTCATCGCTGACTATCGATCGACAACACCGAAGAATCTTGTCATTTTGTATTGAGATAACGACTATAATAACCACCCATCAGCATATCATTTATTTTTTGTTTGATTTAATCTACATATCATTCAATCATTCATGTATTATTTATGCATAATTTATAGATCATAGTACCAGCTATGCAACCTCTATGCACCACATTTGTAACATGTTCGCCCTATGTATGTACCATAGAAGTCTCATTTATGTATTTATCATTCATGTATAACAACTTTTGTATAGGATTAATTTTACGTGTTATTAGCTTCGAGAATTACATACTTGGATTATGCTGATTTCTCGCTTATAGAAAGATAGTTATAAAAATTGCAAAACAGTAAATATTCATTGAATATGAACATAGTCTAAATTATAAAGATTTCATTTAAAAGTGCATATATTCTGTTGTAAACTTAATTTGAGTAGACATTGTATTCATTTGTCGTTGCATTACTATTAAAATGGGAGTATCCTTTTACAGGTATTACATATATCTTTGGTAAGAAAAGTTTGCCGCTTTCTATAATTTGTACCATATAATCAAATGCCATTATTGATGCCAATGTAATTTTGTTCTTTCGCGATAATACACAACGTCAAGATACATCATCAAATATGTCTTCCGTTGTAAACAAGTTTGCGTACATAAATATTGCGTGTATTTGGAGTTGTGTGGAGATGTTGCTTGCTTGAAACCATGACTAGTAGCACTGGCTTTAAATGTTATTTTCCCAACATGAAAAGTGCGCTCGGCGAATCACTTAAAATTAATGACAGGTTAAATATTCAACTTGCCGGAAATTTTCAGAGATTGGAATACGACGACAAGAAAAAAAATCTATCAATATTTAAAACGGAGACCTCACGTAATCGGGCTGCATCGCGCAGGCATTAGAAACGAGATCAATAATAATTACTGTCAGGACGCTGGCTACGAAGTAACAACTTAATTGTTTTAACATTCTTTTTTTAACTGGACACACGGACATCCTATCTGTACACTTTGTACATGTGTTTGTGTATTCCCGTCTCGTGTATTTTTTGTATACTTGCGCGCGTGTGTATGTGTGTGTGCTTATAAACTAATTATTTTAAGTGATGCATATGTATGTGAGATTGAATTTATGCCAGTACTATCCAGATATCCATATACTTATATATATATATATATATATATATATATATATATATATATATATATATATATATATATATATATATATATGTATATATATATATATATATATATATATATATATATATATATGTATATATATAACAATTGATAGATTTTGAAAATAATATAAGGCTTCCGTTGAAATTCCCAAAGTAAATACGTAAAATTACCACGATGAAAATGTGTTATCTACCAAGATACTATTATCAAATTATTAGGGAATTGTAAATTAAAGCAATGGTTTTATACGCGTACGGAGAAATTGAATGAGGTTGAATGATGGCGCAAGAACGACTGATGCAACGACGTGTCATTGAACTTCTCTGTTTTCGATATGGATTCGTAAATTGCCGACATATCGGTCTTAGTTGGCCCTTCACGCACAGTGATTTGTCATGTCATGTCGAAGTGCATCCGGCGAGATTGATGACCGCTGTTTTACCGCACAGTGCAACTCTATTAGCATATTGAGAGGTTGTGTCGCCTCTTTGACTTTGCATTCTCTACTGATGTTACTGATGACCAATCTAAAACCGATCTGTGGTTCGAATGTATGCTGCTTTGAATGCACTTGCGAACACGGGATCCCAGTTTAATTTTTGAAATGGTACTTAATATTTGTGAATACAAATATCTAAACTTGGTTATAGGTTATGTATTTGTTGCTAAACTGATACTGTCAAGCAAATCAATGCAACAGTAAGAACCAATTTATAGTATATCAAATATTTGGTTGTCTGTAAAGGGTAGAGTGACTTAACAAATTTACAATACTCTTAAATACAAAATATAATTTTAATTTTATAAATACAAGAATTCTTTCTATTCATTTGTCTTTGGAAAACGATATATCATCTGATGCCTTCGTTCAAAATAAAGCATTGAAATCAGGGAAATAAATATAAAAACATGTAACATTTTAAGGCAATATTTATATTTTAATTTTAATAATACGTACATTATTGTCCGTTATATGCGAAGCTCGTTATATCGAGTTCTTTTATAACGAGATTTCTCTGTATATGCACAGAACATTGTCCAGCGACAGTTTTTACCGTTTGACTGCATCAGTGCATGCATACGAACAATAATATAAATTCACAAATTAGAAAGGATAGATTACTATGTAAATTGTAATTTGTTTGGAGACTCGTTATGTATGATTTTAGAAGAATTCGCAGTAACGTGACTGTGAGTATCACGATCGTATACACAGCAGAATTAATTATAATAATTCGTCATATGAAACAAATTTATCATTGAGTAGTATCAGTAAATAGCAAAAAAACCTCCCTGAAGAAGTATCGCGCAAAACCATGATATCTTCAACAATTATCGCCAGTGTCTAAACGGATATCATCCGATAACAATCGGACGTTCCCGTTCAATTTACCGTTAAACATTGCACTGGTGTTGTAGGTTATCGTGAATCTCTATATCGTAGATAGAACGACCCGAGGAAATCTAAATAAATTTATTGTTATTTGTTCAAGTTATAAATTATAAGACAAGATTGAGGTTGGGTTGGCGATGGACCACAAATAAGAAATCATCGAATTGATCACAAATTTGTGACAGGTACGAGCCTGTAATCACACCTTATTTAGCTGTCACGAAATCTATTATCTAGTGATAAATACATAGTGAACGGAAGCTTCTCGAAATATGTTGATTAATATTTTAATCAGCTTATTTATATGAATTAGATTAGGTAGACGGAACATTCTCGGAATGAAAAAATCTTGCACCGAAAATCGTATCATGTCTTCCTAAATCTGAATATTTTTTAATTTGATTTTGTTTTTTCCTGGTCATTGGTACCGGTACCTATGCTTGCATTTATTTTAAATTGGTTCCAAACATTTTCTAATGAATTTGGCAGGCAACTTTGTAAGGTGAGTGAGTAAATCATTTTGTTCACAGAGTAGCATAGAGAACATATCGTGAGATATTAAAAAATGTTTAGTAATTTCAGCTTAAACCGAAAAGAATGTATGAGAACCTGTAGAAAACCATCGTTAGCTGTCCCATTACAGCTTTTCAATACCAATAATTCAAGATATCCGTAGGCATTTTCAATTTGAAGCATCGTCCGTTGTTCTATGAAACAGATCGGTCAAGGCGCAATTTTAAACCACTTAGGAGAGCAGAGCAGCACAAAGATTCTTGACGGGATCATTTCACTGAACCGACAATTGTAAAACATACATGCACAATGTTCATTTTGTACCTAACAGCCAGTCAGTGTTGTGTGTGTGTGTTTGTGTGTGTGTGTGTGTGTATATAGGTAAACAAACAATTATGTGGCCTGTTGTTCGCTAAACGCTTTTAACGGTACACTGTACGTGTGGAAATACATCATAGTTGATGATAGGAGGTCATCAGTATCAGATTAACTTCCGTAAAATGGATGTACGGATTTAAACGGGCCCAATTTAGTATAGATTTCCCAGCTCATTAATCACTAGGAGACACGGGTTCACCCGTAAAAGGGTGCGGAGGGATAGGGATAGGATGAAGCTGAGAAACTAACTACTGGCGTTTCGGCCTGGATTGTCCGTTTCTTGTGTACCAAGTCATTAGTTCTCTAATACATCTGTTCCCTTGAGCGCAAGCCCCACTTATTTTACGTGTCTTCTTCACTCGATTTATTCATTGTTTCATCTACTACGGTGCTGGTCAAGGTTTAATTTATAATTAGATTTTCCTCTTTTAACTTTACTGTTTCATTGTGTATAACATGGGAACACAATGATCACCTGAAGATAATAGATACATTTGCTTTGTAGATTGGAAAATATTTTATCACTGTTCAGTTTACCAAATTCATATCCTATCTAAGAACATGTTGCAATAAACACACAATATAGAACCGAATATTTTCAAATGAACTGACGTTTGTGGTGTCTGCGTTTCTAATCCTACGTGTCTGTGGTTGTGTGTGAATCAAATAACAAATTTGCTGATTAGATATGCATCTTCAAAGTAGCTACACTTACAGAAAAATAGATTCAAAATGAACAATATTAAAGATTCCAGTAACTTATTTATACAATGATATAAACCATTTTTAGGTAAATTGATTAATTTGTTGGCAATATTGCCCACCAAATATGGCCGGAGTGAGCAGTATGTGCATGTAGGTAGATGAAAGCAGAACAAATACGTATGCGTAACGTAAACGTAACGTCAGAGAGATGTTGGTGCTGCTGGGTGGATCGCGGTGTCTCTCAAAGTCATCACTAATAACAAAGGAGACTGTACTCATCTCAACTCTTCTTCTTCTTCTTCTTCTTCATCGTCTTCTTCGGTGACGAGAGAACGTCGAGAGAGAGAGAGAGACAGAGCGCGCGCGAGAGCAAAAGCTCTCTGTACAGATCGCCGGGTCGCGATAACGCTTGCCGCCTCGGCCGTAGCTATTTCATATTTCAACAAACACTGCACTCTCCTGGGTGTGTTCCATCATATATAATTAGCTGTGAGCCATATCATAAATTATGATGTTAAGTTTTTATACCGGGAAACACACGCTGGCTCATTTGCCCATCGGTACGACGTGCGCTCATCTTCTGCGTTACATTTTAAACACACCTATCCTATGGTTCATCCGCTTCTCTTACATTTATACTATTTGTAATTAGTTGACTTCTATTGATATGAAACATACATTACACTAAAAAATAATTATTATGAGAGGTTTATATATTTATATATCGGATATTCACAAACTCGGCCGAGGAAAATCGAAAGATCATTCTGTTTATATGCCTTGTTACGCTTACAAAAAAATAAATAGATTCAAAATTAACACAATTATGATTTTAACAATTTCTGTTTTCTCAAAAGGTATATCATTTGTAAGAAAAACACATTTGTATTTTGTATAAGAACGTTTTGTGCTGGCCACAATAGATATTTTTTTACTTTCGTACTTATATGGCATATATATTGCTGTTTAATCAAAGTATTTAATAAAATAAAATAAATTACTTGCTGACAATTACTTTAGGTAGAACGCATATATTAGGTAAGATATAAGAAAGACGGCGTCATATTCTGCGAGCGAACGGAAATGTACCGCTGACTCTGTTGTATTCTTGATACATGTTTCGTTTAAAGTTTAATGATTGATTTCGTGAAAGATTGAGTAACGACCCGGCAACAGACGGGCCGGGACCAATGTTAAGGTAATTGCTATCTAGTTGACGGAATGTCGTAACTCGTACAGGGCTAACACGTTGTATGTGTATACGCACCGGAGGAGAATCGCGCGAACGAACTACGTATATGTATACAATTCAGTTCACGCAAGAAGCAACAAGTTTTAATAATTTGTCTTTCAGATGAGGATGTTCCTTTTATGTTTTCAAAGGACAGGAAGAGTAATTGCAAATTTTAATACACCTACTAAACTCAGTTGAGTGTTAAAAATAACGACAGTCACAGAGACACAAGAGTGATAATGAAACAATCAAAGCAGGTTGAAGTCATTTGAAAATAGATGCGCGGATGCGTTTGTTCCCTGTTGTCAGTGGTGGCGGTTTCCATTTTGCCGTCTGGTCATGGGTGTAACGGGCGGAAGTGACATCTGCCGTCTACACTAGTGGCGCCGCATCGCGGTACTTCACGGAACACTGCACCCGAATTACGCTAACTCGTTCGTCTTGTCGACAGAACTCTCATTTCCTGTTCTCGTGTTTGTGTTTACTGTCGTTTCGTGCTCCATCCCTTCATCCAGAATGTTTCGGTCTCTTTCTGTGCCATACCCATGTTCGTACACAAATACCAGACTCTTATTCGCTCCACTTTGCTTCTTGTTAATTCCATTTTATTATTTGACTTGTCGGAGATCGTCTGTGGTGTGAGAACACTTTGAAGTTCTTTGTTCCCCTTCAGAAACCATTTCCAAGTTTACTGAAAAACACACAGAATGGAGTCTTCTACGCTTTACATCATAATTTCATCATTTTGTCATTAGAACTTGTATAATTCTCAATGAATTTTACTTTATTATAAATTTTATTAACTTATTTATCATTGTCGAATTTATATGTAATTAATAATATTTCTATCATGCAATTTTCATCTAACTCATAAAAATATAATGAAAATGTTTTAAAGTTGAAACTCCAATCGATACACAGCTGTCTGCATCTAGCGGTGTAGCAATGAAGTTTTGTTTACATCCTAGTTTCAGAATCAGCCGCAAGGCGTACCAACTTATTACTTCCGTACTACAATCATGATTATTACTATATGAAATATCTATTATTTTTGATTTGTATTTCACAATAAATTAAAGATGCCGTTTTAATTAATGTAACAATTTATATTTATGTATACCATGTTAATAAAATTAATCATGTTATCTACTAATGACATACTTTATTAGTGATTTTCAATTGATATATTACCTATATTTTATTATCCTTATGTTTACTTTCTTATACGTAATGTATAAATGAATCAGAAAAATAATTGGTTTCAAAATTTAAATAGAAATATTCGATTTGATTATTGGGGGTTTCTATATTGTACATGTACATGGTGTCTGTGCGTATGTCTGCCTGCGTGTTTATTTAGTTGAACACAAAAATCTAATATTTGAATTTAAAATTTGTATATCCCAGAAAAGAAAACCACTTATTTTTGATAAGTGCTTGTTGACTTTTTTGCACTTCTCTAAAAGATCACGAGCTAGAAAAAGTGAATCTTATAAAAGCTGTGGTTATTAAATTTTATAGCATTTTTATTTTATAAATGTCCCATTTACTTTTTTACATGACATTTCAAAATAACATGCTGTATTTACGTTTCCTAGTTGCCGTACATATTGAAATTGTTTCATGGAAATGGTAGAATGAATTTAAGCACAATTAAGTTATTTTAAATATATAGTTGAAAATAAGTATATGAAAGTTTAGTGAAAGTGGATTTTAAATTTTAATGTATACAATTGTCCATCTATTTCATTTATAATATTGTTCATTATGAACTCAGATTTGAACTTATAAATTAAAATGCTGTTTATTGAAATAAAAAAGAAATTGTTTTTATATAATTGACATTTAATATTACGTTCAGTTGATTATTCATGTCGGATGACTTCATGATTTTATTTATTTGAACAGTACATTGTTAAATAAATTATTGTCACCGTATAAAAAAGTGCTTGCGATAAATATTCTGTGATATAAATCTGATGTTGTCACTATAGGCGTCACTGACATTTCTATGGAATTTATGAACAAAAACTAAATAATACAAGTATAACTGCATTAGAAATAAATAAAATTATTATCTAATATCACAAAAATAACACAAACATATTACGAATACCCTAAAACAATACTGAAATATAAAAATAAAAAACCAATGCACAACGAAATCTCTCGAAATTTCAATATCTTCAACATTTATAAGAATCCATCTTTCTCTAAGTCATGTCTATTTTAAGAGATTAAAAAAGTAGCAATAAGAAACCGTTACAAAATATTGTTTTTCGGGCCATATACAAGTCTTAAGTTTAATGTTACATAATTTTACATTTAACAATTTTCGCTCTAGAGCGTTCACACACATACGTCTTTTACGATGAAATCTCAAAATATTCATCATTTTCCACTTCATTATTATCGTATAAGAACTGATTATACAAAAATAAGCTGCCCAAAACTGATACCAATGCAATTTTGGAAAAATAATACTGAGATCGGATCACTTAGCACTGTAGTTTTGGTTCACTTTTAAGGGGTGAGAGGAATTAAGATACTAGATCCTGTTTTTTTTGTTTAAATGGAACATATAATGGCTGATCAGTTCTGTGAAAACGCATTATATGGTTATCGGGGTTCACTGCCTCTATAATTTCAGTTAAATTTTCAATATTAAATAAATATGTATATATATATATATATATTTCTGCCTTTAAATCTCAAGTACAAATATTGTTCAAGAGGTTATTAACCAATGAAAAAAATCCAATTTTGCATTCAAAATAAAGCCGACGCTACAAATGCACACTTTAAATGTACATTCCATAGAAAATTCATCTTCCGTAATAGCCCTCGAGTTTAACTCATGGATTCACAGGCACGGAGGGTGTATATGCTGGTAAAGCAGACCAAAAAAACGACCCGATGTTTTGTAATATTAAAAAATCTATCCCCGGGAAGATAAATCATCTAAAAGTTTTGCGTATGATGAAGATGTGTATGCCGGATAGAAGCGCATGCGCGTAAACCAACCAGAAAATCCGTATTATCCCTCTTTTCTGAACGGCAGCCTTGTATTTTATAATTGAACATAAAAAAAATATCCGTGTGGTGAAATTTCGCTTGATAGATTTTCAGTGAATATAGCACTCACCTTCACCTGACACACAAACACATATGTGCCCTTATATAATGCAATGTTTATATGTTCATCCTGCGCTGAATTTGATAAGGGAAAATTCTCGCACATTCTGACACAGTTTCGTATAAAGTTAGACATTTTAAAATTCTTTATTGTGTGTCGATTCTCAGCTAAAGTTGTTAGTGTTGTGTATTTAAAACCAGCAGCTAACACGGTTATTAATGGTTGTAAAATTTTGTGTATTCACAAATGTATTTGTGTTACAAGAATTTTCGAAACTTGGGCAGATTGCGATTCAAATCAGCCCCATAAATGATATTTAAAGAAATATTACACTCAGATCAATTAAATACACTCAAGAACATTAAATAGATATATGTTAGTACAATTTAATTGCTAATTTTTAGTTACGACTTACGACAACGTATTATTTCTTTATCACAGCCAAATAAACAGTTAAATATGCATTGTTGCAGCAACAAATATCACCAGCTTGCCTTGAGGCGAAGGGGTAATATTTTTTTGAAGAGAAAGTATCCTGCATAAAATAATGTTTAATAGCTTCATGTGTGTATTTATGTATTTTTATTATAAATAATAATTGTATTGAATATTATTATATCATAGTTAAATAAACAATATTTAGAACATACATCGCTAATCTGGATGTTTTGCTTGTTCGAATCGCCTATGTATTTAATTAATTCGGCTAAAGGCAACACTAATGATTATTTTTATTTCTATAAACTCATTTTTGGGCTCTCCTGTGAGAAATTGTAATGAGTTGTAATATACATTTACGAAATCAGCTAATCGTTAAACAAGTATATGTACGACATTTTTCATTTTGTAAATGTTTCAAACACACGAACAAATACTATAGCCCTAGCTTACATATTGAACGGATACAAATCTGCGAGTATGCGTTCTGATATCGATAATCTTTAATTCTCAAGGAAATCTAATATTTACTTATTTTACAGGCAAAACGATGTAGCATACCTTTAAAAATTCTATATGCAAGTAAGCTTTCTAATAATGAATAATTATGATAATTTCGACAAATTCAAATATTAAATATAATTTTATTGTATGATAATTTTGCATATTCTTACATATTTATAAGAAAATTTGAATTTTTGTATATATATATACCTATAGCAATTTTATCTTCCAATGCACATTGATTAAATTGATATGATGGTTTTATTTGATTCTTCCATCAAAAATCTCATTTGTTTGTCTTGCGTCGTCAGCAAAGTTAGATTATATTTTCGGTTTAGTTATCGTATCATAGCGCAACCTTTCTGCCATATTTATATCCGTTTTCCTTCTTTTTAAGTTTTCAACGATAACCGATAAAATACGCGCTGTTCAACAACTTACCTCGAGAGAATCAACTTTCTATATCCATATATCAGTACTGATACACATCCACTGGGGCATAATTCAACATTTCAATCAAAACTCTTCACTGTAAGATGTATATTTTCCGCTAGATTAACCGTGGCCAAGTTCCAAGGAAAGATCACTTGCTCCCCTGTCGTTTGGCTAGATTCTCCTCGCTAGATGGATTGTAACTGAAAAAGGAAGTCGGTTTAAGTACTATTAAACTCAAGCAGGGATATTTATATTTTGTGGTTGTAACTCAAAATTGCTTGGGCTATCAAAATGTTATGGAACGTGGATTTGTAAGGATTGGTTATTTGAGGAATGATACATATTTATGAGCATATATTTATTGGGTTCTTAAACGAAAGTTTTGAATCCTAAATATCGGCAATATGAATGGTATATACCAGATAAGAAATGTACAATAACGAAAATCTATGTAACGCATCAAATAATCAATGTTTTTATCACATCTATAAAAATTGTAAATACAGTAGAACCTCGATTATTCCAAATAATGGGGAGCAGAGATCAGATAATCAAAAAGTATGATTAACATGATGACAACAATATTGTGAATTTTTGTTAAAAAAATATAAATAATACAACAAAATTCAGTAATTTATACATAAGAACTCATACGAGTCCAGACATTTGTAAATCGAACTTACAAGCAATATAAGTTGAGGGTTTAACTATTATTAATATTTTACAGATTTAAATCTTGGTACTAAAATTCAATAGAATTGCTGTAGAGCCTTCACAGACCCACACACAAACACATACACGCGCACTACACGCGCACTACACGTACACACACAGTCCGAAAATTTTCATGATTCCATCTTTTCTAATATACAATCGTATAAGATAATAAATGTTAAATAAATCTAGGGAATTTAAGCCAAAATTATTTTGATCAATATCTTATTATTATAATAATAAATTAAATTCATATACGTTAAAAATTCCTCTGTGCATAAGACAATAAATTGGAATAATTCCTGAATATTAATGTAATTTTCGTTGTTTTGTTTGAGACGAGATGACGTTGCGCATTCTTTAGCGAGATAAAATAAATTAAAATTTCATTCGTCTTCTTTTAAGAATAATAAATTCAAGAAACGGTACACACGCTGGTACGTCATATATACAAGAGTATACGTACGCGCCGAATGACATTAGTTCTTTGCTTAAATTTAATTTCAACATCACCGTAAACAACGAACGCTTCAAATTGATCTATAATGAAATCTTGGTTTCTTTATGAAATTACGGGACGGGTGAAGAATTTCTCCATTACCTTCTTGTCCTCGTAAACATGCCGTGAGTTTTATAGGTAATTGCTAGCGTTACTTATTGCGTATGTTTAACGTTTGTATATATACTTGTTCTCTATACATGTGTTGTTTTTACTGCTTGCTACAGATTATATCAAAATCGTGGACACCGACGTTCGCTAGTGCGAAATGAAACAAATATAATATATATACGTATATAGGTATATTGAATGGATTCTAATAACTCATGTGATAAGTTTTCATATGGCATACGTACAACTTGGTTTTGCACAAGAGAAATATAAATTATATGATACAATGCGCTGATTAGCCACTCAAGCAAGATGCCACGGGTTTGTTAACTGCATTTGGCTTCGCCTAGGAGATATATACTGCATTATACTAGAGAGTCATACTGGTTGCATATACACGAGCAATAATCAAGAGCGTAATCAACACTCGTAAATGTTTATTATATGATTTACAACCCCAATTTAGTATATATCATTCAATATGGCTTATATGGCATTCGAAAATATATGAAAATGTTAATATGAATATTTTATTTTGTTTCTATTTTTATTGTATATTATCCATTTTGTACTGGTCGTAGAGTTATAGTGTTTGATCAAGCGCCTGTATATTCCTGGCTAAAAAAATATTGATTCATCGCCCTGATTCCGAATATGTACATAACTTACATACTTAGTTACATAATTGTCGCTCGCTCGTAAAATCAAGTTTATGGACGTATTTCTCTGATGCTATACCATACAAAATTTGGTATACATTTAAAATCAGTGACCAAAAAGTTCCCGTCGCAGTTTATATCAAATAACCCTTATGCTTCCGCCGTTATAGAATACTAAATAATAGAGACCCACTTAATTCGGCCATTAGTTAATATACATTTTATATTTTTGTTATATATAATTGAGCTTGAGAAATAAATATTAATTAATATTTCAAAACTTCAAATGTTCATCAATTTTTTTTTTTTTTTTGGGTATATTAAATGAATCTTGAACTAGTGTTTAACACAAATGTAATAATTTTGAATTTTCGCATAAAAGACTTGCAATACATGCGATTCTGAGGAAATCTGTAGTGCTGTTATTAGAATCTGTAAAAATTGTAAATATTTTAAATATTAAAATTAAATTCCAGATCAATTAATAATTAAATCTACAGATTTATTCAATAAATTATATTTAAATGCATAATTTGAAGAACTTCATGCCTTTAACAACTTACAGTTTCTCGTTAAAAAACTGTATTTATGAATTCAGAGAACTGGACAAATATATCCCATTTTATTGAATTTAATAAAATATAGAAAATATCATAACAACTTACATATACCATCAATGATGTGTCGTGGTTCAAAAATGAGCGACAATTTCTAAATATTTAATATGCTGTATTGTTGACACAGAAACGTCGGCATTTTATGTATTTAGATATGAAATGCTGTTTTTCGTAAAAATAGATAGCTAAACAGATTTATGTAGTAGTCAGGCAACCCAAATACCATGACCGTATTCCGTACCAGTCTCCAACAGGCTGACACTATCTGCTATTGTTTTTCTGCGTTTGAATGTTTTCGTCTCTGGTGGTATCTTATTTCAGTCACATTTCCGGGAAATCAAATTTCTTTTGCACGCGAATCTAAGCACCTTATCCGCGCAAAGAGTACATTCTGTAAACCTATATTCTTTCACGACAGAAAAGTATATTATGAGATATTCTTCAACCTTATTTCATTACAACTTTTAGTATTACTTGAGTTTAAAATTTAACTTAATATACAAATAGATTAAAATAGTTTGATACAAGAAACTGATTAAAATTTACTTGCATCAACATTAAACAGCGTCGTGTTTCTCATATTTTCATTGAAATAATTGGAAATTAATAATCAACGTTCTGCAACATGGCAAGGGGAGTTAAAGCTTATTGAGCAGTGCTATTAATAGAATTTAATCAAGTAGTACAAAAGTACTGGTATATGCGAATATCTGTACGAAAATCAATTAACTTATCAAAACTCTATTTCCAAAGTACAATTCGTTCGAAATCTGTAATGGCATTCATGTTTAGCAAACAGATATGCAGCAGCGTTAACTGCATCAACACACGCAATATCTACAAGGAAACCTGGTGTATTTATTTAAATAGTAACCATTTTCTCTGTATTTTGCAATTTCTGTTGTGGATATCAACATTTACCTTATATAATACGCATTTAACTGTTATTCTTTCTTGTTAAATAACCATACAACTGTAAAATTAAGAATATGGAATATCTCCTTCATAGTAATTACTATCAAAACTTATTTCCATCAATATATATATTGCCGTGTTCACAAGTTGTTTAAGACAAGTATATAATTATGTTATAAGTGATATATATTGCATGTTCTTCTAACATAAATAATGTCAAGGAATATTGATAAAAATAATAATGGACATATTATATATTATTTTCGTCATATAAAGCGACCACGGTAAGAAAAATGAAAAATTATGATGGCAGAAAAACGAGAAATGTATGAGAGATAAAATTGTATACAGTATTATTACTAGTAAATCAAAGCATCGCAACTTTACGATAGTGCGTCGTAAAGAAAACACTTGCCACCGAGGGGAACTTTTCGAGAACAGTTTTCTAAATAGAGAAAATCAACGTTTATTCTCATCGTGGTCTATTTGGTGTGTCGACATTCCGACAAGAAATAAAAACAGGGCAATAATGCTTACTTCCGGTAATGTGGAACTGAGATTCCGGATTCAACGGAGTCCAATATGACCGCCCTGTGTCTGTGTATGTGTGTGTGTATGTGTGACTGGTTGGCAACCTTCGCCGATTCAGTGATACAGAAATAGAACGATAAATGAGCACAGTTCGCGAGAATATCACTAGATGGAGGCTGCGTCTGCATTTCGACTTCGAGCGCACTTGAATTTATATTACTGTCATTTTTATGAAGAAACTTGAGTGTCGCTTCAAATTTTCTCTTTTATACTTTCGCTTTATTTTTAACTTGACAATCGTCTCGTTTTATCAATATAATTATAAGAAGATCTCTTATCCGAAATTGTGAAAGGTACAATTCTCCTGATTAAATTGTACCTAAATATAAACAGAACATTTTTTATCAAAATTAAATTAAAGTAGAATTATAATGAAAAATTAGTTTGGTATGACTGGTATTTTCTTGTACACATGTAACAAATGCATTACTTTATAATTAAAAATCTGCTCTATCCAACACTGGACTTTCTTGTACGTATAAAAATTCGTGATGCTAAATTTGAATAATGGAACGAAAGCACATTCCGTAATATATGATTATGAATTGGCTTTTATTTAATATTATTTATTTCAAGATTTGTAAAAAGAAAACAGAAAACAATAAGAAATAAAACGTAAATGAAAGTTCTATTTATATATAAGTTTGAACATATTATTTGCATATTTTATAATTTTATAGTCAAGTGCTTCTATTCCTTCATAAATTTATTGTTTCTTATATGTAACAGTATTGTGATCACAATAAAATAGATCTCGAAATTTTAATGAAAATATCCGTATCAGCTATGAATTCATTTTGACTATTTACTCAATTATATATATATATATATATATATATATATATATATATATATATATATATATGTATGTTCGTGTGTGTGTGTGTGTGTCTGTCTGTGTATGTGTAAACGGTCCTTTCGCATTATTTATCACTTACATAACAAAAATCAGTATAACATCTATAAAGATATTTAAATAGGAAGTTCTGAAAATTGAGTAGCTTTTCAATATTCATGGGTTTCCCGATAATAGCCTCTTAAGAAAATAGAACGAAACTAAAGAAGAATATCAATGGTTACGACGGAAAATGGGAGCAAAAAAAAAATTAATTTCGTTTACCTTTCAATATCCCATTGGATGTTATTATTGGGTTGAGAACCCAAGTAATTCGTTTCATTCGGGCAAATGTGGAACGCGCAAGGCGTGAAAATGAGTCGCTCGGGCTGCGGTTCGACAAAAGTCCCCGGTAATTTCTACTAACGCAATTTATATGACAACAAAACATTAGGAGAATGCCGGCGTCGCCATTGCCGCAGAAGAACGAACGAATGAACAAACGCACACACTCAGGTTCGGACCAAATGACATTACAGCCAGTGGCGGAGCTAGCGGGGCTGCGCGGAACGCCGAAGAAACAACCATCTCACACGCCCCCTGATGAATGCTGACCTTCTTAAACCCGGTGTTCGGTCAATGGTAACCTAATTGTTTAATTAATACTATGTGCGACGAATACTTACATTATCAAAATACATGATCTTCAAATGAAATTCATATATTGTCGTCTGAACTTACTAATCGCGGTGCTGTGAGCGGTGTCAAATGTCGAACATATGAAAGCATACAATTTTGTAATTGTTTCTAATCTAAATAATGATTTTTTTGACCAGCACACATTAAAAATAATAATGATTTAATGATTCCGGACTTTAGATATGGCGGAATTGGTTTCTCATAATAAACAGCTACTGCCACCAAACAACACGCTTCGAATAGAATATTCTTCATTGGAATTTCTTGTTCTAAATAACGTAGAAGTAGATTCTATTCTAATTCTAATAAATTTTATAGAAAATATTAATTGATATATATATAGAATAGCTTGGTTTTACTTTTGCAAAATTGGTAATAAGAATGGAGAGAACAAAAATTAACGTCGTTCTTTACCGAAATAAATGTTTCGTAAACGACAGCCCCAAGAGCGATGACACACACAACGGTTTGTGCCAACTCGGCTACCGACTTGGCCACCGAGTCGGCACTAATCTATGTGTTTTACCAATTAAATATAGATCTTCTGTAATAGATAATGAGGTTGCGGTAAGTTTATTAATAGTTTCTCGTTATCAAACTCATGCAATAAAGTACTTGCTAGCGATTTGCGTGTGGTGAAGTTAGACGAGTGGACGTAAAGTAGGTTGTGTGACCGGTGTCCGGAAAGTTAGTTCCTGCGTCGTTCCAGATTAGTGACGCCTGGATCGCGTCGGTCTCGTTTTTCCATCTTGTAACCGTGTAGTTCACTAAGTTCGTTTTACCTTCGCTTTGCCATCGGCAAACAGGTATGTGTACGGATGCCCTAGTTTGCTTTCCTTAGACACACACAACCAAGTTCGTGTACTATTATAGTTGTTCGAGCATTAACGACGCGATTACACGCGAAATTTATTGTTTACGAGAATGAATTTGATTTGTATTCCATTGCCGTTATAGCTGTTTGGAATTGGATCTCAAACACATTCATTTCAACTATTTATGAATGATGAATGCAATTGCACGGAACATAAGTAAAATGAAAACATCAAGATAAGTAAAAATTCGAATACCAACATTTATATCAAGCGCAGTATTTTAGTGCATTTTCATTGGCAAAATTTTTGTTATTGGTAACAGTTCTCTTAAATGAATTACATTTGAAACATATAAAGACACAATTGGCTACAAATAATGTTCATGTCCTACTTTGGGGTGCTTAAGCATAGCAAAATGTGTGCGTCACGTAGTGAGCACTGTCATTTATATTGAAGGAGGTATCTTTATGAAATAAAAGACTAATGTCTGCGCTAATTTGACTAATATAATGTTGAATTCCTGTTAAAGTATCTAACAAACAAATGTGTTTTAATTTAAATCCTAATATGGACATTGTCTACAAATTTCAAGATATGAATGACATATTTGAACAAAATAAAATTTCACTAATTAATTTAACCCTTAACGGTCACACTTCAGCCACGTACCGTTGCGGTAATTGTCTTATAGAAGTGTAAATATTAAAATTTGTTTGAAAATAATTTTCAGTAAGTGTACAATTTACCAAATAATCGCTTTACATTTACCTTTCTCGATAGAATGAATTTCAAATACAATAAAATATGCTTAGTTCAAGAAAATAGAGTGAAAGGTAGTACAATTTGTGTTTTAATTAAAAATATGTATAAATCGGTTTGGCAATATAAATTTTGATCAGGTGGAAATAATCTTATATTTAAATTGAAGATATCTGGGGACAAAAGGTCAATAGATTCCACATTAGACCTTAGGTCAGCTACAAATAATCAAATAAGGAATAAAGTGTAAGGAATGGACATTTGTAATGCAATTTTATGTCATTGTATAGTTCGGTTTTATATAGTCTTATTTTATTCGATGGAAATCCTTTGATGAAAGTTGTATATTTCAGTTTGGCAGTGTCAACATCGATACAGAATAAAAACCCTGTGCGCCATATAAGCCGGTGGCCGCCCGGGAGTCGCCATTTAGAAAACATAAAAATCACATTCCCGAATCCGGTCGCTTGGTTCTGTGTGTATGCCAGTGTGCCGAGATAAAACACCAAAACAAAAATCAATGTGTATCGAATCAGGACGCGAAGAAGAGAAAGTATATAGTGCGAAAAAGGTCGTATCTCGTCGAGGTCGACGTCGCCGTCGCCGTCCTAGACCGTAGACGTAGTTGACGTGGGTCAAGCATGGACATGCGTTAAGATTTCACGGCCCAAATAACGCACATTCTCCAATGTGAAACGTATGTCTGCGATAGCAACGCGTTCGCACATGCTTCGGCAAACATCGCTCCTAAAATGTTGGCAAACACATTTCTGGGGTTTACAACAGCCAGTGGAGACTTCCACTTGCAGCCCTACTCTGCAAAAATAACATTATACATAAAATAGTTTAATCTGTGAATCGCAGAACAACTGTTGTGTACTCACGACTTTGTCGGCAGCAGGCGGTACCAGTTCAAGCAAAGCAAAGCGTACGTAGTCAATGAACGAAATCTCCTAGAGCCAGGGTGTATGTATGCGTGTGTGTATACCCACCTCGTTCGTTTCTGTTTAAGCTTTTTCCGTATATTTATTGTCCTTTCAGAAAGTATCATCCTTTATCAAGCTTTCTGTTTATATGTATCCTTTTTCCTAATCAGCTCTGAATATACGTGATGATTGCCAGAGAGTAACACGTAGTATCACAACATTGAAACCTTAATGCCCAGTTGCAGACATTTATAACGTATCATTACTTATGTTATGTGGTATGGGTAACAAGTCGTTAGTCATTTGACGTTCTGTCAACATTTGACGAACTTTATTGCAATAAATTTTTCATTTCTGCCAAGGCGTTATTAAATTACAGATAATTTTTCACGACGAATCTACATGTTTTGGATGGTACCTGCCTACATATTTCTATAATGCATGTCATTTTATTTTTAGCTGCCGAAGTCATTATAATAAAGTTGGGTGTGATAGCACTTAAACATATGTCTTGATTTGATAATTCTTTCGCTTGAAATTCAATGAGAATTTATCAACCGAAAAGTTGCAGAATTATCAGAAATAAAACAAGGCTTATACCAATTTGACACCACTCGACAGATAAAAGCAACTTAAAGAAATGTAGTAATGGTTTACCACGGCTTCCTAAATTTTCTGTAAGCAAATATTTTCAACAATTTGGTTTAAAACAATATTTGAAATGTCATTAATTTTATGCTTAATGTGTAATTTTTCTAATGACTAATATGTTGTTATATGGAGCGCAGATCGTTATTAATATACGATATATACATTAATACAGTACATATATTCACAAAATTTCATTGAAATTTTCATATGTATGCATGGTTGAATTAGAGTTCAAGTTCTGCGCAGCTATTCCCATTTATTCTGTTCTCAAGTGGAATTTTCATTTAATGCTGACTTACGCTAATAGGATTTTTCCCCCCAAATAACGGTAAAGTGCCTATGTGGTTTAAACGACACTGTAAACAGTATATTTTATGAAGTATTAAAAAAAAAAAAAAAAAAAAATTGTCAGTGATATACATTTACATAAAGAGTAAAAATATAATGATATTATTCATGTGATATTTGGATATTTTATATGCAATATTGTATGTTGTAACGTGAAAAAAATAATACAAACATGTACCACAAAAAATATAATAAATAAATGTCATTATAAAAACATTAAATTAAAAATGAAAAAATGGATATCAAATATAAATTTATAATTTGTAGGTGTAAAATATTTTCAATAATTCATAAATTATTATTTATTTGGTTTTTATATAAATTCGGAATCATTAAATTCAAACGATCTCCTTTCAATTACCTAAAAAATTCAATAGAAAAAGTAAATATTTATTTATTTCCAGATTTATAAACATTGGTCGAGAGGATTAAACATTAAATTCAATCACAGTAGGGCAAAGTTGATTTAAAATCATTCGATACATAGGTTAACTGGTGTAGGTTACCTGTCATTTCTATCTTAGAGATTATATAAGTGTCTGGCTGGTATAGCACGTTATATATCGTATTATTATTAACTCATACCGATTATTATTACATGGAAAAACTAATTGTCAAAAATGTCTCGTCACAAGCTGAACCCACCCACCTATTAGGATTGAAATACTATACGGAGTAGAAGAAGAATAGTAATAGTAATAATAAGAGGATAATGCTGTTTAGTATATCATTGATCCATCCTGTATAGCTATCACTATCAGGGCATTGAGCTATCATCCTCTGTTACGTCACGTCACGTATATTTAAAGGTAAGAATCCGTTATGAAAGTCTCTCTCTTGTGTAGTCTTTTCCTTTGGAGTAAAATTAAATTTGTCCAGACATGGGTAGAAGGTAGTACAACAAACAAACAAACATATCCTCCACAGACATGGAAACATACATACCAACATTTGTGCTTTGTTGACGAAGGGGTACTGTACTACTGGCAGGCAGCAACCAACTCGTTCGTTGTGTTTGCCTGGACGCATCCAAGCGGACACAAGCCTTCTCCGTGTAGGTACAGGAATCGGGCGGTCGGTCGGTTGGTTGACGACGCCACAAACCTGATGCTTTTCTCTTCCTTCTACACGATTCCTTTTTGCTCGCTTGCATCTTTCCTTCTGCGTCGTCTCAGACAACTGTTCACAAGAATTCCTGCGATTCTCATTTTAACGCTCTGACACTTGATTACGCTTCGCTATATCCTCCTCCTTCTCCTCCTCCTCCTCCTATATGTCTCGAATGTTGGTATGTTCTTTCAGCCTCTAATTGAAATTGCATTTTTAATTGTATTATTTGATCTTATATAGAGACGAAATTGCAGCAAAAACAAAAATTTGAAATATTTGGTCGATCTTTGACCACATGGGCCAAAAATGAAACCAGCTGCTGCTGATTACTCCCTTAGACGAAGTCTATAAGCAAGTACTTTAATCATGAAGATTGTCGGGCGATATTAACAACTAACGAGATGATGGGGTTGTTCTTCAGTTAAATTGGTTGAAAATATAAATGTGTAATTATTAATTATTTGTGTTAGCTCGTATGAATTCTTTATAATTTTGAAAACTTAAGCAAAACCTCAGGTTCAAGGTTACTTCTGCTACTTTTTTACTATTTCGATAATAGCACGAGTTACAAATAGTATTGGTATTCAATTATCTTATACATTTAGCTTGGAAAAGTTTCTTAAAAAACGAATAATATACTACTAGAAAATCGTATATAAGTTGTGATTGTATATATAGTATCACAATAATCGCATATCAACAAATGTCACAATTTATAACAAAAGTATACAATTTTTATGAGACTTATCGGAACAGATGCACATTGCCTTTAATTAGAAAAATATTATTGAACATATTTACAAGTATACTGTATCCAGAGTACGACACTGTTGAGTTTATGTCATAAGAAGTAATATTCAATATCCTGCATTTACAATAATATAAGAATGAATAGGTGGGCCGTTATATATTACGCTATTTATTGCACATAATTATTACTTCTTTTCATAAGATCATTTTGATATTAAAAATAACATATAAGTCATTCTAAAAGAACGTTATTCAGTGAAAAATACACTAGATATATTACAATGCTTAAAACACAAAAAGAAAAACTTTCGAAAGATATCAATAGAAGATGTAATATATATTTTTTCATATATCTTTTATTTATTTTCTTCATATTTTCAGTAACAAGTTGAGAAAGAATTTATCGAACTTTGCTTTGTAGCCGAATTATATTTATATTTTTCTGAGAACAGAATAAATTCTATATATTATTCCAATTCAACAAATTGTCACAGGTAGATATTCAGTAAATAAGTAGGTTATGACGTGAACAAAAAAATTTCTTGTAGGAAGTTTCAAAGAAAGTATTGTAATGATACTATAAAAATTTTAAAGCCAAAAATAAAAAATGTCAAAATTAAAAATTTAACAGTTTTTGCTAAACTGCATTTATCGATAGACGCATTTCGACGTCATCTCGAAAATTGGTAATTTTAATTCAGGAAAAACTTGTATTTCTGCAATATACAGGAGTTGGGAATGATATTTAAATAAAATGAGTGTAACTTGAGAAAGTAATACGTATCCCATTTTATATGCAACGCTTTCCATGTCCAGGCACGTGACGAGAGAAGGTGTCCTTTTTTGTAGGAGTTCTATGTATACGGGGGGCGGGTCGCTCTTAAAATTCATAAATGCATGAAAAGGTCGTGTTGCTGATTACTTTTTGTTGGAAAAATTCTTACAATTTTCTGTCGCTTTGTCGCAAACTTTGTCGGCATGCTATTTGAAACGACTAGGTAGCTGTGAGATGTACATCATTGTATGCTGTTCTACATAGACGGACGGACGAATGCTTCACGCGTTCTCTACCTAATGTAATTAAAAAAGTTTTCAACACTTTGAATAAGTTTGCAGAGGATCGAGCGAGCGAGTGATACCGGTGTTTTTGCTGCTGTTAGTGTGTACTTTCATGATGTCCGTCGCTAAATTGGTGTCTCATAGAATTTGTGTTTTCACGTTCGTTCACCCAAGATTGATGGTTAATATTAAATTAAATTTCGGTATGTGTACATGTGTATTTGCTATGCAAGACCTTACTATATAAATATGATTTGTAGTTTGGCATTGCAAGATGTTTTGGCTATAGCGGTCATTATTTTTGGTACCCACACTCTTAGTCCAAAATAACGGATGTTCTATTGCTAAATTGAGTATAAGAAATAAAAAGTTTCAATTTTATCTACGTGTAGATATTCGAATAAAATAATTATAGTAGTAACTGTTATTACAATGGTAAATGGAGAATTTCATTATCAAGATTATAAAATATCAAAGTTTGGAATGAAGTCTGTTTGCATTTATTCTCATTACTACAAATAATGAATATTTCTCTGAAAGACGTAAGTTTCTATTCTATGCACTTGCAACTTTGTGAATCGTTATCTTTAATTTCAAGTAAGAACTTGAAATAACTATGCAAATGAGAAATGAAACTTTCTGCAAGAATAATATAGATGTAGAGGACTATCAACCAATTTATCTTAAAGACCGAAATTGTTTAATGTGCAGCAAATATTAATTGTTTGCTAAAATTTATCGTATTTCTGCATTAATTTCGCAAATATTTGAACAATCTTTACTATTTAATTTTCAACGAATATCTTTAAAATCAATCGTATTTTAGCTTTGGGATAAGATACGATATTACGAATATGTGAATCAAAAATTAAATTTTATTGAAGGAAAATCATTAAACATGAATAACTGTTAGCCATTTAAATGTTTTCATTTAATATTTTATTAAATAATATACTTTAATGAATACTGTAAAAATATCAGGATGAAATGAAATTGAGCCTGAATCTGTTCGAAGTAGTCTGTTGGAAATTTCTTTCTTTCCGTTTATATGTAGTAGAATATTTAACGGGCGTTTATTGAATAAGTTACGGACAGGAAGTTCCGGTGTTGGGGTGAAGGGGTGGTGATGCCATGCCATGCCATGCCAGTGGTGCCTGCATCTGTGTTACGTTATAGAAATAATGGGTTGAGTTATTGATCTGCTCGATTCTTCATTATTCCTAGCCTCATTTCTTTATGGACAGACTGAGACTGCTGTGAGTCATTTATTTTTCACTTTCCTTTTGTCTTCATAATGTCTTTCTTCTTCAATATTAAAAAGTTTTAGAGGGAAAAAAGAAGCCGTCGCAGAAAGAAGTGGAGCAAGCGACAAGTTTTGTATTGCTGCTTTGTTCACGTCATCTTTCTTAACTGGTAATTAATTTTTACTAGGATAGAGTTCACTCACACTTTAATTTATTATTTGCATTGACATCGATCGATATACGATCTTTCAATTCTTTGTGAGAATTAAAAAACAAAACAATTTTCACGTTTCTAGACCAAGTCTAAATTGTGTGTATGTGTGTCTGCAAACGCTTTACGGAAAAGCGGTAAAATCTAAAATTATGAAAATTTAAAGTTAGTATATAAAGCTGTAATGAAATCCTCTTATTTTTGAATACATGATCTAAACATGTAGTAATAGTGAATTCTTGCTACTCTTTTACTATTTCGGAAGCGGCCCGAATGATTAATTGCATATAAAAGAGTCGAGTGAAGGACACTCCAGTTTTTCTGTTCGTAATACAATTATACAAAAAATATATTTTAGGAATGCAAAAAAGTTAATGGTATTTTAAGAATCTATATTTGATAAATATTAATATTTTATTATTGTACAGATTTTATTTTGTTATTGATTATGTTTAAATATAACCCTGATAAAGTTTAAACTATACAGCGAAACGTTAGCGTAATTGGAGGTGTTTGATTTATTTCCAATTGCTATATCCAACTTCCGACGAACCATCCATTTTATTTGAATTTCTGAATACGAATTCAAGTCGAAATTAATATAAAGTATGGTTTTTTAAAATTAGTAGAATATATACGACATTTCTAGAAATGTGATTTGTTTGTGGACGCGTTCAAGTGAAACACAATTATAACTTATTCATTCCGTAGTTTCCGCCGCATTGCAGGAAATGTGCCAAACCTTAACGTTTCAGTAGTACCTACCTACGCCAACAACAAACAAAATAACAAAACCTCTTTGCCGGTAAAGGGTAGGTCGGTCGGTCGGCCGCCTTGAATAACCTGCGGTCACCATTTCCGTACAAATCTAGGACAGTGCGAAATGTAGTAGAGGAGTGTGGACCGTGTGCGATGGCGATGACGATGGCGGCGCACGATTCACTCACGTACGCGTGTTATGGCCACGTGGAGGGCCTTTACAATAGTAACGGTTACGGACGCCTCCATATTCTCGAATGGATGTTGGTGGGAGCGAAGTAGGAGAAGTGGTGGTGGCGGCGGCCACCCCTCATTTAACTTTACACCGATTAAAAGTTTTATTGCTACATAAAAAGTATCCCGGCTTTATGTGCCTTGAATGCTAAACAAGTACTTGAACATATACGTAAATGTGAAATTCAACGAAATTAAAGATATTATTATGTTTGAAAAGTTCAACGCCAGCCCATACAGATGCCGTACAGATGCTAAAGAAAGAATAGTGTGTTAAGTATAATTAGTATTGCTTTTGTTTGAACATTGTAGGTGTATTATGAGTTCGTGGCTAATGCGGGTTAGAGAGACCTCCTGCACGCGGGGGCATACATTTACCTAAACTCTTTTAAACCCTTTTAATTTCCGCAGATATATATATATATATATATATATATATATATATATATATATATATATATATATATTATTGAAAAGCGTTGGCGGACAATACACCAAACATGTAGAATATAACTTATTATCCAATTTTTTGAAATTTCGGTAAGAATTAATGAAAGCGGATGCTTCACAATGTAGGTATTTGTCTATCAAATTGTTTAAATATGGAAATATTATCAAAATCAGAAATTTTGCAAAAATACGTAAAAATGTTCGTAGATTCGCAAAAAATAATAAATTGCGTTAAAGTTTACACAAGCTGTATTTATTTGAATACACAAGCTGCATTTATTTGAATACACATTTTAGCTAATGTTTCATTTGATTGCAGTTGCAGAACTACTAAAATTTCATTGAGCAATAACAATAATAAGCATCGTAAAAGTAACAAGTTATTTAAATTGGGGGGTTGTCAGCAGATTTGCTAATGACGGGGTCAACGATCTGTCGCCCACAAACCAAACTATCACCTTGGGAACTATTGAAAGTAAATGTCTAGGATTTGCATTCCCTTTTAGCGAGATACTGTTTAGGATTTTAAATTAAAGTGTCTCGAGGGATTCCTCAGTAGGCAATTGTTATTATAATGTTTTATCCTATTTTTGGTGTATACAACCAAGAAAAAGTTAAGATTACAATATAACAATTACGAAAATTTCAATTAGCATGTCCAACTGAAAATCGTGTTTGTGTGTGTGCTTATAAACTAATTATTTTAAGTGATGCATATGTATGTGAGATTGAATTTATGCCAGTACTATCCAGATATCCATATACTTACATATATATATATATATATATATATATATATATATATATATATATATATATATATATATATATATATATAAATGAATGTAAAACAGAATAATAAGAAAAAATGAAATGCCTACACCCCTTTCTTGAGACACTGTCAACGAAGATCAATTGGTGGTTAAAGAATGGAACAACAGAGTTGCAGTAAAAGTAAAATTTTATATCAAGTTTGTAGGAAACATAACGAAACCGAGATTGACATTTTTCGAACTCTTTTATTGGAAACACGATTTTTTTTTGTTTTTTTGTTTCGTTAACTAGCTATTTTTTGCCCTACATCTTTTCCCGCCTACTTGTTTTTGTTTTCCAAATAATCATAAATCACTCTGTTAACTTCTCCAGAGAAATAAAAGAACCATTGTTTTCTCTCGACGGGCCAAACATCAATATTTGTTCTTAATTAATGAAATTGTCTTACCACATTTTCTTTTGTGCTTTTTCCCGCCGATATAAAAAAATAAGATAAAATGTTATACAACTAATCGACTATAAAGCGATCTCTCGAGACAATTGGAATACTAACCTCAATTTTGTAAATTTCAAATAATTTTTTAACTTACTATGCATTATTGTATTATTTACTCTGTATATGCTCAAAACTTATATTTATTTCTGAGTCTAAGAAGCAGTATTTCAATTAAAATTAACTATTATCGAGATGAGGTTTTGCGTGTGTGCAATTATGCATCAGCTGATACTTTTCTTATACCAATAACCCGGGCCAGTTTTTCTTTTTTTTTATGTTTGACGTTAAAGAATGTACTATATACAGAATTGTTTTTGGATAATCAGCAAATATTAAAAATTAAAACCAAAGTAAATCAATATCAGAATGTCTGTTCACTTTCTTTTGCAAATAAATATTATAAATATTTCACAAAATATCAATACATATTCTTTGATACAAAAACGACTGGAGAAAGGACATTACAGATTATTCTTGAAATATTCTATATTAAATATTTCATGATTATCATAGTCTCTGTTATACTATGCCCAAGAGAGATAAATAACAACAGAGAATGAATAAGGAATCACAGTAAAAAGTATCACGGAAAAGAAATGATTAATGAGAACAGTTTAAAAAATCGATGTTAATTCAAGTTTAATAATGTCAGCCTTGGATCTTCAGCCAGCCAAGTACTATATAGCTTATTCGTTATTTTACTTTTGTTTTTAATTACAACTAAAACTTCATCGTATCACCATCACTGTTCGAGCACAAAATGCAAATGAAGAAGAGTGAACAGTGATGACGCCACAGTGTATACGAGAAAAATTCACGAAAGAATGCTTGCGCAACTCTTAATTGGCCGCGCGGAAAAGATGACTATTATTTTTGAAAGGAGTGCACGTAAAAAGAAATATAATGACCCTTTGTTTTCCGAACGAGTAAACGGGTCATGACGTGTCCTTCGCAAATAATTAATTTTCCTTTCGAATTTCTCGTCAGAGAAAAACGATTGTTTGCGTATAGAGGATGATGACGTGATAAAAATAAATTAGCCCCTTATAACAATTGCATACGCAGCACGTATCATATTTATTGTTTTACTTTTGCTTTTGATTTTGACAGTCAAAATTGCGGTGCATTTAAATTTTATGATATCTTTTGGTTAATATTAAAAATAAGAAAGAAAAAGTTTATTAGAAATTAATGAGGACTTATTTTTACGTAGTTATCATTAGAAATATATATCCCAAACAAGATGCCAAAAAAATACCAATACTCCACATAGAGTTATTCCCTTAAATTGTACAATTACGTAGAAATAGAATTTAATTCTTTCACATAGTTCAAATGGCAAAGTTCCATATGGCGCAGCGCATACCACGCACCGATTGAAATACAAGAATGAACAGTTTTTAATTTTGCACAAAGTCGTGTGTAAACGCGATCAAGCCAGAGGAAGACTCGGCAACAAAACACAAGAGAACAAAAAGGTGAAGCGCAGCAGCGCAGGGTGAAGTAGATCTTTCATTAAATGGATATTTTCGCGGGGAATGTGACTGGGAGCAGCAGACAGAGAAGACTCTGACATTCCGTAGTCGCGACAATTCACGGATTTATTGTGGCAATGAGTCAGCGGTGATCGGAACGACTATCCATCCTCCCCCATCTTAGTGCAACCCCTACACAATCATCCCTTTGCAACCCTAGGAGACCTCAACATTGCATACCAGATAAGGGCTGCTAATATATGTGCCCCTCGAGTATCGCCCGGACAGAATTTGTTTTAAAAAATCATAAGGGAACTGTGTAGTAACTTTTAATTTTCTTTGCAATTTATTCTAGCAATTAAATGTTCCAAGTTGAACCAGAAAAATTTTCTACCGAAAAGTTCTTATAAGTAAGATTCTTTAATTAACTGCTGCATGAAGATAACATGTCATCATCACTGGAGACTATTTCAAATGAAAACAAAAAATTACATTTCTCAGCTAATATTTTTTTAATGTTTTTCATCCGTAGGTCAACTGAATAACTTTTTATTCATTTAAGTAAAACAGACATTTTTATAATTTATAATATAAAACAAGTTCATTGCTGTAATAATGTTGTAATGCAATAATTTTAATTTTATAATATATTTTAAAAGCTGACACCTACACAAGGCATAAACATAACGAAACGTCGAAAAAGAATAAATAATATAAAAACAAGATCATATTCCTAAAGATCATATTCAGGATAAAAAATTATTAGGGGTTGATTTTACCTGTTGTTAAAGTTGTATGTAGATGGATGGTAACCGACGATATTTAACCACTGAACCTTCCTGTATGACACTTTATTTCATTAACACCAATCATAAGGGCATATACACATTACACACTGTAAGCGACGGCCCACGGAAACCTCCGATACGAGCCTCTATGTTGAGTCTGAAAATAGAATGCGAGTTGAGCTAACGCTCAGTGAGAAGGCTGTCATTTAGCAGTGAGTGACGACGGTCTAATAAAGCAATAATGATTAAGCCATTTGTATCAGGATAAGGAGGTAGAATACAGTATTTAACTGTGCACAAGAAACATCACAGCCTAAGCAACTAGTGCTTAGGTCTGCTAGGACCTGGCCCCGCTCCACAGACTTGCTGTGGGAAATACGGGAAATGCCAGAGGGATCTCTCCTCACAACTAGCTTACGGCATCGTGAGAAAGAGTAAAACTCAGTCTCCACCATATCCCTTCGAAGGTACGAAGGTAATCGTTGTGCTCCACACAAACTAGTGTGAATCTACAAGAAGCTTGCCTCCGCCATGAGATCTGCATGGTATCGGGAGAAAGAGTTGAAAGTCGAGTGAAACTCAATCTCCACCATATCTCCCCGGAGGTACGAAGCGATACGTTGGGCTCAGTCCTGAGGATAGACATTAAAGTTGGCAGGTAAAGGCACCGCTGGCAACATACCGGTAAATATATTTATGCTACATCGCTGGGCACTTTCTCGACTATCCCCCGCATAAAGCGGTTTCCAGGCCAGCACCGATACAAAGGTTAGGGATAGGTGACAATAACACATTTTGACATACACATAACGTACATTCAGGAAAATGGCTATCACCATTTACCTATACATATGATTGCAAGAATATAAATATAAACAGACAGACTTGACTCACCGCTAATATTCTCCATACCAGATGCACAGGGCACAAATCACAAAAACACTACCATTCTCATTGAACAGCAAAACTATACTGACAGAGAAATATCATAACCAATAGGTACTACGTAATCCCTTCGACCGCCTCTGACCAGTCTGTGTATTTCTTACAAGAAACTGATATAAACGGGTTGCATAATGCTATACTAAAAATTGCCGCTGACAAAATATATGATGTACTTTAGAAACTATATAATTTTTACTTTCATATATGTTATGTATAAAGGGAAAGTATTGCGAACATAAGAGAAATAATTTACAAATATTTAATAGTGATATACGATTTCAGGGTCATATCAAATATATAATTTTTAATACATAATTTGGATAATTTTGTGTTCCGTGCAGAAACCTACAGCGCTTTGTGTACGCAAAACTTCAAACCGTAATCCAGGAGATTTATATTAATCTATTATTATTATTTCTAGTATTCCTTATCTATGCTTATCAGTCTCTATTTGTTATTAAATATATGCTACAAAATATCTATCCATATGCTTTGATTCAGCATTGTTACGTACAAGAATGATTAGTTTTTAGCAAAAGTGGCACGCAAATGTTTTTTTTTGCGCTATCGAAATTACAGGTTCTAGATTCTCCGGTAACAATATCAATGGTGCTCGGTGCTGTCCTATATGTATGTAATACGCAGTGAGTACAAATTGCGTACATGCGTTGATTTGAAATTTAGCTAGATATCTACCAATGGCATGTTATACCTAGTAGGTTAGGTTAGAAGCGTTCTCCTATGCGTTAATTTGACCAATCAGAGCCAGAATGGAGGCTAGCTTTGTATAGAGCACTATACCTGTATGCGTCGGTCGCCGTAATTGTACCAGATGCTACTTGTGTGTAATTATACAGCGTCCGTCAAAGAGACATTGTTAGGCTGCCACGGCCTGCTGTGCCTCTTTCATGTCTTTTCCGATGAGCCGGTACGTACGTACGTCAACCTTAGGTTCTGTGTACCTCGTTCATCTAACGCGACGCGACGCACTCATCTAGTGTGTGTGAGGGATGCCACCATTTATTTTGTCTGTTATCGTGCGGGTGCAATTACCGCTTCCGCCCACCGGAAGCACACACTCACATAATGATGATGTCTGTGATCAGTGCAACCATTCCAAGTCCTTGCGCTGAGTGTGCTGTTTTTGTTTTCCGGATGTTTGATGGCACATCAATGGTAGTTATTACGAATTAAGCACAAACACTTATATTGCCAATAAAATAAAGTGTATTTAGAATAATTAACCTAAATAAATTACGAGAATTCTTTGAAAGTTTGGGAAATCTTTATGCTGTATTTATATTGTGAATAATTCTAACATTTTCACCACAGAATAAAAATAAAAATTAATAAAATCTGCAATATTGTAGTTCATATGTTAGATGTTGTACTACACAGAGAATACACATAGGGATAGCCACAATATTGTAGTGAAAAAGACACAATTATATCTACTATGGTAAATATATTATATTTTATATTTGTGTAATTTTTTACTGAAACACCATGCTTAATGTTATTTTTACTATAGATTATTGTTGTTAAATATTCTTATATATTTGTCGTACAATATCGATATGAGATTTTAATTAAATTACTTTGTTTGAAGAACGACCCATTTATAAATATTTTATTCTAGCACATATTATGGTTAAATCAAATAAATTGCGTTTACTCCTAATTAATTTTACAATTACATCTATTAAGCCATGCTTACACTACACTACAGTTGTTTAGAGCCATCCGGGTGCTCTCGGGATTGACCGACGACAAAAGGAAATCTACTTATTTCTAACTAGTATACAATGATATCATCAAGAAACGATATAAAGTAGAAGAAAACATGAAATTTATATAAAAGATAGTATACTTTGAAAAATTAATTTAATAATTTTGGAATTTAACGTCACACGTAGCCATGACGATTTACTGAGAAATAATTTTAATTTTCAGCCGAAAGCGAGACTTTTCTTTCTGTATTCAAATCAGGAAGAATTCAGTTCTTCTTATTCTTAAACCTATCTATGTACAATACGATTTAAATGCACTTATACATAATACCTGAGACAATTTCAGTAATTATCTACTTAATTGTTAGAATCATATTTTCTGTCTGGATATAAATTTCAAGTTTAATTACTTAAATGGTAATTTTTACATAAATAAGACTGCCGGAAAGTTTTATAATTACAAAAATTTTGTTCTTGTTTTATAAGTACATTCATTTGAATATCTCTACCGTTATAAGTTTACTATATGCTCATAATTACACTTAGCTTAAAGCTACAACAAATTTGCGTTTTAAAAATGTTTGTCATGAAAAGCAAAATAAGAAGATTAGATGCAAAGTCGCAGAAGTGCTATTAAAATAACTAATGTTTTAAGTGCATCTGTAAAATATTTTGAGTGGCTGGCATGAACGCAATTACAGACAGCATTTCTATAAATATTCTTTGGTAAAATATATTATATGTTTGAATCTTTTTGAGAAAAAAAGAAACGTGTTTGTTCTGCAATGTTCTTGATAATTCTAGCGAAACAAAATTTCTGTGTTTTCCTTTGGTTTTCTTGGTCGTCAATCAAGGCACGACGAAGGAATCAAAGTTGGCGTGTGACGAAGTTAACTTCTTCTTTATTCGGTCGATGCACAAAATAATAGAACAAAGACGATTTCTTTTCGCTAGTAGTATGCTGCATGGCGAGAGGGGGGCAGGGGCGCTGATAATTTGAACAAAAGAACAGCGTAATGGAAGCTGACGCCAACGAAGAAACGTGTCGAGTTTTATCCATGACATTTTTAAAAGCTTTGAGATTTCAATTTTCTCTTCCTTTGTGTTGCGCGCAATAATAATTTATTTGTATATGCTGAAGAACTTGAAATTCTTTGTTGTTTGTGTAAACCATTATTGATCCCGTTAGTTGATTGTAATTTCACAACCAACTCTTTTGGATATGACAAAGCTTTATTACTGAATTACAATAACTTATTATTCATATATAATGGGAAATTATTTTAATTTTACTTTAGTAAAATGAAAATTAAAATTGCATGAATAATTTAAATTATACACAAATTAAACTTAATTAATAGTTGCATTTACCAAGCAGTTACGAATAAAAAATATTTGATCTTACGAGCAAGCGACGACTAACATCCAAGCATATAACGATTGCTTTAGCTCTTCTGTAATGTAAAGAATGCAAAGAAAATATTGGCTAAGTATACTAGTATAAGTCCGTATTCTCAATCCGTTTCGTATATGCATTTTCATATAACAAGTAACATTTCGTTTGAATACGAATCTGTTGGAGGAAGCTCAAGTATATTTCATCCGTTCCTTGAGGTGTGTTTATTGTCAAATATATGGATTTATTATCTAGTTAATATTCGCAACCAATATGAAAGTTGCTTGGTAGCGGTATATTGGTCAACAATGAAATAATTCATTTTTAATAATCTGGAAATGTTCTCGAGGAGAACGGATCGTGATATAAGGTAGATGTAGAAATACAGATAGATTTCTCTTGTAGATGTACGTCGAATTAAAACCACAAACCCATAATTTAGACAACAATGAGACCACAAGCGAAATCCATAGGCCTGCGTTTGTTCCCCAATTCGTATTGTAGTATATGTTCGCTCTGTAATCCGGTCGCATACAAACATACCAGTTAGTAAATGGTATCACATCGCTCTTTAAATCTGTCACCGGCGAGCGTGGGTCCTATTTTGGGGACATTTTAAGATGGCATACCCACAGGCATAAGCCAGTGGCGGGGGATGATCTGTGTAGGGAACGGTTGCAGCTTCAAAGAAGAGGGTCGAATGTCACCAAAGCCGCATGCTGGGAGGTAAATCTGCCCGCCTTTGTACGGGAATTAAATAATAAAAACGGTTCTACGCCCCAAGTTTTAAAGATAATCACTCGTTTTAAGGTTTATTTATGCTTTGATTAAATGATAGTGTTTCTACAGATCCGGATTGATTGAATTTTAATTCGTTTAATAATGCATTTATCATGTTTAATGCTATGTACTGGAAGGTATTTGAAAAGAATTTTCAATATTTTTATAAATATAGTGGGGTATTATTTTCATTTTCTTTCTTTAAAATAAAACTTTCTTTATTTTCTGTCAACGTTTTGAAAATTTACTATTCCTTCAACAAGACAATCATTTTTATTAGCTTTCGGTGTTTACATGGTAGTTGATGCAATGATTTATTTTTTAGCTTGCAGCACAAAGTTCAGAATAGTTAAAGCATTCGGTAAGTTAAACATAGTAATTATGAATTTTAATATATGCAATAATTTTTTATTTTTGAGTATATTAATATATGGTAGATGAAGAATAAGTGTGTTGATCCTGAAATAAATTCATTGTAGTCCGGCACTGAATTATCTACATGAATGTGCGTATTGGACAGCTGGTGTATACACGGATTCAGGCGATATATTTTTCTTTTTTCTCTCTGGGGTGTGTGTGTGTGTGTGTGTGTGTGTGTGCGTTGGTTGTTGTAAAGACAAACACGCTTATACTTAAATCTCTTCGCCGTATTTTGAGGCACGGTTGACCGTACGCTTTCATTGTTGAACGCATGGGCCGGGCCGCCCTGTGTCACGTGTACGAAGAAGAATTTGTTTGTATTCGTATGAACACGTTAGTGGTGGAGTGGTTGTATTGCATGTTGTTCCGGACGTTAGTAGATAATGCCCGGGTAAAAAGTAATTTGTTGGAATTATATCTACTTACGCTGGCAGCCAGACAGCTAAGTCTCTTACCGTGTTCCACTCAGATAACAAAATCGTTGGTTAAAAACCTTTTCTACTTTATATTTTTTTAAATTACTGGCAATCTGCTCCTTTGCCTTACGGGCGAATAAGTCAAAATTACCGGTTCGCGCAACAAGATTGTAGTGTACTTTCTGTTTCGAGAATTGAAAACTCTTGCATATTTAATGCGCCGCCATACTGATTGTAACCTTTGTGATATTTGTATAACTGCTGTGTTGATTTTTCGCTATTCCACTATGAAGGGACATAGCGTGACGTATTTATGTTTGTATGTACTTATATAGTTGGTTTTATAAATTATACATTTATTTACATTCTGCTATGATGGAATATATGATTGGAAATGGACAGTGTAGATTTAAAGATTCTATGTTGATATAATGGAATACTTACTATGGAAATGATTATTTAAAAAGACAATGCCTACATAAGTATTAGTATATAAATATTCACCTAGATTGATAAATAAACTTACCGAAAGATGAGTTGCAGATACACCCATTATTATTTAATATTATTTATGTATTATTTCCCTGCTATTGTATATATTATGTTATTTCACACACACACACACACACACAAACCCACAGACTTATCTATGAATATAGAGGATATCCTTCGTAAAGTCGGTGACAAATTTGCAATCTCTTCTATCCCACATGGATGGCTAATAGTATTATGATTTGTATGCATGTATTCTTGAGCAAAGATACTCCTTTAGTTGCATCATTAATATAAAACTAATCAGATAAAAAGTTAGACATGGTTGCAAACCAACCGTTGACAAATACCCTATAATAAATCTCTGCGAGGACCTGTCACATTTGTTCTATTTAAAACTATAACACTTCATATTTTATATTCGTACGCGAAGAGCGAGAGAGATCCTTAAAACGAAATGACTCCTCCTATACACACACCATTGAACACCCCTTATGATGTGGGCCAGAATAGTGCACCCTCGGCCGTTCGCCGCGCACTACGACAATGCAAAACCAAGATAATAAATGACAATTTAAAACGTTCTATATCAAATTAACTATGTATGTCCTTACCACAAAAAACACTCCGTATTATCCCATTGTAGCTCTCTTTAACTACATATACTCCATGCAACTGAAGGGACATTATTTTCTATAGCGGTATTTTCCATGCGCGTGTAGTATTATGTTTTATGTTTCCATGGCCGATATTGTATTGACCGTGTTTATTGATGGTTCGAAATGACAAAAAATCCCCACAGTGACATGTTTACGTTTTATGTAATCCGACATCTGGGCTTTCTATTTGTATATGTATGTGTTTTATAACTAATATAATGTTCATAATTTGATGATATTGTGAGTGTATCAAGCATTTTATACTCAGTATAAATATAAATGTGAAAATAATGGCAAAATTTGATTTTTGTTTCATTCAATGTAACTTAAAATGAACTCTTTTAATGTATAATGTTACTTACATGGTTCTGCGGAATCGGTAACGATATATATATATATATATATATATATATATATATATATATATATATATATATATATATATATATATATATATATATATATATAGAGAGAGAGAAAGTTTTTGCATGTCATGTGAAGGCCACTACAGTTTTTTCATAATATAACGCATTTTAAATCATATATTTAATTAGTACAATATAGTCATTGTCAATTTATTCGTATTCTCATCCTTCATATCCGTACATGACATGTGTATAGTAGTTGTTGAAGCCCATAATATCTGAAAATGCCCAGCCGAGCTCGTACTCGTACCATTTCATTACGAGCCGAGATCCGAGCTCCGAGCATTGCATGTATATTATGCGTCTGTCTCCCTGGAGATCAAGCAAAATCTATTAAACATGAGAATGTGTCATTTTTTGGCATGTGTAATATATCAAAAATTATTATTCATATATGTATAAGAAAAGTTATAATATATAAATACATATAAATAGTTGCTGCATAAATAAATATAAGAAACGAGCGTGTTACAGGTGCGAAAATACATTTGAGAGAATCCAAATTATTATTATTATGAAATACGATGCACACGTTCAAAGTTTCAAACTGAAAATTATATTAGTTTTGCAAACAAAGCAAACTTTACATACAGTTTGCATTAGAGCGGTACTGCCATCTACGTACGATTGAACGTACGTGAAAATCTCCTTGCAAGTTAAATAACCGTGTGTAATTCACGGACGGGACTGTTATTTTAGTAGGTATGCCTTTGGCGTGCGTACGTACCCACCAGCCAGAATACATATACACAATACCTATATCTACTTTTCTCTTATTGGTTCACCAACCTCCATTATTTTAGTTTAATTATTTCATGCGCATATCGAACAGCGTGACCCAAACAATAAGCACAGCGTAGTAACTAAAACTAAGCATTACATTGAATCTAACTAATTAATTTTGCAGTTTCCAATCCCCTTTATATAAACATTATATTACTATGTTACATTTAGGAAGCTTTTTTATTGAAATGAATTAAATAATAATTTTAGTAACATTTATTTTGTAAAACACACTGTCCTTCCCTCGTTTTTCTTATACTAAGCTAATACTTTATAAACATGATATTGCATTTAATTCATGCTACTATTGCCATGAAATAATATAAATATGTTTAGTAACCAAGGAAACGTAAATTTTAATAGCTTCAACTTTTAGTACAATTTTTTATTACAATAATTTATCTGAAATTCATACCGTTTTCGAGATATTAAAAATTAGAAAGAATAACCGCATTTGTTCTAGTTAAATTTTGACTTTCAAATATAGGACGTGCACATCTGGACCATATACAAATTTTAAGTTTCAGAATATTACCTTTAACAGTTTGGGTGAGTTCACAGACAAACACATACACACACATACACAGTCAGATTCGAATCAGGGATTTCAGTTATAAACTCGTGCTCACAATTAATCATGATTACTGTACTTCCTTATATAAATTTGTATAAAAAAGTAAAAGTTTAATTATCTTAAATTAAATTATCCTAGGATAAGAAAATGCTTCTAGTTTCACTTAACGAAAAAATGAACGAGTTAAATGTTTACTTTTTTAGTTGTGTTAACAATACCGTTCTGTAATATTTAAGCAACAACCTTGCATTAGCATTACTATAGCGGATTTAAACAAATATATTTACTACTAGTTCATCTTCTTCTGGATTATCAAATAGTTGTTAAAAATTGTAAAGTTGGTAGTAGAGGTATAGGCCGCCACCGATCTGTTTTGGTGGAGTCTGCGGCAGGGTGTCATTTGTATTTGCAGTCACGAAACGAATAGCGGACGAGAGTCTAAAACCGCAGCACTGGCAACAACAACTTTAGTATACACACAGTTGCGCTTACGTACGTACATATCGTATACAAGGAAATCAAATTCGGAAGTGTCTACCAATCCCGCATAGTATAACACAAGTCCTGTCATATCTTATTCATACCGCCGAGCACCGAGCACCGAGACGAACATTTCAAACATCCTGCGTGAAGGACTACGTGTCCTGTACGTTTCTGACGACTTCTTCAGTCAAATCAACTACATACTTCGTACTCTGAAAATGTGTCAAACATATGCCAGTGGCGTACCTAATCGCTTCTCTCATACACACATGAATACTGGGTATACGAAAGACGAAGCATATTATACACGAACAGTGACTACAATGGAAATGAGATTTTTTAGAATTATTTATTTAAAACCGTACCTATAACTGAACAGTTTTTGAATATACCAAAAAAATGTGGATAAAACTTCAATCGATTTTTTTATACTTTCGTTTATCTTTAATTTGTTTTGAATTCATTCTACCATTTCCATGAAACAATATCAATATGAATTGGAATTACTGAAACTTAAAAGTAACACGTTTATTTTTAGAGGTGATTTTTCAGTATATGTTACATTGTTTGAAAGCAATTACTAGAAATTTTGATATCTTTAACTGTTCTTTTCTGTATACATATGTATATAATATACTTGTCAATTTTTCATATTTTTTTGAAATTCAATTTTCATTCTTCATAATATATTTAGTTCAAAAGGTTAGCTATATTTTCAAATATAAATTGGTGGTTGATTGAATCATGATATACGTATGTATGTACTCCAGTAAAAATGGTGATAGTGGGTCGAGTGTGTTTGCAATTGAGTATATAGTGTAGGCAAAAGCCGCAATCGAAAGAACAGCACGAATTCAAAACGGAAATGGCGTCACAGTGCGATCTGCAAGAGAAAAATTGGCGCACACTGTGAGACGTTGGCAACGTCGCGTCGATCGTCTACAACACTGAATTATACATAACACATCGCACCCTGGCGGGATGCAGGCGGGAAGTAGGTATTTCGCGTTCGTTGGTGATGCTACCCTACCCGCACGAATAGATCGTGTTATTTTATATATATTTTTTATATTTTTTTACCAACACCAAGATACAACTTTCTGCATTAGTGATGAAACATCCGGTAACATCGTTTCCGATTCCATGTACCTACCCGCTATACCGGTCATTTTCAGTATTATTTTATTTTTCTCCCTTGTTTGTTTTAGTTCTATTTTATTTTACTGTCGTTTGCAATTTTAATTTTGCGGTACAATTTAAGCATTGTGCAGTCGATAAAATGCACAATAAAGCTTTGCCTACACCTATGGCAAGAACATCTTAAAGTTAAGTTATTTCTTTCAAAGGTGCATTTAGTTACCGTGTTAACAGCGTAAGTGACTTTTAGTTCACTTAGCTCAAGCGCATAATTATGAATTTAAAGAGTCTTACATGTTATTCTAGATTTCTTTGATTTACTAAGAAAGAAACAGTGCATTTTTTTCCATATTCATAATAAATATCTTAGTAATCTTGTAGAATATTTGGGATATTAAATATATTTTTTCTACAACAAGTAAAAAGGGAAGTTCTAAATTTTGGTGCCAAATAATTTCGGAAGTATGCGAACAAACGGATTCAAATGGAATACTGAAAAATATGTGTAGACAATTTGGTTCAAATCGCTCCGGAATTTCTAGTTGATTGAGATTTTTTTTTGTAAGTATATATCCAAACTAATGCCTGTGACCATACAAAAATACTATAGTTACCGTGCGGAATCGTTGAAAAATATTTAGGTAATCAAATTGTATTAAACTTAAAATGTATAAAATTTTGTTAGACTACAGAAACTGTGAAGAAAAGAAACAAATAACCATATTTTGTGGCTGTTTATGGTAAATGGCAATACAAGAATAAATATAAGATATCAGAGTAGCTATTAACTTTCTCAATTTACCGTGTTTCCGAGAGCGTAATGAATCTACGAATTAATTTCACGAGAAGAAATATGAGTAGAGAGCCAGCCCCCCTTCTGCAATTTCAGTGTAAGTTGCTTTTATTCGAAATCTGTTGCTTCAGTAAGTTTATCGTTCTAAGAAGTTTCGAAATGTTCGTATGAAACGAGTACGAAATTATTGTTCTTTATGAACACCTTCGTCACAATTCATAATCACTGTCATATTCGAAACTTTTCAATATACATGGATTTGGCTTTGCTATAAGTTTTCGCACGAGACTTTTATGTTGTATCTTAATTTGCCGTTCGCAAACTTCTTAATGTTATTTAAAGTAGATTTACAGTGTTTTCATAAGATGGAAGAAAATTAAAGCCCGCTAAATCTCGAGACAATATTTGGATGAAAGGCATTTATGGTACATTCGATTACTATGTCGCATCTCAAAAGCATTGTAATATAAATAGGACTCGTAAGTGTGTTATATTTGTGTAGAATAGGTGCAATTCTAATTAATATTGCAAAAATTGAATGCCTATATATTTATTATTTTAGAAATAAAACTGATCTTGAATATTGTATATATACTCGTAAGATCAGAAAATTAAGTTCTAATAGCAGTATAATTAAAAGAGCTATACAACTTTGTTCGTAATATTTTGAACAAGGAATTTTTTTCACATAAACATCTGTTGAATATTTCAAAAATGCATGTAGATACTTGGTTGTATGTCGTTCTCTAGATAGAACAAGTTTTGTGGCTCTATCTTCGTTGAATTAATCGTCTAATTTAATCAAGTTTATTACGAACAATGTACAATATCTGATTTTCCAATTAGTTGCATTTGCATTGAAAAGTCATTATATGCATTATTTCTAAAGTTAAAAGGCTCTAAGGAACATATTTGAGATCGTCGTACAATAGTACAAACAGCTATAGTGTTTGATCATGTGTCTGTACAATTCTCGAATCATAATGATTTAAGTTTGACTATGGTATCACTAGAAAGCGAGCTAAAGGCATTGGTGCCTGAGGAAATGTTTTCCTTTTTGTTATTCTATTCATATTTAGCAAATTGAGATATGTTTATAAATTTGTATTCTCATACCGAGAAAAAAGATACATATCGTGGATGGAATTTTCAATATCAACTATTGAATTTTTAATTATGTTCTTTTAGTGAAGACAATCTCTAGTTTTGCGTGTTTATCTTTCACTTAGTGGAACCGTTGTTTATAATAATATGTTTAAATATTATTTATATTCAATCATTATTTGTTATATCATCTTGCTGGCACTTATTAAATGCACAGTGGCCAGTTAATGAATTAATTCTATTTCATGTATTGGAAGATAATGAAACAGTCTAGAGATAGGGAAGCATGCGCCAATGACGCAATTGCAAGTTGGTTCATTTGGAGATGCACGTGTGCAAAATGGAATGAGTGCTTCGTTTAATACGCATTGGTTATATGGGAATGAGACACCTCCGATCCATAGCGTAACATAAGAGCAGACCTGGGAGTATGTGCTACTATAATGATTGGACGAAAGGAAATCTCAGTCGTGTCTGGATAAATATGCAATTTCTGCCGCGTAATTGGAAACAGTACACTAGGGAATACGAAGGCGTTGCGATGGTGCAGGCAGGTGCAAATTGTGTTCATTCGAAACTGTACACCGAATCATAATTGTCTTGTCTCCGCGAACAAAGCAAAGTCGATGCTATCTATGCTGCGCTGTTGCTAACTTCAGCTTTCAGCTGATACTTCTGCGAATAACGGCAAAACGAAACACTCCGAAACCCACCGATTCCACGCGAATTTCCACAATATTGAAAACGTTTGATTTCCCCCGTTCGAAGGATAATTACAAAGCAAATTGATTTGTATTTGGTATGGTACTGCTCAATGCAATAACGCCTCACTTAATGAAGATCAATTAATTTTAATTGAATTTTATCTTTGTTAAATAGAAAAACGAGCCTTTGATGAATGAATAACGGATCGTAGAATTGAATTTTTAATTATTTCTATTTGGACTGGTTCTTATTTGTATTTTATTCCTCTGTTGTCCATCATTTTCAGAAAATTATTAGAATTAGTTTCATACCGTGCAAAGTAAGTGTGAATGCACCAATAAAATTATAGATTGATGAGCTCATAATTTTGTGATAATTACTATAATACGAGAAAGTAAATTGTCAGGAGTTGGCATGCAACGGGAAATGAATAAGTTCAGACTATAATGTCATCACTAATTTATGGAAATAAACTGATATTGAGACATATGGTGTAAGAAACTGGGAGAATAAAAGTTATCATTAACGACCAATTCTTTAAAATCAGCTGAATAAGCTCGCGTAGTTGAACAAGACATAAATCGTTCCGAATGATTGAACCAGGCTCATAAAAATAGATTTCAAACAGTTGGTGTAAGTTTTTAGCAAGCTGATGTTGCAGTTTTCTGGAAAGCGGACTGACCATAGTCATATAGGTTACATACAGTCATCATAATACTGTGTACCAGAGAGACAAGCATCAATTTGTGTATAATCCACTTACAGTCGCAAAACTTCTTAAAGAATCAGATAAAAATCCGTTATCTCTTGTATTTGATAGCTATATATTTTACAATCCTAGTCGCAAACCGTTCCAAGAACTTTTATAGATACTTATGTAAAAGTGATTTTTCACTAAAACACAAAATGAATGAAAGTTAAACGTATGGTTATAAAATTTTGGTACTACGCTTCACTGGCTCGGATATACCATATATTCTATGTTTCTTCAATCGAGTCGTATAAACTTTATCTCGAGATTTATTTACAACATGGCGTCTATTAGATTGTATTTGATACTGAATTCATTAAATGAAACAGTAAAGGTTCATTTGGTTTTGTATCTTTGTCTGTCTATCTGGTTTTTAGTACGTTATTAAACATTTACGAAACATTAAATTAACGCTAGCATTAAATTCATCTAAACTACACTTTTCTGTAGAATTCTCGGATAAAAAAATTCCGTAACTAAAAGTGTTTGTGTCGTCGCCTTGAATCCAAAAATTTATATAACTTATACTATATACTTGGATGTTAGTCGTCATTGGCTCGCCCGCTCGTAAGACTAAATTTGTGTCCTCTACTCCTCTGAAGGTACCAATGCGATTCACACCAAATTTGCTACACATATTATTTGAAGCCAGTCGCCTATATACTACCAGAGTGTTATAGTACCCCAATTTTTGAAGCCTCCCCTTAATGCTGGCCTATGAAAATACTTAAAACACCCAAGAAAGATATTTTATATCTACAAGATTTTTTCATATTGTTAACCCAAAGACCGTAAAAATTATTTAATATTATAATTTTGAATTTTAAAATATGCACCAAAAATGTATTTTATCAAATTAATCTACAAAAAATTGTTAGACTTTTTACACCTATAACATTATTTCAAATTGTTAACCAAAAGGCCATAATAATTAAAAACCGCTGCTTAGCTTGTTTGATTTGGAACAGTTTATATTTAATACATACTTTCTAGTACATTATATGCGAGGTAGAATATATTTCGGATGTTTCAAATGTTGAGCACAGTCGTGTTTTCATATAGCAATTTATAACGCCAACTTCCGCGCAACTTGAAAATCAACTCTTCCTCGAGAAGACACCTATAATATGCTATGACGGATTAACAACAATGTCGGTGAATGTAGAACAATATAATTCATAGAATATATATATATATATATATATATATATATATATATATATATATATATATATATATATATATATATATATATATATATAATGATGTAACTGTGTATATATCGGTGAAACTTGAAATATGATTTTTTATTGGGAGCGGATAAAGCCGTTAAGAATATAAAACATTTACAACAGTCATTCGCACATTATGTTTTCAAGCTGGGAAAGAAGTGTTCACGGTGCAGACCGGAGCTTTGGGAAATCCGGAGGAAAAGCTTTTTCACTCTGCCACGCGCCTCCGCATATAAATTTTTACTTGCTTTTTCTTCTTCTTCTTCTTCTTTGCGTCTTAGCGTTACGCACCGTTTTTTGCTTTGCCTGGAACCTACTTAAAATGATCTTTAATGCAATACCTAAAAGGTATTCATTTTGAATGGATTATGTTCCCAGGCGACACACACATTTCTTAGCGCACAACTATTTTACGGATTGTTAGATATATGAGTGAACAATATATTTGTTTTTGTTTCTAATTCGAGAGATTACAAACATTAGCTATGATAATTTTTGCGTTTTCCAGTTTAACGGATATTTTTTTATAACCAAAACTTACATTGTTATCTATATTTATGGTTTATCTCGAATATGATTCTCATAACAGACTATAAAAAAATTACACATCAAAAAAACTTTGATCTTGAACAAACCGTAACAAAATAATTATTCTAAAAACAAAAATGTTAATATGGTATGCAAGAGCTGAAATGCCATAAAGATCAATTTGCAAGAATAAATATGTTTTAGTCAATCAATGTGGTTTAAATTCTGCGGACGATTAAATGAAACGTAATAGGATATTACGTCATTCGGCATGAACCTATAGACACGCGCTATTGCGAAATCAATCCGCGCTGAAGCAGAGCATGATGATGATGATGATGTGTTCACTGTTCACCATGTCAGTCGGTTGGATCCATCGAAGTTTGGGCAGTGCAGTGCAGTGGTGTGACGGTAGCAGATAAAATACCACAATTACATTCCGTTCGTGCTAACGTTGATGGATAATTTCTCTGTCAAACACTTGGTGCTGCCTCATTGGCCGCGAAACTCTGTCACTCGGTCTTGATCGCGGTTCATACGATATACTACCATATATTTAACCTTATCCTCTTACGTCCTGTCCTGCTCACTGCTCACTGCTCACACCGCACAAAACCACCAATGATTATTCAGGTCAGTGGCGTGCACAGCGTCTCAAATCTAGAATGAAGAAAATGACCATCTCGCATTTAGTGTAGCTTTGAAATTTATGACGACATATTTGTTTTTTAGTCAACATTTCGAGTGAAAACATATATAAAATGATCTAATTTGTTTCCATGCTAGATTTTATGTATGTGATTCTAATTTTGTAGAAATTAATATTTAGAAGTCATTCATTATTTGCAAACTTACAGGGATTTTGAGATGGATTTTCTAGATCGAAATGTAATTTATGCAATAAAGTAGAGATTGAATATATTAGCTGCATCTGTAGCTGCTAAAACCGCAATCGTTAGTTTGCCCAAACGATAAAATAACAATCTAAACACATATGAGTGTATAAGTGATTCGATATTCTGTTTAAGAGATCATTGTATTTATTTGTTCATAAAGATGTAATGTTTCTGAAAGCTTAAAACTTTGAAAAGTTTCATGAAATATTTCATAAAATTTTGAAAACTAAATGATACTTTCATATGAAATAAAAAATAGGTTTGTTAAATAGTTTCTAATTCAGAAAGATTTAAAAGAATCAAACAAAATAGTATATAAAAATAAATTATAATTATCATAATTGAATTTCACGCTAAATTTTATAACTAAAATTTACCGTATATCACAGTATAAATCTGGTTTCTAGCTACTATAGTATCATGTTAGAAGTCCAAGATTATTTATTGCCACTGAATAACTTTTGAACTTTGCCATTTTTACATTTTATTTTGAACAAGTATATTTAATTGCAACGAAATTTGAATATGTACAATATTTTTGAAGTATATTTGGTCAGCGAAAAGGAAAAATGCGAATGAATATTTCAATTCAATTCGAGGCACGTATTACATTTTCCGAGTTGGACTCATCATAATTCCCTCTTGTAATTTTTTTCGAGTGTCGCTTTATATAGCCAATAGCTGCCTATACCTCGGCAGTTGATTGTGCGTGGTATATTCTACGCTCGTGCAGTGGGTCCCGTGCGAGCGCTCCATGGACTGGAAGGTTCTGCGGGTTGGTATAAGTTACCTCTTGAATACATCACATGCCAATTTTTTACCCCATCGGTTCGCTGACTAGGCCGTACGTTTACAGTCCGCTCTGCAACCGCCGCACACTGTCGCATTTTTCGCGTTGCTCGGGCACATTTTGCAGCGGTTAACGATCTGTTTCGGCCATTGTGAACGTGGCTTTCAAACATATTGCACACACACACGCTTTCCGTATTCAGAGAGTCCAAAACGTGAGACCGGCATAAAAGAGGTTGCCTTCAACGTATACCTACCGGTGAAGTTCTTTTGGATGTTCCATTGTATCGTCAACGCATCCTGCCTGCCTGCCTGCCTGCCTGCCTCGTCCTGAATAAAGACAATTTCGAACAATGTTGATCGACAATTTGTCGTTTTTTTATTTCTTCGTTTTGTCTTTCTATATAGTTCTCTTTTTGTTTTCTGTCGTTTGCGTCATTGTTATTGCTGCTCAGTTCAAAGCGTTCTAGATTCTTGTACTTTGTGCGAGAAACGCTTTTGTTTCCCGAGGTAACATAATTGAAGTTGTGTTTTGTAAAAGGTTTATATTTCATTTTCATCATTCACAATGAAATACTCTTGTGCTGAGGACGTCATTCATAATGTAGTTTTAAATTGCAAATTAAAATATAACAAACAACAACGTACCAGCGAGCTCAATCGCAATAAATACAATACTAAATGCGATAGCAATTGTTAGAGTACAAAATGTATTGTTGCAATTATTTAATAATCAATCAACAACATTTCAATTTATTATTATTATAAATTATTTCTTTTTGACCTTCAGGTTCACAATCTGTAAAAACATTAGAAATATAAGATGTCATAATTCCTGAGCACGGAAATTATATGTATATCAAATTTCATTCAAATCGGCTAGGTACCTTCAGAGGAGATTCTTAAGAAAATATGGTAACTATGAAAATATAACCTGCGCACGTCGCTACTCTCCAAACCAGTGCTTCTCAATTCGTGGTCCGCGGAACACTGGTGCTCCGTGAAGCTATTTGAAGTTTCCTGCAAAAAAAGAGTTTAGTGTTCCCCGTGAACATTGAGAACCACTGCTCTAGACAATGGGAACGGTTATAAACAAGCTCAGAAGAAATGAAGAAATACTGTTATAATATCAAATCAAATCAAATAATTTAATTTATATTAGTACTATAAGGAAGAGAATTTTTAACAATGCCTCTACGGAATATGACAAGAAAGACAATAACATGTTAAGCTGGTGAAGCTATATAGGTAGTAATTTCATACGTTCCTAATTCGACACAAGATCATTTGAATGCTCGTCGTCTGTTGAAATTTGATCGTGCAAGCTCCACGATGGAAGATAAAGCCGATGAGAACTTCGGCGAACATGCGCTGCGAATCCGTATAGAGTTGTGGAAATTACAAACGTACCTCGTTGTTCTCCGTATTAAAATGCCGGTATTTCCGAGGATGAATAATTTAGAATTAGGTGCGAGGAGCTAGATATTGCAGGTTTCAACTAGCGAGCGGGGATACTGTACTATGCAAGGTGCTTATTACTACGAGCGACGCGACTGCCAACTTAAATAATAAGACTGGAACCGGAGACGTCATATAGTCGAGCTTAAGAGCTTTTCATTTCCGTGCCAGCTTCGTCGAAATAATTTTAGGAATCTTTTGATGTTTAATTTGTGCGTAAAATAAGTCATGATTGTGTACATTTGCTTTTAGGCATCTTTTATTAAAAAGCATCGCGATTTAAATAACATTTCCAATGTAAACACCCTCTTGGCGACTTTTAAATGCAATCGCTTCCATCCAAGTGCTCAAAAGAAATACGATTTTATGTTTGCGTCGGTGTTTCTTTTTTTCTTTTGCCTTTAAGATAAACAAGTTGAAGGTGTTTACTCTATATTTAGGTCGTACACGTTAAATCCTTCATAAACGATTGAATTTTGCTTATTTCTATCTATTAAATCAAATGTATAAGTTCTAATATTTGTATATAGGAACAAGTGCCTCGGTTTGTTTCGTAAATAAATGTTTATATTGAATGGATTCAAATCCGTGAAGATTGTGCTATTTATCAATGAAAATCTCACTTCTACACGTCGACATAATATATGGTTACGTTATAGTATTCTTATAAATTATAGATTAATTCATTTGTGTTCACTTTAAGTTTTCATTGGAAAAAAATTATATATTTTTTTATTTGAACAGTAAAAATGAGTTAGCTGTTGAAATAAGAACTTCTAATCCAATGAGCTGATTCTGGAAGAAGATCGCTTAAATTTTCTATGATATATTTTGAGTATGTATACTGAAAATTATGTTTCACCCAGTGATAGTATGATATGAGTTCCCCGAACGCCAACATTATTAGTGTGTATATTTAAGCTACAATATTTTCAAATGCATTTTGTGCTTGTAGAATTTTTAATATAATTTGTTGAGTTATTTGCGTAACATTTACTATACATTACAAATAGTAGATGCCACATAAATGTGTCTACGTGTAGTAGGCATAGTGTATTTTGAAATGACCACGGAATGAACACGCCATATACACGCACATTAGAACGTAACAAATTTGCGGCATGATGTTACCTCTCGCTGATGTTGCTATTTGTGCGCTTAAACATTGTTAACGTGACGTTATGGCTGTTGAACGTGAACGTGTGGCGTTACCGCCTCCATGTCCGCCGGTGTACGTGATTTGTGCACGTGTTTGCGCGTGAACTGTGATTACTAAAAATGTCCACACATGTTCTATTGTCTGACATGTTATGTCACATAATAACGTGTAAATAATGTTGGAATTAATTTGTTTTTCTATTTTTTTTTTTACGAAAATAGCTAACACCAGTTTTTACGTTGTCACAGTGGTTTCGAATGTGATTTTCAAACTTTAGAAAACTTTATAAACGTAAAGGTAAATATATAAAATAAAAACAGTAAATATGATGATATGAGGGACGTGTTACTACGTGAACTAATGTTATGAAAAGGAGCTAGGTTTTGCAAATTTGGATGTTTTGTTAAGTTTCATACAATTCATTCGGATATGTAATTGTAATTTACATTTTAATAAAGAAAATTAATTTTAAATATATTATCTATTCCATATGGTATAATATCATTTTTGAAACAAACGAATAATTTCAATCATAATTAATATTAGCATAATATGGATAATATTTATAAATTAGCAAGGGACTAGCTGCTTTTAATGGTTTAATTAAAATTAAATATGGGATGAGTGTCAAAAGAAGATTATATATATATATATATATATGTATAAATTAAATACCAATATATTTAATCCATATGTCGTTTAAATGATATAAATAATTAAAACATCAATAATTTATGACAAATTGAAACTGACGGAATTATATAATGATTTAATTAAAATTAATTAAGGCAATTTATATTCAGTTAAATGTAGATATTTACTTGGGACCACAAATTATATTAAAAATAAATCTTATTATGCGAATACATTAATAATTATTTCGATACATTTGACATTTCAATTACATGTGTCAATCAATTTCGAATAATGTTAATTTGGTCAAATTATTTCAATGTAGCGGCTGTTATAAATACAAAGAGCACATAATTCATTTCGGTTGGATATTAGGCTATTGAACATAATATTTCGAAGACTCAGTTGAAAAAGAAAGTTAAATCTTCCATCAGGTCAACTATACACTTATATATAGGAACAATTTAAAACCAACTCATAAATAACATTTAAGAAATTATTATTTACCTGGAATAAATTTCGTCTAGGTCGGATTTAATAATTTTGCTTTGGGTTGAAGTTTATATATGTATATGTATACTACATATATTTAACATGATTTGCTAAAATACAATATTATATTTAAACTACCAAAATATGAACGAAACGTTTATATAATTAGATTATGAGAAAATTTAAAATTAATAAATGGGAGTATCTGATTGATACCCATACCAGTGATATTATTCACTTGTTCATTTGAAACATGAATTATTTCCCCTAATTATGTTTGACAGGCGTCATTTGAAATAAAACACGAGATTTTTACTGCTGTATAGGGAATATGAAACTCGATATACGGGATGTTTAAAAAGCCTGGCGAGCGGGAGTATAAAATGGTCCGTGACAGGACCACCGTATTGAATTGTAATTGCCTCAATCATAACTGGCACGTGTTGCTCGAGTCGCTCGTGTCGCTCGTTTGCTCGAGCTCCAGCACATCGGAAAACGAGAGCGAATAACCTGACCTCTACCTACCCCGACAACGTTATGGTTCCATAACTAACCTAATCAAAAGCGCATATATAATAAACGTAATTTGAAACCATGACTTGTGTATATACCTAACCATGCCTATACCAGCCTTACCTGTCATAATAATAATAATAATAATAAAAGAAGAATGGTGTATTACAAAGCGTCATTCTTTTTCATTAATATGGCCTTATATTCAAAGTATTTAGACAACAAATAAGTACAGGCAGCCCTCGCTTTATAACTGTTCGTTTTACGCAGATTCACAATAACGCCAATTATCATAGCCTTGTGTGGTTATATTGCAGTTTGCAGATTAGACTGCAGTTATTTATTCCTAAGAGATAAATCTTTTTAAAATCGCTATTAACCCAGATATTTGATGAAGCCTTTTAAATATTCCCTCAATTAATTTGTCAATATTACATTCGAGAAAAGAAACGCGAGACGTAATACGAGATGGCGACGACAAAAGCAATTTATTTTCGCAATAAACGAATAGAAAACAAATTCCCATAATGCAATATTGTTTCAATCTTTTTGTTTTTGTTTTCTGTTTTCTCTTTGTTTCTGCATGTATGGCCAATCTTATTACTTTCTTATACGAATGTATATATAAAAGTATTGTATTCAAAAAAAAATTCGAAGTCGGAATTCTTACGAAAATACAAATTTTGACTAGTTGTGGACAAAATTATAAATCTCTAAACAAATGACTATACATGTCCTCCTATTTTCGAAAACAATATCTCAACTGGAAGTACTGGTTTACACTTAATATTTCTTACCTACCTCGAAAACGACACGGGTTTCAGAAAAAGTGATACTAATGATTGTTAAATAAAGAAATCGCTTTTGAAACTTGATATTTTCAATGTACGTATCTATGTTTACTATACGTTTCACAGCATCGTGACATGAATTTAAAATTAAATATAGTAATATTTTATTTAAATAAGTAAATTTTTTAATACATATATTATTTACAATGTAAACTACGTCAACGAAAGTTGAGTGAAGGACACTCCAGCATTTTTCTGAAATTGTGTGTATTTATTTCGTGTTGTTGTTACTCTTTTATTTGTTCGTTGTTCTTTATCATAGCGCCACATGTCACTCACTATAAACGAGAATCTTCCCAATTACTGATAGACTCTGGTTTTCCGGCAGAATGTGATTATAATCCGATTTTCTTTCGGAAAATGTCTTGGTAATGCAATGTTAAGAATATGTGCAAGGTATACCGAAGAACAAAAATACATAGATTAATTTTGATTCATAAGTATTTTAAATGTAAATTCACTTTAGGTATTCACATATAAATAATGAAGCAATCTAGTAACATCATTATTTAATATTATAATATTACTATTACATAAAGATTAACTCATGTTTTACAATGTATGTTTGTTTGGGATAATAAGTTATAAATGATTCATGAGTTCGTAAATTGTATCTTGCTGAATATAACATTTCAAGTATGAATATCTAAGGGCTTGTATACATGATCCACATAGATTGTTTGCTTACCTTCGTATAATGCACGATGTGATAAACCAAAGTTTCATTAATTTAATACCAATATTCAGTCGTGCGAGCTCACAGACATTGCCTCATTAGCAAATGCGGGAACACACACAATTACCAAAAATTAACAGACGACTAATTTGAAAATAAACGCCATACGTTTACCGCATCTTGGCATTAAGAAACATGTGATACGCAAAAGTACATCACTCATTTAGTTTATTTGTAACCGATATTGCTGGCACAATCCATTTATATTATTTATTTACATTTTTGTAATCAGTGTGACGAGACAAACACTATAATTTTTTAATATTTAAAACTAGTTTACGTTGAAATAATCAAACCGATCTGTCGTAATGTAACGTATTACATAATATAATTTAATATTAAATAATATAACATTGATTAGTTTGCAAATAAAACAGTAAAATTTATAATACATTGTGTGAGAATTATGTTCACTAGGTTACCCCGAATTTTATATCTATCAAATAAAACGAATCTCGATTGTTTGCTATGCAAAGCGTTATCAAAACTAAACTAAACTAGATAAATTTTAATTACGTGATGGCCTCTTTCGGTAATTTAGTTTATCTCCGCCATTGGTTAGTGTACGTGTATATTCAGTAGTGGGTACTGATGAAGTGCGTTCGTGCAACCATGCTTTAAATTAATATCCGTTGTACGAACAAATGCCATTGAAAACCGAACTAAATATATAAATATATATATATATATATATATATATATATATATATATATATATATATATATATTTATTTATATAATTTTATATTTATATAATATCAAATTGGAGACTATCCAGGATGTAAGCAATTTATAACTGTATATAGGTTAATATCTGTAAAATGAAATAACAAAGCCATATGGAAGATAAATAATAAGTGTAATAAAGTATTCGTAGTTAACGGACCATGCCCGCCCGAACTATCTCAATTATATATTGATATTTGTGCTCGATGTGCAACTGGGCACAATACACCTTATGAGGTATTAATTACTGTGAATAGCTCTAGTTGCATGTAGCTGACAAGTGGTATCTATCTATATAGTGTTGCTGGTATACTCTAGTGGCCAACGAAGTAATACTCTATTGTTTGCACAATGATATCAACTACAGGATATAACTGTTAAAACGTGACCATGTAGATAAATACATACATACGTATATACACAAACATTTTGAATTCACACAGTTCCACGAATATACATATTCAGATAAACAGAAGCCAACCAATAGATAGGCACTACTGTCATTCCAATCTTTTATCCATATTAGGTTTACAGCGACATTCATGAAAATCTCATCACTTGCCATCTACATGCATTAAAACCTTGCTAAATTTTCAATACTTTCAACTTAGCAATAATTAAACAAAAAGTGAGTTTAATAAAAATTGAAGATATTTAAATTTCTGGCAAAATTTGATTTTAAAGTTTACTCGAAAATACCGCCATATACTAGAACATTGTTTTCTTAAATAAACTAGTTACAATACATATTGATATTGTTTCAATACAATTGTACATACAATTTGAAACAAAATAAAGCAAGACAGTAGTATAAGAAGGCCACTTCAGTTTTCTTTTACTTGAAATAAGTACTGTAAAGCTAATTCCTCTTGATTCGTTGTTGCCGTTAAATGTTTGGATCGACTGTTCTATGAATCAATAATCTTGCGAACTATACACAGCCAATCAAGGCATGTAACGGTGGTTACACCGAACGATTCGAAGGCGAGAACGTTTCGTGTGGAATTAGCTTAAGACGTGCAACAGACAAATTCTCCGAGTTACCGTATACAATAGTTTATTCTGTATCCTCGGTAAATAAAAGCGATAGTATATGTCAAGTCAGTTATGTTAGAATCTGGACCACCACCTTCTTCTCAAATAGTGTAAGTTATAATCTTAATACAGAAATTTATATTTGGAGTAGAAATGAGGAAAGTGCGCTACGAAAATAAATGTATAATTTTATTAGTGATATTAATATAAATTGTAAGAAGGCTTGGCCAAAGCTTACATTATTATTCATACCAAACTAATAGGGCTACTATGCGACAATAGACAAGCGTACTTTTGACATTGTTTATTTTCCTACATAGAATAGAAGCTCGATGAGCTCAACGTTTTATTAAGCTTTTATTTCAGCAAATTACTAATTACTATTATTCATATATATCTCTATTTTAGCAAAAACTAACCAATCAATGCCAACTTGATATAAGCTATAAATAATTTTGAATCCATTTTTTCAACAAAGCAGAACGAGAAGGGGGGGAAGGGGGATGGATGGGTGGTAGGCAATGAGAGATGACAAAAAATAAAACTGTTGGAAACAATCGCACAGTAATTAAACACGGCCAGAGTATCAAATGGTCATGGGCGCCTCCGCCATATGTTACGGTGCGGCAGTGGCCACCGTTGCAACATGTGATGTCGCTGCGGTCGCTCGGACGGATCGCGTGTCACGAATTAAATGGACGACAATAAAATATGACGAGACCTAGAAACGGGTTCCAGTTATGACATCATTGTGTCAGCTTGTACCATGTGACCTGACAAAATCGCGTGTACCACAGCACACTATACACACTCGCGCTACATTTCTCTGTCTGGCTGAAAAATTGTATAGCGTTTTGTATGTAGGCTTGTTATTTTCTGACAGACAGATTGCGTTTGTTCTCACCGGAAAATGAAACACAAGCGAATACGTTCATGTAGAAAATTGTTCGGAAATGAAATGTCTTCCGAGCATAAATACTACACGGTACGGTGGTACGTATACTTCGACTTTCGGATTTCACGAAAGGAGGAAATTTAACAGTGAGCTGGAATTCTGCAGAGCAATTAAAGTTATATTACTTTTTAAGAAATAGCAATTGTATTTCATTTATATTCGGTCTAGTGAAGACAGAGGTCAACTTATCTGCTTTTCGGGTCGATTGTCATTCTTATATATATTTTTATAAATGCCTGTAGGGATCATGAGAAAAATAGATTGCTAGATTCTAATTAATATAGCCGTTTCGAGGTCTCCTAGGTATTATTTGAATGTTTTTATCAAGGTCTCTCTGTGTGTATCCGTGTCTTTGTGTGTGCGTCGCTTTACTTAAATACAGTATCTTATACACATATACAACTTGATTAGAAATTAATTTGTGCAAATTCAACAGAACCAACGTTTATTAATTGAAAAAAGAAATATAATAGAACCTTTGAAAAGATATGCTTGGTTTTCTTCTGCATTGGTACATTTTTAATATTGTTAACTTTTTAGGTTATTGACTTATGAAACACACCGAAAACTCCCTGAATAATTATTAGCAAATATGTATGATAGGTTCGGTTGCCAGTTAGTGTAGCGTTTGAAACGCTCGGTATATACTCGTTAAAGCCGTCGTACGGTATTATGAAATATGGCCCGAGTTCAGCAGGCATTATTGTATTTTCTGATTATCCACTTTCGCCGGATGCTCTCTTGTAGGTATTGGTATTAATTCCGTAGCCTGATATGATGTTCACTGCGCCCTCTAGATTCTCTTTTTACATTCTTATACGTAGTAATAAGTAAGTATTGGGATCACCAAAAAAATCGAACTCGAGTTTTCAATGGATATACACGTTGTGACCTTCCCTGAATCGAATGTAACTATTTTCGGAGTGCCTTCTGTCTGTGTGTGTGTGTGTGAACGCTCTAGAGCCGAAAATGTCAAACTTAAAATAGTAATACTTAAAACAAACTTAAAACTTGTGTATGGATTAGATGTGCACCTCCTATTTTTTAAATGAATATTGATTAGAAAATCATGTTTACTCAATACATTTTTTGCTTTATCTCCAATATCACTAGAACGGCTGCACTTATGGCAAAAATAGTTATGTTTATAATGAAAGATATTAGTATTTCGCACAATTATTGTTTGAATAGTTTACTTAAAATTTGTACGAATTACGAGAGAATCGCTATTGAAAATAATTAAATTTTTATTTATATTGTCATGGAAATACATATGTAAGAATTTTTCTTATAGTTATCGTATTACTTATGCCGAAAATAATTCAACAAATAAATGTATGTCATCTTGCGCTCTTTAACACAAATAGATCGACTAAAAGGTGAATTTTAAAGAATCAACATCCATGGTTCATATTGAAGAAACAATATTTAATAACAAAATAAAATAATAAGCTAATTGGTACAATTTCAGAGTATTACTGGAGTATTGCTGTTTGGTTTGACAGTTTGTTTGGAATATATAATTCTAATGGAAACTACGTAAAAGAAAGTTCTGTGTTGGCCACAACCGATTTTTTTATTATAATCTACTAGGATCCATGTTATATTAATATAAATGGCTTTCCTTAGACGCTTGTGGCGGAAAAAGTTTCCTACAAAATACCATTTTGTTCTTAACGGCGAAGAAGAAAATGCCAAAGTGTTGAGATATTTCGTGCCATATTGATCAGATATTATAAAAATTGTATAGATATAAGAAAATTGGCCGTGACGTTATTCATCATATTAAATAAATATTTATGAGATTCGGATATATATATATATATATATATATATATATATATATATATATATATATATATATATATATATATATTTCGTACAGGAGACTTGTTACTAACTCTTTTAAACTGTCTTGGAAATTGACAATGCAAGAGAGGGTATTCTTATCACAAAAATAATTGAACTCGATATTTTAACGAAAATTTACTTATGCACTGATTATGACTATTTAGTCATTTTTATTTATTAATATTCTATACTATATCGGAAGTCAAGATTTTGCGATTTTATTGGTTGTGTAAAGGTAATCAAATACATATTTTTAGAATGTAAATGGAAAGTGTAAAATGATGTTTACAAGTTTTGCCTAGGCTGTGTTCTTACTAAATTTACCATTTATTGAATAAATTGTTTTTGAAATAGGTAATTACAAAGGTTACCATATGAACTAACTTGTTTCATAATAATTGCATCATGGATTTCTGTTAAAATTAAAAACCAAATTACATTTACATTTTACGAATCGAAATATCCATCCAGCGTTTATACTTTGAAATGCTACTGACAAATTCAAAAGTGCTAAAAAATTTAAATAAAATTGCAAAATAAATGTTCGTGTCATATACACATATTTATGTCCAAGAGACACATTATAGGCGCATGTTTTAATCTAGTGGGCTGCGTAAAAAAATGGGAAACTGAAGTATATTATTCCTGTCAAGTTTATGCGCTCCCTATACATTTGAGACCTATAAAAAGTTCAGCGTTATCAAAAGTGAACATAAAATATTGTTATTTCGTATCGATATGTATGGTAGTTATATGTGGTGGTGGTTCGATCATAACCGTGGCCGATGCCTTTCTTCATCGGGTGGGCTGGGCGCGACGAGTTAGACTCCGCTGGGAATCGGCGATAGTCTATTATTTGCGACAATATCGGCAGAAAATAGAAGACAGACAGTATGGATATTGTTGCCATTCTAATACGTGAAATGTAGTGACAATTTCATCCTAGTCCTTAGATCATTTCCAGCAGGCCCGCGCCGGTATCGCACACGGCACACTCGGCAAATAGGCAGCGCAGATATGAATATAGCTACTCTTATTCTACCGGAAACACGTACACGTACCTGTCGTTGTACATACATACATACATACGTACGTACACGTAATATACTTTGCCAATGGTGTGCTTTGTCCATATCTGTGTGTGTATAGGTATACGCGTGTAGAAATATTCAAATTTCCCACGGGAAACTCGAGGAAAATGGATTTTTCGCCGCACTCTGCCGCTGTTTCTTACAGGTTTGTGCGACTATCAACCCTGTTATGCCGTGTTTCTTTGCGATCGTGGATGGCTTAGATGTCGAATGAGACACGCAGCTCGTTTAACCTCCTCCACCGACTCTTATGCACCCCTTCTCTTTCCCATCAACTCTGTTTTGCACAAAGTTTTCCTTTTTTTTCCTAATCCGTATGGCCATCTCCGTCCGTCCACTTAGCTGCTGCTGGCACACCAATATCTCGATCTCTGTCTGTCTGCAATGCGGTTCCGGCCAAGCGGAAAAAAATGAATATCGAACGTAAACGAAGTTAGTTTCTGTGACCGCTCTACTGGAATGAATTCTAAAGTGTTCCATTTCTCCTTTTTACCTTTTAGCTTTCCACTCTTCAACCCCTTATTCGTAATTGGTAATACGGTTCGTACACGGGATGACTATTAGCTAGTCGTACGATAGTACATGCCAGCTATAGTGTTTAGTAGTGTGTCTGTCACAAACTCTGATCATAAATTTTCTTAACAAGTATATATATATATATATATATATATATATATATATATATATATATATATATATATATATATATATATACATATACCTATATCTAGTGAAAACTGTGCAAAGGAAAGTTGAGTGCAGGTCATTCCAGATATTTTATTTATAACTTTAAAAGTTTTAATATTAAAAGACTGTCTGTAGTTGCAATAAATTGGTAACAATATCATTATTATCTTTTACTTTCTATCTTTTAAATATTCAGTGGTTATAAAAGTATTCTTCTTTAAGCATGAGTTGTTAATAGAATGTTTTCTATATAAATAAAATCATCCATTGAATAAATAATATGGCGGGTTAATGGCATTTGTGCCTGCCACCAACGCTTGTTTTATTTCCAATTTTCTGATGCCAAGAAACTGTTTACGCAACTGTGTAAATTTCTCATTAATTTTCATTTTACTGACTTCTTTAACATATCTACAGCGAAAAAATGAATTCATTGAATTCTGACAAATTTCTATTGACTTTTCATACGCAACATAACTTGCTTTTTGAAAATATTAGTTTATGCTAATTATAATTTTTATTTTTCCACCGATAGCAATTCAACTGTTTTGTCCGTTTTCTTATTATGTTTGTTTACTTTTTATAAAATAATTCGAGTGGAACTGAGTGAGGTTAGAACATTCTCATCAAATATTTGTTAATAGCGTAACCTACTAAATTTACATACTTTAAGATGAAAAATGTTTTATTTTTTGTGTCAGCGACGTGTTTTTATAACTTATATTCTCGCCTCGCTGGGTTTCGAAGTATCAGTATTTATGGCTCACTCTTCAAGGACATCATAAGAAACTGTAACTGTACCAGTTACATGGGTCTAATAGAATGGTAGGTCCATTTTGTTATATTTCAATAATAAGCTACTATATATAATGATCCATATTGTTTGTTTGTTCTTTTTCTTTACTAAACAGTGACATATAATTCATATTCCCAATCAGTAAATGACGTGCAAACTTCACGGTAGCGATGATTTTAAATTCGATATTTTGATAACCGTATAACTTAGGAACTGAAACTCAACTGCACTAAATAGCACTAACGAAGCGCTAACCAATAACATTAAAATAGTTGTCATTTAGAAAAATTAGCGTGTATTTCACGAATAAAATTTGTAACAAGCGTTCAAATTTATTTTTTACATAGGCACTAAAGAGCACTAAGGAATATGTCCGTATAAAGGTTAGTGCTTCCATATGGCGTGTCAACTTCACGGACCTGAAAAGCATATTGTTTTTGGTTGAGGTTTGCCAATGTGAAATTGATAAATAAATCTAAAATCGGGGAAAATTCGTTTCGATATATGTTGTACTCTTAATGTATTTTACTTGAAGTACTCTAACATAAGTTCTTAATGCGAATTAATGAAATCTTGCTCCATTTTAGTAAAAATTTGACGCAGCCTCCGACGTTCTTTGAGACCGCATATCTTTAAGAAAATTAGGTTACGAAAATATATTTTTGCGAGCTGTTTGTAAGAAGTTGGTAAATTAATTAATTAAAAATAAAAGACTGTAGATGTATGATCTGCGAGTGAAAGTACGAAAGTGAGTCAGGTTTTGGGAGACTAATATTTATAATTTCTTAGCATTTATGTATGCAGATACCGTAGGTCGGTCGGTAACGTTTTCAACGGAATGGAAATCGAGGCGGTTAATACATATTAATAAAAGTTATAACAACATTTGTATGAGATGTTTCGTAAATATTTGATAGGTCAAAAGTGGCAAATGCTTTCTCGTTCAATACTAATCGGCGGCAAAGTAAACTAGGTGCAGAGGGACCAACTCATAAATTTCATTGAAAGGTGGAAAAAGGATTAAAGTGACGAGGGTTAAAATATGATGACATTATTTTGCACTTGGTTCAAATCAGTGGAAGCAAGTAGAGCTCCGTTACCGTCTTCGTCGCACCGGTCTAGATCGAAACGTAGTAAGCCACTGCGGCCGCTGGAACCGCGCACGGGAATTTCTGTCATTTATAACATTTCATTTTTTTCTAAATAATTTATCGCCGCTTTTTCTGCACTCGAACCTTTTAAGAATTCTCTGCTTGTGGAACGATACTTTAGTAGCAGAGAACCCCCATTCTTATATAAATGGAGAGCACCTGCTTTCGGTTCGGTTCGGTTCGGTTCAGTTCGGTACGTTTGCAAACTTGCTGGTGAAAATTCAATTTTAAAAACACAAACTTTTCTTTTTTCCATCACCCACGAATCTTCATGCATAAGTGGCAGAATAATATCAATCATACTTTCTTGGCAAATTTTATTTACATATCCTACATACTATATTCATGACGACAACCATTGTCCTTTGAAATATGGACTAACAAGCAACTGCCTTTACACACTTCATCTTTTTACTTTCTTGGACGATTTCTAAAAAAAAAGGATTGGAACCATGCAAAATATGGGCCTGTAAGTGCTCTACCAAAAAAATACTTTTGGTACAAACAAATTTTAAAATATTTTCTCTCACTCATACCGAAACAGTTGCAAGAGTTAGCTTTTTCTATATATGAAGAAATAAAATATATTAGTCTAAATTCATTTAACTTAATTTTTATCGAACCTTGACGATATATTCCCCAAGATTGGGCTGCTCCTAGACACAGGTTTCATTATCCGAACCAATTAAGTTCTATGTTATTTCCTTAATAATAATCTTGCAAATCTTACTTCTAGAAATAGAAAAAAAAACAAACATACTTATCAGAATTTATTGGACCATTGTAGATCAAACTTAGGAATTGCGATAGTAGAAATTAAACGAAAACCTGCATTTTGCAAATACTGTGGTTTGAAAACAAAACTCATCCGACCGGAAAATTTCTAGGCGGTTTGCCAAGTATAAAGGAAAACGTTAATTCAGTTTTTCTGTCTGGGTTAGCATTGTTCGATTTCATAATTGTTTTGCTCGATGAAATCGCAAATTAGCTGTGCTGAACAATAAGAATTCTATTGTTTTCAAAATTCTTTTAAAGTCCGTTTAAATCAACATGTTTCTTACAAAAAGAAATTAATATTATGACACTTGTAAACTAAAATATATCACAGTCCTTAAGTTGTTAGCGAATTATAGTAAAATAAAGGTAGTAATTGTCAAGTCAAAAATAGTTGAGCTGGAGCAACCCATCCGTAGAGGAACGTGTCCATTCAAATCATGGTGCTGGTGTAGCAGTGCCTATCGAGAATAGTACAAATTTTATGTTATTTACAATCACATAAATGAGATCTGACTAATGGAAATATATGCAATTTTGTAAAGGGAAAAATACGTCATGGTTATTATCAACACGATGCAGTTTGAAATGATAAGAAATGAGTTGTTGTGGCTCTTGTATTTTATGTTGTGTTTGTGTGTTGTGATGTGTGATGCTGGAAGTAATAGCTAGAACAGTTGAGTGGAATGATGAAAAAGTACATGCGCTGTGTCCGCACTGCACGCTGAAGTAAAGCCTTTGTAAATCCGACCATGTGTTTATATTTTGGTGTGTCCACAGCGAAGGCCGACCGTGATGGATGCGTTTCGGTAATAACGGGTGACGCTGTTTCATGATACGTCTTTCATGCAGCACCGTATCGCTGATGTTTCTTTCACAAAATAAAAATTAACTGACAGTGATCCATGAAAACAGATTACAAAATTCTGAACAATGTTCATTCATTTTTTGCAATTTCCTTCAAAAATAGGATGAAGCTCATATTCATTATTGGTAAATGACAGATTCAAATATAAAATAGAATATAATTTTATATTATGTCAGTGAATTGACCTTTTAAATAGATTTAATATAGTAGAGAAACATTCCGACGAAGCAAATGGTTAAAAGTGCAGCTTGTTAATTTGGTTTTATTTTTAGACGCAGTCACTATTGGTGATTTTCTTGAAGAAACCGACATCTGCTTACTGCATTTCCAACACCAAATTGGACAAACGTACGACGTTGCCCGTGGTCTGTCGGCTTCAATTTTTGTGTTAGCTGAACCTTGTAATCCTTTAGGCTAAGATCTTTGTGTAAAATGTTGTGCAAGCTCGTTGTTTTTATGCCTAATTGCTGTGAACGTCTTCGAATTGACATTCTTCCGCATCACTTTCAGCTGTAGTAGCAATGATTTCGGCCGATCGGTTGCACAAACACGTGTTGGGTTCTTGATATTTGTAACTTGGCCGAGACGTTCAAATTTAGCGATTAAATTCATTAAGCTTGGGCGAAAAGGCGATTCATGTAATTGTGTAAATTAAAATATAAGTTGTGTTTGAAGTAAGATTGACATCTTTAAACTGTGAGATATATATACTATAAACGTTGAAACCAATCAATTTTAAATGTCAGTGTAACAGGTTTCTAAAGGGTGTGAGTGGTATTTGTAAGAAAATCAAATAAACTCAGTGCAACTCTGTATTTAGGTTTTATGTACAATTGTTCCTTCGAGCACACCAACTTTATAGTATACAGACTTTGCACGTATATAAACGTATACAGAGACAACTAGTGAACAGCGGAGAATGATAGGACCAGTGGGAGCCACCACAGACAATGGTGGTTTCCGCAAACATTCTTCTATCTCTAACAAATACATCCGGCTTCAGGCTGACAACAATTGTTTCTGGTTACCGTGGAGCAAAAAACAGATTTTCCACTGATTTGAAAATACTAAATCAAAAGCGGGTTGTCATATATACTTTGAATTTGAAATTATACAAGTGGACATTCTAATTTGCACAAAGTATTGTTTAAACCTTTGATTCAACTATACAAATACTTTGTATTTCTTTTCTTTTGTTCTCTAAAATCAATTCTATTTATTTCATAAGAGGAAAATAAAAACTTAAGTACAAGTACTATATGCGAAGCGAGCAGTGGAATTCCCTTTCCTACTCCACACTTGGCATTACAATAAAATTATCTAAAAGTATAGCCTATGGGTTCACAATATGAAAAGAACTATATCTATAATCATTATACTAAAAAAAAAAAAAAAAAGTTTCGGTAAGTTCAGATACAAATTTGGGCTTTGGAGCGAGCCACGTCCAACATCCAAACATATGAGTAATATACGACGAGACGAGACAAACACTTTTTGTGAAGGATATTTTCTGATCCTAAACGCTACAGACACACGACCGATTCCTTTAGCTCTTCTGTACTTAGATTAATTATTGGACCGATATCTGATGATCTTCTTCAGATGCGTATGTGGTGATTGGCGATTATGTAATCATAGAATCAACACAGGCACTTGTACTATGTGAACCAATTTGGTTAAAATCGTTTAGGAGATAGAGCCACAAATTTGGCTAGACGAACAAGTGATTTATTTTCGAAATTAGAAGAAAGACGCGAAACAGTATTATATGTATTCTTTCTTTCAAAAATATTATAGTAGCATAACTAAACGCTATATATCTATCAGCACTTATAACTTCGTAATCAGCTGTAGTAATTTATATCCGAGATATAAGAATTCGTGCGGAGATTGTGCCGCCTTTAGTAGACCAGGATAAAAACACAATAGCGTCTTTTAGCAATGAACCCGCTATGATATTTAGGTGAGCGTAGTCACGTCGCGTCGTGTCGCATCGGTTCGTTCTCATCATAATAGACGCTACTTTAACCTTTGATTCAGAATTTTTGAAGCGGCGATGAGATTTTATTGGAAACCGCAGGGTCGTTCGCTCGTTCACGGGGCTATTCATACGAATGGCTCAATAGTAGTTCGTTGGCTACCGCGCCCGCGGCTCGAAACGATAGCATTTATATTCAGACGGTGATGTTGATACTATGGCCCGTGACTATATGCCTTGGAGCCTTGACCCGCTGACTATAAGGCACATGGAAATAATCGTGTGAAAAACGCTTATTCCCCAATGATATCTCCATTCTTTACAAACAATTCGCAAACTCACAATTGATTCCATATACATATTGTTACTCATGGTAGCAACATACATATTTATTATAATTATACCGGAATAAAATATTATCATATATTTATTTTTTAAGCCGTATTGTTTATATATGATTTACAATCGATATTGCCTAATTCCGCTGGCTTAGATGCTACTACCAGAGCATAAACATTTTTTATGCCTTAAACTTATTCGAAGCATAGGTTTAATAAAGGATTAAATAAAAAATTCTTCAGAATATTACATAGTTTATTTTTAAGTAGTTCAGTAAAATAGTTGAGTTACGATAAGATGTTAGTTTTTTGAGAACTGCAGTATACCATATTATAAACGCTGCCACCAAATAATACAAAGAGTATAATTTTAATAAAAGCGAAATATTTGCAGAAAACCTCGTAATATACGAAAGATCTTCCAACATTTCTTGCTGAAATTATTCCTTAGACAATCGCAATTATCACAGGCAACATAAACATGTGGTTCTTGTTTAACAGGTCAAAACTTGACCTCATTACACAAAGAGAAACTTTGTTGTAACACGTTTTGATGGATACACCAAAACAGAAATCTTGTAGCTATAATTGCAGCTGGAATACGCTATAATAGGACAAGATGTTTGCGGCCGGGAGCCTGTGGCAATTTCTTTACGGGAGGGAGTGAGTGTAGTAAATGGTATAAGCGGTAAAACTGAAACGCAAGTTGGGGGTAACGAGATAGAGATGTATACAGGCGAACCTTATAGGTAGTCATTCTACCTCTGTGGCCAAATATGAGCTGGCATTGTTGTCCAGGGTACGATAAGAACTTGCATACTCCGACATTACGACCTTCCATGTTCCTCGTACTCTAAGGATTAAACTTGTAACATTTTACTACCCGACCCGCTTGCAACTGGGTTGATTTCATTGGGACACACATACACAGACAGATGTACACGCACACACACACATACCACTCAGTGGCGTATCTAGGTTTGTAGCAATTTATAATAAATTAAAAAATATTACTTTCCAAAGCTTTTATGGGAACCATACTTATATAGAACCAAAAATTAAATTTTGTCAAATTTGTTTGACTAGGAAATGTACTCTTACGTAAGACAAGTACGCAAGTATAGTTTAAAATAAATCATCAAATTTATCTTCTTTGAAAAAATTTTGTTCCACGCAACCTTAAATGATATTTCGTCCAATAATATCTTATTAATAAATAGGTATTTCAAATACATTGCTGCAATATTCTTTGTCATACTAATATTTCTTAATACCGTAATATATATATATATATATATATATATATATATATATATATATATATATATATATATATATATATATATATGAATATGTATATATTATTTATGTATTTTCTTACTATACTGTGTAGTTTAATTGTTTTAATAAAAGAGGTTAATTGAGGGGGTACGTCCGTTACTTTTTAAATACGCCACTGTACACAGTAGCTAGGTAGATAGACAGGAAGATGTTTTCTGGTTGCTTCCCTGTGCTGTTAAATCATCCCCTTTTCCCATGACTCCTTCGTCCACATCCTAGGCCAACATTGCGGAAACACGGTGTGGTCTTGTGACGTTGGAGGAGATAGTGTGGAGCACAGCTTTCACCGTTCACAGAGCAAGTTGTAAAGCTGCTGGCGTGGAAACTGTTCTGAATACGACGCACTTTGTACTACTTAACGTCTTTGCCCATGCCATGAGGACGGCACCATCATAACACAACTTAACAAAAAGGGAAGAATTGAACAAAAACGAAGGGTATGACTGTTTTTATGGCAAGTCAAGTTACCAACCTTATAAATTATTCATTGTCTTCTTTGTAACTGTTACTTTGTTGTTAGCAGGCGAATTATACCAGCTCTATTAATTTTGCGGATATGTACAAAAGCTATACACATTCTATACACTTTTGATAGCATTGATATCAGACTTAACTAAAAATTAACAAAAACAAGTCAACTGTAGGAGAAACATGTATAAACTATTTCCAAGTAAATTAAAGTATTGGTAATTTATTTGGGTTTAATACATTATAAAATGCACATCCAAGTCATTGATTATTTGAAGTATTTCGGTAAATTAAAAAAAGAAATCAGTAAATAAATAATAATTATTCACAATTTTCTTATAATTTCTAATGAACAGTTTAATACTTTGAGTATTGCAATCACAAAACAAAAAGGTTTTTTGTGTGAAATACATGTAAGTATATACAACAATATATAAAAGCATTACTACAGAATCAATCGTATTTAATTTTAAATACGTTGTCCTTCGTTCATTAATTAAACTTAAAAAGAAATGCAAATACGTAATGGATAATGACGTAATATAAACTAAGGGATGTCGTTTGTTATCAAGTAATCCAATGTAATTCTAGCAAAGCGACGCGATATCAGGTACACGTGTGTTTACACGTGGAGATTAGCGTGAATTGTCAATGTAATTGCATACGAGCAAACGTTCTGTTCAACATTATATAATGGACACTGTCGCATCGCGTCGTCGACATTTTGCGCTTTGCGGAATTCGCCCACCGGAGCCAAGTGGGCCGGGCGCGGGCAGGACGGGACGGGACGGGACGAGCGACTGCATTGTTCGAAACCGTCCGACCGTTGGTGTTATTATCAAACGACCAGGACGCAACCAATATGGTGTCAGGGGACAGTGATGTACTAGCCACTTAAACTAATTCAATCTACATCAAGCCACATTTGTTCTATCCGGAATTTCAATTCAATTGATTTTACACACTATTTTTCAGGAGCGATCGTAGAAAGTTAACAAATCACGTACAGTAAGGGTCGTGATGTAATGATTAGTAACTTCAAACAGTATTCATGAAGATGTACGTAATTTATACATTACAATAAATCTGGTATTCGAGCTAAATATGTCAATGGTGGTTATAAAGACAAGATTTGTTCTATATTGATCTCATCTCGTCCTGCATTTCAACAACCAGAATAACATTATACTTGTTTCGTCAATACCAGCGATGTCCAACACGCGGCCCGCGTATCGCAATTATAGTTTTTCTGTGGCGCTTCTTAAATATTTAAAATGTTTCTTCTTAAAATTAAAATATAACCAACATATATCGTATAAATATAAATGTAAATTCAGCAAACGATACCGGTTAGACATCACTGGTCTATACCGTAATTGTAATTTTTAGAAACGATTTGACATGAATTTGACAAGGACCAATACTCTGTAAAATTAATATTAAAGTTTAAAAGAAATAGTTCGTTTATTTTTTGCACAGACCTCGTATATAACAGTGAAACTGATAGTTTGACTAGATACCATACTGTTTAACATTTAACATGACCGTACGAATGTACGTACAAAGCACCCGTAAACGAAACGGTGAAACTATAGTGCTGGGTTGAACGGCAAAAGGGTTTTGTGCGAGTTTGAACGCCACGGGTGTAACGGGTTGGAAATTACTAGTACACGTGTACGAAGCCCGTGCTGATAGAGAGACCGTAGCATTGTTTTTGTTCAATAAAACATGGATCGTGATCATGTTATCATACATACAAATCCAAGTGTGTGTGTGTGTTCGAGATAATCGTATCAAACTTGGTGTAATATGTAGCCCATTGTTGAGGACTACTGCTATACGGGTGCACGTAAACAATAGGAAAATGATGTGACAGCATACGCATAGTGTTGTTTTACATATGTTCATTTTGTTATCCACGTTTGACGTTCCGGCAAATCATGTGACTGGAAAGAACTGATTACTGCCAGCGGTTACTAATTTTCCGAAATTGTTCAATATTATCAATTTTATACTAAATCATTTGCGGTTTGCTTTTGTTAAACACACAAATGTGTAATATGTTATTATTGGAATATAATAGTAAATACAAGATATTTAATGATATAGAACGAGATATATATATATATATATATATATATATATATATATATATATATATATATATATATATATATATATATATATATATAAGAGCATCGCTGTTGTCAAGAATATCCAACACGATCGCGCGGTTTAAACTTGCTGTAAGTTATGTTTATCATAGTGTTTTGAATCTGCATCATTAGCATTAGTTATCGACATATATAATTTTCATTTCTACATAATCCAACATTTTTAGTATTTAATGTTGGGCATTACTGTAGTCATATGGTACAATATGATACTAAAATTTGAGTCTCCGGAGAGAAAAAAAGAAAAATGATTAGTATACCCTTCACCCAACTTTCTTTTACTTTTACTATCTATTAAATAATATTGCTTTATTTTGTTTTAAATTCATATATCAATATAAATATTGTAATTAGGGAAACAAAAATGGATCATGAAAATTCTGTAGTGCGTTTATTCAGTAAATAATACCATTTAAAAATTAATATATTTAATCCAAAATTGCTAGATCTTTAATGTCTTCAATATTTATGGTAATTACTTTTTCACCGTTTAAGTTTAAAGATTCATACTTCATCTTCAACGGGCATCGCTTTAGAGCACGGAAATACACGCACATACACGGCCAAAAATTTAATCATATTGAAATTTATAATATTGTAGCACGGCTGCACATTGTCTATTAACGACCTGTACAAAATCGATACAATCGAAAAATCAATTGTGTGATAGAAATCAGCAAGTCTAACAACATTTGCTAAACTCTCAGGTTGTAGGTCAGGTTACAGCCAAAGCATGTAAACACTATGCATAAGAACACCACTAGATATGCATCAATTATGCGCTCCTTGTCGCCGTCATCCGCACCGTCACCGTCGTATGTAGGTAATGTGTGTAACTGGAGATGTGCAAGGTAAATTAATCAAGTGTATAATTAGTTCCCGTGTTCTAGAGACTGTGTTTACAACCGCGCTAAGCAACCATAGTATTAACGTTGCCTAGTTGAGCTTATGCTAACAGTCGCGTGTAGTAGCTTTACGCGTGCGCTTCGCTAACATTATGGGGAATTGCAAACTTTGGGGCTGCTTGCTGCGGTTCAACACTCCATAATGACCCGCTGCACACTCTACTCTGTTGTGAACCATGTTGCTGGCTAGGAATACATACGGTTAAGATATTTTGCGGTCACTCGCTATGAAGATACATGATTTAATGGGAGTTTGGTTTGTGATTCGTGTGGTTTCAAAGCTTTTAAGCTTCGCGTTTGATAACCAAATGCAGACAACTTTCTAAATAATCATTTAGTATTCTCACCAGCTTTGGACGCTCTAAATACATCAAAATATACATATTTTGTGCAGATGGTTAGGTTACAAAAGCTTACAAGTTAGAGTTCAGGAAGTTAAATTAGGTTATGGGCAAGGATATAAAATACATAAAACATAAAACCGCCTAATTTCCGCCCGTGAAATATGAAACAGTTTTGATTCTGGAGCGTTCAAACTCACACACGCGTAGATGTCATTCCGAAAATAGGTGGATTAAATTCAAGTATGGTCAAAATGTGTATTTCCGTTAAAATATTGAATTCGAAATTTTTCATGATTACAATTCTTCCATTAGACTATGTCCAAGATAATAATAATATTCACAAAGTAAAATGATTTGATTCTCTTATGAGCTTTGCATAGATAGAATTTAATAACCAAGATATAATCTATGTAAATTAAATATGTAACAGAGTTGAATGGTTTGCGTTGTGTGTATAAGTAAATGCTTCTATGATACGGCCGGCGCGGCGCAATGGGAGGGTGATGCTGCGAATTATGGCAGTGAAAATTATGACCCATTATGGAATTCCTGTTTACAAATTCTAATTACAACATGTCGGATTCTTGGCGAGTTCCGCATTCCTTACATCTTCCGGTGCCTTTGTAGTGTTTTCTTCTACGTGCACGATGAAGAGTGTGGCTGCGCTGCAGTAGAAGAAGAGTGTTTGTAGACGTTTGTAGACAGACGCACACCACGCACAACCGACACTCTAATTGCAAAGGGCGCGTTTGTCCTTAAGCCACCAGATGTAACGACTTTGTCTGATTACATAAATTGTTAATCGCTATTGTGCCCCCAACAATGCTTTTATTGTATTAAACCAGTGCAGCAGCGGGAAGGGTGTTGTTGTTCCAATGTATCAGTCCTTTTGTAATTCACCAGCTTACAATATTCTATATCAGTCTCCCCATTCAATCGTTCACTTATATTTGCTTCAAGGTCATTTTGTGCACATGAATTTAATACAGGGTTTAGTTTATTGTCATAATTGCGGTCTTTGTCCTTCAGTAACGTAACCAGGAGTTTGTCTCCTGTGGCCTGACTGCGTAGTCATATTAAAGGTGTACGGTAACTAGGGAATTTAACATAGTTATTTTCAAAATCGTTCTTTCGTTACATGGTGATGGTTTTGCTAGAAATATTAAAGTCTAAAACCTTTATAAAAATATTTTCTTTATAACTCATGCAGTTTTCGTCTTCTGGAAAAACTAACATTCTAAATTAAGACACACACAAAGACGTTATTCCGAAAATGGTCAGATTTAATTCGGGAATGGTTAAAATGTGTATTTCTGTTAAAATACCATTCGTAAATTTTCATAATTGCAATAATTCCGTATAAGAAAATAGGAATAAGTACTGAAATAATAATATATAGAAAATTAATATGAAAAAAGAAAACAACGATATGCATAATAAACTTTAAACATAAATCTTAATCGTGTTAATAAGAAATATCTCTGTCCAAGTCAAAACATCGATCAAATGTCAATTAATAATGTATCGTATATAAATAAGCTAGTAGTGTATATTTCGTATCAGCCATCAAATTAACTGGAAGTAATTTATCGAGAACTACTTGTGAGCAAACCCACGCATACAACAAAGATATTTCATGCGAAAACCAAACTTTAGCCCCAAAATACGGTAACATATCACGCATACACAATATCGCGTATATGGTGGGCGAGATAAAGCAATGGCAACTCCATACCCTCTAGACGCCAATAAATCAAGCAATCAACTTGGGAAGGGGGATAGGTCATCTCAGTTATCAGTTACATAAATACGAGGATGACTCTCTGCCAACATAGATACTTCATAAGCAGACCCAGCGGAGAATGACTCAGTCCCCCACGCATCCTGAGAGAACAAGTGACTGTGTGTGTGTGTGTGTGTGTGTGTTTGTTTGAGCATGCGTAGTTCCTTCCGTTTGGATTTAAAATGAGATGAGGATTGCTGGTTTCGCTATGGTACATATTGATGATAACTGTCGTTTATTGTACGACCGTGATGCCAACAGGAAACGGAACTTATATAAGAATGAACGGTTGCATTGTAATGTGTTGGTTTTGTTGGCATAAATCGGCAATAATATGTAATAGGGCGCTTGTATATTATTGAAACTATAATATTCCCATTAATCTTAAGAAAAAGTATAGATCTTGTTTGACATGAGGCTAAAATACTTTCTATCGTGTTGACAAATTTGTATATCTATCTATTATGCATACTTTAATTCAGACTAGAAAACTGGTTGCTAAAACTAGATTTTATAGTGAATTTTCGTTCAACTATATATCTGGTTGGTGCAACTAGACTTTTCTGGTTGAGGTTAAATGAATGCGGGTCCACAGATATCTTTTTGTGGCAACTAGATTGAGTGTGTGCGACACAATGCCTTAGTCATCACAGCTACTGATTTGGTTGCTGCAACCAGATCCCCTCAACTAGATTGACATTGTTGGTGCAACCATACTACATTTCTTACGTAACTATGCATTCTGTATAAATTAACCATTTTCTGGTTATATATAACTAGATGTACTGCAACTATACGATGATCTAGTTTGCCGTTTTCTGTGTTATTTTTTGCTAGTGTTTACACAGATGTGCATCGTTCTTACTACATTGCTGCAAACAGCCAATTGTTTGCTCTAAATAATCAGGGCTAGTGGATGTCGGCTGCTTTGTTGATCTACTATGATTTCGAAATGAACGCCACATGATAACACTGTTGTAGATTGTAAGTTGCAAATGAGCTTTGCCTAAATTCCGTGTATACGAATATTAATTGTAGGTGTATGTCCTGAGTTTCACGACGCGTACGTTTTCCATCATTGTATTTCAAAACTTGACACATTTGTTGTACGAACTAAGCGAACTTGCTTGTAACATTTATTCGCTAAGAGTGTTTTACTCTCTACGAAATTTGTTCAATGTTTAGGATAGCACAAGAATTTTAATCAACTTCACATATACTTAGCTAGGATACATTTTATCATAAGGATTTCCCATACGGTATGAACTTCAAAATCACAGATGATTCGTGTAATAACCGTCAGATTGTATTCCCAAGCTTCTTTTTAATTTGTTGTTAAGTGCTCATTTAATGTATAATAATAAAAAAAAAATTATAACAAAATATCTATACATATTTGATTATTTTTTAAATGACGTTGAATTTTCATATTATTAAAATGATATTTCATAACATATCTTGTTCAGGTATTCATGGTTAAGACATTGTTACCTACGTTATTCAAAGAATACCTAATAAAAAATGTTGATCATTATAAATATCAACAGCTACCGTTATAAAATCTGGTTCTCTAGTTAGATATCAAGAGCTACTTGTAATTTGGTCATGTAATTAACTATGAAATCCTACCATAGCATTATATAAATTTAAAATGAATAGCCATGCCATGTGAATATAATGGCAAGTAAACTGTTTGAAGTTGGCACGTAAAATTAAGCACATATTTGTTCAACGAGTTGCAATGCTGTTTCTTTTTTTAGATGAAAAAATAATTGGTTTAATCGAATTCACAATTTTATTTTGTACGCTTCGTCCTGAATTAAAGAAAAATACTTTTGTCAAATGCCGGTTTTTGCTGAAAAAAAAAAGTGGAAAGCGTTGCTGGTGCGGAAATTCTACGTTTTTAAAATGTTCAATCGGCTTGTTATATTTATCGTAATCAAATTAGCAGTTCATAGGTAAATTTCATCGTTTGACAGGGATCGATCATGTTCTGGTCTACTTGAACATCGATTACGGCACATTTAGTTTTAGATCGATGCTATTCTATGGCATATATTCTTGCTACACTGAAATATAACTACTAAATTTGAATTTTTTTAAATGCGAGTTTATAGTAACAAAAACCCCGTTTCTAGGTGAGAAATCTGAAATTCATTTTGAAGACCAAATTTATTATATTTAACTTAATTTTGTAATTAGATATGGTGAAATGTGTAAACCAATATTATTGACATTAGTATAGAATTTTGTATATAATGAATATTTTAGATGAATATTATAGTGATGTACCTTTTCTATTTTATTTACAATTCTGTATTCTATAACAATTTCAAATATATACTGTTATAGAAATAAATTGGAAAGTTTAATTAAATGTTGGATTAGATAAAACAAGCTTAATATTTTTGCTGTCGTGTATATCGAGTATAATAATATCCAGCGGCGTTGGGAGGTATGGTTGGTGGGAGGCAATGTTATTGGTGTGTCCGTGATGCTGACATTTGTCCTAATGAACATATGGGTATATACCTACACTACACGTGACATACTATTAGCACGTAGCGAAGTGAGTTTATGTGTTGTGTTTGCGCCAGTTAGAGCCATTTGTTAATCAGTTAGGGTATTGTTAGTTTATAGCTGAATACGCGTTGCATATATGCATTAATGAGGATAAATTGTTATGAAATTGACATTAGATCTATGCTGTTATTACATATCATCACATTGATGTAGTTAAATTTACATCAGGAGTTGTTTCTTTGTGTGCAATTCTCGTCAATTTACAGCAGACCGGTTTAATGTGTGTTGCACATTCGATGGCATTCAATCAAATTGCTTTTATTATTACAATAGCAATATTGCTTCAATTATAGAATGACTATGTAGTCTCGTCGATAAACACGAAACAACACTATTTAGAGATGCATATTCAAACTATTATAACTTATCTATCAAGACAAGCATAGGTACAGGCACCAATGCCATTAGCTTACCTTATCATAATTGCAAATGCACACTAAACTGGCCGCTATAAAATAATGTGAATTCCTACCAATGTCGTAGTGCATCTGTACGTGGTTCAATATTTGAAATTTAAATATTATCTTTTTTTTTTATATTATAATTTCTTTGTAGATTTCATTTAAATGATTTCATTTTAAAATAATACATTTTTATTTATGTTCTTTGGGATTATGTTATTTAATTTTTCAAGGGCCGTTTTAAATGGGGCTCCAAAACTTGTGACCCTATAACTCCGGAAGTGTACGGGCGATTTGATCTAAACAGTGATTTGGTTAAAATCCCTCAGGTACCGTCTAAGGACTAGAGGGCACAAATTTGGGATATATATATATATATATATATATATATATATATATATATATATATATATATATATATATATATATTTGAATTCAACTTGATCTGAACTTGCTACAGACGCACGACCGAATGCTTTTGCTCTTTTGTACTTCGTGCGGCAAGCTAAAAACCAGCTTAGGTACAACGCACCTGTACTGTTGTGCTGGCCACAACAGGTAATTCTTGTAGCTAATCAGATTCTATGTGATTTGTAATAATCTGTTAAATAGAACCGTTTTTACAATTTTCTCTCTACTAGTATATTTCTGCGTAACGCAAGAACGAATGAGAAATATTTAATACCATCTGTCTCTGGTCTCAAAGCGGGTGATGAATGTTGCCCTCTATCGCACGCACACACCACTAACGCCACCATTCTGGTGAAGACAGATAGTGTTAACAAAATGGCCGCCGAACCAAACAACGATTCATGGCCGCTAGTGGGATTTATACTGTGAAAGATTACGCTAATGGATGGACATTGTACGGAATTAAAAATTGTACTGTTTCCGGGCTAGATTGCAGCGAAATATGTCTATCCTAGTTAATTCCTTTCGCTGTCCATCAGGTGATTTACACTCCCTCTTTTGCATTCATTTAAATGCTTTTAGTTATTTTTAGATTTTCGTATGACAAGAATAATTCGTGATATGTTATCTATCTAGGTATCATGCAAATGATTAATTACTTCAACTATTTTTGCGATAGGAATAGAGGCCTTCTTTACCGGCATATAAAAATATTTATGTTCAACAGTAATTGCTTTAGTGTGTTCACTTATACACACACAGACGTCATTAAAATATAGTGAATATGGAGCCAGGAACCCTCTTAACGGATATTCTTACTAGAACTACTTGAGATAATCTGTATAAATATTTATTTATATAAAATATGTACACGCTAATTTTCATTTTTCAGTGAAATATTTAACAATTTAACAATAACCTACTTGTTTTCGTAAAATTCAATTCGTCAATATTTGTAGTAGCGAGGTGACAAGGGTGGCTAGGGAGACAGTGCGGTGGTGGGGGTGGCAGGACAAATTTGCGGGTTGGCGCCGTTTATGAAACGTTTTGGTCAGTGGAAATTTATGTTCTATGCAAGGTGTCACATGGGCCAATTTATTACATGGATCTCCACGTGTGCAACGGTCCGTGTATGTGTTATAGATGATGTTTGCGAAAATGTGGCACACGTGTATTTTACACACTCAACACACACACACACACACACTACGTAACGTAAACGCACAGCTGCTACAACGGTAACGTAACGCAATATGTTGGTGCATCCGACAATACGTATCTGTCCGTATACATGTATAGGTATATTTTATTTGTATTCTGTGTACAAATGTGATTGTGTAGGTGTGTGTGTGTGTGTACATTGTACAATATGGCAGTGCATTTGTTTATATGTATTGGGTTATGTGCCGTCAGAACCAGCGCATATTTTGCTTTAGCATTGTGGTTTTACGTTCTGTGAGTTATGAGAATTAAATATGTTACTAATTTATTTATTTTAAATTATTGTTATAGATCAATTACAAATATGTATATTTATTTTATGAATGTGTCTAGAAAAGTACATAAATTGCACATATTTACGTTATAAAGTTACGATTATTATTTTTCGGATATTGCATATTATTTTGTTTATGATTAAATTGGGAGTTGGTTTAGGGACTTTGTATAAATAGTACACAGATAAGCCTCGCTTGTTAAATATTAGTTATATGATTGTACTATAATGCAATATTGACACAATTAAATTTTTTTTTGAATTAAAGATGAGGTTAATATTTTTGTTAATCTCCATAATGGTAAATAATAGAGGAAATAGCACCATTCCAATTTAATGACCAGGATTTTGTTCACTTGATGCTCACAGCTATGCAAACAAGACCATCAATTTCCGCGATATTATTTTGAGCTGGGATAACCAATCAATGTAAGTAACTACGTTGACCTTGTAAGCCTATCGTAGTGATGCAATTCGAAGACCCATTTTCTTGCCAAATTAGTTTTATCATTCAATTATCTGTTGGCGCGATTTCTATATAAGTTTTAAAAAATGATACAACTATGTACATATACCCAGTGCATCATTATAGTTCAGTGAATGAGAGCATATCTAGGAAACATCTTATTTCGCATCTGTTATTCAAACAGTTATTTCCTGCATACGTTTTGTATAGCGGTGTGTTGTATCCACAGTGGTGATATAACATTTTCACGGTACGTTTCAACGAACATCCGACAAAATGAATAATTTCCTGACCCAAATATTCGTTGAAACGTGTGTTCAGCATGCATCTGTAGTAGTATAGGAGGCTCTAGGTGTCCGACAACGTTATACGCCGTGTGCGACTATTGACAGCATATTTTCCTTGTCGTAATATGATTGATGTCCAACGTACATGTCGTCCCGGCTCTCGTCATCAAAAGGGTTACTAGTTATTGAGTCGCTTGTATTGATAACAGAACCACGCTACGCACACACCCAAGCATATTATTCACACTGATACATACATACATACATACATACTGCAAACAGAAAAAGATACGTGTTTTCACGAGTTTAGATATGATGTGTATACAGACACTATGTAGAGGTGATATATCAGATAAGGAAGGCTGTTTGATGTGCATCTCATGTGAACGGGTATGTCATCCGATGGAACTCATTTGATTGATGTGTTTTGGGATGATCGTGATGTGATGGCTTGGTATTTTTGTAGATTAAGCAAACCTGATGCTCTCACACCCACTTTGACCCACAAGCCCGCGTATATTGCTGGCCTTGGTTTTACTAATTTAGGATTAAATTTAGTATAGGTATTGTCAATACGCAAAAAATGTTTAAATAAATTAATAAATGAACTGGCATTAAATGATGGAGTAAAACGAGAAAAGTTAACTTGTAAAAACACATAACACAGATTAATTTTCCACGCTCACCTATTTCCGGCATGTCAAAATTGATACGAACAATAAATTTGGTTATACTGCGAGCGTATGGTGCTGTCAATAGCACAATAGCTTCTAAAATTACATTGTAACATACAAATAAACAGTATTGCACTAGACTAGGATCTCATTAAAATACAATCGAAATGTTTACAATCTATTCGAAACAATGCAGAAATATGATTGGATACCACGAAACAATCACGCACATGTCACTAAACTGTAGTAAACGTCAGAATTTATGCTGATGCGTCAATATTTTTCTGGATATAAAGATAAGATATATTTTATAAAAGCTTCATGCTTAAAATAAACAGCTTACAAAAATAACTCGAAACTGAATATCGCATCGTAGGTAAATAGCATTTCTCATGATTAGCTAATTTCCTTTTTAAAACTCAACTGCAGCGTACTTCACTTTTTAATAATTTATAATTTAATGAATACAGCTGCTAAAATTTAGCTTCGCTGTACGGAAAATAATTTCAGTGCATAATATAATAAACAAAAGTTTACCAATCTCTTCATAATACCGGAGTTCAGAGATCGCCCGAGGGTTGAATAACAGGTAAAACAAGCTGGTAATTATCACCGTATTCATATCCATTTTACTACGCATATTCATGGGATACATATCTACGTTGATTTTCTAATTAAAAACATAGCAAATTTTCCCCCACTATCAAGTTCCCTATTTAACATTATATACAATTCTGATGGGAGTATTATTGCATTTAAATAAATATATGGTATGCATTTTTAGCTCGTCGTGCGTAAGTACATGATAGAAGACAGCTATTGTGTTTGGTCGTTTGTTTGTAACATGCTCAAAAAAAAAAATATATATCAACAAAAAGTTCTTGTATATTCGCCCTGAATCAATATATATATATATATATATATATATATATATATATATATATATATATATATATATATATATATATATATATATATAAACTCATATAATTGGATCTCGTCACTCGCTCGCTCGGTCGTATAATCTGAGTTTGTCACCTCAACTGCTCTGAAGGTACCGGACCGATTTTAATGAAATTTTATATACATATAATTTCCACGCATTTTAAATCCAGTTGCATTTCAAATACAATCGTCTGTACAGGTCCGGAGATATAGGGCCCCAAAATTTGGAGCTCTCCTAAATACTGCTTTAGTCAACTATCATATAATGGCGCGAAACTTAAATAAAATCAAATATGATGATAAAAAAGAAAACAAAAATAGCATTAAAAAATACCTACTTTCGTAATAAAAACTTAAAGACAGGTAATATGAAAGTTTTAGATAATCTGAGATGATTTGACGATAAATCACATCAAATGATCTATTTTGAATCGCTGCGAAAAATAAAGTGTAAATTGCTTAAATCGTAAGCAATAACAAACAATGGTGTACAATAGCAGGTAAGTATTGCTTGTATTGTTTTCGCTGAAATAGTTAACATTCAAACAGAACGGAACGACCGACATTGCATATTTCGAAGTAATACCAGTGAATGTGCTGAAAACGATAAAGGTTAAACAGTACCTGCCGGCAGTGCGCTCGTGCAAAGAAACAACTTGCATCAACTCGAGTTAGTTGCATACACGAACGCAACGCGGATGCTAAAGCCAATAATTTGTAAATAACATCGAAACATGAACTGGTGAGTGGAACGGTAAACAAAACAACAATTCGCTCAAGTCTACGAGTCGGATTGTTTTAATTTCAAACTTGAACAGCCACCAGCGCGAGTGATTTTTAGTTACACAATAGCGTTATTAGGAGCCCATAGACATAGACTAAATGGTTAGTGGTTGTTAACTCCACGATACTATCTATCCGCAGCTACTGCATCCGATTGGCTCATCTCTTCTCAAAGTGAAATACCAGTGGTACCAAACTCAGTTGTCAAAGAATTAGCTAGTACAGTTCACAGCAACGCAAGCTTCTCTGTTTAAATACACTTTATCAAGGCTTTCAGGAATTTTCAATATTTCTCGGGGATTCCGTTCTAACTCTATACATATATTTCTAGTTGTAATTTAAAATATTGGAACGCATACACATGCATTTGGGCTGATTGTTCGCATGATTGCAATAATCAAATCTGTATTTCAAGTTTGTCAATAAATCAATAATAATTACTTTAATTTTCATTATTGGCTTATACCATTCAATCTCTACAAAACGCAGTGGTTATAATTAGGTTTTCTTTCATAAAAATAATAGTTGTTTTAGCAATTGTTACATAAATAAAAATTAAAAGTTCCACTAAATAAATTATACGCCCAACTACCTGTACCTATGCTTGTTTATTTTAATGAAAAAGAAATTCTGACTTATCAAATTTCATTCCGATTAAAACAAGAGGTACGCATGAATGAAGAAAAATCTAATAAACTTTTTTCTGGTGCTACTGCAGGTTTAAATATTCCAATATTAAAATGTCTCGTATATCTTTTTGTATTACGTTGAGAAAGCAATGTAAAGAAAAATTTGCTCTCAATACATGAGATGGTCTCTTGGCGAAATCGTAGAGGGCAGTACCGGCACCAAATGGAAAGAGAAATATAAGGTACGAGACATATAAGATATCTGAATATGGGAATGATGCGTTTTAAAATGCATTGCAGTTGAATTACTTCGGAGACTTGAGTGCAGAACTCAAGGTTCGGTTAAAATATTGAACAAATTCTCTATTCATACTACTCGCCGACAGAATGCACCATGAGGTTTATATTATCCTTATCAGGGCTTAAATCGGAAATGGGTTTAGATCTGTGTTGTTTTATTTCCGTTCGCTACTTCGCTGATGGATTTACCATCATCTTTCAGCGGTTATTCAGTTAACGTATATTAGCTCGTTTGTTCCCTATCGAAGATTATTCTATTATATAAACGTAAGATATGAAACGAATGAATAAGCTGGTTCATTAATATAACTGTTGTATTTGAATGTAGTTACGATTGTTCTAAAACTTAGAATATATAATACAATAGTGAAGGTTTGAATGGAGATTCGTTAAAGACATTCGGAATGATGTTGGTTTGATTGATGCAGGAATTTTAGACACCCCTAGTCGAGAATGCTATGGGGTGTAGATTCTATATTTGATAGATTATTTACATCAGATCAGTTTAATTCAGATCACTAACATCATTTCTCTAAATTCCAATCCTCCATATAATTCAACTCAACTCATCAATGAACATTTTATTTATAAAAGCATATTTATTTGCCGTTTGTTCTTAGCGCAATCGCATTATATGATTAATTATTGCACGGGCTTATTTAAATGTTGGCTTAATCATAATCAATTGTCGTTAAATTAATTCGAAACTCTTTGGAGATAATCGTAGCTATTATATTAGTTTCATTTAATGCGCTGGGTAAATCTCGCTATAGAAAATAGAAAACCAACATACCAACTCATGTATGTAGTGAATGTGCAATTGCTATATATAAAAACGTTTCTCGAACAGAACTGCACAAGAACATCATTACGTCACAAAAAAAAAAAAAAAAAATTGTAAAAAAGAACAAACTCCATTCAAGCAAAGCAAAAGAAAACGGTGAACGAAAAAAATATCTCTCTAACCGTAGTGCGTCATAGATAGCGTAAAGTTCTCTCCGGGCAAACCTTGGTCAGCGGAAAGTTCGACCAAACAGTCTGCGGAAATGCACGTAAAAGAACGAATATCAACCAGAAGCAGACAGAAGCACCGTTGCAGCAAACCACCGCCGCTGTATTTCCATAAACGAGACAATTCTATTGCTATCTATGGCTTCTTGCTCAATTGAATTCAAACTTGCCAGTAAATAAAATTAATTTCATTTTATGTGCTAGCAGGTTACCAACCTTAAAGTAGACGTATTTTCATTAAAAAGAAAATATTATAAGCACATGTACTATTTTTTTTTTTTGAAAAATTAATAAAATAAGCGATTTTATGTTTCATTGCATTATTATTTAAGGGCGAAAATACTTTTATATTTAATTACTGGTGCAAATACATTATTTACATCAAAGATAAATACAAAAATTGAACAATTTAGTTAATTCTGTTAATACAAATTATTTGTTGTAATTGTGAAGTACGAACAAAGCGTTGTTTGGTGGCATTAAATTGCATCGTGAACATCAAACGGAACTGTCCTTTGTCGGTTATTAAAATTCAAATTCCAATTGGGATTTATTAAAATTCTGAATACTTGAAACTCGGCTCGAGGTTGAGTGGTTGACCGGATGCTTCAGTTGTGGTGCTGTATGTTATATGAGCTAGTGGTAAAGCACTGGCCGCTGGGCCATACAAACTTTTGCTTAGATTACTTTTCGAAAAAAGAAACACACTACTAACCCATTCTTGTGAGACTGCCATTGCTTAGTCGAGGTACAGAACACAGAAACAACATGGGGACATTGGTGCTATCTTCTGGTTTTCGTTATAAAATTACCTCGATCCAGAGTTATACTAAATATCCTTTGTAATTTTATTATTGTTTCATATTATATGAACAAGAAAAAGTTGAAACTTTACAAATGGACACGTGTTTAAATTTTATATGCGTTTCTTCCTGCAAATGGTACACTTCTTGAGAAAAGATGTCAAACTAAAGTTGTTGATATCTTTAATATCGTTCTCAGATCAAAAAATATCCTACAAAAAAAAAAGTTCTTGTGATTCTTAATCCAAAATTTTATACAACTTATAAACTTGGAAATTAGTCGTCGCTCACTGAATATGAAAGAGACACTAACTAAAATCTTTGATATCGATGAAATCAATACCAAATTATGAAATTCTATTAGTAATCAAGCAAATACGGGAATTGCAAGTTAAACCTATGTGACAGAGAAACGTTGGAAATGGCATAGGGGTGCAAAATTCGATCACGTGGGATTTGGATCAAGTAGGTGTGTAGTATTCGGAAATAAACCATCTAGACTCGGTCTTATAATGACATCGAATGACGTACACGTGAATGTCAACCTGAGGTTTGCCAAGCCAAATCGTGCAAATGAGCTAACATTTATTATAACTAGACGAAACTGTCACTCACGTCTCAACGCTATTTAAATGTGCCAGGTTGACAGGTATTACATATTTTGCAGTTCAAAATTTAATTTTCAATAATTTTTATGACCTTTGGGGTTACATATATAAAAATATCTGGAGTGGCCTGCACTCAACTTTCTTTTACGCGGTTTTCACTATATATATATATATATATATATATATATATATATATATATATATATATATATATATATATATATATATATATAACCAAAACCAGCTATGTAGAGGGTATTCATAAAAAATGTATTGATGCATGAAAGCACAATGTGAATCGGGCAAGCTGTTGCAACTCAATATTTAACTGTAGATGCATTTGGTATAGTTAGTGTAGCAACTGGTATCACGTTTTCACTATTTACATATTATCAACTACATAGTAGTTCATGTGCGTATTTAGACGCATACACACATGCACGGAATACTCTCGGACTGATTTAAATATGAGTTTTATTTGTGCACGCGTCATGGCTCTTCGTGTTTAAATATCGATTTGATGTTATAAATGCACATGCACATTCGCCGAACGTTATACATCAGCTATACAAACACTGAAACATCCTAATGCTCTGGTCTAATGTGCGTCATATATTCACCGACGACGATGAGTTATTGTTTTCCATTACGGTTACGGTACACACAAATCACCGACATGCAAATACTTATTATTTACAGTTAAGTTTACTGCTTGACTTTAAATTATTAATATTCAACAAATATCTTATTTTACATTAGAAATTATAAATAATGATAATTTGATTCAAATATTTATTTTTATTCATACAGAATTAAAGAAATTTGTAAGTAAAATAAGAAGAATAACTTGAGTTAAGATGAGTTATCTAATATGTAGAAAGTTCTTAAAGTACGTATGTATTAAATAACTGGCGTATCTTTGTACTTAACCATGTATTAATGTTGGCCATAGACAAATATAGTGGTTAGCCTTGCATATATTCTTAGAATTAATTTATTCGTTCTTGTACGTTTCAAATGCTTCTTAAATTCATACAAACTAATTCCGACATGCATAAATGAGAATATTTACAAAAATTGTACTTGTTCCTTAGTCAGTAAGCAGAAATAAGTTGTTTTTCATTTCCATGAAAATTCTAATTAGATCTGCAAATTTTAGAAGAAATTCTTAAAAACTAACCGTACCCACATTTTCTCCTTGCGGTTTTAATTAAATTCCGTGACAAGTTATAAGTTTCTCATAGCAGACAATACCATTATTTCAATTTAGCGTTGATTGCCACAGACCGTTGAATTTCTTAGAAGGCTAACTTTAGTTCGAAGGAAGAACTTAAACACACAAAACTTAATATAAATATAGCTATAGCATGGACAAAGACGAAACTAATGACAATTGCAATTAATGAATATTTAAACAAAAGTGACAAGAAACTGCACGTATTTAAATGTTCTCTATAAAAGTGCTATACTTATCATATTCATTAGGAAAAACGTTTGTATAAATAGGAAGTTGCGCACAGCCGTCTTATACCCTATTCACACCAAAACTTTAAATTAAGAGGTTAAAGTAAGCCTGTCTTGAAATGCTAATGTGCGTATGGATGATTTAATTTTTAGTTCATGTATCTTAATAACAGAGATTTGTGGCTTAAAGTGCGGTCACGTAGTTGTAAAAATATGTTATTAGCAGTATCGATTTTAATATCTAGTGTGAACGTCAAACGAACTTCAAGAGCAGCCAATTTAATGTGACCCTGGCTTGAAATCCTGGTATGAACAGAGCATTAGAGAATTTTAGAAAATTAATCTTAAATAGTAATGATAAATTTACACAATAGTATGGTAAAATATACTGATTTTAACTATTGGAAAATTATAAGCGACATAAAAATGTCCATTAATAGGCAAAAATGAACAATATAATACTAAAATTTGAAACAAGAAATCGACGCTGCCGGTTTAAGTACATAGCAAAAAATGAAAAGAAGGTTTTAGCTCTTTATGTGTCAATTAAACTAAAACTGGAAAACATTTGATTTAAACGTATTCAACTTGTGTCGAGTGTTTGTCATCACTTAAAATGTAGATATGTAGGTACTTGGTGGTGTTGTCGAGAAGGATACGTCGGCAATGTAGTCTGCGGTAACGACTAATAATTGTACGTGTGGCCAAAGATACTTCATTCTCCCGCACACTTTGAATTTCAAATCAGCAGTCGGCGGGCGGGGCGGGGTGAATATTCATGAAACCTGGAATTTCACATTTGCTACGAATTATGGAGTGATTTCTTTCAAAATCATAAGTTTGCGAATCACGTACGTAAGGTTGATTACAATTATATTATTAATGTTTGTATAAGAAGAAATTGGTATATTTTGCATTTAGTCATACAAATTTCACATTATAGTAAATAATAACTTAGGTATTAAATAAAATAAAATACTAGCAATGCTGTTTAAACATCCGGACAACTATGTGTTCTTGTTTATGAATTTTTGATCAATCATAAAGTTTGCAGTTGTAAACAACCATTGGTACAGCATAGCGCAATTTTAATTAATAGAAGAAATAATTAAGAAAACACATCTATAACCAATTAATTTCTAATGTAAAGAAAATATAGTTTCAATAACAGAATCTTTAAAGAGATGGATCTTATACATATATCATATAATTGGTGTATCAACAATGAAAGCAATTATTTAAATAAAAAATTCAAAATATAAAATTATTATTTTTGATCACTTTAATTACAAAATTAGGTTCAATGCTGCCTGGTACCATCAGAAGAGAGATGCGGTCATAAACTCAGTTCTTATGATCTCGCTACATGCATGAGGTGAAACGAATTTTAACGCAAACAATTTTTGATTCCGGGAATATTACAAATACACGATTGAACACTATAACTCTTTTATATATAAAGTACGAGCTAGATTTAGTATGTAAGCGCACCTGTATATTCCTAGTCAATTTACAACAATCCTGTACTAATAATAAGTAATTGCATAAATGTAGTGTTTCGTAGAACAGCGATGATATCTAGTAGGTAGGTACTACAACATAGAAACTGCAGTGTAAGTAACATTTTCTTCATTTTGTAATCATCTGTTTTACAGTAAAGACTACCATGGTGACATTTTAAACTAAATATATTTCAAAGTGTCCGTGTCGCCATTATACCTAGTAGTACATACATAGCTAGCGAATTCACGTTATTATTATATTCCGCACATACTAGCTTCTGAACGTTTGAAACATCTCAGCAGAGCAGAGAGGAAATCGTCGAGTTAACTCGAGGAAATCGCTTCATTCTAACAAACTTCACGAAGGAACTTAGCACAGTGGCAGAGATAATTTCATCTCTTGACTTTTATTGTTATCCATGTGACATTTACGTATATTATGCTTGCTACACATACATGTGTCTCTCTCTCTCTCTCTTAAAGCGCTGTTATTATGTGTGTGCTCGCCAAAACATCTATCAATACATTGCTCCAACCAACGAACGGCAACGCAACGGTGTCACGTTGAGTTTCCAGTGTTCAGGAAAGCAGATATCGGCTCTACCGACCGACCGCCTTTTTCCCCGCGCACCGATCGGCATCCCAAGCGTGCGACTCCCAATGGAATCTAATACAATCGTGGATGTTCAACCGAATCGAAAATCTACACAACACTATACCTTCTATGTCGAACGAACCCATTCAAGCGTGCGCTCTTTGCCAGTTTGCCGTTTATCACTGTTACTCAGGTTTCACTTCATCATTTCATTCGAAAAAAATTCACAAGTTATACTACTATTTTCATGTTTTTCGTTTCTTTATGCATCCTACGTCCTAGAGAAAAACACACGTTTTCGATAAAGGTTCACCAGTTCCCAATTGAATATTTCATGCGTATGAAATGTACTAAATATTATTTACATGATGTTTAATAGCATGTTTTTAAAACTATAACCATTATAAATTATGTCGGTAAAGGCAAGTTATGCCGTTAAATAAAATTTTGCTATATGGTATAGTAAATTCAATAATCCATTTTACTGACATAATTTCTTAGCCCTGCTGCCTATGCAAGCGCATGACGATCAGGATAGCAGTGTAAAAATAATTTGTATGAGATTGTTCAATCATTTTCAAAACCACTTGAACAAATATAAAAATATCTGTAAAATTCGCAAACGTTGCCATAACGTATCTAGTATAAACTCCTATCGAACCAAACTAAGTGCTGTCGCATGCATCGAGTTTCAATTCTGAACGCACTATAGATATATCCACAATGTCTTCGTCGTCGTCGTCGTCGTCGTCGTAATGGTACCAAAAAGCAGACATGCATATTCACGAGGGTGGCGGAACGCGCCGCCGTAAGAGTACCGATTCCACAGACAACATATTTTTGCGCGAACGCTAGGGTAATGGATATAAATGTTTGGAAAGTTCTGCGTGGCCTTAGGGTGACATCGCGCCATCATTAAATTCAGAAAGAAAAAAGAAGAAAGACACCAAGTTTAAATATTGCCGTACAATACAGTTCTGTTGTGTCATTGTAACCATAGCAACTGCACGACTGTATATTTCAGACATCAGCGTTATAAATTATATTGCCATATTATATTGAGCACTGCTGTTGCGTCTGTTTCTGTAATTGAATATATTGCATTAGTATTGAATTGACATGCTGCAACTCACACCACTCTCTATGCAGACATGAAAACGAAATATTCAATTATATGTTTTTATTTTATTAGATCACTGTAAGATTATTCTACGTTACAGTCTACGTAGGTTTTCATTCAATTATGGTTCATATTACATAAATAAATGTAACATTATCGGGTGTCATTGACTATAATATGTTGTTTTGTTGGTTTTATATAAATCTAATTTTACATTATCATTTAATATTTCTTGGGTAAAGTCTAAGTATTGTATTCATGTAACTGCTCGATTTAATTTACAGTAATACATATTTTGAATGTCTATTGACTATTTTTCAGATAACGTCAATGTGCGCGTCTGTGAACACCACAACAAGATCTGTTAAAGATGGAAATAAATCGCTATTTAAGGTTTCTGCGCAAATATGTAATGCGTAAGAATCCCGGTAGATGTCTCGACGAGTGGCGCAGTGAACGCGTAGCAAGGTCGATGCGCGCGTGAGATATGATATGAAGAAAGAAAGTAAATCAAAGTGAATTTATGAAGTGAGGGGTTCAAGATAGTGTATATACCCGGACCATGTCTCTTCTACACTGGAGTTATCGTCTACCTTCACCCGACCGGAGCTTTACTAAAATTATATTCCAAGCTAAATGAGACGCTCGCTGTCTGTCTAATGAAAAACTCAAAATATGGCGCAGCAAATGTGTTTTAACATTACAACAGCATAACAGACAAAATAGGGGTTCTCTTAAAATTGTGATTTATTGCTTTAAAATGAAGATGTGCCCCTATCCTATGGGCTCTATTATTTCCCTTTGCACCATAAAAAGTTTTCCGGTTTAGCAAATATGTTTGTTTGCCAAAATACATAGTTCATTCGCAACATTCTTCGTATGGAATAATAACATGCAATTCACTTTAATGCAATTTAAATATATATATATATATATATATATATATATAATTAGCATGCATCTAGTTTATTTAAAAGTTTCTATATTATTTAAACGTAACAAAGAATTATAAATTAAATATTTTGGTGGAGGTGCTAAAATTTTGTTAATATTTTTTAGATACAAAAAATATTAAAGACACCGTGAAGGTATAACGTAAAATAGAGGGGAGTTTATTTTTTAAATAGCTGGTATCCAGAGAGTTGAGTCGGGTGTTGAAGAGGACTCTTCGTTGTTCACTTGAAAGTGCTTGCGTATAATAATCGCTAACCAACAGAAATCCCCCCAAGAATATAAAAAATAAAACCCTCTCGGTCCTTTAGCGCAGCAAAACTTTTTAATTTCTACCGATATCAAGTTTGAAACATTCTTGTTCTTATTTGCAGGATGAAACAGTTTTATCTAGTCATAAACACAACATTGGTCCATATAAAACACTGAACATAACCACGCCACTTGTTAACGTAGCTACAAAGTGGTTAACTGTAACGGTTATCCGAGACACACGGGAAGGGCAGTTTGAAGTATAAGTTACTGCACCCCAGGGACATACTCCTTTTAGCAGTTTATACTTTAGTCGCGTTTTATTTACGATCGATTTAAGAAACCCGTGAAATTTTAATAACTCTTCATGCGCTGATCAGTTTAACTTCAGCTTTGTTCGCATTTTTAACGAACCGTTATTGCCAGTTTTTAGAAGTTTTTAACAGTTTACAAGATCACCTAGGCACCGAGCACCGAACATCATCTGTAAAATATTCAAGTTGTTTTCATGAATTTTTTATGTATATGATTTACACTAAAACATCTTAAAAACATATCGATATTATATTACTTTTGTTAGAAATTTTTCTAAGGATTTGTTTTAAGTCTCCTAGAAATATTTTAATGGAATCGCTTATTTATAAAATTAGATATTCAAATTATTTACCATAGCGTCAACATTTTTATTATTATATAACTTTTCTCATTAAGAATGTAAATGAGTATAGTTTTAAATATAATCATACAATAAACATCAGATGTAATTTAATTGATAACCATTACTATAATGAGTGCTATTGCTAATTAATTTGCGCCTGGGATTTGACAATGCAAATGTACAATCAATCGGCCGACGAATAATTGATAGTTCTTCCACCATTCTCATCTTGAGGTGTCTATAATATGTTATGTGATTAACATAAATGTCAATACATTGAACCTAGCCGCGGGCTGGTGTATATATTTTTCGTATATCATATATAAAATTGAAATATTTTAACAACACGCTACAATATTTCAAAAATTTCAATTTGAAATTCAAATTTTAGAATTCTGGAACAAAGATACTTGTTTTAAAAAGAAGATGTATTCTTTGCGAAAGAATGTTCAATTTAATCAATGTTTTAAGAAACTAGGTAACATTATTCAAATTCGTAAAAACTGGTTAACATAGTTTTAGATTTTGGTACACAAATATTTTTAGTATAATTAAAATATCAATTTATTAACAGCCGAAAAACCTTTCAAATTTATCTTGAAGGTTCAATAATTGCAATTACAAAAGAAAGACAGCTGCTAACTTAAGAACAATAGAACTTACCCTAGAAGCAAAATGCACGTTTCGAATATTTGTTGAAGGTAAAAACTTAACAAGAATTGATAGTTGATACTGTTTATTGCCAAATTACTAATATTATGTTTAATACTTGATATTAATTTATTGCATGTCAACACTGGTCGACATAATTATTCAATAAATAGTTCAAACATAAATTAGTGCTTTAGAAATTCTAAATATTGTCCGACTTAAATTCAAGTTACTACCAACTTTACCTCGCTGGATATTGACAAAACTTATATATTAAACATAGTTAAAGTTCGAAGTTCAAGCTTGGATCAGACTTATAAATATTTCATAAACATATACAAATTTTAACAGTAGAGTTTATAACAGGCTAATATAGTTGCATATGCACGTTGCTTGCCTTACAGATAATGGTATCGAAGACAGTGTTGTTGGCAAGATCGCTAACTTCTAGCCATATGCGGCGAAACAAGGAAGTATTGCCATACTGGCAAACTTCTTTAGTGCATCACCACCGAATTCTATTCGAAAATATTTGTTGTAACCAGCACAAGATTTTTTTATTAGAACTGATTAAATATATATGTGATTGCATTAGATACGTTTTTGAATTTCAAATCTTGAGATAGAAGAATAGAAAAAGGTACTAAAGAAAATACGAAAAACCTCTTAAATAGTTATGAGAATATTTGTTATGTTATGCATATTATTCCCATCTTTTCCGGAAAAGTTACCGAAATAATTTCGTTCTCAAATAGCCGATGTAACTTCTACAACCGAATTTTAAAGATATCTTGTGTACCGTACATTTGAGACTTTATTTATATACAAAAGTATGGCATCTTAATAAGAATTCATCACTATATTGATTAGTATCTACAAAGACGCATGAAACCGCTACAACTTTACGTCGATTTTTCCCTATTCGGCGTATATATCGAAACGAAATTTATTGCTGTGCGTGTACTAAACGGGTGGACGCGAAACTTTCTTGAATGGGACGAGAAGGGGAAGTACGTCGCGCTGTGCGAACAAACATGTACTAATAAATGAGGAAGATGCACTGGAATTCTGGGTGGATTTTTCCCTATTTCTTGAAAAAAAAAAATAACGATGCCGACTCTACAGAAACGAAGGATCCGTTTCTGAAGGCATACAAAATTTATTGTCGAATGTGGGTGGAGATATGCGACACGAAACGCAAGAAACGGCGACCGCGCCTGGTTCTGAAGATACGGCGATGGAGATACGGTGATTCTACGTTTTAAAATTCACAACCTTTTTTTTGTGCTGGCAAAAAGAATGAGAAAAAATAATCATGATTTAAATCTATACGTTATTTTTTGGAGGTTTAGAATTTGTTTGTCTCATTGCATTGATGCAATTATAAATATAAATTTTCCTTTATCAAATTCCAATATCAATTAGGTTTTCAATAAAAAGTAAAAGGACAATTTCAATATTGAAGAAAGGAATTATCAAGAGATGTCCTACAACAGGACGGGTTGGATGTTTGCGGGAATATTTTATACTTCATTTGATTGAGTTTTCTTAGGGAAAATTTAAAAATATACTATTAACACGTCTTAAAGATGCGACACCATTTTCAGGGGTGTGTTTTATAAAACGATTTATTTTTATGTAATAATGATGAAATAAAACAGATTGTGAAATCTACGAAATATGTTATTTCGGTGTAATTTACCGTAATATTGACTATAGTATCAATTTTCTGTCAGTGCTTAGTGTACTATCTGAAGCTCAAGCAGCAAACGTGATTTAGCCACCGACAATCTTAGTTCAAAATTATATTTGAGGCGCAGTATATCCATATTTTATTCAACACTTTATTGTTTACCTAGAGGTGCTACAAATACCATTTCATATACCAAATATAGTGCCCAATAACATAAGTAGGTTTAATATCATGCAACGCACATATAGATGAAATGGGTTCGTTGTGTCTTACATGAAAAGTCTGTCATCTGAGGTAAACATCAAAGAAACCCGTGTTTTACTGTCATCGTTCGCTTGTTCATGTGCGTGTTACACTTACATACACAGAGAATAATAAATTTGAAGATGTTCAGCCAGTGCGTGCTCGTCTGTGTGCGGTCCGATTTAAAAGGAACGCACTCAGATCTATCTATTTTTACCCCCTCGCAGCCCTGATCCACGCGCAAACAGTACTAACATAGAATAACAATCAGTCTCGTCCTTATATGATGACACACTGAAAAAATGGGAATCGCAAAAACTGAAAAAGGTTTTCTTGTGAGTGTGACAACATAAAATTGATGGAAAACAAAGTGTGTTGGACGCGGGGAATAAGTTTTGTCCCTTTTATTATAGGAGTTATGATGGAATTGTTATATTTCTCTAGACATACATTTAATATTTTCTAAGGGTTGTGCGCGAATGTATAAACTTTGAAAACTACATTTTTCTTATAGCAATGCTTTCTAGAAATCAATATTTCAGAAGTACCATAGAAATAATAAATGATATATTTCATTATAGAAAGCTCTTCAATGAAAATCAGTACCTGTAGTATATACGATTAAAGTGGTTACACTTAGAAAGATTGTTTTCACTGACATAGATTATTGTATAAGAATTATTCGAAAATTATAACCACCGTATTTAATGCAATCACAGTTTCACGCATAAAAACCAAATTATTAATAAGAAATAAATTTGTTACCATAAATCTATTCAAAATATATATATATATATATATATATATATATATATATATATATATATATATAAATATATATAATATATATATATATATATATATATATATATATATATATATATATACATATATATATATATATATATATATATATATATATATATATATATATATATATATATATATATATATATGAGTGAGCGAGCGACCGACATACTTCCAAATACATATTCGGAGTAAAGTAAATTTGAATCAAATATCTGTGAAAAATTTTAATGATCTCACCATGTAACTACCGAACACCATAGTTCTTCTGTAATACCCTAAGACAAGTTTGAAATATAATTTTTAAGTTACTGTAGTAAAATATTGCTTAACCAAGAATATACTTGATATAGAATTAAAAACATAGAAGAAAACGCGAACCACTAGCATGTTTATTTTAATTTTATCTGAAACACATTCTAAAGTTAATGATACAGCAGTTGTTGTTCGCGTAAGCAAAGTCAAGTTTGAGACTAACTTTAAGAACTCGTAAAACTTAAGGCTCGTTTATAAAAGGCTGCTGATGCTGGGTGATATCGAAGAAAGTCCTGGTTGATCTTGTGTATGTGTGCTGAGCTCGTCGACTGAACACAGACAAATTCATCGACGGTTGCTTGAGGGATTTTAAGACACGGAGTTTCCAAAGAGAAACCAGCGTGTTTCTACGCACTTTCGTGTAAACTTTACGAGTGTAAGTAATTCGGACGCGTGGTATCAAAGTAGGCGTTAGCAAACGGTCGAGCACAAAAATACACCACGATTAATTCATCATGGTTGGAGGTGCATAGCCGAATTTTGAAATAATACAATTATTTCCCCAAAATACGTAAATTTTGATATTATCTTATTATTCAATGAATTTATTGGAATCATGCTATTTATACCAAGTATAAAAACTTTTATTTTTTTCTCTACGTTATGAGTGAGACGGCATTACTGAACTATGAAATACCTGAAAATTAATATATATTTTTAGTAATTAAAAATGGATGGATATTTGGTGTTAACATTTTTTGTAAAGACTACCTTAATAAGCAAAATTGCAAATATGCATGCCAGCACGCCCACGGCAAGCATTTATTCAATTACGACGAAATTGAAATATTTATGACATTTATACGAAGATCGAATTTTTATAACATCTGTCCATTGGACCATGGTTTTCAAAAATTTAAAGAAAACAACGGTATAGGCTATAGATCTTCTACACGCACAGACACACACGCACGCATATACACACGCATACTCACACACACACACACACACAGACGTTATTGCGAAAATAGTTAAACTGGATTGAGGGACCCTCAATACGAGTATTCTGAACAAGAACCCACTCATCTAAGGTAAGACTGTAAAGTAACGAATTCAAAACTATCAACAAATTTCTAATTAATGCATTAAAAATGTAAGTGTTCGATAATGTTTTACAAATTATTGACCTATTTAAGCAATGACAAATATTAATGCAACATCGTGGTTAGTTATCAACTATTGAATATAATCATATTATAGTTTGAACCATTTCACAAATTTACATACATATTTATGCTATAAAGCTAATTGAGTTTTATTAAATAAAATTCGTGACTAAACATTTAAAAAAAACGAATCTAAATTTAAAAGCTTGTGTTGGGATGCAGAGTAACTGAAGAATTTTATTTTTATTTGTAAAGTGGAATATTGCGAATGTTGCATTTAATGCATTTCTTTTGATAACTGTGTCGGTCGCCTGGAGCGAGATCAGAGGAGTAAAAGGGCTGCCGTATATGTTTCATGTTACGTGTTACCCTTTCGTACATTTCGCGATTGCCTTTTGTCATTACAAATTTACTTAGTGCTTTTGCATTTCTTTGCTACTTCGATTTTAGCACACTGATTATTTCCTAGAAATAAATAGACTCTTCTCTTACAGCTTTGATCAGATTATTAAACATATTCATATTTAGTAGAGTTTGGGGAAAACCAAAACTTGGTCTAATCTTTATTTCGGGCCAACTTCCAAACCAAGGTAAAAAATATCGACAATGATCTTCAGGATCGAGAATTTTGATAAGACTTAGAATTAAATCTACTTTATATTAGAAAAAAATAGTGAACTCTATTTTTCAAATGTCAAATGCTGTAAGTTTATTGTTTATGTGGTTATTTTAAGCCACATGTACCGGAGGTTCTATTGAGATGTAAAAGTCCTCTGTTGATTTATAACTCAATTCGTCAAAGAACTCCAATTATAATAAAAAATAAATAAAAATGGAAATATTAGATAATCAACATCCACACAAGTCATATTTAGGAACGGCATAGTTACCAATATTGCTATGCCGTCAAAGTTGCTAGTGTATTTCCCCACGAGTTGTCTGAACGAAGTTATCATGTTAATAGTCTTTGAATCAGACACGCTTATAGGTGAACAAGTTCACCCCGTTATGGTGAGAAATATTCATCAATCAAAGTGCAAAGTGGTAATCGAATTTCGCGAATTAGCCTGACTTCTTTCCCGCAGGTAACGATTCACCGCTTATTTCCGAACTGAGATTTACTCACTTTCCTGTGTACAGTTGCGGGTACTTCTGGTCGGTTTTCGATTTGCTGATGATGATGATGACGAAGTGAAAGGTATACGGCGACATTTGCGCTTCGAAGGGTGGGCGTAGCAGTCAATCAGTTTCACTTGTATGTTACGCGGAACTTGTCAGAACCGGTCGGTAAGGTAGGGCGCCGTAGGTAGGCAGAAGTGAGTCAAACACTTGTCGCAGAAATGTGTTCATTAGGACGACGCCAGTTCTCTGGCATTTTCGTTTTCCTGTATTTCTGTCGCATGTCTTTGTTGTTCACATGAGAAAGTTCTATGGCTCTGTCCTTTCTTATTTGACGGTAAGGAGTTTGACGCCATTAAGATACCGACAATCGTTGTAATCAACACAACTTTTCACTGAAAACTGTTTAATGTTTCGTTTTCACTCTGTAAATTTAATTTGTGCTTGTTGGGCTTTGAGTTTCTGCAAACAAGTGTTGATTTAGGAAATGCCATATTATTTGGATTTCTATAGCATAATAAGGTGTTATCAGACTCTTGTACGACCTGATTTTTTTTATAAAGACGGTTGATTCTTTAATGCCCAGTTGCAGAAAGGTTCGTCAGATCGTCGAATTTCTATCAGGTCGTTACGTATGTTACGTGCTATAGGGTAACAAACTGTCAGACATTTGACGATCCGTCAACAATTGACAAACTTTTCTGCAACTGGGAATAAATACGACCGTACTTATTTTATTTATACATGTTTAATGTAATTGGGTATTCTCGTCTTCAAGATGTCGAATGGTCCAAATCTATTTATATCAGTAGCCAAATTGTAAACACACGAATACAAGTGTTTATCGAAATTTTAAGCGTTTTTGCGAGTCTGTTATTGTTTATATCCTTGATTAAAAAAAATTAAAAAAATTTTTTTTTTTGACTAATCGTGGTTACAAATGTTTCTCTAATTTTAACATATCAGTTACTATAATTGTGTGCAGTTGCGATACGACTCACTTTTCGCAATTTAAAGTAGAAGTTTATTACTCTTGTTTTAATTTTATATATTTGAATAATTGTGTAAAGTAATGCTGCACATATTTCAAATAAAATTACATTCCGACATAAATCACAACAACTCGCATAGTGTCCTTTTAATAAGAAGGTAGTTTTATCTGTGTTTAAGTAAATTAATAATCTAAAGTAATTTATTGTGTCGTAATGAAACAGTCCATAGAATTTATTGAGCAGCAACAGTTGTATTGGTATGCGATATTAAAAGCAAAATGCAATATAAATTTCTGAATGTGCATGTAGTTTTTCACTTTGAGAGAAAAACTTTGTTAAAGTTTCTAGGAAGCACTGAAGACTGATTCTGATATTGAATAAAAATAGACAAAGCAACTGCTTCGCTGCTTGTACTTGCATTATTCAGCATCTATGCAATATCCTGTAGCAGTGGCTCGTTGTCCTTTTGATGTATGAAACCATTCATGACGCATAAAAGCAAGCAAATGATATATACAATTTCGTGTATCAGTATTCAAGGATAAGGAATGGAAGTATAATAATTTGGAGATCGGCCAAGTAGGGCCTTGTATTTTTCTGTTTGTCGTACTGTCTTTGATTTACTGTCGTTTGACTTCATGAAAAGATGCAAAAACTTCCGTATAATCTTGCTCGTGCATAAATCAACCAAAAACTATTGACTCGCGATGACATCGTCCCATAATACCCCATGATATATTACATTTCCGCATACTAAATACTAGCTGCTAAGTTCATAATTTAATGCCTATAAAACTTTCTCTCACATAAAACCATAAAATATTTCTTCAAAACTGAATTTTTTATGTAAATATAATATTTTCATTAGTATAATTGTTTTATAAAATTTTACTATTTTCTATTCTCCAGTAATATTAACTTCTTGAAGCGGGTTGGCATATATATATATATATATTCCAAACAAACTGTCAAAAAAGAGCAATACTCCACAGTAATACCCTGAAATTGTACCAACAAGTAAAGAACATAAAATCATGCTATGACTAGTAAATAGATGGTTTTAAGAATCTAAAATCCCAATTAAAGTGAATAGGTAAACATTGAATGAATTGACAGAAATTAATACTCGTATATAATACAATAGGTAGAACACATAAACATATTTGTAAGTAACAGATTGCAAAGTATGAATTAGTTGTCAGCTTGGGACAGAAGTGTTTGTTAGAACATGCATATAAGCTACAATTTTTGTTTCCTTTTTCTCGCGGAATTTTGCTACTTGGTCCCCTTCCTTGACACACTTGTTTTACCTCATTCAAACCCATACATCTTATTCACGCTCTTTTATTCTTTTCACTGCGAATTATCCTCTCTCCCCATTCATGTTCATTCATTTGTCCTTCGCTTTCTCTTGCGCTGTCACACCATTCACTTCCCCTACATAATCCTCTGTTTGACAACTAGTATTTCATTTCATTTTTTCCTTCATCTCATCCACTCTGCCGCCATGAAAATTGTAAGATGGTTAATAAAATTTTAGTACTCAATTTGAGCACGGTGTCTATATTAAAATTTAATAAAACCAATTATGTGCTATTGCTAGCATTTTGGTTTGCGAACAGGAGAGAGAATACAGGTAGGTAATTATCGTATCATGCCAATGATCTCCAGGTGATTATGCTTAAAAGCTGCTGCAAAGCGTAACACAATTTCATTCCTTTGCCTTGTCTTTTCGCGCTTCCGGCCGCGTCTTGGTATTGATTTTTATCCCTTAGAACCGCAAATACTACCCATTCGAAAACATTCCGTTCGTTCACCATTCCGTATCACGTTACACGTATTGCCAATGTTTTCCGCATGGCTGAATAAAGCGGGCGTGGACTACTTCCAGATGTAATCCGCAGGAAAAGACACATTTTTCATAATTTACTCTGTTTATCGATTATAGCTTGATGTCATAGATGATATTTGTATTGGAAGTTTTAGTTTTATAGAACAAATTGCATGTGCAATTTTTTTCCTATTTTAGAAGTATTTCTATTTTTGTAAAACACAACGTTTTCTTATTTGCATATTTCTTTTGCATTTATAAAACTATACATATTTGGTTTTAATAATACATTTTTAGCAATAACATTTCCGATGTATACTAATAGTTTTCTTTGACATGTTTGTCATATTATATGGTTTATCTCAATATATACAATTCATTACCGCTAACGGCAATGCTACGAATTCCTTATTTATATACAAGAATTGGTACAGGTGTCAATGCCATCAGCTCACCGTACAGAAATACCAATATAAAAATAAGATTTTAATCACTAATTTTTATTAATGAGGAATACATCATTTCAAGCAAGAAGTTTAAATATAAACGAAGTCAAAAGGAAGTATTGCAATCATGAAAATCAAATCTGACTATTCGGAATGACGTCTGGGGGTGTGGGAGTCTGAACGTTTTAAAGTTAAAACTATTGAAGGCAATATTATGAAACTATAAACTTAAGACATGGATATAGCCCAGGAGTACAATACCTATTTACTTTGCAACTTTTTGCATTTCTCCAAAACAACAGGATTGCTACTCACAATAGTTGAAGATATTGAAATTTTAAACAATTATTGTTACATTTTTTCTTTTTCTTTCTATAAATTAACCAAATAAAAAATAATCGTCATTGAAATGGTTATTTTATGTTTACTCTTAGTTACAATACATGTTAATTTTGCTTCAAAACAATCATTGGGTAAATTTAAAACAAAATATAGCATTATTATAAATATAGATAGTGAAAGGACAAGAAAATCCAACCAACTATTCGATCATTAATTTTGTATTATCCACGTAAAATTTTGTTATTATTTTTACTTCTTAAGTAACACATGCCATGGTTGATATTTAAAGAGTATTCTCCAGTTGATTTTCTGTATTTTGTTTTCTCCCGTAGATACCAGAATAAGATTGATATTGTGTGTAGTGTTGTTCGTTCTCGTTGTGCAAGTAGGCACTTTGCAAGTTATAGGAAAATATACATTCAGAACAATTCTGCTTCAAAGCGGTACTTCACTCGAAATAGATAGCTTCGTTGAAGGAATACTACTTGTTTTGAGAGCTTTTATTTTTACCCGATCGTATCTTACCGAATGCGCGTTCTTGCAAAATCACTTCTGATAACTTTTTTTCTTTCTTGTCGCAGATAGAATACAAATCGTGGTTTGGTTCCTCGCTAAATAAGCTGCATAGCAAAACACCTACGTGATCAAAATAGACTTGCTTATTACAAACCCAACATCAACCCAGATACACTTCCTGATTTTATTACATTAATTAATCAAGTTTTTTTTCAATAAGAACATATTTCATTTGGTAAAGGAAGTGTTTCAAAGGATTTTGGCAATAAACAATTTTTGAGGTTTCAATTATTTTTCTAATAGCAATATTAAGAAGTGCTCCAACCTTTGGGGCCCTATAACTCCAAAAGTATATGGGCGATTAGATATAAACTGCGAGACGAAATTTTCTCGAACTCCTGGATGTTAGATGTTGTCCAAGCTATATTATTTTATGTTAGATAACGCAAATGATGATGCCTATCTGCGTCGAGGACAATAGATACATTATTATTAGTCTGAGATGTACAGCATAATACGGAAAATCTGCAAGGAAAATAAATTCATCTATATACATCGTCGAGTTGATTATTGCGGACGATTTGTCTTTTACGATCTCATTAATTTTCGTGTATTCATGTGCCGGGAGAAATCTGCTGTTGTCAAACCCTTCACTTTCACTATCGTCTCACGGTGTCTGTTTATATATCGCAATCATTTACGTTCCATCGTAAAACGAACTGCTTTCGAGCAAGGTGCGCATGCGCAATTCAATTGTGTGTTGTGTGTGTGTGTGTGTGTATAAGACACCTTAGCCTGTGTATTTGTATCGTCGTGTTAAGTGCCAGCCATTAAGAACAACGTTACATGCTCGCGGTGATGTTTATATGTAAATTACCATTGTATGCGTCTTCTCAGTGAACCGTATGACGTCATCAGCTAGGGCGTAGACGGCGACAAAGACACCAGCAAGCGGCAGCTCTTGAAAACTGTCATCTGAAGGAATCTCTATTGTTGTTGTTCGCAAACTATGCACGAAGACACATCCTGTTGAGGAGATAACGTTCATGCTGCTGCTGCTGCTGCCACCCCACGTCCATTAAACGCCTTTTTCCTGTACACCGTCTGATGTGTACGTACATTGCCGTTATAAAAGTAATCGAATATTTTATGGATCTATCGATGTTTCCATTAAGACATAAATACGGCCTTGAATATTCACCCGCAATGAATACGGGATAAATTGCATTTCTATTACAGCCAGCGAAGCTGGCTAAATAAGTTGCGACACTGATTTCACTAACATATATATACATATATTTGCAGTAAAATATATTGAATTTACTAGCCTGAGAGAAAACTGTCATAATGAACGCGGAAAAAATATTTTTTATATTGTTTGAATTACTTAATTTTATAAATATGTACATTATTATTATATCGATGTAGAATGCACTATATATGATATGGGCACAATATGCTCACGGGTTAACCTAGTCTATATATAATTTTGCTAAATTTTGTTATCACTACATCCTACGACTTTTATGAAACAATATATATTGTAACTAGGGAAACGTAAATGTAACATGCTCATTTTCAAAAGCGTTATGTCAGTAATTGGTACGTTTTCAGATATTGGCATTTCAATCAAAAATTACTAGAACTTTATATATCTTCAAATTTTTATTAATTTAATCCCGCTTTGTCTAACCATTGCTGATTTTGAGATATTGATAATGTAGCTAAAGTAAACCATTACATCCGCTTAAGATATTGTTCTTAATATAGTAGGTGCCTCTAGAATGTTCACTCACACATACGCACGCATACTATTGCTTGTTTAATTTATCTTCTATTACCAGTGGGTTTTAATTATATTCCTTAAATTTTTGTTCCGTTACTAATTATTTATTTCTGATGAACATATTATAACTGATTCATTGTCTGATTTTGTAATGCACTTATACTTAATCTAGCAAAATAAGAAAGAGTTAGCCAGCGTAATGAAACATAAAACAAACAAAAAGCAGTTCCGTTATCAAGTTTCGCAACCGACAAGATTGTTCCATTAAATTATCTCCGGGCACGTGTACGTCACTATGGGTGACAATAATGAAGTTTCGCCTTTATGAACTTACAGTGCCCAAGAGAGCTTCACCCTGTCTCATTGTTCACCTGGCAGCAGCTCCGACGTTGTTATACCGAAATGCCGTGACGGCCGCCCAGCTTCATTGATATATATATATATATATATATATATATATATATATATATATATATATATATATATATATATTGATTTATACAGTGACAACCCAAAGACGAACTTGAAATTCGGCAATTTAAAATAGCAAGAAAAAAATCCATAACGTAAACCATTAAACTCGTTTGACCACAAAATTAAATGGGAAATCATAAGAAAATATAAGGAAATTTCAAGAAATATATATGGATATGAAGAATTAATTCTCGACAGATTTACATTTTATTTGAAAAAGAAAAATGAGAATGAATATATTTTAACATATAATAAAATGTTCATCTACAAAGGATGTTAGCTCCAGGTGAAATGTCTACTGTTAAGTTAATAATGAAATATTAATTTGTCAGTAAATATCACATGTTGATGTTTCTGCAGGGTACTAATTAGTAGGAACAGCGATGATCAATTGTGCGACGGTTGCATGACAGGCCTTTGCTATGGTCGACTTTTCTCATATGTGATGAATTAATTAGTCTGCAAGTTTTATAAGTAAGCCTGGTTGCCATCGGTTCATGATAGAGTACAATGACAAGTTGTAATTATAAAGATTCATTTAAGCTGTCTAGGCTGCCAGTCTCGCCATGCTGCCATGCCAGCCGTACACATAAGCGTCGCAAACTTGTCTTATATTTAAATTGTTGATTAGTGTACATACATTTTCATCTTAATTATAATGTTGTAAAATTAATAGTTATTAGGAAAAACTTATGTTTATGATGGTTTGATGTTAATAATTGAAATGCTTCAAGATGTGAAAATAGTTAACATCTTATTTAGTATAGTTGAGGTATGATTAATATTTTCAGAAACATGTAGAGTAATGAGTAACCCATAATTTCGACAACTCTGTATACCTCTAGCTGAATGTATTTCCATAAAGTGCAAGTTTTACCGAGGAACGATAATGAAAACGATTTTGAACCGAGTAAGATCGTTATGAATTCGAGATAAATATTGAAATATCGCACCAGTTGGCAATGTCAGTTCGCAGTAAATAATCGTAGACTGTCTCAGCATTTTTGTGAATTGTTTGCGATACGATCCTGCCCTGCCGCTGGCTTCCAGATAACGACGCCCCTGTCGAAGTAAATGTGCCCGTCGCGACGCCGCCACATCTTCAACTTCCTCCACTTACCCTCGCGCCATGTCGCGCGTACTCCGAACTCGACCTCGGGGCGTGCATATTTCTGTCCTTTACACCGAGATATACTTGCAAATTTATTTTCTTCCATGGGTCACGTCTCAATGTACACTGCTATTTCGGTTAATATATTATACAGACCGGATTTCAGATACTGTGCTCTCAGAATTGGAAACTTATTTTCTTCGCATGCAAACAGTCACTCCGATGCGATGCTATGCGATGACTGCTTTATGCCGGTAAACTCTTTCGAATAATGAAGCTTCACATATACATTTTTATACATTTATATTAAAATGGCAAGTATATTTTCGATATACTAAGGACCAAATGAAGAACCCGATGTAGTGACATCGACAGTAGTACTTCTTAGGATACATTTTTCAGTGCTTCAGAAAAAGGAATTTGAGGTATAACAGCAAATTTTTGTTAAATTCTTTAATTTTTCGCAACTGCACTAAATTCAGATACTCTCAATAGACAATTCTTAAGAAAAATTCTATTGAAATTTTCTGTAAATTAACAATGAAACATGTATTTTGCTCGAATTATAGCATATAAGTCGATCTCGAGATAAGCATAACCATACCAATTCTTTTTGAAATATATGACACGACGAGATGTGTGGTTATCGAGAGAAAATTGCAATGTTGAAAAGTTAGTGCGTGTATGAGTATGTCGATAATAATTTGTAGGTCGTGTGCATGTTCAATTTGTGTGCAAAGATTGTCTGGTGGATTTCGCGGTGTGTGTTAGAATAACTTGGCGTTACGTAACGTTCTTTGGATATTATTGAAGTTTCATGAGTGGATTGGCGCATTGGGAGGCGTTAGTTTCCGCAAACTGCAAATAGTAGCGACGTTATTACACAAAGATCTAATAGATGGCACCAAATGAATGATGTTATCGTCTATATTGCTCGGCCCAAGTCTCACCACTTTTATCTTTCATGGTACGCGGCCAGAATAGAAATTACTCGTTATTTGAGCACTGCTGTACTTCCGCACTCATTCTATATCCAGGCAGCGAACGGTGCCGTTACCACTCGTACTGTGTATGTGTACCATACCTATCGATATATATATATATATGTATTACCGCGGTAGTTTGCCTTTCCAAACGTATAAATTCGTTGAGCGGAATTCTTCCCAGACGAATTTTGTGATATACGTACACTCGACTAAATTGGATTCCGAACGATTTTCGTCTTGTATAATCTGAACACAAGGTACTTTTTATTTTACTTTATTTTCATTGCAGTGGCTCGTTTCGTAGTGCTTCGTGTTGCTGTTGAAACATCTCACCGGATGTCCTGATGTAAGATTCATGCGCTGCTGTCAAACATGTTTCGCTTGCCATCGACTATTTCTGACATCAACCACGTGTAAGCTACTTATATATTATTAAAAATTTCAATTTCAACCCAATGTTGTAGTATGGCTAATTTTACAAACAGAAAATTACGAAATTGCAAAATCTATTTCGATTCAATAAGCAGATAGAATTTTACTATTGCTTCGTGTCTACTTTATTTTAAATGTACATATTATAAGTTAATGATAAGAAATTATGAGTTATTTTTCTTTGTTAAACTATGTGGTTGTCTATTATGTTAATAAATTATATGTTGTAATATTTATATATAAATTCAGGGGCATTACACAAATATTTTTATATGAATATTTGGCCAAATGCGAATAAAGTTGATAGTTTGGTAATATTTTATATTGCTTTGGCAAGATACAGGCAAAGGCAAAATCTTACTGTACAATCTAAAAAATATACCTAAGGGACTGACGTCATCATTAATACTACTTGATTGCAATATATTTTTTTAAATATTGTTTCAATTACACTGAAGTGTAAGGAATCCAGAAGAACTCGGCACACTTAGATAGTATCTATTTTCAAACGGAGTATCGCAATCTTAGAGCTACAGCTTTAAATATTAATATTAAAAAGACGCTGTCCTCGTCAGACAATGTAGGTATTTCCTAAGGAATCAGCTTATCAATGATTTTCTTTTATGCTATTTAAGAAGAGTCTTTGTTTTGCATATATACATCGAATGTAAGGTTAGAATAAATATTTTTTATTTATAATTCTATATATTTAATTTCAATTTGTACTGTATGCCCGCTGTCATCTAGAACGTTGCGCGCTATCTTTTTATAATCACTATTTTTATTATTTCGATAGGAACAGTTCATTATCTGGTACGTAGAATTATATTATATATAACGATGCGCTGGGGCACGAGAAAATAAAAATAAAATTTTCTATCTCTCATTATGGAAAGTAAAGCATAATATTGTTGTTTCTTTTTTATGCACTAAATTACAAATAGTTCAAAATTGAAGGAAAAAGTGTTCAATATAGTATATTTTTTATTTCATATAAAAAATTGCGATAATTTGATAGCAGCAAATGAAAGCAAATATTTTAATTAAATTTCCTAGCAATTAAAAACAACACTTGCCGCATGCGACATAGTTTCAACACTACTTGGTACAAAAACCATTCTCACTTAATACAAAAATAAGACAAATATATATATATATTTTTTTTGCCATGCTAATTAAAAATTTCATGCCACTAACTCCATTACATGTAATGTACCTAGCATAATTAAATTGCTTTTTCCTGAATAGATAATGGGCAGAAAGATATGTTAATAATAATATTTTGTTTCTCTGGCACTTGCAGTAGAATTTTTTTAATATTGTTATAATAATTAGCCAATGATATAATTTCGTGATTTGAATAGATATCATTAAATTTTAAAAGACTATCTCGAGTTCGATTTTTTTCTTATCACAATATTATATTACACATACCGTAAGAGGAAAAAGATAATTGATATCGATATATACATATATATATATATGTATAGGAAAACAATAATGTAATTTAAAATATTTAATTAAATCAATTGCTTTTACATAGACCTCCACCAATCTAGTTCGTCCACATGTTTGGATTTACTTTTCAAAAAGCCGGGGTTATAAACATGTTTTCTGCATTAAAAATATCGCTGGATATAATTTATTCCTTTTCCTTTTATTATAATCTCGTCGTACGTTGTGCTGAACGATATTGGTTCATGTACCTATTCTTGCTTTGCTTGTTATTTGTTATTTTGAAAAAAAAATACGGTCGAAATATGTACCTTGATATTAAATTTAATATGACTATTTTTAGTTCACAATATGTGTTTTCAATTATTTTCTTGTGTTCACTCTTGTTCAACTTTTGATCATTGTTGTTTTGTTCTACATCACAAATATTCGATAGAATTTAACAAGTTTAACAAATTCTCCCGTTTAACATTGTTAATTACATATTTCCTATATATATTATCCTTCAAATCGTTATTTCAATCAAAGATCAATATTTCATGAATATTAAAAAATAATTTCGTAAAAACCGCAACACTACTAAATACAATCATTCTACCCAACAAGCAAAAGAGAATAAGAAACATTGCTGTGTTTTGATAAGAACAAAAGCGAATACGTAAAATGCCAACAAAGAAAAGAAACATGGAGCATTAGACTAACAAGTTTAGAGTGCATTTTAAATCAATAATTTCGTGATTTTTCACGGTCGAATTTGAAATTGCTCTGCGAGCGACTATACGCTAGCTCCAGCAAATAACTTTCAAAGTTTAAGCGTTACTCGGCGTGCAATTTGACTCCAGCCCGGGCCCTTCGAATTGGTGTATCTATCTACATTAAAGAAGGAAACTGTGCTGCTGCAAGCCTCCACCATCCCACTCAGCTAAAAGGTCGGGGGCATACACTGAAATATTACCTAATTCTATGTAATACATGACCGAGAGACTACTAGAAAATACTTAATAGGCATTTGCCTGCACCAATGCTTTCTACGGCAACCTGAAGGTCTTGGTGCCTGCCACAATGTTTGTTTTACTATTAAAATGTGATTTTCTTGTGTACACGATAAGCACTTTTATATGTATTTATATTATAAAATTCATAACTTCGTTTTGATAAAACCTCATAAATATAAATTGTTTCAGAATATTTATTTTCCTTTTTATTTTATTATTTTTTTTTTTTCATTAAGAATTGTGGCAAGCAAAAAGCATACATGAATTTTAAATATTTAACTATTTCCTATTAAAAACTTCTTCAGTTTGGTAGCATACATAACATACTAAATATTTTTATTAAAAAATGTGTTAGCAGAGATAATTTATATTAAAACATTTTATTAAATATTCACTAAAACAATGTGACTATATATTAGCGCTATAATGATCAAATTGTCAAATAAATATGATGAAGTAACTGAAATATTTCACTTCTTCTTCTGGCGAGCTAAATCGAATAAATGCATCTTCAGTAAATAACTGTTTGCCATTGCGACTGAGCCAACATTGCCTGGTACATGTGTAAACATATTTTCTTGTTGAATCAACGAACATAGATCATAATAATTTGCTGAACATACGGTGGAACAGAACGAACAGGAATGAAAGAACAAAGCATATACGCATCTGGTACCTACCTATGTAACGAACGATCGTCTGCGATGGAATTCTTCGTCTGCAAATTGTTCTAGCTCGAATTGTAACTTGCTTATTGATATATGAGCTGTCTTGGATTTAGATAAAATGTGTGTTCTTTATGTTCAAGTTACGATTTTATTACATGGGAAATTCTATAATAACCATTTTGTTATATTACTACGTAATACTAATATTAGTTTGCATTTATTTCTATTTGAAAATTGTATCATTCTAAATGGTATTATTTCATGGAATTACATGTTTGAACTTCGATTATTTCATTTCAGTGGTATTTTTCTGCAAAATTACTACTATTTCAACACTGGCCGCCTATGAGATCGTAACATCAATTTGTTGATTTCAAAAAGAAGACCATTTAAATATAATATTAAGTTAATGTTAATATTATTTAAATTATTAAAGAATTTGAGCAAGCATCATGCTATAAAAATCATTAGGCATGAATTAAGTAAAATAATACGTATTTAGTAAGTTCTTTTTTACGAAATTAGATATTATTTTAAGCAATACGTATTTTTTGTAAGTTTCATATTTTAATTTTTTAAGGGGTACCAATAACATAGGCTTGATACGTCATCTGCTTGATACCGGATAGATTCAAACTAACCTAATTCTTTCCGGTGTATTACTATGAGCAAGAAAACTAAAAGATAACTCCTGTAATAGTCAAGAAATCGTTGATAAATTGCATAGCCGTGTCTATCAGCATAAGCAGTTGTAGTTGAAGCGAGCAGATAATTTGATTTGCGAGGCGAACGGATACCTATCTCATAAGCTTCAAATACATATTTGTAGGTGTTTGTATGAGGAAATGGGGCTTAGATAGGCATAGATCTGCGGTCGCACAATTTCAGCGTATATGCCGGTAAATCACAGGTCGGTATCTGTGTAACCCGCACTGAAGTTGTCTGAAGTTATGCCCAACACCACCACATCAATCCGGCGCTTGGTCTGACGACGACGAGCGAACCCACGACGCGACGTACGTATACGGTGGTGCCTTATGACAGCCGCCATCCATCTTAACTAGAACGCCAAGGATCGAGCAACTTTCGTGAACTTATATTAGCTGTAACAAATTTCCATATTCGTTGGCTGAGATTCTTCACTGCACATCACATGCATGCTGAATTCCCTGCCTCGTTCTTCATACGACATCTCTCTGCACTCTCTTAAACCTTATTGCCTGCCACGTTTCTCTGTTTGCTGCTTGCTATACATACTACATAGTAGGTGCATCATCATCATCATATTGCACAGATAAATGTCTGTCTGGTGGAGATACAATTTATGCATGAAGCACTTTTACGATTTTTTAGGAAAAATCTATTTTTTCTTTGTGTATATATATATATATATTATTGATGTATGTAGTTTATCATAAGAATTATATTTTTGAAATTATAAATATTCAATTTCATTGTCTTGATTTTTTAACCTCTTAAATATCAATAGTTGTAAAACTGTTTTCTTTATTACCCATCCCAATTACTACTAATTGTCAAAGCGTTCGTTTTCTTATATAAAGATTATTCCTACAATTTAGTCATATGAAATCGTTTTTAGATTTAAGAATAAAATCTCAAGAGAGTATTGTAGGTATTTAAATTTAAAAAATATGTGTTTATAAGCAAAAATAACTGTAACCTCCGCCCATGAATTTTCCACCGAATTCTATTTGGCCGTGCATTAACATATTATGCACCGCATACGCGGTAAGCGAACACACAGACACACCTTTTACTATAAGATGTGCTAACGTCGTTTTCTGCTGCATCAACAAGATGCCAACGCAGCAGTGGTAGTGGCACACCCTCCTCAGTCAGACACATCTTCAGACATAGCCATTTCGCGCACCCCTGCCCACAGGAAGAAGACAAATATTTGTATAATAGAGTAGTCATGGCAAATACTTCACCGTTCCTGTTACTCTATTAACATAATGTTATTTTGTCTACAGACATCGTCACCACTACAACGTTACCAAACCTGCACCTCTATCATCTTAACCACACTTTTTATATTCCACACTCGAAATTGAATAACAAAATGAATTGAATCAATTGTTTCTTTGTTTGGGTTTCATTTTAGGGTTGCAAATAGAATGAAACAGTCAGCCAAGTGAAAATATTGTCATTTACTTTGTTATTTTATTACGCCATTTTTTGCTTGTCGAACAGTTGCACAAAAGAGCAATAGTGGTCGGTTGTATGTTTTCAATAACACAGTTCTATAAAAAAATAAAATATTATCGGTCTGGTGCCTATTTTTATAATTTAAACACCAAATTCACAGTATAAGAATTTTACAACGGTTTCTAGCGCATAATTTTATATTTTAGGTGACTATCTACTGTATCTTAAAATATAGACCTGATTGCGAAAAGCGGGCATTAGCATCATATTCTGCTTATGAAAATTAGTCAAAAGCCATGTTTATACCTGAACGATGATTTTGTAGAGCAATGTAATCAGAGGTAATATTGTTTTCTTCATAATGTAATTCTGTGTAAAAATGCTATCTCCTTAAACTTCTCAATGCTTGTTGTCAACAATTTATAAAAAAAATTAACACAGCATTAGGTTAATATTGATGAATTACTTAGCTTATATTTTTTATTACTACGGATACATTTTCATCACTTTACTTTAAAATATTATTAAAATAGTTGTATAAAACACAACTGTGTATGCTCAAACCATATAAATAATAAAATATTGGTTTGGCGTACGCTTGAATCTAGATACAGAGAAAAAGTGCATGCAAAAATAAATGAAATTATAGCTGTCTGCGCAAGAATGTATGCACGGGTTTGCTGTAAACAATGAAAATATCGGAGAACTGCTCCGTAACATGCAATTTTCAAGTTGTATTACGAAAGCTAGTTTCCGTTAAACTTTCAGACTTGTTAAGTTGGCTACACTAGTTAATGAAAACCTTAAATTTACACCTACGTATCACGCAACGCAGATTTGAAAGTAATTTTATGATATAAGCATTTGTTTACTATTTGAATTTCACCAAAATGTAAAATAAGCAAGCAACGTTTCACTTAATATTTAAGTATATTAAAATTCAATCTCAGTCTGTGTATGAAGGCCCCTTGTTAAGTTGAGTAAAGCGAGTACGCAATTATAGGTAGTAGGATACTAAAAATCGAGTTGGTGAGATGACGATTTGGTCATATTATGATTTCGGTGCAGCTAACTACGATATGTCCCAAGGTTTTGGTGATATTAGTGGTCGTCTAATATAGGTACCAAGAAGAACCTTACACTATGAAATGGTTCAATGAATATAGTAAATTGGATTCATTACTTAAGTTACCATTAAGTAAGTGACACTTATGCGCTAAATGCAGATGTAAATGCAAATTAGATCATAATAACCATCTGAAGTCGTTAGAAATTGTATAGTGTGTGTTTTATAGGTGTTGAGGCAACGACAAGCATTGAGATCACCTATCTGTTCGCGCTCATTGCGTCGTTAGACTGAAGTCACGCTCCTTTCGCAGTAACGATGTGTTAAAACGCCGTATATACTCTAATTTAAAATCGATTCTGCTGTTTCGAAGGATTACGTGCAGTATTAGAAAAGTTAATTAAAACTTTACTGATGTTGCTGAAATAAAGACAAGACTTAAAACTTTTATATACGAAATTGGCATTGGCAACGAATCCACGTGCCAGACATAATTATTGTTTGACTATGAATGTGTGTCGCATTATTTAAATAATAAATAAGGACAACACAGTAACATTTCGTATATGAATAAAAAATGTAATTGAAAAGAGCTAATGAGGTTATGGGAATAATTGTAAGTGTCAGAATAAGCAATATTAAATTTTTAACAAGTAGTGCTTGGAAAGTTTAATCAAAAGTTGTACCATTTGTAACAAAAACATAGCAACTATATATGTAGATTATATGAAAGTCTTATTCTGATTAAAACATGTATTTATTTCTTTTTATATCGTTATCGAAAAGTTGCTGGATGATGAAGTAAAAATGAGAACTACATATCAGAACTAAGTTACAAGAAGAATAAACTGGCTAATTATAAATCTATAAATAGTATCATTCGATGAGATACTTACATCAGCATGAATAGAACTAGAAGTTATTCTAGTTAGGTAACGAATATACCTTAGCATATATTGTATGCCAGTGCCTCTGAGTGTATGAAATCTGTGGAGATATTGTAGCAAAGATGTCCTAATTGAGGAAGTCATGGTTTATCGTTGAAGTTTGAACTTTGCAATGTCTTGGACTCAAGGGAACGTACATACATATGTCTGTACGTACGTATGTGTGAGCAAATGGCCTGGCGAGCAGTGGGGAAAGCAGGTTGGAGGACATGGATTGTGCGGCCCCAGAGGGCTGACTCCGAATCCATTACTGTCCATTAGTGCTTCCCAGAACTTTCTATACTCAACTCTCCACTACTTGTGCTTGCTTAAACTTGTTATTGCACTGACTTTCTGGATATTTTTCTGTACCCCTTGAACAATTTTTGTATAAACTATCACTATTGTTTTTCGTTCGAACTGCAATTCTTTCTCGGATCAAAATGTGTCCTTTTTCTTCATTATAAGCAGAAGCGAGACAAATCATGAACTGAACAGTACCAATATAATATACATCTGCACTAAAGAATTGCTGTGTAAGTAGTGAATCCCGGAAGAAATAAATTCACTGAAACAAAAGTGTATAGTAGTGTCTTTATGTGAGATGAAGGAGCGTTTATTCTTCGTGTTTATAAAGTGTAAACTGGAAAAACGAGGTTGCCAGTGTTCCAGTTCGCCCAAGTACACACACAGTGGCGCATATTTATTAAAAACATAAATCCACACGAGTAGATCTTTAATATAAACTTTAATTAATTGAAGCAAGTTTTTAAACAATGATTAATTAACGTTAGGGGTACGTGTGCCCGTTCGTTGTTTAGCAAGTAAACTTTTTAGAACGCCATTATTTCGTTTGTTCTTTTGCATTGTGCACAACACGGCCCTTAGCGACGGCAACAAACGGCGCCAGTGTTAAACGTGCTTCACTTGCCTGGTAGCAAGTAATGTAGTATACACATTTGCAATGCTAGACCGGGACCGCTCTGCCTGTCGAAAAATGATGACTCCAACACATACATTTAATATTTTGAGTTATACGGATTTATGTTTAATTTTATTTCGTTCAAGCTCATTATCATGAAACAATATAATAAATATGGTAACTAGGGGGGTAACAATACATATATTTACCAATTTCAAAAGATTTTTTGTAAATGGTACATCTTTTGAAAAATAAAACTTATATGAATCACCTTTTCGCGAACTCGTGCCGTATTTGATATAGATGAAAATAGCAAAGGCGAATCAGCTTAGATTTAGTTTAAAATATTTTGAGGATATGTTTCAAGTTATATACAAAATATAAATTTGAAATATTAAAAATTCTATGAATGTCATATAAAATTGACAAACAAGTTCGTAGGTAAATATATTCTTAGTTTCGGAAATAGACATATATAATATTGAACCAATTATCCAATTATGCTCTTGAGAGAAGAGGGAATACTAAAGTCAAGTGCATAAAATAGTACCTACATACACTTACACAATAATGTACACATGTATTCTAATGATGAAGAAGAGTATATGATGCTCCACTTCATGTAACGTATGCATTTTGAATTCTCGTTAAGAAGAGTACACGAAGAACATGAACTTGTAAATATAAACATACACATTATTCCACAATGTATTTGCTTTAGGAGATAAATACAATTATATACTTATTGTCCAACCTGAAACTACCAATTTTGTTTTCGATCAAACTGAAAGGTAATGTTTGAGAATTGTAATATTTATTGAATTCAGAATATTTTGGAGACGGAGTGAAAAACATGAGTGCCTATAGTTGCTATTCCATCATTGTATGGTCTACATAAAGAGTCCTCTTTTAACTTACTTTGAATACAACGATCTTAAAAAATTATTCAATTATATCTATATCTTTTCTTCAGGGATTAATAATAAATTGAAATAATAATTATCTAAAAATCAGAATTCCACAGTCATTCCAATAAAGAATAACTCTAGAAATTGATAAATAAAAGAAACAGAATAATGTTTTTAAAATGTTAAATATGCTTCCAAAAGATACGAACAGAAAATAATTTATTAAGAACATTATTTAAAAATAAATATTTTACATGTTTCAGCAAAATATGTTCTCGTTTTATCTAGCAAATTGGCCCTAAGCCCTATAGTATTAAAACGGTATACTATTGTTTATAAACCATATCCATTGTTTACGAAATATAGGAAATGCGTTCAATCAAAAATTAAAAATCTTTCACAGCAGTCTTATACGTAAAAAGTGTGTGCAATATAGTATAGTGAAACACATACGTCCCGTCGCGTGGTGGTATCATGGAACTGGAAGAGGAACCTAGTTGGGCGACATATTTCTTCGTTTGCCTGTAACTCATGCTTTCTCCCCTGACGCCTCGTCGCTGGTATGTACAGCGGTGGTTTATAATGAACACAGTAACAAGCCTTGTTATACTTGTTAACATTCGTAGTTAATTCATCTTAATGTATTCGCCACCAACATTATGTCATATTGCCTTCTCGTAATTGTCATTCTGTTGTTGATCTGCATATATTGTTGAGTTTGCAATTGGTACATATGTATATGTTTGTGTATGTAAACCATACCATATTGCATATAATATCATTTACATGCTAAGCAAAACGCAGTGGTTATACAAATATCTAAAGTTTTTAATTTTTTTTATTAATTTAATTGAAAAATAAATTTATATATATATATACAATGAAAACTACTTAAAAGAAAGTTCTGTATTGGCCACAACTCATTTTTTTTAAGTAAGGCCATACGACTACTCCACATATATAAGCAAATATTTGCACTAAAATTCATTAAATATTCATATAAAATCTGCTAAATTTACATTAATATAGCATGAAGAGTGTTAGGTAAAAGGCAGATTTAAGATTAATAGACAATTTTTAATGAATTTTATAGGAATTTTTTGAGAACATGCACATGTAGTTGGAGTGTATAGCATGAACGTGTTAAAACGCAGGAAATATTGAACTGTTTAAATCCTTACCAATTTAAGTTCCATAATAAACGATGCAACTGGCCTTTAATTAAACCAACAAATATAAAATTGGTGGATAACTCCGAAGAAACAATTATGTGACCTGATAGTGAAGTTTGAAATAACAGTGTAAATTCGAAATTATAATGGTAGAATGCAAGTACAATGAATGTGCAGCATTTCGCGAATGTGGCCATTCCAGTGCTGGTCGTAAGAGACAGTGCAATGGGGATGCATCAACAACGGTAAGTATGACGTCGGTGGGAGTCCACAAGCAATCTTACGAGAATATGTCGCTAGTATGGTGTCTGGCACAGATTTGCTTCCAAGCCTCTCTGCGAATAAAGTTGTCAGCCTCTAGCGTTCTGTATTCTAACTGAACATTTTCAGGTACAATAGAAATTCCAACAAGAAATTACAAAATAAATATAAGACAACGAGTTACTGTTTAAATAAACGTAAGAGCTTCTTCCAAAGTGAAATTGCACACATGATTCGTAATGCCGCATAAAAATCATTATTTCTTAAATATTATTTTCCAAGTCTAGAATTTATGTCTCTTTGTCGAGCACACAGCGATCACTTCCAACTGTAATGCTTTGTTCTCGCAGTAACTATATAAGGATGTAACACCTATTTACACGAATTACATAGCAGACAAACATTTTTCAGGTATTTGCAATCTTATTCCATTCGACTCAATCTTTACGCGCATCACAAGTTTAATTCAACTGCATAAAACCTTTTAGCTGTTATATGTTCCCTAAATTGTATTTATAAATGAAATATAAATCTGATAAATTACGGTATACAATAAGCGGTGGCACATTTTATCTAGCAAAGTTATCGACAGAAAATCTATTTAACTTTTCAATGTAAAATAAGGGTTTTAGTGCACGTATGGTTGGTGGTGGCATCTAATAAACAACATATAAAAATACAATAAAGACCATATACTTCAACAAAATACAGCCTGGTTACTGCAAATTTTTAATTTACGACTCAGCCAGAACGCAGTTACGATCCTCATATCACTGATATTAAATCGTAAACAACATAATGCTGAAACTCGAACAAATTTCTGCGCAAAATCGTGGCTCGACATCAACCCAGATACAAACATGTTCAGGACAATGCTTGGTAACCGTGAGATTGCTACCACCAACATATCCCTGTAGGCTATTTATGTAATTTCATATTCACAAAGCTTTGATTTATTTAATATTTCAATTTTTTTTGCTTTCTGCATCAGTAATGGTAGCTCAAATTTAGGTTAATAGAAATTCTATGTAATATTGTTTTATAATAATAAAAAGTAGAGAACGCAAATAGTATATAGCTTGTATATAGAATGTTCTGTCCCTTCAAAATGATTGATATTAAATTAATGTAACAAAGTAAAAAGAAAATGATAGGATGCAATGTGGAATGAGTAAAAAGAAAACTAGTTGACTTAAGAAACTACGAAAATCTCAATACATGGAATGTCAGTGTTTATTAAGATATATCAAATCATATTTTCTTGCAATCGATTAGTCGCATTAGTCGAAATGTCAGCGTAACTTTCTTATTTCGAAAGTGAGTGAGTGAGGCACAGAACCCGTAATTATTTGTGTTAGAGATTTTCGGACGAGGAGAACGCGCGTAACATTTTGAAGACTGCACCCATATAGGTTGACAGTCGTTCCCGTGCATTATTGCTGGTGTTTCCGTTGCAACAACGCATGCGTAGCATTGGCAACCCAAGCGTTGTGTTTTACGCATCATTCTGGTTAGCGAGTTGGTTAATTTCAATGTGTATTGTGTTTTAGTTATAAAAAACCAGTTAATATCAAGTAAGTTAGCTCTTACTACATGTATTATAGTTTTTTAAGTACATTAAGCATCATTACTAATTATACGGACGAATTGAATAATCATACTGACAACTGTATGGACATTGTGATGGAGAGAAAGATATTTTGGGATGTTTGGTGACGTATTTGGTGTTTTATGGCCTGTTGTTTATTATGGGTTGCTGTGTGCCATCAGTTGTATCTAGTCGACCTCATATTTTGATAATGGGTAGCAATCGTCTCGTAGAGTCGACCCCATATTGTTTATTTTAATGAGAAGCAATCGTCTCTTGTAGTCGACCTCATAGAATGTGTAGTATCGGTAATAACTGACCACATTTAGTTAATGTTAATTGTTCTATGAGAAGCAATCGTCAGATTCAGCTGAGCTCATAATATGCGTTGTTTGCGGCCCAATATTGTTTTATCACCACGTCGTTGTAACAGTTGTATCGGAGCTGATCACTCTCGATTTGTTTGGTACCCGTTGTACAAGTGCGGCTTGTATGACGTGAGGAGATTTAAATCCGCTAAAGACTTGTCCCGACTTTGACTAACTAATCATTGTAATACTTTTATTATTGAGCTACTTACTGAGTATATCGTCCATACTCAAGTCTTCCTTTAATTACTAATTTCAGGACATGTCGTAGTCTTGCCTGGGCCCAATCAGCGTCGACCAAGTGATACCATTGTTTTCTTATATTACATTTATGATTATTATTATTTTTGTGTGTAATATTTGTTTTAATACACTTGTTATAATTTCTCTGTGTTCGCATTTATATTTCATCATACATGTTTTAGAAAAATTCCTGACAGATAATCTAAATCCATCGGTTTACTCTTCCCAGCGTTTTCTCCTCTTAATAACTTCAGAAGTGGGATTACCTGGATTTATTTACCTAGATTTATTGGGAATAAATCTATACAACATGCCCCGTACCAGATTAGCCGCACAACGCGAGGAGGACGACAGAATGGTCGTCAATTTGCAAGAGGGAGAGCGCAGTCGGTCGCCGAGAAGTGTTGCGTTTGCTTCGGACCTCAACACCAACTCTACGCAGTTGACGCAACTATCGGAGATGACGGAAAATGTTACTACGATGCTTTATGGAGAGTCCTTACCAGCTTTTGATCCCGCAGACAATACTCAAGATATTGTCATATGGATCGGAAAAGTGGAACAATTGAAAACGGTATATCGTTGGAGCGAAATGACGTCACGATCCAAGAAACAACACGAACGGGGAATCATCAAACACCAGAGTCGTTGCTGTTATTCTTGAAAACAATTGTTGAAGCGCAAAAGCCGAATTTCACAATTCCAAGATTTCACGTAAAACACGGCAAACAACATTTTCGGAAGTTCGAAAGAGTGAGACAGAAACCGAATGTCGATCAACGCACAGTGCGTTGCTACAGTTGTGGAAAGGAAGGCCACACATCAACATTTTGCCGCGCAAAAGTTCCAAACCGAAGATACCCCGAACCATTTTGACGGAAACCTGAGGAAACTCGTAAGGGTGGCCAACCAGCTGTGCTGATCACAAATGCAGGTAAGCAGCAAAATTTAAAATATTTTCTGGATGGTCATTGCATAAAAGCATATTTGAATTTGGGATCAAACTGTACGACAATAAGAGAAAGCGATGCAAATAAATTAAAATTAATAGTAGATGAAGCAGAAGCTGAGATAGAATTGTTAGTAGTTCCCGACGACATTCAACAAATACCAATCTTAACTGGACAAACTTTTACGGAGAAACCGCATGTAATAATTCATTAAGATCCTGAAAGAGTTTATATTTTACAAACTAATTCAGTGCTACCAGGCATTGAGACTTTACCTCCAGCTAGAGCCATTTTATGGGCAAAAGAAGCTACGGTTATACCACCAATTTATGTTGGACACATAATTTGCCGAACCGAAGCAAAAGAAGATCTTTTTATCAATGCTAGTGTACGAAGAGAGAAAAACGGAGAACAACGTTTATGTGTAGATTATCGCAAATTAAACAGTATCACGAAACACGATCGACATCCATTACCACGAATCGATGACCAATTGGACCAATTACGTGGATGTAAATTTTATACCACTCTAGATATGACATCGGGATATTATCAAATTCCAGTATCATGATGAATAAAATCTTGGGACCATTACGAGGTTTAGCACCAGATACGAGGTTCAGCACCAGACTTTGACGAAGGAATAAAACGTTTAAAACTATTATTAGAAACATTCTTGAATCATAATTTATCTTTAAACCCAAAGAAATGCAAATTCTTTCAAGTAAAAATAGACTACTTAGGATTTGAAATAAATAACGATGGGTAAAACCCGGATCAAGTTAATTTAAGTCAGTTTCCAACTTTAATGTACCACAAAATGTCCAACAAGTACGACAGTTTTTAAACTTGACAGGTTTCTTTCGACATTTTGTTAAACAATATTCTATAATTGCACGACCACTAACCGACTTAACAAAGAAAAAAAAAAACAAAACCTGGATCTGGACTGAGACAGAACAATCAGCTTTTGAAGAGTTGAAACAGCAGTTAATTCAAAGACCAATATTAGCGATATTTAACCCCAACGCAGAAACCGAAGTTCATACAGACGCCAGTAAATATGGATTAGGCGGAATCATTCTGCAAAAACAAGAGAATGGAAAGATGCAACCGATTGTATGCTACAACCGTAAAACAACACCACAGGAGCAAAAAAAAAAAAAAAAAAAACAACATTCATATGAACAAGAAACTATAGCAGTTGTCGAAACTTTGAAAAAGCATCGAGTTTATTTAGTCGGCATTAATTTCAAAGTAATTACAGATTGTAGTGCAATTCGTACCGCCGCAACTAAGAAGGACCTGGTGCCCCGGATAGCAAGATGGTGGTTGCTACTCCAAGAATTTACTTTTAACATCGAACATCGACCCGGATTACGAATGGCTCATGTGGATGCGCTTAGTAGGAATCCAATTGCAGGTAAAGAAATTGACAATGACAATTATGTTTTTCGAATAGAAACTACCGACTGGGTGTCAGTTACGTGATGAAAAAAATACAACTGATTCATGAAACTTTACAAAAATCACCAAAAACGGACTACGAACGTGATATCCATAAAAATTATGTTTTGGAAGATAATAGAATTTATAGAACATCGAATGGAGCAAAACAATGGGTAGTACCGAAAGGGATGCGCGCACAAGTGGTTCGCTCAGCATATGACGAGTTCGGACATTTTTTTCATTAGAGAAAACATTAAGAAAGTTGTGTGAAACTTATTGGTTTCCTCAAATGCGTCGATACGTGCAACGACACATCAAATCTTGTATACCTTGTCTATACCACAAAAAGCCAAGAGGTAAACAAGAAGGATTACTTCATCCCATAGAGGAAGTAGCGATTCCATTTCATACCGTACATATTGATCACCTAGGATCTTTCAACAAAAGTACAACAGGGAAACGTTATATAATCGTAGCTGTCGATTCCTTTACGAAGTTCACTTTAATTTATGCGACAAATGATACGAAGACTGCTCCAGTTATAAAATTCCTAAATAACATCATTGAGGTTTATGGAGTCCCAAATAGAATCATAACGGACAAAGGTACATGTTATACGTCTCACGCATTTACGAATTACTGTAAAAGTAAAGACCTAAAGCACGAACAAACTGCAGATGCGACGCCGCGTGCAAACGGACAGGTTGAAAGATATAATTCAACCATTTTAAATTCTTTGTCCACTTCCATCGACGAAGAACGACAGTGGGAGAAGAAAATACCGACGATTCAGTTTGCTATAAATAATACGATCAACACCGCAACAAAAGAAAAAAAAAACATCATCAGAACTTCTTTTTGGATTCAAACCGCGAGCTCCTGCCGACTCACAGTTAAGTTTGGAAATTCAAAATTTAAGACCAGTAACTGACAATATCCACCAGTTACGAACAGAAGTTGCTCAAAAGATAAGGATCGACCAGCAGAAACAAAAAGAGACGTACGATAAACATCATAGACCAGCGAAGAAGTACGAGGTAGGAGATCTGGTTGTTTTCCAGAAGCATGCGACTGCGGAAGGAATGAGCAAGAAACTAATGCTGAAATATAAAGGGCCATTTAATGTTTCTAAAGTGTTACCGAACGACAGGTATATTATTACGGAACTACCTGGTTCCCATCGTAGCCAACGAGCACCATTTGAAAACATTGAAGCGGCAGATCACATTAAACCCTGGATACCACACAATGATTCATCCAGTGATGACCAGGTTGAATCAGAATCAGTAATAAACATTCGTAAGTAGAATTTTCTTTTAGTCTATCTACAGGTGAACGGGGACGTTCACATTTTATCAGGATGGCCGAGTTGTTAGAGATTTTCGGACGAGGAGAACGCGCGTAACATTTTGAAGACTGCACCCATATAGGTTGACAGTCGTTCCCGTGCATTATTGCTGGTGTTTCCGTTGCAACAACGCATGCGTAGCATTGGCAACCCAAGCGTTGTGTTTTACGCATCATTCTGGTTAGCGAGTTGGTTAATTTCAATGTGTATTGTGTTTTAGTTATAAAAAACCAGTTAATATCAAGTAAGTTAGCTCTTACTACATGTATTATAGTTTTTTAAGTACATTAAGCATCATTACTAATTATACGGACGAATTGAATAATCATACTGACAACTGTATGGACATTGTGATGGAGAGAAAGATATTTTGGGATGTTTGGTGACGTATTTGGTGTTTTATGGCCTGTTGTTTATTATGGGTTGCTGTGTGCCATCAGTTGTATCTAGTCGACCTCATATTTTGATAATGGGTAGCAATCGTCTCGTAGAGTCGACCCCATATTGTTTATTTTAATGAGAAGCAATCGTCTCTTGTAGTCGACCTCATAGAATGTGTAGTATCGGTAATAACTGACCACATTTAGTTAATGTTAATTGTTCTATGAGAAGCAATCGTCAGATTCAGCTGAGCTCATAATATGCGTTGTTTGCGGCCCAATATTGTTTTATCACCACGTCGTTGTAACAGTTGTATCGGAGCTGATCACTCTCGATTTGTTTGGTACCCGTTGTACAAGTGCGGCTTGTATGACGTGAGGAGATTTAAATCCGCTAAAGACTTGTCCCGACTTTGACTAACTAATCATTGTAATACTTTTATTATTGAGCTACTTACTGAGTATATCGTCCATACTCAAGTCTTCCTTTAATTACTAATTTCAGGACATGTCGTAGTCTTGCCTGGGCCCAATCAGCGTCGACCAAGTGATACCATTGTTTTCTTATATTACATTTATGATTATTATTATTTTTGTGTGTAATATTTGTTTTAATACACTTGTTATAATTTCTCTGTGTTCGCATTTATATTTCATCATACATGTTTTAGAAAAATTCCTGACAGATAATCTAAATCCATCGGTTTACTCTTCCCAGCGTTTTCTCCTCTTAATATTTGATACAAATTAGATATAATTTTGAGCATTTTTTGCCAAGTCTAAACATGAAGAACTAATATAAGAAAGGTCAGTAATGAAATTGAGTATATATTTCCGGACATCAAATAAGCTTATATTAGCTGAAGAAGTGCGATTAGGTCAACCACATACCTACTCTAAATCTGAGAGTGAAATAATGTCTACGGTTATTATGTCCCTGAAGCAATAATACGACACCGTCAACGCTCGTTACCGACCGACAAATCTGATGGAATCTGTTTTGCCCGCAAATCCAACTCTACTCCATTCTCACCAAACTCACTTTCAGCCAAGCACACAGATGGAAAATAAAAGCGCACGCCATAATGTTGGATTTAGGTGTGATGTGATCCACGCGACCCGCGATTTGCATTCACGGATAATTTTCTCTTCCGCGCCGGATCCGAGTGAGCTACTTCAGTGTTGATGACGCGCAAAAATAAGAGAACCCTAGTTATCCTATTTTCCGCATCAAGGTGCCAGCCATGAGTTGCTAACAAGACTCGTTACATTATTTGCTCGCCGAGTTATTATTACTTTGTAGATTAGTTCCGTTATGATTTGACGCATGATTTGTTCCTGGATATTTTTCAGTTGCGATCAGATATTTCTAGGTATGTTCAACGAATCGGCTAATAATATATATTTCAAGTCCAAACCTGTCACTTATAGATCAGTGTATTATCTATTAAATTGCAGGTGAATTGAGCACGTATTAGATATGAGATTTGTAGCATTGCATACAACACAGCACAGTACAACGATTTTCGGAATTCACGAACCCCTCCACACATAATATTACACACTAAACTAGACCGACACATCAAGACCCCCTCTTGATAACTTACTTACGTGTAACCACGCTTTATCTGTTCCAGACATCTTTATATAAGTTCAATAGAAAAACATTTCAGCTTTTATACCCTCAAGTATAGCACCCGTAAATGATCTCGCTAGCAAAACGTAAAACGCAAGAAGTACCGTGAAGTAACATAACCTCAAATACTCTGTAAACCCTATACAAAGTTTTATGTTCCTACTTTTTTATGTGTATTTTAGTTTTATACTAAAGTAAAACCGGAAGTTAATCTTGTTCACTGTGCAAATGAAAGCAACTTTATCATGGTAAATATTAACTTTGCATTTAATAAATTAATAAAATAGCGATCAAAAAAAGGTTTACGTGTATAAAGTTACATGTAATTACTTTTTTGTATGTTAATGAAAGTCAAATATAAAATTAGGATTTTTTTCATAAGTATAATTAGTGAAAATATAGTTCAACTTGATGCTTCTTTCTGGTGACGAAATTTGTAATTATGTTCTAAAAATGTTGCTGTCTTATAGAGATTCCTCATGATGTACATATCACGTACTTCCAAGTGATTTTTTAATAAATGTATCGCTCCTTTGCTCATATGCATTAATTATAATAATAATATTGCTATTTTATTAGCATAACATCACTATTTAATAAGGAACTGACCAGAAACTTCTTTTTTGGATATTATCATAAATTAAGATAATAGTATTGAAATTGAACTTCAGTGATGGTTTTCTTTTACAAGAATATTATTTATTTATTTAATATATGTTCAGTTATTTTCATTTTAAAGGATGCAAACGGAATAAAACTTTTAAACTAATTACAAATTTATATTGCACTATGAAACAGTTGCAAAGTAATATGTCGTAGATTAGTCTAATGCAAAAATCGGCCGACGGCCTGTAAATAAATTATGAAATACTTTGCACGTTGGATTTATTTTTACATTTGTTATCCTATTTTACATTAAACAATTTTTCTAAAAATTTTGAGAAATACAAAATTTTTGTTGGAACTATACAGAATTTTTAATACCTAACACATACACGCTGGTGGTACCTCCAATATTAATAAGTCAGGGTATTTCCAGAAATAGAAGAATACAAGTTTACTTCAAAAATCATCATTGTCACTTTGTGCATCTTTAATTATATACATATGATAAAACTGGTAGTGCATGTCATAGGGATGTCCTGCTGGTCCCACTTGTCGCTAATCAAATACAATTTGAACCAACATTATCATTATTAAAATCTTAATTAATCTTCCCGGTCATAAGTAGGTTAAATACATTAATTATTGCCGCACAAAAAGCTATAATTATCCTACGAATAAATGTTATACTCTGCACCCGTTGCCATTTTACTAGTAGGTATATATATATATATATATATATATATATATATATATATATATATATATATATATATATATATATATATATATGCAATTAATTATAATTACAAAAAGAAAAAGTTTGAATTAAGCGTCGAGTATATTATGTGAAAGTAGATGGGGTTCGCGTTATCTCGATGCTAGAAACTGTGGAGTAAAAATCGCAATCTATATCACGCGACGGGGCGCTCACATATTTTACTTTCATTAATAGTCAACTGTGTATATGATGTAACTTGGCCTCTTCTTCCACATCTCGAGTTTGTGTTATTAATGACCTTATGGACCGTATTCACATGACTTTGAAAAATCGATCATATTAATTATGCCTTCATTACCTATACTTGACAACAAGTACAAAAATTGCTTGAGGTCCAATTTATTATTTCTTCTTACAAAGCGGTTTATTTACAAAACTGTTAATCTTTCTATTTCATGGAATCCATTATATGATTTTGGCAAATGATTATTAAATTCTTCATTACTTGGTACAACTGGAATGTCTTTGAGAGATACTTTTTAAAAGGCAATATTTTAGTTCTCTACTATAGCATAGATACAATGCCAATAATAATAATAATATAAATATTTAAAATACCTACAATGCTTCTTTTAAGTATATAAAATTTCTACTATTATTTATATAGAAATTAATGCAAAATTTATTAATTATAGTAAATTTGCACACAAATATAATATATTCTATAAAAATACATTTCTATTAGCTATTGATTTAAAGTAAATGTTTATGTTTCTTTATTCAGTTCATATAATATGATATTTAATTCGTCAGACTATTGTAGAAATCAAGGGCCATAACAATTTAATTTATTAATCATTTATTTTGTTGCTCCATTCTTGGTTATTACAATTATTTTAATTATAATGGAAACATTAATTTTTATAGGGTAAGAAAAAAAAACGATGCATTGGTTGTTTGTAATTATTACAATTTCTGTAATTTTTTCAGAACAAAAAGAGTGTTTGTAATTATTTTTTGAAAGAAATTATGAATAGATTAAATATGAAAGAAGTACATCCTAGTACATTTAAACTAAATTTTGCATATATTCTAATCAATATCGATGCCATACTTACAATGCTTCTCACATCCGTATTTACCTAATTACGAAAATCAACTTCATATGTGTAGATAATAATTGAAGGCAAGAGTTCTTCAAGAATAACCCGTTTCTTAATATTAATGGGTAGCTACCGCACGTGCAATGGCCTCATTTATGTATAATATCGGTAATGGATAAAATGAGATTAATTCCATTTCACATCACGTAGTCTGTGAAAGAATTTGGCGAGCAATGCTGCTTCTATTCCAATAGCTGGAACGTTAAATTTTGCAAGTAAGATTAGACAAAGGATAGACGTCGGTCGCCAACCACGCACGTCCATCGTGGATTAATGAAATTTCTGTCTGTCGATGGCACGCCATCCGTATGAACGCCCAACGGACTGTGTCTCTGACAACGATGCTCGTGAAGTCTGCCCAGCCCGCAAAACCACCCCGTCATAAACGAGACACATCCGCGCATCCAACGATTGCATTGAAAACTTTTTCCATTGCACAAAAATTTCTCCGGGAAAGTTGGCATCGTAGACGCAATGACGACAAATACGACGACCGCGACGCGACGGCACGGCACGGCGGACCACAACATACCGAATTGAAATTGAATAAAAATGACATGCGACTCTCTCTGTCATCTCTGCTCTGCTGTTTTGTATATTCACTGCCCCCGGTGACTGTGGTTCAAAAATGAACTGCCGGCTACGCGCGAGTAGCTACCGCCATACTAATAAGAAGCGGGGTCAGCCTAGTTGGCAATCCTCTTCCTTCAACCACGTGCTATATAATATATATATATATATATATATATAATGATTGCCATGAAACAGTATGCATATGTATGGTAACCAGTGAAACGTTATGTAAAGTAATTATTTAAGAAATCTGTAAATGGTAAATATCTTGAGATATTTTCCAAACAAAAGTTTCTTGAAATTTTAAAAACTTTAACTTGTATAAGAGTAGTTTGTTCTCTTACTAATACTGTTTACGAGATTTGGCAAATGTATCGAAAGTAAACCGTTACGTCTGGTTTAGATAAATTTTAGAATAATAAGAAGATGCAAGCCCGGGTCATATACAAAGCCGTCGACATTTATCGCACAGTTTATAATCTAACACACACACTCACAGCTCACACATGAGAGTCGTGACATCATTCTGAAAATGGTCAGTTTTAATTCAGAGAAAAGAAAACTTCTATTTCCGAAAATGTTCATGATTACAATGTTTCCTTGTATACATTTGAGTAACTTCATAAATAGTTTTGTGAAATTTATAAATAACATGTACACCTATTATACTACTATAAATTGGGTACAATAGACCTGAGTACAATTCCAATGCCCGATTTTTGTATTCTCTAGGATTGATTAATTTTATCCAATACGTTGGGCAAGGGATATCAGCACTTGACAGAAGAAGAGAGGAACATTCTAGACGAGGATGGATTGAATAAGGGAAGAAAATTCTAAATCAGAATTGATGATTTGTAATTTTCGAGCAAGAAAAAAAATCATTACCCATGACAAGTCAATGTTTGTGTCACTATGGGAAAAAATGTTTATCGAACGTACAGAAATTGTCGCGCAGTCATCACCATAGCGTTGATGCGACACCGGTGCCTCCCACATCGCATCACTGGATCCAAAATGATCCTCGTCTGCCGACTACCATCCATCTTTTTTTGGCATCGTTAACCCTTCAATACCGATGCTTCATTAATCAACCGGTAAAGCTGTTTGCGAAATTGATGCGACTCATTTCAGTTAGAACTTCACGGTGCGTTAAGGACGCATGTTTCTACATTCACTTCCCTCCTGTCCTCCTCAAGTTCGCATGCATTTCAATCTTCTCACACTTTTGCTTCTTATTGCGTTTAGCATTTTTCCACTCGCTCTGGCCAAACATCTACTTGATACATTACCCTTTCATTTATCCAAAGAAATATATTTGTTTATCATTCAATGAGATAGCAAAATAAAGATATGGACATAAAAATAATGAAAATGAATCGAAATGTTTTGGAATGAGCAATAAGCATACATCGAAAACCACACAATGTGGACAAGATTAAATCACATTAAAGTTAAAGATTAAACTTTTGATTGTAACATTTCTTCAAGAAATATTCCTTTTACTCACACTGCTTGTAACTTCAAAATTTGTAAAATTGTGTATTAGGCATTAAGAAATAATTTTCTTAGCTTATTCATATTATAATACTTTGTGGAATAAGCTATAGGTATAAACGTATCCCGAAGGCATCACATCCAAAAACCAATTAATTTGTGTGCCAGTAACTAGGTACGTATTTCCAATCTTTTGATGGCGTACGCTTGCTTAACAGTAGCGCCATTAGAAGTTTCTCATTCGCATTTCTGAGTTGGTATTGATTTTAATACATTTAGCGTACAAGATAAATGTTTATTACATGTGGCTTAATCAATATGACTTGCATGTATAATGATGTATGCTATAATGTTGTTGGTAGAACTGAAATCGATTATACATAAATGTGCGTGAATAATGGAGGTTAAAGGTATTTAATTTAAGATGAATTATCATGAATAATATTCGGCAACATTGTCATGTATTCATGAGTAGAGGTACTCTACTGTCAATAACATTAACAATTGTAGACCACGTATCGGTAGTCGGAATCAACATGCATCATGCATAAACATTAAGCGGACTATATACATATACTGCCTCCCTAGCATACTGCCTCTCTCTAAGGCCTTCAACAGTTGTGACACGAAGAAGGACATGTTATCCATTATTTATTACTTTATCTAATGGATACTTGCATATCTACAACATTTTGCAAGTCAAGAAATAACCGCATTTCTCTTCAAGCTTTGTTTCCTATAATTTACACCTGCACAAGATAACACAATGTTGGCACTGACGTCACAAGAGATACATATTTACATTAGCGTATACATGAAATAATTATAATTAGAATTTAAAAATAATTTATACGCAAAATATCATCTTGTACGTATAATCAAAGAATTTCGTGATTTCCTTTGGTGTATTTATATTATTTTATTACTTTATTTTTGCTATTTCTTTAATAATATTATTAAACTTATTTTTTATACTTTGATTTTTGTTAATACAACGATTATAACGAAGTGATATTCTAGTAAATGGTACTATTTATTGAGATAATCCTCCATTCATAATCATTACCCTCTATATGAATTACTTTTACTTTATCTAATGCCATTATCGAGATAGTAAAATTCACTAACTATCTGATTATTATTCTTTTTTTTTTTTCAAAATGGAAGGTTTCTTTCCGGTGACACACAAACTTTAAATGTAAAGTTAAATTAATTGCATAGAATAATCATGCACATACAATCAGATACAAACATGCGCTCAGACATCATCCCGAAAATATTCAATATCAATTGGTAGAAGCTCAAAATTTGTATGGCTTGAGTTTGCCATTTCTAAAATTCCATTTTTTTTATCGAGTTCACCCAAGGAAGTTAAGTGGTAGTTTGTTATACTAGATATTCGTTATTATTCAATGCCAGTCCTACAAAGTCTTTTTTAACCAGACAAGCAAAATATCAGATATTTCTATTTATAGACAATATATCAACAACAACATATTAAAACATGAGAGATAGTATTTAGTTCATAAAATGACGTATTACTTACGAGGGAACTGTAAACAAGCATTTGCTTTATAATTTACCAAGGATGTTATCCTTGCTGCAATAAATCGTCAGCATCCCGTATCAAAGCTAAAATCTTCCGGTGTAAGAGATAACATCTAGAGCTCGCAAGCAATAAAAATAAGAAAATCCGTCGCATAAATGTGTCGGCTCACATATTTTCAGAAGCTTTTGAGATATTTAATTCATTTTTATTTCATGTGGTTTACATTACCGTGAATATGTTACAAACTTAATTAACAAGACCATTATTGATTTATACATGGTCTAGGATATAGATTAAATGTATTCACTTAGAGATTTAAGGTCGAGCTAAATGTCAGATCAAGCTCGCAAACCACAGCCGCATGTCATGATCTTGTCTAGTATGGTGGAGTTGGGGTTTAACTTTGGGACTAAACTTACGATTTTAATTTGAACTTTCACGAGTTCTCATTACTGTCAAAAAGACAACTGAACTTACATTTATAGATAAATCAATACAATTTCAAGCGATATTTGTTGTTATTTATTTTCATAAAAATCGATTTTATTCACAATATATTGTGAAATTTGCCATGTACTAAATAGGCTTTTTGAAATTAGTTAAACTACATACATGTATATATATATCCATAGAGACCATATTTGATTGTGAATCATGACATTTTAAACAAAATAAAATTCCATCTGGGAAGATAACAATTGTGATAATATTAACTAAAACTAATTTGAGAAACAGTTCTTTTTCTCAGATTCTACATAGAAAGAGAAATGTAACTGAATCTCCTTAAAGTATTTCTGATTGCCTCCAGCATTCCTGCGTTATGTGCATCTTCTGCGGGTGATAGGGTTCACGAAACCAGAGGAATTCCAAACTGCGAACGTGAGTTTGACAGTTGCGCGATTCTGGATGATGGAATAATTAGCTGTCGATGTTTTAGTATGGCTTGTTCCAAACAGAAATTTCGATTTTGTTTGTTGACAGGCTCTTGTTTACATTACATTTGACGTAGACATTGTGATTTTCGGCGACAAGTTGAATAATTATGTGTCACGACTTGATACATATATATATATATATATATATATATATATATATATATATATATATATATATATATATATATTATTTTGTATCAAATTTTATCAGTAAATCCTTGGTCTAAATTCTTTTCGAGATTTATGATTTGGAAGATTCAGTCTAATTTATCTAATGAAGCGTTATGTTGTCAAAATTGGGTGATGAATGTTGTTAAACTCTGTTTTCGGTTAGTGCTAATCAATAGATGTCCGCGATATACGATTAAAATATTCGGAAGTAGGTCACATGAAAGGTTCTGGTTAATCTCGAAACAGGAATCCAATTGGCACATGTTTAAGTCTTTTCGGACATCTAAAGGTTCAAAGGAAAAGTAATTCGGTAACTTTTTCACGGAACGTTTCTCGACCACACGTAAAATATATTCTAATCGATTCTTTTGACACCGGATCCTCCTGAACTGAACCAAATAGATAAACTACGAGCTCCCCCAGACGACCCTAACCAATCAGCAATTGGCATGTTAAGATACGTGCATTGACAGTTCGATCACACAGCCACACACATTCGCACTTTTACTACCTTCTAATTAATTTCCTTAAGTGTCTTTATACCGTGTGGTGTTTCAAAAAATGCACATTAAACATTGGCACACTGATTCAGCTTCTCTCAAATTTTTGCTCACGTATAAGCGTACAGATTAAAGTATCAATCGACAGATATTACATCAAATATATCTGGTTACGATATTACATTTAAACGAATTGAAATTTTATCAAAATAAATCGGTTGGTTGTCGAGTTAATTAAGTTTGACAGTAATGTACAGTAAAGGAACGTTTTTATACAATTAATCAGTGCAATCATAGTTTCGAATAAGTAAATGCCTATGTTAGGTCGCTAATAGCGTATTTCATCGGCTAAATGCATAGGTAGGTACTGAAATTTGTAACTTCTTTAAAATGGTAAAGTTCCAGTTGTGCCTATGTTATGTCGCTAATAACGTATTTCATAGGCTAAATGCATAGGTAGGTACTGAACTTTGTAACTTCTTTAAAATGGTAAATTTCCTGTTGATATGAATATATATGTTTCTAGACGAAAATCTAAATACATATTGTGCAATTTTTTATGAACTTTAATGACTGACTGAGAATTTCCCTAACATGTTAACTGATTATTTGGATAATTTTTGTTTCTTGACCGTGAAGTTGATTCAGCAAAACTGGGTTGGCCTGGTTCCTGTTCCACGGCCTTCTGCGACAGACATCTCATTTACATGTTGATGGATTACAAGGGAGACATGAAACGGTTCTGTCCTGTTTATAAATATTTATAAGTTTTAACTGGCAGAGTGACGTGACATAATTTATTAAATATCGATACTAGATAATGTGTTACTGCAGGAATTCGTGCATGATTATTTTAGAAATAAAATGTGCCAATAATTTATAATTCTCAACAATAAACAATACTTTTATATTTATCAATAAATAATAATTGATTAAAATATTTTCTTAAAACTAAATGGCAACCAGTCTAGTCAAGTGACGAACCATGTTCGTATAAATCATAATTAATTACCTTTTTGCAAAGATGTATCCCTCTTAGCCTCGCTATGTTATTACATGAAGCAGTATTCTTAAAATAAGTATTGTAAATAGATTTAAAATGAATTCAGTTGACGTAAAGTATTGAACATTAAAATGCTGTTTTGAATCGCAATTTTACTGGCATTTGTCCGTCAATTATAATCTCTAAAATATTTATATAAAAAAAAATTGGTATTAAAAAGTTTAAGCATCAAATGTCCCTGGTGATGACTGTTTACCAATGTTAATCAAATGACACTACACCTTTTGCTTTGGACCTTTTAGATAAGCAAACGTAATTTAATTTTATTATGAGTAAAGCAATCATATTCCTAGTTTTCAAATAGAGGATTTAAAAAAATGAGTAGAATAAACAAGCATACGTACACGCACCTATACCTTTAGATGGCCTTATGAGAAATAAGTTGTTATAGGCATACGAGTCGTATGTATGATACGACCGAAGGCTTTTGTTTTTCTGTGCTTCTTAGAGCTTAAAACATGCAAAAATTCTTAAACTTTCTTTTATATTAAATATTTAAGAAAAGCAAATAAAGTAATAAGGGGATAAAATCTAGGTCGACCCGTGTTACTCTCATAAATCACCGGTTCAAAACTATTTTTATCTTTCTATTTTGCTATTGTTTGAAAGTTTATGTAATAAGGAAACTATAAAATTAGTAAAAACACCGCAGCGCTTAACCATAGCGAGGTAACGCAGAGTTAATGAGTAAAACCAGGGTTAAATAAAGGCTGGCGGTCTAGACACTGGAATTGTATATTAAGGAAAGTATAACAAGGAAGGGGGAAATGCAAATCTGTTGAATTAATAAATGAGCAAGTAGCAAGCAAGCAAGCAAGCAAGCAAGCAAGTAACCCGGTCGGCGCGCCGAGTGAATTTAGCGACGGGAAGCGTCCCACTGACCCGCTTCATTTTTTATTATGTCTCCCGCTTTTGCATATTTTTATTGTAGACTGGTGAAGTTTCTTTTATATCACTAGATTCAACGTTAATAAATATTCATCAGCAGTAAAAAAAGTACAGCCGGATGTTGGTGGCATTCTGATAAAATGACTACAGCCTGAAATATCCCTAGCCAACTTGTATTATTTAATTTAATGGAAGCCATTTGATCGTTTATAAAATACGCTTCTGAAGCAAGCACATTGTTAATGACGGACATAAAAGAGGTCGAATTCATTGTTCACTTTCTTCGAATATAGAATTAGACTATATTATGTTGGGAAAATGACAGAATTAAATAATTGCCTAATTAATTCGGAAGTTACCTGATTGTTTCACGACAACATAATTTGCTGTTTGACAAAGTTCAGTATTATCTTTGATGTATTCGGCAAAGATTTTCCGGAAAATATATATTATTAGCTTGCCGTACAGATACAAAAGAATATTTGGTCGTGTGATTGTAATATTATCAGAATCAAAAGAAAATTGCACTGATTTCTTTTTTTATTTTCACGTGCGCCTGATTATGATATCAACTTTTTGGTATATTTTTCTCTGCAGAAAATTAATTTGGTATGGAAATACCCAGTTTGTTTCCGTCGTATTTCAAATTCAATATACTTCCTTTTTTGACAATTATTTGAATAAATCAAACATCAAATCAACATATGTAAAATGTTATAATTTATTTTGTGCTAGTATATTTTCCACCAAAATTAATTACAAATTCGTCGTATGACGAAGTGAAAACACCAATGATGCATGTTTTTATAAATTTAGAGTTGCAAATGCGTAAATAAATGTTCGCTAATGTAACCAAAAGAAGCAAATGCAAATGTAAGTAAAATAAAAATTAATTAAACATAATTTATTCATTAGGTAATCTATTTAGACACAGTAACCAGCATGTACGAGTATGTATGCCTGAGTGGAAGTGAAATAAATGCGATAGCAACAGCATTGCACATTGACGTTTCTCCTTTTTACAGTGTCAGCCATTTTGTTTTCTCATTTTTCATTTGGGACACTTTTGCATACGGAGCACAGTGGCGCTGACTAATTCACTCAGTCACGTGACGAGAAAACACAAAACAACAGAATGATGGCACTCACTGTATCTTTTTGCGCGTGAAGCCGAAGCCGAAGCCACAGCCACAGCCACAGCCACAGCCAGACACATCTTATTTCACGACGCATAAACGCATAGACGCAATCGTCTTCATTCTTCCTACCAATGCATTTTGCAATTTGCATTGATGATATCCATTGATTTCATATTGACTGCATATTTATTAGCCAAATTATAGGTACTCCTTTGAGCACAGACATATAAAATGTATAAGAGCACAGTTTTGAAAATTAGAAGCATAATTCGGAGATGTTCCATTCAGAATCACACGTGCTTTGACATATTTATATATTTTTTCGCTGATTCTTTCCAAAAGGTGAACGCTTTGGGCATAGGTGCGTTGTACGTACCGAATTTTGTCTTTACGTTCAATCTGCCAATGAGTTTGTGTTTTATTTTTGAAAATAAAGCTGAACATCGAGCTGACGCGACGTACAGTCGAGAGGCGTCTCATTAAACAAAACGGAATCGATTTGTGGTTAAAGCTAGAGCGATGCTTTGAGGTGAAAACTCGAGTAGATACGCAGATACACAGAAAAGCTCTCTGTGCAGAGACAAGGCTTTGTTGTTTCGTATTATCTTCAGTTATTCAGTATTCTTTGTCGAGATTTATTGTGTGTTGAGATGTTCGACGCCACCGCTAACCACCGCTAACCACCTCCAACCCGAACACTACAAACTCATTCTCTTTTAATTTCCACGGACGCCTCTTTGAGTTTGCACAAATTACATTTTGTCTTCATACAACATTTATAACAAAACGTTATATTCTGCGTCATTCAGCATTATCTGTCATGGTATCACAAGTTATTGGAAAATATACTGAAATAGGTACAGGTTAAATATTTCAATTTGTATGTTCAGAAGACATACAGACGTCATTTAGAAAATAAGTAAAAAAATTTAAACCTGTTATTTCCATTAAAATGCCTAGTTTGATTTTGATTTGTCATCAGAATGTTTACATTCCTACATTATAAGGAAGTAAAAATACGATTGTTCAACAGACATTTATCAAGATTTTTTGGTCTATATATGCTACAGTCAGACGACCAAATGCGAATTGGGTAATAAGGAATACCACCGTTTCTAGCAATAGTTGAATTTCTCCAGATGCCCTTTAAAATAAAACGAAGATATATATATTTGTTTTCTTATTTGCATATTCCTAATTTTGTAACGAAATAGCAATGAGAGAAAAAAGTATGTCATTCTAGAGAGTGACGTCCCAGTGCTTCTTCGTTGGTTTTTCATCCAGTGTTTTTGTACTATAACGCAATTTAGTTTCGCGGCATGACATAAAAGCAAGAAGAAAGGTATGTCGAGAAAACCTGCGACGACATCTTTGTACCAGACGGCACTACATCGAAAGTCTATTGCTGTCTTCACAGCGAAACTGGAATGAATAAATGAACAACCGAGGCTCCCAAAGTGAGTGGAAATTCTGAATAATTGATCAAAGTGGAGCGCTCTGGCGAGGACTCGTATGAATTATTTACCGTAAACCCTTTACGTATTTGTTTATCCTGGGGAAATGTAACGTGTTCTGCCAGAATTATCTTTTTATAAATACACGTGTGCGTCTGTGTGCTTGAACGTTTGCTGACATGGCTGGATGTGATAGTGTTGGTACCATGTACCATGCATATGACATAAATCGGCCAAATTTTAGATCTCAACATTCGAATGGAACGGTCACATTTAGAAAACCACAAGGGTTTAACCAAACTGGTTACTCATTGGATAACATGGATGAAATGTAAATTAAATAATTACCGTTAACTGACAATGATTGGTTTTGATATAAATTTTTAAGGTACTGAAATTTAAAAATATAACCAAATCAATAAATATTATTAATATATTTATTTGGTATATATTTATATATATTACAAGAACACTTGATATATAATTAATAATGAAACTGTTTCATACCCTTTAAATATCTTCAAATTCAAACATATATTAGTGCTAACTACTGATTGATTTGCTGCCTTTACTGCGGGTTCCGGTACCAAGCATTCGGCTTATGATGAACTGGAAGTTCCTCTACATTGTCCGATTCAGGTTTCAGGTTACACGCATCAATATATATATATATATAATGTAAAATGGGGAAAAATGTAACCAACAAAAATCAAATAATATAATTGATATTTAATTTTTACAACAAAATATCCCAGTTGTAAACAATAAATTGGCATTTATTGTGCCTGCATATAAGGAAATACAGGGCGCGAAGTTGTTCATTTGTCATTCAAATAGGAATTTGCGTTGTCAGCTGCAAAGTCATTGTTGTAAAGATCTATTTAAAACCACACTGGCCGGTAAAAAAGACGATTTGTCTTACGTTTTCGCAGCAGTCTTAAATGCTTACAAACAGCAAGAAGTGTGCAAGCGCAAGCAACTGCAGGGCGACAGGCCAAATTAAATACAACGAGAGAAACGCGGTTGTCACTTTGCACTTCATTTGTTTAGTCCACTAGTCTGACTTTTCTAGCATGTACTTTCACTGAGAAGTCACATGAATAATTTACTTTATATTTATCATTCATTGTTGTTTTCTTATATTCAGAATGCCAGAATGGGTTGTGATATGGAATAGCTGTTTCTGCAGATAATGCAGTTAATATAAGTTGAATAAAAAACTAGAAATTGTAAATGATATGAATTTGAGTAAAATTGAGTACAAGAAAATAAATGAAACAACGTAAAGTAATATATATATATATATATATATATATATATATATATATATATATATATATATATATATATATATATATATATAAATATATATATATATATATATATATATATATATATATATATATAAATATATATATATATATATATATATATATATATATATATATATATATATATATATATATATATATATATATAGGTATATATATATATATTGATGTTTGCATTTAAAATTCAATGCTTAGAAATAGAAAACTTCAACGTATAATTAAAATTATGGCTTAGGTCATTTTAAAGAATGAGTACGTTTAGCTTTTAAATTATATTAAATATCATAGTTGTACGCTTGGATTATTTGCAAAACAGAACAAAACAAGAAATAAATAAAATTAATGGCTGCGCTAGTTCATATCGTAGCTCATATATTCAACTGGTTTAGTTGTACACTTGTGGCATAAATATATATGGTCTCCAAGTGGCAAGCATCCAAAAACTGCGATAAACCAACGCGATACACATACGTATACGGAGTATTTTGTTTACAATGCAGATAGAATGTGCCAAAAACTGCTCACTGTAATATCTTCTACTCGCTGCACAACCCTGTCAAGTCAACCTTAAGAAATGGCTTTATGTCCGACACATCTAAAAAATTAGACTACCACACAACATTTACCTCGTCTTATCTATGATCAAATCAATTTAACCCTGTGTTGCACAAATGATTAACTGTATATATTCACTTTTATTCATCCACCCACAGAGTGAATGTATCGTGAAAATATCTTTTCTGAAAAGTGGGCCGTACTTTAGATAAGGTTGTACATTGTAAAGTTATTATTGGTGTGGTTGCATTATTTATGTCTATATTATAACTAGTAAAGTGAAATTGCTTTTATAGAACATAAGCACTGATATTTTGCATTATATTTTATATTATCATATTAAATGAACATAGCACTCTCGTTACATTTGTATCAAATTTTGATATTCGTTCATACTGCAATTAACATGAATTTATTTAGTAAATATGTATCCTCGGATACAACCAATAAATATACAAATTCCAAAAGCGATTTTATAGCAAATGGCACAATTTTTAGCTCGTACTACAAGACAGCTGTAGTATTTGGTCGTGTGTCTGTAACATGCTCGGATCAAAATATTTCCTTAACAAAAAGTTCTTGTCTCGTCGCCATGAATCAATATACATATATATATATATATATATATATATATATATATATATATATATATATATATATATATATATATATGCCTAACCTAAAACGTGTAGTTTACTTCATATGAATTTCAAAAGATTATGTAGTTGAGACCAATAATTAACTGATTTATGTTTTGGTTAAAACTTAGGGAATTTTGAAAAAATAACAATGGAAAAATGAGATATACTCGTACGTCGAGTATACAAGCAGCATTTGTGAAAAGCAATCAGATATGACAGGGTTTTATTTACATACGGTATAAGGGTCTCGTCGACAGTAGCGCCCGTCAACTAGGTGGGCAAAAGGTTGCCAGGGGTTGAACCGACTACAGTTACTGTATTATGCAATAGACATTTTATTTTTTCTGTATGTGTGTCACAGAAATGAGATTGTACGAGCAAATTTTCCACAAGCGCTGTAATATAAACGAACGTATGTGATTATCTTTTATTTTTGTCCTCTTTTGAGGGAAGGGTCGTGTATTTGTCATAAATGCGGGTCTTCCCCTGGTGTCGCTCTTGTTTTTATGAGCGGTCCAGGTCAACATGCGACTGATGATGAAATTGATTATTTAACCGTTTCGTAATTGCTAGGCCAAAAGAATAACAAATAAACAGATTCACGGTTTCGCAAATGTAAACAACATACAAATTTAACATGTTTTCTTTTGTTGATTTTACACTCTCAAATGAATTCAAAATACGCTAGTGAATCCGTATCGCATGTACGATAAATAATTAATGTGTGGGATATTCAAAAGTATCCCTTGTCAAGTAGTTGGAAAAATTTCATCACGGTTCACTCATTAATAATAAATTCAAATCAACAACTACGAATACATTAACAAAATTCGAAGAATAACGCGTGCCTTTGTGAAAATATCAAAAATTGCAATTGCAAACCGCTGCCTTCTGCTTTTAGAAAATAAGAGTTAAAGATGTTTGGTTATACGAATGGATAAGCAACATACATTATCGGCATCAAAAAGTCATAAAACGAGTTACTGTGTAAATATTTTTAAATACCGAGATTGTTACAAACACATTAACGAACACAAGACGAGCTAAAAACGATTACAGATGGCATAAAATATATGCTATTCGTACAATAAGCGAATCGAGTTATAATTGAATGATGTTGGTACATACAAAACAAATAACATAATAATAATAATTGTGTATAATTTCAGCACAAAATGAAAATTCCTTGACTCTAAGGTCCTCATCAGCCCGTACAATTCACATTTTCTGTAACTTTAGTTTAGCCATGCGTTCAACCTAACTAGCATCGTACAAGTTTGCACATGCGTAAAAATTAAGCATCACAAGCAGTCTATGTTCTTAGCCATCATCTATGTTAACGAGGGAAAGTCATTTAATAACAACATCAAACGCGGTTTCCATGTCGCTGCTCGTTTTCGGGTTGTATTGCATAACGGACTTATTTGCTGGAAAGTGGCAATTTGAGATGCGCCCCTTGGGACACTACTTTACCCAATTTTTGGTGCCAGCTGCTAAGGACTTTCGGTTTATGATGAATTGCACGTAGAATAGGGTTTCAAATAATTCAACAACACAAATGAGAAACGGAATCGCAGTTTACGCTATAGAGTCAAAGAGTCTAATCGAAATTAACTTTGTTCATGTAATTACGACCTTCCCGATTTTTACGTCGTCCAGCCACAAAATTACAAGGGTCTCACAAATTTCGTGGTTTGCTTGTTAGAATGCAGAGGAATTAGTAATGAAGGCTATTCCCATTGCTTAAGCAATGTATCAAGCCATATTTTTAAATGTCATCTTTGTGTAATGTATGCCTCAGAAAATTATGAATTTTTTTGATACAAGTTAATAAATTAAAATTAAAACTAAAATACTACATACGTATGAACCAGATCATAATCTATATTGATATAATAAATGACTATAGTATATATTTATTCCAACAAATATAAAAAATCAATTTGAAAACCCAGTAAGCAAACTGTAGTTAGGTTATGACGAAGCCAAGGCAACAGAAGAGAAAAGAAGTGAGATGAAATACACGTGTGCGTCTGTTCCAAAATATCGAACTTTACCATAGCCTCTGGCAATAGTAAATAAAATAAATACATAAAACAACATTTATATGTTTGCTACTGCCAGCATATTAAACGAAACTGGCAACTTGCAGTATATGTTTAGTGTTAACGGAAACAAGCAATATTGATGCACAGTAGCACTGATGCGTGCTTGTATAAAGAGCTGCAGCCATGTTGATGATATATATATATATATATATATATATATATATATATATATATATATATATATATATATATATATATATATATATATATTAATATGCTATACATCGGATTTGTTAACAAAATTAAAAGATTATTTTTAACTTGTTTCGTTGGAAAATCATGATAGTTGCAAGAATTTTTCAAAAATTTATTTTTTTACAATCTTTTTTCATTCAACTCTAATCTTATACATTTCACCCGTTTCTTCTTCCTGTATTAATCCTTTCATACACTCACCATCCGTTTATGCATTTCTCTTTAATTTTTTTCATAGAAACAATGCAAGCTAAATAATTGTATAACATTATTTGCATCAAAAAATGGCCTGTAAACTTCAAAATTGCGATTTTGTCAATTAAGTATACTGGCGTGATACCAAATATTTGCCAGCAAGGAAACGTGAAATAAATGTCTTATCTAGATAGATTTCCGTGACGATTCAATTCTGCTTTTCGTACAAACGATATAGCAACGTCAAATCTAGTTTAATCTAGTTGCGAGCCTATACAACCACAAAACATCCTTGTTTAATTATACATCTATCGATGAGCGGTTTAGCAGACTGGATGGAAATCATCAAAGGGCCGGCAGCGCAAAATCAGCGCGATATTAGATTTCTCAGTAGCCGTCATGTCACGTCAGCAGCGGGCGACATATCGTTCCGGTACGATGACAGCTACAGAACCGGAACATGAACCGGAACAACGCGCATGCGTCATTGGCCGGTTGCGGTAACTTGATGAGAACATACGCCGCTGGGTTGTAACTTGTGTGGATGCAAATTTGTGATTATTAGCGGCATGAATGCAATTTGCAGAGAATACTGCGTTACTATAGGAACAGGGGTCAATAGCAATAAGCGTTATCAATGGGTTCATGGGAGTTTAGCATATATGCGAGCAGCCAACGTTATTGAGACAGGTGATATTATTAATTGGTGCACGTGACCTATCTCTTCGCACAATGGCTATTGCTAAAAATAACGACGTGATGCACAATGCTCATATACGATCCGTTTAACTCTATGCATCGCAAAAGCAATCACATGCAAACTGTACCTACACGAACACCGAACATCACTACTAGCACTATGTGTGCTTGTATATTGGGATTCAACCCTGATAATTATGAGATTGCGACACATTAATTATAATCATGATGACAATGGACAACAATAGACAACATATTGGATTTAATTTGCGGTTAATTTAGAAGCAAACATTCCCAACCGTAGATACGGATTCATTTATATACATATGTCTTTAGATGTTGTGGTATACTAAAGTTTATTTAAAGTCAGAAGACCGACATAAAACAATAAACCACCTCCTTCAATGATTTCACAACGAGACGTTCATCCGCACTAGTCACACTAGTCGTAAAGTGTTAGGTTTTCCGTTTACAAATTAAATCCATAAGTAGAAATTAGGAAAGAGGAGAGGAGACTGCCATCTACAATAAACGCAGCAACAAATTATCATGAGTTTAGCACGCTTATTAGTATCTAATTACGCATCTCCCGTATACACCTAATACAATATATGTATGTTAAACTTGTGTTCATTAATAATTACAACAAAGTCAGTGGCTACAAATGGTTACAAATGTAGGTACAATTGAGTAGGTACAATATAGAAAATTATATTTGTTTTTGTAAAATGAATCATGAAATTCGCTAATGACAACTAAAATAAATGTAGTATTTGAATAAAAATAGAAAATGATTTTTAGTTCTGTTCATATTTCGGTGAGCTTGCAACATACAAAATGGAAGGATACTGGACTAAAATTACACTAAAAGCAGACGTCCGACGCACGCGTAGTCAACCCTGGTGTACCATATCAGAATAAATGTGAAATGTATATGTGTATGCGTGCTTGGTTATTATTCGCAATAACATTATCGTACGAGGGAACATTTTCAAACATAGTTGGAGATGCACTGTACACTGTGAACTGAAGTACACGTTCACTACGGCCGAATCTAAATATTACATGAGCGCATTCGCAATATGGCCGCTGAAATGTTGTAATTTCTGTTGGTAATGCTATTATGAATTTTAGTTATTCCTTCGGCTGTAGTTTACATGATTTCAATCTGAATCTACAACTGTCGTACACATATACGAGTGTACACATAGTACTCACAGACTTCATTCGCCTTTTTCGATAATCACCACATAACGAGAGTTATAAAAGACTCTTTGGTTCCTTTGCCAGGGATGTACTATACATACATATTTATTAAATTAATGTTGTTGAATGTAAAATTGTGTTAAGTGAGAAGCATCATGATAAATAAGAAAAACAATAGGGTGTACTTTAAAAACAAAATAATGCATTATTATTAATACAGATAGTAAATGGACTTTATGTGTGCAACCTCATTGAAGATATGATCACGTTTATTGTGTAAAGACAGAAGGATTACAGTTTGTAGTAATATAAATGTTTCAAAATGAGATGGCTGCTAGCTTATTTATTAGAGATAGCTTGACGTTTTGTATGTATTTTTACAAGATGGTTATCTTATGTTCCCAGGCAACTTGATAACTTTTGAATAATTTATGAGATGATTACTGCATGAATATGCGGCAGAAGAAAAAATGACCTCTTATTCAATATTTGTCGCTGAACTATTATTATTATTATTATTATTTGTGGTACATTTTTTTATTATAGTGGCACATGTTGATATACTTCTTCAGCCTCATTAAAATATTTTTTTAAGAAAATAACAAGCTTGAAGTCAAACACATTATGCGTAAGTTTGGTAGAAAAGTTAATCTCGTAGTAATTACTTAAATTTGCATGCTATACACTTCTAGTTAAAAGTTTCAAACAACAATTTAGTATATGATTGCGATACAACTTTCTGCATCTGATATCTGTATCTCTAATGTAACTTTAACAAAATATTTAACTAGATGCATCATTACTTCACTTTTTATTGCGATTCATATGTATTTGCATATACTTGGAACATTATTATAAAATTAAATTATAATATGCTTCTCTTTAAGAATAAACGCTGTCAAAGTAGATAAAAATATTTTCATTTTTTTAAATTACCAAATGAGAACATTCTATTACCTCGTACAAATTTTTTGGATGGTTGCCTGGTTCCAAAAATGTATGTATTTAATTCATATAATCGGATGTATGTATATCATTCGCTTGCTCACTTGTTAGTTGCCCCAAAAATTCTGCTGTGAAAGTACCGGAGCGATTTGATTCAGGAGTTATAACTATATAAATTATAAATATAAATAAACTACATGAATTATCCGAGAAGGAAGATGAGATATAATGTTCGCGACTCAACAAGTAGGTATATCGTATATATATATATATATATATATATATATATATATATATATATATATATATATATATATATATATATATATATATCTGTTTTGGTGCTAAAAGAATTTCAGTGAGTATTGGATAAGACGCGGGCAGTTCTTCATTTTCGCAAGTGCGAGAAATGCAATTTTGTTCACGTTGCAGGCCCTATTAGTAGTACAGCTTGTCAGAAGTGTGTTGTCGAGCCAATTCATGTTTACAATTAACCGCGCCCGCCGCTGATGCCACCATGTCGATGCACACCATGTCGCCGCTACCGCCTCTGACGTTCTAACAAAGTACACAAAACCCCATTATTAAACAACTTGAGGCACCTCTTTAGTCCCCCCCCCCCCCCCGCACTTCAGCGACAGAGGGCGCGAAACGCATCGACCAGCGCCATCATGATGATCCTTACAAAATGCCGACACTTTAATTTATTTTTCCTTTATTTGGACTACTTTATTAGAGTGCCTACTGTGAACTTAAAAGCTTGTTATGGCTCATCTGTATTCTCTGTTTTAGTTTCCGTATTATTGTACTTTTTTTTTTTTACAGTTTAATTAACTCAAATATACCTACATTACTTATATTCTATTTCTCCTTGCCATATAAAAATATGTTGGATGGCATTTTATATCCAATTATTTAAAATAATCTCATTGTGTTCGTCATTTATACGTCTAATTTTCTTTGTAGCCCTGTTCATCTCTCTATCTCCTTTCTTTTGTATTCGGAACTTTTCTTTTCTTTACCATGCAAGTTTTCTGCAATTCTTTCTTTTTGTTTTGAGATCTCTTCTTACCCATCCTAAAATTCATCATATTGAATAGAAGCCGATTCATAATAATATAATTTTCGAGATTTAACATACGTAATTTCTCGAGAATTGAATGTGCTTTAGCTTCTTCGGTACTTCGTACGGCGAGCTAAACATGCATAAGGAGTGCCTATTTTTCATGCTTCTAAAAGCGAATCTCCCCTTAAAACAAATTAATAATTAATTAAAAGAATGACGAGTGAAGGCCACTCCAGTTTATGTATAAAGTATATTTAGATTTAACCTGAAGAACTACTAAAAGTAATTTTGTCCTTATATGGTAAAATCACTAATTATTTAACTACAGAAAAATAATTCAACTTTTATATTTACTTAATTGCTTGTAAATTTCTTAGATTCGAAACGTAAATCTAATGAGCAAAAAGAAAATTATGAATGCTGTTTTAATAAAACATGGTAACTGATTACCCCAGTGTAGTAAACATAAAATGATATGCTCGTACATTGACATATATATCGTATAGACGCTCGTTTAGATCTTTCAATTTCTTAACTGTAACGTGAAAATTAGAGTGATGCTTTTACCGTGTATATACCTACAAATCACTTTATGCGAATATAAACTTAGTTGCAAATGTATGGTTGCCTACGCAGAGTGTATGAGATATAAATTATACTCTCAACGCAAAATGTATTTACCATAGAATTTCAACCACAAATTGAGTAGCGGTAAACGACGGTGGAATTTTCTCTTAAGTACTTAAAGACTACAAGGGACTAATATAAAACGTCATGATTTCAAACATGATAATTGTTGAGGCGTTGAACATAAATATGTGCATTGCCATGTATTTATTGTACAGTTATTAATTTTTTGAACATATTTATGTCCTTTGTAATTTTTTTAAATTCCGAAGCTTTTGAAAGATTCATATACATATGAGGTCCGTTTGGTTGATCAGATTGTGCAGCTTATTTTGAATAACTTGCACAGTAAACATTCGTTTATTCACTGTTGTCAGCGTATGCGTAAAGCAAGTGCTCGATAAATGACGTGCAGTGTGTAACCTGTTATGCACAAGATTTTATGCGCGAAATTCGTATTATTAACCCGCAAAACCAGCAAAACTTATTGTGTCAGATAATTGTATATTGAGAAGATTCGTTTGTGTTTCATGCAATAAAATATCTAAGTTGTTCAGTAACAAATAATCATATGGAATAGATGATACAGCATCACATGACAACACACACACATTATATACATTATTTTATTTTTTAATAGCTATAATTTTTAAGCAAATCTTTCACTTCAACACTTGGACATAAAATATGAATACGTTTTAAATGACATTTTTATTGACAAATGACACAATCTCCACAGACCGTTAGTTTTTTTACAAAACTGCACAGTTTGCACAATGCCCATGTGACATTACACATGCTCACCACAATACTTGCACAGAATAACCGAACGCATGGCGGGAAATACAAACATTATATAATATAAATGATTTGTTTTATTTTTTGAGCTGTATTATTTGGATTTTTTTATAATATAACAAAACTATATAATAGTTTTATTCTTACTACTTACTATTTTTGTGGCAGACATAAATAGAAACGAAAATATGCAAAGAAATCAATCCATGTGAAAACTAAGCAAATGCAGTATTGCTTGTTTTTCCATTGTATTCTCAACATTTAGAATTTCGTTTCATCTTTTGCGTCTCGCGCACTCGAATGTTGTAAGCATCCTAATTTACCGGTTGACGTAGCATGATTTTATCTATGCAAAGAAATGCGTTCGTTTCGTATTAATGCGAGCAATTCACTTGGAATCACTTTTGAAACTTTTTCTTTTTTTTTTTTTCATTTCGTTTCATAGAAATTTTATTGAGAAGTTTTAAGTGTTCTCTCTGCGTAAGCTTTCGCGTTTTGTTTTATTACGATTGGAAAATGAATGCCGTGCCAGAAAATAGCAATCAAAGAGCAGGCAAAAATTAAGTACTTTTTAAATCACTGAAAGCAAACATTGTTTTATCGATTTAAATAAAGTTATTACAAATATTCATTGAATTAGAATATCTATATATAATTCTAGAACAAGCACTATACATTCACTATAGCGAGACTATTCGCAATCAAACATGATTGAAGTTGCTGGATATAAAGATACTACAAGACAAAAAATTTTGTAAGATTAACAGCTATTGTAGTAAGAATAGAGATTTAAAGAAAATTGTTGTAAAATTTTATGAAAAATTCTTATACAGATACAAATCTGTAAATTTTGACTACGTATAAATATATATGTATATATAATTGATGGTATCCTTAATTTCCATCAGCCGAATAAGGTTTAAACGAATGTAAAAATAGATATTGTCTAAATGTCTTAGATAATTAACGTATATTTTACATTAAATAATAAAATAATTTCCTATTATGTTCATCTCGCATCAAAATTGTTAGTCCAGTGAGCCCCCGGACCCCGTAAAACATCCCCTCCCCCCTCTTGCACGTTCAACTGTTCGTTTCGCCGCTGTTCTTGCGCGCAATGTTTCTAATTAAGTGGAGAGTTGACGCCATTGCTAGCATAGGCGCCGGTTAATACTAATTAGTCGAGCATAATTCCCCCGGGCACAGTTAATGAAAATATACTTGAACCTGTTGTTAGTCTTATGCTACTAGCCCGCTTCTCTTTCTTTCGCACCACACGCCATAACATCTGCCCCATTCCCGTCGCTACGACGGACGCCACCGATGAGCCACCCAGATGATATGAAGATATCGCACGCGGAAAAATGAGCAAATAACAACCCCTTTAGTACAAACTGTTTTTGTTTTGCGCAATATTCTGCGCCTTAATTGGTTCAAAGGAACGCGAACAATTTATATTTAAATTATGTTTTCATATCATATTATCTTATTTTCATTAAATACAAAGACACACTTTAATAAATATACAAAATTCATTCCATAATCATTCTAAGTTATTACTTATTATCAAATTAACTATCTATTTCTCAATAAGAAGTTAATAAGTAAGTAAGTAAATGTGTGTATTTTACAAAATAACACTTATGACTTATAGCACAGCAAGCATATAATAAATGGAATAAAATATAATAATTATTATACTGAAAAGAAGTTTTACAGACACAAATCTTTTAAAATCTAAACGAAATTTGACAACGGATATGATCGGCTGAGATCAAGCAATTCGTGACTTAAAACTGTCAACGAATTGTTTATTGATAATTGGAATTAATAATTGTTAACTCTTAGAAATGTAGATGTTTCGTATTATCTCTAGTTTTGAAAAATAATACTGGGAAAAACAAAAGATTAATTTTAATCTGGAAATATTTTATATACTTAAACATAGTCTGGAAAATATTTAGTTTTTGTAATTGTCACTTATGTGAGTTAGTAGTGCGTACAGGGTAACTTGAGGTAGGTAGTTAGTATAATGGAATCACCAATAATCACATTAGCATCCGTTAGTATTATTATAACAATTAGTGAGAAGTCACGTTACAATTAGTGCCGGTACAATCGATAAGCCAGCGTGTGCATGATTAACTTAACGCGGAAAGTAATTGGGGTACCCGAGCGAATGTGGCACCGGAACGGTGAAGATGCTTGCTGCCTTAGACACGGGCCGCGGTTAACGCACAACCATGCGAATTCTGGCCCGGTGTTCTGGAGTCAATGTGTCGCAGCCGAGCACCAATCAACGACAAAACTAACTGATAAAAATCTAATTGTTATCTTCATTTAACCATTTCTCTATACAAACAATTCATATATTTGATTATTTAATAGTGCGTATAATTTCTGTACATGTTTCTTTAAGTTTTTATGTATTTGTAAGATATTAGATGTAACATGCAAAATATTACGTAAATCGTGTGGCAATTCTATATGTGTAGGGTATAAAAAGTACAAGTACATATATTGTTTTTGAACAAATCAATCCTTAATAAAATTACGCATTCTATGTTGAAATCTTTGGCCAAAATACATTTGAAATGTACACAAATATAAATAAAAGATTTTCCCAAAATCGATTTCAATTTTTGTGCAAAATGTCTAGGCATGGCAGCTGTTTCAGTATTATTAATTTACAGTTCACGTCCGGTCGAGGCAATTAAATAAATTGAAATCATTTACAGATTGCGCAGTTCACATTTAACGAGGTGCGAATAGCACGCAATTTTAATTGTTTTCGATTTAACGCACGACACGCACTCTTTTAACGTTTCCGCTGTTGGCACGGCGCGGTGCCACTGTCCCAACCCACTTTAATCTGTAATTTTCACTTTACTCTAGGGACGCCCATGGCATTATTAATTATGATACTTTTCAATTTTATTTAATGTGACTGGGATTGTAAGTGATGATTTGTTTTTCAGCGTTCACACCCAGCCACTCACACACAGATTTCAAAATTATTCACGATACCAATACCTACTTCCTTATATACATTCGTATGCATAGAAAATTACATCTCGAAAGTAGTCAAATTGGATTAACTTAGTCTAAACGAATATTTCCGTTAAAAACTCCAGTTCGAAAATTTGTATGATTACAATATACTTTTGTACGTCTACGAAAGTATTAGTGGATACCCAAAATTTTGACTAGATTATATTTAAATGCGTTTTTGTTACAAATTGTATACTTTTTGAGAAAATATCAAATATAGGGTTAAACATCGTTCATTTTGAACTATTTTCTTGTAAGTACAACCATCTAAAAGCTACAGAAAAAACAGAAACGAGAACGAAAAATCGAAATTCGCGTCCAAGACTAGAGTTCATAAAATAATCGAAAACAATTCGAGACAAAATGTACATTTTGCTAGATATATAAGACGAAAAGAGAAAATTCGAATGTATAGGGCAGGGCCTCTTCATAAGAATGTACAAGCATGTAAATGACTATATAAATAAATTAATATATATGTGTGTGTGTAAATACTTGCATTCATTATTTTTGCATACATAAGATGAAATAGAATAGAGAGAATGTTTAATTTTGAATAACAAATTTTCTTTGCTGTATTCAAATACGATGTACCAAAATTTGCACAAAATCAGAATTTGCAAATCGTTAATTATGCCTACAGCCTGAACCCCGAAATTTATGAATTGAACCTATGACCTATATTTAGAACAGCACGAATGTGAAATATGGTACTCACCATCATTGTGCAGAATCATGACGGAGGGCGCAGCAGCATAAAACCACAAAGTAACAAGCCAGTAAATCATGAGAGTACGTACATTAGCGGTGGCTGGCTGGCTGGCTGGCTGGCTGGCTGGCTGGCTGCTCGTATATATCGCACGGCTGTATATCGTTGTTTAATGTCCCACCACCAAACAGAACTAATATTATAATGAAACACACCTTGCCCACACATACATATGTGCACCGACTGACTGTCTGTCTTCCTTCGACCACATCCCACCTGCGATATCCTACATCCTACGCCGCCATTACACTAATACATGCGTAATTACATGTAACACATAAGCGCGCACTAACCGTTATGTCCCCGGTCATCTTCTACACCACAATCATATCAAAGTGCACATACCCTAATCACTACACGAACACTCTTGATTAAATTCGACGAACCGCACTAATTTCATCAACACCAACAAATCTAAGTCATTATTACAGGCATCTGTACCACGTCGACTAACTGAAATATTATTAACAAGGGCGGCCTTACTCCAAATTCTATAATATAGAAATGAAAAAATTAAAATTAAAATTTTGTAGTATAAATATTTATGATTTAAATCAAATTATTTTTGAGTTATGTCAGCATATCAACATTTATTGATGTATTTGTACTTTTCAATGAGCAGTAATATATTCGTAAATATTTAACACATTTATTGTGATGGGATTTCAACATAAATCCTTAAACTCTGTATTTCTGTTCTACAATATTTATTACTAGCACGCAGTGAATTTTCTTTTTATCGAGAATAATATAATTGCAATATAAAGTGTTTCATTTTGTGATAGATAGAAAGGTGAATATGAATATGTCTTACGCTTAAAGTAAACAGTTTTAACATACTGTTAATTTAATAGGTTTTTTTAATAATAATTTAATGAAATGCGAGAGAAGTCTATATTGATTTAATTTAAGACAAATATGAATAAAATTAATTATGTGATTTAAATTTTTATGGTTTATCATTTTACTCCACTTTCAATGTCATTTTACAAAAAGTTATAATTTGTAATGTTGCTCTTAGAATAATATTTCAATTGCATAAAACCTAGCAAATTACCTTATAGATTTACTCAAAACTCGCGAAATAAAGTATTAAAATCACGAAATATACAAGCATTCTTAATTAGTTTCGCGCCTAACCAAGTAGTATTCTCTGATCTGTCAAAATGTTTATGCTAGTTATAATACACATAACATTAGTAATACTACCAGAAATAGCAATTTAAATTTGTGAGAATCTAATATCGATTTAAATTTAAAATAACATTTTTATTCGCGATATAAAAACACACGGTCACTCACTAGACAACAGCAATACAATACAAACCTTGCAAACAATTAGAAAGTTTACGTAACGAACTTGTTCGGGTTGGTTTTATATTTGTATATAGTTGGACTTATAAAAACAAGTTTTGAATGCAAATTCTTGCTTGAATTTGTATGTTAATATTAATGATGATATTAAAACTTTTTTCTTTTACTCTGTACTTGTTCTTAGTGGTACTGGTAGTATTATTTTGTATGTACACAGTAGTGATTTAACAAATGTGATGACAATTCTGTAAAACATTGTGAAGTGTTATAGTAGTTATATGAAGACACAATTAACTATGTTACGGTTTCAATGTGAGTAAATTTTTCTATTTTCTTATACTGCGACGAATTTGGCCCTATTTCATAGATATTTTGATAAAGATTTGATTTTTATAGGTGTAATTATGATCACTTTGCAAATTAAATTTAGTTTTGGTTAATAGACGAGTCGCTAAGCATTGTCTGAATGTGAGGTTTCATTGAAATGTATACAAGCATTGGTGCGAGTACCAATGTTTGCAGCTTTTAAGAATATTCAAATATAAATAATATTGTTTACTTATGTTATGTTACTGGTAATAACTTATATAAATATCATACAATAACCATTGCCACCGTCTTTATAAGGAAAATATATTTATAAGCTCGTTGTACAGTAAGTACAAAAGAGCTATAGTGTTCGCTCAAGTATTTGTATCGCTCTCGGAATCAACAAACCAACACAGAAATTCGATTCACGCCATCCGATTCCGAAAATGTGTACGTATGTAATTATTTCACTCGATCGCTCACTCGTAATCTAATTATGAGGATGCATTATATGAAAGCTCAATTTGCTCCCATACTTGAATATATAAAGACATCTCCAAAAAGTTTTTGATATATGTATAGGTATTTAAATATTCTTCAGATTGTACGTAAAGGTCGTGCAAAATAATTATAAATAATAATTTAATTATTTTAAATATTTCACATCACAACTATTTCATTGTTCAGTCTTGAACTGTTTGGATTATCATTTAAAAAATCAGTATTGTTGAATAAGTTGTTGTTTTAAAATATCGGTGGTAAAACAAATGTTCTCTTCATAACTAAACAAGCATAGGTGTGTGGATCAATGCCTCCACCAAAGCTACAGACACACGAACGAACACTGTACTTCATATATGAGCTAAAATTAATATATTTCAACAAGATTTATTGTCAGCTCGCCGTCAAACCTGTTTCTATATAAAATTCAATTGAATAATATTTTGCAAAAATTTTGAATGTTTAAAATAAGTGCACCATTATAGTTGATGCATAATAATTGCTGATTGAAAATCAGAAACAAAATTTAGAGACCTTATCCTGGAAGTGTTCGGCACCTATGTGCATAGATAAGAATCCCCTGTTCCGACGTCTATGCAAATCTATAACACATCGATAGCTCGTTGTTGCATCCGATTCCATGGTATATCCACCCACATCCTGAATGCATTTCATAAATTACATCCTGATAATGGCGGACATGCATGGAATGGGTGTGCCAAATACCTACCTTCGCTTCGGCGGAGCTTCCGTATACGATCACTGCACACAGCGTTATTTTTTGCCTTTTTATTTAATACAGCAATTTTTCTAAAAGCATCCTGAACGGATATGGAAAAATATGTTGTGCCCTTTTTTCATAAAGCTATTCAACCAAACTTTGCACGATGAAAGTCGTTATTAGTTATTTGATACCTGTATTTTTCTATTCAAATTCTCCTCGGGCAACCAATCCTACATTGTGGTATTGCTGGTTTGCCTCTGTATCAGGCTTTAGATTACCTTGTTTTCATACAAACTGAAAAGTATTCATATTATGTATAATGTATTATATTTATTTTAAAAACAAAACAATTATTTACATTGAATATGGCTTTCAAATATTTTAATACATGTATAATTTTGTTTGAATAAACAAATTAATAATTTATGGAATTACATACTTCCTAATTATAAATAAGCATTCTAGTATAACGAAATAACATCAATGTGCGCAACATGGATTATGACAAATACAGGTTTATTATCATTTAAATTCACACAGAAACACGGTTTAAAAATATTATGACGAGCGTCGGAAAAATACTCTGAACCAAAAAATTTTGGACAGATATTTTTGTCACGTCTCCTTAATTATTTAATCAATTTGTATACTTCACTCACTGATTTAAAGAAACTGTAGTATTACGTCATCTCTATAGTAGGTACCGATAGAACCTTGATTAATATATTTGGTTATATTATCTCTGCAGAATATATATATATATATATATATATATATATATATATATATATATATATATATATATATATATATATATATATATATATATATATATATATATATATATATATATATATATATATATATATATATATATCTCGTTATTTGTGTGAAGCTTTGAAATTGAACGTTAATATAAACCAATAAACGTTATAAATGTTTATAATTTCCATGCAACAAACTGTTCATTTTAAATTCGACTATCCGCTGTATGACACGATAGTGACAGACACATATCGGTTATTCATCTCGAGGTTACCATCGCAACCCCGTTGTTTCGAAGGGGTTTCAGTTACACGTATTGTGCGTATAGAGTGATGTGTGATTGCCACTCTAGATAAAATGTTTGTTATAGTAGAGAAATGCGTTAGGAATGAAAACAGCCCTCGATCGTACTGCTGCCTCCACCACACATGTGTCCCAACGGAATTTTATACTACTACATAACAATACTAATGGAAAGTATCTATTACATATATGAGAAAACAGTCAACAAGCGCCTAAAGTATACAAAATATACAAGTGTTAACGCTCGCACGACTCTTCAAAATAGAAAATGTAAATACAAACACACTAACCTTATACTTGGGGGTTAGTTATTTGTTGTCAAGCATATGGTATATGCGGAACAATAGGACACTGTTCTTTTGTAAATATGATTTTAATCAAAATGTAATATCTTTATACTGGTTTACTGTTTTCAAGTGCACTAAGAGATTTTACAGATTCAAAACGCTTTTAAATTATTTAACCTCACTGTTTGAATATTGTATTTCAAATATACTGTTTAAGGATCTAAATAGTCATGAAAATGGTTCAATGGTAATCATTTCAATTGCAAATTAATAAAATATTTCCATTTCGGACATTATTTTATGTTATAATAAATATATGAAATGCAATGATTTAAAAAGTATATAAAATAGTTCCCATCGAATACTTTAAAGTATATTATTTAATTAAAGTATCCCGATGTAATTATATCAAAACTTAAAATTAAACATAGTCTAGGGCAGAAAAATTTAAAGCTACACAAGGTTATTGTTATCATTTCGACCATAGGACTTAACGGTAATACACGTTTTGGTTATCCTTATATTAAATCTGACATTTATCAGAATTATATCCATATGTGCATGTTCTAGTCTAGAGTTAAAAGGTAAAATAAGAAAAATCTTAAGGCTTGTATATGAACTGATCGTTTATCTTCTAATATCAATACGAGAAGTACAGAAAGTAACGATTTATTCTTGCTACATTATTAATATATCAAATACAGTATGAGTTAAAATGTGATTCTTATTAAAGTTGAAGATATTTAATTTTGTAACTACTTTTGTTTGAATAGTTCTTTTACAAAATTTATTATTTACTATCAAAACGCTCTTGGTTTCCTCAGAGCAAACATAGTATGAGTAAAAAATTAATATAAATATTATAGAATATATAACAAAGTGAAAACAACTTCAGCTTTTTATTCTAGGAAATTCACTACGAATTTTTATTTATGCTAATTTGTACATCATTTTATATAAACTGTAAAAGAAAATCTATATATTTTGCATATTCCAGAAAATATATCATAAGAAATGACAAATTAATTAGTAATATATAAATTTTGAATATTCTGCTATTACAATGAGCTATTCATCTGTCGCATAAGTTTTAGCTGTTACTGCTTTCAAGTTAGTAGGACTTCATGATTTCGTTATATGAATCCTCTAGTTAGTTCGTAATCGGATTAAAGTGATCTTAAATACGAATCTGCATTCAGACCAGACTATGTAATATATGGAACTGATACGATTAAGTTTACACATAGAGATGAACTTGTTGAATTTACAACGAGGTAGCAGGACATGGCATCCTTTATTCAAAATTATTACTTCGTATCATGAGATTATATTATTTTATAGTAACATAAAACATTATTTGAAATCAAACTCATAGTGTATCCTCTGGTGCCAACGTAAATGGCATAAACATTATGTAGAATTCCAACATTAAAGTAACAATAAACATTAGTCATTTAAAATATATACAGTTGTTATTCGAAATTTTTATAATTAATTTCGGTGTGCACTACAAACACACACACACACGTATTTTCATGGTTACAATACAAACCTTATTTTTCGTTAAATCTAATTGGTTGATTTAATAACTTTCATTCGAATAAACATAGGAAATAATACTGAATTGAAATAAATTCATTAACGATATGATTTATCTGCGTAAAACTAAAAGATAGCAAATCTGATACGACGAGTCTATATTAATACATAAATTAAGACAAAAAAATTGATTAAAATTAATATGAATACGTTAATAACTTTAGTTCTCCTGCAAAATTGTATAGCTTCTGCTCTAAATGGGTTTGTATGTTGTGTATAGGTGCAAGTATAATCAAAAAGATGAAATGGAAATGATCTTGTACATTTTGATAAGCGCATAGGACGGTAATGGTGTCGATTATATGCATGAAACCGAAGCATGTCATTCGCTAGGGAGATTTAATTTATTACTACCCTTTAGTAATTAATCCTAATATCTGTGTTCGTAATTAATTACCCGTTACACACGAGCAGATAATGTAAGTAAATTTTAATGATTTTCGCATTTACCTATACCAGCAACCTACCTACCTACCTACAGCTACCCTTAAAACAAAAACATATTCAGATATTTCGATTCGCTCGACAGCTTCTGGTGTTTAATCTGAAATACTCATTATCGTATTATTAAAATAGGTAATCGCTAATTTGTGTGCACCAAATGAGATGATGTGGGTTTGACTGAGGCTGTGGCGGTCCCTAAGTATTTAATTATACAAGATAAGCATATTACGGTAATGCTTCCTATATTTTGTTACATAATGCGAACTATATTGGTCGAAATATACCAACGACTTTTTCTAACCTTTTGCTCATTAAAACAAAAATTTACTTAATTAATAAAAAAACAACACATTAATTAACAAAATCGGTCAAAAATAACCTTAAACATTAAGCTCTTATATAATATTTGTAGGTGCATCTTTATTCAATTGCTTCGGCTCTCAGTCGGTAATTAGAGACCCGCATATGGTTCAGTAAGAAGTAAGGCAATGCTAAATTTGGACCTCCGAAATGAAGTTAGCAGAGTGCATATAACACTCACATTACGTGTTGACGAAGGTCACTTTTGTTACACATTCGGAACTGTCCCGAACTAAATATGTCACTAAAGTTTCAAAAAATAAGTTTACATTTGTTCTTTAAACTAATTTAGTTCCAGTAACATGTTATTTCTTTGCCATTATAGGCTAAAGTTAATTAAATTTAAATGTATAAAATATTATTACACAATTTATGCACAAAATTAATAAAAACTTGCCTAATTTTCAAATATATTTCATCTCTTTTTGAACCATTGAATTCTGTTGAGTAAGTTAATTCTTATATTTGTGTTCTTAACGACCGAGAGAGCACAGCATAAGTGCCGGAGTTATGTATGACCAAGTTAGTCCGGGCTAAAATCCCAAATGTTTTGATTGTTAAAAATTGTGTTACAAAACAGATGTCATAGTCGCTAATGCGAATGAAAAATAATCAAGTATGTTTTAGTTGCGACAATATATTACATCCATGAGAGTATTTACAACTTGAAATTCAGTTGTGACAGTATTATATAGCTTATGAAGCAAATCCTAAACTCTGCTATTCCATGTGACAAATTATTAACGCAAGAAACTGTGCATCAGAATCATAAAACAATAATTTTATTAACACAAATAAACTATTCAAGCTTGGGGTTACGAAGCAGTTGCAAGTTAACCAAACATGTCGACGTGTATTTTGAGTCGTAGTTTGGTCGGCTGGGTTAGTTGTATAGAACCCTCTTAGATAGCGCCACCACAGAACACCATAAGTTATGCATACACGGAGTGTTCACACTTACACACAAGAAGCAATGTGGCTGTCGTCCCAGTTACGATCTAACAGACTTTCAATGATTAATTACTAACAGTAATCCGACATTTCTGTGCGCCCGTGCGGGTTGTATCGCGTGCTATCAGCGGCTGCTCTAACAATGTGTGAGGTTAGGTTTAGTGGTTGGGCGACAGCAGCGCGCCACTCCGGGGCAGTGCCGAGACCGCACACCACTCGTCGCCTTCTTCTTCTTATGACAGTTCCAGTGTTACCAGCGACTGCAACAAGATATGACAGGGAATGTCGGTTTTGTGTTTGCTCCAAGAACGACGACAGCGGTCCAAGAAATTGCACTACTATTTGTTCTTGAGACCATAATAGTTGCAGCAAGTTGATGGTCCTATGTAAACCTCAATTATGATTTACGATATATATATATATATATGCTAATTGTTTGTTTCTGAATCCATCTCATATCATGGATATTTGAAGAACATAATAGGGAAACCCTAATCAGATTTTGTGAATATATATATATATATATATATATATATATATATATATATATATATATATATATATATATATATATATATATATATATATATATATAATGAATATGCGCTAGATTATCTGGCCGAGACGCAACTACACGTGACCTGAGGTGGACATCATAAATACTTTACACCCATTCAATCATGCTGAAATATATGTATGTGTCATTTAATTATAATGTATAACGTTTTAAGAATTTATCGGCTGCACACAAGTATCGCCCCTTATCCATTCCCTGAAAAATCCTATTTGGAATTATTAAATTTATATGTTATGTCCATTGATAGCATGCTAATTAAATTCAGTAACGCTATACATGACATAACTTTCCATGGTTTTGATATTGATGGCAAATGTTATTCCAATGAGACACACAACCAATTGTTTAGGCAGAATATCTAATACAAAAATTAACTATAAAAGTATCTCTTCATATTCTTAGATAATTGGTACGTAGTAATCCAGTGTAAATCCATTGCTGATTACGTATAAAATAAAATTGTTTTTTGCCATAGCTGTATTCATCATGTTAAAAAATGATACATAATCTGTTATAACTCTCTGATTTATAAAACCTCGCTGAAAAAATGAAGAGTAGTAGCAATTGTTTTAAACATTATAAAAAAGGTTTGAAACCCGAAACGGGTGGTTAGTCAAAACTGTTGAAATTTTAAAGGTGAAAGAACTTTCCATATCACTGATTCGCATCAACGTTAGTGCCGTTTGAATTTTTTATAGAAAACTTCACCGCGAATGAGCCACTGTTATTTGCCTCGTATGAGGTTGCCGAACGAGGAGGGGAAACGTTACCATCAACGTAACATGGTAATTTCCTAGTGCCTAGTCGCCCCTTTCTAACGCATTCCCATCGCTCAGCCAGCTTGATAAATACAAACGATATTGAGATAGCGATCGGTAGGCGTGTACACGCGAAATCCTTATTCGACGATGCCACCACCGCCACTACCACCACCATCACATTGCATCCTGTCGTGTTGGTAAAGTCGACACCGCTGTGATAATCGACTCGCTGCCTACAATTCAACGGTCCCACAGCTTTTTTCAGACTTACCGTTGTCAAATTCACGGCGTACTTATTAAAATAGGGGAATGTTGCATGTAAAAAATTGGTGGGATTGGTATGTTGCTTTATGTGACATAGGAAATTAAGGCTTAGCCTTATTTTTATGCGACGCTGTACAAACGAAAGTATTATTTTCATAAAACATTTTTAACTCGACATTATTACGGAAATACTCATTTTAGGCAAACCTGCACGCTTCAAAATGTTCCTTATGAAACTTTAAATTTGAATGTGTATTTCAAAAGAAAATCTATGTTGATATGCTAATTAAAGTTCATCCACAAATCTAAATTATAATTAATATTTGCAAACTTTGTCATACGCACATTTGGGCAAGTATTCTTAAATTTTTACTTACAATTTACTTTATGTACCTTATCTTACGAGCTTACAAACTTCAAATTTTCTTATGTTCTTACGACCGTCATCGTAAATACAACCAATAAAAGTATCTTGTTTTTTATTCATCAAATAAATATAAGGATATATTAAAAATTATAGAGATATATGTATATATAACATTGGAAATTGCATAGACACTGGAAGGATATTTAACAATCTAAGTTTAACATGAACAAAACTAAACCAAAAAGTTACATTTAGTTTTTAATCCGTAGTCGATGATACATATACAATTACCGAACAATTTCTATTTACATGATTGAGATTGCCTATATGTAACTACCAGCATCGTAATTATCGTTATTGAGAGCGCTATTCAAACTGTTATTTCTAATTCATAAATGCACGCGCAATTGAACGAAACATAACAGATATTAACTTTATACCTAAATAAGGCTGACCCGTTTATAGATGGAACTACTACAAATGCTATAAGAAACAATATCAGAAAAAACAATCACTTGAAAAATATATAAGAAAGGTACATAGATCCTACGACTACTAAATTTCATACAACAGTAAAACAAATGTGATTTTGAGTGTGTAAACAAGGTGAGGAGGCTCGTGATACCGTTTGCGTGGAAGTCTGCTATGTCAACCGGAAACGTAGCGAGGACGAGAAGTGGCTTGTCGCCCTCTCGGCCACCACGGACACCGGCGACCGGAGCCGCTGATACCGGTGCCGCGTCGCGTCGGTCGCCAGCATTCGCTCGGACTAGTGACTATAGCCGGATGTGTCAGACGGTCGGTCGGTGTAGCTAGTGAGTGAGCCGATTATCCGAAACGCGCTGGCGGTGCACTGAAGCTGCCTGACATAATTCGATTCGATGGGTGTGTGTGTGTGTGAGTGTATATGTTCCCTATGCTTTACGTGAGTGTGATTAAGAGGCGTGGCCCCGAATTTAACTGAATTTTCTCTCTCTCTTTCTGTATATTACAAAACAACACACACACACACACACGGACGGACGTGAATGCAAACAAACATAAATAAAACGCCAGGTGCACTGGACAATAGTTTCTGAAAATTAAAAGACCGCTTCCTTATTCTCCGTGTCCATTACAATTCTATTGCGAAAGACAAATAGAACGAATCTTTGTTTACATAATAAAGCACCATGTTATTTCTCTTTACTATTGGTTAGCCAAGTTCTAGATCTATTAAAATTTGTTTCTAATATACACTAAATTAAAAAATTAAGCAATAAATAGTTTTCTAAGAAAATTATCATGCTTAATATATTCTTTTTATTATATATATATATATATATATATATATATATATATATATATATATATATATATATATATATATATTTAGTTAAATAATATTGATAGTTAAAAATAAGAAAGTCGAGTGAGGACCACTCCAGCTTTCTTTCTTTTAAACTATTATATATCATGCCTTTTTCAAACGCAAAGGAAAATTTGAGTGTTTGTAAAATTCAGATGTTAGTGGAACTAAAACAAAAATGAAACTAAAATAACAAAAAATCCCAGAACAATTTACTTCTTAATAAATACATGCATCAATGTACTGTAAAAAGAAATGAAACAGGTGTTAATTTTTTTTGCCTCTAATAATGCAGCGGCAAAACTGCTGAACATAGGAAATTTAATTTCATTTAACTTAATTTTTTGGTGCGATCAAAATTAATTTTCTGTTCGTGACCAAAAGCACGACTATAATGCCTGATAAAAAATAAAAACGGAATCCACAAGGCGTATCTGTTAAAATGTCTCATAATTTCACAATTGTAGCAGAGATCTCATCGTACAGTCAGCCAATTTAGTTCTCACAACTAAAAGTTCATACGTGTAAACTGTATACACCGTGTGATAATTGGTCCACTGTCTTCATTTACCGGATGCCCTGAAGATCATATCTCGATTTGGGTCACACTTGATGTCCCAATCTATGATTGGTCGACTACTTTGACACCTTGACATTCTCACTGTTGTAATTGGTCCGTTACCGTTACCCCTTCCATCCGAAAAACTTCTTTTGTTTCGTGTGGCAGGGTTCTTAGAAGTATAATACATTAATGAATATGCATGGGAATAAATAATGCTTTAATGTATGTGTGTTGACATGTCTTTATATGTGTGTGTATAACGGAACATGGCCTCCTCTATATCCAAGAACAGGATGTACTTGCCTTTATATCTTTAATGTTGATTATTGTTCATCACAACGGATTGGCTGACTTGACTGGAACTCAACATCCTTTCCCCATTTACCAGCTCCTTTGCTCCTAATCTTACACGAATACACGTATTTATTGCTAGAATAGTCTGTACAAATCTTTCCAGTACGAAAACTAGATTTATTTTATTCTATAGTGCCTCAACAAGAATCGAGGTTCTTCTCACAGATATATACCTACGTTAAAATCTCTAAAACTATAGCTCTTTTGCAAATGTTTCACAGTGAGCCATAATGCTATGTTTTATAAGGGTGGATAGTATTTTTGATATCTTCGGTCTCGCCCTTAAAATTAGGCTGTCTTTTTTTAGCTCGCCATACAAAATACAGAAGAGCTAAAGCATTCAGTCATGTGTGTGATTATCGGTTCAAAAAAAATTCTACATTGCCTTGAATAAATATATATATATATCTCATATAACTTGGAAGATACCGGAACGATATAAACCAAATTTACTACACTACACACATTCATTGGCACCCTATTTGAATCTGCTCGCACTTTAAATTTAATCGTCTGTTTATTTTCGCATATATAGGACCCCAAAGATAATACCCTGCGTTATAATCTGCCCTTTGAAAAAAAAAGAAGAAGAAACTAACCGATTAATTCTACTAACCGGTTAACCGATAAATAGAGTAGACGCGGTTAGCCGAATATATATATATGTATATATATAGGCATACGTTCTTGGTCCTATGCTTGTTTCTTCTACCGATTATTTCGGATATATTTTATTTCTACATAGAGGTTCTAATAGAAAAACAAAATTTGTTTAAACTGAAGATCCCGTATATACTATCCATCCTTACAATAATTTATTTCGACAATGTGTAATTCTATAAATTAATTTCGGAAATGTTCTTAAAATTATATCAACCAAATATTGGTACCTAGTATGTGAATGTACGTAGATATATTCAAATTATTTATTTTTCCAATATTTAGATAACTGTTAAAATAACAGCGGTGCATAATGATTGGCATAGATACGGCCTGCGTTTGGCTATGTTTTATTTTGAAACAACATGGCACATGTTAATTATTTATTAATTGTTTAAATAAAATATATCTCCAATTATGGATTGTGTATTTTGCGTCAATATGCGAAATTAAATGAGCCGTATATTGTGGTTAATGAATTCGAAAAACAATAATACAGTCCATATATCAAAATAATGAAATTGTTTAAATTTGCGAATATTTTATCCAAAATATCTGTGAGGCAAAGGCTCATCGTACGTACGATAGATAGTAGAGTTGGGTTGTGTGTCTGTAACATACTCGTATACTAACGAAATTTGGTATTAATTGCATTTCAAATAATATAGCCCCCAAATTTTTCAATTCAAAAGTGCTTGGATTAATTAAATCTACGTGAGAAATGAGAAACTAATAGCTTACGCACGCGCAGAGTAAATATCATTTTAAATTTATAACATTGTTTAACATGTATTTGACCATTTATAGTTCTTTTAATAATTTTATTGATAATTTCTTTATGACCCCACCAAATAACTGTATTTTCCACTTTAATGGTATATTGCGGAAATACTCACCTAACTATATAATATTATTCTACGATGCACATTTGTATAATGGTAGAATGAAATTAGCAACAACTAAATGGAACAAAACGAATTAAATGAATCTAGTTCATATGTATAACACAGGGATAGACAGACAGAAAAAGGAAATTAAAAGTTGAACCCCTGGGCGTACGCAATCGGACATGCAGTGCAGCATTTCGAATAAATGTAGTGTTGGTTGGCAGCGGAGGGGAAGTCCCTCAGTGAATGCAGACTGCAGACACGTACGGACACGTTGGTTGTGCAGAAATGGTGGCAGTTGGTTCCAGTGGCAGTTCGCAGATGCTGCATTCATCTCGGTCATACGACACAACGCAAAGCCACCTAGCTCAAATGTAACATGTAGTATATGTTTCCTTAAAAAACTAAACATAAACTAATCGACTCAACAGTAACAGTATCTAATTTATAACAGTTAATAAAAGAGATACGGCGACATACATACATCGAAGTATACCAGTTACATACATTTTCAGAAACGTAAAACGAATTTCAGTGCAGAACTTTTGATCCTATTTATTATGCGCTTGTATTTGTGCGTGAATTTAATGTGCGTGCCGCCGCCACTGGTCGTTAGCAGTGGCGGTGGAAGAGTGTAGTGGTTGGTTCGTATCGCATGCCTGAGGCCTCTTTATGTCCCTTCGTATAGTTGCCGAGTTTGCCACAAGCGGCGCACAGGTCTCATTGCCAACTATTCTTCGTGCACGACACGAACTTCTAGATTATTTATCACTGTTCTCTTGGTTGTCTTTATCACGTAGTACCTACCCATTGCTTGCTGCCGTACTTTCTATATATTTCTATTTATTTGCCTCTGTGCGTTTCTACCTTTCGGCGATGTGTGCCAACTGAATATTACGAGCCCGTTTCACATAAAAGCCCACTGCTCCTAATAGTCATTTGAGAATACAGTCTTCCACTTGAATCTTGTAATTCATGCCTATTTTCCGGGGGAACAAGTCATGTTTCTTCGTACAATCAAAATATATTTAACATTCATAATAGACCATTTTCAACATTTATTAGAGGTGACCATAGATTTCCCTGATTAGAAACCCCTAGTTATTGTTTTGTTTTTTAACAATGAATATTGAAAGTAATTCTGAAAAATTTCCCTGCTTCTGGTCATATGGGACTTAAAAATCTATTTTTGCGTTTTACTTACTAATCGCACACTTTTTCAAACAATAGTTGTTACAATCTTATGTCAATTTTATAAAGAGTAAATTTAATTTATTTTAATAAAATTCAACATTTTACATAAGATAACACGCATTTTAACTTCATAAATTAAAATTAAAATAAATTATATTAATTTTTTTCCCCTATAAAGTCGGCATTAATATCATTCATTTGAAATCCAACAATATTATTTTAAGTGCAGCCATTCTGATACTAGGTACTGATAAAAATTCGAATAAAGACCCCTTTCCAACAGACACAAACACAGACAGACTTTCAGAACATAAACAAATCGAACATAGGGGGCCTCGAAACGGCTATATTCATTCAAATCTAGCAATAACCTTTTTATGATTCTGATACTTACTTAATAGTAATGTAAATATATAGTAGTATGAATATGCCACAGTGTGAATAGAAAGTATAAATATCCATAATAGAAAAGAGTCTATATATAGTACCACCCACCACATAGTCACGCTGACCCGACGACATCACAGGAGCCAAGGTACCTACTACTTTGGAATCCAAGTATCAGAACGTTTGCTTTGATGGTTATTAGTGATTACTTGGTTATACAATGTTCCTGAAAAGATAACAGGGACAAATAAACAATTCTAAATATAGAACTCGGATGATGAATTTCTTTTCTGCTTGAATCACGAGAAATATTTTCGGAAATATCTCTCGGTTATAAAGCTACTAATTGCTGATCGCAAGTAAATAAGAGAACGAAACCGAATTTGCGAGCGAGTTGAAGATGACGCGATGATTGTGGTGGGCGATGTCGATACGAGATATACGTATATACGTCCTTGGTTGTTAAAATTTAGGGTGGGGGGATGAAAGAGAGAGAAGCTCTCTGAAAAATATTTTCATCGGAAAATGGGTTCGAGTTAACAATGCTGGCGAATGGTACACACAGTAATGGCAGAGATTAGGCAGCGCTTGTGGGCGAAATCGCTTGAAATTAATTTTAACAAATTTCCAAAGTTAGCGAAAAAAATATCTACCCCCCTCCATCCTCTTCAAGCAAACTCAGATCGAATGGCTGTGTTTACCCACTTGATGATTAATTTCTTTAAGATCGTTCTTCTTCTTCTTATAATCCTCGTGTCTAATGAAAAGAATCAACCACTTATTTAATTTTCTTTGTAACTAAATTTTTCGATTCATTAAATAACGGGATGATTCTTTTTTTACTATGCATGATTAAGTTAATTTAATAAAAATGCGAGGATTAAAGTTATTTACCTAATGATGTGCTTATCCGCAAAATAATATATGAATAATAAACTTTACATTTTGTCAAAATATGACTTTCTTGGGCGTGGTATTTTTTTATTAAATATTGTAATGATCAACAATGTCAATGGCTATTTCTGCGAGGGCATCTATGTTCACCATATCGCTAAAATTGTGGAAGATATAAATATGGAGTTTATACATTTAAAAATTTTATTATTAATTATGGACAAACGAGCTTATGATATTAATTAACAGTTCTGTTCTAAATTCAATACAAGAAATTTCTTGAATTAAATTTTATTACAAATTTACTATACAGTTTACGTAGTGAGGAGTAAATAAAAAAATTATTTAAATTACATTTACCTATAAATATATTTTGCAATTAAATATTACATATTTATTACAAATTTATTGTTGCGAGATATTTTTCTATATTTTAGTATAAATGTATACATGGATACGTTTAATTACAACTTCATAAATAATATATAAAATGTAATCATATGGTGACATCAAGCAAAAATTAAACATGAATTAATATATATGATATTCATAAAAATTATTGATACATTTTAATTTGAGAATTTGAACAAACATTGATACCATATTTATTTAGAACATTTTTATAAATTGTATAAATAGAAATAATTAACTTCGCTTTAAAATACGTTTTAGTTCGTTTTTATAACAAATTACGGTTATAAATTTTAAAATGGTTTTCAGTTTTCATTCTACGAAACTATGTACACTATTTAATGTTTAAACATTTAGATACATATTACAATGCTATTTATGAAAGTATCTTGATATTTACATATAAAATAAAAACTAGAATTATTACGTCATCAATATCTGTAGATACTACAGATTCACGGAGCTTTACCCAAGATTAAACTATGAAATAGCTTATAAGAATACCATTTGATAAGTATGCGTTGTATTGCCAGTCAAAATATTACACATCTCACAACAATATCCAAGCAATTGGAAATATATAATCATCATCATTAATAATATATAAAGCATAATTATTAATGTTATTGGTTTTTAATTTTTTTTAATAAAAAGTTAAAAAAATATGTCGATAAGAATTTGTTGTATATAAGCTATTTATTCATCGAAAATACACTGTAAAAAATATGACAATTTTTGTATAACTACTCTTATGATATCATGTAGATATTTGCTACGGTTAGGACAAGCCATTCTTATGAAAAGTTATTAAATTGTATACGGCTGCCAGATCTGAGCATAATCAAATACTAGTGGAATTGAATTCATAATTTATGATTCAACTTAAAAATCATATCGATAATGCACAAACTCAAATAAACTACAATTAATTAATTTCAAATCACATTTCAAAACGAATTGAAGCCTTTTTGACAATTTCCTTTATGTAAATTTGTCTTAATCAAAATGAATTAATGCATATTTACAAATTATAAATCTGTTATAATTCAAAATAAATAAAACCTATTTTGGCAATTATAAGTCTTATATGTGATTTTTATTATAAATCAAAAATAATTAAGACCTGTTTATCAATAACAATTCTTTAATAATTCATAAGGAATTCAAGCCTTTATGACAATTACATGCCTTGTATGTGATTTAAAAATATAAATGAACAATCAAATGTAATTAAAGTCTATTTTATATTTATCAATCTTTCACGTAACTTTTATCTTTGTAATTTGAAACTATTCAGCATTTTAACAAATATATATTTTGATGCTTGGGCTTGAAAATTTTTTGATTAATTCATAAATTCAATTTAATTTTTTTTAGATCCCTAAATAAATGAATGCACTTTTTAATTCCTTTTGATATGAATTCCTGCCCAACTATGATGGTTGCTGTGGAAATTTTCTGTGTAAACTTATCAAATAATAATTGTTAAGGTTTGTAATATCGTTCATATTGATTCTAACTTGTCCAAATATGCGATTATGCTTAAAATCAAATCAGCTTTTCGCAAATATAGATTAAATATCAGAAAAAAATATTATTTACAGTGTACCAATAAATAAACCAAATTAGACAAAATATGTATTTGGACCAATATTTTCGATAATAGTTAGAATATTCGCTCTAATCTAACAAGGTGTAAGAATAATTGATTTCAACATCATAAAATTAACGTTGTCGTGTTAGTTCTTTTCGGTAATGAAATAATTGGAACTACAGAACTTTTTTCGAGAAAAACGACATAAATTGTTCTCTTTTAGAAAAGTTAGTTTTTTGTTTCAGTGTGTTTCTGTTTGAATTATTCTTTTTTTTTCTGCTTTTGCTTGTTTTATGATGTATCATCATTTATTTTCCTTTATCTGTCAACTTGATACATCTATCATGTTTCCGTTTTTGTGACAGTTTTCTGTTATTCTTAAATCTATTTTCTTCTTTTTCATTGTTTTTACTTGGACCAAACTTGATACAAAGGAATTATAAAAAGTCACTGAAAGAGATTGTATGTTTCAATACAGAAAAAACAAGAAGGCGTTGAAAAAGGAATTGTTAACAAGTTCTCTTGCTGCGCAGTTCGCGCTGTTTATGATTTTCTACAGCTCGATATCGATTTACTCCTGTCGTTTCAATAAAAGTATCAAATTACCAATGAAAATAATAATAATAAAGGCAAGTGCACGTTGCAGTGTTTAATGTGCAAGAGAATTTTTGAAAAAAAAAGAAACGATAGAGTGCGCGGTTTGTGTATATGAAAGAGCAATACGAATAGTTGAACAACTGTTTATTATATATGTATGTATAATACTAATGACTACAAGAAAATAACATACAATCTCTTATATATTTTGCTTTGAATGAATTCTGATATTTTCTCGTACGTTATTTATGTAATGCAGCCGCCTCTCCTTTGAAGTACCCAGCTAATTATAACCAAATTCAGTACATCAGTAATAGTGCACAATGAGCTTCTCTTCATCGTATATTCTATTCTATTACATATATGAGTCCAGAGTTGATGGGCCCAAAACTATTAAATCCTCAAGAAAGAAAAAAAAATGTTTATATAAAAAATTTATAATCTTTTTAAGTATACACATATTTGCAGATTGAGCACATATACTAAGACAAAATTATATTTCGAAATTGAAAAATAAACAATAAAATAATGAAATTGTTTATCTAATAGTAGAATAATTAGAATTCGACAGTAATAACATTATAATTAGCCATTGCTCTTAAATGAATCAGTGGCTATACAAATAATGCCGTCGTAAAATTAATAAATATTACTAAAAAGTAAAAACGTAAAAATGTATATAGTTGCAACATTGCGTGTTATTTCCTTGTAGTTCGCTGTTCCTTTCATGTTTTTATCATATGGAATCTTGTTATAAGTTATTAGTTTCATAAAAAGTATAAAACAAAAATCGAACAGACTCGATATACGTCAGACCGTGTGCTATAGATTCACAACTCTTGCCTTCGACGCCTCATTACAGTCCGATTCACACCATACAACGATCAATTCCCGATTGTTTTTTGTTATTTACACTGGAAGAAAAAAATATAATTTTCAAAACACGTATAATAATCTCTATGACATTCAAAAATATTTTCTATTGTTATGTTATGTTGTTTTAGTATATCACTCTATATATAGTTAAAAACAAGTACTTTTGCGCACTTTTCTCATTTTTAATTAAATCTTATTTTTTCTTCTTAATCTGATGTATGTATATATATATATATATATATATATATATATATATATATATATATATATATATATATATATATTTGTTCAGGGAAAGTGTCAACCTTTGTATTATTTTTAACATAACCGACGTGACTTGCAATATATTTTATGCCTAAGCATACAAGTAACCGTGTTTACAGTGAGTCGTAGAGTTTATCAGCTGCACAGAAGCGTAGTAACATAATTTATTATACAGCCAAGATAATTTGGTAACAACAAAAACCTTTAAATTATTCTAATGAAAATTAGTATTGAGTGAATGTTTGATGTGGATTTGATTGTAAGTATATTTATAATGTAGAATGATGACGCAAGTGTTGCGTTGATGTATGATAAATATATGTAAATTGTAGAAGTAAATCTGGTTATAGTGTAAATCTGACTGTAATAAGCGATTACCACATTCCGTAATCGACAGCGATCTGTAATAACATGTTACGCTCGCCACGCAGCCCGAACGGCGCGAGGGATCCACAATCTGACCACTCGGACATGTGAACAACCCAATCATAGACGTACAAGGCTCTTTTATCGGAGGAACTTTTATCTTGCCAGCACAAATTTCAGTCTATTATCTTAACAAGTTCAGGCATTATATTTAATTCAAAAAAATCCATATTTTATTTTAATAGTTTTATAAGTGGTGGCCAATGGTCCTTTTGCTACAGAACATATTGATATACACCTGAACAATGATTATATTAACTTTTGAGATGCATATACATATTTTTCTTACATGCATTCACAAACCTATGTAAAAATGTAACAAGGAGTTTGTTCTTGTCAAACGAAGAAATATGTCTGGAATAACAAGACCACTCTTATTTCTGCTAATAGATATATAATGATGTGGAATTAAATTATTTCTCATTTATTCACTTTTTAATAAAAATCAGCATATCTTTGGCCTAATCTGTAAATAATAGTACAAACATAATTAAGATATACTTATGGTCTTTTTAATTTATATAATTCCAATTTAAAAGTTCATTAAAAACCTCCCAAATTGAGATATAAGAATCCACTAGGATCCACACTAATTGTATAAAATGAAACATGAACACTTTTCCAAGAAAATAGTACATTGGTAAATTACGATACTGACAAATTTATTATGCGATTGTGAGCCAATTTTTAATTCTGTAAGAAGAATCTGTTAAATTTAAATAGGGAAAATACTAAATTAATAATGAATTTAAATTATAAACTTATCAATTTACTAATTGACTCATGTCAAGTATAAGTACACCAAATATATGGTATGTATTGGAACAGAATTGAACATATACCATTTAGAAACTGCAGGCCTAGTAAAATTTTATACATTTTCCTGTCAGAATTACAAAGTAGCTCCAAATCGCACCATAAATCGCTCACACAATAGTTCGTAGAAAATGATTATAAACTCAACAGTTTGTGGCAATAACTTAAGTCGTAGCAGCTTCTAGATAATTTTGAATGGCACCACAAGGTGGAATTTCAAGCGCGCCGCTGGCTCTTGCAACTTCTGCCCAACAATATTTACGTCACATATACGATACACCTTCTTCGCGGCCGGCGCGGCGCGGCGTGCACTTGTTACAATTCGGTGAACTCACTTATTACAACTATGATTGGGTGATCACATCAACAGACAATATTTTATACGCACCACTGGTTCTGCAGGCGGTTCGGTTCGTCTGCTCGTATACTACAATTCGTATTATGCCGAAGATTGCCTGTTACATTTTTTGTTTATGTATTTACACTTGCATTTTTTCTGTACACATTCCATTCGCTCTTGTGCGCATATATAAACAGACAAAAATCGAACTAATTGTGTTTTGCGCAAAATTATTACATTCATCTTTTTCCAATGAGCTGCTTGTTAAATTTACGTACGAAAGTGAACGTGCGCATATATAAACAGACAAAAAGCGAACTAATTGTGTTTTGCGCAAAATTATTACATTCATCTTTTTCCAATGAGCTGGTTGTTAAATTAGTATTAGTAGTAATAGTATACTACTGTAGTAGTAGTAATAGTATACTACTGTAAAACCAAATATTTTAAAAATAGCAATGATTTAACAACATTCATATGTATTAATAGTCTGAATATTGATTAAACACATCCGTATTAATAGAACTTACATCCCATGAAGAGGAAAATAATATTTAATATCTCTTCACAACCAGCTTATAGCTGAAGATGATTTACAAAGAAAAACCCGCCGGTCGTATGTACATAACAATTTACAACAACAAAGAAAAGGAAAAAGATGTTTACCATTTAATTTCCCTAAGTTAATATCTTCACGATGAAATTCCGCGACGAATTAAAAAATAACATTTATATTCCTTTTACCTTATTCTATTTATAAACGGTAATGTATTATATAATTTGAATGTACTTACAAAAGTTAAGCTTCTATTATAGTAGTGAATAGTATTATGTACATAGACACGGTTACACTGATTAAATTACGTTTTACAAAATGTCCTACAAGTTAGAATCATTTATTTGGTTGGTGTATTCGTGTGGAATCGTGTAGGTTTATTTTAAAGTGGTTAATCGGATTCGTCGTCGCAGACGCTGCCGCTAGAGTGTTCTGCTGACCAAACATGGCGTCCGCTGATCACGTGATAATAGAATTCACCGTTGTCCGTGAGACTCTCTCGCGACCAAAGCTTGCGACTGAAAAAAAAAATCAAACGTTAGCATTAATGTGTGTATTCTGCAAAGTTCATAAAAGTAAAACTTCAGTCGAGACACGACACGACATACGATATATGCGTGTCAGACATTTGTAATACAATATATGACAATCATGTTTATAATATTTAGAATATATATATTACGATTATTTAATTAAGAAAATTAAACAAATATTTATTGTTTTGTGTTTGCTGCGAGTTGCTAACATTGGCCGTTTGAAATATATTTTCGAATTATTTAGCATATATTGGCTTAGTCAGAAAATGGCGTAAACCTTCATCACAAATATGCATTTTTATTACTTTTTCTTTTGTAGTTTCGTGTACTTCTGTGAATGTGTCTAGTTTCGTTTATTTGACAGGTTTGTATTACTGGCAAACTTGTACACCATTGGGTAAACACTATAATTTCGGTTAAATTGCGTGTGTAGTCATCCCTCGTCTTGCTAACTAGACTACGTCTGTCCGTGGTTAAAGGTTTCCGCTGGCCGCACCTGCCACCAGCGCCCAGCGCCCAACGACACACGGGCCCCCCTGTGTAATTGTAACATCATCATGTGTATCCCCACACGAATGAACCATTTTTTACAATCATAACTCAGACTTTTTCATGTTTATTCCTCCCATTATAGAAATTATTATGCGTGCGAAGAAGGTAACAAGGTACAAGAGCATTCAACGTTACCCACGTCACTTTCGATTGCTCGAAGGCTTTGGGTAATTGTTTTCTTCGGCGTTGTGAACTTTGACGCATTTTGAATAATTTAAATTAAAAACCTTATTTTTGCGAACTAAATATTAAATGTCAGCCACTTCAGAACGTAAGCTCTTTCTTATATAGTCACGTCACTCTTACACATATTCAATTACATGACATTCGCTATTTGCCAGACAGTATATTCCATCATTTATTTACACGTAGGTAAAAGCAGCACATATGGAATATCCAGTGTTCGCAGCACCTTTGACTCTACTAAAAGCAAAAACACTAAAGCACAGTTTAATGTTTATTGAATTATAATAACTATGATTATACAATTTTTTTCTCATCACTTTATATCGTGTTATAAATTAAAAATAATAATCAGTACATGAAAACATATGAGCAGAATAATAAGGGGAAAAAATTCGAACAAAATTTCATGTCGACATTAAGAAGAAGAGATGAAAAAATAATTATAAATAATTATGAGTTTCCTTTGAAAACTAGGAATAAATTTTGTGTTGCAAGATGTTGTGATCTTGATGCTAACGAGATTCATTCACATACTTATGTGCCTTGCGTGTTTTCGTGATTTTATACGAAAATGGGCGTGGCCAACTACTACTCTACTCTCTGATTATAAAAATTATTCCATGTGTAATTAAAATTATATATTGTATATATATATGTGTGTGTGTGCGTTCCTTGCCCTTTTGCCTGTGAATTCTTTCGTATTTTGTGTTTTCACTTAATTTATGTTATATATATGCTACACGAAGCATGCGGTAATCGCTCTACAAGAACCCTTCTATGTTTTATTTATGGCCTTACCCGTCACAATAATGCCACTCAAATATGGACTCTTATTTAACTTTCATTATTTCGTCCGAAAGATTCAATTTGTTACATAAATAAAGTAATTCACTACATTGTTTATTAATGTAGAGCTGATTCACAGGGGTGGCAGGCAATTGTTTATTTCAAGTTGCTTATTCTAAGATTAAACATATTTCGTAAATTTGATTCAGTTTTGTTAAGCAAGATTTGCTGCTGAAATAATTGGTGGTTGACGCTGAAATATTAAAGAATTTGGGTGTTTGTATGTAGCATTCTTAAAGTTGCAAAAATCTATTAGTTTATATATTAAGGTTTATACAATTTGGATTAAAAATTAAATATATCATTTACATATAACGAGAATTTATGTTTCTGTGAACTATTTACAAATCCGAAATCACTAAAACTATATTTACCATGTTTGAGGTAAATTCTATCATTATAATATAAACTCTATATCAACAAACCAGATCATATCTTGGTAAATAGAACCATTCTCTGGAACAATGCTAAAGAGTTGGAAATTGTTCGTTGTTTACTAATGCTTCAGAATATTATAGATCACTTGCTTTGCAAATAGGAAGTATATAGATTCAACCATTTTTACTCTAATAGCTGTTTACTCGGTGTAATACCAGCGGCAAAATCAACATAAGAGAATTAATAAAAAGAACATTTAATATTTCATTGTCTTTCGTCACACGATGTTCAACAGATTTCTCATTCTTGTAATAATGCTGGTGAGCTCTTATAATTTTAGGCATAAAACACATAGAAAACAGCTGCAATTGTTGTGGTGTGATACCAGAATGCCTAAAATATGCCTTCTGTCTTGTATATCAATTAGTTGCAAAAAAAAAAGAAAAAAAAGTGCTCTTTGAACTATTGTCAATGTAGAGCAAATGATATTTCAAAACATATTCCGCAATTTTCCATTCAGAGCAGCACCAATAACCGGAAATAGAAGTTCCATTTGGCATTTGTAAATAATTAACGGGACCAATGGAAAAAGTGCTGTTTTTTAAAAGCTGAAACGTAGATACGTTAATTATACTAAAAGTTAATTTTCACCCACTTAGTTAATGTATTTTATAATATATTATATAAAAGAAAAAATCAAACGGTGTTCACATTTTGAATTAGTTGTGATAATTATAGTGCAGTCCATTTATAGCTCGTCGAACGAAAGTACAAGACTGCTATAGTGTTTGGTCGTGTGACTGTAACATGCTCGGATTAAAAAATTTCTTAACAAAAACGACTACTTTTTCGAAGAAATTATCCAATTTTTTCGTTCATAAAAAAATATTATTATATATATATATATATATATATATATATATATATATATATATATATATATATATTAATTATATTTATAAGATATTTTATATCTATAACTATTAGACAGGCGACATCATTGATGACGTAGCATATATAACTACCAAAACATATGAGTAGTGTTGACCTAGTGGCCTTAAGAATTCTGTTGCAAAACGGAATGGGAAGCAATTTGGATATACAATGCATTTCACTGCAATTGCTAACAAAGCGTAAAATATAACAAAGCGAACATGCCGAACGGAAACAAATTAGGGAAACCGCAAAAACAGTTAATTTTCATATCGGTTGAATGCATATTTAATGTGTGAGAGAAAACGGTGATTCTGAAATGAAGTAGTTAAATATTAACCTGGCCAGATATATTATAACTAAACGTTTGTTCCAACTAACCCGAAACACTCGCCTATATATGATAGTTTTGTGCTGTTTATTTTTGAATTGGCGATCCACGGTTAATTGTACTTTTGTTGCATATACGCTACAATTTGGGGTCATGTGTGCACTGCTGCTGCTGCTGCTGCTGCTGCTGCTGTGTTGCTGTTTTATTTTATTTATAGATAATACGTACTGATGCTGTATTGAACCCAAATTAACCGTTGCAACTATATGGTCATATGAACATCTTTCACGTACCAAGTGCCATTGGCTCAAATTGCTAAAACTTTAATAACTAATTCAAAACTACAAATTATTTGAAACTTTAAAAATCTGCACTCTCTTTATTACATGTGTATGCATAACTACAACAAATACATCTATCAATTTCAAAAGTGTACGTGTTTTAGAGAAATTATTTATACAAGAAAATGAATTTTATTAAGAAAGAAATTATATGTATCACTGCTTTTTTAACTGGTGCCGTTTTAGCTACCGCCTTAATTTTTATTTTTTAAATTGAATATTGTCTTTCGCACTATACGTAAAAACATTAAATTTATAGTTTAATCAATTCCATCATTTTTGCTGTAGAATGTGCACAAATACACAGCTTGAAAATAGTCAAATTGTATTCAGGGATCCTCAAAACATATATTTCCTTTAAAATCTCAGGATAGACATTTTCCATACTTTCCTTATTCATGCAAGTGAAACTGTTAATATAAACGAATAATATAAATGAATGCTTGTTTTCACGTAGGTATGGTTTATGTTTCGATGGATATAAATAGACTCCAATATAACAATATCTCTGTGTTAACTGGTATTAGTTTTTGATTACAGTGTTAGGTGTTAATAAAAGTTATTATCAATAATATTTTTACGATCGCGTTGGCTGCGCGATAAAGAGTACAGCATACATGCGACCGTTTTGACACAGTGCTCTAATGGCGGCCATTATCCAATACGTTTCGGTCGTCGGCGTCGCTGGAATAAAAATGCCGTATGGCAAATCCACAGGTGACCGACCAGTTGTGTACTTGTCTCGCAGCAATATCGTAGATATGCCCATGCCCATGCCCATGCCCATAAACAATATTTGTTACTGCAAAATTGTTACAAAATTGCACATCTGTAGATATATATTCGCGACGTGCTTTTTCTCGAAAATACGTGCATTGTGGACACTAAAAGTTAATAGTGCCTTTTTTTCTTTCTTCTGTTTTTATTGAGTAAACAGTGGTCCCACAATATATCAAATGGTATGTATGGTATGCATCATCTTTTATTAACGGTATAGTTCACCATTTTCAGAGTTAATTTGAAATTGTTAAGATACATCACAATTAAATAAATAGTCTTCCTCAATTTTATATACCTTGTTTTTGTGCCAGAGACAGTTAAATGCAGTATGGCGAAGATACGAATTATTTTCCATATCGTGGACTTTTTGATACCGTTGACATATCTAAATAGTGATTATTAAAGTTGGTTTAAAAATACAATAATTTCTTAGATTTAACGTCTGTGTTGGTATATTTTAAGAATAGAAAAATGAATTTGATTAAAAATAGATTGGAAACATTCAAGCAACATTTGGAAATGAATACAATTTAGATACGTACTATATGTATATTTTGCCATATTTCTATTTGGAACAAAAACAAAATGTTTGGGTATCTGTGCAGAGAGCAATATGATCCCAGTAACCCGTTGGCTATTATTCGACGAGTAAACGCACGTTCATAACCGAAAAACAAAACGGTTTTCCGCAGGGAATGAAAAAACATGACGCCGACCAAAACTTGTGTACGGTTTTAGCACAGTTAATTTGTCCATGCGGGCGTGTCCAACATTATATATATATTTTTGGTCATTTTGATCCAGTTACATTTAGCTTGCGCTGCTGCGTCGGTCGTGCCGGGCCAAGCGATTTGCTCGTTTTTTGCTTCGTTTATGACAAGGAAAACAAACGTCTCGGCCCCCAAATATGTAATCGCGTCCCCTCACCAACCCTTAAATTTGATGAACCCTTCGCTGTCTTGACACACTTTCCTATTCCCACTCGGCTTCTGCTTTTTTGTTGATTTTTTTATTCACCCTGATATATTTACTTTATTAAAGCCAAATACTGTGGCCTATATTAAATTAATTTGTTTCATTCATATTTACAAGATGACTTGCAAAAAAATATTACTTCAATGCAAGTATTTACACTCTCTCAGTTTTAACGAATAAAAAATTCATTTATTTTTGTAATTTACTTGCTGATTTTATTGAGGGATTACGTTTATTAAAAATTTATTCTTATCAAAATAATCTACAAAGAATTGTAAGACTTTTTATATTAAACATTATTCTTCAAATTGTTAACCAAAAGGTATATATATATATATATATATGTATATATATATATATATATATATATATATATATATATATATATATATATATATATATATATATATAAAGGCGAGCTAGACGCATCGGTGTATCGTACGTACCGAATCTTTTTTAAACTATTATAATGAATTGTAGTTTGTAGATATTTTACGTTTATCTCAGTGCTTAGATTAGTTTTGAAAAGAAGAATTCGCAGCTAAGAATAAAGCAAATATTCCTCCGTTTATTGTCTGCTTGATAATAATAGACAAAAGCTTGAACAATGGCCGAACGTTAAGCAGTACCAAGCGTATCAGACATAAGTATTAGAGTCTTTGAAGTGGAAGATACAAATGCAAGATAATAGAAGAAACTAATTACTAATTAACAAAGAAATTTATTGGATGAAACATTAGGGGGTATTCATCAACAACAATCTAATCTAGTTAGATGAAAAATAAAAAATTCCAGTCATGCCAACGTAATCTTTTACTAAGCAGATAATTTCCTACGTTCAGCCGTCGGTTTTTCGAGCGGCCGGCGGGTGCGCGAAGAATATACAAAAGATGCAGGCGACAAGGGACGCTGGATATATAAAGTGAAGCATCTCCCCCTCTTAAGTGTATTGAATTGTATATTCAGTAGTAGTCGTAGTAGTAGTGGTGGTGGTGGTGGTGGAATTCCTCTCACGTTCGCTTGGTTAGGTAGTTAGTTACTTTAGCATCCCATCCCGGTGATAGCGAACGGACGATGGATCCGAGCTGTAAAAACGCAGCCACCGAATAAGCCGATGCAGCAAGTTCACAATAGGGACAGATCGCGAGGGCAGCAGGGGGAAGCATCCCCCCACCCCCCCCCCGACCGTCCGTACCTTCGTTCTACGCCACTTTTAACCACTTATCATGACACCAACATTCCCCCATTTCTTACACACTTTCACTTCTTACAGTGAACTCAAACATCAACGAATACATACTGAATATTTAGAAGAATGTGTCTGTCGAAAACCAGTATTTTTTTGATATACTATGTGTGAATAATAATTTACTATTTACGATACACATTTTTGGGATGTTTGTGAATAATGCTTGCAAAAGTACACGTATATATTATTTTTACGTTCTTACTAGTAGATTTTCGTAAATACTGTTGGAATTTCAACTATATATGTATTTTATTCGTTTCTATAAGTTTAGTTTGCGCTAGTCACATCAGATGTTAGTATTAATTTAAATAATTATAAGAATGATGTTTGTCAAATGTCCAATAAATGTTAATTCAACCCTTGCCTTCTAAATATAATAAAAATATTTTGAATAGAAGATAAACCGCCCAATTAATAATAAAAACCATAATACGGAAAATATAGTAGTTATATTAATCAAGAAAGTTTAATTTTTCAAGGCCATCACGCACTTCTTTCGCAATTGATAATTTTACGATGATAACCACTGAATGCAGAATTTTATGCATATTATATTATCCAGAGTTATTTAGGCTAACAGTGACACGGCTCTCGGGGGTTGCGGAAGCACTCCATAAACTGGCGCCATTTCGTTCCCCTAACTTATGGCAACCCTAATATATCCAGGTTATAAAATTTATCAAGGGTTGATCAAGTAAAATTTTAATGGGCTTCATGAAATGTAGCAATATTTTCTACAGGATTATAATAAATTTTCGTGGAAACCAAATGAAAATTGGACTTATTATGATAAATGAACACAAATTAAATTAGGCATTTTATTACGAAATTTGTGTAAGAATTATTTTGGAACCATCTACGACAAAATTATTCAACAAGAAACAATATTTTATGCATTCCATGATATTTTATTCCCCTGTGTTTTAAACAAGTCTTAAGTTAAAATTTAATAATTTTTCTTTCAAAAAGCTTGTCTCTAAAGCGCACAGACACTGACAGACAGACATACAGACAGACAGATAATCAGTCAGACACAGACAGACGTGTAAATGTTAAACTATAGAGTTTGAGATCCGTATGAGAAAGTGTACAAATAAACACAATAAAATTACTTTGATTCTTGCGGATCTTATGATTGTTAACCACAAATAGTTTCGTAAATAAGTAAATAAATAAATTTATAATGTTTTTTGTTATTTGTATGTAATTCATATTCAGAAAGATGATATAAAAATGTTTTCTTCTCTACAAGTTTATTTGCCATCGCCAATAATTGTTTGTTCCCAGTACGACGAGCTGGTGCCACAGATGCTCTTGAACCAATGCTTGTTTATTTCGTTGGTATATTTCTAATATAGGAACATTTTCATTAACATGTAATTCCTACTTATAAAATTAGGTTTAGGAATGAGGACAAGTACGATTAATTTTTGATTCTTTTGTGCTGGTTTTATGTTTATATGTTAGCACATAAACTCAGACAGACATATTTTTTCAATGGGGCGACTCTACAGAGTTTGAATAGACAAAATATGTTCGATTTACGTACTGAATTACAAGTTGCTGATTGATGTAACTGGAGATTTCGCACAAAAAGGGTCATATTTCCTTAAGAGCTTTCCACGCTTAAGAGGGCAAACTTTTAAGTGCCACTTTCTTCAACTTTAATACATGAAATTGAAAAGTCGCATTCGAACAAAACGAACATAACATTGATAATGCGGTCGTCCGCATTTATTCAACTGCCTCTGCAATGTAATTTTAGATAGATCTAGTTAGCGGAAATGGCCGACCGCAAATGAATATTTGAGACTTGCAGAGCCAACTCTATACAAAACGAGGGTTTCCATTCTCTTCTGGAGTGTGTGTGTGTGTGTGTGTGCTTGCAACACGCGAAACAATAAAGTTAAATTTTAATTGCTACCGAGAATCTAGTACAAACATTCTGTGCCATGAATCATACATAATACAACACTGCCTCTGTGCCACCTTTGCATATCAAATCACTTCGAAACAAATTCGTTGTTTACCTTTACACCACTAACTATTACATTGGCACTAACGCTGCTATACTTTATTCCCATTTATTGTTCAGGTTGATCAATTATGTGTCAAGGTTAATAGAGCATTAATTAATAAATTGATATCCAAGGGCCATAAAATTATTATTAATATTATAGATTATTAACCCATTAACGCTCAAGTACATTTTGTAGGAAATATGTGATTATTTTTACTTTTCTTTACAAAGTAATAAGCTAGTCTCATATTCATGAAAAACTTCAACGGATATACACGTTTTTACCTTCCCTGTAGCAATTCTCGGAATGATGTCTGTGTGTATATCTGTCTGTGTGTATGTGTAGACTAAAGACTTGTATATGGTCTAGATGTGCACCTCTTATTCTTAAAAAGAATATTAAATGCCGGACGTGCATGCTTATTCCATGAATTTATTGTTCTAACTCGAGCATCACTTATGGCAAAAGTAATAATTACTTATTACTTCGCAATAGGAAGTAATAATAAGCAAAATTGTACAATTTCAGGATATTACTGTGTATCGGTTTTCTTTGACAGATTTTTTGGGATATATATTTCTAATAATTTTACATAAAGGAAAGTTTAGTACAGGTCACTCTTCTTTTTTTAACGTAACTTAACCGCGAGAATGAATGAAAAGCTTAGACAAAATGTATAGCAATAAATATTATTGAAAGATTAACATCGGGAGTGTAGTATGAGATAATGTCAGTGATGGGGCTACGGTAGAACATCATTTGCAGTGGTACCCTGCACCCAGTATGGCCCGTTTCATCCGAGGGTGCCGCTTTATCGCTTTTATTCACACATAAATTAATCGGCTAGCTGCAACGTGTGGTTGCATTACCGTTATTAAACATTCATATAATATAAAATAGATTACCACTATATACGAGTATGTATGTATGTATGTATGTATGCGTGTAGATTTGATTAATAATTCACCCTTTTGTACATTCCGTTTTCTTCCTTCTTTCATTAGTTACATAAGTATTATTACCATGAGGTTACACCAATGGTGCAGCGATAAGGGTAACCTACTTTAGGAGGGTGTAATATTATTATTCATTAGATTTAAGTGAGGGTTAAAAACTGTGCTAAGTATGATTTATTTGTAATAATATGGTTTTGTGACCTAGAGATTGCAAACAGTTTATGTTTGTATTAATAAAAAAAAATAATAATAATAATGTATACCATATTAAAGGAATACTGAATAGAATTTTTATGACCAAGTTCCCAGAAGAATCATTGGCAATATAATACGTAAGGGACATTTTATTGTTCACTATGATCCAATGCATTACTTTATTTTGTTATTCTTCTCATACATTTAACACTATTTGTTGACATATTTGCAAACATATAATTTTGTATAACACCGCATTCTGGAATACACCAACTATAGTTTATTGTGCAGATATACATTTACAAACTAAAGATGAAAATAAAGTGGGGGGTTTTTTTGCATGCTACACGAAAATAAAATGAAGAGTCGATCTTTTTGATGATTTTTTTCTTTCTTGGGCGAAATATTAAAGAATGTTAAGAAAATTACTATTTTCACAGTAAAACGCATTATTATGAGGTTTCCTGAATTAATATTGATTATTTATAAATAGCACATGTTTACATAAATAAATTGGAATACGTATCTAAAACAAAATTCATCAAATGTCTTAATTGTTGCTATTAATTAATAACTAAATTGTTTTAATTATAATATTTAGCTCAGTACATATTTCAAGTAATTATGATCCATTTAATGTACATATATAAATTTAATAAGATTCCTAACCCATATTTGCATCTTTCATACTCGTCTGAAGCTATTGTTTCAGTCTTCTCTGTCTATATTTCCTGTCTAGGTCGACTACACATACATATTTTAATAACATAATGTGATTGCAAGAATATACTACTGCCACTAGGGAAATTCCTAAGCGAAACATATTATGTAGACAATAAATTTGGTTTCGCTTTAATGAGAAGTTTCTCTGATATGGACTAAACAATTTAAATATTTTGTTACGTATTTCCTAAGATAATATACATACTTTTATTATTATATCGTATCCTAATGAGAGAAATTAGAAAACCCTTTAAATTATAGTATAATAATATACTTAGCCAAAATTAGCCTATGGATATATGGATCAGAAGAAGCAAAATTTCGAATTTTCTGTAAAGTAGCTTGCATTTGAAATTGGTAATATTTGTTTTTATCAGCAATGCAAAAATCTAATAATGTTTGTAAACGAAGTTTATTTTGCACAGATATTCTCCGTAAAAGCTCGTCCATCAATTCAAAATGAAAGTGAGTTGAAGTCCAAATGCATTCGTTGTACACATAAATGTTAATATTTGAATATTAGTTTGCATTGTGCTTCACTATAATGGAAAGCAAAATGTAACACAAACCATTCGTAATAATGATGTTATAAGCCATTTCCGTTCGTCACCTATGCGTGATATGAATAAGAGTGACACTATTTCATCCCCTATTCACTCAAGTTAACGGGTACATTCTTTGGCATATTACGGGGACCACACTCAGAATGACTCACACGGATTGTAGGGGTAACCTCTAACTTATGATGGTATTTAGGGAGGACTATGTAGCTACATACTCGATGTAGGGAGAAAAGTTGCATACTTACTATATCAGTGTGATATTGTACCGAGAAAATACAGTCTACTAACGAAATTCCTATAGAAATTTATAAGAAATTTTCATATTATTATATAAGCAAGTCGCAATATTGCCTCCACCATAATATCTACATTCCCTACAAACCTATACAAAATACCCACATTTCCTCTGAAATATTTCTTTTGGAATACTTGTAATAAATGTATTTCTTCTACAAAACCGGTATTACTCCTGTATTATTGATATTTCCTTTGCGCTTATCTCTATAAGACTAAGGAAATCAAAACCAAAAGCAATGGTAAGCAATTCATCATAATTATGAAAGCTTAAGGCGTGTAGATTTACGTGCTCGATCCGTATATCTTACATTTCTATATTTTATTCATAGAATTGACAATCTTAGCGAAACATCATTACTACAAAATGGTGTAATTGCATTGTTGAATTAATTATATATGTTATATAATGTATTCATAGAAATGTTCCCGTTGGAAACGTAAAATTTTCTATACATCTACGCGTAACTAGATAGTTAGATAAATATCTCTGCATCTATCTATCAATGTATCCGTCCATCAATATTGTGTGCAGGCACGTACGTACGTACCGCTGTAGATTTTAAATTATTCCGCGACATCTTCGCGTAACGCCTCACGGCGGAATTTCGCGTAATTACAGTGCAGTGCAACATGACGGTTGTTCGTGCTGCTGCTGCTGCAACCCTCGCGTTACGATTAACGACTACTTTTCTGTATCTAATCAGCCGTGTGCTACTTGTCCTCCTTTTGCGCTATCTCCGCTGCACGATTCGTCAGCGCGGACTCATCGTATTGCGTGTTACATTCTATACGACTCGTTCACTCGCTCGCTCACTCTATCTGTATCCTCGTGGATATGCCGGCACGGCGCGGCGCGCAACTATGATTGAAAAGTGTCTGTTCGTTTACTGCATGGAATTTTCAATCGAACGTTGATTGCATGTGAACATGTGAGACTAGTAGTAGTAGTGCAGCACGAAGGTTTTAAAGTTTAATTTTTATCTGTGCAAATCATATATACTCTGCTGCGATGCAGTTGAAGTTTGTAAACAAGATTTCTTCACAGCCGTAAATATACGTGGTTACATACAATTTCGAGGCTATGATTTGGTCAAATTTTATAATACTCTTGTACATTATTTCTACGATGTACATAAATCCCTTTATATATATCACAATCATCACACATTTCTGTGTAGATACATTTTAGAGCTATTGCGTACTGTGTCTGTAACATTTTCGGAATTAACTATTTTATGCACAGAGACAATAATTTTAGAATTTATAAGATATATATATATATATATATATATATATAATATTCAATGGCACCATTGCTATCATTGCTGTGCTTTGAATTGATTTATGCCCACCAATTAAATTTCACATGTTTGATTTATCAATGGTTATAAATGAAATTTATTCTTCAAAGAAAATGAGTTCTATAAAAATGTGTTCTTAGTATTAAAAATACTATATTCCCCTACGCTGTACTTTCTTGTCCACATAATCAAAATGAAACTGATTTAATAATTTTGAATGAATAAAAGAATGTGCCGGTATTTCTGAACAGCTTTCTGGTACTTGTTATTGCACAATATATATTGGTATCCTATGTTAGAATCTAATATTTTGCTACATACGATACGTATATGAGTTGACTTCACTTCTAGCTCTATATTTTCCAAAATGGAACTTTGTCGGTGGTGGTATGCTATGCTATGCTGGAATTTAAGACTTAAATGCCATTTTCGTAAATTTAAAAACTATGTGGAACTTATAAAACTTTCTAATCTATAATCGAAGAAGCTCTCTCTGTCCCTCTCGTGTCTGCCCATTCTCTCTTTATCGCAAAGTTATGCAAAACGTTTTTAAATATTAGAAAATTTATTACTTCCGCTATGGTTCTAGTTGGTACACACACACACACCTACACACACCCACACACATACATACATATATCTCGTCAAATATTAAACTTTTCGACTGGAATTCTTTGAGAATTAATAAAAATCTTCAGACTTGAAATTTAATAAAAGTTTGAAGAGAGAAATGTATAGGATGGATGAATTTGCTGGGTAGAAAATAATGACCAACGTACATCACTTGGCTGGCCGTTGCGTTGGTTGTTCCAGCTAGAGCGTATACGTAAAATAAGAACAAAATGGCAGCTACAATTTGAGGCATGAATATCCGGTTTAGCTAGTTGCGTTGACCCTTTGAACCAAGCCATCGAAATATAAAACACAGAACAAACATCGTTTAGTGTTTTCGCTCTCGACAATGAAATAAAGTGCAATGGGTTGCTGTTCCCGTCGCAGTTGGTTGCTACCGTTGGTTCCGTTCATCCATCTCAAGTGTCGTTTATTATACAAAGCAAGCGTCGTAAACATCGTGCTTAATACTATTTCATAACGCTACAGAATTCGGTCATGTGCAAACTGTAACATGCCCAACACTTATGATAACGGATATATTATATACGTAGTGCCGTAAAACTGTTTCATCCGATTCCTATATATATATATAATAGCTATTAGTACTGTTTTCTATAGACTGGCTGGCTGGCTGGCTCGCTACTACTACTACGTATACACATCTCAAGCAATCAAATACAGTTGTACAAGTTGGCCAAATTTATATACTCAAATCTTATATATTGTTTAGATAATATTTGAGTTTACATTCTCGCTACTTTAAGACTGTCGAGAAACACAATAACAAATAGCTGGAGAGTAGCTTTCATTCGACTTTCTTCTCTTTTCACTATCTGAAATTTATAATAATGTTTTATTTTGTTTGAAATTCACCGATTACGATTGCTATTAAACAAAATCAATATGTTGTGTAATTGGGAAAACGTTAATATATAATTAATTTATCCAAAAGCGGATTTTCAGTAAATGGTACATACAAGAATAAACCTTTACTTCCAGTGAAGGTATTATTTTCAAACATAGGGGTTGCACTATCGGGCTAAATACGAGCCCTTTCTATTCATATTTTCAAAACATTATTTTAATCGCAAAAACGGCATTTCAAGCAATGAAACGTTTTATCTTGTGGAAATACGGTAATTTTATACAAAGCCAGAAAATGTGATGTTTTGAAACGAAGTAAATAATCTTAGTAAAAATACGCAGCCAGAACAAAACGAAAATGTATGTTTATTATTCATTTTTAGTGTGCACCATTAACCTAATCCTCTATTCTTTTCATTACCGCACCATCACCTTCACCCCGAAGGACGACCGACGCGACGTTTCTTTTTTTCTTGCTTTAAATGGAGAACATTTGTCAGATTCTCTCGGGCACTGGGTCCTCCACTAGATGTCACCATAGGCACTCTCTACCTCCTCCTTTGCCATTACTCATCGTTAAACGATGCCCCCCTCATAAAAATTAAAATTTGTTTGTACGCCCGGTACTTACGTTTCATAATCATCATATATTTTCACGCGTAAAGTAAAAGAGATAAAAATGCTCGGACGAAAATGATTAACGTGTTGAATGCGAACACGGAAAGTAAAAATATACTGTTTTAGATTTTTCATTCGTGTTTCTCGCTTGCTCTTTATTTCGTTTTTAAGCCCTCCGAGTACATTTTATTTATGGACTTGCGAGGTTGTCCTTCTTGTTAACTGAATCTACGTATATACCCTATGTATTTTCCAAATCAAATAACCGTATGTTTCTAATGGTGTGTATTCAATGTGTCAACTTTACTTTTTATCGCACCCTTACCTGACCCACACACTCACTCTTTGCTATTTGTAAGTGATGATACAATTCTCTTTAATTCTAATATTGTCAATCTGCACAGTGTAAGCAACTTGAAGTAACATCTATTTTATAAATGCCTAAATTCGCTGTGGTGCTGATGCTCGCCGTAAGATGGCCGACCACTGTATTCGACGTTGATAACTGAAGTTTATTGGTTATATTTGAGAGTGTATCATGTTATTATATTATGAATGTGCACATTTGCTTTCAACTCATTCCGGCACACAATATTATGAAATCTATGGAATCGTGGGAAAAAGGACATATTTTAAATGTATTAAGTTGAGTGACAAGAACTGTCATCGCACACATATGGCTACTATTCGGGGCGAAACGTTGTTGAATGAAATGTTCATTATTAATTAGCGAACAAATAATCTCGAAAATTTGACCAGTACCTTCAGAGGAGTTGTGATCATTACGACCGAATGTGCTATATGGATTGAAGTATACGTTTCAGAATTAGGAAGATGTATAAACGAATATTAGTGTAATAATTTCTTAATTCTATACATAGTTAAAATAAGAATTTGTTATTTTTGATTAATGTTTTATAAAAATCCAGTGCCTAATGATTGAAATTTAATAAATGATAGAAAATTGTATTTACATGAAGTTATCTTACATTACTTTTGTCAAGTGAAGAATAACTGTTCTCCAGTGAAAATTTGATATGGAATATGGCACCTTAATCTCCAAGTACTAATTTAATATTATAGAATTCCCATCAATCTTTTATGAAACACAAGTAAAACCAAATTTAAAGATAACTAATAAAAATTGTATTTTATCACAAAAAATATCATCAAACATATTCATTATGAAATGAAAACCACATTTCAAATGGATGTGAATTACAAACGACATGTTTGGATTATAATACAATATTTGTTGGTTTAATATTTATAAAACTACGCAAATTCAGCCCTGAGGCATAAACAGTACAATAAATTGTGCTTCAATTCGTAAATTGAATTAATATACAGCACAGTTTTAAAAAATGCAAGAGGGTTAGTTTTATTTGCTGCAGGCTACATAGTGTTAGGGTTGCCCGTGTTCATGCAGTCACAGTATAAGTGCGCCTGTATTGGTGTATTTGTACATGTGCGTGTACACGCATGTATTTATGCGTACGCCTGTTTACAGACAGGATTAGGGCGAATGCATTAATATTTCCTGTGGGAAAATCAATGATAAGAGCATTTGGCTGGCCGGTACCAGCTATATACTATTTCATAATTCGCTACGTTTGAAGTAATCGCAACGTATGGTGTACGCGATCAAGAAATAGAGACCCAGTGCACACACCACGCCACACCACCACACGGCTTTAGATAATATATCACATCGAGCAGTTTTCTCTGACGCTTGACCGCCAATCAACGCTTCGCTTGCGTGATTTTTCATCGAATCTACTCGAGCCTTCACTACACAACACTTTTGATATATCTTTTAGACGTGCTTTGTGTGGATTTTAAATTTAGATAGATTAATGGATGTGATAACTTGGAGCGATATGTTGCTAGAGAATTTATCTTCAATTTTATTTGTTAGTACTTATGAGAGGTACACAAAATACTACTTACAAACGTTTCATCGACGACAATTGATTTATGTGCGCAGATTATCTGAGATATCCCAAACTAAAAATAAAAGTTTAAACTGCCATAGGTAGGTACTACAAATAATAAATTGTGTGAATAAATAAATGGTTCTAGACTGAAATTGGTTCTACATATAATTAAATAATATATATTTTTATTGCTATAAAATTATATGCCGCTAAAACTCTCATAATATTAATTTTAATTTTTAAATTTTGACATTCGTTGAAACTGGGATTATCAAAATATTATGTGGTAAATAAGTATTCATGGATACAACATATAAATTTAGCAATTTCAAGAGCCATTTCTTGTAAATTGTACGATTATTGAAAAAAGTATTCAAACAAAAAGAATTTTTATATCTTTAACTTTTAAATAAACCTTTCACGATATTTTTAAGAAAGGAAAAACGACGAAAGAGTATACTTATAATACATGCTTAGTAAAAAGTAGGATCTGAACTACAAGAGTATTTAATAAAATTTAATGTTTTATAATTTTATCATCAACGTCTAAACTACAGTAGAATTATTCCAGGTTCGAATCCAGGTGGTCGTCGTTTATTTTTAACATAGTATTTAAATTTAATATATTACTTATAGGTTATTATGGTACAAAATGTATACAGTTGTACCTAACCCAAATACCATGAATAGCAAAGTTTATGTTAAAATTAATTTTCTAGTTGTAAATTCAGACGAATTTCTAAATGTGTGTTTAACTGTATTCAAAATGGTAATAACCCCTAGTTGGTATTCGAAGAACATTCTTACTACAGGCACTGGAGGAGTTGGAACAATGTAATTTAAATATCCGATGGTTTAAAGTCTAGAAAAGTCATTACTTTTATCAGAATCGAGTTGAACGATTAACACAAATAACATTTACTTCTGTTATATTTAGTTGCGAAAAACAACGAGCAAAACAACCAGGAAACTAATTTGTAACCGAGTAGCGACCGGCACGGCGCGGCGCGTGGTGACATCAAACTGATAAAAGTTATAAATTTTGTTCGAATTATTAAGCAATCCATTCCGAATTTGTTGGTGGAATTTTGGTTCGATGTGTCGTAAATAATCACTAGATTTAACTTTTATATCTCTCTTAATCCTGTGCGGTTACAAGATTTATTTGTATACAACAGTAAATTGTTCTGTGTTCGACCCAAAAGTTTGTCACTCGCTATTTGGTTTGGTGCACATTTCGAATCAAACGAAGTTGTGATAGTTTTTATGGGTTCTGAAAGAGAAAATCACTATTATGTACGGTTATGTACGGTTTTGTATTCAAATGTTAATAATAATTTGAATTGGTTTATCCTTGATTATTTTTCATTCATTTGTCATACAACCACTATTGGAAAAAATAATACTCACATATTATATGAATACTATATTATAAACTAGTATAATAATAGTCAGTAATGGTTATAATATTTATTTGATTTGCATAATTATTCTATTCGCGATCGAGATCAATTGCACACTGAGAAAAAATTAAATATAGTCCGTGTCCAACAGAAACCATATTTCTTCACGTCTATAATAGCATAATACACACTCGTGCCGAATATTACCAGAACAAACTTCGGCTGTTATTGCCATGTTACAACATGCATCAGAGCCACCAACAATATTTTCGATAGCGAAACAGTATTGTAAAAAATTACGCCAACCAAAACTTTATATCTCTAAACGAAAATATTTTATAAAATTCATCTTAAAAAAATGTAAATATAACTAATAGTTATTTGCATCTCGCAAATTTAAATCTGAAGCATAACTGAACCTATATTATTTTTGACAACAATGCAAATTTTCCATTAAACTTATCTAAGTGACTTATAAATTTAACAAACAGTTTAATTTATTTTTTAATTTGTGCTGCTACTAAATAACAGCCCCATACCTGATTTTAATTCCGAGCACTTTAATTTCAAATAAATGTTGGTTATTGTTTAGTGTTACATTTTCAAACGAATAAAAACAAGTGAAAACAATAGACATCATTTGTAAATACCGTTGATTTCAACGCCAACTGTGATTGAATCTAGTTCGTACTTTAACGGGTCTGAGAGTGGATATTTAAATGAAATCAGCATGACGTCTGATCAGTTTGATTGTGGCGGTTAATAATTTATCGAATTAATTCCAACGTCATTCCACTTCATTGTGTTGTGATATGTTCAAATGTTACTATGTACTACGGCGTTGTATTGCAGTGTGTGTGTGTGTGTGTACGTGTGTGTTACACTGTAAATATGGTTGGCAGTGTGTAAAAGAGTTGCTTAACTAATTGTTGAATCAAACATAATTTTTTTTTATTCATCTTTGGTACCGTTAGCATTTGCATAGTGATCGACAGTATCACTCACATTCGAATTGGCAAATTTCAACAGTGATTTTGTGATATTTTATATGTAATGTTACTTAAGATAATATTCATTATTTCGTTCTTTATTATTGATCTACCTGAATAGAAGGACTAATTAATACAAAATGCTAAATACAATAACGCTACCTCAAATATTGAACATTTTATTATATTTGAATATTTTAGCATAGATTTTTCAGTGCTGCCTGTGTGAAATTTTTATTCATAAATTATCATTGACCCAATTTCTTTCGTCTCGGGATTATGTTGCCCATTCAAAAATTTCATTTCATAAAATACGTATCACTGAATATATAAATATTAGACCTGGAATATGAGAGCCATTCTATATAATATATATATTCTTTTGTACTACTTTATTGATATCTGTAAATTAATATAAATTCTGAGGAGGTTGACACATGGAAATACTTTAAAAACGAGTGGGCCGATACACCAACAAGACACCCAGTGAACTGTTGCAATTTTGTTGTAATTTTTCATATTTCCAAATTAAGATTTTCCACGGTAGAATTTTTGAGAAAATATTATGGGACAAAATTTATAGAAGATATTCTATAATATCTGCATCGATTATGTGGTTCAAAGTCTGGAAATCATTCCACGTCACAAAAAGATACAATTTAAGACGATGAGAAACCCATGTGAAAAACGACGTTTTTCTGCGCTTTCACACAGCCCTTATTTTTGTTAGTATCGAATTTTGAAAAAATGTTCTAAGTTTGGAAAGAATGAAACTCTGAAATGATCGGATTAAAATTTTCAATTTTGGTTCCACTTTTTAAATAAAAATGTATAAATATGTCCAATTTTTAAACAATTCTTACAGATATATGTAAGCCAAATTCAAAAATCTAATCCGATCATTTCAAAGTTTGTTATTTCATTTCACATCATTGAAAATTTCAATTTTTTTCTATTTAAAACGAACTCCCTGTGAAGGCGCAGAAAAAGTACTTTTTCGTGTTATTTCTCTAAAATGTGTGACTGTTGCAGGGCGCCTCTATCGTTTATAAAATTAACTATATTGCTAGAAGTGAATTGGCACCGCCCAGTACAATATTTTCAAAAGTATTTATACGATGAAATATGTTTCATAGACAGCATGTAGTATTTTGTTCTAATAAAATAATATACAATCGAGAATTATATAAGGTGGTACATTTGAATTTCTAGGGTCTTATTCAATAATGTGTTACACTAATTTTTTATTGGTTGAATTTAGAGGGTAGTTCATTATAAATTCCTCGCCCCTGAATTAATTATATATATATTTATTAAAATTCAGAGTGAACTACCCTTAGTTCAACCCTTAAAAATTGAGTTCGACAATCTATATATATATTGAATCAGATACAAGGAACTCTTGAGCGCAAGGAATTCAAATTGGCCATTCTTAATTTGCTAGTATTACCCTCTACCCTTAAAAGGGCAAAATTAGAAGAATTTCTTAAATCTGAAATAATATTCGGCAATTCCGCTTAACATGAAAGTGACCAAAGAAATATTTAAGATGGGGTAGGTTTATCCCTTAAAAAATTACCCCTCATATATGCATGCCGCACATCTATGTATACAAATTTGAGCTCAAGGAATTCAAATTTGCCATTCTTATCTTCCTAGGATTACCCTCTACCCTTAAAAGGACAAAATTAGAAAAACTTCTTAAATCTGAAATAATATTCGGCAATTCCGCTTAACGTGAAAGTGACCAAAGAAATATTTTATAGGGGGGTAGGTTCATCCCTTAAAAAATTAACCCTCATATATGCATGCCGAACATCTATGTATACAAATTTGAGCTCAAGGAATTCAAATTTGCCATTCTTAACTTCCTAGGATTACCCTCTACCCTTAAAAGGACAAAATTAGAAAAACTTCTTAAATCTGAAATAATATTTGGCAATTCCGCTTAACGTGAAAGTGACCAAAGAAATATTTTAGAGGGGGTAGGTTCATCCCTTAAAAAATTACCCCTCATATATGCATGCCGCACATCTATGTATACAAATTTGAGCTCAAAGAATTCAAATTTGCCATTCTTATCTTCCTAGGATTACCCACTACCCTTAAAAAGACAAAATTAGAAAAATTACTTAAATCTGAAATATTATTCGGCAATTCCGCTTAACGTGAAAGTGACCAAAAATAAATTAGAGAAGATATTTCTTAAAGCCACCCCTCATATATGCATGCCGAAAAAAAAATTGAGCTCAAGGAATTAATATATATTCCTCCAAATAATTAATACAGCGAGCCGAAGATGTTGGTGCCTATGATACCTATATTTATTATATTATCATATATTTTTACTAATGATAATGCCCAAAACTGTTTATATTTTTTTGTTTATTTGTAATAGCAGGGTGCTTAGAATCCATGCATAAGAGCATGACTCACATTCGTCAACACAAGTTAATATTATTTTAAATCGCAACAATTACTACAATGTTCTATTTCAATTTTATAAAATTATGAGTTCACTTTGTATCTAGCTCTGTTAGCAGCAAGTTAGTTTTACATAAAAAATGAGATGACATGTTCTGGTTGAAGAACATGGAAGAAAAATAAGTTAAATTTTATACATATTGCCTTCTACCTGAGTTAGTAGATCCGCGAATACCACGTAACGGACATATAAGGGATCCTGATTACATAATTGCAGCAATGCGAGAAAAAGAAAATAAAAAAACTGTTAATCGAAAATTATTTTAAAATTTCCATATAAGAAAAAAATCGTAAATTTTTGAATATTTAAACCTAAATATTGGGGTCCTAGAACTCCGGGAAAATACGGGCGATAGGATTTTGACTACGGTCGAATTCAAATGGGATGCCAAAAAATATGTGAATACCATCTTTGGTTTAAATCGCTCCGGGTTCTTCAGATCTTCCTGTATCTCAAATGGCTAAAAACGGCCCCATACCTTCAGAGATGATGTGCGGCCACAAATTTCGTAGTGAAATGGTAGACCAATTATCATTCATATACATATCTATTCTGTTGTTATTCTTATAATATAGAAAAAAATATTATTTGTTGTAAATATAATTCTATTATTAAAATATGTGTTTTTTTTTTAAATAATAAACGTATTTTTCAATATTGAATATATAACTCATTTTTCTGAAACTGAAAAAAAACGTTCCAATAATTATAATATATTGTATGAGCATTCTTGTTTGTATATTTTAGAACGATATCGTTATTTGTGTATGTAGAATAATAATGCATAGTTGTGTAAAAATCAGATACGAAGCATACGGAGAGTCAATTTAATTCTGAGTGTACTTTGTGCTCCCACTCCGTTGAGTTACCCACTACGTCACACAATTAGTACCGCCCAACAAGCTACACGTGCTATACTGCCCTAACACCCGACCCGTCCCTCACGTGCATGCAAGACGGGTTGCTCATCCTCTTAATAGTTAAGAATTATTGAAAATGGGTCATCTAGATTCAGTCAAAGTAGCATTATGCAAAAATGTATATATCAAGAACCATTAATTATCATGTTATTTGCTGTTGTGGCTCTATAATTTAGCACTGCAATTATTGTGAAATTGGCTCAATTATTTTTTAGAAGGAACCAACGATTTTATAAAATTTGAACGTTAGAAATATTTTACACACTCCATAATTTAAGAAAATAATCGATGGTTACATCCAACGTAAATTATCAATTAGTGTCGTTTTAATTAGAAGGTGTGAACTTTTTTATAAACTCGCAAAACGGTTGAGTGCACTGTGGCATCTGCCTGCCACCTAATTATATATTTCAGATAAAAAATACCGCCAAGGGCTATAAATAAAATAGCAACATTAAATAAATTCCTGCTCTGCAATCATCAAAATCTGTATAAGTAGATAGAATTAAAAAAATTATTCAATAATTTGTTGTAGGCGAATATGATTTAGATTTGATAAAGAAATAATTGTCGGGTTTATTAGGATAAGGAGAAAAATTAGGGTGCATGTTTAGGGGGAATAAAAAGAATTTTATATTGTTTTTTAAATTATCTGCAATCTACATGATATATTCTGACGTTTTTATGAACTGTAAATAGGACCGGTATTTTTAGAGATTACACAAATTTATTCCTGGTTCTGATTTGAATTACAATAAAAATAATAATTATAAATAAGTTAAACATAATTTACAATAAATTCTTATGGAAATACTTCTGGCTTTCTTTAAATCCTTAGATTGTAAAAAACAATTTGTTATTAGTGTATATTGTCAATATAGATAGATCATGAATAATATATTTTGAAAATTGTATAATTTATAAAACAATTTTTTATCCAATCTTGCTTGCTCAAATTCTTATATAATGGGTAGTGATAGAACAATAATAAGATAATTCCTGTTCAAAAATAGGATAATTTACATGTGATGAACATGTTCATCTTAAAATTAATAATAATTAAGTTTAATTGCAATGATATTTCTTTCAACGACATGAATTGCAAATTAGCCGTACGACGTAATGGAGGTATATACATACTAGTGGTAATGGTTTTTCTTATCTTTGCTAAATATTTATTAATAGTTGAACATGAAACAGAATCAATAACATAATAACGTTTTATTATTATTCTTATATCTTATAAATAATAATAGTATGTGTTAGAACGTAAATAAATATCAGAATTTCTGGTGAGAAATTGCAAGTTAAGTGCAAACAAACTAAAGAGCTGTTTCAATTTTTGTGCAAATAATGCAAGCAACAAAAATTGCCAACAATATTATTTTTATCGGACCACACCGGTGAGCCGGTACTAAAAAAAATTGAATCTATTTTGGGCTTCGCAAATATTTGAATTTTGTTGATTATCCTGCTGCATACCGTCACAAAAATATCACCACATGTTGTATGGATTATTGTACGTAAACTAATTTATATGCACATACATTAGTCATACAAAACCCTAAACGCAATTGCAAATACTATAAGCTAAATTACGTAGGGGTAGGCTTTAAGTTGTATAGTTGAAAGTTAAACATAAAGCTTGGCATCTAAACGTAAACTTTAAATTGACTTTTATAATGATATTGTTTCCTAAATCAAAATTTAATTACATGTCAAGTTCGTTTTCCAAACAATGTAGGTACCAGTTACAGACCAACCAACCAACCAGCGGCTGTCGTTCGACCTCATATTTTAAATTCGTAACAGTAGAAAATTCACTGCACAACGTATAACTGCATCACGAATTTTATTTATATCCGTCAGTTCAAACATGAATTATTCCAAATACATGCGAAGTTGGCCACGTGCAAGAAAGTGTACGCTCGCCAGCAGAAAGGGTGTTGGGCGGCGGCGCGGCGGTGGTACACTCAAGTGGCACGTGCTCGTGGGGCTGTATATTATTATTACCATGTTCCGCCGACGTAAATTTATCTTTTCCAAGCGCACGAGTTCACTCGTGTATAATTCGCCCTGCATTAGGGTGGGTGGCCAAGGACAAACAGGACCACTGTTTCCGCTCATTTTTGGTTGGAAATTGGTGGGGAATTCAGTCACAACTTATGTACAGTCACAAAAATAAAGACATATTGTGAGTCAGACCAATTGATTATTATTTAAGTATCTTTAGTAATTGGCTGCGAAGTCATGTTGTTTTGCAACACGACATATATATATATATATATATATATATATATATATATATATATATATATATATATATATATATATATATATATATATATATATATATATATATATATATATTTGATAATAATCTTCTGGAAGACAATAAGTTACTAGCATGACATCACCGAACTTTTAGATCCAAAACTGTATTATCCTATTAGGCAAACTATAGCAAAAACGATAAATTTCATGCCAACTATAAAAACACAAATATTCTCTAAATTTGTGTTTGTAAGAAATATATTCGAAGCCAGTGGGACTGTCTACTCAGACACGTGACATGTCCCCACAGGGGGGCGTGAAGTCAGTCCCATCATCATCATCCCCCTACCGGAACGACACGTGATAACACACCACCAGAATATCGGACATCCCCCAGTTCCTTTTCATCCCTTTCCATCCCATCATCCGTTCACCCCATTCCCCTTGATCGCGCCGGCATTCAGATGCGACGGACCGAGAACTGTTTGAATATTGAAGATGAGACTCTCTGCCGTGAAAGAATCACTTATCGGAAACGGGCTCTTGAAAATGCGACTTGGGATGCAAATAAATGTATCTAGCGTCGCACAGTAAATTATTGTCGCTATGTCACTGTGTGTGTGTGTGTGTGTGTTTTAACTGAATAAATATTTTAAATTGATTCCGGTTCGATTACTCCGGAAATGACAATGGTTTCCATGCTCTCCACAGCCCCCCGGGAGTATTTTGCATACGTATGGTACCGCAGAGTAGACAAATAAGCTGGATTTTATGCCAAGTGTCTCGGATGTCATTGAGTTTTCGGATTTCTATTTGCTAAATTTGTCTATATTGTTTTTCTATACCAGACAGTAATAGAAACACTCTATCTGACCTACATTTGAAAATTCTATAAACTTTTAAATTCTCTGTAATACAACATATATAAAATTATACTTTTATTGAAAATCGTTGGCGGTCAGATTGTAAATCATTCTGCCTTCACAATCAGTCGACTATTTGGTTAAATTTATAAGGAAAAATGTTTTTTCACTCCGATTTTAGGAGATCCTTTCACATTGATAAAAATTCCATATATGTAGTGGCACGTATTCCGCAGTATATATTCAGACATATTTCATTATTTCACAACTTCCCAGCACCGACATTAAACATGAACTATAAAATTTAATAGTACTTACATAAGTGTTTCCAAATAAAATCGAGTTTACTAAATATCAAATTTTTGGTGTTATCTGCATTAACTTAGGCTTCAGGAATTGTCAGACCTTTAGTGTTAGTTGGCGAGTTGAAAATGTTGGAGCATAAACCTTCAAGGCCCTAAAATCGGGATAAACATAAGGATGACATTTATAAAATGCCATGTAAACTGTAATAATTTCTGTGTTCGCGTGCTGTTATTATTATAATAATAAATTAAAATTATGTGTAATAACTGGCACTGTTTAAGCTCAGCTTAAATGTGCATTCTATATTTTCCTGCAGAAATGTACTTCAGAGAGAGAAAATAGTAGCAATTTGCAACTAATGTAAAATTCTGCAATAACTCAACAGTGCTGTCTGAGCAGGATGATCTAGATCTACGGTATCTAAAGGAGTAGAAATAATTTAAGGAACTATCTTGGTAGACTATCATGTACGAACGTTTATCAACGAAAAATAATTGCGTTGCATTAATTAACAAAGACAAAGAAAGTAAGATATAATTAAAAAAATTACTTTATATTCGTTTTTCTCTGGCTGTTTTACATTAAAATGCGACTGCCATTTTACATTCTTTTTTGCACCCGTACATCCGAGTTGCACAAAAATATAGTTGTGGATTTTTAAGATGAACATATACATATATAAAATATATTTTTCAAATTAGTCAATTTGCATATTCCCATATATGTTACCAACAAATTTTCTTATGAATTTCATTAAATAGATTGGATTTCTTTATAATACCGAGAATATTATCCTATTTTTTGAATCAGCGGATACGGCCGAACACTCTAACTGTTTCCCGATGAGCTGAATAGTAATTATAAACAATATATATTTTAATAATCTTCTTAGAATCCTGTTTAAACAAATTAACATTTAAATAAGACTAGCAATTGTATACTCTTGGCCAGTGTCGTGTGGATAATATGAACAGTAGCGTGACTATGGGGATGGTTGTGGGGTAAATGTAGATTATCACGATGTTGGACAGGGTGTGACGTCATCATTCAATTAGGAAATGCGTCACTGGTGCGCGCGCGATAATGAGATGAAATTCGGGTTCATTCTGTGACAATCGCAAAGAGTTTAATTCGATTGGTTCGCTTCCATTGAAATGAGTTCGTGGAACCGATGACGGGGTATACTCGCCATACGCCATCACCGAAGATACTCTACCCTCTATCATTCCGCATGAATTTAAATAAAAGGAGTAATTTATTTATTCGTAATTAAATTTAAATTCTTCCGTAACACGGTGTGACATTGGGTATGCATTGTGTCCCCTTCGTGAAAGTAAAAGTAATCGAATAAAGGTGAAGATAATTGGGTGAGATTTGTAAAACATAAACTTGTTCATTCTTCGAGATTATTTCGCAAATACAGGGTGTGAGATGGCTCCACAATAGAAGATTTAAAATAATTTGAATCTTATGCGGATTACACTGGATTAAAACAAGTTGGCTAGACAGATCCATTTAATTTATCTCCAGTTTACCAAACTTATTTCCATCGAGCATCGAAACAAAAGAAATGCACAAATGATATAGCGATCGAAATACGTCTAGACCAATAAAAGTAACGATATTTAAATTATTATTGGCTCATAGTACAGCATTTAAGCGCTACAATGCTCGGTCAGGAGTCTAACATTCTCGACATTAAATAGTTTTTACACAGAAACTCGCTTCACGTGTTCCTGATTTAGCTCGCTCGCTCGCTTGGTCGGTAGTTTGACCTGAGTCATCTCTGTACGTATACTAGGGTAATATTTTTCAAATTTGGTATACGGGTGTCTACTATTTTAATGAACATAATTAAAAAAACTAAACGTTTTATTACTACTATTAGAGCAAAAGGTACAAAGAATGAGTACCATATAATTTGTTGAATTAAAATAAAGTGTTACATTTTAAAACAACATGCAGTAGGCCCAAAATGTAATCAATTAAATATTATTTAAAAGATAGAAGAAGGTTGGACGAATTGAAGCTCTTATACGCAATATATTTATTTAAAGAATAACAAGTCATATTAACCATTTAATTTATTTAATGTGGTACATATATTTGATTGATTCCAAGAAGTTCAGCGTTTTAAATATAATATATTAGTTTGTTTGTTGCAGTCTTTTGGAGAACGAGACATCTGCATAATATCTTCAAAGCAGTAAGTGACTAGAAATATTAAATTATCAGAGTGCACAAAAGGTTCCGCTGCTATAAACGATACGGTGACTACACTGAAGAATGATTGGGTACGTGAAAACAGTTTCTTGTACAATATAATACGTCACCAGCAATAGAACTTGATGTGAGTGTATGTGTGTAGGTGATGTAATACACCAAATTGATTTTATAATCAACTTTAGATGCATCTATGCAACTTGATATTAAATTTACCAACGCTTTGACAATTAACGAATTTACTATCCGCTTCTGTTAAGTGCATTTCCATCTCGGATCTAAAGTTTCTAAGTACATCGCTGAAATCTACTTACAAAACCCAACGCTAAGACGGCTTTTAATTTCCGTACGTCATTCCTAATCTTTGTAACGCAGATATGTACGTACGTATGTATGTTCTTAGAACTACATGTATACCTATTATGTTCATGCATAATCAATTCGTAGAGACAGAAATTCAGCCGAAATTTATTGAACGATACCCTTCGTAATAATTTACTCTGTATGTATATTACATTTTTGATTTCTATCCAGTCCAATTCTGATAGCTTAGTGAAAACAAAATAATAATGTTTTGTTTATTAGCAAATCTAGACTGATAGATTGATAGTTTCGCAAATTTAAAATAAAATCTGTGATTGCATACATTCAAACGATGCACTAATTTGATATTCGTACGGAAGTGTTGCTATTGTTTGGTGAAGCTTTAATATTCTGTAGAAGTAATTTGGCCACCCATCTGTCGTCTATGTGACGACATAATGAATACAGTAAGCTAGATAATAATTATAAATCTTGGAAGTTGGATGCAGCGACGAGTTCATAAACAACATATTAAACACCCTGTTGCCCTTCCACTCTGCTCCACCCTTATTCTTGAGTGTGTTGCTGCGTACATCATGTCTCCTCACTACATGCTTAGTGAATATGTGTTGTAAATGTAATAAACGTGTGTAGAGTGTATGCATCCGGTGTAGTTCAGGCATGGCATAGCGTCGTTCGTATCCATTAGTTTCAAGCGGTGCAGTCGCGAATTGCAATCACATAACCTCAAAGACGCGTCATGCAGCCGTGTCAGCCTAGCAAGTGTTGTTCGTATGTGCGACTGGCTCCCTTTCCACCCACCGGATGCACCAAAATGCTTGCGTGCTATTTACTACTTATCTATATAGTAATTGATTTACCTTAAAATATTACTCTAATTATAAATTGGATACTTTATTGGAACCTAAAATCTTTAATAACGAATATTAATTTAAATCGTAACGTCGTTTTCCTACAACTAATTACGATAATAAAGTTTGATAGTTACAGATATGCGTCACTATCAAAAATCGACGGACATAATGAATCGTGTATCGAATTCTTGTTAAATTTACATTGTTGGAACTCGGATGCAAACTTAGGACCCCCTGCAGTTAGTGAAATCAATGTTTATTAGTGTTTTTACTTTTTTTATGTAATATAAGTAAAAGTCATAGCTGGATTGAAATTCAATAAAATTCAATAAAACATAAAAAAATTAAATCAATTAAAATATATAGCAATGAGTATCGACTTCTTCAATGCCTCTCAATCAAAACTAACGATAAAAGGACAAGTATTTAGTACAAAATACCTGAAAAAAAAAAAATGTTCCTTAAAAATCACAAGAACCGTAGAAAAGCGTTGAACATCCGAGTGGGGAACACAAGAATATCCGGAAGAGCAAAAATGTCATTGTGATAATCATGACCGTTGTTTTTGTTATTTGGATGTTACGAGTTCGTTTCTGTACCAGACAGAACATGTACAGTTTACAAACGACAAGCTCAAGGCGCGGGATGTCATTTTTATCGGTAAACGAAAATGTCGCCGACAGAAGTCCACGAGCATTCGGAACCAGGAAACGAGAAGGCGACCAGTCAGATGCCAAAGAACGAACGTTGTACAGGAAATGTTACATGGCATAACGTAGCATTTATTGTGTTTATCTGCATTCCTGTTCTCTTCTCTCACAACAAATGATATTTAAATTTACTCAGCCTGCATCGGTTGCAATTGCACTGTGCGTCGTAATCTCTTGCGCGGTGTTGCATTTTACAATGGTTTCCGCCTGCCACACTAGCTACCGCTATGTGTTTGTGTTTGCGTAGAACTATTTTTTTTTTAAATATATTTCCCTTATAAACGTATTTCTCTGGATACTAACTACCATATACACAAAAAAAAATTGCAATCTACTTTAACCGTATTCAAAATGATAAATAGATATTAAAATTATATCATAGCTCATCGCTTCAACGGCAATATCACATCCAAATAATTGGTTGTAAAATAATTATATATATTTATATATATATATATATATATATATATATATATATAAAACTGAAATTAGTTAATCATCCATTGATGTTCTATAAATAAGCTAATTAAAAAGTTTACATAGGCAGTCAGCTTTACTTCTATACATTATTTAGTGGGTAATTCACTATAGTTTAACACACAAATATTCAGGTTGATTTGCAAATTATTACCGCAAATGTTCTAATCAGTCATGAATATGAACCCAGTGGTTTGCTGTATACAGAAATTACTTGCATATTACGCATTACATGATTATCATTATAATATAAACAACACTCCGGAGAATTTCAAATCAAAGGTCATTACATTTCAGTATCTATAATCGATCCAATTGGTATTATGAATATATATATATATATATATATATATATATATATATATATATATATATATATATATATATATATATATATATATCCAGAAACAGAGATATGATACAATGTATATGTAAACAACTGTTTCAATAAATTGAATATAAGTGTGGCTCTTCATAAATATTTGTTAATTCTTTGACAATTATTTCGACGTTCGGTCCTAAATTTGGGAAAAGTAAGTTAGTAAGCTGTTCACATAAGAATGTAAAAGTGTTTAAGATGCTTATATTTCTGTATGTTTCACTGTGAAGTTAATAAGCAAAATTTGAAACCACTCAGATATTGGTTTTGAAGAGTACTGGTCAATAAAATAGATTCCATTTCAATTTTAGTTGAAACACAACGCAGGTCTTTTTTTTTGTGTTCCTTTGTTTGATTTGGCAACATTGGAAGAGTTGATATAGAATTTATTTTATTGTTATTATGTGCATAATATTCACTGGCTGGGTATTGGCTTCGGTTTTGAGCGCGCACACACGCTATATTTGGCAGCACCGACAATGGACAAGACACAGTCAATAAGTAAAGTTAACGATATTACTTTCGAGTAGTTTGTTCTCTTTATGTAAACTTCAGTGTTTACTGTTATTTCTTTTGAAACCCAAAAACTTTTATTATACGTGCGATGAAGGCAACTCCTCACTGTAAGAACATTGTTGCTTGTATGCCACAATACTTTTTAATCACAAGATATATATATATATATATATATATATATATATATATATATATATATATATATATATATATATATATATATGTTTAGAGATTTAAAACTCGATTTTAAAAGGAATTATCGCGGAATTCAATAAAGAAAACATGACATTTGTTATGTGTATCAATTTTGATATCTGGAAATGTCAAATAGAAGTTTTCTTAATAAGTGTCACGAATCAAGTTATGAAAACCAATAACATTTTTAATACGCAATTTAGACTTTTTGAGGAAAGTTCCAGCATTATAATCATTATTTTTAATGACCATTACAGTAACCCTATTAAGAAACAGAAAATAAGCTTGTGGATATTTTTCAGAACCCGTAAAGCTAATGAGGAAATTTTTGTAACAAGGGCAGAAAAAAATGTTCTTTTTCGTAAGAAATTCAAATGGCCTGGTTTGTGATTTCCGGCCCAATAGCCAGGGGGGACATTTAATTCGTGCCTTAAGTAGCTACTAACGGCACGGCACCCCTTTGACGTGTCACGCCCGTGTACTAACCAGCGCACGTTCCTCCTAATTTAACTCTTTCAGAGCCCACAGAAATATTGGAATCCCATTAGAACAACCCTCGAGAAAACGTAGTAGCACATCGTTCTCTTCAGAATAGCAATTCTACTTGGGGTTATAAAACCGAAAGAGCTGGCGGGACCGGCCGACTAAAAAGTAATTGTACAGACACTTATCAACAAATAAACAAATATTTTTTTACAAGTTTAACATACTAATTTACTGATAGAAATATTTAATTAATTAAACATATATTCACGATATTTCTCCAATTTATAAAATATAATAACGCGAAATATATTCTCTAATTTGTGCCATATTTTAAATCGAGGATAAGAAGGAAGGCTATAATAAGATATTGCTTTCAAAAATTGGATGTTATCTTCCCATACTATAGATAAACATTTTGAATTTCTATTTTTTTATTTTCTTTTTCTGTAATTGTGTTGCTTTTAACAACCAGATGTTATCAATTTAAATTAGTTCAAAACATAAATGTCTCGAATTTGAATTTTTTTCATAATTACGTATTATTTACTGGAAAATTGCTTTTGTATCTATGGTTAATGGTTACTGTATTTGCTAAATTATAACAAGATAATCACAGTTTTGTTACAGAGATAAAACAACTGTAAGATAAACAAATATTATTGATATATTCGTTCCCACCCTTCTTGTAATAAAATTAAATAATAATGCAACAAAATGTCAATATGTTTTCTTATACGTACAAGATTGTCAAGTATGGGCACTACAGGTTTTTTGAATAGGTTTCAACGAATGTAATTTGCTGGATTCGAAATGTGTTTGTGGTAGATGCGACCTTAGATGAAAAATGTGTGTTTGTAGAGAGTCCGTTCCCGTTTGTACGAGGAAGTGAAATTCGTACATTGCTATCGCGGACTTGTACCCATAAATTCGTTACAAGACGATGGTACGCACAGATAGTCGCTAGGCGGGCGCTAATCTGAAGAAATCGCTGCTCGAGCAACATCGATATCCAACGCGCGCTACAACGGAACCGCAACTCTGGAAACATTCAATGATGTTGAAACGAAATATACATTTTACCTTTTTCAAAGTATTGCAGCGTGTATCGTTACCAACATTACATAATATTTACTGTAATGATACAAATGTCACTTGTTTTTATTAAAAAAGAAAAATCTCTGTAAATTCATTCGAAACTTCATAATAGCAAGTTGATGTTAAGTCAAATTTGAAAACTAAATACAGACTGTAGGAAATACAATTATTATTTATAATGTAAGTACGTATTCGAAACTTGTAGAAACGTATGGGAATTATTTCTTTAGACGATGTTTGTGAACTATATGTCGACGTTTATATTCGTTTAATTCAAAAAGTCAGTGATTTGAAATTAGGTACGTTAATTTATCACATATTAGTGATTGAATTTAAAGCCCCATTTATGGCCGTTCCGCCAGAGTACCTACTAGATCACCATCGTAGTTCAAGATATATCATTTCGCTGATAATAATTCTATATATATATATATATGACAAACTTACTAAGAAGTAGCAATATCTTACTAGTTTATAATGAAATAATAAATTTGCATTGTATTATCTTTTTCCGCCCATCCCATGTTCATTTGTAGAAAAGTCGCGTAGAATCTGAATTTCGCACAGAATAATTAAAAGCAATTAAGTCCGTCAGCTGTGATTTTCGCAGAGAATTTTCAATTACGTTTTCACTGAGAAACGTATCTTTATATATTTTTTTACTTGCCATCTCTACAGTATCAACTGATTAGATTCAGTTGAATAGAGTGTTATTAAATCACAGTATTTTTAAAAGTTAAGCAGTCGCTTAAAATTAAATCAAAATATAATTAAATTAAGTTACAATTAAGCTGACGCAGAATTTCTTTGCATATTTATGACTGATTCGTTTTAATAAAATTATCAATCCTTAAACTTGTAGATAGTTTGTACACCCGACGGCTAAGAAGAAAACCGTACTAATTGGCATAGAGTTGTTTCCTAGAGGAGACAGTGTCACCTTGAGCCACATGTGTGCATTCAAAATTATTTTAAAGATTATATATATATATATATATTTGATAAACCTTCGAAAGACATTCATTTAGTAGAAAATATGATTGGTTTGGACAATAAGTTGTGGATAGTTGTGTAGATTACAAAATAGAATTACAAACTCAATTAATTTAAAAATGGAGATTCCTGCCTTTGATTCTATACGCCTCATTTATATTAAATATATAAGATGTCGCTATCGTTCGACAGTTTCAATTTTTTTAATCGTTTTTTGGTCAAGAGAATTAAAGTGCAATCCTTATCCATGGTAAACACTTATAAATATGGCCGACCTCGCTGTAAATATATAGAAATTTAATGGTGGAGTTTCCATGAATGTTGAATTTCCAATAAGAAATATTTTGGATAAATATAAATCTCTCACAATGTTCGTTCGAAGCAATTTCCGTATTTTCTAAAGAATAGAATAAAGGCTCTGGAGAAAAACAATAATCGTCTTACCAGTTTCTCGACAGTGGAAATAAATTCAAGTCGTAATTGGGAAACGTACCACAAATCGCCCTCGATTTTAAATATATTATCTTAAGACGCATCAGCTGAGCCGTCACAAAAGTAATTGTACATTCCGTAGAGTCGCTTTTACAACGAAAGGGCTGCCGTGATTTATTAAGTTCTGTTTTTCGCACCGGATCCGGACGCGGATACGACACGAAATTAGCCTCAGCTTTGTCTTTTCGAATTTTTTATTGAAAATGCCTTTTGAAAATATTTGACACGCGGATATCTTTTCCTCTACCTACTATATTTTAAAGAAAATGCACAAATTTGTTTATTTTTAATTTTTTTATTTTGACAGTTGAAGTTTAGATCGAAAATATCTGGAGTAGTCTGTATCCGACCTTCTTGTATGCTTAGTATTGTTATACTATTTCTTTGAAATATGACACTGGTGATATCCAGTAAATATATGCAACATTTAAATTGATTATATTCCAGTAAAATAAAAATATTTTTCGAAAGCTTTTAAAATATTAGTAACTTTTTTATCAATACAAAAATTGGAAGCAAAAACCCATATATCATATCAGATGAGAGTCTTCTAAAATAAAGAGTTTCGCAATTTATTTTTATAAGACAGTAAAAATGAAAAGGAAATAGTCAATATAAGAAAAAAGGGTTAAAAAGCAATCTCCAGAAGTCGCAACGGACCCAACCGTACCTACCCGTTGTCCCCGTTGCGCCTCTACATAATTCATCTAATATCAGATATTCATTCGAGCTGCTCTGCTATATTGATCAAACTTGTGTGCGCTTGGTTTTTTGTTCTTTACGATTGTCATTTATGACGCAAGCCTTCGTTGTTTTCTTCCTTGTTGACTTCCTCCAATCGTATACTTCGGCGTTGTTCTCCTTAACGCTGCAAAAGTCGGCCGCGTCCTTGAAACTACCGGAAACACAATGTGTCTTCCTGATGACAAGGCATGTTCCGTCATTTATCGAAAGTCGCCCTTCGGATGATGGCACAATCGGCTTAAGGGATTCAAACGATTGCGGCTAAATTGCACTGTGGAGACTTTGTGTTGTTCATGTGCGTATGAAGATAAAAATAATACTTCGTTTCGTCTTGTCGCTAATAATAACAGATTGCGGGATTTAACTGATAGATGCAAGATTGCTTTTAACGGATTTTGTATGCTTTATTGCTTACCGAATCGAGAGATTGTATGAGCATGATTTGCATGAGTGGTTGCGTTGTTACAAGGAAGAATATATTATTCCGACACTTTGAGATCTGATGTGAAGACAATATGATGATTTGAAAAAAATACTATAATGTACAAAACATGTACAAAACTATTAATATGATGACGATGGCAAACCACCCTATGGCCAAAAATAATTTTTACTGTTAAACAATATTGATTCTGTAGTAAAATGATAAAATTTTCTCTGGTATAAAAATGTACATAAAATCTAACGAAGGTATGTAGGTTAGTTTGATTAAAGGCAAATTGGTACAGAACAGCATGCTTTTGCATTTTGAGGGAATTGAATATTTTAGTGCGATGTGAGTGCAGTGAGTGGCTCCATTTTGGCAATTACGTTAGAGCGGATATGTCGCATTTTAAAATCAAACGTCATCGCTCCTGCCCAGTTCGACCGCACCGCATGCGAACAGTTCGTGATGCCGTTCACTTAAGATTGATTGGAAAATTGTGTATCACAATCTGATTATGTTCCCTGATCCGGTGAGGAAATGCCAGCGCGATTAGTACCGGATATTGGTTGACCCTGGCGCGGCAGACTCCCACTCACCGCCTACTGAGACGGTTTTAGTGTGTAGAAGAGCTTTCTGTTTAAAACCGCATTACGAAAGGACTCACGTCCCTGTTGAGTGTGTTTGCTTTGGTGGAAATTTGAGGTAAGTTGAACTCACTCGATTGAGACTTTCATCTTAGTTCAGTTTGTTGGTTTTCGTGGTTTACTTCACCCTTGTTTGCACAGATTTTTCTTCATTAGGTGCTATAGTTGTGGTCACAACCCGAAAAATCTGTGTTTTTATGTACTTCATATACACATTAGTTTTAATGCAAATTTACTGTATGAACCATTTTGAAAAATTACGAAGATTTAATAAAGCGATATTATCTGAAGTTTCTTGTACAATTACAACTAAAACGCACATATAACGACGTTTTCTAGGATACGATTTTTTAGTAGCAATGCAATTCGATTGAAAACAAAATCTTAAATTTAAACCAATAGTGGAATTTAAGCTGTAACTATAAAATATTACTATAGGGTTTGGTTCATATGCTTAGATATCATTGCTATACATTCATCAATTTTCGTAATTATTAAATATTGAACCAAATACAATAATCGGTGTTTTCTGGAACTAATGGAAAAAATGGCCTATAAAATTATAGCAACAATATTCTATAAAGATAAAAATGATTTAGTAAACTTTCCCTGCATTGTTTGCAAAGTCTTGCCATTTTTTTGTTGCGTTGTTTGAGAGGCACTGATACGCGTGATACATTGGTAAAATGTACCCAAAGTCAAGCAGACCATGCGTAGCGTGGGTGGATCTACGGCAATCCCTTCTTCGGTGGCCTGTCGCCTTTTTTAAGAAAACCTTATACATTTTCTTGGCTTCGTATAAACCTCGCTTGTCTAACAGTAGAAGTAGTAAAAAAAAAGTTTGTTTCCTTTTTTCGGTTAGATCTAAGGAACATGCGATTCGCGTTCCTAATATCGCGAAGATGACATTTTACGTTGGACGAGTCCCTGCTGTGACGTAAACGGATATTAAATTTTTTCGGGTGGTACGAGATCAAGTATAACACGCTTGTGAAAACGCCGTAATTATAATTCTTCTTTTTTCCTTTTCATTAATTTCTTTGCCCGCATGACTCTTGTTGTTTTTATATCATGTACTTTTTAATTAGTTTTAACTTGTTGTTTTTCCTTAACAACTCTTCCACGCTTCTTCATCAAGTCTATTTGTCATGAAAATATTTTTCCACTTCTGGCATAACATGAACTGGAAGTGTTGTTTTTGCGTTGACTTCATTGTTTTTCTGGTGCCATGATTTAATAGCAAACACATTCGGAACGAGATTGTTTTTGGTAATGCTACAAAACATAGCAATTTCCTCCTTATCAAAATATTTAATGAAAATATTCTGATCCAGAGTGTATATAATAAAATTTTCATTATGCTGCAATTAAAATTTTGCTAGGCATTAATAAAATTAATGAGAGCGTAATGAGTTGTTCAGAAATTGAGTTCATATTTACCTTTTTCATTTTGCAATAAAATGATAGGGTGCACATTTAAAAGCATTTACAGTCGGTAATTGCAAATAGTTACATACTTGTTTCATACTCCATATTTTATACTTAGCTACTTGTATTTTTATATTTAGGTCTATTTAGGTATAAGTTGAATGGCATTGTAAAATTGTGAAAAATTGTACATCAACAAAAGCTACGTTTTAAAACGTCAAAATAATTATTATGTGTCAAAGTAAATATATTGTGTGCATACAAAATAGAAGGAGTACCTAGGTTCAATATACACATATATGGTGCGTACTTTGTGAGATGCAATAAGATTATTTATAATAATTGTCAGTGTTCAGATCATTTTATTGAATTTTGAATAAATATCAAAATGCCGACAGTTTGTTGCATATCGGGCTGTGTAAATAATAAAGTTGAAAATGTATCTATTGAAAGCCATAAATGGGTAGCATAAGTCAATGCGGTTATAAGAAAAACTCTGTTTAATTTTACCGGATTATGTCATCAAATGTCAAAATTTGAAACTGAAGTTATGCAAAAAGCAAAGAAACTTTGAAATGTACATATGTGCTGATATATTCAAAGAAACGCTATAGAAGTCAAAGTGAAAGGGCTCAAATTATTCGGTACATTTCCGCCGAAATATAAATGCCATCCAAGTGCAAACATTTACCACAACACTAAATATTTTATCCGCCGCTTCTTATTTATATGCGCGGTACCTTAACCATGCTGGAGGTAATTCATTTTGTGGGGTTGACTGTAGTAGTTATTGAAACGCGGGGATCAGGATTCTCGCACCGAGCTTTTGGCACCAACACAGGCAAGCAAGCAAGCAAGCAAGCAAGCAAAGCAAGCGCCTGGGATTCAGGATGTTAGTCATAATTTATGCAAATAGGACGCCAAAATAACATGGCGACGGTCCCGTCGGTCGCGATGGCACGCTCGTGATGTCACCCAAGGGCGCACAAAAGCCATCGGTTACTTGCAAATTTTCTTCCATGACACTGTCTTAGCTATAGAGAAAACTGAGGTTATGTGACGCTCTGGGTAAATTTCATACAAACTTGGGCAATTAAATTAAATCTGGCATATGCACGTTCCTTGAAAGATTCATATTAGGCTAAAATTTAATTCCTTAATGTTTTCATGAATTTGTAATATATGAGGCGCATAGAATCAAAGCCAGCAACCCCCATTTTTAAATTACTTGAGATTGGACTTGTATTTTGTCATCTACACGATTCTCCACAATTTATTGTCCAAACCAATCATATATTTTCATTGCATTTTTTTCAATTTTTCAGATACTATTAATTATTGTTACTAAACATCCGATTCAAATCCTGGTTGCTACGGTTCGAGACCAAGCTCCGATGAAATAAGCATGCATCTTATAAATATTTCTCACTCTCACCCCAGAGGCACAAAGTGACATATGCAGTTGTACCGCTGTGCATCACTAGATCACTTCAGAACCCTCTGCCTCACATAAAATAATATTAAAAAATAGTCAATTTTAACATGGTAAAATATGTATGCATACAGTAAAGATCTACGAAATGCGTCCCCCCGAACAGACAGGAAAACTGCTTGTTTTCAGCAGTGGCAAGAAGAACCCGTTCAATTTATGTTTGTAAAACCTTTGCATCGCTACACCTTTTCAAATTTTATGGTCTCGAAAACAAACGCGATGCCTACCTAAACATGAATACAACATAATAAAATGTTTTGGCGCACGATTATTCACCTCATACGGGCCCACACTAGCTTTCAGAAGAGAAGCGATGACAACATTGGAGAAAAGAAACACCCTGCAAAGCACACGCATATACGTTGACATCACAATATCATCTTTCCTCGTTCGATCCTTAAATACAACATTCATTCCATTTACGAAACATCTCCGAACCATATTCAAACTCGCGTATCCAATATTCACAAAGCAGAATAAAGGTTTGTTTCCGACATCGTCTACGCGGATGGGCCTACAAAGCACTACAAGAAGAACTTATGGAACTTATTGCCGAGATACAGATTTATTATAGCACAAGAATTGGAAATTCGTTGAATTACCCACAGAAAATAAAACTAATTTATAAAGTGTTTGGTAATTAGCAAAATTGTGCTTTCTAAATGTGTTTGTAAGTCGAAATTTTATAGCTCTCGTCCAATATGATTGTTCCATATAATATCTCTTAGCACTTTAATCCCCTTGTCCAATTATTTCTTTATTGTGAATTTAATCAAATGGTCTCGTAGCCGAAATACATACATTTGACCTTCCATTTCTAAATAATAACATGTCTCAATGTCTCTTATTATATATTATGACGAAAATAAACTTTCCGTCCTTGGAGGTCAGGAATTACAACTGCCAAATATCTTAGCGCCATAAAATGTTTTAACCGTAATGAATATTCATAGAACGACAAGAAGGACGAACGCAGGAACTAAAGTGGTGGTGGTGGTGGTAAAGGCACATGGGGGAGTGGGCAGGCTGTTGAATAACGTGGTTCGTTGGTTTGCACCAGCTGAAATTCAGTTCTTGCACGGGTCAACATTGTCCGTCTCGTGAGAGTCGGGGTTCGGGGTTCGGGGTTCGATTCCCAACCACAGAATCGTTGAATAATACGGTAGAAGTCCTGAAACCTGGTGTATCCCTCGCGTTTACATTATTCAGTATATTTTCAAAGATACCCGCTGAATCTATAATTGCGTAGAAAATTATTCGGACTTCTCTTATATAAATTATGTATTAAATGATCCATGCTTCAGAGTAAATGAACTTTATTACCTACCAGCAAATTGAATGCGTATCATTTATTTTCAGTAATTTTTTTTTTTTTTATATTGAACTTGTACTTCAATAACTGTTTGATGTATTATTTAATATATGATTCATTTCATACGATATATAATCGCCAAATAGATTACTGCTCGCTATATAGAGGAGAAATTTCAAACAAAAATATACAGCAGCCATATGTTTGTTTACATTTTATTGTAACTGCACTTGACAATCAGCACCGAATTAGCGAATATATCAGTCAAAATGATTTCAGTAACCCTCAATACAGATATTTACCTTAAAATTTCCAAGTCAATTATTTTTGTGATACTATCTTTTTTCCATAACGCATAAGAATGTGACAGCCCACAGTGGAACACAACATGGCTAAATATAAAGAGTTTTTATATTTTCAATGTCTTTCTACAGTTATATTATAATCATACCTGCGCTATCATAGGATTTGTAATTAAGATAAATGTAAATGGAATGAATATGGCACAAATACAAAACAAATTCGTAAGTGTGTCAGCGAAATATGTAAATGTGTGCAAAATCCCCTCATTTCCCTGACTGCAAAGAAAACAAGGCTAGAATTGGAGTAATCTTAGTTGAGAAAGAAAATAAAGCAACACCGTGATGACCTAAAAAAGTTTTACTTCACAGTTCTGTAAATTGTATTAAAGTGAATAAAATTCGATGCGATAAAACAGATTTGAAAACTATTCAGTCGAATACGAACATATTTATATATATATATATATATATATATATATATATATATATATATATATATATATATATATATATATAATATAATATATAATATATATACAAACATGATCCAGCAAGAACACTTTTTAATCAGCGTGCAATTTTTGAAACGGCTTAACGGTGTAGAACGCACACTACTATCCATTGACAATAAACAAAAATTTGTACTAGTGAACCGACTGGCTGCACAGATCGCAGACAAAAGATATAACTGGCGGGAAATGAATATATATATATATACATATATATATATATATATATATATATATATATATATATATATATATATATATATATATATATATATATTCGCTCGATGGCGTGTGTGATATGGTTCGTTCGTGGGTAATACGTGGAGGAGGTATCAGTCGGGCAAGCATACGGAAGTTCATGTTTAGTAGTGCGGAGTCAGCAGCTCTATACCAAAAAGTTTTCAAACTCATTTGCAGTTTTTCTCCTTCTGACATCTTGATCTTGTTGGCATATATATACTATGAGCGTGGATGTGAATCTATGTGTGTGTGTGCGTGTGATTGTGTACACGTATTTCTTTCTGTATGTGATTTATGCATTTCTTTCATAGTATCCTTTTTCTAATGTATATATTACTGTGTGAGTGTGTCTGAGATAAGGAGACAGGTTTTAATACATTTATTGATAAATTTAATGAAAACATTTGTAGAATAATGTTTTAAAGCGTTTGAAGCAATCACATTCTATTGAAACATGAGTTTTCAATTGGGAGAAATAAAGGATCAATATAAAGTATTTGATAATTTGTCGATAACATAGCTGGACAAGGCGAATGAAGTCTGTGAATAGAAAATATTTATGTTTGGTCAGTGGTACCAACATGTACGGTTACATTAAAAAATCCCATCCCGCTATCCCAACGTTATCTATGTCGGCCAGGTCTGGAGGACGCGCGAAATTCCGCGGCAAAAAGTAGTGTTCTGGGCGCAGCGCCGCACCGCGCCGCCGCCGGGAGCAGATGCACGTTTATTTATCTTGGAAACGTTTTGCCTTTTTAAACGCAAACGAAGTTTCTGCGTTTTTAAATAACTCTCAAAGACAGAAACATAAAGAATTCAAAATAAAAAAGAAACCTTTAGAGATGAAAGTCAGAACGATTTACATTTTCTGTTCCAGTTCTTTAACAAAATTTTAATTAAAAATGAGTTAGTATAAGTGCTTTAAATTGACGTTAAGAAAGTATTACGGTGCGCCCGGCCATCTCTTTTTTTTTTTTTTCGCCAACATTTTAGTTTCAAAGTACAAGATCTGAGAGAAGAGTTTAAATGTGATTAAAATTATTTATGATCCAAAAACAAAAATTCGATTTAAATTTTCTTAACTCACTTATGTTCCTCTTTGAAGCCTGATTAGGAACAACATTGTCGGTAGATATTTTATTTTCATTCTTAGCGAAATTTTATATAAATGTTAATGTGGCTCATTTGCAGTTTGAGAATGGAGAGAACTGCCATTCATTTGGATAAGCTATTATTGTTTGGACAAAGAGACCTTATGTGAAATGCAGTTATTCGAAATTGTTTGTTGTGCTAATATTCCAGTAACGAAATAATGTTCTTAGTGCGAGGTAGCAGATAGAATGAGTGACGCACCCGGCCGCCCCATGTTTGTGCGCGTCTGCAGCCGAAATAACGAGCCTGCCATAAAGAAAAGGCCTGCCTGTCAATCATCTATCCCCGGGTTGCATTGGATTAGCATTTGAAAATGGTTCTATCGCAGGGCGACGCGGCGTACGGCGGCCGCTCTAAGTGGCTAATTTGCTGTCATCTGAAATTCGGAATGTAACATTTCGAGAAAACGAACCCTCGTCGGTCGGTCGACCTCACACAAGCAGAGCACACGCGGATATTGGTTTTTCTCTAGCGAGCACGTCATTTCACTTCACTTCAGTTGGTTGGTATCATTGTGTTGTGTGTGCGTGTGCGAGAGAAAGAGAACGCACAGAACACGAGCACTGAATGGCAAAACGATAATAATGACAGCATGTAATAATGGAAGCCGGGCCAACAATGCCTCCGACATTCTATGACTGTATTCACCATTGTATTGCAAATATAGTTTTTTCTTTCTGTTGATGCATTTTTACATTTTCAACAGCTTCGAACAATACAACTAACGTTTTCATTTTACCGGTGTTTCCTCTGAATGAAAGGAATTTCATGATTATGAGCTCATTTGAAACATCACTATGCTATTTCAATCATTTTTACCTATACATAAATACATATAAATATACCGGGCTTTACATTGAATATGTACAAAAACAAACATTGATGGAGGAACCAATGTCTTAAGTTTACTATGAACTAAACTTATAATCAATGAAACAATATATTTTCAGAAATCAATTTTATAACACTGACTTCATTAATGAAGAAAAACTTTTTATTGCCACTCAATTTTGAGAAGTTAAGCAAAGAATATGGACGTATATGATGACTGAAATAGATCAAACGAATATAAAGCAAATATTTTACTAAATATTTCAAATTTAAATACAATTATTGCTAGTATAATTTAAAAACATAAAGTATAAATAGTTCATATAGTGAAAACTATTTAGAATGATATTAATGATAATAATTGAATAATCGCGGTATGGACTATAATTAATTGACGATCAACCAATTTTCTTCTAATGTAACATCGAACAATTTAACTGACATTAGCAATCAAAGTGGGTTAAGGTAATCGATGACATATTAGATAGGTACACAATGTTTCACGCAGCAGTCTGACAAGCGTTGGCACCGTTCGTTCACAGACATCAATTAGGATTGACAATGTGACAAAGTCTAGCAGCTTTATATCACTATGTATTGTGAGTGCTTTTAAAAGCTCACACCAACAATTGGTTCCGTTCGTATAGTAGTAGGCTTTAAGATCTAATTAGGTTCGGCAGTGGGAGGAAACAACATTAAAACGAACAAGTTAGCACGACGTCAGCATAAATCTTTCCTAATACATATTGCACATAGTTCAAGTGTTCGCGAAATTAATATCGTAACAGTTACGTGCATGCGAATTTATCAATACTGCAAGTCTTATCAAAGGAAGAACATATTTGCTCGCAATACTTGCAGATGGCGTTGAGACAGTTTTGTTTTAGTTTAGCATTTATAAATTGTTCTAAATATGGAATGATTGCACTATACTCTTAAGTATATATCAGACCTTTGTTTAATCAGATGAATTATAATAATGTATCATATTTTGTAGATGATTTTTTTTTTTAATCTTCTCTGGGCTACACAGGACTTTTCTATGTGTTATCAAAGAATATATACTAATATTACATATACATTATTTATTAACAATACTGACATAATATAAATTAGTTTAGTTTAAATTTGACATTTGTGGATGCTGCGATAATTGAAAAATAATTTAGTAAATTTGATAATTATGGTTACGCAAATGCACATATAAATTTACCATTTACAAAACTGAATCGCTAACAAATGGTTCGTTCTTTGGAAAGACTTTTCAAACCCAACTTATTCACTCAAACTACTTACAAATATTCAATTATAATTATCATAATTGTTTATTCTATAGAGCGTGCACAGACACGAGTGACACGCTGATGGTTTCTCGGAAATTACCTATATTTTTTATTCAGAGAAGATAAAACGTGTGTTTCTGTTAAAATCTCGAACCCTTTTTTTTTCATTTTACACTTGTTTCATAAATGTGCGACAGTTAGTAATTACGCACTCATAATGGCGATATTTAATCGGGTAAATTTCGAGTAGACGCAGTTACAAAATTTGACTATACGAGCAATATAAAACCAAGTATTATATATAAATCTTATGAATCAGGGCGGCGAACTAAAAATATCAAAATAAAAAATTATTCCCGATGAACGATAGTATTAAATTATTATTATTTATTTTATTCTTCTTTATATTTATTTGAAAAACCTATCCCTGTATGCAAACGTACACAAAATTAAATTTTCGGGACTACCCAGAATTTATATCCTGAAATATTTATTTTGCAAATAAAAGGAATATTATTCCTGTGCGAAAAATGTTCTCAACTTCTTGCAAGGTATTTGAATTTCAACCGCAGAACGGCCTATGCAAATTTAATTTAAATATAAATTATTTGTATAAAACAATATAAAATTAATTCTTTGAATGCTTGAAACGTATATAAGGTCATTTAATTAGTCAACCATTCAGTAAATAACCCATAATACTACGGTGTGTAATTTTTTATTATGAGCAGCACTGAAATGTACTCGTCACATTTGCACATTTGCAATGCGGTATATACTCGTACTGTACGTCATCGGCGTGCACTGTTTCTTTTCAAATGTTCAATAATCGTTCTTATTATTATTAAAGTTCCCTATGTACACGCATAATGGTTGAGGCTCCGCCTGATCTTTTCAAATATTTGCACCGCCGGCCGGGCACTTTATACAACAATAGACGGCTTAACGTCCATCATAGGCCTGTCCTGCTCGCTAAGACGGAAATAACATTTCAAACCGGACGATTGAACAGGCAAAATAACCATTGTGCAGTGAGTAATCTAGGTGTATGCAATACCGTCCCCTTAATTTCACCCGAACAATGTATGTAAAATGAAAATATCGTATTCGTTTAATTTGTAAGGATTTGCCCGAGATTTTGACACCCGTTGGACTGACTGGAGCCGTGTATTTTTTAAATGAGCTGTTAATTTCCTGTCGAAAATAGTTATACATGTACATTACAATATTTAGCTTGTCGTACGAAGTAAAAACATAATTAAAACATTAAAATTCTATAATAAATTCTAAGATATTTTATTTCTACAAGATTTCTTAATAAAAATTAATAATAATTAAAACTTTGTAACATAAAATTTGCTACACATTTTTTTTTTGATTTTGTCAACCTGTAAATGATTTTTAAAATCATTTTTGACGGTTCTTTGCTAACATATATCTATTTCGATTCACTGTATTGGCACTTACCGTTAGAATTATAATTAAATTATTTACAACAGAACCAAGAATGATAAATAATTTAAAAATGCAAAGCTTTACACTAACAGTTAACCAACTGTTAATACAAATGTGCTAGTACTATTAAAAATATATCTAGATAGATCCCATTGTCCTACTAGCATTATATTTATTTATATTATTTGCCAAGTTCTTGTTTCAAAGATAAAAGCAGCAGGTAGCTATTCTATAAATAATATAATGATCTTTTAGTTCGGTGGTGATGGTTGCTGCCGAGTAATTAGCCTATAATACTTATATATGATTTATTTATCATGTCAAGTATTTCATCACCTTTTAAAACGTCTTTTATATATATATATATATATATATATATATATATATATATATATATTTATATATATATATATATATATATATATATATATATATATATATATATATATTTAATGATTTATGATCATTCATCTATCAGCTGTCTGCATTTTTCCGTTCAACTTTTTTGTAAATCTCGTGAAAGCCGGTAGACAGAACACCAATTTGTCTTGTTTGTTCATACATATGAATTTTTATTTGTTCCCGTAAAGACAAAGCATAGATAATCATTTTGATTATCTATCCTTCTCTGTCTATGTCGCTTTCTCTATTCGTCCACGTTGTTGTGTGCTGTTAAACATGAAACTAATTAACATGCTGTTATTTATTATTACAAATTATAATTGAAGGGAATTTGGAGCCAGGTTCACTATTACCATACTGTAAAGAAACTGTGATTAATTTCTACATCGGATAATTACTACTAGTTCCATTGTTTAACTCGGACGGAACCATTGGCGTGGGGGGACAACTGAGATTTAAATTCTAAACAACTTAATAAACCCCCAGATCACTGTTCAAGGTGTACACATTATTTAGGACACTTTGAAATTTTAAACAGTTACATACTTGCATTTTAACCTTAGGCATATTAATAAATATATATAGTATGAATTAGATAGCATCTTGAGAAAGACATGGATATTTGTTTTATTTTAAATCGCGAATTCTTGATAGTAATTTCGAGAAAGAACGAGGCTTTAATTTCTTAGCTGTCGTGTCGCTCTCGATTATTCCAATGGATTGTCAATGTGGGTGGCGAGGCGAGGCGAGATTGTTGAAGGGTCTCGTATCAAATGTAAAAATGTAGCTCGCGTTCGACTGGGCATCTATCAGGAGTTAGTATTTCCGTAATGCATATATGTATGTGTCTTAATTAGTAATAGTATACAGAGAAGAAGATATGTACGAGTATGTATCATGTTGTGCGAGCTCTCAATTTCGCTGTAAACGGATTTTGTTGTGTCAACCGTTATTAATTAAGCCGTTGAGAAAGTTTGGCTGGGTGCGTGCGTGCGTGCGTGCGTGCATGTGATGCAATGCCAGAGACGTCCCAGTAGAGTGACTTAGGGAAATTTTCGTTTACCAAGTCTCGTGCAGAGGCGCGTGCGTACGCAATTCCCATCAGGTTACTACAGAGTTGGATATCAAAGTTTGCGAATTTAATCTGTTCAACTACTTGACACACATACGCACCCACACACGCACACTTTGAGTGAAAAGTTTAACGATACGATACCTAGTTATCTGCGCGTATGCTCTGCCGCAGGCATCGTGATAAAAATATCTGCAAAGTAGGCTTTATACAACTTTTTCCCTACCTCTGAGCCTTTAAGTACATTAGATTATTTTGCCGGAAGGAAATACCCTGTTATTTTCCACTGGTTGAAGTTACTGTCATTGTCTCCTAAAGATTTAGACAAATTCAGTTCTATTTCGACAAGAACTTTAGAACTTTGAAACAAATAAAATACATGATCAACACTTTCATATTCCACCTCAATCACACTTGGTCCACTTAGCTCTGAACCCCGAAAATCAAGTAGCGATTTACAATAGAAGAATAGTGACCGAAGTAGCCCCACGGTGCTCTATGTACCTTGCGTGTTCGACCATAGGTCTGCTGCCAACGAATAATACAAAATTGATACCAAAACAATTTTCCTGCCTGGAGCCAATAATCTTTTATTCTATTCAATTCAATTTCATGATACACAGAGAATCGCTCGCGCGCGCCTTGTCAATGAAATACGCTTCTACAATGGCTGGCTACTCCTTTTTACTTTTTTTTTTTTTTTTGTTAGCTGGATGAATAACTGAATCAATAGATATATTCTATATGGTATATACCTACATTCATTCGCTTTCTTTTGGCGAACAGATTTACTCTTTCTGTAACTGTATTGAATTTTTTAAAACCCATTCGAGAAAAGTATATAAAGCTTATCAAACTAGTGCTTACCCAATAACTTTTTTTTTTTATATTTTCTTACAGAGAAGAATATATATGATATATAGGTATCTAAATAGAAATTTGTATTTTCCAAATTACTTTTAGAACTCTACATTTAAATTTCATGGCATATCTAAAAATTGTGTTGACTTTCATTCTGCAAACAAGTTATATTAAAACGAATTTTCATGCATAACCGACGTGACTTTTACAATCCATTTTATTTCCGAGCTTACAAAATACGTTTTATGTGTCGTGTGTCGAAGAGTATAATAGCTGCACATAAATGTCGCACATAAATATATCACATAAATGTATTCAATTATGACTTTGTTATGATGTAATACTCTAAATTTATAATAAATGGTTGCTAGTTAAATTGGCAATATTTTAGAAAAACTAAAGCCACAACTAAGTAAATCCTTATTGAAAATATAACCTCTAATATTAAATATTTTCAAGAAAATCCAAAAAACCGACCAAATTTCTAATAAGCGAAATAAAAGTAAAGAACAAATTTGAATGGCCAACTTTGCCCCACTTTCCTCTACGTATATTTGGAAACACACGTGTACACTTAGCAATGCACGCTCAACTATGTTCACACATCACCTGACGTGGATATGTAACTCACGCGAACACGCACTCAAAAATTATACCCACAGGAACAACGAATTACCTTTTAAAAACCTAGACGACGTTTTAATGAAAAGCCAGCCAACCTTTTTCCTATTATCGACAGTGCTTTTATTATCCACAAAATCAACTTTACCGACCGACAGACCAAGCCAACATTCTCTTTTAAAAATCGTCTAAATCATTCACGAAATTGCCTGACTTTAGACTAATTATCACGCAAATGGAACTGCCTATAACTTGAAATGTATAAATAAAACATAAGTAATACCATTGGACAAAGAATATATGTATATACCTACCCATTATGCAGATCAATGGTTTGACTAATGCTGCCTGCTGGTGCCGATGCAACTTACCTGTTTATGGTCTAATTTATTGCCTCTATGTAGTATATCATGACTATCAGGTAATATTATTTAGCAGAACCGTACCGTGGGTTATTTGATCTTCGACCAAGTAATAGAAAGGACTCATACAACTATGCTATCGCTACTGCATGAATTTCAAATGACAGCTATAGAGTTTGGGCATGTGTCTGTAACATTTTTTATATATCTCTGAAAAAAAAAGCCTTATTTTTGAAAAGTAAGTTTTATATGTATATATTTCTTCGTTACTATAATTTTAATATATTGTTATATGAATTTAAACCATTTCCTGAATCGAAAACAATTACATAAATACCAGTTTGATTTGAAACATTTTTCGACAATTTCAGTTACTTTGTCTCTAAATCCAACTCTGTAATTTGAAATGGTAAAAGCGTTCCTCCTCACGCATTAGTCACCACCACGGCATTGTTTTAATTATCTCAGTTTGAAGGTGCAGGGTAGGTCCGTTGCTGGCACCGCACAGGCACGATCACCGCGGCTGCCTACCTGCTCGCGCGCCTTTACCTCGTATTTTACAAAAATTGACACACTCTTAATTCCCATTCTATAAAACAACGCACGGCACGGCACGGCACGGCACAACAACACTCTAACTCCAGCCAGCAGCGTTTAAATACGACAGCTACCAAGCGCTTCACTAACTAACTTCAGTGCTCTTCTTCTGCCCTTTACAGCCCAACGTTCTATGAAATAATTTGCTGTTAATTTATTTTGGGTCAAAGATAATGTTATCAGCATGTCGTCCGTGTCTTTTAATTAGTTTGTGAATAAGAACCTGTGACTTTCAGAATAGAAATTAGCTGTTTAATCTTTGATCTATTGGATTGTTAGCTAAAGCACTTTGTTTCAAAATGTTCTCATGTTCTCGACCGTCGTTTTATAATAGTCTAGCTAAAATATTTTGTCTCGGAATTAATATTAGAAAATAAGTTGTTGTCCGACATTGTTTGCATATCTAAAGAGAATCATTAACATTGATGTAAAATATAGTTTTATATGGTTTGGGAGTGAGCGTACTGACCAACAACAGTAGTAGCAACCGCTAAACGCTAGTTATTGCGAATTTATATGTACATTCAAGTATGCCAAGAGTGCAACGGGCAGGTTTTCGTTGACAGCAGGCAAATAGATGCATCACTTTTCACATATGTAAATTTATTTATTTATTGTAGCTATATCATGAATAATAGATATATTGTAGAGTTTACTATTTTACAATAACAATATTTCCATGTTAAATTTATATGTCATTTTTATATTTCCAAACGGCACATTTTACTAAATTATTTATATTAAGCTTAATATGCCAGAAATTAATAAATATTTACCGTTGCAAGACAGAGAACGAAATATAAACAGGTATCATATAGAAGCTAACGAAGTTTTAAATATTAGACGAATCTATATCAGTGTCCAATAGTGTTGAAATAGAAATAACAAAAAATACCGTTCGCCGGTGACAGTTGTGCTGCTCCCTTGGCGGCAGCAATGAAATGGAGCGGGTAAGTTTCGTTTCGCGTCAGCTACCAAACCAAACCAAAGATTGCTTATTAAGGAAACCGACCTGAACCGAACTCGACGTCGACGTCAATCAAAAGTATGACACGTTCCTAGGGGATCGCCTACTGCACCGCCTGCACTTGTCCTTTCCGCATTGTTGCCACTTCTGAATGCAGCTTAAGTTTCACCGCACACTAACTTTTCTGACAGTTTCATTGGCTGTTGTGTTGCACGTCACCGAAATCTTGTTATTAAATTGTATCTTTCTCCACAAATGTACCTACCTTAAAAAAGTTTCACACAGAAATTTTTGACAAGTATATACTATCATACTGTAGTTAATCCTCTCGCTAGGTCTGGTTTCCAGTGAAAGTTATTTTTACTTTCTTGTACGAAGTAATAAGTAAGTAAAATGAAACACTTCAAACTCGAGATTTCAACGGATATACACGTTTTCTCTTCCATGAATCGAATATTTAAATATTTTTAAATTATATACATTTATTTTATTTATTAATATATAAATACAAAATAATAATTGATGTTATAATCTTTAATTTTGAAGCGATAACATTATATTTGATTGATTGATTAACAAACAATACAGAATAGAATGCAACAATGCAATTCATGCGAACTGTCAACTAAAAATGGACAAACTTTGCATTTCTCTCAGCAAAACATACACGGTATATGTTAATGTGAAAATGATTAAACATTGAGGACCCGTTGTCGGTTGTCTAAGGAGCATACACATTCCATCGAATTATCATCTTTTGCTACCCTCTGCCAGTATATAGACAGTAGTATGTATCTTGTCCATTTCTTCATTCTCTGCTGTTTCACCACGTCCCACATACATACATACATACATACATACTCGTATATATGTGTTGTACGACGCACAATTCCAATACATCTAATCTCGTTAAACCTAATGTCTTTTTCATCAGTTCCCCATTTCATTTTCTAATCTGTTTATCGTTTGTGTCGCCTCGTCCCCAACCCAACCCAACCCAAAGGGCGCGTGCAGCTTTCAAATATCGCGCGTTTCAATTTTTCCAATTCCTCCCTTACACCAAACTACGTCCTGCCAACAAATCCAAAGCGAAAGCGCTTATTTAGTTTCGCGCAAGTATTTTCGTGACGACCTTCGCATTTCACTGGGTTACATAACGTTAAATAACAATTCCCCCTACTCTTGTTCTGGTTTCAGTTCAGTGTTCCGTCCTTCCCAAACGCTGTAGCTTCGTTTAAAATGCGTTAGAGATTACGGCCATCTTTGATACCGTAAATACGATGTAATGAATGTTTGAACTTTGTTCGTAGAGATAAACTTGTGTGTATTATAGCGTTGTAATTTTGAGATTACCAACAAACAACTCATTTGCTGTCGTTAGCAAAAATCAGTTTGCGAACTTTTAAATTACCTACTAAAGTTGAAGCTAGGCTTTGTACTATAAACCTGGAGACGGCAAATTGTATGAACAGATTTTCTGCATTTAACAGATAATGCTCATAACTTCCTTTATGTTTCTCTCATTTGTACATGATGTTATTTAACTTATATTTTTGATGCACGAAACTATAAGCCAATTGTCTTTCTTTTTTAACATTCGTTTGTCCTGCACTACTTTTATTTATTCTAAGTGGAAGAAAGACAAATAATGAACTGAACAGTTAGTGCAGGACAAACGAATATAGCAATTGTAACCAACAAAAGGAATCTGTTCTGTATTAGTGAAAAATGGAGATATATTCTAATGTCAATATTAAAGGAATTTCTTTTTTAAAGCTTCTATAAATCGGGGAGTATAAGTATTTGAAATAGCCCACCAATAAAATGTTTACATATTCCTGGCATAAATATTTGAAATTCTGTTATTGAATCAATAACTATTTGCTGTCGTAACATATTGTTCAGCATTTAGCTCAATCCACTTAAAATTCATCAAGCAATTATTCACAAATTAGGCATTCTTAAATAAAGTAAAAATCAAGTCCAACTGGCCGGCAGCTGGTCGCTGACAAACAATATCCTTTTAAAATGTCTAATCCAACTAATGGAATATAATGTTCCACTTTTGGTGTGTAACGTGATCATTAGCTTTAGTTTCATTAGGTGTGACAAAGGGTTTTTAACGTTTCGAAAAGTGTGGTGATTTGGACTGTTGTACTCTCTGTCGCACACACACACACACACACGCACACATTAATTTTGATTGGATAGTGGTTAAATACTGATGGGGGCGTGGAGGGGCAAGTGTGTGATAGGTAAGTGTGTCAGTGGCGGCGCGGCGGCTTGAAGTGGCACCGGGCTCTGTTGTTACTTATAAAGCATCGTCTCAGTCTCATGTTCCACGTAACGAGCCTGTCAGCCGTAAGTCCCCCACGGCGAGCCAAATAAAATGTTATTATATATTGAGGAATGGCCGCCAGTAAACATCTGCTACAGATTACTACCGCTGTGAGACGCTGCCATCGGCGGGGTGTGAAACCCTTTCCTTGGCACCTTCGCTAGCTAGCGCAGTGTGATCGAGGCGCGATAAACCTCTTTTCAAGAGGCACTTTTTTATATACACGCCAGAGTTATTGCCTATTTAGATGTACTAGATACGACCGGGTAGTTCCATTCTATATACAACAGGCGTGGTCGGTCTTCCTTATAGCCCATCTCATACACTCGACCGACCTATCGGTCAATAAGATTGGGAGTTCGTTAGCTAGCTAGCTACCCACCCATACTCAACCTGTACCTATGCAATGAATTTATTATCGTTTCTCCGTTCGAAATTAAATGAAATCAATCGTCGTTAAAATGTGGAATCGTAATTGTTTACTACATTTTTTATACAGCTCGTTTAGAAATAATTTATATTACAACCTTTTAATCATATATAAAAAGATAATGAAATTAACATATTAATAGAAATTCCATAAGGATAACTACTTTTTTAAACATTTTCCTTTTTTATATGTAACTTTTATTAGAAATCGTGTAAAAATAGAAAATTTCGCACTGGCTATTTTAACCGAAATACACATATGTAATAGTGGCAAAAATGGTTTCATACTTCTTCTATATCTCGAATACGATACCAATTGAAGGTTATAAAAATGTTTGCAAATCTAGTTTTAGCAAATATACACTATTTTCGAAACTCTATTTCCGCTCACATATTTCTTGTAACCACTAATTTCTTCTTTTTTGCATTTGGGCATGAAGACAGTGAACTGCTGCCTGCTGTGGTCTTATACACTGAGAAAAGGATTTACTTGAATCAATTTAGGCTAACTACTATTAAATAAATCCCATATTTGAATACAGCGAAATCAATGTAGAGTAATATTAAATAGATGCTATATTTGCAATGTCCAGATAAGGTTTATTTAATATTAATAGATCGTATTACTGTAGAATAAGCTACATAAATGCACCATGTATTTACTGTTAATACATCTTACTATAGTAAAATACACTGTATTAAAGCACTATCTATTTACTATTAATACATCATATTTGTCTTAAATATGCGGTATTTTAGGTTTTATTTATAGGAAATCAATAAAATATAATTCAGGTTATAAACATATATTTAATAAAAATACAAAAAAATATAGGACACTTCCAAATAATAACAATAACGTATGGACACTTATAATTAACAAATAACTTAATTTAATCTAAATACAAAAAAATATAAATATATGGTACACTCCCAAACAATAATGAATGGACCTATAATTAACAAATAACTTAAGATGTAATAATAGTTAACATTCCAGTATAATTTTGATTATTATAACATAATTTTGGGTAACACAATTTTTTTATTTAATTGTAGTAAATGTATATGAATCAATATACATAAATGAAGTTTCACATTAATTACCACAAAAATAGACAACTTTTAATTAATTTAACGCCGCCATTACTAATATTTATGATGCCAATATTTAAAATACTTACAAAGTTGGGTCTATGTTCAGATAATATAATATTATTATATCACATAAATAGCTTTGACTAATAGAATCCAGGATTCCACTTGTATTAAATATTGAAACAATAGCTTTCCCAGTAATAGATTGTTCTAATTGTAGAAACATTTAATTTAAGAGATTTATTAAATCTCTTGCATTTAAATTTTCTACTTATTGTTGATATTGTGGAACGCAAAAACGAATTTTGTTTAGAAGCCGAAGATGCATTTTGCTCTAGAAGTGTAGTTGTGGGACTAGGTAAATCACATCATTACCATTTGAGCTATATTCGTATCATCCAAATCCAATACAACGCCCTGTAAAAAAATTGAAAATTAATTCTAGTCTAGGAATTGATCCTCGGGTGGTCCATTTGGACCATAATTAGCAAAATGGCGACCATCGTACGAAAAGTGTCATTTTTTGCCACTTTTATTCTTCTTTGACGGGCCTTAAAAAATATTAATAATTGTCGGTCGATCAACTCCTAGAGAATTTTATTACCTTTAAGATGCGTTAAATCGGTTCATTCGTTGTCGAGATATTCTACTGCGCGATTTAAAAAATATGGTTTCGAGATAAACGCGTTTAAAGTTTCAACTTCAGACTGGACGCGCGCGAAAACGCCGTGTTTGAGCAAAAACATTGTTTTGTTTAAATCGCAATTTCACATATTTCCAACTCGAATTTCGTAAAACGGCTTCAGAAACCCATAGTCAACACTTCAAAGTGTCCGATTCTGCAAAAAAAAAAAACGATTTTTTGAATCCGCAAAAGGTGAATGCCCCCTTAATTTGACTCATTTAGCCCCTGTCAATTTCAAGGTCAATTATTGGTCAGTTAATTTGAACTGCATACATTAGTTTATTATTTCTAATGCATGGCAAACAAACGCACTTCACTTGTGCGTTCTTTCGATCTGAAATTAACCACAAAAGCCACAACGTCAGATATCGAGAATTATAGATTGACTCAAATGAAAACAATGCGTGTATTATTTCTTTTCTAAATTTGAATTCGATTCAATATTCAAAATACGAAATCGATCTACGACTCGATTCCTGTTTCGCAGATAGATTCGAAAATCGAAGATCAACGTTTAAATAGATCGATCTTTTAAAATATCGATTCAGATTCGAACATCCCTAACATTAACAAATTGGCAACACTGATTATCATCCATGTGATCTTGAATACTTAAATTTATAATGTTTGTAAACGAAATACAACAATAAATGGGGTTATGTTGTTCTAACACGATTTTTTGTATATGCGCAGGTAAAAACAGATTCAACCGGTTAAATTACACGGATATAGAACTAGTTACGGTATGTTTAACAAAGATTCATACTTACATCGACTATATCTGCCCTCACACTGTCACACTAATAATTTGATTTGCTGTCCAATAATAGCGATTGTAGCAAATCATAAGTAATTTCGTGCTCTGTAAATAATAATTAAATATGATGACGATCACACGCAATGAAATGACACAAAATATAGTTTACCTGTAAATATTGGCGATAAATCTTCTAAATCCGCCTTGGACAACAACAACAACAACAAAAACAGCTGTGTTACAATCTCCGCCATTGCTATACTGTGCACTTACACAAACAAGAAATCGCAATGACAGCCACACAAAAGAAATAACTTAAGCTAATTCCACATGGTACCTCATTTCCGTAAAATCGTTCAAGGTTCGAACAAAGAACAGCCAATCAAAATTACAAATTAATTGTAAGCTTGTTCTGTGAAACAATAATTTTTCGAGCAATACACAGTCTATCAAGACATGTATAACGCCGATAATGACGAACGTTTTTTCGGCGACAACGTGCCATGTGGAATTAGCCATACTTAAGGAGACACACAGGCATTAATGTGAACTGTGCATAAAATAAATATCTATTTAATATTAATAGATTCGATTTTAGTTTATTATACATGTATTACATATAAATGCAATATTTAAAAAATAAATTAATACACAAATCTATTACTATTAAATAAATTAACTTTATAATAAAGAAAGAAACTTCAAATAAATGTTGTATTTTTAATAAATAGACTGGTTCATTAATAATTAAGAAATTTATTAATTTCAAAGAAAATTTTCTTGGCATTAGTAAATTTTTCAAAGAAATGCTCAAATAAAGACTTATTAACTATAAAGACAAGTATTTTTCTCAGTGTACCATTATTTCTCTCCGTGGTGAAGGTTCAAAGGTAAGAAATATTTACAACAATACAACAATATTCTATAGAAGCTGGGTCTCGCATTTTGTTGGATGGAGGATGAGCATCTAAAAAAAAAAATCTCAAATTTTAAAATGTATATTGAGTAGATAACACGTCTAGTCCCAATAGTTTAAGCAAAAGTACGTTGCTCAATTCTTGTATTTGATTTATTATTGAAGTGCCACCCACCCATAATCGTATACGTAAAATTCTCCTTAGATTATTTCCAGGCTACATTTCTTCTTGCTTCGTATTAGGCTCTAGTGGGCCATTGAGACACTCTCAGAAAGGATTAAATTGGTCCTTGATGTCATTCCTTATGATATGTGTATGCGCTATAGTCTATATTTTATTATTTTCAATGATTGCCTATCCCTTCGACTTTTACCCTAATAAAATAACTCGAGTGAAAACAACGTATAGCTTTTGTTACCAACACTGTGAAAACAATATAGAAAAAAAATCCGAAAATAACACAAAATATGATTTTCTTTTATATTAGATGATGCTCGGTTACATGGAAAGATAACATTTAAAACGTTTCATAACGCTTTTCACAAATAAAATTTAATATTTAAAAATTCTTTCTGCACATTCGCATAGCATTTTGTATAGTTTTCCAATTCAAACAATACCTGCAATCTGCTTGTGTATTTCACATGGTCACCAATGGTCATTTTGTAAAATTAATTAAACATATCCGACTTTGGGGTTTTCTAGGGCAGTAATATTAAAACAGAATTATAAAATTAACCTTAGATTCCATAATAAATTGCATGCCTACATGTAGTTCAACCTGCTTAATACAGATAACAGAGTAGAATTTCAAGCTTTGTTGAAACGTTTCAATGAAAGGAAATTATAACGATATTATACACATCACGTGGCTGGTATATTTGAAAACTAGACTAATAATTGTAGATATCGAAAATATTCAAGTACAAATACATTTTTCGTTCACCCGATTCGATATTTTACAAACAGGTATGCGCAGTTTGAACAAATAATCGTGATTCTTTTGACTTTCACCAACAGACGAAGTTACCGAATAATTACTAATTCACCAGTCGTTTGAACCCGGCTTTACTTTCAATTCTAATATAGACCTAAGTTAAATTTCAATAAATACGATTGCAACAAAGTAGATTTGTGTTGATTAGCGGTTACAAGTATTATGTTCTATAACCAACTTCATAAGAGAATTTATTAAATGGGTTAGTATATTTTGTGTTCTATCGGAGATAACGTTGATGAAAGTAAGTAATTCAATACAAAGTTTCAAGTCTAAAGCTAGTTGTAGCATAACAACTATTGTGTTATTCGTTGAGCGCATGCATCGGACTGTTTACTACGTTTAGATGAAAGCCTCCATAACTTCCAGAGCATCATAAATTTACGTAGAGTTTGTGAACAATCTCCAGGTGTAATTTTACCAAAGTGCGGTCATATTCTCTTGTTTTCAAACTATCTCACACATTGCAAAAGTTATCCGCCGTTGTCATCAAAGGACAAGATATCTTTACATGAAGTTTCTAGTTGGTATCAACGACAGTTTCCTACTTGATGACTTAACGGCATTCCCATTGATTTACAAGGCATTCATTTTTATTTCTTTTAGATATAATGCCATGAACAACTTGTTTTGGTATTATATACGCCATCTAGTTAATGCTTGCACACATTTAACAAGACACAACAGAATATGTTTCCAACTCAACTAACAGTCTTAAAAAGAGGCCACAATATGCTTTATATCACTCGGGAGTTTGACCGTGATAAACATAATATATAGATTATAGATTTTTTCAAACAATTATATTGAAATTTTACTTCTTTATATCATATATTTAATGCATAATATATAGTATTGAACTCAACTAAATAATATAGGGTTTTGGATTACTGTACGACGAGGTACAAATAAATAATGTATAAAAGTAGATATTCTCAAACGCCGAAGATCACAAGTGACTGCAGCAAAGGTCAAATACGAATCATGTAAATCCTTTGCGTATACTTATTGCATTATATTACGCTTAATATCTGTATGTTAATAAGCGAAAGATCGGCGTAGGTATATGTGTGCTGTTGAGAGGAAATCCATGGGGTGCCGTGGCGTAGTGCAGACGATCTGCTGGTCGCCGAAGCGGAAGCAGGACAGGTTTACTGCTGCACGTTATTGTATGCACACGGCACGGCGGTTGTTACACTGTCAACCTTGTCATACATAAATACAGCGGTACCAAACAGTGCGTGCATTATGTACAAACATGTCCGCTTTATTATAAACGACTTGTCGCGGCCGTAGTTTAATCTACCGGCGAATTTAAATGGAATACAATTGCAAAGTCATAAACAAAGTACTACATGGGTGCTTTAGGCATTAATTCATTTACAAACCATATGTGATAAATCCTGAACGATGATTCTGAAAATGTTACAGTAGGCGTACCATACGTTAAAAGGTTTTTTTTTTTTTTTATTACTTCTTTCTTAACAATTTTTATATTGCAAGGTACAGTAATTGCGTTACTAGTTATATAGTAAAATTATCTAATTGTTTCTAAAAAATTGAACATTTGGCGAATTTGTGTATCGATATTTACATGTAATTCCAGATATTTTTTGTCTTCATATTTTGAACCGAAAATATAAAAATTATAATTATGTATTATTAAATAAGCAATAATTTTCCTTTTCAGTATATTGAAAAAATTGAAGATATATTCAAAGTCTTTCTATATCAGTTTCATTTTGTCAGCCGACTAGAGGGGATATCTCGTAACGGGGTATGTAGTACTGACCTCTGAGCTGTTTAGTTTTATTCGGCAAGCTAAAGACGCCTGTATCTAAGCTTGTTTTTATTTATTAGATGAGATAATGAAAATATTTACCTTTGATAAAAATTATAACTTATTTATCTTAGCTTATATATTTCTGGATACAAATGGCTTTAAGAAAATTAAATCCACTTATTAATGACTTTAGAAAAATTATGCCTACATAAAATTAATTGTAATACAAGGCAATTTCTTAGATAAAATAAAATATGCATAATTATTCTAATTAAAGTAATTTAAAATAATTGTAATACCAAATAATCAACAAAATATAATACCGCTTTGCTAGTAGGATTTTTTTTTTCTCACGGCTAATCATGTTTACCAAAATACTTGCGTAATATAATTCAAGTTACTTACTGTTGTAATTTTTCATAAATTAGTGTTTATAGAAATTATTTCTTCGTATATTTCAATTTTCTTATTTAAAAAGTATATTTACTAACATTTCCTTTTATGTATATGTTTATTATCATGCGGAACCTCAGAAACTTAATCGAAAATTGTGCATATGTACTCACTACCCACAAGTTATATATCTTGTGCACCAATAACATTCATTCGTTTATTATAATCTCATATAACATGAGATATACTCACATGTGCGTACAATTTACGGCCTTAATTTGCTTTTGTGCTATTGTTCGTGCAAAAACAAGAGGTCTGCCAAGATGGAAATAATTATCAATGTATTGTGGTGCGCGTCACCGACTCACAAATTTATATGGTCCTCGCGAGCCACAATTTATGGACGGAGCAACGTTGAATAAAATATATTACCGCTTGTAGCCAAAACCTACACTATGCCATCACGACGTTTTTTTTAATTGCTCATCCTTTGCATTGGATTGCCTGCAGTTTGAAGGCGGAAGACCTTTGAAATACATATTCATTTTGCCCAAATTGCATTCCTATACCTGCTAACCGGACAGTTAACATATTTCTACCTCATTCGACATTCTTACTTTGTTATTTTTTGTTTAACATGTTTTGTTGTTTTCAAACACAGACGCAACACAGTTTTCGTTTCAATTTATTGATCCTTTGACATATAAATTAAGCCATTAACATCACATATGAAAGTAGAATTCACATTATGGAACATTTATTCAAATATAAAGTAGGGTCATCACTTATTATATCTTTTGAAGTTCTCACGGTTCCTACAAACGAATACAATTTCGATTTCTTTTCCTACGTATTTGATAAACAAATTCTGAAATACGGAGAGACTTACAACTCATATTTCAATTATTTATTTCTTCAAAATTAGGAGTTGTGATACTGAGTTGTAATTCTTCATAAACAAAATTAGTAATTAAGATAATTGTAAAATAAGTAGTACATTAATAATACTTTTCCATTATTTAACCATTTATTTTTTAACATAGTTCTTAATTTGACTAGCATTTTTTACATTTGTCAATATGGTTGTGATTATCAAATTGATATTGTAGTATTTATTGATATAATTGTATAAGTCTTATGACAAAATGATATATTTTATTTGTAAAATACTGTATCTTTTGTCAAATTTTCAACATAATTTATTTCTTTAACATTTTTTAAAAACCGTGGGATAGATCATTTTTTAACAAACTGATATAGTCTGCTTATCTGATTCAAATCTAATCATAGCTACTACCTTTAAAATATTTCTGGAAATAAACTTGATTCGAACCTATTCTATAAATATATCATTCTCTTTTAACACATTTTTCCCTAACATCTCTATTGAAAGTAAAAATAACAAAAGGTATTCAATACATTCTATCAGAAAAAATCTAACAATAAAACTACCTTAGTAGCTCGCCTTTCATAAACTTTTTAAAACCAATTCTCAGAACAGAATAGATAAAAAAAAAACATAGTCGCAAAAGTTTTACTTTCAATTTGAGCTTGAACAAAAAGTATCTATACCTGAGTACCCGTGCACCTGTGTTATACTTTTGACGATTTTTTCATATTATACATTAAAATGTGTTCTAAACTTATGAAATATTAATATTTAATCTCTTATATTTTGTTCTTCTTTTACGTACTGTTATATAATATTGTATTTAAAATGTCAAGATATTAAGAATCTCAGATTTTTTTCTGACTGCTACAAGTTGATACCTGTCTCCGCGTGTGTGTCTGTTAGTTTGTATTCTGTCAGTTTGTATGAAACGTGTCTAACTGTTTGACGGAGAGTCTTCTTCTGTGACTGTACACTTCTCCGAAAAATTATTGTACAGAAATTCGTTTCACAACTGTATGATTGTGAAAATGTTTATTGCCTAATTATGTTTAGATTTTATATAAATATATAATATAAATATAAATAAATATATATATATATATATATATATATATATATATATATATATATTATATGTTGCATTATTGATCAAAATGATATCTAATTTATTTCATCAAATCAAAAATTAAATAAAGGATGAATGGAGCACTTATCGTAATTCCAGTACAAATCAATAGGAAAATAGTATGTTTATAATATGTATTGGTATGCGCTATGATATGTCTAGACTAATGTATTCGTCAGATGTAAATGATGCTTTACAATTTATAGAGTTCGTTACACGGTATTAAATCAAGTGCAGAACTAGGGAGAAAATAAATAAACAGCACGAAAAAAGTGGACAAGATATAAATGGGAACGATGATAAATGGCGGCCGCAAAATGCTGCTTGGTATTTTTTTTATTTGTGGATCTTTACCTGCTTGGGCTGAACCACTTAACCCTCGAAATAATTTCCTCGGAGTGATAATTAAATGTCTAACAGCGGGAGTAAAACACGAACGATCCAATTAAATTATGATTTGATACTTTATTAAACACGCGATTAGAACAAGTTTTACCAGTTAAATAAATTAATAAATAATTACAATAGTGAAAAGTGCTACGTTAACCGAATTAATATTAACAGAAGTAACATTCAATACATTTAAACGTTACTGTAGAACTGTAGAACTAACAAATTGGTGATTCCATAGTCGTGCATGCGCACTTGTAGTACAATATACACAAAAATAAAGGAATTAAATTCGTGGACTCCACCAAAATTAGAGTCTTAGTCAATTAAGTTTTAGCGAGGTATCAATTAAGGGGTAACGTAGATAGAGGTATTACTGTAATATTCATTCCTTATTTTGAAATAAATCAGTATTTATTATCTTTCATGTTCGGAGATATAAACTATAAAATATACCTAAGTAAAAAAATAAATTGAATTTCGAATCGTAAGTAGAATGTTGGAATTCATTTAGTAAATTCCCGGTCGCGAATTAAAACGAAGAAAAATAAGTACATATTTATAGTAGTGGCAAAAATAGGGATTAAAACAATATTCTGGTAAAAATGTACCTAAATATAAAACAACGTTTATTGCAATATTTCAAGATATAATTGCGTAATATTTTACTCCAATTATATCTCAGTGCAGCATAATCAAATCTCTCGAAGAAATGGTAGTATACATTTTCCTTTAAAGTAAACAAAATATAAATTGAAACAATAAATTAAAAATGTGAAAATAATCAGTAAAACAAAATACCCAGAATTAAAGAACTTGAAACAGGAAATTATAATTCACTGCATATAAACTCGGAAATGTATTTGAAGTTTGTACGATAGTTACCAAGTCGTAAATTAATTAATAATATATAATTTAAAGCCGTGTGTAATTTAAAAACGATTTACACAATAAATAGTTGTAATTTTAAAGTGGTGTTAAGTGTAGCGACTTTCCTACCTACCGGTAATTATTTTCTTGGGAATCAGTTCGTTAAGCTTGTACATTTCTCTCGCACACACACACACACACACACACATCGACTACAATAATTATTGTTCCGTGTTTGTATTTTGTTAATGTCTGGCCAACTTAAAACGCTGTTAAGGTTACTAAAGGTATACATACACAGTATATGCGGTTATTTGTCGCAGGATTACAGTGTCGCGCTGGCATCGGCCAAAAGCGAGGAGACCGCATCGCTAAATCCACAGCCACCGAGATTATACGGTTACTTAGTCCTGCAGTAATTAAACAGTCAATTTCCTTACAATGTGCACAGATGCAGTAACATAAACATTCTGGCTGGGGCGGCGCGGCGCTGGCGGTCAGCTGAGCCACTGGAATGAACTGACCGACCCAAGCGAATTATTGCGCAGTAACTAACTGTCCTCTGTCCTGCCATCCTCTACGCCAAACTGCCGCTTCCCATTTCATCAAATTCACCAGAAGCACAATTACCAAAAGATATGATATTATTTTGCAATTTGAAGTGACTTCTTTGGCCTTAAATCAAATATATTCATGATTTAAATATAATTATAGAAGCCATTCTATCTTAAACCGAAATGTCAAACACAAGCAAGAACAGAATAAATTAAGAAAGAGAGTTGTAGCATTTGATGCTTCATGATATCGCTATCGAATACAGGGGTCAAATTCAATTTCAAATGATATCTCTTGTTTCTAAATAAAACTTTTAATTTTATTTTAGTTATAGTTAATAATTGAGGAATTATATTGGGTGTTGACTTTGGACGTGTGGGATTTTTGAACTAGTGAGTTCCATGAAATGTTCTCGTAGCTGCTGCCCAATTTCCCGCAAGGTCCCACTCATGGTTGCAATAACTAGGAAAATTGTCATCTTTGTCGTTCTCGTATCATTAACAATGGAACTTGGAAATTACTTTACGACACTCTGCAATGTATTCTCATTCTCAACTGTTTTTCTCTGTATTCCTTTTATTTCAACAACTCGTTTGTTTTATCTGCACTTCGACCGTTAATTGTTGAAGCAATTACGTTCGTTAAATTAGGTCAACTTTACTACACCAATAATGAAAAGGGACAGACCAAGCGGTAGCGGAAACTTAAGTGGTGTGGCATAATATTTAAAATGAAAAAATAAAACGAACATGAGAAGAAAAAAATAAATTTGTGGTTTTTCAAAGGTTGGTCTCGTAGTGTAGTGATAATGCGAACGTAACAAGCTGAAATTAGAGTTTTTCTCGCTCGTGTGTGTTCGGTGGTGGCTACAGTAACCGGTTTGGCTCATTATCAGATTCCATCATAGGACTATGGTGTAATCGGTGACCCAGGCGGCCGAGCAACGAGATGATTCATTTTTCTTGTTATTATTTTTTATTTTGCTTTTGTTTTGATCTTGTTTTGTTTTCAGTTCGTTTAGTTGGTCTTGAAGTGTTTAAGTTTCCGTTCCTGGTAGCACTCGATGTTTAATCAGTCGTATCGAATCTGTAAAATGTCAGTTTCTTTCGCTACTACCGTATTACGAGCCACTGCACTTGTATCACACTTATGCGAGTATATGACTCTCGAACATGGACGCCATTTCTGATCGTGCTAAAAGTTTTCTCTGCTTTTCTAACATTGTCTCACCTCTTTGTTAACTTAGTGCTACAAAGAAATGTTGTTAATTTGATTGGATTTCATCACACTTCTAAAGCAATTTCAATGTTTTCGAAATTAAATAAATTAAATTAAATTCTCTATCTAATATGACGCTAATGTAATTAGTAATAAAAGAAATTCGTCATTTTAACTGGAGAACTAATGAGCAGAAACAAATGTTAACATCCCACGATATTATTAATAAAACTTTCCCTTTGTATTGATATTTTTGTTGTTTTATAGAAAAACGAAAAATGATGTTTGAAAACAAATTTCCTTAATAATCTGAAACGATGAATTGCATATATCGAATAAAGTTGATTGGGCAAGATCCTCTTATAAAATATAGCCAAGTGTTGGTCTGAAGTCTGTCAAAATATAATGACCAACAGCAACAAAAAGCAGTAATAAGAAACGGTGTCAAAATTAAAATTGAAGTGAACCAAATTGCGAATAAGTTAAGGCGTATGTATATGAGGAAGATACACACACGTAAGTATTATACGGCAGTTGCAACAGCTGTTTGTTCATATGCACCTGATCCTGTATGTATGTGTTTTTGTTCATCTTAAATATAATTGGGTGCAAGTTGCATGTGCAATTAAGTTGATTGCGCGCTCCTCTTTCTGATTGAAACTTGAACCGCTCGCATACGCAATCGGATGAAATCAGTTTAACCGGTTTTATAAATTACTTGCAATATTTCTCCGAGTAAACAAGCCGATGATGATACAGCATCCATTTTTATTATTGCCTATAATTTCATCACCTTCCTTTATCATTCTTCTTCGGCTTATTAATGAATTTTTATTCGATCCTAAATGTCAGCAACTGATTTTAATTATACACTTAACTAAGATTTACACTGCTGTTTATACGTTTTAGAATATTTATAATACGGGATGCTTGTAAATATTCACTGTTGCAGATTAATACGCAATCCACTTTGTATGTTATGTTTTAATCTTCATTACAATAACTTGTGTTAGGGTAATACTATTTCTCAATATGTATTGTTTAAATTTTAGGCTATACCAAATTTGCTACACATATTCTTCGGCATTCCATTTGAATCCGCTCGTTGTATATATCTAATCCGCATTATACTTCCAAAGATATAGAACCCAAAAATGTAGACCCTTAAAAAGAAAAATAGAAAAACAAAATTTCTACCAAAGAAAAGAATAAGATATTTTATGTGTGCAACATTTTTTCATATTGTAAACTCAAATAAATTATTAAATATATCTTTATTTTCGAGTGCCCTTCTTAAATGATGACGTCACGTAACGAAACACAAACACGACGTAATCTGCGAGTATGTCAGAGTGCATGTATCCATCAAGTGACAGTGGCTTCGCTGGCAATGCAACTTTCGTATACATGTACAATGTACATACATAGCCACCTTACCCTTGCCCAGAGAATATTCATTCCGCAATCTAGTAGTATATGACGTGTGTGCGTCACACATGTAAATCAAAATGGCGCGCACATAATACAAGTTTTTGTACTGCACTTTAATGGCACTTTAGAGTGGTGCACGAGCTTCGTCGCCGCAAGACCGCGCGCGCTCATCTTACAAAAATCCCCCAGAAACTAATTAAACTTGGCCCGCGAAACTTCACTGTGTGTTATTATTCTACAATTGTTCAGCAATCTGTAATGAAACTAACTAATTCTGTATTCTATTTATAAAGTTCGCGCGCGCGCTCGTTATTACGTGTGTCAGGTACAGGGGAGGAACATGCAGTAATATATTTGCCATTTGAATTTAGCCCATTTACACTATCACTAACCAATTATCTTGCAAGCTGAACATAAAACTAATATATTATAATTTTGTGGTATTATTAAAAAGAAATAATACTAATTAACTAAGGCAAAGATTAAAGTACATCAGTATATTGACAGTGTTGGTTCCCATAATAGGTAACCTGCAATATATAATTTGATTGAGGTATTAAATATGAACAAAACTATTTTCATATGTTCACAAAGTGACTTAGGCATCCTGGTAACGTACGCTGCACATTGAATAAATCTCATATAAATTATAATCGTGGGGAGCAACTAACAAAGCATGCCAAGTTGACCTTAATACGGTGCTGCTGAAGTTTATAGTAGTAACGGATTGTCTTGCAAACTAATTTCGAAATCCCGACTAAAGAAAGAAATTTAATTTGCTCTCGGAAATGTTGTTTTTCGTTAGGCACACAACATCGGAAGATGATGCGGTTTCTACTGCAATTTGCACAGCAACGTGCCGGAGATTTATTAGCCCGGATATTCCGACACTTTAATATTAACGTTTTAATTTCTGCAAGTAAATTTTATTAACCGTTGCCGCTGTTGCCGCAGTAAACGTCAGTTGCTGCTGGATGGAATGTGCTTGCACATTTCATAACTAAGTAACTTCACGCAATATATGTTATGTACTGCGCACCATACATGTACGTCGCACGCAAAAATATTAGTTAACCCTGAGGTTAACTAGATAAATGCAACTACATACTACATAGATGTCTTCATTGTGCGCCACCAAGAATTAACTTTTATTATGATGGCTCCAACCAACAAGTTTGTTTTTCATTAATTAAAATGTGTGTACTTTCCGAGTTTTTTGTATCTTTTTCAATTTTAGTGGCACAGCTATTATTGTAGCATGCACAGAATTTTATACTTTAAAAGCAATTGGTAACACTTTTCATTTTTAAGGAACAAAGTTTGAAAATATACAATTTTGTACATTGAATATTCGATTGAATAAACGCTCTTTTAAAATGTAATTTAACCATTTTCTTGTGCGCAGTTATAAACCAAAAATTAGAATTTAATAGACTAAAAGTCTGTAAAAAAAATTGAAGTGCTCTCACACTGTAATATATATCAAATTCACTGTACCATTGCCATGAAACAATATCAAAATATATGCTAACTAGGGAAACGTAAATGTAACAACGATATTTCAGATAATTTAAAATAAATAACGAAATGATAAAACTTGCTAGGCATTTTATAAATTCACATTTCCTTCAACTTATGTAGTTTTCGAGAAACCTAATAAATGATAAGAATAAACAAGCAATAGCTTTTCTTTCTCGGAATATACAAATTTTTAATTCAAAACATCATATTATTGTGTTCAAACACACACACACACATTGTTGAAAAAAAAGTCAAAATAAATTCAATTTCCCTCAAAACGAATATAAAAATTTAGAGGGCAATTCTTTTATGATCACAATTCTTTTCTTTTAACAAGGTAGATTTTAAAAGCGCCGTAAGACGAGAAGAAAACATTGGTGCTTGCACCTGTGCTTGTTTCATTTTCTATGCGAAATTAACCAGTAGCTGACAGGTAATAAATATTGTGCACTAAGCAAGGCAGTTATCAATCTACAATTCTGATGTTATAATTGTGTAGTTAGGTCGAAGTTAGTACGCAGACTGCTACTGTATGTTTGCTTGTGTGTGTGCGTGTGTGTGTTAACTAGAGTTTGTGTAGTTCTCTTGCTAACAAGCAATGCAGAAACATGACCGTCGTGTTGCCTGTCCGAGCCAAAAGAAGTTCAACTATTTTACAACCAATTACTACAGAAATATTTCATTAATTAACTTGGTGTACAATGTACATCCTTGTGCATCACAACAACCAGTGTTGCGACAAATGTACGTTTATTCGATCAAATTTTCAAAAATTTCCCATATATCCTATACCTGACAGCGATCTTCATCGTACTTGCGAAAATCTAAGGTTATGTTGCCAATTTCTACCGTATTGGATTATGTGTCAAACGGAAAACTTTTTACATAAATGTTCAAACCATAGAAGATGTAATACTATTCGAATCAAAATTCGTATCGACAACCAACTATACGGGAGTATAGAACTTTAGCATTAATTTAATTTTGTTGGTTTTAGAGCAAACTTTTGCCTGTATTTACCGACCCCTTGTAAGTAGAAGCAGGTGGTCGCATTCACAAACTCTCCCAGCCCTGCATCGTATTTTCGTATGCACGACTGAATAAACATCGACATTTAAAACCCTATACGTAAATATAACGACCGTGCATCACCAGTAAAATTCCTCTGCTGCATTTCTATTGCCATGTTTGCGAATCAATCAACCAGATTTACAGAATTGTTGTGTTTATCTTATAAGTTTGCTCAAATGTAAGTTAAATACGTAAATTATACTTAGTGCTGTGTGCTGCAGAAGAAGAAAATGATAGACAACTCACCTACTCTCGGTAATTGAAAATTCTTATAGTATTTCTATCATTCCATATTTATCAGTAGCAAATTAACCATTTGAGAAACTATAATACCTATCATTGTGACGTATTTCATTCAAATTTAGTTTAGAACGAAGCAATAATTTAGTCCGATCCGATAGGAAATATGTTTCTTTGAGGCAAATCTTTCTAATGGCAGTATTGAAGAGGGTTCATAACTTTAAGGCCCTTAAACTCCGAAAGTAAAAGAGCGACTGAACTTTCAAATTATTAGGTATATACTTCATAAGCATACATATGTATACTAATAGTATAAAATCTGCCCAGTATCTCAGTGGAGATGCAACCACAAAATTGAACTTACTAGCAAGTGACATACATTTTTGGATTCAGGGCGACGCGACAAGAACTTTTTGTTAATGTTTTCTTTTTATTTCTTTTTTATCGGTCTTGTGCTAGAGTACGATGACATCTGTTGAGAATTCAATTTCCAAAGGACAATTTAACAAGTGAGTGTGTATAAATCCCAACGGTTGTTGGCCACTGACCACGCGTATTACAATTTACGAGAACATATCGCAAGTTAACTAACAACATAACAACCATACCCACAAGAGGTGGTTTACCTCGCCTCCTACTCTTGGAACAACAACGAGCATGGTCAAGTGCTTGTATGTGTGTGTGTGTGTGTGTGTGTGTGCAAGTGTAAGTATCTCGATGTGCGTGCAGACAATCATCTGCATCGTCTTCGCCAAGTGCGGTATCTTTGACTTCCCACTCTCGCTGCTTCTGTCGGCTGCCCGGTAGTGCCATCTGTATACAACCGGCGACTTTATATTATAATACCCGTGACTGTCGGTGTGCCCACTGGGTCGCTATTGGTTTCATCATATCCGTTCATCCAAAACATATTCCCCGATGGTATTCGGTATTCTTTCCATTGTTTACCTTTTATAGATGAGCTTCTATGACGAGTATGTTACCTACGCGAATCATAATGAAATGCCGCTAGCATGAAAAGACGACTCTGTTTTCTTAACGTTTCATCTTGAAATATAATTACTTTCTTAAATATTTCAAATACTATGGTTTATACTATCAAAATCCGAAATTCGATCACGTTCATATAAAGCAATACGATACGCTACTCGATCTGATTTTATTGTGAACTGAGGTGGCCATCAAATTGGCATACCCAATCAGAAATTAAATTGACAATACAATAAAACAACCGACCTGGACTTCAGACGAAAATGACACGGTCTAGCTATTGTGAATAGATTTGAGTCGTGCATATTCAAAATCTTTTTCTATTCCTTGTGTTTAGACTTAGGGCTGTCGTGTAAGTAAATTTGCTATTTTTAATAAATATTGAATTTTTGCCAAAATGGTAGCGCCTATATTGCATATATTTATATATATCAAATAAAAAACGGTATAAGAGAAAAAAATTCCTATATATCGATCATATCCATCGCAATATTAGTTCGCTTAAAATTTGAAAATTCGTATTATTCCTTTAAACCGAGTTTTCATATTGTTAAACGAAATAATATTGCGATTGATTTTTTTGATATAGAAAAAACATCATCTACATGTAATTATAAGATATGAACTTCCATTTCATTTTATTTCATTAATGTCTTAATTTTAATTTATTTTTGCAAACATTTTTGTAAATCAAACAAATGATTTTTGTTATTATAAAAATTGATCAAACGCAGAGGAGATTTAAATTATATTTTACTTCTCAGTTTCACAATCTTTCCCTTTAATTATTCTCAAGAGTCAAGAACATACCTATATTGTGACATGTTAAGTATTTAACTAAACATTCCATTGTTGAAATTAAATTAGAGGGTCAAATTTGATTACATTCACAAGTACTTGAACATAAAATGTCCATAAGGTAATTTAATATGAGGTGTTTGACCACTTTGTAAAATGATACCTGGCCGGACAGGGAACGGTAAATTAAATATCAGTCAGTAATTTGATATTTCGGGCTGACGCGATTGTTTTTGTTCACTTGTATCAATGTCTAAGGAACAATAGTGCTGAATTACAAAGGCACAAGTTGTTTTAATAACAAATGCATTCGCAAAAAGAATCGCAAAAGCTTAAGTTTCCTTTAGTTAAAGCTAAAACCTTTTTGATTAGAAAATACAGGTAATTCAAATGTTTACAACCGGACAAAATAACTCGTGAAGACTCGTCAACAATCTTATATTATTTTTAAAACCACTTATATGCCATATAAAACGGAATTATCAAAACATCGTCTGACTACGCAAAAGAAAACCATTGGTGTTTACAGCGTACCCGTGTAATAATATTTTATAAATTTACGAAGCACGTATTATTATAGACAATGATTGGCGTTTTAAAATGTCAAAATTATTAATTTAATTTTTTATGTAACGCTTTATAAAATAAAATAAAATTGGTCCAGGCGTCCAGTCGCACTGATCAGTGCACAACTTAACAACAACCCTGTATACTTTGCGGTTAATTAACGACTATAGGTAATTGTTTAACTGGTTGCAGTCGTAGATAAGCAAACGGCAGCCGCAAAGACTTACGACTACCGGCGCGGCGAACCGATCAAAGGCCGACCGCGCACACGATTATTTACAAACGGACACTGGTTTTTTGATAGCAGCGCCGCGACCGGCCTAAAGCGCATGCAAATTAAGACATGTTACATGTACCGTTGCTAAATTATCGTTAATTACACCCTTATTATTAAGCTGTATGATATATTTATTATATGCAAATATTTCAGAATCTGCCGTGTGCTAGAGTCATTTGTTTGTTTTTACATTGTGACGAGGTATGTATTGATTAAAATACAAATACAGATTGGACGTTATCTTAAACTGGACTCATTTGCATATAAATGATACACTGAGAAGCAAAATAGTACAAGTTCTTATAGCATGCTGTAAGAATTTATCAGTTTAAACCATACTTGAAACTGAGAATCTCAAAACAAAAACATGAATTGCATATTACTGTTAATTCTTGTGTTTATTTTACTAATTGACTATCCTCATCATTTTCATTATCTTTTACGACGTAATAAGTAAGTATTGTAATCATGAAAAATTTCGAACTAGAGATTTCAACGGATATACATGTTTTGACCTTCCCTAAATCGAATGTGACTATTTTCGGAATGACGTCTGTCTGCCTGTGCTATAAGGTTGTCGAATATCTAGCAAAAATTTCATGATACTTTACAGAATATTAGATTAATCGTTTGGTCAAACTATTGCAAAATAATATTGACATCATTACATACCGAAATTAAAATTAGGGACAGGACAATCTTATGTGGATGTAATATACATACCAGCAATATTGAATATTGATATTCATGTACAAACATACTATTTTATACAGCATTTATATATAATTTTTGGAAAATATTTACTTATATGTTGGGAACACTCTAAGTTTCAAAGAACAATTAAAAATATAAGGCACCATTATTTTAATTGTGTGTTAAACAGTTCCCGTGTGAAATTTTGATATAGTTTTCAACGCCATAATTTTCTCCGTTTTAAATACAGACATTAAACCAACATTTTAGCAGCCAACAAAGAAATAATTTTATTATCAACTAATCAAAACAAGATTGTATATGGAATTTGGCCTCTAATTCTGCTGTCAAAATGGCGGTCCATTATGGCGGAAGCCACAGCTATTATTCAATTTCCGTGTGCAAACAATATTGGATGGTGGTAGCACGTGTAGTATACAGGAGTTTGTTTAAATTAAACATAGCATGATGCAATTTGATGAGGGCGAACTTATCGAGTAGGCTTAGCCGCGAGAGGCGGACACATTAACGCTGACTGCTGCTGCTGCTGCTGTTGCTGCTGCTGCCTGTATGTTTCTATACGTATGTATGTGCGCTTGATGAAATTCCACTTTGTGTTTGTATAATACCACACTCTATTCTGTCACCATTCGTTACGTTAAAACGTCATTTTAGCCATTTCCTATACAGCCATTAGTTGTAGCTGACATTTATTATCTATGTTAAATATTTAACTACATATTACAGTAATATGATGACACTGTCAGCGAGCAGATAATTATTTAATACACTATGCATTCATATGCAAGCACAAATACTTCCAGCTCGCCTTACAAACAAACACGACCGGATATATTGTTCATAATATTATTAAGGAATATTAAACAAATTTAATGGTTATAATTACTATGCAGATTCCTATAGCTAATTATGAATTATTTTAGCATAAGACATATTTGCGAAAAGTTGATTTGATATTGGGTGTAATCGTACAGTTGTTGCAAGGAGGGTTTTACTCTTGGATTTATTTGGTTTTTTTTTTAATGACTCCACTTGATTAAATAGAAAATTAACGATATATATTACGGTGATATTATTTTTGTTCGAAAAATATAAATATAATAAATAAGTAGCATTTGTATGATAGTTTAGATAGCAACCGTACATGTATTTTAATAGTGCATATGATACTTAAATTTACATTTGTCAAAATGAGAATGTATGAAAACGAAATTGACAAATGGCAACATATATATTTTCATATCTAACTGTTTCATGTGAATTTGTGTCAATTTCTATGCGAAAGTCGAATATTTTGCAAAACATGTGTGAGACGAGGTAAAAGCATGTGTGAAACTGATTTTAAACTCAAATGGTTACTTGTACCTATACGGTTTATTTTTTATTGAAACATCAAGTGCAATTTTCCTGGAAGATTCTTGTATTTGGCACAGTAATTTTTGATAAAACTACTTTATATTTATGTATGTAGACGTTTCTGTTTTCACATTTTAGTGTTCTGAATTTTTCAGTGAATGCAAATTCATGTTTTAGTAAAATTTTATGGCATTCTAGTGTGTGTGTGTGTGTGTGTGTGTGTGTACAGAGGCACTTGTTTTATTTTTCCGTACTCTTATGCATTTGCATAGCGGCTGGAAGCAGTAAGTGTATGTTGGCTGGAGAGGCTTTCAATTCGCCGCTTAACATACCTCTTGTAGCCCCGTATCGGCGTGCCATCCAGTGTGTGTGTGTGTGTGTGTATGAGTGCGCGCACTGTTTTGTTCGCTATAAATACGTTGTGTTAATTATCTCACAATTACCGCGTTATTAATTTAATTAACAAAAATAATCACGGCCACATTACCTTTGTCATACCAATATTAGTTATAATTACATACCGACGCACTATACAAATAATTAACTTAATTAAATTTAAATACCATAGCATTACTATTGAATACACGAACAAATTTACGTTGCTTCTGATAAGATACATAAACATATCTGTCGTGCCCTACAGTGGATTCTCTTGTACCTTTAGTTAAAGAATATATATATGACTATTTACAGAGCCGTCGGTGCGGGCTTTGCTTCTTAATATTTAAGGACAAAATTATAAATATTTTTCCTAGATGTGTCATGCTATAATTGTGGGTACGTTTACTAATATTTCTAAATTGTGTGATACACAAGGGCCGTGTCATATAATCCACTATTTAAATCAGTTACAAATATACGTAAAAGTAAAACGTTTCAGTGCGACTTAAATACACCATTCTTGTTATTCGCAAACTGTTTGATTAAAACGTTGTTTTTCAGAGCAACGGATAATTTCTAAGAAAAATATATAGCTGTATATGAGCTATTGAATTTACTTTATAATATTTTCTTTTTCTTTTCATTCCCTGTTCAGAATGTTAATAAGTCAAACTAAAAGAAAACAAGGAAGTTGAAAATGAAGAATTGCGTCTCGGAAAATTGCTGCGCGTACTTCAAATAAATGTAATATAACATATAATATTTTCTACCATATTTGGGTCATCTCAGGACTGTAAGCAGAGTTAATTTGATGTGTATTGAAAAATAAAACACGAAAACTGGTATCGGTTGAGCTCCAGATATTACCGGTTGATATTTTTAGAAATGAAGGCTTCTTTTCTATATTTTCGCAAAATCGATATCGATGCTAAAGAATAATTAATTAAATGAATTTAACAACATTTACATGTACTGTTATGACTTTGTTAATAAATACAACTAAACATACACGTACCTATATATTCCCTTGTTTACTTCATAATTGGTTTTGAATTGTATATGGATACATATTAGTATATAGCAGTCCTAACATGTGAATAATTAGTAAAAAATAAACCAGTTAATTTTCATTATGTGTATACACATCTATAGAATCTTATAATCTTCCTATAATCAACGCAATTCTTACATATTATTCACTCATTCATAGATTGTATCTTTTGTATCTCTCTAGGGGAAGCATTGTCATCATGAAAATATTTGTAAAAGAGATTTTAACAGAAGTAAATTATTTGAAGGAGAAAATCTGGAGTAGGACCATCTGTAAAAACTAAATATAAAGGGTATAGTCATAATTTATTTCCAATATTATTCTCCATTGACATAAGCCATATACATATTGTTACTCGGCGTCTAATTTGACAGTTAATCCATAAAATCTGTGATAAAATCAATATGATAAGATGATTAATAAATAATATAATATTCAATTGAATTATATTTACAACGTGATTTGCGAGAATCTCTCATATGTAGTCAAGCAACAACGACCTGGCAACTCAATCGCTCCAACATAATGTTGAAGATTATTTCTCGTACTTCGTAGCTTGTTTTGTTAAACTTTGCATTTAAGTTAAACTTACGATAGAATATAATATTAATTAAATTTCTTGATCAATTCTAGTAGAGCAGAGGCGAACAAAGGCTGGGCGAATTTTGGGATAATACAAGCATGAAACGACGTATCAATGCAGCCTGAATACGTAATATGTTGCTTAGTGTTTGAGACGCCATCGGCGCGGCGCGGCGCTCGTAATAGCATCAAGCTCTGTAAATTACTTAATAAGTTAGCCATGTTGCGAGACATACGTACGAGTACTATTCATATTATAAACGTAAGGTAGGTTTGGTTCCTTTTGTCGAAGAATCGCGCATACTCTGCTCCTCCTTCTAAGTATCAAACACCTTTGATGTTGTAATGAATGGCCAACTTAACATAGGTACAGGGAGAATCACATGTAAACTCTTTAATATTAAATTCACGGGCACGGGTACACATTTATTGATGAAAAATAACGGGGTACAGTGCTTCTCAAAAGCCTGCCAAGTTAAATTGGAATATTTTTTCTATTTTGCAACATAAACTCATCATCCACATACATATATTGACGAGACAAGAACATTTTGTTTAGGTAACTTATTGATCCAACCATATTACAGACACACTACCAAACACTATCGCTGTCTGATTAGCTAAAAAGTTCCCAGCGCCGTATGACGTTTGCGAACCTCTGGCAAACTAAAGACGCAAAAGGGGTGTTTGTGAACGCGGAGGGTTGACATGGGAAGCTTACCAGGTGCCGGCAACGTCTCGGTTATTAAAAAGTCAATATCAATCTGCAATCAGTAATGAAACGCACAGATCCTGGGCCATGTAAAACTTAATTAAAATTACGGCACACGCACGCACGTACGCATGCAATACAGACAAAAGTAGGGTGCTGTTGAGGGTGTAGCGAGTTGCCATATAGTCACATTGTAATTTAGTAAATACAGAGAAGCGTTGTTCTTCTGGTCTGCACTGCTGTTGCCAGGATAGGGTTGGATATGTCTGTCGCCCACTGGAATTCGCGAAATTTCAATTTTACAATACAATAGTTCCATGCAATGTTTGCCGAACAAATTGTCCTGTCACTCACCCACTCGCCTTCTTTACAATTTGTTTTTATTTCCCAGTTTTAATTATTTTTGTCAAACAAATATTAAATGCAAAACAAAGTCTGGAGTGTTCTACAATCAACTATCTATTACTTGTTTTCATTCTACAATTGTCATGAAACTATATCGATATCTGTGGTATGGTAACTAAGGAAACAAATGTAATTTGTTTATTACCAAAGATACATCTTTCAAAAAAAAAAAAAAAAAGTTTGTGTAGTTTTACGTGTTACAAGTGCACTAGCTCTTCCTGTTGAAATATCCTTTTCAAAAATGCAACATATACACAAGCACAGTTATACAGATGTCATAATGAAAATTGTCAAAATATATTCAGCGGCCCTCCTAACGGATATCTCCATAAAAATTTCGAGATTGATTATTTTTGTGATGACAATACGTTAATAGTTAAACAAACATGTAAAAATTGAATGAGTCCCCTTAAGATTTTAAAATATCCGAAGATTATGTGATGCTATTTTAAAATGAAATAAAATTCCAGGAATAGATTCTCAGCGACTTACCAGGCTGAAGTTGTAAAAAGCAATAATGACCATTTCAGCAATTAGAGTTTAATGTAAAACTATTAAAAACATTTAACATTCAAATGGACTGATTTCTGAAAATCGTTTAATAGCTCTAATTTCAATTTTACGATACCGTGTTTCTTGCGCCATGATCATCATCATTTTTATTTATTGCTCTTTGGGATAATTTGAATTCGGCCCAAGCACTGTTTATGCGGATATAGCAATTAATTAGGGTCTCATTACGGAAAAGCAATGGTGAACCACACTTTAGGAGGTCTGTGTTTACTCACACACCGAGAAAGTTAATTCGTTAAGCTGCAGTAAAAAGTTTTAATCCGATGTGGATTACGAACATTGAAACTTTTCTGTGCATTGGATTTCTTCCGTATATATTTCTAGCTACCACCGCATCGCATCGCATCGCATCGCTGGCACTTGCTGGGCTATAATAGCACATTTCTTCTCGATTTGTACATACAGCACATTTCAGTATTCTCCCTCTACACTTGTTGTTACACAACAGTCTGTTTTTACGGTAAATATAAAATACAACTTTTGTTTTTAGACAAACCAAAGTATAATTCAAGATCGTGTGTCTGCAACATTATCAGGTTCGAAAATTGTTATGCCGATCAATCGTAAGACAAAATCACACGGTAACGGATATTTCCATTAAAATTACGAGCTCAATTTTTGTAATCACCATAATTGTCCTTATATATAGCGTGTAAGAAAGTAAACATTCAGAACTGATTCACAAGCAGTTCAAAATTTTCTTTTATTGTGAAACCCCACGCGGCATTCCATAATTGAACGCAAGTTTATTTTGTCATTAATTTTCTACCACAACTTTAAAAAAAAAATGTTTTTAATCAATCCAGTCAGTCAAATAACGATACGATCAAATGATTGTGGTTATTACAGTTGTAGAAATACGATCAAATTAGCAGTTAGCACCTGATCGCCAGCGTTTTAAAACTTACTAACAACAAATGTTGAAAACGATTTCAAGGTAACTCGTAACTAAGGTTTATTTATATCGATAACTTCGTCGTTATCAACCTGCGAGCAACTTTCGTAACTACATCGACAGAGAGAGATTAAAAGTTAAAAAATTTACTGCCTATAATCATCTAATTACCATATTTAACGAGCCAAACAAGATTGCTCGTATCGTATGGTTAGAGAATTTTTCAAATCAGTTACTAATCATATGGAATAGCTGTACCAACATTCCGATAACATATAAAACTGTATTGAATATGCCTAGCTAATATATTCATATAAATAAACAAGGTTGTAGGACATCTTTAATAACGATATACATACATATCTTGCATGTTGGAAATGTTATGCCTACTAAAACACGTCCGCTTCAAAGTGACACTGATGGAATTGCTACATTATGGAATTTATATAATTCGGTGTTCATAAATGATTGAATATTTTTCACACGATGCCATCTGATCATTCATTTAATATCAATTATTTATATTTTAAACTATAATTCGTTAAATCTCTTATGAAATGTATGTTGCAACGTTTATTATTAAAAAAGAATCTACTGAATGTACAGAAGCATTATTACATGGAAATTACGAAAAATGTATTAAAATAAGCTGAAGTGGCTTTTACTTGACTTTCCAATTCCATCACGATCTATATATAATATTTTATTATTTTATTTTAGGATGGGCAAAACGTGTATTTGCGTTAAAATCTAAAATTTGAAAATTTGTATGATAACCATTTTAGATTTCGTCCAAGAAAGTCATAACTAAATGAATGAAGATTGCGAGATCGGGTGTTAATATAACATCGATAAAATGTAACACAATATGAATATAAAGGGACAATGGGTGTCAACAATTGTAAACAACACGCATCAACGCATGACGACGGAGAATCATAAGATGAAAAGAAACATGCAGAGCAATAACAGTAACAGAAATTGCCATCGTTAAAACACTCTTCGCAGCATAGGATAGTGTCGCTGTCGGAATGGCGAAATACGCGAGCGGTGCGACAAAATTGAAGTTTTGCAAGCGTATTTCTTTGGCAGCCAGCGATCTTAAATGGCGATCGGCTGCTTAGTTGACCAGTCCGGAGATCGGAGGCAGCATACTTCACGTGCCGCCGATTTCACGAATGAGAATGTCTCTCATCGCTTGCGTTCACTGTATAGCATTTAATTAGGCGCTTCTGTAGTGACTGTCGCAGTCACATGGTTCAGCAGCATACCTACCTACCTCTTTGTGATGCTGTGCAGCAAAAAATCAACTGCTAAGTCTCTTATAGTTGGCTATGTATGTATTTATCAGTGTAATCTTTTAATTGCTACCTTTCAAATTGTTCAAAACTGTAGTTTCCTTTTTATATTATCTTGTGTCTCTTTCGGAGAATTTCATAGAATTATTTCTCTAAGCTTTACTGTTGCTTCAATTCAAAGAAAACCATATTTAACATTATTGCTGTACTAAAATTTATCAACAGTTATGTCGTATATCGTAGCACATTCGTTGTATCATCATCTACTTTGAACCAAGACGCACAAATCAAATTTAACTAATTTATAGTTAAAAAGAATCGATAAAATTAATCTTATTCTTTACGTTTAAGACCATCATGATTGCAATTCTAGATAGTAAACGAGAGCTGGTGCAAGCAATTCCTTAAAGACTTCGTCCAAGTATAAATCATAATCATTGCACCAAATAGAATATACGGCGATCTGAAGTCAGAGGTGCCTGTACCTGTGCTTTTTGTTTTCGTTGTTTGATTCTTCCAAATTATGTAATGACCGGTGGCACATACAAATTATCATCCGATCGTCCGATCGCAATCTTTTGTTTTACTCGGAAATGTAATGCAATCTTATGCATACCTGAAAAAAGCAGGTGTAATCCAATATTCAATAGGTAGATGATTTATTTGTACATTCGGACATGCGTGATTGTCGGCATCCAAAATGTTTCTCATGTCGACCAAAAATCGTTATACTAGAAATTCGGACGTAAATTAGATGTTGCATCAGAATTTTGCATTTTACGATCGGCTTTCAGTTTGGCCAAGTGTATAGACGTCTATGTATGTAGTTGTATGCTGTATTTATTGCATCTGCTATTAATTTCAAGCTCAGCTATGTTGAAATTCAGGTGTCTATAATATGTTGCTGCTAACGCGTGTTATAGATCCAATGTAAATACTTCTGAAACTTGTTTAAAAGGGAAAGTGTTAATTTATCGTAAACCTAGAAAAACAAAATACTACAGGTTTTATTAAAGATATTATTTATTTGCTATGATAATTTTCAATTAATTATAAGTGCTCTTAAATTTATTAATGTAAATTTTAGAATTTTAATTCTGTCGTAATGTTCTCCATATCTAATAATCTAACTTGATATTGTCGACTTTATTGAAAATATTATTTATAACCTCCGATTTATTTCAATTAATTTTACCAAAATTAATTATTGTTAGATATTCAACTCCAAGACATTTAATCTGTCATAAATTAAAATTAGAGATTGTGCTGTCACCCGATACTATCGTCCTATCTAGTTTTTAAGTTAAATAATGCCTTTCTCAACATTTTTAATTAACTAGATCATGTTTACCTCTGCAGACATTTATAAAGGCACACCTGTTTCTAGATCGCTATCTGTTGAATTCGGACATAAAACTATTTTTACTGCCATATAATCATCCATTGTAATTAAATTCAATTAGCAACCGCATATTACAGTTCTGTTGTAGCGATAACGAAATTATACCTGTAATATTTTAAGCTAAATTAGATAAACTCCCGGTTGAAGTTCTCCCATAAATTATTTATTATCATTGCAAAATAAAGTTTTGTTTTATTTCTATATAAATATCTTTTTTTTTTCTTTATTATTCAAATAAATATAAGAAGCTTGGAGCATTATAACGCTTGTATGACAACCGTAATATTGTTTTTTTTAATCTTACGACATATAAAACAATACCAGCAATTCTGATCCTTGTTTGTCAACGGAAGGCATATGTTGGTTTGATTCGTTTGTAATCAAACAACATAATGGGGTTGTTTAAATGTTTCCATTAAATCAAATATTTCGTGTTGAAAACCTGACAAAATAAAAAACCTGTGCAAGCAGCTAAAAATATGCAATGTTTGCTGAATGTTTCCAAATATAATGATTACTATATTTGGTTTGGCTCTTATCGCTGAAATTTCGCAAAAAAAAAAGCACTGTATTGTGTACTTTTTTGTGTAGCATTTGTTTTTCGCCAGTGTATATAAATAAATCTCGCTAAACAATCGCAGTGTGTCGGTTCTTTTCGGTCGCCATCGTTGTCCGCTCTTGTGAGTTGATGGCCTCTACACCAGGTTCGCTTGCGCTCTATGTCCATGAATATTTACGAGGCTCATCCCTTTTCTCTTTTTCTTTTTAGGATATCAACAATTTGTCACTGAGATTCGATCAGGATGGATTGGCAGGAAACACATCGATGTACAAGACGGCCTGTCATTTTGAAAATTTAAACTGACGGTTTTTCTGAAATATTTTGACTCTCCGCTCGCACTTTTATTTCCATATTGTGACGGTCAATTTTAACCGTCAGCTATATATATATTTTATATGGTGACGTATACGGCGCAGATAACTTTGATTTTATTAACCTTATGTGGACCCTAGCGATTGATTTATGGTGAAACCTTCGATTGAACTTATTTTGGCGACTATATTTTACTCAGTGACGAAGGTAAATTGATGACACATTTCGGTTTAATATTATTGGTTGATTCTTATGAAATATACATGCAACGGATTGTTGTCAAATACCATTAAAGCTGCGAGTCAATGATTAAATTGTTCGGTATATCTGAAATACTATTAAATTGAAAGGAGACATGTCTATTACTCTCGGACTCTTAATTTGTTTATTCATTATTGTTAAGGTTGTGTTTTGTTGCGGCCAAAATTAACTTTAAGGACAGTTCTGGAAACTTATAAAATAATTCATAATTTTATATGTGAATTCAGATTAACAATTGTCAAATAAATACCGCCAAATTACTGTCCTTAATGTTCTTAATTTTTAATTGCAGATTATAATATTTTGAATTTAAAACGAATGTTAATTTATAAAATACCCAATCAATCTCAACTAATCATTTGATCTATTTTAAGCTGCTGCGTTATTACTATAGCCTGTTAATTAATGGGATTGTCATGAATACACTAAAAAGTTCAGGCTGTTCTATAACTCGCCAATTATAAAGAAATTTCACAGGCCGATCGACATTTTATGCGGCTTTAAGGATTACAAATAAACTTAATAATTGGTTGTATGTCTTAATGCATGGTTTTCGGATATTATTCGAAAATAGCCCGAATACTGAATCGCTTATATCTAGGTAGAACTTAGCTTACTTTCAAAAGTAATTTCTTACAAATGTCTAAACATGCATTGCTCATAGTCTGCATTGGATCGACGGTAACTCAGGTTTTTGTGATTTTCGAAGCTCATCTCGATATTGCATACATGTGTACATAGTTTGGTATCGACAAGTGCTGTGAGCGAGTATCGAACCGACAATATTTAATATTCTAGCAATCATATGTATTTCAGTCAGTCCGTTCAGTACAATATAAGACGCCCCAGTAACCTGAATTTTATATGTTTGTCTTTTATGCCGACGTATATGTAAATAAAAATATTTCGCAATTTTATTTCTCAAAGAGATTCAACAACATCTTTTTTCTTCGAAGTGAATTTCTTTGTGCAGTTTTGGTTCGTCGACGGAAACATGGCCGCCTGCCTGTTTCCGTCTATGTTCATACATGCATGCACGCATTCACACACCCAAAAACACAAACACACCCAATCACAGACACACGGAAACATATAGGCACATAGTCCACTAACACAGACCTAGTGCGAGTTGAAGCGTTCGATAAATTTGCATAAGTTGTCGGCGGCGCGCACGACCATAGCAGGCTATGGATTTCCCTTTGTTTCATGGGAAACGCTGCAGCGGTTCAGTTTCGGACAGTATGTCTTCGTTCGCCAACGCACGCACCACCGTTCTCCTTATACTTCGACGCGCCAGCTATCTCGCTCTGAAACACTCTGCCAGCTATGCACATCACTACTCCAGACGCATACACCTAATATACTACGAACATGACACGTTAGGCTGAAGTAAGGATTTGATCGTATCTGTGTTGGTTCTGGAAGCGATTACATGCCTCCATGTCGTTCAGCATCTATTGGCCAGAATGAGGTCACATGATCGGATTTTAATCGTGATCACTTTGCCAAAGGATTTACGCATACAAGTCCCTTTTAGAACACATATCGTACGGAAATAATTCTATATAGCTGCGAGCACACAGAGCGCTACGAACGCTCACTCACTCACTGCTATATGTGAGAAAAATTATTTCAATTATTGGTGACGTAAGTGGCCACATAGAACTGTGTTCGCAATATTTTGTATGTCGCGTAGTGTACGATTCTCGACAACGTCCCTGAGTATGGGTAGGCACACCACACCACACCACACCACACCACACCACACCAGGAGTGATTTCTACTACGTGCGTCTGGCAGTAGTAATGTGATATGTGACTTCTCACGTCTATACAGTGTTTAAATTTAATAACGATGTTTCTGGAAGTAGAAGAAGTGCTGTTACAATTATATTTTTCTATGTATGATTGTAATATATATATATATATATATATATATATATATATATATATATATATATATATATATATACCATATATAATTGTGACAAGTGTAATATTTTTCGCATCAGGCATTGGTTTCCTAGTGACTGGTAGATATGTATGTGCCTCTGTGGCTCCGCTGCCTCTTAAAACTGGTCTATTTCACCCCTGCCATGTCACTATTTCACTCTCTTTTACTCGACTTCTGTCCGCCAGAGAACAATGAACGAAGAATGTATGTTTAGAACGTGAGTAGCAAGTTAATACCTTCTTCTGCTTCTGCTTCTGCTTGTACTCCTCCTGCTATGGAATAGAATGCTTCAAAAGTCTCTCAACTCTCGTGCGCACGTGTATATACGTATATATATATTTTAAGTCGGATTCATTCGTCTTGGGATCGATTTTTTCTCTGCTTCTCGTCGCAGTGGTGGTTCTCTTATTCGAAAATCGTGCCGGATTATTTCGGCAACCTATTTTTTTCTTTTCTTCGTTTCCTTTGAATAGCCAGACCAGAGAAACGATAAACGTTACTTTAAGCTTCCAGTTCAAAGGAAAATCGTTTAATGGCTAAATTGACGCTGCATTCACAAGGCAAACAATATTTGGCGCATAACCTCTATTTCTGTATGTTATTTTTGGCTAACAGACATTGGCAGTTTCAATTTACAGTAGGCGCTCGGTTTTGTGAACCATAGACTACTATGCGTAGTGAATTGTAAGATTTCAACATATGGGACATGCGGTTCTATAGGTTCTGTATTCAATATTTGAATGTACGTTAATTTGACATTGTAAAACAAACTTTCGATTTCTTGCACAAATCCATTTTATTATATAAATAAAGCTGTAGTGGTCTTCACTCGACTCGACGATTTTGTTATAATTCCTTGGTAGATTATCGTGCAATAATATCAATATGTGTAGAAAGTAGGGAAACAAATATTTGATTCAAATTGAAATTATTCATGTTTTGTATATTTTGCACATGTAATTCATAAAAGATGAACAACTTTTGCTAGCAATGGCTGCTAAATGGAACCGACAATCAGCAGACATATTACGAAATGTGTGAAGTTTGAAATCGACATTTACTTTTTCGCAAAGATAAATCTGGTTACAAAAAAATAAATTGTGATGTTGTGAGTTCACCGGCGATTTTCAATTAGTATCAACTTGTTATAAGAAAATAATGACATCAGTGCGTGTAGGAAAAAAACTAGATCCGAGTTGTTTGTTGACAGTAATCAACAATCAACAACTCAATCAAACAAATGACTGTTTTTAACGTTAAACTATGCGCATAGGAAATGAAATCGATGCTTAAATCTCCCCCAAGCCACGAACCAGCGAAACGCTGGCAAAAACTCGTTCTTACTTTTTCTTGTTGCAAGTCAGACAGACGCACAGTTTTCCGAATAGTCTTTAACTTAGTATTTGTAACACATTCACGTATTGGAATGATTCTGTAATGAATAGAAGTTTTATGCAATTTCTGCTGCATGCAAATTCCGGAGTATGGTATCTATGCAGATTTTAAAATCAGCCCATATTGTTATTCATTAGCAATATGCATTTTTATTCGATTTAATGAAAATTTGATTACACGCTATATGCCGTTAAGCATTTTGCGAAACTTATGAATGTTTGATTAATTTCATTTTTTAATCTCCATTTGAGAAAGGGAATTATCCATATATGACGGGTTACGGTTAGGATTTCTTTGGCAACCAAAATTTCATTATTTCAAAAGCAATTTTACTACAAATAATACATTGAAGATCGACATACATATTATTTATAAGAAAATACAGACACACACACACACACACTTACGTTAATCCAAAATAATCGAAGACATTCAACATAAAATCAGTTCTATTCCCCAATGGTATATCAGTATTTGAAATATACAAATTTTAAATATGTAAATAGATATCTAAACCAGAACATAGATTTCATTATAAATTTCAGATATGCTACATTTGCATGCTAATTTCTTTTTTGCCATAGAAGATAAAAGAGAAATTCACATATGTCAGAATTGTTTTCGCAACAATATCAAATTGGTGTGCTAAAATCACTTTTATGCCCTACGGCCTACAACAACAAACGCAATAAAACTTCCAACAAAACAGAAAGCGAAAACACAACAAATATCCCATAATTATCATCCCACTGGGCATGGATAGCTGTCAAAAAAGCAAACCAAATTTTAGCTTGATGTCAGTAACGAAACATATAAAGATTTCACTCAGAAACATAACCTGTATCTTTACATTTGCATAGTTTATATGGATTGAATCTATTAGTGTATAAAAAGTGGCGTCAGATAACTACTGTTTCTGCCAAACTATTCAGGAGACTTTGAATCTAGAAATATAGTTATTTACTTGTTTGTTGTTCTATATTTTTTCCATAGCCTTATATGCGGTGCGGGTTTTTAGCTCGTCGTATGGTAACACTAAAGCGTTACAGTGTTCGGTTGCGTGACTGTAACATTATAATATTTAAATTATATGTAAGTGAGGGAGGACTGGGTTAGTTTAAGTGCACTAGACATATGGCAATATTGGCCAATACTTACACCTTTCATACGGAAAAGTAAACAAAGAAAATAATTAAGAATAATAAATTTATATATAAAACTATTTAATAAAATGTTTGCATTAATTATTGAGTTTCGATTTAATTATCCGACGCCAATATTTTCGTGCATATACTTGTTATATATCTTATCAAAAATCTGTTGTTATAATGTTATAAAAATGGATTTATATATATATATATATATATATATATATATATGTATATATATATATATATATTTATATATATATATATATATATATATATATATATATATATATATATATATATATATATATATATTGTTTAATTATTTTAATTTTAACCATTATGACTTTAAAAATAATTCATTGAAACAATGGCTATAGAACATAAATTATGATTAGTTGTTTAAAAAACGTATGATTAGTTTCTTATTTATGCCTAAAATGTAATTGAACCAAAATTATAAGTTCATATTATATTAATCATCATAAGTAATTACGTGAGATAATGATGAAAATATTCCGTGATCGAGTAATAGGCGAATAGGTTGTTGTTGACTAGTGAGCGTTAGCTGCTGGAACTATTCAGAACTTAGCGAAGTGTGACACAATGGCTGGAGACAATTGGAAACACGCAATGACACCCCTCCCACCCCCACTTCTATCATTGCCACCCTCGGCGCTCTGTCTCTTGTCTCCTGGGATCTAATCTACCCTAGCTGTCGTATACAGTTACATTGCAATCTTCCTGCCCATATGAAGATGTATGTGTGTGCTTGTGTGTGCGTCACTCGTGTTAGTGTGGGTGCGTTCACCGGACACAATCATATTTGAGTATAGAATGCACTATGTTCTATGATGTACAGTATGTTCCAAAATTATAGTGTTGCAGTTAAATTAAATTATAATAATATCCTTTGTGTACATCCACAGTTTCCAAAGTTGCTATATCTACTTATTCAATGGCAGCGACTAGTTTCGTCATCGTTCGCAAGGTTGCCATATCAACTTATTCAATTCAATTAGTCACTACTAGTGTACACAAACACGGTTTTATTATAGAAGCATGTTTTAGCATTAACATTACATATCTTTACTTTCGGATTTGGGCTGCTGTTGTTTTTATCAATTTCCACCAACATTTTTGCAAAAGCAAATCCGAACAATTATTCTACTTGACTGCAAATATTATATAGTATATATAAATATAGTCTCAAATTATCTGTCATATTGCCATTATTATATCACGATATATTTTTTTGTGTACCTATAACTATAAACCCACCAGTTCTTTTCTGTAAATTGTGGCAAAACTGTCAAATAATCCTACTCTCTCATCGTTTCTAGTCAGATATCAAAAACAAGATAATTGTGCTCCTAGACAAAGAACTGGAGTACCCGGAGTACCTGCCGTTTATTGGAAAGTCCGAAAACCTTACCAAATCCTTGAAAAACAAAACCAATTCAAATATTATCCATCCTGTGTATATGCGACACTTCAACAAATATGTGCTCTGCTTATTGGTGTATTTGTGTTGGCAGAGGGAGTGACGAATGTGATGCAATACAATAAGGGTGAACTTTTCAACTTGCCGCCAACGTTCATGTGTCCGCGTCACACTATATTGACCAGCGACGCTGCACACAGCGTACAATGCACTAAGAAGAACATTGCTTTCGTCCAGCAAAGAGAACTGTCATGCATCCAGTTAGACTAGACGACAGGCATGTCGCTTACACCGTTTCCTATATCCTATTATTGTTTATAGTTGACTTTTATAGTAATGTTATTCGGTGTACGTCGCCAGCGAGTATTAAAGTTACACGTCAGTAAATAGTGGACATTGCGTTTCACATATTACATTTTATTCATATTGAAACTATTAAGATAACCGCGCCGATCAGTTTATAATTTGCATACAAATAGATATACTTTTACAGAATTAGATTTATATGATTTGTAAAGTTTAGAAAGTCTTATTTTTTACAAAATTATTATTATTAATTATATTTGATTAGTTCCTAAAAACCGTTTACATAATTCAGAATAATTGACACAAGTGTTGTTAAATTTGTTATGACCATAAAACAAATTTCACCTGAAACACTTTTATTTTCTGCAAGTAAAAATATTTAAAAAAATAGGTATGAGCAAGAGTAATCATAAAAAAAAAATTTTTTCTTCAAATCTACACTACAATAATAATCAAAATTCAGATATGCTGTGTGTGATTATGGTCCATAATTTACAATTATGGAAATAATACTAATTAGCGAAATTATCAAATCATTAATTACAATATCAAATTGAAATTACTCATTCGTAAAAACTATAGTATTTAAAACCCATGTATAATTTTATTGTCATTACGTTTTTTTATTGTTAATCAAATAATAATATGTGTGTACTCCGTTTGTTTGTTATAGAGATGTATAAAATTATTTAATTAATTATTGATGCGCATAAATTCATTTATTTTTAATCACGTTTATCTAAATATGTATATTGTAATAAAATAATTTTCCTCAATTTTCCCGCTTTTGTATTTTTATTTGATTAATAAATTGTCCATGATTTCAATATTGAATGAAAAATAGTTATGGTTGATTAATCACATCATGCTTACATATATTTAACATTACAAGGAATTATTAATCTAATATATATATATAAAATTATTACTTTCGAATATAAATGAAATTGTCGATAGCTAAAAAGCAAACTAGGCATATTAAAAGATCAAACTATTAATGTAACGCAGGAGTTTCTATCTGACACAGGTATTTTATGTGTTCCATATCAGCAGAATGTGATAAGTGTTAATACATATTCCATTTATTAATATTTTATATATTTATTATGTAATGTTCATCTCCTGCAACAAATCAATGAAATAGCAGAAAATGTATGAAACATATTCCAATTATGAACCCAAAGACCATAAATGTGTATATCCGTAATAAAACTTGATTCCGATAATTTTCATTTACAAAACTTTCATATATACATTCATATGAGAAAGTAAAAATTTACACGAATCCTCGAGGTTACTGGTAGCAGCATTACGCAATTAAATTTTCTTTTATTTAATTTCAGTACGTTTTCACTGTTTTGCACAATTTTATTATTATAAAAGTTCAATCCAGACTGGACGAACAAAATTCATACTTAAGAAGTATTGAGTGTGTAGAAATGTTTACAGTTTAATCTCATAGACAATAGTGAAATGTTTGATACAGAAAAATATTTAAGTATATGCATATAAATCATTTCTTATATATTTTATTTGTGAATATTACCAAAACTTATATTATTTATCATATCATAAATATGTTTTATGGAATCTTCATGGCTGCATGTCAACATTTCGTACTCTATTTAATGAATTTTTGGGTTAATATTCTTGAATTGGTGACTATAAAAATCTTAAGAAAAAAATCTTATCATGTTGAAATTGTCCAGATAAGTATAAAAAATTTAATCTTTCAGCTATTTAGTTCTATGATTTCATTTTGCACCCTTTCTTATCAAAAGTTATTTGTTTTTATTAAAAACTGAAGCTAATAAGACGTAAAATACCACTGCGTAATATAAAAGAGGTAAACAATTCTTGTTATTGATTATAAAGAAAACGAACGCATTACAAGTATTTATTTTGTTCAACGTTGAACCAAATGGTAGCAATATGTTCTAAGTAAATATATAAACGCGAAATAATTAAAGCAACAAAATAAATTTCTATTCCGCCCGCCATTCGTTGCACATGATGATGATAATTAATATTTTCTGTACAAATAACTCGAGTCTATAGAGTACTGCGCAAAACTAAATCTCGCGTAATAAGTTTGCCTTTTAAGAAAACTATTTTATTAGAAATTCTGAAATACTTCGTTGGTTAGCGAACGAACAGCTTGTGAAAATATTATTTCGTGAAACTATTTCTACATTTTGCGAAGTCGACGTTGTGGAAAAGACAATTTTCTGAAACGGAAATTTTTAAAAGGAAAACAGACTGATATTATTTCATGATTGCACATATATAGTCCGACACATACGTACGAGTAAAACAAAAGGTCACAATACGACGAAGTTGCACGTAATAATGCTCATCCAGTGGCAGCTCTTCGATTAAATTTTTAGGAAGGGAACAAAAAAAAAATGTGTTTATATTTATTTTACCATTACCATGAAAATTTATCAATATGTGTGCAAACAAGGGAAACTTAAATGTAATGTGGCTTATTAGCGGCCATACGAAGTACCGAAGAAGCTAAAGCGTAAACGGTCGTTCGTAAGACCAAATTTGTGCCCTCTACTCCTCTGAAGGTACCGAAAAGATTCACACCAAATTTGCTACACATATTATTTGGCAATTCGTTTGAATCGGCTTGCAGTTTAAATCCAATCGCACATATACTTCCCGAGATATAGGCCCCCAAAATTTGGTGCCCCCCTAATACTGCCCTAATAATTAAAACACCCATGTTTTTTTTAATAAAAATTCTAAGATATTTTACATCTGCAAGATATTTGCATATTGATTACCCAAAGGCAGTAAAAAATAATTAAAAAAATAATTTAAAATTATGATAGACATTGAACGTGTTTAAACATTTGATAGTGGTTCTGCAAAACGTAATATTTAATCAAAATGTTACATGTGAACACCATGACTTTTATAATATGTCCAGCATTGCTCAGCAAATGTTGACGCTTAAATAAACTTTAAGTTCTCGTGGTGGCAGTCGCCCGTGTATACGAACCACCACTGACTCACACATATGCAATCTAGTGTATCTGGGAAATGAACGGGGAATGATGAAACATCAGTGCGACCGTACTGAAGTGACTGGTATTTCATACGTCGGAGGGGATGCGTTGACCGCATTGCGACCATCATCCTCAGAGTCGGAGCCGACGCGACGGCCAGAACGAAGGATTTCACGGTTGGAAACAGACACGTGGACATTTTACATTACACGGACAGCTTTCGTCGCTATATACTAGGGTTCTTACATATTACACTACTGGACACATATTCACTCTAATACTTCAGATATAAGTAAACATTTCGTTTATTTTTAGTCAGTTGATATTTTTCAGGAAATTGCTATTCTTTAAGACAGCGAACGACATTTTCTTGACAGGAAACATTAAATTTTGTATTAAAATGTAAGTAGCAAATAAATACCAAAGTTTTCCATGATAATACGGTAAATTTGAGCTAGATACTATCTACAACTTACTATTTATGTTTATAAATTTAGTAATAATAACCACACAAACCAATTTAATATATCAATACAATCTACATAAATTAGATGATGTATATAAAGTTTCTTCAAATTGAACGCAATACCCGTAAACAACCAAAAAAATTTTTTTTTATTCTTTAGACAATTTCCTGATGCCTGTGCATTATGTTCTAGAATCACTGAGTATAAATTTGTATTATTCTTTTACGAAAATCAGTGTTATCTTCTTATTTCATCGCAGCAAATAAATCATAAATCGCGCTGGAAGCATTGGTGCATATACCAATGCTTGTATTGTATATTTCGTTTCTGATTTATATTTTTTCCTCCAACACGTCCGAAAATGTTACCGTTCTCAAGCAACTATTTGCCCTTGTATACAGAAATGCAAAATCTGACATATTTCATATAAAGTTTCATCTGTGACAGCGAATAAATAAAAGTATAAAAGCACGGCAGGCCATGGAAAGTACACACAACCAACAGCCATGTTTCGTTTAGTTTTGGTGTGTGACATGCGGAAGTAACGCCTTCGGTTGCCCGGGCCGGTCGGTTGTGCGTTACGTACGATGACCACAAGATGACATGGTGACACGCCGACGACGCGACGCGACGCAACGCACCGCACCGCATCGTACGATACAGTAATGTCACACTCAAACTCGACACAAGCCGACTGCACCACTGACTAAAGCTGGACGTTGACATTTTCAACAACATTTTGAAAAGAGCACTTTGTACAAAGCATCTTTCTGACGGTAAATATTCCTTACACACTTTACAATCCATTCTATTTTTTAAATTGGGTACAATATATTGAAATTGTTTCGAAGCATACATTTTTAGCTCGCCGTACGAACTATATGAAATGCAGTATGAAATAAAAAATAAAATAGATATCCTGAATTAATATTCGGCTAGCTAAAAATCTATACACAGTGTTGTTAATTAGTAATATTTTCATTTGCTATTGGCCGCCATGTTCGGTTCAATCAAAAAGAGTGCTTAATATATGGAAATATGCATTGCTATGGCGCACATATTCAGTCTAGTCTAGAATATAGAATATAGTATACCCAATGTGTTTTATGGGGAATTACGATTTGGAACTTTGCACATGTCAAAGTTAACTTTATCATTTGTTTCGAACAACATGACATTTACAGCTGCTGATTTAATTTAAATTCTCGACATTACAATGAAATTTTATGCATCTACATACATACATACATACATATATCGAAAACGTGCGCCGTAACTTCCCAAAAAATGTAATAAAACCCTCATTCTGCTTGGCCTGCTCTCACAATTCAGCGAACAACTCCCTAACCAAATCAATTCTTTTGCATTAATTTATTTCATTGTTAATTTTATCAACATATATATATATATATATATATATATATATATATATATATATATATATATATATATATATATATATATATGTACGATCCAATATAACCAAAGAACGCGCACAGTGATAATAAATTACAATTACTAAAGCATTTAGTCGTGTGTATGTAACATTCTCAAATCAAAAAATATCCATAACAACAAATTCATGAATCGTAGCCCTGAACCCGTATAGATATGTATTTCACATCCTTCGTTATGCTCTACTTATTATTTTCATTTTTCCATGCATCGAAAGACTTCTAAGTACTGCAGTGGAAGGAAGCACTCAGCTGTTCCATGAAATAGTGCGCGTAAACTTTCATTAAAATTAACATGTCCTAATAAGTTCTCCGGAGGGATCCCCCTATTACATACGTCACAATCAATTCCCGGTTAATAAAAAGCGGATATTTAGAAGCCATTCCGTGTGCCAATTGCGTCGTGAGGATGTGTGAGTGTGGTGATGCTTGGCTAGAACGAAGGGAAGTGCGTGTAAGTGACAAGCAACCAACGGGCGGGCCCAACTTTGGGCACGAGTGACAGAAAGAGATGAAAGGTGGGTGGAATATCATTAGCCTAGTAGTGAGAGAGGGGTTGATTATCGCACACGCTCCAAGAGTCAATCAGAGTGTGAAAAATGCCACATTTGCATTCAACCCTCGTGTTCGCGCTCACATACAGACGGACACGCATACGCACGCTCGTAGAAACGATGCGTATGTGGATCGGAACGCTTCACTAATAAAAGAGAACGAACCCCCGAACCCCGTCGTTGTGCAAGAGGGGTGGGATGTGTATGTGTGCGGACGATATGTGAACTGGGTCGGTTGAGCGAACACCTTTTTACATGTATTCCACTTTTATTATTAATCATGATGGCTAGGCATGCTGGTGCACCTTCTCTTTATAGCTGGTGGTAAACTTTTATTACAGTGCAGCAAACTCACCTAGTTAATAGTGCACCTACGCATAAAATTCTATACGGAAACTCGCTTTATTAGTTTCAGGAATTTTCATGTTACTTTTGTTCGTTATTTTTACACTGCTAACTATTATTAAAAGTTATTCAAACCTACTGTAAAAATGGAATATTGGCCAATCATGCTCAACGTAATTTTCATGATTAAATCAAATTAATGTGTGCTTGTGCGCGCTATATATAACGTACAACCAATACCATTGAACATAAAATTAAAATATATACCGCAAAAGAATACCTATTCAATAGTATATAGGTAGAGTAGCGACACTAACTGTGCACATCAGTGCAAGATCAATGTGTAAATAGATTCAGTGTTTGTCGAGGTTGGCGGATTCTTAATTCCTTTCTCCAATAACCCTTACATAATAATACTAGTTAATCATTGTGAATATGTGATGTATCCCTTAAATGCTAATCTGAGAATCCAACGCATGGCCATGTAACATGATGTACTATGCATGTTTACTACAGTTCTCCAACTAAACACTGACTCATGTGCCCACAATGCCTGCAATGATCCACTGCACAACTGTTCCTGGTTTCCATAAGCGCGTGAGCCACTCGCTGGAATTACGGCCCGGAATAATCATAACACTCTTTCTGATTGAAGGCGACGTCATCGTCGCAGCACATAGAAGACCGTCGCGCCTCGGAATTAACGATAAGCGCGACATTTTCTTATATGTTGGTTGAAATCAACGTTTGCCACCACCAAACGAGCCATTGTTCATGGATTTTACAGGGCGATAGAATGCGAGCGGAAGCCCATAATTCAGTTTGGTTATTTGCACAACTGCAACTGTTCCCTTGTGTTCAATGATGGAATCAAAATATTTGTTATGTCAAATTGATTCAGCATGAAATTAAGGACGATGATTTGAATCATTCTCGTAACATTTTCAAAAACGAATAGTTATTTTATACTTATTTTTTACAATATTCTACTAAAATGTGTATTTAAAAATATATTGCCCAACGGAAATAATAACAAGCTTGTCTCATATCTTATGATTTGCTTTGTCTTACGAATGTTCTTTTAAAGAGTTCGTAACACGTCCAGTCCAGTCCAGTCAGGGCGGCGGCGGCGCTCTCTTCATCTCATCAATTGTCTACTATTCCATCTCCCTCTCACTCATTCCCTCCAAATAAACACCAATAAAATGATGTGTAACAAAATAAGGGACAAATAATGTGGAATATTTCATTAGATATGTTAGATACCTGTCTGTGTGTGTGTGTGTGTGTGTGTGTGATTAATCAAAATTACTGCGGACAACATCGGCACTCATTTAATCAAACTTGATTGATAGAAAACGTTTAGTCCCGAGAGAAATCAATCATATTGCCACCGAGCAACCGATGGACCGGCCGACGATGACGATAGATGAGCACTTTTAGATTCAGTCCTTCCTTACCGACGGAATGCGATGACAATGACGATGACCTACGATCGTCCCTAGGCTTTGGCTTCGATTCTCTGTTATATCAATCCAGCATTCTGAACGCTCATGCTCGCTGGAATTTCATATTTATTACATATTACAAATTGTTTAAATATTTTGCTTTGTTTTTTTTATCACAATGACAATTTTCATATAATGTATACTAGTAGTTAAGAAATATCACAAAATTGATTGTATATTCACTAATATTTTTCAAGTTGAAAATATAACTTAACTAATAAAGTTAGCAATTCAAACATGGTTGAATATTACTAAATTGGTTTTTAATTTAAGTATACATTATATGAAAGTCTGTCATATATCACAGTAGATTATGTACAGCATACTGTGTAGTACTGTAAATTTTGAAAGATTAAATTTAAGAAAAGATTAAAATAAAAATAATTAGTTCCGCTGCGTGCTTGTCGTGGGTGGGGGTTCAGATGCCTAAGCAAACTAAGTGATAAAATGACGAATTGTAATTGTAGATAGTAAAGGTGCAATGTTTATGGAGAACAGACGGCAAATAGGACACACAGAGACAGATACAGCACGCACGCACGCACGCACGTACGACACTTGTATAAATCACGGAGTATCTTAATCTTACACCCTCCTCTTCTGGTCTCACTCTCTGCTGGATAAGGGCTTTTCATAATTAATTACCATAATCGCGATAATAAGCCAACGAGCGAGCAAGTTTGCGGTGAACATGTTCTCTATGTGCTCGAATGGAAGAAGCCAATTCAGATGCCACTGATTAGCTAATTGCTAATGATTCTTTAGTCTTGTGTCTCACCCGCTTGCCTTTACACCACATTATAAACGCGACATACACGACCTGTATGTTTATGGACTTTGCTCTTTTTATTGAAACGTCGATGCACCGATAAAGTACGTATTGTATGTACACGGAGGCGACCATATTTAAACCGCAGTTGGGAGTACTTTTTCTTCTGCTTCTTTTATCGCCATTGCATTTGCTTGCTCAGCAATTGCTAAAGTTTTGACGGTCGGTGGTGGTGCTTCAAATATATTCTTGTTTAATTTACATATTACTTGATAGCAATAAAGTAAATACTAGTTATTATTATATATACTAATGGCTTTTGAGAAATAATTAGTTTAATTAAGAAAATATATCCAGCATTGGTCAATATAAGTAAATATGTAATGAGTGCATGAGTTGCATTGAAACTATTTAAATAATAATTTATAGCAATGTCTACGCCTAATTTTACATAAAAACAAGCTTTGGTGCAAGCACCGATGCCTCAGTTTACAATATGACCAGCTTTTAGCAATCACGGTGAAAATTTAATTTAATGTATTACGTATATGAAGATATAATTGTAATTATTAATTATTAAAGTAATAATTTTATTCTACTATGCTACTATCACAGAAGAGTTTAAGCAAATATGATTGGTGGTGAATTTACAAATATTTGCAATATTCAAAATAATATAAAAAAATAAAATAAAATGTTTCCAAAATTATTTTCGGACCTTTTGATTCAAAATAATGTAAATTATTGTATCAAAATTCTAGATATTTTGTTAAATTGAAAAATTTACTAAAGGTCATTTTATAGAATCCCACAACATCAAAAATATACTGGCTATTGATTACTTTAATACTTGAGGGTCAAAAATAACCCCATTTACATATATACAAAATATGGTTAGAATAATTTTGTTTACAGAGCGCGCTACATGCAGTCAAGTTTATTAGTTATATCATCAGGAAAAAGTAAAACAAATTTAGAAGTCATGCTAAAGTAGAATTCCATCAAGAAGAAAAGGGAAAATATAGAAATATAGGACAATGTCAATCTGTGGTGAGGAGTAATTTGGCAGGCATAGAACCGAATCGCATTTGTTACATATACATAATGGTCAAAAATGTCGCTCAACTGCCAAACTGAATTGAATTCAAAGTTAGTGAAAAATGTTACAGAAAGTTTCACATTGAGAGAAAACTGGTGGCAGTGAATAAAGTCTCGTGTGTAAAGTCCAACAGGAGATACAACAAATTTCGTACAAGTTGTCTCCGTCGACTACATCATCCGTATAAGATGTCTGGGATGGGCTGCGGGGTGGGTTGAGAGGGATAGACTACTACTGCGAACGGAAAAAGTTGCTATATGTGTCCTACCCCGAGAGAGAGAGAGAGAGAGATAGAGTGACATGATTTAGGACAGGTGGAGCGCGGGAACATTTATCATAAGTCCGGTGAATTATGAGAACGACCGCACAAGAAACTCAATAGACTGTATTTTATATCATAAAAAATGTGTTGCAGCTTCAAACCAGCGAGCTAGAAACGTTGCTTTCGCTTGTCTCTGCGATTTTTACAGCTGACAACGAGACCATCTTAAAAATTTAATCGCACCTGAATTTGAATCCGTATCTTCTCTGAAGGTACCGAGCTAATTTGTTATACATATAATTTGGGTGCTCAAGAAGTTCTCGTCAAATTTTAAATCCAATTTTTTGAATAGATCCGGAAATAGGTCACCAAAATATAGAGCTCCTTTAATGCTGCCCTTAGAAAAATATGTAATGCATAAATGATTTACAGGTTATTTTAAGATTCTTTATATTTAGCAAATCTTTTCGAATTGTGAGCCTGAAAGCAATAAAGAAATTTTAAAATATAATCATTGTGGGCAAGCAGCCTAATAGATATTGATAGAATGAATTCTTAATAAATTTTCTAATTCATATTTTATACAGGAGATGTGTGCCAGCAATTTTCTAGCAAAAATAAAATTTATTGAAATAAAAAGAGTGTTAAAATATGCATGAAACATATCAAGTTTTCACAAAAATCTGTTTAAAAATGCTATAGTACGACTGACCTATTTCCATCACACCACAAGGGTACTGGGCTTATGGTATATATATATTATATATATAGGGATGTGACCTTTTTATAAGCGTTATCCCAAAGCACTCTGCGCGTGCGGCTACTTGACGAATGTGGGATAATTTAGTGAAGCGCCAAACCTAACAAGAAAGCCGTGTGGCCACTACTGGTTCATATTTGGTGTCAGCGTGGTCCCGTATCAATCATAGTCCGGTCCTTAGCCACACACGCATATCTTCTATATTCATCCCGGTTGAACAACCCCCCTCCCTTCCCCCATTTTCTCCATTCTTTAAATTCATAACGCACGATCGCGATACGCCACCGCCTACTGGAAAATCCCCGCACGCACTGGATCAACACTGCGGAAACCAAAAATTTCGTGGGTTCGCATGATATTTCATCGAGGTATTGCTGTACGCTTGAGTTTATAAAATCACAACGGAGATAAAAATACGAGAGAAATGAGAATCATAAAATAGAAAGTCTAGCACATTTCTTTTTTTGCAGAACGCAAGAAATTGAAAAGAAATTCTATTTAATATAGCTAGTGGTTAGCGTCGTTTTAAAAATATTTTTAATAGATTATGCCCGCACGTTTCAAAAAAAAAAAAAAAATTGCTTGTTAAACAATTAACAAATATCTATCATGTAAATATATGAAGACATTAAGCTAAATCTTAATTTGCGACTTGTAAATTACTAGTAACACCGACCATAAATTCAATAACTCAAACAAAAGTTACAGTCGAAGTGAATTGGCTTTAAAAAGCAGAATTGTATAGGTTAAAATTTCACCTAAAAATGATTGATGTATCGACGATGGCCACATGTATTTACGTCGAATGCAGTGGTTTCGTTTCCCTGGTTTCCATTGAGCAAATTGTATATCATGTTTTCGGGGTATGCCGGATGGTTTGACGAGAGGAGTATGCAGACGGCATCAGACAGGAAGCAGAGATAGGAGTCGTGTGCACTACGATAGCCGGAACCAGAGCAGCGCACACGTTAGTAATCTAGTAATTGAGTGCAGACACTCACCTCACCGAGCGTTCCATACTCATCGATCAACTCAACCAACGTGTCGAGTTTGCTACTCAAGAGGTGTGAAGAAGGCGATGACGACGCCGAGAAGCAGCGAACGGGGTCTAGTTGCGCGTTCAGACGAGTGGTGAACCAAGTACGTACGTACGTACCTGCGACACAAGTGGCATGTGCTCTTTGTTCAGGCGAACAACGTGGAATATATTTTCGCGAACGCGAACAATTGAAACTCTTTCCTGGATATTACTAGTGAAGAGAAATCTATCAGGTTGAAGGCATTTAACAAAAATTTTCTACAGAAATTTTCTTCTGCTTAAATCCCTACGTCATTAATTACTGCTTACATAAAAATATCAAATTCCTTGAAAAACTTTGACAAACAAACAAATTATAAATAATGTATGTCATATTGCGCTGTTTAACACAAATAAATCGACTGAGATGGTGAATTTTAAAGAATCAACATTTATGTATCATATACAATATTCGATAACATAATAAAATAATATGCAAATTGGTACAATTTCAGGTTATTACTGTGGAGTATTGGTATGTTTTGACAGTTTGTTTGGAATATATATTTCTAATGAAAACTACTTAAAAGAAAGTTCTGTGTTGGCCACAACCGATTTTTATAATATAATATACGATTATAAAGAGGTACAATGATGCTCCAAACTTACACTGATTTCTAAATGTAAACAGAATGAAAATCCCATTTTTCTCAAGTAGCAAAAAAAAAATCCATTGGAAGAAAGTACCATTTGTGTGTTGGGATGAAGTATTTCTTCCGTCGATTTTTATGAAAAGACCGTGTGAAAAAGGTTATAAAACCTGTGTGACACGGTGAACTCGGCGGTCTATTTAATTTAAGCTATCGTACGACGCCGAATCCAGAACCGCAATGCAGCGGGACCGGAGCAACCATATCATCTTGTCGGCGGCCAGGACGTCGGCACTGCATCGGTTGGCAAACGTTGCTTTACTTGCTGACGTTATCTTATTTCGCCTAAACACCGTGTGCGCGACACTGGCGCTACTCTAGGAACGGCCGGCGGTCGGTTGCACCGCGTGTATCGAATGCGACACTACATCATCTTATTCTGTGTTATTTATTCACGAGTTTCCGTAAGCTCTGCTCGCCACTAGTCTGTGTATCTACAACTGTTTTGCATGTGACCGCACTGCCGACCGACATACATACCTCCTTTTTGTGGCATTGTGTGTGCTAGACACAGGTGAACGAATTTGAATTCAACATGAGACTTGATTTCCCGTTATCCTTTTCTTTTTTGCATGGATAAATCTAACTGATGGAGGGGTGGTTCTGCATATATTTCAAATAATAATGACTGCATTCATATATATCTGACAAATGTTACTAGAACAACGTACAGTTTGTTTGTTGGGAGTATACAAAGTGGTACAATATAGAATATCTAAATCGATTTTAATATAATAACAAAACGAGCAAATCTCAGCACTGCGAACGTTCTCAATATACCAGAGAAATTAATGCAACTGATAATTAACACCGCCATCTTTTAAATTTTATGGTCTAATTATAAAACAAAATGGGAAACTAGCATTGCTGTCCAACTTATTAAAGGCTAAGTTGACTTATGATTTTAAGTTGGATTGTTGCATACGGTCGTTTACCTTCCATTTTTCTTACAACCATTAATACAACAAGTTATATTACTTTTACTTTCTAACCAGTAAAATCATTTAATTTTCCTACTTATTATATTAAAGTGCAAGAAAAACAGATATAATTCACACATATCTCGATATTTAAAATGCAATTTAACTCAAAATTGCACACAATAATCTGCATTGTGTTATATCACATTCGATGTAACAGCGGAGAGTATATTTCATTTTATAATTAATATTTTTGTTCAGAATGTTTGTTTGTATTTATACCCAAGATGAATATTCGTAATCCTCGATTGGACCATTCATAAAATAACGATTTAACTCGTCAACCAGTGCGCAGTGCCAGGATCCATTTCACGCGGGGATTAGTGAGCACACTTTTATAACGTAATTTACCGTTTACATAAATCAGTATCATATTTTTGCCCCAGCCAATGAGCGGTGTCGGTGTGCACTCCTCGGTTTGCCAACCGCGGGTTGTGTAAACATATTGACGCAAGCGGCCGTGATTTATTCGACGAATCGTGTGTGTGGACACGCTCGTCTATGCATACAACACTCTGTCACTATCATTAACCGTTTCTTATGCTCAAACAAATATTTTACCAAACACAGTTAAAAACATTTAATATACAACGAATCCCCTCGTGAATAAACATTATTTACGAACGGAAGTGCTTTGTGTCGCTGTACATTAAATAAAGTTCTTCTTGTCTGTGAACAGTTTGTTACACATTTTCAATATTATAAATTACACATTTGAAATCCGAGACCCTTGTATTGAGATACAATATAAGTTAATTCAACATTAAAATTGTTTGAAATGTATCAATAATTTTTAGATAAAACAATATTAGGTACAGGTACCTATTGCCTTTACTTAATCTAACGGCGAAATAAAAAAATTAATTAATTAATTTAACTAATATTATGTATGTTGTTCCAAATAAATTTTAGGCTTAACCCAAACTAAATAAATCCGATCAAAGATAATTTATGGATATGAGAAGTGCACATGAGTATTGTATTTAAGTTAACATTAATTATACACATTTGGTTTAGTAACCATTTATGTTATTACAACTAGTGAAATTATAATTTTGTTTCATTTTCTAAACTCTATTTTCCCAGGATAAGTTTCATATAACAGAATATATTCGATTTTATTCCTGAACTAACAAAAAACGTTGTATCTTAAGTTCAGTTATTTAAAAAGGTTATGTTGTGTTTGGAATATGTGTTTATCAATGCACATTTCATGGAAACGGAAACTGATATAACCGATAATCGTAGAAAATGAATAAAATTCCATTAAATTTAAATTTTACTGTTTCAATTGAAATTGTGCAACTATATTCGAACAAGTAAACAGTATTGGCGACACCATCGAAAACAACTATTGTTGAGCATGAACAATATAAACTGCATACTGTTTTGATGCATCGGTTGTTTTTAGGAACAATACTTTGAACGGAAATAAACAATAACAAAAATAGCATAGAAGAATTGACAAAAAAATGGCGGTGGGGGAAAGGGGTAACATGTTGTATTGTCTGGCAACTACCAGTTTTCAGAGTTGTATTTACAACGAACGTTGAAACAAAGTACCACTCGCAGATATTTATGAAGATCAGGATGCATAAACCAATACGGCGACCAGCGGAAAGAAAAATAAAAACCAATCGCATTAAAATAAACCCATAAACATTGGTCCGAATCTGATTTACGTTCGGATTCCGTTGCATGTACGAGTACATAGTGCATGTTTTATACACACAAATATACATCTATATAGTAAATATATGCAACGTGAGAACTCTGTGAAATATATCCAAATGGCGACAAACATAACATAAGACTCTGCATTTTTTTTGAACAATACTGTAACATTTTCGCATCTAATCATTTAACAATGTAATAATACAACTCTTTCAATAACTATGTAATTTAAAAAGTTTTTACATCTACCGTTGATTCAATGAGGTAATATCGTTCATATACCATCAGGGTATCTATTTCATTTTAAAATTGCGATACGCAGCGTTAACGCAAAGTTACTCATTTAATGATTTATATTTTAAAAATACCAAATCGACTTTGACATTGTTATTTTGAATTAAGAAAATTAAGCACAGAATGGTTAGTATTCACTTGAAAAATATTTTTCACATTTCAAATGTAATATTAGTAAAGTGTTTGCGAATTGACAATAGAAGGAATCAATGCGGCTGAAGTATTAGCTATAATTCAACACTATCTGCATTCGAATCATACAAACCATTTATGCTGATTGCAAATCTCTAGTGCTGTACAGTTTTCATTACACTGAAAGTGCAACTTGCTGGTACACATCAAACGCAACATATTCAATAGTGCCATATCGGATTGATCATTCTGGATATCTATTGCTAGCTCAAATGTACGCGATCAAGTTCGTACTAGTTCGATTCTTCATTCTTCAAAGAGAGAATGTAGCACATTGAGTAAGATTTGATATTCTATATATTTGTAATATAAACATCAAACTGAATACCAGTCTGACGTCTATTTGTGTTTGCCAATGTACATATGTGTAAATTACTGTGATATCCTAATAATATCCTTGTCTACATTTCTGTGTATACCGTATGTGCACTATACAGAAAATGGAACAGGATTCATACAGTTGGAATATGAAAATCTTTACTTCATGTTCATCCTCCGTATTTCTCATCTTTGTCTGTCTGTACCAGTGTGTGTGTGTGCCTGTGTGTGATACAGTACGTCGTTGTTCACTCGGCAGTAAGCAAGAACACATTTAAATATCGTGTTACGGGAAATCGTGTCCACATCAGCAGGAGTGCTTCTTTTGGTCTGTCCACCAGTTGTACTAACATGTTATTTTTTTCCTTTGCACTTACACATGCTAAATTACAGCACGGTGACTAAAAATATTGAAAATAATACTAAATGATTTCTGTGTATCTTTTGGAAGCTAAAGCTAAATTGAATAGATTCAGTTATATTATACTATCTTTCATTTATGAGTTACTGCGAAATGGCTCTGTATTTTGAATATGATCCCACAATAGATCTGACATTGGCTTCTAGTTTAAGAAACACAATATTAAAGAAGTATTAATATATCGATTTCATTCTTGTTTATAAAAAAGGTATCATAATCTTAAAATATATTTATTTGGTTTTACTGTTAATCAATTAATGTATCAAAATTCAACACAAGTTCCGAAATCAAACAAAGAATTAATTCAGTTACGTACGTTATTTCTTTTTACTTTCGGCCGTTTGAAACACTTGAAACAGAATTGCCAAACATTCCCAACTCACACACGCATATGTCAGTACAAAACTGAATCGAATTACGCATGGACGTTGAACGTTATCAAGTAGTAACGCAAGGTTCCAAACGCTACACAATACAGTCATGCTGCTCAAATTGTACAATAAACATATTTGCTGGTATCAGAAATCGGGGTTGACACTAATCTCGTTGATATTATAAACCGTTTATAAGATCGACGGGCATGCCTGTCGATTCCGCTGGCGGTCGTTCAAGCGAATCGTGACACTGAAAGGGTACAAACGACCCCGATAAAATGAAAGTATGCATTTTTAAACTCGAAGGCAAAGAGTATTATTCAAATATGATTAAAAATAAATGGTTTCTATAAGCGTACGAACGATTTGCTTTTGCGATCCCCTTAGGGGTATTAGACCCTATTTTTATATTATCTAATTTTGTCCGTACACCCTTATGCATTTTAAATGTTGGTTTAATATTTCTCAAAGGTATGACCTTGGTTTGTGCTCTGAAGTCATTCTACATAACATAGTATTACTTTAATTGTTTTTTTTTTTATTCTGTTGGTATTTCATAAGCATTAAAGGCCAGCACGCTAATATCAAAAACAAATATAACTACGAAATTATCAAGCCTGTATATATGTCAAAGTGTTGTAATATTTGTATCAATAATCATAAAAGAATTATAAATCGTGTCCAGACAATAACAAGATTAGGTACAGGCACCTGCAGGTTTCAGCTCGCCTTATTAAAAATATAAACGATGCGAGCAGCGTTACCAATATGAAGACATTTTGAAGAAATGAAATATCTTAGAATTCCTTGTAGAACTTTCTTCTAAGAGCAGTATTAAGTTAAGTTCTGGAAGTATGCCGACGATTTCTTCAAGTCAGACGCGTATTATTTTTTACTTTACTAAATGACAATCCAACGAATGTATTTATAATTAATTTTCTAGTTAATTTTAATGAAACTATTTTATTCCCAATCCAGCTATTGCAATTGCATACGAATCTATACTGTTTAATGTATTTATTTTTAGTACTTGTTGAAAGCATTAACGAGCTATCAATTTATTACTGTTTGGTTTAATAGAAACAACAATTATATCTCAAGTAAATAAAATGTGCGACACATCGAACACGAATGAAAATTGTTCTATTGAAATCGGAAATAAACAAGAAAGTTGAAGAGTGAGATATCTTTTCAACATCGAAATAACGTCCTTGATCGACAAATAAGCCTTGCGAGAAACTTTTCGAATCATGTTGAACTTTTCATTTCATTTCTAGCGTCTCTGTTCGTGCTTGTCAATGGCATCGTTCAGTGTCGCTGTCGTGTTCTTATTTTGTACACCATGTCACATGGCACAAAAGTGGAATTCGCCAACAATAAAGTTTATAAAAACAGTTTTATATTCGACAGATGGAAAACGTAATAATTTGCTTTTGTTTAGTTTATCAGAGAATAATTACGTCATGTAACTCAACTCATAGTTTTGTCTAAATGTAGTCAGATATCATAATCATATTGGATCCATTTCTCTAGGCCTATAGAATATTCAAACAAGAATGCCAATGAAAATAATATCCTGGTGAAACTAACGAATACACGGTATCGTAATAATATTTATAATGGCAATTTTTGATAAATAACGCAATGAATCTACGGGATTCGGATGACAGTACATTATTTGTACTGTGAATTTTAACTCGTCAATGCACTTGATGTGCACTACTGTGCGTGGCACCGATTGCCCCTGGTGTCAAACGGTGGACAAAATTGCCTGGCGGCCCTGAGGCTTACCACAGTACTGTCACAATACATTTGTAAAGTGTGTGTGTGTGTGTGGCTCCGACACAGGAATTTGATTACAATTATACATAGTTTGCTAAACTCTGTATATAATTCAGTGAATAACCTCTATCCTATCGTTGACTCTTGTCTCAGAATAATGAAGCCAATTTACATGGGAAATAATGAGTATATATGGAAGCAATATCTGTTACAAATCTGCCTTGTATCAATTACGTAACACAATATCTCAAGGCATTTTTAATTATAGCTGAAATTTCGCTCCTGGTTTACATTATAGAATAATTATGATATAGAAGAAATCGATATAGTTTATAAGGCCATTGAACTTTCACACATGGAATGAAATTATTCAATTACTTGGTTTGCGAACAATTGCAGATATGTTTACTACAAAGAATTTACTTGTGATTGATAAAATATTTATGATATTTGAAATTTCGATTCATAAGTGGATTATAGATTCTATATAGATTTAAACCGTATATAGATGACTCGTAAGTGATACTTAAACCTGCCTAGAAAAATATCTTACAGATTAAAAGACATTACATCGCAATCCCACAGATCTCTGGTAATAGTTAGATATATAAACATGAAGACAGGCACTATTCATAAAGAAATTATTTAATAAGTTGTAACAAGCTAAAGCTTGTTCGCATTAAAGATTTTGATATTCAATACTAAAACTTTCTCTTGACAAGATGTTCATATGTTGTAACAAGTAGTATATAGTACCCGATTAAATAGGAACTCAAGTCAAGCGATCATAACATCGGTGTAATATCAAAGCATTAATATACTACTGTATATTATAACTTTCATGTACTCCCAATAAATAAAGATTGTTAAGGTATGGGGTAAACCACAGCAAATTACATCCAATTGAAACGTATTACGCTTCAACAGATCGTGTCAGATACATGATCAAAGGCTAAATTGCTACCCGTATGCAATTGATATTCATTTATGATAAAGTTATATAAACACCTTACAAGCACGAGTCTGAAGAGACAGAGAAGAGGCTAATATATTTTGCATAAGTTGCAAACTCTCTCACTCTCTCTGTACGCATTGTACTATACATACGTTTACGATTTTCTGATTCCATCGTTTTAATTAAACTACATATCGTCAGTGACAGCCACGCAAGATATCAGCAGCAAAGCAACGGTAGCTAGCATAACATAGCGTATAGCGTATGTATATATATATATATATACGATGTCGGTGAATGTGTGTGTGTTATTAATCGTTATTTACGCGTACCACTGTGTATCGTCGCTTGCGTACATGGTTTCATGGTTGATTAAATTGCCACTGAAAGTAATTAATTGCTTATAATTCAGAAATTGGTACGCGCGCACTACTCCCTACCTCGAAATCGGCAAATGGGGCTTCTGGGAAATATCTCTGCAACTGTTTATGTGTGTACTGCGCATACTACAGCACAAGCACGCTGCCATCAGCCATCCTACAACAACAGTACATACTTACTTACTACTCGGCTCGTCTCAGCTCATCTCAGCTCAGCTCGGCGTATATTCGCGTTTCTGTCAATTTCACGTACCGTCACGCTGCATACATATTCTAGTTGGTTTGTTGCCAGTAAAGCAAGGATACATCAATAATAACATGTTTTCTTAATATTAAATTCCTTGGGTTGCAACAACGTAAAGTTGAATTTAACTTTACTGATATATACTGCAATCAACTACAGTGTCGAATCCAGAGCTAAATTGAAAAACATTTATAGTGGAATTCTCAGTGTATCCATTACATTATAGAGAATTCTATAAAATATTGGCAACGCTATAAGTGCTTCATTAATTTAATAAATCATTTTATTATTGAATTTATTTAACAAATTGAACAACATTATCCGATTTATCAACCGATTTCGCATTTCATCTTGAAATTTTAAATGTTTAAATATTTATAGAATTACCTTATAGCTCGGAATTCCACCATTAGTCTATTTTACATACAATAATGGCTCATCATGTTATTTTCACTGATCATCCTATCAGAAACGATAATTTTAAACTAGTGAGATCAGTATTTTCAAATATAGAATTAGACTCCTTGAAAAGCATATTAATTTATTTTTTTCAGATAAGATCATGAACTCCGGGCAAACAGCAAAATACCGTTTTTCGGCCAATGCAGTGTTAAGTTTACACGGCAGAAAAGTTGTAATAAAATTTAATTATCACAAAACCGCTTTGATGGTTATAATCTATGCACTTAAAACTATCAGAAAAATTAAATAAAAAGAAATTCGATTTTTTCGATCGAGAAGGAAATACCCCCTTAATTAAAAACTCAAATAGACGCACGTAGTGTATGCATCATGTATTTTTGTTTGTAACTCTTTTTCAACTTGTGCTCTTTTTACTTTTTATGAATAAACATTTCTCATTTTATAAATGAGTTTGTAAATAATATTTTAGATGGTTATCAACATTCTTGTATAAATAAATGATCACGAAAGAATAGCTACTAACAATTAACTATAAAAGTCCATATAATATCCACATAACGAGAAAGAAAGAAATAACAATTCTATTAATGAAACAATTAAAAATCTTAGCAGCCGATAGGCAGTATGAAATCGCAGCATCATAATAGTTAGTATTCCATCCTGCACGATACGAACGACCAGCAAGATTTTCTTTCGCACGAAGAATGCAGAATAGTCTATTGTAAAAAGTCGAAATAGAAATACGGGTTGTAGGCCTTCTGGCCATAGACGGAATAAGACCAAACAAGGTGGAGACATGCCATACCGAGCTGCAACTCGTATACAAAAGTCACAAGAAAAATACGTACGCCGGAACACGTTATAGCATACCGCTATATAAGAACCAACGCCTGCTATCACTTCTAATTAAAACTCCTCGGATTGCAATTAATATAAATTACTAAGTAAATAACTCGCCTCTGTATATAAGGCTGTTTGCTTCAAATAATAGTCGTCTAATTCTATGAAACAGGTAATTAAATTTTGTTTGCTTTTCGTGAGAATCATATTTAATTCGATACTCGCGTTTCATGAATCAACATTTATTATGTGGTGGTACACTTGTTTTTATTTCATTCCATTTAAATTACCTACATTCATCAATCCCAATAATCATGGAATTCAATTAGTTTCGTTTCTATAAATAGGTGTATCGCAGTTATTTCCTTGGCGACTTCGCTCCATATAAAGATGAGATACATAACCTCATTATCATTGCAGTAATGTGATACAAATTGCTATCTCAACCTTATATTTGTTCCTAACTTCATTGAAATAGCTTTACACTAATTGAGAATGTGTTGCCATCTTGTCAAATAAAGGTTTGCAAATACAACTATATTATTATTTAAGTCGATTGCAAGAAAATACTAAACTCAATCTAAATTTCGCAAAGGAGCCTCTTTCTTAACAGAATAGACTCATAGACCAAGGTCAGATATGCGCATGCGCACTCAATTAAGTGTTGGAGTAGATAGAAAGGAAGAGTAACAAAAATATATAGGTTAATGTCACAGTGGACACTTTTATTAAATGGTCCGTCCGTGGGGCGTCGTGTAAACGGTGGCAAGTGTAATAATAAAATTAAAGACAAGAAACTTGATTGCGTGGCTGCCAGTAGGAAGGTAGGTATATAGCTAAGAACTTAATCCATTAGTCATTTTGTTTTCATCAGGTTGGCAGCGGTGGTGGCGGTTGAATAAGTCATCCTCGCTGCTCCTTAATTTAATACAATAAATTAATCACGGTCGGTGTGCTATGCTGTGCTGTGCTGTGCTGTGCGGCTCGCTAACCGAACACAAAACAAGAAGCTAGATTTGTTACTGTTGCAGCAAGCAGTTCAATGTTGTCGCGTCGCACACACTCACTTGCTACTGCCGCCTACCAGTGCAGTGCCCTGCTTCCATTTCACTGTTTATAATATTAACCATGCCATTTAATAAACCGTTATTACGGCGTTTATGAGAGATGCATTGTTATAATCTACCAAACACATAGTTTTCTTGAATTGAAGTCCATGTTGCAAAATAAATGTATACAATGTATTAAATTTCAAAAACATTTTTCTAAATATTTTCATCCTGACCCTTGGATGCATAATCTAAAAAATAAAATGTGTTTGAAGAATATAATTTTCTTTTTAATTTATATTTTAAATATCAAAATAAAAATTCTTTATAGCTCACAATTTGAAGAAAATTGTTGAACATAAAATATTTGTAGAACTGAAGAAATTTTTGTAGAACTTTTCAATATTTTTAAATTTTTACTAAAGGCAGTATTAAAAAAGGGCTCCAGATGTTAGGGCCGTTTTATTCCGGACCAGTACAGATGATTAGATTTAAAATATGACGGTAATTTCTCGGCCATCCAAATTTTATGTATACCAAATTTCAGTAGAATCAGCCTGGTACCAACAGACGAGATGCAATCACACATATGTATATTTATGTTTGGAATCAAAGCGACAAGACAAGAACTTTTTAAGATATTTTTTCTTTTATCAAAGAATGTTACAGACACACAGTTTTACTAACTTTAGGTGTTTCAGATAATATCTGCAAATGTGATTTCGAACTCGTGATTTTAACGGAAATACAAATTTGGACCCTCTCTGAATCATTTCCGACTATACTCGAACTAATGTCTTTGTGCTCTACAGGCAAAACTGTAAATGATAACATAATATACCTTTAAACTTAATACCTGTATATGACTCGAAAGAAAAGCTCCCATTTTTGAAAAACATAATTTAGCTGGAAGTAGTGGCCAAACACTAATGTTCTGCGCACTGTACGTGCGGTAAATTTACATTAATATAAATGGTAAAATTTATAAAAGCTGAGTTCGAACAATATGTTTTAACGTTTATTGGTTAATATGAAATTAAATTTTCGATAATAGATTTGGTCCCTTGCATTCATCTGAAAAACGCCACTGGTTGTTCGACGCAAACCCCGGCCAACGAACGATGAGCTTTCACAGTCTTAACAAAACAATCAAAACAAGGGAATCGTTCCTTGCAATTTCGCAAGAAACGGCTCGGATAGGTTAGTTAGTTCTTCGCGACCATTTATCATGTAATACATCATGCCCGGTGCTTTTGTTGCTGTTATTGTTGACGTTCAGTTATGGTGCCCTGTATAACAACCTGTTTATATTGTTCTTCTTCTTCTTCTTCTTCTTGGCTGTCTTCTCAACATATATATATGTGTGTGTGTGTGTGTGTGAGTGTGTAAGAACGCTTAATAGAACTGTCATAGATAGGTGATGTACGAATCATCATCTGCTGCTCAAATGGATATTGTTAACGTTAGGTTTTTAAATTATATTTTAAACGATTTTCATCTTTATAGCCCTTACCTACAATTTTCCTGCTTCAATTTTTATAAATATTTAACAATTTTTAATAATATTTGTTGTGAACTATGGCCGCATTATTAATTTATATTTTACTGTCCTACAATTAGATATAGTCTAAAATATAACATTAATTATAAAATTTGTATAAAGCCAGTAAGAATTCCTCGTGTTTATGAAAACAAAATTTAAGCTGATAGTTGACCCCTGCTATTTTTTTAATATCTCGAAATCTTTCCTCCAAAAGCGTACAATTTACCAGGAATAAGCTTTTAAAATTGTTAAATTTATATACTGTTACCATAGATTCTTCACCAAATAAATTCAAGGTGATTCGAGTATCTACAAACATAAATATTTATAATAAAGGTAAAACTAAAAACCTGTTGCTACCAAATATCAATAATTAATCAATATCAATATATAAAAATTTAGTCAAATTAAAAATGTATATATAAAACTGTACATACCTTTTCTCATATCCTGTAAAATAATAAATTTAAAAATACTTCCAATAATTTAATCTAATTATATTTTCATTTGTGCCAAAAAGAAACTTATTCTTATTTGACGTAAACAGATGCAAGAAAAAGATTTATTATCACAAAACTGATATTGAAATATGTAACACCCATTACTTTGGGAATTGCAGTTTTTCAAATTAATTAAAATAATTTTAATTTAGAATGTAAGATTTTGAGAGTTTTGCAAGAAATGAAGATAAAAGGATGAAATAAAAATAAGTCAAATAAATTTTTAATCGAATTTATTATCTAAAATTAACCATAATAATATGATACTGTATATACACAGTGCTTTGGAATTTTTCGAAAAAATAATATTTGTTAATACATTATATATAGATTTTAAGTAATACCATTATATACTATATACAGTTTATGTACAAAACATAATTTATTATTAACTAATAAAAATAGGAATCATAATATCTAAAGCTCATAATAATTGTGTATCGTTGTATCGAAAGTGGACAGCCAAAATATAACTGACTGCATATGATGCGTCTTACACGATCCTCTACATGTAGAATATTGCACAAAAAATTTCTTATATAATCGCATACTGGTTAACAGCATCAAAATAGGAATAGTTCAATCCTGCAAAAAATTCTGCAGCAACTGATTGTTCAGGTTCTTGCATTAATTGATATAAACGGTTTTATAGATTATTTTAATTACTATATTGTATATCTGCAGTTTATGTCCTGATAGTCTGCATATAAAAATAAACAATATTCTAAACATAATGAGGAACGTGTAAAACTAGCATTTGAATTGAAAATGTAGAGCAACAATTTTTTATTTTTTCCCACAAAATTTAAATTCTCATTTATAATTAAAATTTTAGAATTTATGTTAAAATTAATAAATATTAATGAAAATAATCAGTCTATTTACATAGTTATACTTTTAATTATATTTTTAAATTACATATTTTTTTATGACTGACATCAAGAGGATAGTAGAAGCAAAAAACTTGCATTTTACAAAACTTCATTTGACGCATTGCATTACTTATTCATTATTTTCAAATACAGAATTTATAAAACAAAATTAATTCTAGCATTATGTCAAATAGAGTTTTGGGTAATAGTAGCGACACTTATATAAACAAATAAACAGTTTGACTCAAATAATTCAAAAATATTCTCGTATGTACATCTTTTTTTTTTGTATTTTTTATATTTTTTTTTATTTCTTTCTCTCTGTCACATTCTCGCTTTTCTCCCTCTCATTTTAATTAAATATCACAATGGAACAGTCACCTTTGCGTCGAGACACAGTGGCGCGCGATTATGGACGTCCGTCGGAACTCAGTTCATCCGTAGTGGCACACTGTAAAAATAAAATAAACAAAACTTAAAAAAAATTAAATATTTTTGTTCAAAAAAATAAAATTAGTATATATGCAATAAATTATAATAACATTTAAAGCATTTATGAAAAAACCGAAAATGAGAAAATTAAAATTAAATTAATAAAATAATTATATTTATAAAAACATATATTTTAGTAGTGTACATATACTTATTTTATATTACGTCGAAAGAAATTATAGTGCATTGATGACTAATCAAGTTATGAACTATTGCAATAAATAACTGGTGAAAAAAAAAATTAAACACGTAATAATAAAAGCACAACAAATACGTAGTAATTTGACGGTGAGTGAAAAATTTGATGAATGCGATATATTAAAATGCGCGTCCGTTTCTTAGAATGCATTTATTATTTAGATGAGCGATGTAGAATTTTCCATAAACAAGAGCCGTGTACATTTTATCTTGCATTTCGTCGTTTGTATATTTTTACATAATTACTAACTTAGAAGGTACTGAAAATAATTATACCTTATGTAAGATACGATATTATTAGATGCGTATCTCTTTTTATACATTCATTAAAAATTTATCTCCGTGTTCTTCCGAAAGTAATTTGCACAGGTATATTTACAGGGTGGTGTTCGGTGTGAGACGTACGCCTTGCAAATTAACGTTGAGAAATTAACATTTTTAATTAACTGTAACGAGAGCTCTCTCCCAATATTAATGCAAATATTCTGGGTATACATATTTAAGTTTGGTTTTAAAACACAAATGATTCAAATTTCCGAATTCAATGTACAACACCGCATTTGGCTTCCTCCGAAATGTAGGTAATTTTATAACTTGCAAAAAACAAATTAAAAATTTCAAAAGAAATTACCAGTGGCTAGTTATACCTTAAGTTCTGTATGCTAGAATATTACTTAATTGAATTAATATAAAGAAAATACATTAAAACTAAATCATTATTTGCCAAAATAATAGTAAACGACAGTTTTAAAAACAGAATTCAACTGCTCTATTATTAATATATTATCTATCAGCGTTTCTCATCGACAGATTGGCTGGTTTCCAATAACAGTAAAATAAACAAATATAATTAATTCTGTTATTATTTATATAAATCAAAAATAATATTTATATGCCCCGTGTTCAAACAGGGTAAATGAAAATTTATATTAATGTTTACTAATTTTTCTGATTACAATTTGTTGTTGTTTATACAAACGAAAACATCATAGCCATTTTCGAAATGAATGATTTATATGGCATTACGAGATCAAACCTGTAACACAATCAGCATGATTTAGATTCAGTGTTTCAATTAAGTTTTGATTGAAATCGCCATATAATAATTAATGCAATGCCTGATGGATTTACGGCGCACTGATGGCAAATAAATTTTGTTACAATTGGATATGTTTTCCGTCACACCGCTGCAAATAAAAAACAAACGCCAGTCAATTATATATTCAGAAATATGGCATGACTGACTACTGCATAAATCTACGCTGCATACTAAAATAATGTCAATTATGCTGCATTTCGATATTGGAACTAACTAATTTTAATACTTTTCAAGTTCTAATGACTTGTGACAGGCCAACGTATAAATAGATTACTTATTATTGTTCGCAAGACATATTTCTCTACAAATGTTCTGGGAACGGGAAACTATTCTAATGAAAACTTTATTATAATACAGTTAAGCTTCATTCATTTAAAACAGGATAATGAAATTGTTTGCTGCAGTAACAAACATTGTGACGAGTTATTTTAATACAATGGATTATTTTCAAGACGATCTTACAAAGTTAACTTTGACAATGCACTTGGTTGAAACTATTCATTAATAACATCACTTGTGTTTGACGTAATTTAATTTCAATCTAAGGACTTTTATCGGCCAGTCTAGGCAAGTACATTGTTCAAATTTGAAAAATAATGTTGCGACTTTTAAAACAATATTTATCTTTAATTTCTCATCGTTAATGTTGGGCAACTAAACACATTTTCAAACATATTTTATTTATAATAATAAATATTCATGAAATATTGCAGTACATTGACTTGGCCACATAGCACATAGATAGTTGTTTCTAAAGTATAGGTTCTAAACAATAGCAACGGATCCAGTGTTTTAGTACCACTGGAATCAAAGTTATGATTTTAAGACAACATTTTCTTTAACTTAATTTGTATTTTGAAAGCTTTTGTTAGCAAATAAAATTCTTCGGTAGATATTGAAAAAAAATTAATCGAAAATCGTTATAATAAAACTTCAGTTGCTGGACGAAATAATCTGTCAGCCAATTTCATTTCGAACAAGGCTACAGCTCACAAAATTACGAATTGTATCATTGATTTTATTTGGATCAAAATAAAAAAAAAATGTTCTGGAAGCTACGTAATAGATACAGTACAATTGCTGGTTCAGAAAATGCTGTGTTCGGTAAAAATACGTTAGTTATTCTCCTCGCCGCAACGGCACCACCAGCTGCGATATATATGTCGTCTTCGTATATAATATCATCATCAAACGGCGTATTCATCATTCTTGTTTCGTTCATGGCCATGAGTCCAGCAACAATCGTTTCGTTAACTAGTTTCAGTGCAGCAGTAACGAACTACGGAGGAAATGCTATGGATTTCCGTTTTCCTACCGTTCTAATTTCTATTATTCGTTCCGTTCACGAAATCACGATGCACAATAAAATAAACGCGGCCAATTAACGCAGCTGCGTCCAACAGTAATGGCACACGTCACGAATATTAAGATACGCCAACTTGATTTTCGCCTATGTATTTTCCTTCACATTCGCTATTAACACATGCACATCACGTGACTCTAAATGTTGGCTCGGTTGGACTTTGGACATCTGACCGCAAAACCCTTGTAAGCGCTCTAGACTATATCATGTATAGGGTAGAATAATTTTCACTCCTCTTGCCTTCTAAGCGAATTTTATAATTTAATTATGTCATTCAAGTAAAATAATTTTGTTGAATGGAATAATAAATTGATGCTGTAGATTTGAGATTGCGGCCATTGTTGAAACATAATAATTCTGATTCAATACGCATAGCTTTTGTGAAAATAACACGTATTAGGTACATCATAATTTGAGACTAATTTCTTTATTATGAAAATTGCATTTACATATTCCTTCAAGCATTAAATATATATATTTAGATATTATTAAGTTTGCTCATAATATCAAAGATATAAAGCCTTTCACTAATTACTCAATATTTTGAAATCGCAAATAAAATTAATTTAATTTTGATATTCTTAAAATTTTGGTACATTACCCGATAGATCTTTCACATATCAAGGGTCGGAGTTTCGATGGTCAAAATATATATTTAGCAATAATTTCACCAATATCATAAGTTTGTTTTTGTTTTCTCTTGGCCCTTTAGTGATTGTACAAATAAACATAACATAATTTTCAATATATCCAGTCCGTAAACACATTTATAAATATATGAATATAAAATCCGAATTATATTTTGTAAATCCGAGTCACATTAATGCAGAAATAAATTCTACTTGAAAAGGCAGGACATATCCACAGTTATTATATTCATAAAATATGATAAACATTAACAATTATACTAATGAATTATTATTAAATGTGCTGTAATTACTGGAGTAATTAATGATGCGATAAAACACACTCGCATAATTGGAAATATCACTTACTGACTGTGCGTTGTTTTTTTTCAGCATTGAACAAGTTATTCGCTCTGTATTATTAATGCTGGCGGGGTATGCCTTCTTATCTTTAAGTTATAAATGTTCCGATTGTTGTCTGTCATTGAGAGAAGGGCAAAATGCACGAGTCATATTATTAATGGTTCTATGTCATTTGTACTGCTGATTATTTCGTACGAAAATTCACCGAAACACGTCTAATTTACTTTGGAATAAAATTTGTTTTTTTTTTAAATGCAATTTAGTAACACAGGAAACAAGATAATTTATAGTTACTCTGAAACAAGATACCATTTCATTTCAGTTGATGATTTTATAACAAGTATGTTTGTTTTGCACGTTTTTAATATTTTTCACTGTTTTGTCATATAAATATCTATATCCTGTGCTATATTTTAGAATCGAATTTATAATTTCTGTTCGTTAAATAATAGAAATAATTTATAGATATTACGACATTATAATTAAACTACAAGGTTTAGAATCACATGTTTGTTGTTTTTTTTTTTTCATTGCTGGCTGTTTTCAAGGCACCTGTTTTCTACAGCTTGTTGACAATATTTTGTATAACACTTTACACACACAAGTGATAACATGTGTAATATAACGCCTCAACGCTGTTTATTAGTTTAAGTGGTTAATATATAAATAGTTGAGGGGTCCGTATACAATCATGAGAAAACGGAATGTTGGTTGGAGGGATGTTGTAACATAAGTACAACTTGTTTTTATTTCTTCTTCGGTTGGAGGGTGTTTTTTATTACGTTTAAGATAGTATCATAAGTCATAACCCCTCTACATGAAGCCAGTTTAATCTTCATTAGCGATTATTCATTAATTCATAGCATAGCATGAGTAAATCCACAATTTTGAGACTGTTTACTCGTAGAAAGTCCATATGTTTTAGCATCAATAAATAAATAAATGCCAGGCGAAATTTTAAATCATATAATTTTATTTTATTCATAAAATATTTGCTTATACTCTTGCATATCTACCAGTTTAAACTCACCCCAATTTAATATAATTTTGAACAATTACAAAATTATGAAATAGTTTTAATTTTGCCATTATTTCAATAATATACAAATTTTGATGATGTATAAATTAATAATATTCTTTCTATTAATTTATTTATAATATAACTAATTTCGGAAGGTAAATATTTGTTTGTGACAGGAAATTATTATATATCTGCATTAAAAATACAAAATTAAAAACATGATATTTACCCTATGGAATTCAAGGGAATTATATGTCTGTTAGTAAAATTTGTTAATAGAGTAACAAAATATAATTTATAAATAAATGTAAAATGAGTATACAGCGTATTCTAGTCGTAGTACTGTCATATGGGACAACTTATTTTTGTATTTATAATTTAATTGTGACCAAACAAAAACACCGCAATGGTGTCCGAGTTCCATGTTGAACATTAACAAAATTTCATTAATATTTTACAGGGGAAACAACCACACCGGTTGGTAGGACTGTACAGAAACGTGCGCGCGCATCCCATAAAATACAGTTTATCGTACAGACAGCCAACACATTACATTTTACATAGGGTGAATGTGTGCGAGATGTGGGTGGATGGGGGATAATAAATACACGCTAAGCATACGGCAGTGTTGCTGTCACCAACAGATATATATATATATATATATATATATATATATATATATATATATATATATATATATATATATATACTAACACACACTGATATGCAAACACACATACATATATACTCCATCACTCATACATATAGACACATTTCATACATAAACATACTCAAAACAAGCTTGTCATACACATATGATAAATATTCTATCAAGTAAACATGTGTAGAACTACTGTAGAACTTCATAAATGCAGCACTAGCGGCAAGATTGCGAAATCTTCTTGCATTTTGTGTATCCATGAACGCACTACCGCAAACGTAGTTAATGCTAAAAATATATGTATCTTCAAATTATATGTTTGTAAATATATCAGAAGATAACTTAACATTTTTTGAAAAATAAAAATATAATCTAGTATCAAAAAAAATCTATTTTTTCAGGTGACGTAAGTCACAAGCATATATATTGATGTACATATAAATAAATGGTCGCACAGATACTTGAAAATAAGCAGCCTTAAAATACGTATTATATGATGATGTTGTTTGGGTAGTGAATACATGGTACAGAGGGATGGCAAATGTCATTCGGTCCAATGATCACCCCTTGGACTCTGCTAGGACTGTTTTAAACAATCGCTCATAATGAGGGTGCCAGGCTACGCATGTGCGTCGAACGATCGCCACTGCCATAGCGCCGTGCCACCGCTGCTGTATAAGTGTAACCCGAGCGACTGGTGGCGGTGACTGGTCTCCAGTCCCTGTTATGTTCTGACTATGTGTCTCGGTTACGACCCGATGTCATATGGCATGTAGACAGACCGTTAGAACAAGGGGGTGTCACCCATACAGATATGCACACTGCTCTCCGAAATATCTAATTTGAATCTGGCATTTTTAATTTTTGGATGCTTTTGGTGGAAAATGTATTCGTCATTGTTAATTAGAACACATGTTTGTTGTGGTCAGAACAAAAAAATATATAGGTATAGACACCAATGCCTGCACCTCGGTAGGCAAATATAAGAGAAAGGTAAAAGAATTGAATAACCACTGATGTTTCTTAAAGACTTTAACATATTTGCAATTACTGATTTTTAAAGAGATAAACCAAGCACGTGGATGAACATGATTAAAGTATATGAATTAATTGAAGACTCAACACTGAAAACAATTGTTATATTGTTTTTTTTTTTCTCAAAATTATTACATTTTATGGCTTTTGGTTTCAATCTATATATAGGTACATATTTTTGTAGATTATATTGATATAATTTTATTTACTGTGTATATAACATTATTATGTTTTATGGCCACTGTTAAAATCAAATCTATTCATATACAAGATCTATAAGAATTATTTGAGCCATGATTTACAACTGTCTTTTTATATATTGCTCCAAAATAATGGTATAGTATAACATGTTGCTGGCAATGCATGAATCCCAAACAGCCAAACTTTGTTACCACCAATTAGGAAAAGGAGTGATAATATTTAATTTTAAATTTTAGTTATTGGTACATAGGTATAAATGTAGATTTTCTATTTATAATTAGTATCTTTAGCAGCTCGACATTAAATACTTTTTTGTTAACAGTGTACATAGTTAAACGAAAAAAATGATGCTACTACAGTATACTTTCGTACTGTGTACAAATTCTAGTTACATAACGGGTGGTGCTACCGAATGTTGTTTGTATTGGTCAGAACAGGATTGAAACAGTTTTATAAATTTAGTAGTGAGTTTGTCGAGTTCAAAGTGAGATGTATGCGAATATATTTGTAAAACTAATAACATTTACAGTAATGTATCAAGTGACCGGCAGTTTTTATGTGTTTGTGTGTCCTTTTCCGTGGATTATGATGCATTCGCTATATGAAAAGTAAGTTCCAATCTATTAATATTTGAGAGATGAATTTTAATAGTTTATTTCTTTCTTTGTTCATTTAATACTAAATATACACGAAGCAATATACTATTAGGTCTACCAGACTTATTCGTCTTGTTTTTCTTTCTTAGACTAATTAGTCTAATTGAAATTATTGTAATCATGAGAATTACGTTTCAGTGTGTAAGTGTGTGTAAAGAATCGCATTAAAAATAGTAATTTTTATTTTACGTTTCAATAGTTACAATATATATTGTTTCATATCAATCTAAGGTTGAATTTAAAACCTTATAAAGCATCATAATTAATACAAATAGTAAAATGAAAAGAAACTTGAGTGAAGGGCACTGCAGTTTTTTTATCTAATTCTCGATGGAGGTCAGTTTATGATGAAATGAGAAATTATTATTGAAGGTGTGAAAGAAATTTTACAATTATCTTTTGCACAATATTTTGACGTTTACGCCATGTAGTATATTTTTTGTTCCTTTTGATTATTTTTACCAGTCATCGTTTAATTAACTAGTGAAACGCACAAGCAATATTCATAAATGTCATTTCGAAAAGTTGTTTGGAGTCTTCTTTTATTTTTCATTTCTAAGTTGAGAAAAAACTAATTAACATGTAGACTCTACAGATTTACCGACACTAAATACATCAGTTATACGCTCATAACCACATGAGCGACGTGTATATAATTATTTAGTAATGACTTATTATATTGTGGAATAATAAATATAAATTACCAATCAAATCTTTTGACAATAATTGCCTACAAGAGTTACAGTTATTACTTTAGTACCTAATAAGAATAAAGAAACCAAACTGGACTACCTTTCAATTTGCTCTTCGAATTAATATTTAATATACAAAAATTCAAAAGAAGACAATAGAAAGACCCTCTTCAAACAATGCGATTATAGCCAAAACCTGTTCCTCTGCGCGAACATATCAAACTCAAGATGCGTCCAAATAAAATGAGTTATGACATATTTTTGGAACGGAGGCGAAATAAATAAAACGATTGTACAATGTATGATTCTGAAAATATTACAGATATACGAATACAACTCAATTAAAAATCAATTTTTGAATTAAACTATAACTCTCATATGGAACATTTAATTCATAATTCATTTTGTGCTACATATACGTTAGTGAAAAATACTTATATTAATTTATAACTTCCAATATTCCGTTTCACACCCGTACGTCCCCAATGAATAATGATTCAATAAATTGTATCTACTTTTATTCTGACGAATGAATTGCACAATGATAAATTGCGTCAATAACTTTAATCAAATCACAAAATAGAATTCCTCTTGGACAATGATTGTAAAACTTTTGTCGGAAGTCAGCAACCAATGACAATTGTTAGGTTTGTCACACGCCATATAGCACACAGCAGGAATGAATTCGGTGCCAACTTAACAGCGATACAACACTGGCCTAGTAATGAGCACTATAATAGGAGGCTGTCGATTTGACATCCAACCATGTGGTCAGAAGTGCATTGTTTGGAAAATGTACCCAGTTTCGTTCCGAGCCGCCGCGGCGCATCCTTCGTGCAACCCCCGTTCCTCATTGCGATTAATTTCATGCATAGACAAGCTTTATTCGAACCCCTCTTTAGCGTCACTCATACACAGTGGCGCAGCGCGCCTCCCCCCAGAAACAATGACCTGGCAAAATCAAAAATTTATGATTTTCAGGCCAATGATGACATATAGCACATTTGTTGTGGACAGATTTGTTTCCATTCGAAATATTGTACATGATTTAATAATATGCAGTCTTACATTGAAATAATTGAAAGATATATAAATTTAAAAAGAGAATATATTGTAATGTTTTGGCAATGCAAAATTACACAAAAAAATAAAAATGTTTTTAATATTTATATAATCCAGCATTTTATTCTTGTGTTTACTCGGCTTATGATTATTAATTCGAAGCAAAATTGTTTTTAAATCGAAAATTCTGTTTAAAAATCACGAATAATCATGTTTAGTATCTACAAAAACACTGCGGAATAAAAGGAGAAATTAAAATATCATTAATGTGTGTTTATGAATATTTAATGAAAATGTGCGCGCCATAATTTTAATTTTTAAGCGAATTTTAATTTTTTAGTTACTATTATAACGATTCGTGTTTTTGTAAAATCGGTAGTTCTGCTTTAATTCGCTATATATAATTTAAAATTAATATTAATGAGACGTTTTTGTTGCAGGTAAAAAGCATAATAAATTCGTATACGGGGTGCTAAAAATTGGTGAGTTTATTTTTGTTTACCTCCGCTAAAATTGCAGGAAAAACTGCATGATTTACTGATATAATGGTATATAAAATTGTTGGATGAATAGTTTTTGTGTTGTCACCAACAAAAATTATAGGCTTTCGGCGTTAGAATTTGCTTTTTATTTGTTCAGAGGAAACCACGTTTTTTTTTGTTTTTTTTTTGTATGTCATGTCATGTAAACAAACAATAGTGTGCTGGTATTCCCGGTTTTGTAAATGTGGCCATTCCACTTGCCATGTGTTCGACGGTTTGGACAGCGAATTCCGGGGGTTGAAATGCGAATGTAACGGCGTGCTCTTATGTATGCAAACATTGGTTTGTTTAACTCAGCAGCAATGGCAGGTGACAAACGTACTGTACAAAACGACAAATAAACGGTACTCATGTAAGAAATGTAACGTCATATTATTTGACAACATCTGCGATAGTTCACGCTGCATACACAGGAAATTCATCTCATTTTTCACATGTTTACATTTAGTGAATTTCTCGAACGACTATTACTTGTTTTTCTGAACAGAAATATAAAATATATAATACTGCACACGTGGACAAATTGCATTGTATTTTGAGTCAAAATTTGAATTACAATAACGTGGTAACACACCATGTTAATAACATAGAAGGAAATTCTCCTTTTATGAGATATTTTAAGGTCTGTGAGGGTTAATTTTAGGCTAGGAATTAGCGCCAACATATTTATTCGATTAGTGTTTATTAGAGAACAGATATTGACAATTAAGTAAGAACAGTGATAGTTTCACCACAGCACCTTAAAAAAACTATAAATTATCTTTAATAATTGTATAAACTTTGCTTTGAATTGCGAGCTAAGCTAACCAATCGATTTTTCGGTAAGAATAACGTATTGTATGTAGTTCGTCAAAAGTAATTCAAGGTACGTCTAATAAATTGAGTTTAATGTAAGAAATATTTCGAATTTTCGTATCATTAGTTTGAAACGACGGAAGCAAGACTAACAGACTGCGTTAATTATAAAGTTATTAATTGAATAATAGTACACGCATCAATTATAATTAAAGCTCTTCTTTTTGTGTAATTTATAGGCAACCAGCTAGCAAGGGTAAAGTTAAACTAAAGCGACCATTTTGGAATACATTCAGCCAGCATATACGAGAAACCGTCGCATACCTAGCAATTAATTATTTAATAATGAACCCAAACTGTATACGCATTTAGGCAACAGCAATGAATAGTAGTCACTATGGCAACACATGTATCCACAAACAATGCATCATTAATAATAGAATATTGCTCTTAATTTAAAATAACTGGATAAAACTTTTTTGTTATAATTATATCTAATTACTTCAATGTTTGTTAGTTGATATTCATTTACAGCTCGCCGTACGATGTACAGAAAAGCTAAAACATTCGGTCGTGTGTCTGTAAAAACTAAGGTACAATTTTTATTTTCATTTATTACTTATTTCACAATGTAGTGTTTACAAATAAATAAGATCTCTTTCAAATTACTTGAAATCACCTAATATGAATAAACAAGAGATCGATAATAATTCGACATTTAATATAATATATCCTCGTAGAAAACTAAGGAAATAGAACAAGATAATATACCAAACACAACCACCATTTAAATTATCAATATCAAAGTTAATTGCAAATCGTAGTATCAATCAAATACACCAAATACATTTGCATGTCTGACGTTGTATAATAAACTATTTAGTTCAGAATAAATTTAAATATGAATGATATCGTTTATTGGTCGAAATCGTAGTTTTCGACATCGGTTTGTCGTTCTGTTATTAAATTTATAGACCAAGTTTATGGTACAGTTTCAGTCGAGAAATAAATTTCATTTAATTGGTAGCTTTACCGTCTACGATAAAACGGTTGGGCTGCCGCCGTGCGCAACAGAACTATTTTCGTGTTTTATACACAAACACAAACTATATTCGAATCATTTCTTTTGATTACATTTCGACATCCAATCAGTTCAAAGAAAACCGTCACATAATTGTTAATACATAAAATACAAGTCTGACAAAATATTTCATTGTTTTACATAGAAATATATTCTTATATCAAGTTTATGATAAAATTTAATGTTCTACGAATAATTAGTTTAATGAATAGCTATTTTGAAATACTTTCTAATTGGTTGAAGAAAAGGCTACTCTAAAACTAATTGATAGGACTTCAGACTAAAATTTGTATACAATTAGACAATGGATACGTTTAGTTTTAACCTATTAAATCAAGAAATATAAATGCTATTGAATTTTGTAATGCGTTAGTATCTATGTGGGTATTCAAACTATATTTTACGAATGCGTCCACAAAGTTGATATTATCGGAAAATTAACACTTTTTGATTCCGACCATTTTTGGACACAAAATTGAACCCTGCAGCTCTTTTGTATAATAAAGAGGTAAAAAAACTATTATTATCAAATTTATCACTGTAGTCTTTATATGACAAAATGAAATTATGTTTATTATTTCTTTCTTCCAATCTTCTTTAAATATATATATTTCACTGTGTTGGTAGTGCGATATGGTATAAATATATCACAAGCGATGCTCTGTTTTGTAATGAAATAAAATAATGAAAAAGAAAAAAAAAATACAAACTGTAACCGCCAAACAGTGGTAATATATATTATATTACTTCATAAGCTATCGTTTGAGCAAACAAGTTAATGGAACAATGATTATTGTTTTGCTTTTAAATAAAAATAAGTAATCATTTAACTGCACCCCTTTGTAAACAAACTCACGATCAAATATAAATAACCCTTGCAATTTTGAAAGCCAGGTGCCCCTAGCCTAGACAACAGTCGGTGGTCGGTGGTGCTTTGAGGGAGCATATGGGTTCTATAAATAGAATCGCATAAATACAAACTGTATATGCTACCTACGTATTACAGCAACCCAAAGGGTAACTACGGATACACAAGATAAAAACTATCCGAATAAACTTTTGTTTACCCGTAAACAAACTAAATCAAAGTTTGACGCTCACAAATAAATCCTGATATGTTTTCCGAGATTAAAACTTTGCTCTAAGGTATTTCTTCTTCTAGCATACACAAAGGAAAATGGGGATTATATATTTCAACTGAATTTTTTGTTTGTGACAAAGTAATTATAACTTCTTGCACATAAAGATAAATATGCCGTATCAACATTTTCAAAATGTTTCGATTATAAGTAACCACTAGATTCTTAGACGATTATTTAAGTGTTGTTACTAGTTTTACTACATATGATTGGTCAATTACAGATTAGAAGTCGTGCAATAATTAGTTCACTTGTCTATATTATGCTACTAGCAAAGAGATACAATATACACATTTTTGTAAAATAGGTTAGTTAGTTTAGTGCTGGTTCAATGGCAATATTGGCAGTTACTATAGTGTACATCCATTTTTCGGAATGTTTAAGTGTGGTGTACGCGCACGCGCGCATGATCTCCGGTAACCGGTATATTCATGGTCCTGTTGGTAGGACGCGACCGACTCGACCAGACTCCTGTGGCTATATAACTTTTAGTTCTAGACACGTCCACCGAACGCTCCACGGAATACCCACCCGAAATTTGAACCGATGCTTTATCGACGTTTATCCCTGTCATCTGTAACATATGAACGTACCATCCCTGCGTGGCTCTGGCTTGCCGGCCAACCCTCCGTTTTTACTACAAACTCACCAGACCCGGACTTGTCTCAAGTTTCACAAAGAGTAATATTAAATACATTTGTTTATTTGGTGTAGCAACATGATACAGCACTCTGTTGTATAAATTAGGAACTAAGTTGTAATTGTATGTCTGCAGTATTTTTTGTTTCATACAAAATACAAGTTATTTAAAATCAAATATATGACATTGCATAATGATTATATAATATTTTAAATTTGCTTTCTTTCTCTCTAACAATACTTCCGGTTTGAATTTAATTTTTGAAAATAGTAGATTTTTTTTTCATCTATATACTAACTGTAAATGCATTTTCTATTATCTTTTAGGAGAACACATAGTCATAGCGATAATTGTATGATTTTATTTAGGGATGATCAAAACGTGCATTTCTCGTAAAATACTTTCGAGTCTTTTTTTATTACTACCTTTTTACTATGTTCGAGAATACGGATTGGAAAATGAGATTTTCAATTTTCCTTTAACATATGAATAACATTTTCTTTTTTTAACAATTTTTGAATAATACGCATAATTGTAAAAAAAAAGCTGAATCTTTTTTGTTTTAGAGCGAGACCAAAATACATAGAGTTTATATTGAAATCATAGTGCTATTTTGCATTTCTATAAAATGGTATTCATTAAATTCTTATAAACCAATCTTCAATCTAGCAAAATATTGTAGCTATCATAATACCTTTACAAAAAAATAAACATAATCGGTAACTGTGTGTGAGCGGGTTATCAGATGTAATTTTTCTGGATATATCTGTAATTACAAGCATTTAAATGAAAAAATAAAGTGAGAAACCAAAGTTTCACGGTCTTTATATTTTTGTCTGATTGTATATAATAGTAGATGTTACAAATTATACGCGATAATTCACTTAGTCGTTAGTAATTTGAAACTATTATACACCTATAAAAACATAAAAAATATTCTCGTATAAGCGTTGAATAATGACAAAATTGAGATAAATATACCAAATTGGCAGCTTAGAGGCACAACAAATGAAAACATGTGTAAGAAGTGTAGTTCCTTAATGCTTTATTTGAAATAAATAACAGACGTTTATTGAAATTTCCCATTTTTCTCGTTAAACATAAGAATGATTTAGCCTCATAAATCTGTAATACTTAAAACACCTGTAGTTTGGTTGCATGCTGCATGTCATTACGTGTTTCATGCTCGATTTTCTTAAATTTCTCGCCTTGTTTTTCAATCATTAATTACGCGCGTATTACTGCAAACCTATCATTATGGTGGTGGTGCATTTCCGAGAGTTAATTTGGCTACGGTTCGAATCGCATTAACCGTCTGCTTCAGCATCAAATTCACTTTTACTACCGAACTGATGCCTGTCTGTGTTTGTGATCGCTCTACAGCAAAATGGTTGATGGTAAAATTATAAACCTCTAAATATAAGACCTGTGTAAGACCCGGACGAAAACCTCCTATTTTTAAAAACAGTAGCTTAAGCAGAAGTAGTGATTTACTCTTGCTACTTTTCTAATATCTCAAAAATATTATGAGTTAGAGAAATAGTGAATATTATAAAAGATGAAGATATTACAACTTCTAGCAACTTTCGTCCGAAATATTTTTTCAGATAATCTGTCATATACTGGAAAATTGCATTTAAAAAATGACTTGTCACATTTACGTTTCCCTAGTTATAATATACATACATATATAACATTGTTTCCAAGAAATCTTATAGATAATTTATAACAAAATAATGTAATATTATATAAAGTAAGTGACAATATAAGTCGAGTGAAGGTTTCTTCAATTTTTAATTTATCCAGAGTTGATTTTTTTATCGGGTTCACGTCAGTAACAGTTTCACGTTGTTCGAAGTGCAAAATAAAGTGTGTCAACTATTCGAACATACAATAGTATTACAGTAATGATTTTAGAATTTCAATTTTACTCTTGAATAGTTTTCTTAATTTAAATTGTTTGAACTTAATTTCCTAGCTAGACTAATCAATAATTAATTCTGATAAAAATTAAACATATGAACTTCGTAAACAGTAACTATACACAAAGTAAATTACAATCCAGCGGGTTTGACTTCTATACGGATATTCACCGTCATAAGAAATAACTAGAATAAATTGTAATATAAAAAAATATAACCAAATATTATTCTATCCTAACATTTTACTTATCAACAAAAACAAAAATAGCGGTGTGTGGTTGAGTATTGGGCAGATAACAAATGAGCCCAAAAAAGTACTATTAGCGCAAATTGTGCTCTTAATCCGTCTCTGATGTTTGGGATACCTAACCTATAATACACTGACGTAGTGTGTAGTTGTAAAAAGTGCCGCGGGCGATTGCAACGCCGCGCTGCGCCACGCCACGCAAAGTATGAGTGAGATTAACTCCCCGAGGATGTCGTGTAATGGTTTTGAATTTTTAAATTCACCTCAACGACGTTTTAAATATACATGCGTGTAACCAAGCCGTACCCGTGCGTGTGTCCGCCATTGAACCCTACTAGCTTTAACTTCTCCATTCTTTAGCCAGCTATTTATTGTGTGAAAATATTGTGAACACTCAGCAAGTTCTTTTTTGCACCACCAACTCTGTGTTTGATATGAGAAGATATGAAAAGTGAAAGATTTTTACATGCAAACTTTGTCGTTGGGAAACTATTGTGCAACGAATACGCTGGAAATATATTTTTACATTATCGACGAATGTAGGCATTTTTATGCAGTCACAGCATATTTTATTTACATTTTCTACGCCAGCGTTTACGTTGCGAAATGTAACCGACATTCTAACGTATTTATATATAAATATATATATATATAAATATATATATATAAATATATATATATATATATATATATATATATATATATATATATATATATATATATATATATATATATATATATATTATGATTCGAGGCCGTCGACCTTATAACTTGGTTTAATATTGAATATAACTATATTTCCTTTAGCTAAACACGGCAATTAATTGTTATTTATTTGAAATTTTGTATATTTAATAATTAAAATATTGGGCCTGATCGGCCAAATATGCATGTGCCCCAACCACGTCCTAACAATATTCATATAATAATTAACTCTAGTGATTTGCTTGATATCTAAGTCCGATTGTATTTTATATCTATTTAATATAAGCGTTCATATTACTATTTTTATTCAATAACTTCCAAAAATAATGATTCTTAGCTACTTTATTTATCTTGCTAAATGACTCAATATCCAGTAAGATTTTGCGATTTCCCTTTTAAAATATTTATTATATTTTAGACTATCTAATATAATAGTAAGGTTAATTTAGTTGTACTCGATCTACGGTTCCTTAATACGTGTTCCAAATATCCCATTTCGCAAGGAACATTTGTAACAAGGAAATAGCTGGCTCCTGGTTGTCAGTGATTCGGTGCCACGCCCATGTCGAATCCAGTATATTCAGAGAGAAACAAAACATGGGTATCATTTCCCGGTGCCCGTAACTAATGCCTTACATATATACAAACACACACACACACACATTCAGTTAGTGGCCACCAAGTGTTAGTTAAACAAAGCACACACACACACACACACACATTATACTTCACCGTATTACAATAATATGTTCAGTTCAGAACAATCTACTTGTCATCGGTATGGTTGCGTGGGACCCGCGACCACTTGTTTAATAAAACAACATCAACTACCGTAAAGCACAATCAAACATTTAACTTTTAATTCTGTTCTTTGTAAAGCAACATTAATATTGTATAAAAGATTACCAGTGTATTTCCTGTCTTCAAACTCAAATATATGCGTTTCTCTTTTATGCTACCTAACCAAAATATACTTTTCGTATTTAATTTCAACTAACGGATCGAATAGATAGCTGTAGGTGTGTGAACACTCTACAGCCAATACTATTGGATATAAAAATATGATGTTTTGAATTTAAGATTTGTACATCCCGGGTAAGAAAACCTTCTTTGTTGAAAAGGGTATTTCAGCTGGAAATGTATGTTTATTCGTGTTATTTTTACATATCTCGAAAACAACAATAGATAGAGTATACCACAGATTTCTTTACATTAAAATTTAATTGCTATTATTATTTTATATATTTATCTCGAACAACAATATGAGAACAATAAAAACGCTATGCTAATATCTTAACTAAATATTTTGAAGCGCAATGGGTATAAATGTATACAAGAAGTATACCGAAATAACATATTTACGAACATCCTTAACCATAGTCATAGTATGGTCACTAATGTAATTGCCTGACTTATAAAACAACTACAAGAACCCACACAAACACAACCACACATATGCAGGTATATAAATATCGTTGGTCCGAATCAATTGTTTATTCTGAAAGTGGCTAGGCAGTAAATTCAATACAATTAGATCAACGTGAAGTCTATCAAACGCATTTATCAGCTACATCTATCGTCGGCGATTTATGTGCTTTGTCAAACCGGTCCCTGCATTTTTACCCGGTTCCCATTTTGTGATTAATTGCTATGGTTTGTAATACCTATTCTACGAGCAGCAGTTGCTATTAAAACCGTATTCGGAAACTAAACTACTTGAATTTCAAACACACACATCATTGAAAGTGCAGTGTACATAGATTCACAATTATTATTGTGTATTTGGCGAAGCACAATTTGTCCTGTATTACGTGATGTTGCATTGAAACTTACACTTCTTATTTCTTTCTTATAGAGAAAGTATAAAGATCAAAGAAAAAAATAGATTTCTAGATGTTAATGGATATATCACATATATCACATATGGAAGAGGGTGGCTTTTTCAGTATCTAAAAATAACTGCATTTACAGAAAAATAAATTCAAAATTATCCATATTAACAAGTTTGGTTTAAAAGTTTTTTCAACAATAACCATGTGGCAAGCTTATATTTAAAAAATGATTTTTTTTTTTCGAAAGGAAACAATATTTCAAACTATACAATTTTTTTTTTCTGAAATCTTCATATTACAGTAGATACGAATTATTTAAATTTCGCGCCTTATAGGCCTATGACGATACTACGCCTATAGGCTTATTTGGAGTGGAGGATAGACCATTAAATAACTGTTGATAATTGACAAGTATTAGTAATTGATGCTATGAATTAATTATATGCTAAGTCGTGTTCATAAAATACCAAGAAATACTTGGACACCCCTGTTAAAATATCTTTAAAATTTATTCGCTCCGGCAATCGTGTTTTTTGGTTTATTGAATAAAACGTAGTAGTACGTGGTAACCTTAAAAATACATAAATAAAATTTGCGCTGTTTTGTTTTAAGAGTAAGAAATTTATTAGTGTTCTGTGTGAAGTTTCTTGCGGCAATAAAACACTAAAGTTAACGGAATCGATTTGACTTTTGTTACATTTTAGTTACAAAAATTTGCCACGGGAAAACTTCAAGTTCCCTTAGGCACCGTAACTTTTCAACTTTTCTCCTGTTTTATAAGTTTTTATGACGCGGCACCGACTTTCACATAAAACGACCAACAAACGTGAATACTTTCAAACTTATTTTTAATTTTGAAATAAAATCTTATGACGGTATATCTATGCGAGAGGGGCATATTTCCGTTCAGCGGAAATTAAATTATCGGCTCACGTTCGACCCCAACTCAACTGTGGAGCTGTTTGTTAAGCGGCGTTATTAGAAATTGAGCAAATTATCAGACGCAACCCTAACTTCAACCTACCTTTTATTCACTCATAATGAGAAACATTGCTTTTTTTGAAAACTGACATTTATATTCAACTAAACCCAAGATTTATGTTATTTTACAAATTTGTCCATATAATTTTACTTTAAATTAAAATAAAAAGATAAACAAGGAAAAAAGCTTATTATTCACTCAGTTTATATAACAAACATACTTGGACTGTATTTAACTATTCTGTTCAGAACTGTGTACTATTATTACTACTACAACTTTTTATTTGAATAGAAATAATGATGCATCCCCAATTAAGTGGTTAGGCAGGTTCGGTAGTTTATACCCATATATGCTAAAATAATGTTAATGTGAAATTGTTGTTAAAAATGTTTCATAAGGTTTTATTAACAAAAAATACGTTGGCCTATATTCGCAGTTCAGAAGTGAAAAAGTTTGCCGAGTGACGCAGTTATCCTCGTTATAAAACTTAACTTCCTGTTTACGAGAAAACCGGGACAATCTTCGTCAGCGCAAAAGTTTAAGAATGTCCATCAAAAAATAACATACCATCTCGGGAAATACCTACTTATTTACGCTCAGGTGAAAATGTCACTATACAAAATGCCAACTATAGCGCAAAAATTATGGCATGCATCGCTGACAATAAATACCCAAGCACGGATTATGGGACCGTGCAGGTAGTGCGCTTCTTGCCAAAATACATTACTTAAATAACATTTCCATTTTTCTGTTCGATAATTTTGTTCAATGGTTTGTAATGTTTCAAATAAACTGTTCAGTGATACACATATCTGATGTGGCCACCACAAAACTATCCTACTAAAATTCCCGGGAAATGTTTAGGTATGTATTTAATTCTGATTGATTTTACCGTTTAGATGTGCCGTCATAAGACCGTGATTTAAAATTAGTTAAGCTACACTTAGCGTTAAGTCAAAGCGGTGTAATTGATTATTAGAAAATTTATGTTTTAGAAATAACATGTAATATACAATAATGAAAATTCCATTTCATGTGATAAGTCTGCTGTCAAAGTAGCGATTTAATAATATAAGTTTCAACTGCATGTGCGGTAAGCACGAGGTATGTGAACAAATATTTTACCGTCAAATATAATTACGTTGTTATGTTGGAAATTAAAGTCGCTCAAGAAGTGCAAATTAAATTTTATTTTAGTAATTCCAGCAAGAATTGGAGAACAAAACATTCGTCTGTTTCAAAATACAAGTAACACATGAGGAGCGCAAGTTAATAAATGATAATATGGGTGGTACAACGGCGCCACAAGTCTGTCCTACATAAATTACAATCTCAGGTGTGTGTGCGATTTGTCATTGCACCTTTAATAAAGTGTCTCTCTTGTTCTAACCCTGTGACAGCATCGTAGGCGGTTCAACAAATCAACGTGTTTTGACAGCCGTTCTATTTTTGCTGCGCGATTTGTGTGATGCCGTTGCGTTGAGCGTTGACTGTCTCGTTAATTTCGTTTTAGGAAGAAACCGTTTCGCGATCGGCGCCAACACTATTACTCTGCCTCATTCATCACTTGTCGCCTGTATTACCTATTTTCTCAGAAACACGAACTAGTACGAACGTACCCATTTAAAGTGTACAAACTCTAAATTCACTATCCGTTTTTGTTGTCTTCACGTTGGCACTTTTGGACAAAACACATTTGTCACTTTTTACTAATGATTATCTTTTTGAAATAACTTAACTTGAAACACATTTTGACCTTTATATTTTCCTAGATGCACAAATATATGAACACTACAAGCAAATATCCTAAAATGTCACATTTTCTAATATCAAATGAGCTATATAGTAGTGGAATCATTAGAAACCTTAGTTATAAGTACAGAATCTAGTAGATTATCTATTTAGATAATATTTTGGAAATCATATTATAATAATATAGGAACTACAAACAAATAACATTTACAACACCTAACTTGGAACATACTTAGTCATTTGCATCCTCCTAGAAACACACGGACATGTCTTATTTTCAATTAATTATTTGTTTTAATTGACTTAATTTAAAACTTAGTTTAGTTTTACATCTTCCTAGAAAAGCTAGTACGAAATAACTGGATAAGTCACACATTGCAACAATTACTAGTTAAGATAATTTAATTTGTCAAAATAGAAGCACAATTTTTGCGAAATATCTATATTAAACTTTAAATATATATAATTTAAATTTACTTTCTACAAAAATAAATATTTGGTATCATTAATAAAATATGTATTATCTTTAAACTTTAAATAGAATATCATACGAAAAATATACGAAGATTAATATTATTATTATAAAAATGTCTACTAGAAATAATACTGCATAATGTATTCGAATTATTCAACAAACTTCGTGGCAACCTTATTTGAAAAGAAAATTTGAAAACAAATTCATTACTTTTTTTATGTTGCCAGTAGTAAAACTGTTTGCTGTTGGCTACAACAGCGGAAAAAAAGAAATTTTTACGAGTTGTTGTACTTGGTTTTTACTATGGGATATAAAAAAAAAACGGACAGAGAAAAAAGAATCTCGCAGGCCTGTCCTGTGCACATCCTTTTTAATTACGAACGAACGCGAACGGAACTCGTCAGTCGGCCGACATGGCTTCGTGAAGACGTACAGTAAATTATTTTAAATTCGCTGTAAATCCTTCGTGATATCAGATCACAGAAACAAAGGCACGCCATCTCGTAATTTTAAAAATCACCGACTTCTTCCACTATAGCGCACGAAGCGCCACGAAAGATGCACTTTTATGTAAGCAACAACGAAAATAAAAAGGGAAGAAAACATAAACGTGAGAAATTCAAATTTATTTCTCCGCGCTACTTAATTAAATAACAAATCAAGATTATCTTTATGTTTTGCCGCAGAATTACAAATTAAAATAAAATTAGTTCCGTGAACTATTTATCTTTTATTGCAGGCATTCTCAAGAAATATGTAGATTTTATTTTTCTTCAGTCTCAAGTAACATCTTTAGCATAAAAAATACAATTCGCATTTCAAATTAAGGAACGGCATTGACGTAAAACCGCAGAAGCTGGTTAGACAACGCCTACATTATACTACAATAGAAATAAGTGGATGTAACTTATCTGTATATCCTGCACTACCTTCGAATACATCTGGATATTTAACGTATCAATTTAAAACAAGAGTCTGGCGAACACCACTCTTTATTGCATTTTTTTTTGCGTTATGATATAAATAGACAATTTAATGATATTTGTACTAATTTTAATTAAAATCCTTTAGCGAATTTGATCTTACCGGCGAATCATCGTCATAAGCATGTTGAATTCTAAATTTTTGATGTTGATGTTATGTTTTGAAGAATATTACAGAGAAACGACCAAACACTTAAGTTATTTTGTGCATGCTGTACGATGAGCTAAAATTGCGCAAAAAAAAATCTTGAAACATAAATTACCAATCACAATAATCGATAAAAAATGGTGCAATATATTTCAACAATTGATGATAGTGTTAGGCGGTAGGTACTTGTGTTATTAAAAACCGTTAAACGAAAATAAATAACGCAACTGTCAAACTTTGTTAGAGCCAGTATCAATTTAGTTTTCTTTGCAGCGATTAATAATAATTTATAATTGTCAATAACCGGTTACCGGCACTTGTTGAAACGAACGGACTTGGCAACATCGCTTTTATTGTTTCCTCGCTGTCTTATGAATATATTAATGTCAAAATTATTAATTTATATTGGTATAGGCGAAAAGGTGCCTATACAGTGTTGTTGTTGTTGTTGTTTTATATGTACCGTTTTGCGAGTCATTTGTCAGATATTATCTGTAAACACAGTAAGAGTTTGTATAATGGAGGCACCGCTTACCGTTAGAAAGTCGATTCTTATTATCTCTATGCTGTTATTTCGTACAGAATATCAGGAATAATTTGCTATAATATGGTAATAACAGACTTATTTGCTAGTTGAGATTGCAAGTTATTATATATAGAAAAATATATATTTACGGAAATACTTATTGTACATGCAAACAATTCAAGCCTTTAATAAAATCCTTACATAATATAAAACTCTGCATCTATCTGTCTGCCTGTACCCTTATAACTGATTCAAGAAAGAAGTAGTAAAATTCTATACGTTATCTGTATTATTATATTAAGTTATTATCCAATTTGTTTGGAACGCACTTGACAGCAGTTCTAATAAACTATCACTCAAGTGTTAAAAATCAAAAGCTTTATTTTTATCTGTCATAAACAAATATGGCCAATTATTTGTGACAGCTCAACCCTCATCATAATTAAACAAAATTTTACCCCTATATATTTTTATACCACCGTAGAGAAACACGACACTAGTATATGGGGACCGATTTTCTAACGTCACCAGAGAAATACGTTAACAAAAATACTCAAAGTGTCTGGGAACCCCCACCCGTACGATACAAGAATGAAAGAAAGAAGACGAAAAAATATAAATTAGTTCATTTCGTGTTATCTTTTCGTGGTTATTTATCGCCTTCTAGGCAATCTGACACCTTTTCTTCGTAACAAGGGCCAACAACGGAACGGACAACTATCTGGGGAACAGTTGGCTGCGAATGGCGAAACAAGGATTGACAGAAGTCAGTCAAAATTGCCTGGGGTTGCTGCTTCTCAAATTATATTATGTACTCTGAGCCGTTTTATACACCGGCAAATGAAATCACTTTTCGATTCTATATAGTTCGGTTTACACGATACACTCCTCATCGCAGAAATCGGAATTGTATAAAGAATATTCTGAATAAAAATATCTGACATTTATATTTCGATTTCTAAGATTTAGACATATCCACGCTAGATTTTCTGGTAGGTACGTATAATCAAAGAAAACGTATAGATATTTTATAACATCTTATTTAATTACAAAACAACGTGTATTCCAACGGATATTCCGACGGATATTACTCGTATTTTATTTTTGTTTTAAATTTCGACATTCATTGATACTGCGATTATAATGTATAAAATAAATACTTTCAAAATAATAATTAAAAAAATATCTTTAACACTTATTTGCATCTCTTTTTCTTTATATACACTGTTGCCATCTCGAAAATATAACTAGTAACAATTCAGAGATGCTCAAATCGTAAATTTCCGTTAAGATCCATGTTCGAATTTATCCAATATAACAATCCTTCGTCCAAGAATGTAAGAAACACCAAATAAAATTAATTTGCATAAATTATGAATAATTATAAAATATTATAGTGTTATTTATGTGGTGCTTATTATTTCACAACTTACGCTAATAAAATTGCAAATATATTCACAGTAAATGTATTAAAATTTAAAAATATAAACCACCAATATGCATTTTGCTCGTGATTTATTTGCAAGTACGTTGAAAAATGTTTAAATTATTCAAACCAGAAAATTCTAATCAACACAAGACCCTTGTATTTTTTTTTTTTTTACTCACTCTGTCTCCCTCTTTCTGCGTGGCGAGAAGCAGGAAATTTACGAGCTAGCAAAGAGGTTAATTGATATTATTATCCATGGATTACGAAAAAGAGTTTGCATGCGCAAAACTAGCGCCGCAGCGTGAATTATTAAAAATAATAGCGCAGATTGTTGCTAGTTATAGGCGAGTGGATGTCAGATGTGTAATATATTTATATCATGATTGCTTCTAGTCTGCGGCTTTAATTTGCATCAACGTTGATTTATTTTCCGTAATTGTAGACGACTGTTGGTGTGGATCTAGTTCTCCACCCTTTTTTATTTCGCTTCTTTGTTTTTGTGTAGCGCGATCTCAACATGATTTGCACCATGCCGCGCCGTGTGTACGATTATTTATAGTTGCTAGTTTTGAGAAATGTACTGATTGCCCCGTTCGGAAAATTTAATACGTGTCAGTCGAAATTATGGTGATTTCAAATGATATATTAGTTGAACTGTCGGCAACTTTTTTATTTCAGACAACAGCAAAAAAAAAAATAAAAATGTATTATGAAGCAGTTGTTTTGGTCTTGCATACAAAAGATGTAGTTTCTCTCTTTATGTAGACACTGTTTATTTTACTTTGCATTTTACTACAAATTGGATGTCTTATACAGCATGCACATTTAGATGAATGTGCATACACATTTATAATTCACTCTTATATTTGCGAAATACTCTACTTTTATCCATTTCTTCGTTCTTGATGTTTCAGCAAAAAGCGGAATAAGTAAATGAAATGAAGTTTTTGTAATTCTATTTTTTGACAATTAAAACAATTAAATTACAATTAGAACGATAAAATCCATTCAATTCAGAAATTATAATGTTATATTTTATTTTCTTATTACCGCAATAAACCGCAACTATGTAAGTATAAAACGTTAAAGTAAACCTTCGGTAATATCTTATTTAAAATCTGTGAAAGAGAAACATATATATATATATTTTTCTAAATGTGGGCAATTCTATAGTAGAGTATGTCTCTATACTTTTCACTAATCCTGAAAAGCCATATCTGCTTTCTTCGTTGAAAGTGCCTTGGCTCTGACGTCTGTCTGCGCTGCGACTATATAGAGCAAAAGCGAAGGCGCATATAAAAGAGAAAGTAACGTCAAAAAGGATGGAAACGTGAAATAAAAAGTCAGAAGGTATAACAATAAAACAAGAGTAAAAAAAGTTTCGCCCATAACCGGGACCAGTAAGGAAGTGAATACCTACTCACCGGGGTATAGACTTCCAGACAAGAAGATCATGCGAATCACAAACAGCGGCGTTCGTCAGCCTTCAAAAGTTTGCACAGAAAATCTACGAATTAAAAATTCTTTATATCCAACCCCAAAAATAACTTATTTAACTCGATCAGTTTCACCACAGGTCTTTCAATCTAATCTTCATTTACGGTAACTATATTATCTAATGCTTTATGATTTAAATTGCTTGATTGATATTGTAAATCACAAATATATTATTAATTTTAGGTACTCAAATCAGATAATATATCGATACCTAATAAATATGTAATAAAACTTTATTGTTTTCTGTCAAACAGGTATAATTACAAACGTTACTACATAATTTATTACACAATGCATCAATTATGAATGGCACCAAATTTTTATTCCACATTCAATTGTAATTGCCATGAACATAATTAATTAAATCTTGAAACATTAATATGAAGCTTTTTACTATCGAATCAATTATGATCCTAAAACATTATTGTTTACAATATAATGCTTCATATTTGAACAAATACATGCAACTGTAACTGACGTTGATTAAATTATAATAATTATATTGTGTCAGTTCATTTTATTTCTATATGAACAGTTGCAAATTTTGTTTAGTTTATATAATTACTTGTCTGGACAATGATATTATACCTATAGAACGGTTTTGCGTCGCAATTATTGTTTACCTTTTATTATCCACTATACACCAAACCTACAATATACAGTGAGTTGCCAAATTATTGGGGACACTTTAATTATAATATGAAACATGTTTTATATAATTTAAACTTTCTTTCGTTATTTATATTATAAAATAGTTTAAACACAAAAATTCCGGTTGATAGAATTAATTGAATCAAGTGTATCCTTTGTTACGAGCCACCGCTGGACCCAGTGGGCAATAAGCCTTGAAGGCAGGAGGCCAACCATCCTCACCCGATCGGTCGCTTTGGGGGCAGTAGAGTCTGTGGAACAAGCGAGTGGTTTGCGCACCAAGCTCTACAACCATAGCGAGCAACGTTTTAATGAAATTCTGTTGTTTCACGATAAGAGCTCCCGTCTAAAACGCAACCACCCCGAGAAACTACGGCCAAAAAGAAAAGAAAAACGCACCTAATTCCCAATAACTTATTATACAAACGAGCTAATGGGACGCGTATCAGTTGGGGATCTCTCTCATCTCACAGTGCTGTAGAATTATTTTTTTATTAATTAGGTAAACATAATCAGGTTTAATGTTGTTAGGAAATATAGATACGAATCTCGACCAGAGTCGACAGACAAGAGTTGATTTTTTAAGAATCCGTGTTTAAAATTTTATATCGTTTATGTATTTAAAGTATTCGACATTTTTATAGACGTTTCGTGCGGTGTTATATAATAATGTGTATTCTAACAAGGAACCCTTAGAAGATTTGGGGCATGAGTTTGCTGACACCACGGTAATTCAATTTAACGAAAATTCGAAGAACTATGACAGGATTTGTATAATTATGCTGGTAATATTGTAAAATATGAATTATTGGGAATTAGTTGAATTCATTGTAATTCCTAACATTGAGGATTAACAATTAACAATCAGTATATTGTCAAGCATTAAGGCAAATAATTATCAATAAAAATTATTAAAATATTTCTAGTTAGAATAAGGCTGTGTATTACCTCAAATTAGTATTTCAAAGCGATCGGTTGCTAAATGCGTGAAGATCTTCATCGAACTTTCCCTATTAATAAGTGACGTTTTTCGTCGACATAATAACATCATTGGTAAATAAAAATGATTAGTTCTAACAACTGACGTCGCAATTATTATTTTTAGTAATCATTGTTATTTCTTAAGCGACTGTCATTGCCGGTCGGCCGTTCGATAAACTCGACAGTTTGCGACGGGAAACTGGATTTAAATGACAAGAAAATATTTGTGAAATGTCACCTTGCATTTCCGTGAAATTAATGAAAATGGCGAATGATTAATGTTGGGGCGTGTCATTTGAGTACATTATTTATGTATTTCTTGACGTTTACAAAAGTTCTTTCCGCTTATCACACACACACACACATACTGTGTAGTAGCAAAGATAAGAGGGATATAAGAAATCAATAGGAAGGAAAAAGTGTCGCGGAACGCAAAAAGCAAACCAAGAGACGAACACTGCGCGTAGAGTAGAAGATAACGAGAAGAAATGAGGATGGAAATATCTTTTGTCTAACGAAAACTGTCATATAAGATGCATATAATTTATCGAAGTTATCAGGAGTTTTTTGTCTACTATCAGAAAGATAAATAGGTTATGATTCTTAATTATGCTGTACTTCCTAGAAGCAAGAATAACATAATTTTGAATTGATATCTAGGAGGAAGGAATTATCTTGTTTATAATTAAAAATGAATTTGTTTTGACCATCAATTACATTTTATAGTATGTAATTTGTATGATAAAACATCTTAATTTATAGATTCCACTTTAAATTCTTCTTTCTATGACAAGATATGAGATATTTATACCACCGAAATTCCAATTTATTTGAAATGATAATTTTATACTTATACCGTTTCCAAACGAATAGAATTTAGTATTGAAAAATAGAACCATTTCAGACACGACTTAAGTCTAGTGTACTAATTTTTTTGATGTCATTATTAACGTTTTAGTAGTTTACATTTCATGTGTTTTTCTTACAATTGGTACATTTCTTGGGCAAACTTTTCAAACATAATTTATTATAGTCTATATTATCGCTCATTTTGCATTTAACATTTCTTTCAGTAAATTCAACCATTTTGGTGCTACTGACATAACGACAATAGCCCAACTTTGCGATGATGTCCAAAATCTAACAAGCTCGTCGAAAATATATCCTAGGCTCAAATACAATATTTCATAATAGTTTTTACTTGATGCGACTTACGCACGGACACACACACTGAGCTAGAACCATTGAGCCAATTGTCAAATTGTACTCAAATAAATATGCTTTGGTTATTCGTTGAAGAAAGTTCAGGGAACTGAAGATTAGTTTATATAATGAGCATGAAAATTATAGCTGTATAAAAATAACATTTAATGCGATTATTCAAAAATATTAAATTATTATTATTATTATTTCCGTTAGTTCATCTTTACATATAACTTTCAAATGGCTTGAAATGTAAATGTTGTACTTGTAAATTATTTACAGTGAACTTCTGCAGATAACTTGAATAAATTCTTGAATACTAAGAATTAACTTTCTTTGAAGTCAAACTAGCTTTTATATGAATAGCATTCAATTAGCAAGCACGTAACCTCTCTGGTGAATACATTTTGAAAACGTAATGTTGTTGCAACAAAGCGATTTACCAAGTGAATTCTATCATCTAGTTGCGCACTGACTGACTGACTGATGTTTCAGTGTACAGTGATAACATACGCCACACAGCAAGCATCGTTTTCAATAGAACACGCACTGCCATGTATGTATTCACGCGTTGTATTACATAATCACGCACGTACGTCACGCATTCGCGTCCTAGTCTCTGGCTGCACCACGTCGCTCTGTTAACTGACAATTATTGTTATTATGATAATTCACAAAAGACCCCGGCGGCCTGTCAGCTGACATCACATTAACATATGAAAAGAGCTTTGGTGGTATTGTATTTGGTTTCTTTGTGTATGCGAATCTGGTTATTTGCGGCCACCTATACATGACGTGTATAGTCTATTCCAAACTCAAAAAAATTCGCTTAGTTACTTGTTTGATTGTCATATCAGTAAACATGCGGCGCTTGATTTATCTATCAAATTGATTTTCCTCTTGTATTTAAAAAAAAATTGAAACACTGTAGACATGTCACTCATGTGCCTCTACAGATATTTAAAATTATATCCTTTTATAAAATTAATTTGACTCAATGGCCACTTGGAAAATGAAAGAAATATGGCATTTTTATGTAAAATATCTCGTACTCGTACGGGTAAGCATTCGGTCGTGTATCTGTAGCACTCTTGGATCAAAAAATGTCCTTAGCATAAAGGGTTTGTGTCGTCCATAAATGGCAGCAACAGTGTCAGTGACGTCACTACCACGGGTAGACAATTCCTGTTAGCCGGTTAGTGGTATCCATTGGTAAAATATCAGTAATATACCAAAGTGCACATATTTACATATCAATGAATATAGTTACAAGGTTGATTATCGTTTGCGTCCGAAATGTTCGTTTTCTGAATGCACTATACATAGGAACAACATCGAATGCAACGCCATGGCGAAGAGCATTTAGTATGTATATGATCGCTTAAACGTAATATTCGGTAACATTACATTTGCTTAAACGGTTGTAATTGTTAAACGTACCCACATAAAGACACACGCATACACAAACACACTGTATAACATGTATTTGTATAGATTCACCGTTGCATAAAGGTTTTTATATGACGTAGATTTATTTTAAGTGTTGGGTTTGATATTTTGACTGCAGATGTTTGTTATTTTTTATGGGCACTGGGGAGTCATTTTTATATTTAGCCACATTAAATTAGGGATCAGCTAGTTTGTCTAGCGGTCACAAAAGACCAGTAAATGATGACTCCCAACTTGCTTTTGTCGTAAAACAGAATATTGCCAAATATTATTTTTAATATTTTGAACCATTTCGGATACTAACCATGTGTGTAGTAAGTTTATCTTTTCTTATGTGAATACTTTGCACAGTAGCCATCTCAAAAATGAGATCTATAACCAAACCAAATCGGTAATATGAATTTATTGTATATGTCAATAGTGGGATCCGAAACTATTTACACATTTGATTGGAAGTAGGTATTTCATTTATTATAAATCGATGAACAGGCAATACAAATAATAAGCGAAATTCATGTTTCAATAATAATAATAATACAATATCGAATTTGTGTTAGTGTGTGAGAATGTAGGTAGATTTAAGTGTGGTTATAGTATTACCGGGGCGATGAGCGGTATTTCGTTTCGGTTCCGAGGAGTGTGTTAGAGCGAATTTGAGGCGTTCCGTTCGCAAAGCAACGTGACAGCGCACTGTTTGGCAATAAAACAAGAACTACCGCGAACTCTAACTGGCGGGTTACAAGGTGTATTGTAAATTGGCCATCATATCTCACCGACAGTGTAATCGTCCCACTTAGTAGCGACAATGCCGTAACGTTTTCCTTTTTGTGTTAAAAATGTCCCGGAATTATACAGACTCTTGCACCGAAGAGCGACCAGGTGATAATTCCACAATATAAATTTTAATACATATTTATGAGACGCGTCGACAGCTCAAAGTGTATATCCACGCGGACGATTTTATATAGAGAGATTCGTTTTATAAATGATGTCGTCTCTGTCGCACGCTCGCTGTTTCTAAATCTCGTCATCTTGTTCTATCTAGACTCCTTTCGTGTAGCGTGGTAGCGTTGAATAGAGGGCACTAAATACAGGCCAACCCGAGGCCATTGTGAATTAAAAGGATGGGAGGGGCACGTGATATTGTCGCTATCCTTTTCCAGTTACCGCGAGGCTAGTGTGTGACAAAGAAACAACGCCGGGAATGAGAGAAGTGGCTAGGTATGGGCACCTTTTGAGGACAATGCCTTTAACCTGAAGCCCGCACAAGGAACGGTCGCACAACGCAAGGGTCGTGGACAAAATATCGGTTGACAATTTTTTTTTTTTTTTTGAGGCATATGTGCACCCGTCTGTACCAGTGTATGAACAGAAAACGTGTGGTTTCTTCGAGTGTAGAGCAAATATAAAACCCCAAGGAAATTTCTCGATATCAAGTGGTCCACCGCTGCACAAATGTTTACCTAACTCATATAGCGACATACACCGTGAATATATCGACACTGGAGAATATGTACTCGGCAAGTATGTGAAGTGGTCGGGCACACCCGGGTATACAGATCCATGCCATACTCGACAACGTTCCCAAACACACACAGAACGGGATTTATACATGTGTTACAAGGCTCTGAACGCCAAAGGGCTCCCAAATGTTCAAATATGTAGAGCCTCATTTATTTACATGCATAGAAAATAATGAATATCTGCAATGCCCTGTAATCAATTTCCTTATACGGATGCATTTGTATTAAATTTATACTGTGATGGCAATGAAACAATTAAAATATATACAATAACCATGAAAACGTATATGCAAAATCCCTAATTTAAACTGTGATTATTGAATAACTAATACATTAATTTAAAAACCCTTTCAAACAAAAATTTATTTTATAAGTATCACTATTATTTGAACTCACGCCGTTTCAGAAATATTGATAAAATATTTTTGGGTACTTCTAGCTTCTATGTTACTAAATATATAATGCAGAAATTTGTATGTAGGTAAATAAATTAAGTATCTTACATTTTACTTCAACGGTATTGGTTAAAAATAGTTCACAGACATCAATCCGATAATACTCTGAATCCATTCAAGGAAGGCCAAAATGCGTGTTTTCGTAACAATCTAATGCTTTCATGATAAGAATTCTTCATAATTATACATTCATATAAAAAAGTAAAATAAAAAGCACTACAAACTAATTTCGCTTATCGATGGATAACCAAAGTTTGCTGTAGGTTATTATTCATTATTATTTGTTATAGTCATGTTCAAGAATATAACCTCCTATAAAAAAAATACCGTTATGCTATCAATTTTATATTTTATTTATTTCGTAATATATTTGCTGTCGTAAATATATGTGCCCCAAAACAAGATTAGTCCGGCGCCCCTAAAACTGTGTAGACGTAGTTTAAAATACAGTTCCTTAATTTCAATTAAGCTAAACTTAATATGCTACCGCGCTGAACGACCATCGTACAAAACTGATACTTCAAAGTACATATTCAACACAGCGGACACTTATGCACGTCAACCAAGCCAGTTTAATTAATGAAGTGGAACGGATTGCGCGAATATCCGGAGGTCCGGTTCGACGGTATTTCAAGTGTACTCGGTCGGTTTCAAAATTTCCGTTTGGTTACATTATCGTATTTTTGTTAACTTCATGTTCCACATAGATCACATGATTATATTACTTTCGTTGATCTGGACGGTAATGGACAGCGGTAATGGAAGCTTAATTTACAATTATCAACGTCAAAAATTGGCAGTTCTCTAATTGTAAGAGAATAAGTGAACATGGATTTTAAAATGGTTTTTTTTTTTTCAATTGCCATCTATTTTTATCTTCAATAATTACCAATTTTGCGAAATGCATACATCCAAAATTGAAACGAAAATTGCTAATTATTAACTAAAATGGATTTATATTTAGAGTAAAATATTGAATATATGGGATTTTAAAAAGTTTCTCAATTTTTGTCGGTATAGATACATATCGATTGTATGGCACAAATATTGTAAGTTAATTTTTCTATATTTTGCACAAGGAGCATTTCATTGTTTGAATTAAAACAAATATTTGAAACTGTATAAATTTACTTTGCCTCTGAAATATAATTAATATATTAAGTATAGTAGTCGCAGAGTACATTCGCCATTTCCGATAATCACCGTATAACGAGGGTTATAAAAAAAGGTCAGGCTTGCCAAGGATGTACTCTATTTTTTTCCCTTAAATTATGATATTCTTCGAAAAAATGTATATCGTAAATAGCATTGCTATTTTTGCAATTCTTTAGATACATTTTCAAAATAACTTCTTCTAGCAGTAAACGCCAGTATTTTCAAAATACATTTTTTCTAAGAAAATATAAATTAAGTACATACATATATATATATATATATTTATTTATTTATATACATATTTATATATTTATTTATATACATATATATATTTATTTATATACACATATATATCAAAATAGTCGGTGCAACAGTGCACTTCATCAACAATCATACGATCGTTTTATGAAAACCTAGTGACACAATTTTCGTCTATACATTATCGGAAGCGACGTCGCGCACTTGTTTAGTCGGTACAGCGAATGTAAGGTTATGTTTTATGGGTTTCGTGTCTTGTGTGTTTCGTTGGTGCGCTAGGGCATTATTATTGGGTCGGTGGCAGCTGGTTCCAGAAGGCCGCATAAATCTTGTACAATCTGGCAAGAGACATCGGTAGTGGGAGCTCGCGCTGGACCACTGTCCGGTAGAGAAGCATGATTCCAGCATTACAGGCGGACAACGGAGCTGCCTAGTCCCTGTAGTTACATCCAATTCAGCGCGTTACATGAGCCTGCTTCGTGATTTCCTTTGTCACCCAAACCGCTAATGTAGTCCAACCGCCTCCAGCTCATGGCTACGAATTACTCCCAAGCACTCACTCCCAGCTACTGCATACATATATATATATATATATATATATATATATATATATATATATATATATATATATATATATATATATATATATATATATATATATATATATATATATATATATTAAATATAATATTGACCAGGAACCGTTTTATATTCTCCGGATTTTGGCAGTATCGTATTTTGTGTTTCCGCGACTGACAGCGTTAGTGACATTTTCACAGACTCGCATGTCCTCATGAATCACGCGTTATTATTTTACAGTTGTGCAATATAGTCGTTTTAATTTTTTCAAAACAAAAACCGAATTGTCTGTGAATGATGTGAACACAATAAATCTAACTTTATATTGAGTTCGGAATAGTTGACGGTCGCAGTAGTATGAATTAAATGTTTTTGCTCGAGTTGGAATATTTTCCCATAATCGCGTGTGATGTTTGGCAAATAAGCTTTGAGGGTCGGGTGTAGAGAAAAGCCCGGCTAGGGAAGACAGACACCAAGGGATGCTGTGTGTTCGTGCGCGCGCTCACTGAACCATGAGCACACCGATGAATGACGGATGTGTATTGTGCACGGTCGAATGTCGCAGTAATCGCATCTGTCTCTCAGCGGTACGTCTTTGAACGATTAGCCTTCGTTACGAGGCAGGTAACCTAGAACGCTGCATATCCGGAGCCAGCATTTGTTAAACGAAACCCTAACCCAGAAACCCTGGCAAAGACAGACAGAGCAAAAAAATAGAATTGCTGTCACTGCTATAACTTTTATGCACAATACAGTTTTCCAATTTTATGCCCAGCTGACCTTTCCTTAGTTTGCCAGCACAAAGAAACTGGCAATTCTTGCCGAAAATATTACGCTTTAAGAATGGATGTGGCCAGCGCTCGTAAATACAGTATTTGTAGCTCATAATGCTTGTCATTGTGCGAACCGCGATGTAAATAGGCAGAGGGACTCGAATAATTGTTCGTTTTGTATACTTTTGCATTTCCATGCAACGTTTATGTTATTATTTCTGGTTCCGGGGAAAATTGCAAGACTCGAGTGTCTCTTACCGCATGACTTGTTTTCGAATTGGTTTTTGTTTTTAGAGTAAACATTTCTCCCTATGCAACTGCGAGAACTAAAGCCCATACTTTTACCAAAAACGTTCTTTAAATTTAAAACAAAATATTTTCATTGCCAAGTCTACGACGCAAGAATAATATTTGACTTCCTTCTACAGCTTTAACTACTTGGTAAATTAAAATCATTGTTCGAGAAACTTGAGAAATATACTATAGAAACCACTTTACAAAGCTAGCTAAAGTTCTGGGGCTGCTGCTTTTCGATATTCAGCATCCGTGTTTAAGCTTGAAAATGGAAGAAACATTTAATTATGAGAAATTTCGAATTAGCTAAAACCGGTTCGGCTCGAAGCGAGCGTAAGACTTTGTGCTGTGCTGTGCTGTGCCTGTCTATTCAAAATAAGCAAATCTTCTCGTATTTTATTCACACATCAGTTGTCTCCTCGCCGGGTAAAAGCCCGAAGTTTTGCACGAATTATCCGGCATTCCACTTTACGAGTGATGCGCTTCAAAGGCTGCGCGCGGAGGCCGTAGTTAGCGGCCTCCACACTCAGGACAGAGACAACAATGATTACGCAACTTGCAAGTGCGACAAAGAAGATATAGTAGATAGTATATATATACACGCAGTTGATCATCTCTCGCTGACTAACGATCATTATTGTCTGGTTCTGTGTGCTTTTGGATGTGAGTGCGTTCCCAAAGGGCTGCGCTAATCCGTCAACCCACCGGTCATATGCGGGCATCAGGACCGCGCATCCAGTGCCATGCCACCGTGAACCAGGTCACGATGTATTGAACCCTCGCCCGATTTCGGGCCAAATGTTGTTTGTGTTGATGCCGCCACTATAAAGGCTTCTCATAATCGGTACACATTCATGTTGTTTGAACAATCGAATTGTGTTATTGTTGCGATTACTTCTACCAACAGTCATTTTACTTTAGTATGAATGGATATTTGGTTAATTCTTTTGCGTGGGCAATAAAGAATTTTTATTAGCACAGGAAATGTATGGGCAATGTAAATAAAAGTATTTATAATTTGTGTTTGATATAAATTACATCCGGAAAGATTGGAAACGCCGGAATAATTGTATGTGCCAACTGTTAATTTGATATCTTATATGGTCACTTTGTTTTTCTATAGTAATTTTAAACAACCAGCGGTATTTGTATAGCAAAAAGGTAACCAAAATAAACCGAATATGATCAAATTTGCAGAATTTCTAGATATTAGTATTTTGCTATTTCACATATTTTTACATATTTGTTTACGGAAATTTAATTTTAAATGTGATTTATTTTAAAATATAAATTTTGCATTGTTCTATTATGAGCAATTTTTATATTTGATCTAACGTATGTTGTATGAACTGTACACTGCAATAAAAAAAATTACACAATGGAAAAGTTATTCCGGTTTTTTCATTTAATTACGAATTGCTACGAACATTTTTAGTATAAAATACTTAAAATATTAAAAATATTCGTAAGCAAGTTTTTATTTATATTGTGTATTTTTCATTTTATTTTTATTTACTTTAATAACAAAATTTTAATAAAAACTCACATAACATGAAAACAAATATATTAGCTCGAATTCAGAATTTATAATTAAAAGTGTATTTCCGTAGAGAATAACTTGCCTTACTGGAACCATATTTATATATTTAATGTTCTATTTTCATGTTTTCCGGATATCTTCATACCGAAATAATTGAAAGAAAAATTGATTTAGTTTAACTGATTTTAATTTGATATCAATCATATATATTTTAGTCCAGTCATTTGGTATCAAAAAGAGACCAAATTACGATCTAATTCTATACCTGCATCGAATTTTTAATTTTTTGCAGATTCTTAAACTTTATGGTACCAACTTCATATTTTTAAAATATAGAGGTATGTATTTACCCTTAAGAGAGTGAAAACGACCTCTAAACGTCATAATTTAATACTGACTCAAACATTTATAAACAAATATTTTTATTTGAAATAGTAGTTTTCCATTTACGTATACCAAATATATTAATTTATTTGGGCGTACAAAAAATTATGATTATAACGGTAATACAAAATTAATTCACGGAAGATATAATATACCATATAATGAGTGATTGATTTCGTTTTAATAATATTTCATGAAAGTAACAAGTATCATCCTGTTTCTTTGCAACTAACATCACGTTTTGCGTGTTCTTCCGGTGTATTATATGTTTTTACACAAGTGCGCGCAATTTGATCTGATCTCTTTTAAACTATGGGACGTGGCCGATTCTGTGTAATTTCCTATACGATGACTCCTAATATTTGCATTTAGTGCTGTACGAAGGCGTCTATAATAGTACGTATCGTAACCGTTAAAGCGTTCAAGTCGTTCCTATTGAGTTACAACGTACGTGTCTATATTAGCATGTAATTTCCAACAACAGGCGATAATCGATGTTGTACGATTGTTAAGTTAACTAGTGTATGTAACGAGTAACGGGAATCTCACCTGCGACGAAAGATCCGCTACGCCCACAGAGGTTGTGCCCTAGAGTCCCGTGGCAAGCTCGCTGGCGGATGCAGAAACGATTGCGATAACTTCGGAGGCGGCGGCAGGGGCGGCGGCGGCAACGACAGCGCTGGACTCCTAGATCTGTCCAGATGATGCGATGGCGTTGTCGACGCGTAAATATTAATCGCTGAACGCTGATGGAGACACGGCCGCTTCACGTCCGGCATCGCAAACTTCAACTTTTGCCAGAACTGACGGTCGCCCCACTCTATCACCGTGTTGGTCTTGAGGTACAGGCGCAGGTCAGGATCAAGATCGCGCTGAGGCAACTCACCGGTCAACACGATGATTAGCCGGCGCCTGCGATCTTTTAACACCTCATGCAGCGCTGATTTAAACTCGAAGCGGCACCATTCGTTATGCAAGAAGTTCTTCGATAGCACGACAATTGTCCGACGCGAAGATTCCACCGCTTCGATGATTGTATCTGCCACGTATGCGGATACGTTAAAATCACGATAGTGCAAGCACAGTCGATAACCGGGCTCCCCACCTTCTAAGCCCGGTGCCAGCACTTGATTTACGAATGTTTCGTCTTTGACACTGTAACTCACGTATGCGTCAAACAAACGATCTTTGTCTTGTTGCTCTTCGAACGCCGTCGTTTTGTAGCACATGCGAAGTCCACACCGCGAGTAAATCCACACACGTAGCTCACGTCTATAATAAAATGCGCTGCAAACAATTGCAACACTTGCTAGAAAGACGCAAATTGCAACTAAAAACAACGGTAGATAATCATCGATGACTTGACTTTCAACAACAGCACGCGATCCGCCAGCATACGCCGCACATGACGTGTTAAAATCTGCCAGCGGTGGACCAACTTCATTTGTTCTGTTATCAAAGACGCACACGATACGTCGCGCGTCTACAACTTTACCCAAATTTACCTGCAGCCATGAACGGTACTTGTGCAAGTACACGCAGTCACACGACCACTGATTCTCGCTCAGACCGATCTCAACGAGATACGGATTCATCACGAATTGCCACACGGGAAAATGTACGAGCCTGTTACCATCTAATCGCAGTACTTCGAGTTGCTTCAGGCCGAGGAACGTTCGGTTGTCTATGTAATATATCCGGTTACCCTGCAGGTAAAGTTCGCGCAGATTCTCCAGGCTAGCCAATTCAAATCCGAGCAGCTCTTTGATGTGATTATTTTCGAGATGCAACACCGTTAATCGCCGTAAACCACTAAACGTGTGGTTGTATATAGCTGCGATGTTGGAATTGTTGGCATACAGAACTTTCAAGTTCTTACGCCCAATAAACGAGTGGCTAGACAGTTCACCAAAGTTGTTACCGTCGAGGTAAACTTCGGTGGCGTCCATCGGTATACTGCTGGGCATGTCTGTGTAACCGACGTCCGAACATTCCACAACATTCGCTGACCAAGATTGGTCGTGGTAGCAAGTGCAGTTTGTCGGGCACGTCATCTCGCAATCGCAAGCGTCAAAATCACAACAGTGACAAAGAGCAAAACAATGTGTCTTATACGTGCACAGGAATTGCGATGATTCGGCTTCAATAAGCGGTACATAGGAACGATCACGGTTATAGAGTAACTTACAGTAAATGCTCTCCAAGTCCATCACGCGTGGATGCTGACGCAAATGGTCGAGCTTGTTGATGCGCTGAAGCCACTCCATCGTACAGTCGCACTGAAACGGATTTCCGCCTATGTAGAACTCCGGAAGCGGCCGTTCCGGATCGACCGGAGTGAGCCGCAGTGCGTTGAGATCCATGCTGACTATCTGGTTCGCGTACAAGTCGACGCGAGTGAGATTCGTTTTCTTTAGGAACGTGTGCGGCTCAACGATCGATATCAAATTGTCGTTCACGAATAATAGCTCGACGCTGCTTGGTATAGCTACGGCGTTGACCTTTGTCAGCTTATTGAAACTAGCGTCCAAAGTTTGCAGCCGGAGTTCAACATCGAGCCCGTAATGGTTGCCGAGTTCTCTTATGTTATTCTTGTGCAAATCGAGCCATTGCAAACCGCGCGGCAGCAGAGCATAGTCGAACCATTCGATTTGATTATCCGATATATTCAACCATAACAAGCTCGGGATATCCACAAACAATCCATTGATATCATTGAGAAGATTTGCGTCCAGTCGAATGGCCTGTAAATTTGCACTAGACTCAAAAGCACCCTTCTCAACTTTTTGTATTTTGTTGCGAGCAAGATTTAGAATTTGAAGCGAGGGTAAGTCAGAGAATGCATGTTTACTAACGGTGTTTATCTGATTGCCGATTAATCTTAAACCGTACAGATTGGTCATGCCTCTGAAACCTGGGTCATCTAGTATTGTGATAGTGTTCTCGCCAAGATCTACAGTTCGCAATAAGCGCATGTCCTTGAGTGCTAGCGGCACTGCACTCAGAGCGTTCCCATTCAGGTTCAAGTCTTGCAAGCTACTACAATTGCGGAATGCTTCTGGATGTACACCCTCCAGCAGGTTGTTATCTAATGACAATAACGACAACACGTACAGCCCGTTCAGCGAGTAGGCATCCAAGTATGTAATCTTGTTGTATGACAACAGCAACGTGTGTAAATTATTCATCGGCGCGAAAGTGTCAGCTGGAATTGTTTCGAGAAGATTGTGTTCTAAATTTAGAATTTGCAATGTGTACAGATCTTTAAAAAAGGTTGTATCTAGCTTGGAAATTCGGTTATTTGAGAGGTTTAATAAGACAAGGCGAATTAAACCAGAGAATGTTTCACTGTTTATCCATGCGCTAGTTAAATGATTTTTGGACAAATCAAGCGCAAGTAATTGATCCAAATTAGAAAATAAACCCGGCGCTAGCACACTGATGGAATTATTCTGAAGATATATTTCTTTGATACTGTTTGCACAATCCTTGAATAATTCTGGCGGCAGCGCGACTACTTTGTTGTTTGACAAGTCAAATATTTGCAGAGACTTGAGACCGGAAAGTGCTCGATCAGCTACCATAGAAATTTCATTGTTATGAATATAGAGTTCTCGGAGTCTACGTAGAACAGCGAAACCAGTCGATGGAATCAGGACAAAGTGATTGAACGATGTGTCCAGCACTTGGATATCGAGACTGCACGGTGACACGACAGGTGGATCGGGTCGAGGGTTATGCGGCATTCCGTCCTCCGGCACGCTTATCAGTGGCTGTGGTGGTTGCGGAGCCTTCTCCCTAAAGCCTAAGTCGCTCACATCCTGCAATCGATTCTCACTAACATTCAAGCTCATCAAGTTCGTCAACGGGCAAAATATATTTTCAGGAAACGACCACATATTATTATAGCTTAGATCCAGTCGTTCTAATTGACGCACAGGCAAAAAACTGTCAGGCGCCAAATCCAAGCTCATCGCTGGCCAATCCGTGTTTCGTGTTCGAACTGTAAGATTACGTAGATCGCGGAGTCCAGTCAACACTCCAGCTGGCCATCTACCGAGCTTACAGTGATCGAGCACTAACTCTCGCAATCGGGCTAAATGTGCAAAGCTCCGTTCGTCAAGGCTACTTCGCGACATGATTATATCGCTGCACTCGATTCGCAAGGATGTCGTATGTTCGGATGGTATTACACTGAAGTTCGTCGTGTCAAACTCGCTGTTGATAGTACGTAATTTGCATGTAAGTGCCACTTCCTCTAAAGCACCAGCGACAGCGGGCTCTCGCACCCACCACTGACAGTCATCCGGTGCTTCATATCGCAGCAATTGTGGCACAGAGTCCATCATGTTGCCGTCACAAGAAATGTTACACACGAGACACGTTAACATCACAAACACGGGCACTAGCCAAGCCATGGTCCATAAGTTCCGCTTAAATGCACTACTATCGTTCAATTTATTGTTGTTGTTATTCATGATGAGCCGTTGTGGGATATTCCACTGTCACTTTACACTCACACTGTAGAAGACGGCATTCGCGCGCGCGTATTTACACATTGACATCAAGTCTTCATGTCGATGTTACCCTTGTGAGGGTCGGGGCTGCACTGACGGCTTAATGTACCAGTCGCCCCTCATATACCCTCGATGTTCACCCCCTTGCACCCCTAACCTGCGTGTCACGTACTCGTAAATAACACTGCAGCTAGTGGTCATTTATAAACATTTATTTTGTTTATTTCTGACATCCGGACTCATTTTATTACTGCATCTGGTTCCGGAAAAATAAAACAAATATCTAACTTGCCACTAGGTCGCGCTCACCGGAATAATAAAATTTCGCATGGAAACGCATCCAATTATCATTAACATGAACATGTGTGTTTTTATTTCAATAGAGTACGCGGCAGGTTAATGTTAAATATCGGATGAGTTATGAAAATACGCGGTGTATAGCTGAGTAATATAGGAGAACGAGCGCTCTAGCTAACTAAAATGCGACCAACCCTCAACCGGTCCGGTTCGGAACTGTCGGCTCCGGCTCGACTGATGCTGTGGCGAGCCCGTTCTCGTACCGTACCGCGTCGCGTCAATGTGAGAGAGAATCGGAATCGCGTTGGGAACGGGTGCCCGACACGCTCCGACAGAAGCCGAGTGAGCGGCGCTCCGCCCCATTCGGATCATAAAGAAATACGCCGCGCGACTGCCTAAGCTAAGGAACCCTCCTCACTCACTCACTAAAATTTAGCCTCTTGGAAGTATTTCACTCTCACTCTCTTTCTCTGCTCTGTTCTGTTCTGTTCTGTTCTGACTATCTGACTGCGACTTATTCAACGGTGTACCACAGCACAGCACACCACCAGCCGATAGATATTCCGATTCAGCGTGCTTAATCTACCGGACAATTGGTTAGACATCAATAATATAAAAGAATTCTCTATATACAATCGCTAATCCAATTATTTTGGAAGAAAAAATATAGTTTAATCATTTGAGGGAAAATGAGAAACGGAATGAGCGAGATGATTGTTGGAATAACCAGCGGTAGAAAGAGAGGAAGATGACGATAGGATGGCAAAAGGAGCAGCGCTGCGCCGCGCCGCGCACATAGGATTATGATTACACGCTTGACTCGAAACGCCGCCGCCGCCGTTGTATAAAACCAATCTGCTGCGTGATTCAGGCATCGGTGCGGCGTCGACGGCGATACAGCGCTACTTGCACCGCCCGCACTACTATACACACTCTCTCACACACGCATATGTTACAGGACTCTCAACATATTTACGCAAATTCGTCCTAACAGAAACAGCCACACAACCGTTTGATGTTTTACTGTTGCGGTACAAAATGTCAAGCTCGCTTTAATCAAGTACCGATGGAAACATTTTAAAATTATACACATAGGCATACACGCTTATTTTAAGACAATGTTATTGCTGTAATATGTGTGCAAGTAGAATAGAATCAGATATAGCTAATTAACTTAATAAATTAGAACGTAGGTATTTAATTATTTTCAATATTCTACGTTCATAATTAAATCTAGGTTTTTTAAAGGTTACCAAATTAATAAAAATGGGAATATTGTAAATTTCAAAATTATTATTTTTAAATATTTTTACTGGCTTTTTAGTTTACAATCTGATTAAATGTTATTGATATAATTTTATTTTATATTTACGATAAATTAAAAAGAAAATTAATTTGTGTATAATTTTAAAACTATTATTTTTTATAATTCATTTAACTTTTAGGGCTTACAATTTAAAAAAAACTTGCTAGACATGTACTAAAAATATTTTAATTTTTTCTCAAAGGTATTAAGGGAACCTTTTGGATTTTGGATTCACAAACACCATGTAAAAAACACCAAGTGTGACTACTTAAAAGTAAGGATATTTTTCTAGATTTTTTTTGAAGAAAACTACTGCATCAAATGTGGCAGTAAATTTAAGAAAAACAGTTCTTAGAAAAACGCGTATAATTTTACTAGTGATTCTTTAGTATTAAAAATAATTGTTTCATACTAACAGTATTTTCAAAAGTAAACATAGGTCAACATTGATACTTCGTCCTCATATTCTATACATATAATAACATCGAAATATGTAAAAAAGAAAAACGATTGTTTCAAATGATCACATAAATGGAAGCAAATATAATGCAGCACTCCATTTAAATTAAACAATCATCAATTTAAATTCTAGCGACCTATTATAGCACATACATCTTCATTATTGAGTGTTGGCCGTGTTGGGCTAGAAATAAACAAAGTATAAAATAGTAACATCACGGAACGGTGTTGGCAAGGTGAATTGTGTAAGATTGCCGCCGTGCAGTTCACTCCAAGTCCACACGCGCTACGACGCCAAGTCAACAAGTAATGCAGTTGGCGTGGTGCGGCGCGGCGCTGCCACCTGCGTTACTAACGCCGGACTTCCCGCTAATAATGACAAACGAGCACCTCAGCGCGCCCGAGGTGCGACACTCTCTGCCAGGCCACCCTCTCTTACACAATACCAACTACACTTATTGACCGACGTGATGCACCCCGCACCACACGTCCGCCACCTATAACACCCCTATTACTATCTGTTCTTCTTATTCGCCGGACATTAGTAACTGACACACGAATTATTTATTAGGCTACTTCACACAGTTTTACTTTCAGCAAAAACGAAACAAAGAATTCCGTATAACAAAATATATAACAAGCTTAGGTACAACGGTGCGTCCTGCTCGCCGTATTAGTAATATATGCAATGCGACCAGCGAACTTTTTAAATTAAAAAATAACTTTTTTTAATTATTATGACCTTTTGGTTAACAATTTGAAAAAATGTTATTAGAATATAAAAAGTTTTACAATTATTTTTAGATTATTTTTATATTAAAAAAAATAAAAAAATTGGACAAATTTTAATATTCTAAATTATAATTTTTAATACATTTTCACGGCCTTTGGGTTATCAATATGCAAATATCTTGTACATAGAAAATAACTGGGAGCTCCAAATTTTGGGGGCCTATAACACGGGAAGTATACAGGCGATTCGATTTAATCTGTGGGCGGATTCAAATGGGATGCCAAATAATATGTGTAGCAAATTTGGTTTGAATCGTTTCGGTGCCTTCAGAGGAGTAGAGGGCACAAATTTGGTCTTACGAACGAGCGACGACTAACATCCAAGTATATGTTATAAATATTTTTGGAAACAGGGCCTCGAGAGAAACACTTTTTGTTGACGAACTTTTTGATCCGAGAATGCTACAAACACACGACCGAATGCTTTAGCTACTTCGCTAAAAATAGCATATTTTAAAATTCATTATTAATATAAAGGGCTCCTCAATATGTAGAAAAGCATATCTTGTTTAAATTATAAACTTTAGATAATCCCAAAAAAAATTAAATCACATCTATATAAATATGAAATAATAATTAACAAGTTAGAGCAAGAAGTTGATTATGTTCGAAATGACTAGCAGTGATATTTAAAAATGGTACATGATCAAAGGCCAACATGGATGCGCAACATATCACGGTAACGTAACGCAACGCAACGCAACGCAACGCACTGTCTAGTCGGCAAACTCAATTTTCCGCCAAGCTGAATACGGCGATGCGATGGTGCAACACAGCGCTCTTCTTTCTTTCTGAGCGAGTGCTGCGTGAATGGGATGCATTCGATTACTTTTCGGAATGTAATTGCTTGGGGCTGATTTGTATCACAGAAAAAGTGTATGTGTCTGTCAGAGGGAGACCGGAATCAAATGGAAATGAATAGATAGAAATGCCAGTATTTTTGTGTACTCGAACCATCGGCCAACGCCACAGCTCTACTTCAAATTCAAATTACAACTTTCAAAGGCTGTTTCATTTAAAAACGAATTTCGGGCTACAATTTTCCTGTACTCTATTATGTTACTAATTCGAATTTTTTTAAAGTTTAATAACAGCTATTTTAGTTTACCGTACATATTGGGCAAAGAACTTATAAGTTGCCGTATATTCAATGTTTCCCATATGGATATTAGTTTCACAACTGACTTAATTTGTATACAAAACATAACTTGAATGTAAGTTAATCGCTCTTTTCCCAGATGTAAGTGCCGATTCGCAATGCATATTATCTCGTTGCGTGTAAGAGAAACGCATTGATTTGTATATATATGTTGTAAAAACAAAAAAAAAAAAAGAGAAAAAATTTAACTAAATTGCTGACGTTGCACTTTTCACCTACAGTATAACAAAACGGCTTTTTCTTAATGTTCTCGTACCGTACCACGTCGCGTGGGTGGATGCTTCTTTGTTGGGGAAGCCTAGAATCGGAATCCTCAATAAGCTTACCAATGCAGTCGCTAGCAGGGGAGACCAAAAGGGGTATACAAGAACGAAGGATTGCTCATTCTCGATTGTAATTCCGATATCCCGCAGTGCATCCACACCATTAGCTACGGAGATTCGAATAATCAAGACACCATTTTTGATTGTACGTACAACATGAAATTACAGAAATATTACTAGAGGTGACATATGACTTTTAGTAAAACGAAAAATGATTGACATTAATATAAGTAAAAGTATTTACAGCAGTATTTACTAGGTTCATGGCGTGCTCCGTAGCGAACTCTAGTGGCAGTTCGCGTAAACGATTGACGGGCGAAGCGCCCTCGTACGCCGACAGACGTAGGTAAATATGCGCAAGCGTTATTTCTGTTTAGATATACGGCCGGTCATTTCGACATTCGCAATAAGTTTTCTGATCAAACGGTTGGAATGGATTGTTGACTACAATCTATTCCAAACTACAATTTGTAGTTACGTTGCCAATAATGCTTGATATGTGTGGCGATCTGAATATATTACTTGTCATTTGTTAGAGTTCTTTTATTTGGTGATTTATACATTTTCTTGTTTCTATCATGACTTTCCTTCTGTTATATGAATGTAAGGATAACTAGTTTATATATGGATGGAAAGCGATTAATTGTTCTTAAATTCATCATTTAATATATCGCAAATTTCATTAAAATGTAGAATATTTTATAATTAAAAATAATTTTAATACTAAAAGCAACCAACTTTAAGATTTATTTAATGTTCAGTGAAAGCAATTAAACATTAAAAATTATTAAATTTATTCTCGTAACTGCATTGGATCTGATATAAAAATATGTTTTTTTTAATTTTCATGGTATTTGGGTTCATAAACGTAGTTTTCATTATATATATATATATATATATATATATATATATATATATATATATATATATATATATATATATATATATATATATATATAGCGTTAATGCGAAAGTCGACTGAAAGCCACATTTGGTAAATCTCAATATATTTCTTACCATGTACAATAAATAAGTCATCAACTCATCAACCCAATGGGATTAAACTGGGCTACTGTTGTATATGCAACAACAAAATCATGCATTCTGAAGTATAATTAAAGCGATGTGTGACTGGTAGCGACCGAGTTTTCATTGCAGTGTAGGGGGAGGTACCGCATTCGTATGTATACAATCTTTTTTTTTATTATACACACGATGCAAAACTGGGAACCTGGTTGGTCTCTAGGTGCAATATTTAGCAGTAGACGGCAGCACTGTTTGCTTGTAATTATAAACAGCCGGCAGCTATATGAAACATATATGTACTATCGCATTTTTTTTTTATGATTTGGTTTTTGTTTCTAGTGACAATTTCATTCCGATAGCTTGATCCAGCCAACGATCGAGATACGTGGTATCATGTTTCCAATTCGGTTATATTTATTTCTGTTATTGACTTATCAGTGCGGCTAAATGCAGTTTTAATCATTGCTTATTAAGAATTTTGCATTATGATTACTTTAAGTTTTAATTAGAAATGGAAATATAGATTACAAATTAGCCTACGTGCAAAGGTCAATGCTCCCAGTTTGTCTGAGTAATTAAATGCGATATATATTATTATTATTATTATAGAAAAAGAAGAAGAGTGGTCTGCATTCGATAAACGATAAAACATATCATAAAATGGCTGAAGGTACATATTGATTACATATAATATGTTTGCAAATTATATTATTAATTTCGGATACACCATTTTATAACCCAATTATAACGAATAATTGGTTTAAATTTTGCAGTTTATATCCTAAATTGGTATTCAAATCAGATATAAAAATTCAATAAAACAATCTATAATTATTTTTTTGATCACGTATTGTAAATCAGATACTACCTATGTTGAATTATGAAACAATTTATTTCCGAATTTTTCACATATATATTTTGTCTATACGGCAGCGATACAATTTCGCACGGAGTACCATTTAAAATCCGAAATGCATGTGAACTCGTTTTTAAATGGATGGTCCATTGAAATAGTAAAAATTACTCCATTATTTTGTACATTCAGTTGAAATTGCCACTCGCTTGCAATAGGGACTAATTTACAACATTATTTACGCCTTGATATATTGTTCTATTAAAACTTTTTTTGTTCATTCCTCTTGCAATTTTTCCAACAATGTAAATGCAGTACGAATTTGTATTAATACTAAATATGGTGCGAACCTGTAGATGCGGAAATTCTAAATCTAACAATAAGAGCAATATTATTTATAATATTATTTTAAATTTCAATATTTTTGTCTACTCAATTATTTCTGGCCTTTGAATTCCGAATCCGAAGAAATTTTCTAAGCATAGAAAATTGTATAATTTCTTGCAATATTACGATCAATTTTGTTAAAATATAGAATAGATCGATGGAAATAAATCGGGCCAAACCCTTAAGTTAAATGCCATGCATGGTTCAATCGTCATGACAAAGAATATAATGTTGAAAATTTTGTATTATCGAGTTTTGCAATTCTTTGTGAAAAAAATATAATTCTTTATCCATTTTTTGTATTTTTGTATATTCTTTGATAATATTGCACATTCAAAGTTAATATATAATTGATAACGAGGAAACAAATTATGGCGGTTATGCAAGTCCTGCCCCCCAATACTAAAATAACAATTCGCTTGTTTTAGTATCTATGTGATCGGATAAACAAAATATATTTTCGATGTAAACGTAGCTAATCTGTACCAGCTACATTATTCTACACAAAGTGACATTCGATAGTATTATATGTACTCAGACGATGTTGGTGTGTATGTTTAAGCGCATGCGCAAATATCTAAGTGTGGTTTCGATATATCCATGGCTGTTCCATACATTTGCATAGTAGTGTAGTATGGTAGTATACAAAATGTGTGTTTGTGCGCACGGAGACAACAGCAAGCGGTACCGGACATGGGGATTAGGGTCGGGAATCGAATCCCGATGTTTGATAGTCATATTACATCCGAAATCCGTTGTACCCTGTTGTTCAAGTCCCGTGGGACGTCGGCCATGGCCACCTATTTACCCATTATAATTCACTTGCCCACCGATGCAACGGACAAATAAATCAAACAGCCACACATAACTACGTCACTCAGATTTTACATTAGGTGTACCTTTATATCATCATCAGCATCATCATTATACATACATACATTCATATCCCTTTAATTAATGGCAGTACTGTCATTTAAACTGTTCATGCACTACTTCAGCCACACTGATTAGCAAATATTTAACAAGGCGTTGATCCGCTTCAATACATCATTTCCATTTCATCCTATCAATCTACTCATCATAGAAGATATAAATATATGCTCAAATCCACAGCTTAATTTTAATTTCACATAATGGACATTTCCTCAATTATATTTGTAAACTCGCTTATATAATACTCAAAAGATGTTGTGGACGCATTTCCTCTAAAGATAGCAAATTCGGTATACATTTAATATGACTGTAAAATTAGATTCAATTTTTCATGGCAATTCACGATGTTGCGAATCTTGGATCACAGTGATAATAATTATATAGGCAGCTTCTTATTTAATGCTGAATATTTAAGGATGCTTTTAGCTATAGCTTCAATCCTAAAAGAGGCTACACCTGTTTCATTCTCGTTCTCTGTCTAGCAACGATAAATAACTATTTATTTCTGATTGAGAATTGCAGAATTTGTAGCACTATTATCCCATTATCCTAAACGTTTTCCAGGTTAACCAACCAAACGAATTCGATTCAGGATATTTCCTGTTACTTGTTAGTAAATCAAAATGTCAAGTTGCAGAATCTATAGAAGTCTATTCTATTCATTATGTAGCTTCAATAGATACGTATTTCCGTTTCTACCATATGGTGTCAAAACTTCAATTCTTTACACTGTTGAGGAAATAATTGCTTACCCATACAACGAAGACTTATTTAGTGATTGAACACTACAACGACAATCTTAATTTATAACCAGTTATGAATTGATAAACTATCGTGAAAATTTGAAAACATCGAAATATGATAGTGGTCGCAATAACCAGCAAAATTAAATATTCAAGGACGAGATTTAAATTTGATAATACAAATCGGTAATATAAAGTGAAAATAAACATATACATTGTTAACTATTTGAAATATTTATATTAATATCACCTACATCGTCCTTTACATATAAGTGAATCATTCAAATTCAATCCTACGCTATTTCACCCATTTTATATATCTATCTGAATTAAATTGGAATATGCTAATCCGATGCACAATTACGACAAAACATTTCACGATTAGTGTCATCAGATGCACGTACGGTCTATTCGCAACTAAATTTAGCCATGATTGCAGCATACGACCAGCGTAGGTTAGATTAGATAAATTCGCTTTGCCTGACAAAAGTTGCTAGTTTTTACTAGAAACCAAAGGATTTTAAAGGGACAACTTGTTCTCGGTATTGTGCTCACAACACAACACAATGCCACTTGTTCTTCACACAGTGGCCGCATTGTGCGCTGCATTCACGAACACTATTGTCAAAGCAGAGAGATTTCCGAACACTGTCCATCTGAACTTGCATAGTGCTAGCCAGCTCTTGTTTGTGATTTATTAGTTTCGTAATTAAATTAAACAGTATTCTGAATAGCAAGCTTATCTATTTTAAAGGGTCAAATTTCCGTTAACTCTATGACTATGTTATTTGGTTTATTTCAATCAGTAGGTACTACACAATCTATCCAATATTCGTAACAAAAGTATATTATTTTGAATTAAACTAAAATTTTTACATGCATCAATGCATTTAACTCATTGTTTGGTAACGAGGAAACCAATTAACTTATTTATAACCACTTGTTTTTGATGAAATATCCCAAACATGAATACAAAGTAGATTGGCCATAAAACCATTCGATACAATCAATGTAAATATTTAATTGAATTTTTTAATTTCTAATATTATGATATTTAATTATTTTATATGAATACAATGTGCGAAAACTTTATGTATATGAAAAATCTTAGATTTGTCTTTACTGCTTGAATCATACGATAAAGAGCGAGCGATCCAAAGGTAAATTTATTTTTCAGAACCAGGAAGACATTCAATTCATTTTGAAAATGTTGAAGACTAACTAACTACCGAGCACTATAGCTCTATTGTAATACCGTACAAGGGAGTAATAAATCAAAAATACATTTAAATAAATATATTGCTTACATACACGATAATAATTTTAGAATGAATAAAGTATAATGAAGCGGAAATAAAAAACACAAAGCAATCAAAAACGTAACAAAATGTGGAGAAAGTAAATGTTTGTATGAGACACAACAAAGCGTAAAAATGGAATTAAAATATATTGGGACATGATTTGCATGACAAAAACTCACGTAGGATACAAGCATTCAGAGGAATTAGTATGCATTCAATTTCAGAATATATAAAATAAATATAAGCGACATTCAATAGTATTCACAATAGCATTGAAATCATATTTCACGTACATATTCAATACTAAAACCGGTTGAGGACGAGATTATACCTACTAAAATATAAAAAAGGAAATATGTATACATATATTTAAATAACAATTCCGGGAAATAAATTGTTTAATAAATAAAGTTCGACTTTCTTATACTATCACTATATAATATTGCTGTATTTTGTTTTAATTTCTAACTGTGATTGCATTGACACAATGTCAATATTTAATGAAACTAGAGAAACGTAAATGTTACAAATCAATTTAGAAAAGTGATTTTGCAATATAATGCCAATTATTAGAAATAATACTTTCTAGAAATTTTAATATCTTCAACTTTTATATTTGTCAATTTATCTTAAATTCAAGCATGTTTCAGAGATGTTGAAAAAGTAGCATGAGTAAACTTTAACTTCCGGTTTAGACATTGTTTTTCAAAAATAACAGGTGCGCACCGCGGCCATAAGTTTAAAATTTCTAAATTTCACAGTTCAGGCTCTAAAGTGTTCACACACAAAGATGTCATTCCGTTAAAATCTCGCATTCGAAAATTTGCAATATTACGTTATTTCGATTTAGACTTCATTTAAGAAAATAAAAATTGTTGGTAAATAATATTATAAAGCCTTTGTCGTTCGGTATTCCAGAATCGACTATGTGATTTATATTGAATTTCATTATTGCTAAAAAATATGAAGAAAGGAATTGCAACGAAAACATACTATATATGTGAAAATAAATAACTTGATTATTGTAATTTGATTTAGTTTTTTAAGCGTTAAAGTTTTGTAGAGGAAATGCGTAGTGTGCAACTTTTGTTACTTTTATTTTATTGCTTGAAACAGAGTCCCCCATCTCGGACTGTTTATATGTACATTCTGTTGCAACTATATAGAAACTTTTCAAATAAACTTATTATTAAAAAGTCCCAGGCATTACGCCCTTTGTAACAGTGCCAGACGGCAACCATACATGCGAGCCACTTCTTTCCCTCTCATAATTATATGCATTCGCGGAAATTTCGCTTCATTTGTTTCTCTTCATTTCATTTCTTTTTTATATTTTTGTTGCTTACGGTGGTTTCTTTTTTATGGGTAATGTGTGTGTTTGTGTGTGTGTATGAATTTTCTTCATTTTATTTTTCACGTAAAAGGTTTTCAAACTGTCGTATATTTGTTTTCAGAGGAAACTTTTATTCTGCAGAAATCTGCTTTTTAATACTTCATCTACTTCTTTTTTTTTGTGTTTGTCTGTGCTAAAGTTCATAAAATACTTGTCAAAATTTATCCACTCTCTTTATGCCTATCGTTGAAATTAAATTCTTTCATTTTTAAGTTTATTATTATTAGAGTTCATATATTTATTAAATATTTTTAATGAGAAAACTAGACTGAACTCACATGAGTCACATCACTTTAAATTTTATTCCCCCAAGTAAATAGTAGAACTGGATACGGACAAATAAATATGGAGTTGAATCAATTGATTTTTTAGAAAAATTTAATTGCCACAATTACACATCATTTACCAAACAAATGGTCGACAGTATTACAAATAATTATTTAAAACATGGAGTCCAAACTTCTTGCTCACTGAATATCTGCTTGATCAAACAATTGAACCCATTTTTAAATTCCAGATTATACAACATGTGTCGTTTCCAGGAACACACCTAGAAAACAAACAAATTTATCGACAAATACGCGGCGCAGTGGCTGTTGTCAGTACATCATTGTCACAATTCATAGTAGGCATTATATGTCACGTCGCTTGAACACTAATCGTATCATGATTACATCCGGATCATACGGTCACTAATTAAAATTTAAAAAAAAAACAGATTCCAACTTATTGGACAGTTGCGTGTGCCCGACGCCGACCAATATACACTACACACTACCAGATGCAACATGCATGTTTCCAAAATTTGTAGTCAATTTTATTGTCTAATTCCACAGCTACCAATGCCGTGCAACACGACCAATTAGTTGTTTATTAACCGTTAACGCTATCATTAATGTTGATGCGGTTTTTATTAAACGATAAATCAACTGTAATGAACCGTGTACTGTCGTTAACAAATTAAATAACTTTAATAAATAAACGCACCACTGCATCGCTATATATGAAAATATAATTAAACTTCTACTAGTCCATTGTTTAATACTATGGAAGCATATAATAATGCGTCGTTAATGCTGATCAACTTTTCTAAATTTGCAATTTGATTTGGGGCACTGAATATTTGCGATATGAACATTATTGTTGTTATTGGAGGATTATTTTATGAATATCTCTTTTCATTCGTTCAATTGGATATTAAATAATTTTAAATGATATGCAAATTTATTAACAAACATCAATTTCAATTGCTTCAATTCAAAAACTAAAATATTTTCCGATAATTTTTATCACCTGCTCTGTACTTCCTGCCGCTATTGAGCAATTGAGAAGTGCGACATTGTTTAGAATGAAAAGTGCACAAAGAATTGAACGTATAAGAGAACTCATAAGCAAGCGGAACATAAGCATACAATATTTACTAAGTTGTATATTTTCATTCGAATTTCAAAAATGTTGAGAGAATAGACCGAATTTACTTTTTAGAAATATAATTTCAACCGTGAAAATTAAAATCACATAGCAAATGCTGTGAAAGCTTTCTGACAATAATAATTATAATACATAATGGCACTTGTGAAAATTCACGCTGGTTTCGTCGAAATGATTGAAATTGCCGTAGTAGTCGCACAGTGTGCGTGTTAGTTGTATAGTTTACCAGTCGACTAGGCGCGCCCCCGTGCCACCGCCACGCCACTGCACCAGCTTCTGTTTACCGGAGTGTAAAAGTTTATACGGAAATTGCTCATCTTGTCGAAGCAGTAAAATGCGTCCAAACAAAGCTTCTTCCATCCAGATGCGTGAACATCTTCATTACACACAAAACAGCCATGCTCAATATTACACTCCTCCTTCGCTTTCTTCATTCTCAGAACGCTTTAAACGCGATGGCCTCCCGCAAAGGTGTTTCACAGATTCATTCATAATATTTAAACATACCAGCGAATAATGTGTTCCGAAAACAAAATTAAATAATTATAATATTTTCATTGAAAATTATTGAGTGAAGTATCCAACATATTTAGTGACTATATAAGTTCATAGAAATTATAAAACATATTTCCTAAATTTTTACGGGTTGTGCTAATAATATTATATTGATATTTTTTTCACTCGTTACAGGCTAGATAATGAATTATTTCGTAAAGCAACCCTATTGCAAAGGTATTGCGGAATGTACTATAGAATATCATATACATACTTTAATTTCATCACTTGGTATGTTTCTGCATGGGCCATACTTTCTCGCCTGTCCACAGTTTTTGTCGCCACCTACATCTTTTTTCACTTCCATATTTCGTTAAAAACTTCACTTTTACAACGATGCCAATTTTTATATGAACACGAGGTGATTTTTTTTTCTTTTCAAAAGTTTGACGTGTAAATTTCACCAACTAAAAATATGATTTTCATTTGGAAAAGTTATCACCATGCAGTGGATTCTACGGCGTAGAACTAGTCAGATAAAAGTTACGGAGAAATAATTAAGATTCCAGAATTTAATTGCATTAATGCCATGCATTCAGAGTATGGTTCACTCCTTTCAATGGTGTTTTATTGTTACTAGCACATTAATATATATTCCGAAGTAATTAACGACACAATATTTGCAATCAAATACAAAATAAAACAAGTATAGATACAGGCACCAATAACATGAAGCAAGCTTATAACCGGTGTCGGTGATATATGAACCATTTTTATCATTCGTATTAGATGTAAGAAGAAAACATATTTACAAGCACTGATTTTGGTCAAGGATAATACATCGGTACCAGTACCTACACAATAATTAGAAGAAAATATGCTGAAACAATAAAATTTAAAAAAAAGTTAAAAATTTCAAATGTTGTTATTTGTATTATTATACAAATCAATACATAAACGTACTTTGTTTAATGTTGTCGTTTTTTTTAGATCGAGCCAAAAATATATTTTCTTATTTTTGAGGGAAAAAGGCAAATGTACGTTTTATGTGTCTATTATTGCTTTAGCAACATCATACATAAAACATATTATGAATGTGAGATGTAGAGTAAGAATATTAATAAACATAAATTACTTAAGCATAATTTTATCGCTACTTTTCGCATAATGTAAAAATTTTAATTCCACTAACACTAGCATAGCCACATTTTTCCGTAAACTATTTTTGATTTTAACCCTGATTTAAAGTTGGAACGCGGCACTATTTCACTGAACAATGTAATAATATGAGCGCGAGCGCTGGAAACGCGAAATTAATGTGAGCATAGCCGACGAGTCGGTTTTAATGCAATAAGCCAAGAACATAATATTTTACAATAACTGGATTACAGAAAAACCGAAGCTTAAAAAGTGGACAGTAAAAATAATACGCAATTTTGAAGCTCTTAAACAGCGAGTGAATCAGTTTTGTTGCCGTAATTATTTTGACTTAATGTCTTTTACAATACAAATACAAATATATAAAGATAATATTTTTATTCATTTGTGAAGTTGAGTATGTTTCAGAATATAAAACCGGAAGTTATATACGCGCGACAATACAATCTGGTAAGTTTTGTCATCAGTGGCCAACTTCCAATGACTATATGTGTATGTGTGCTATGCTTCGTTAAGTGTGTCGTTAAATTTCTTTAATGATGATAAAGATGATTTAAGATGTTGTTAGTTTATAACTCTTGGCTTCGTGTATTGTTCAACTTTTATATCTAGGATAATCCTCGTTTGGAATGGTGACAAAACGAAGTTTAACACGTCTTCATAAGACCTAATTGTCATTGACTAATCTTTTTTTTTAAACACAATGTACCAACATTCAACCAATTAAACAACTGAACAATTGGGATTCCTTTTTTTGCATTAATTGTGAAATTTACTAACGTGCAATGCATGTAAGCTGTCCACTATAATTTTCAAGAACATACTGATAAAATGAAATCACTTTGCGTAGTGACAAAATGAAAAAAAGCCCAAAATAACCATAATCAATTTGTGGTTGATTTGGTAAATCATGAAATAGCACAGCTTGTTCAAATTCGGAACATGAAACCGTAACCATGCTTGTTTTGGTTAAAATTTCGCATAGACTATAAAATATTGAAAGTATTGTTTAAAATTGACTACGTTATGTTATAAATTATCCATACCAGTGTACAACCATCCATTGTGGAATAATTCGTCTGTTGTACCTTTTCTTTTCGTAATGCAATTAATTAGCAAGAAAATATGTACAAAAAGCCAGTTTAGGAATTATGATTTAAACAAGGAAATATGTTTATCTTAATAGTTTGCAGAAATGTGCAACCTATTCAATCAAACAGGATAGAATCGTTTACAGTTCGCATTCAAATGTATTGATGGCGCTTTAGTTCGTAAAGGGCCACGTACGTACGCAGTGTCCGAACAATTGCTACGTCATGATGGCGGCTGGCACAGCGCGGCGGTCGTTGTGTACAAAGGACTACAAGGAAGCAAACTGCTAGCTGCTGGAATCGCCGTCCGGTCCGGCGAGGATTTCACAGACGGTCGTTGCTGACGGAGCTAGCAGGAAATTGAAATGTGATTAAAGTAAATACGGATCCCAATGAGATCCACGAATCTTGGCAGTTAAGTTACGTTAGCCAAATTACTTCGGCACAAACTCGCCACCAATCGGTTTATAAATGCATGTGAGGCATTGGTGCGACGGAGAAGACAATGTCTGGTCGCAAGTGGATGCCCATTGTTTTTGGCTGCTTTTGGGACGTAAAGATTCGAAGACAATAAATGTAGGAATAGGAAATCCAGCAGCAGCAGCAGCGAGGTAGTCCATAAACTTTACACAGTGATTGTGCGTGTTAGCCGTCGAACTTTTAATGGGGGAGGAACGGATTCGGAGATTTAGTGTTATTCTTATGAGGTGAGAAATTACAGCAGTGGGAACATTTATGTTTCGCCTACATACGATCCTAACTCTATACGGCAATATAGACTAACATATTATTCCTTTGTTTCAGTATTTGTTCAAATTATAGTTTTGAACGTTAATACTTCATCAACTCACGATCATTTATTTGTGAAATTATTTTCTTGCATTTGTCTTACACTGAAGTGAATTTCAAGCGCAATACATAGTTTCATTATCATTTAGCTCAATACAATTGCACCAGTAAGTATTTGTTTGAAATTCAACGTTTTCAAATAAAAAATATATGATTGAAATATAATAAATACACATTGCACGAATTTCGTTAGTTAATTCACTTTGCGAATAGTAATGTTAGCATTCAGTTGTAAATTTGAACATATTTTTTGTGAAAAATATAATTTCAATTCTCATGTGTTATGCAATTTCAAACATAGGTTTATTGCATTTTAATTCTTTATGTTAATACAATATGTAATAAATAAATAAACACATATATTATTAGCAGAATTTCATAAAACACAATGTCACATTGTTTTGAAATGTGTCGCTCACAAAGCCAACTCAACATACCGTATATTCCAATAGAATATTATACAAAATAATATGCAGGTCGTATTTAATTAATTTAAAACATTAACAAAACTGTATAATATATTACTAGACCAGCGTCTGGTCATTTGGCCAAATATCAAAAGTTAATGCAAATAATTATTTACTAATGCATATATATGGAATATCATATCTATTATATTATATAAATTGTTCCATGGTATATGTGTCATATGTAATGGACTTTATACAAACTATGTTATACTATCAATTCCTGTCATACAATATTAACTATCCGAAATGTAATTTAACATTTAGGATAATTATAATGTATAATGTAGTCCTTTGTTTGTAAAATTTGTATTCGATAGTAGAAATTACTTAGTTTGTTGTAATCATAATTCACTTAGTTTCTATAGAACCTCATTTGCATCATGCACACTGTTATTTTTATATTATTCAGCGTGTGGTTGTCGATTATTCCGTGTAAACCATGAAATTTCAAAAAGTATTTATTTCCTTGATGATAATGAACGAATTGCTTATGCTTTAAAAGGAGATTGTCTAGTATATTACGATATGTTGATACAATTTATGTAATATTTTTTTTAAATTAATTTAGTAATTTTCGGTTTGAAATCTTACTTTCTGTTAAGAAAATATACGGATCATGAATGTCAAGTACAGGTCACTCCAGTTTTTTCTTTTTACAAGAAAATCTTGGACTCTATTTATAGTTCGGTTTTAGATACACAGTTATAAATCAGAGTTAGATATTTGTATATAATTAATAATTTGGTAATATTGCAAGTATATTAATGTGAATATGTGCATAATATAAAGTTGTCGCTAGCGGGGTGTAATATATATATATATATATATATATATATATATATATATATATATATATATATATATATTTATATCTCCGAGGAATTTTCCAATAAGATCTAGGCAATGGAACCGATAGACAAGTTTAACATCGTGTTCAATATCCACTTTAATATATATTTTAATGTTTGAGTTTCAGTATTTGAGCCAGCCAGCCAACGAACGTTTAATATTACAAACCGGGCATGTAAGTAGAGATGCAAATAATTGAATTCTTCTCGAAAGTGTCAAGCGCGGAATAAAATATTGTCCTTTTTGAGCCATCAGCAAAGGCGTGTATTTCAACATACATATTCGTTGAATTAATATTTGACACATTCAATTTCTTGAGACTAGAGAATATACAATTCAATCAAGTCTGATATTTAATTGGATTTCGTAGGCAAAGTAATAAATAAATTGATATCTGAATATATAACTATTGTTTTGGAAACTTAAACATAAAATATAAAATTTTGTAAGTGCCAACATTTACAAATAAATTGATAATTTGTGAAATCCTCCCTAATATTGATTTTGATGCAAGCAAAATTACTTCAAATTTAACCTAAAGGCAATAGAAAATAATTTTTAAAAGATAAATTATTCAATAACATTTCATTGTTGAGTCTCACTCTGCTTTTCTTCTACCAATCAATAATTCACATGTATGGTTTATCAGAGGTGGTAGAACAACTTTCCAATTAAAAAATTAAAATACTGGTTAAACATCTTCTTACTGCGAGCTGAAGACAGTGATGCCTGCACCTCTTATGCATGTTAAAATTTCGCCAATCATGTTTGGTGACATGTATGGATTATCTCTTCAAAAATAAGTGCGTGTGAATATGATTTCTTAATTAAAAATAAAATAAAATTGTAGTTATAACACATATTGGGCATATATTTTTTTTATTATTATTATTATTATTACAAGCACGCTATTCGACGAGATGAAGGCATTGGTTGGTGTGTGCAGCTGTGTTTGTTTGATAATATTTTAATTTACGCAAGCCAAACAAATTCTCAAATTAAATTTATTTTATATTTACTATTTTCTACATTTTCTAAAGTTAAAATCTGTGAGATTTGTTACCAGCCATTTGATTTATGAAATGGTTATTTATGCTTTATGAAAATATGAACCTATAATTTAAAAACATTTTCGCTTATTCTGTATAAACAATAGCGTCTACAGTTACTACATTCAGCAATGATGGTTGACAATTGTGTTAAAATCTGGCGCTCGCTCGTAAAACTTTATTGGCAATAACTTCACTGGATGACCACTATCACTAAAGTCGCTGCTATCGACTACTGAGCAACACTCTATTCACAGTACGTATATTTGGTATAACATATTTAAATTAAATGAAGTTATCAAAGGACATCTGTTTAATCAATAATAAAATATTTAACAGGAACTGTCAAGTACTCATTTGTTCAATTTTATTTTACAACTCATTTTTACAATGCATATTTACAAATAATTTAACTTCTTTTGTTCATATGAAGATCCAACATTGATCAAAATGTTAGTATGTAAGTGGAAGTGTTTTATTTTCCGAATTTATTCATCTTCCGATGAACAATCTCTCTCGTTATTATTAAGGAAATTATTACACTTTTATGTGCAGAAACCAAATTTGTAAAATGAATAGGTTATTTGCGACATAAGCACACCTGTAGCATTTCAAAAGAAGGACCAAAAAAATAGGCAAGTAAAAATGGGGAATATGGTGCTTTATTAAAATCAGAGACAGACAGCATAGTTTTTAATTAAACAGACGCTCAGTTTTAATAAGCACTTAAAGTTAACTAATGCCAATTAATGGAGCAGTTGTGCGCCCGTCTCTTTAGTTTGCAAATAAATCTTGTGGTCGCGTGGGTAGGTAATAATTATCCGAGGTGAATTTACAGTCCAATGGTCGCCGGCCGCCGCCTGTTGTATATGAGGTGGTGCATAAAATTTTATCGGCTTTTTATATGTCGCGCGCCCTAAATACTCTTGGAAACGGTGAGGTTTCACCTCAATAAAAAAAATTTAAACACGCCAAATAAAATGCTAAAAGGATTGCTTCGTTCTATACATCCAAACACTTTTAAAGAACTCTGTTCATTCGCCATTATCACCGCTCACCAATCAATCACTGTCTCATTGATATTTCCCTAAGAATGGAAATTTAGAATCTAGTAACATTCAATTTCTTTGCAAATTTCACTCATCAAAGAATATAAGTGTAGTTACACAAAGAATCTATAAAGAAAAATCTATAACATGGCCATTTATAGAAATGCGCTCGGAATAGTTATATCAATAAATCTATAAGGCAAAAATGTATAGAACATCTAAACGCGTATAACCTATTAGAAAATTATATATAGGCTCAGAATTCCAGTATTAGTTCCAAATAGACGGCGTCTTGTCACTCATATTGCGAATACGTTGACAACATGCTGGGTGAACTAGACGTAATCGTATAATATATTATTTTGTAAAATGATCACTTCGCTGTCAATATTAACTGGAAACTGCGATTGAGAGACTATTTTTTCGAAACTTAAACTGAGTCCTTCATTCGTAATATGTACTACTCAGTTTTACAGCTTGTGTACCATATGTCTGTCGGAATGGAACGTGTGCCAAGTCTTAATAGATCAAGTATGAAGTCGTGAATTTTTCAAAACGATTTCATTTTCAAAATGAATTCTAGCAACGGTCGTGCACAATGGCTGGTATAAAATTTTATTGGTCATACTATGAATTTTATAGTTGCACTTAACGCAGGTTCATAGCCAAATGGAATTTCTAATAATAACAACAACAAACTCTCTCTCTCTCTCCCTCGCCTAGGATTTACAACATTACTTTTGACTCTGTTATGTTTTATTAGATTGCACTTCAAACATACCACACAATCTAATAATAACAATCGGCAAACAAACACGTCTTGTTCAGTTTTTAATTGAATTTGTAGTGATTTCTAAGAAATAGCGATAAATCATGTTTGTATTCAGCGTATTAGATTTTCTATTGAACAACTAAATATATATTGATATATACGTTTAGTATCTGTTACGTAGTATAAATTGATGTATGTACTCATTCACAATGTTTTCGGATATGATGCTCATTTTTATTAAACTTGAATTGTATCGAACTAATATTTCGATGTTGAATGTGTGTGTGTGCTCTTCTTCATGTAATATATGCACAAGTGTTTTTAGGGAAATTCTCCCACTAACCAAACTATGGTGCAAGTATCAATGCTTGTAGCTCGCCATAATGGATAAATTAATTAATCTTGGTAATTTATTGAACATTTTATATTTCAAAAGAAAATTTCCTATTTTGAAAATAATCTTACAACCGGAAATGCTTTACTCGTGTAAGATTTAAAGTATCTCGAAATCGATACGTGAATTTTTAAAAGATATAGATATACTAATTTCTAGCATTTTTAGTTTGTAAAAATGTACCATTTATTGAGCACTGAATTTAGAAAACTTCTGAAATTTGTGTTTATTTCATTTTTACAAAATTGTAACAAGATTATCACAGTAACGGTAACTTTCAAAATTGAAAACAAAAGTAAAGCAATATTATGCGTAAAGGAAAGTCGAGTGGAGAAGACTGAAAATGTTTTAATCAAATTCTTTTTAAAATAACTTCAATCGATAGCAGGATATTCGCTTGGCAGAAATAATGTTTGATATTTCTAAATTTAAAGTTCCCAATAACAATTTCCTTAATATAAGCTGAACATACGCTCGTAGAATATATCCTTACAGTATGCGAAATTCATATTGTTCTAATGCATATACGGCGAGGTTGTGCATGCCATCACATAAATAACGAATCTCATTCGACCCATTTACTTCGAAAAGAAGCATACGGCAGATCTTAGACTATATGCGACTATTTCCGTACTAAAACTTTAGAAAATATTTCTTTTTTATTTTCGTTCACTCTTCGTTTCTTGTTCGTTTTCCATCCAGTGCCTTTGTGCAGTGTGTCGAAGCAAATTACCGGATTTATACCGCTTCGTCTTCAACTCGATTATGCCGTAATTAGTTTTATATAATTAGTTTCAAGAGAAAAGCGTGTTTTTCGTTATCCTGCCGTTGTCCGGAAAACTCTTCTATGGACGAACCAAAGAACCTCACGATCATTGAGACTGAGTACTGATTTCTTACAGAAGTCCTATCTTTTTATGTGTTAATTAATTAAGCTATAACTTCACAATTTCTTTTTTGCAATACTAAACTAATCATTAGATCATCATCTCCCTGATTACGAACATATATTATATGCATAGCTCATATACTTGGATCTTGTTAGTCACTCACTCGTCAGACGAAATTTTGTGGCTCAATCTCTTCTGATCTTAACCAATCGATTTCCATTGTCAATGTCTAACTTCGAACATATTATGCTTGTATAATAAAATCTAGTTAAAATAATTTCACAAGTAAAATGAAAGTAATTATTTTATTTTGAAATGGTAGCGCATCTGTATATTTGCTTTGGAACACTATCACCAAAGTGCCAACGGCAGTTGTAAACTCATTAAAGGTAAGCAAATACATTATTCGCATAGACTACTTGTCAAAGACACTTTATAGCTCTATACTCTGCAAGCAAGCAAGCAAGCAAGGGTTAAAACAGGTTAGTGGCGCCGCCATGCAAATTTACACAGAACTATTTATTACACGGTAACTACACTGGCGCCGACTTTTTTCAAACGACGACAACGGAACTATAATATTCACGCATACATATGACGCGAAGTCGGACTGCGACATTTTTATGACTTTATTGCCATTTTTAAATCATTAAAATTGGTGCCGTTTTATGACTATGGTTATAAACGTGCCACATTTTATTTTACAAACTATGAACTAGGGACTATTTAAAGAAGATGTCAGAACTTTACAGATATATATATATATATACTTGGCATATTTTTCATCCAACTTCAGTTGACAAACCTCGCCCATAGCGACAATAAATGAAAAATGATATGACTATAGGGAGAAAATACCAGGATTTTATAGTACATGCCGACTCAACACGCTGTATTTAAATATCTTTGTACATTTTGCATAGTCAGATTAAATTTAGCCTATATTTAACAAATGTCCCAGTTACACATGGACAGAAACAGTGTCCATTTAATTTTCGCTCAATTTAGCTCGCAAAATATGAAAATACAAACAAAATACTATCAAGCAAACAATATTCTAATGTTTAATACTTATTTTTAGAGTCGATGTCGATGAAAATAAAAATCTTACTTCTTCTCTGTGAATGTGTATCTTGTATCCTTTCTAATATATATCCGTAAGTAATGAAACTATGTTTAAAATTTATTTGAACCTAGTATCAGCAGTTTAAGTAAAGTGTGTGTTGTTTAGTCCTTTTTTCGTTGTAAATGTGTAAACAAACGGATGTCTGCATCTCTATTGTGTTCGTTGAAGAAGTCTCAGGAGACGGCGGCCATAAACGAACACGGGAATTATTTTAGAGTTGCAATAAAAGCTATTAGCTGAAGGCAGCGATGCCAGAAACGCATTCATGATTTGTAAACAATCGCTTTCCGAAACAGTTTTGTTAATAGGTTTTACTAGTACTTCGAGCACCTTTGGGAAATTTACAAAATTATTCTCACGAGACTATTTTACAGGTTTTCAACATTTTATTATTTGGTTATCTGAAGCGACTCTGTGTAATGCAGATATTAAACGAATATTTTATCCAACTACATGTAGTACACACGTACATAGTATCTTTTGTGTGACAAACTTTTTTTTTTTCGAAAAATGTGCCATTTTTTTTATAATCATTCTTAAAAGTAGCTATATCTACGTTTTCCTGATTATTATACATATTGTAGTGTTTCCCACACAGCAAACGTTGCAGAAATTTAAAATAAAAGTGAAACACACACCAGCTTTTTTATATGGATAAGGCTAGGATTTAATGTAAAATAGTAATAATGCATTATAATATTTAAGGTCACTCATTTCCTTGTTTCTGAAATTTGCAAGACAAATATTTAAGAAATATGAAAACAATCAAAATTATCGTTCCTGTTTATGCAAAATATACTAAATTTATATTTCACATATGTATACGAAACTAAATTTGCAAAATAAAAATAACAAAAGCATGTACACACAAGCCCAGAAATAGTTTAATTATTGTTAACGTGACAGAATTACAAAACAGAAACAAAACAGAGTTGGCTTAATTTTGTGTATGGAACACTTTTAGTTGGCAATAACGCAAACATATGATAATATATAGGCCAGTTGGTGTAGCAGCACCGCGACTATCCCCAGCTTGTCTCGCGGGAAATGCAGATGACTCCGATGACAGCACTTCCGGTCATATTCTCGTGTTTCTCGCCGAGAATTTGTATTCGCGTCTTTTAATTTTTCAACACTGCATAACAATAACGACTATGGCCCACATACGGTCTGGAAAAAAATGACAAATGAAACTTTAACTATATATTTTACATATTTCGAAAATAGAATATCCCTTGAATAATAAAAAAAACCAAATCTATAATTAATTTAAACTATATTTTTTAAATTTGAAATATTATATCTATACGCGGAGTCGCATAGCATATATTTCATATAAGGCGAGCTTAAGGGTTGGTGCCTGTATTTAAGTATGTAATATAACAGGTCAACATAAGAAATACTTCATTTGTTTCATTGTGACAATCGAAATGATTGAAAATGCTATTCCAACGCACAACAAATACACTGTTAGGATTTATACCTATCCGAATATATGCGACTTACTGAGAATAACTATGGTGTCCAATCTATGTGAATAGATACAGAAAGAAATGAACCAAAAGCATCCTATAAAATCTGATATAAAAAACAAAAAATGGAGCTGCCAGTGCGGTGTCTTTATGTAGTAAAGTAATGCCGTTGATTGTGCGTAAACTGGCATATCGTCTTTATCTGGCACGCAGTCTGAACGACAATGGCCGATAAAAACGTTAAGTAAAATCGATCCCGATAAATTCCGGATAAGATTACACAAACCACAACGTGTTTAATGTAGTGCAAGTATCGGTGGTCGCGGACCGCTCCGAAACCGACGCGACGAGGAGAAGGCCTCAGTTCCGCACTAGAACAGTCGGTTTAATGTACCAGCGGTTCTTGAATTTATTGGGCTTACGTTCTGTTTTAATTTATTATTATTTAAGTTTCACCACTGAACGGCTCCAATTCCTAATACTTTATGCCGTTCAAATTATGTACGCCCATGAATTGTTCCGCCTATCATATTCTAACCTTATCTATATCCAATTTAAGAACACTTTTCGTTTGTTATAAATAATTAATTGCATAATACACTTCTTACATAGAAATAAATACGTATGTATTCACAGACTTCATTCGCCTTTTCTACTAATCACAAAATTACGAGTGTTATTAAAGTAACAATGACCATATAGGGGGATACTTTCTCCTGGCGAATATTGCAACAAAACGTAATAACCGAATGACAGTTCGAAAGTATACATCGTTTTGCATTCCCGAAGACAATATACAAATGGGTCCTTCACGGGCGAAACCTTTAATTTAAAATAAATTGTACTGGAGTGATTTATAATCTCAATGTTACGAACATAAAAACCGTAAAATATTTTTCAACAAATAGAACAAACGAGACCTGATATAGAACACAAGTAGACCAAATAAAAGAAGAGCGTGGACCGTGAATAGTTGTGCAATAGCAGCGACTGTGATTTTATCACTGGACGCAACCGATTTAAACTTCGCCCGAGCAAAAGAAAAATGTGTGTAACCATGACCGACGGCGGGTGCATCGCCTAATGGGAATTGATTACAGCGCCAGAGCCATTGCGCGCGTCTAAATCGCAAACCAACCTAGAACAAACAACGGAACGAATCAGTTCGGTGCCGGAACCGGATAACGGTCAGAGTAAACCCAACACTACCACCGTATACCGTGATTGCTTCGTTAAACATTCGCCATTCGCCTTTGCTAATGCTTCGCCTTTCCTTTATCTTCTTACCGTGCCGCCAATTCCACCGACAATTTCTTTTACTGTCATCGAATATGCATAATTAATCTAAATTTCATACATAAAATCATAATTTAATCGGGAGAATCATCAAGGAAACAATCAAAATTTCCCTTATAAATTAGGTAGTATATTTTCATTGTTTCTAAGCTTGTCATTGAATATCAATAACTTTTGAAATTGCTATGGTCACACGACCGAATTTATAATAATCGTAAGAAATAAAATATTGTAAGTTATAAATATCCCAGTTAGGAAGTTCATTCTGAGGATTTTATAAAATTTCTTGGATGTTTATCGAGTCGTTTTGGTTGCATGGGTCCATTTTTCAAATTTCAATAAGATATGTGCCAACATTCTGCACACCGCATAACATTTTAGTGCGCTTCGATGATCTAAGGGAAAAATCTTTACTGGAATTCTTGCGAACTGCAGTTTGTAAGTGGTTTGCGTCGTCTTGACGGTATTTCGACGTTCAACGTCGCTGTACGGTGACGTCTACTGTGAAGATGGTCATGCAACCATAGATACTACACAAGTAGATTTTGCAAAAAGATTTCATATATGATTCGTGAAATTTAGAACGCTTACATATTCAAAGAATAAAGTTTCTCAAATGCTGCCATTTTTCGTAAATATTTTGACTGATATTAACATTCTTATTGGAACATTATTTGATCTTTAGTTTGCTAGTCAATTCCACAGCATTCTTACTTTCTTGGATGAATTCTAAAAAGATTTGCTCCGAAAGAAAACTTTATTTTTGGAAACAATATCTCAACCGAAAGTAATAGTTTATTCTAACTTCATTTTGCATATCTCGAAAACTACAAAAGTTAAAGATATATGAATTGTAAACAATTTTTATTTGAATAGCTTAAAAATACATGTATCATTTAATGAAAAATCGCCTTTGTTATTATAATACAATGTATTTTAACAAAGACGATTTTTCATTAAATGACACATATTTTAACATGTCATGTTACAATACATGTTGCTATTGTTTCTTAGATATCGTAGGCTGAATTTAACACATAATAATATATGGTTAGTTGCAACGAAATGTAGCGAGTATTGTGTTGTTTTTATATGGATAAGAAAAGTGACATCTAGTAAAAATCATTGTTCTATTTGTTTGTCGGTGCAAATATTTTGTGGAATATAGTATAGATTTCTGTGAGTAAAATTCATTGGCAAGTAGCACGATCGTTGCACGTTTTCTTTATCAAAGTCCGTAACCAATTTCAGAAAAGTCGTCTATTCTGATCACTGTTGTTATCAAAGTATTGAAAACCAAAGTATTGTTATTGTTATTCCATTTCTATGCAAGATCATAACTTGCAAACCTCGTACGTATGTATGTATGTACGTACGTACGTACGTACGTACAGTCAGACCCAGTTCTGGTAGCTGCCCAGTAAAATGCACCGGATTCCATATTCTGTTTCTTTTCTATTTTATTTCCTGTGATGCGGTGCAGAATATATATTTTCTGCAGCGAAACTTATATGCATTCTTAAAGATATCAAACCAAGTTATACGTTGTTATAAAAATATATTAAAGATTACTTTTATTTCAAATTTAATGTACATGCATTAATATATAATAGGTATTTGAATTTATTTTACCTTGGTTTCTGGTATATATTTGCATAGCATTTCATTATACAAACCAGCATATCATATTTTAATGATATTTCTTAAACAGACCACCAATTATATAATAAATAATTTTCTTATAATTTCACTATCTTTTTTTTTAATTCATTCAACGACTACTACGAAACAATATCAATATGTATTTTAAAAGGAAACGTACATTTTTACATTGCTATTTACAAAGGCAAATATTCGATACTTGGTACATTATTCAAAAGAAACTTTCATAAAATTTAATATTTCAACTTTTAAGACATGACTAATTAATCTTTAACTCATGCCGTTATCGAGATAATGAAGAAGTATTAAAAGTAAATCACAATTACGAAATACAAAATTTGGGGTTAAAAATATATAAGTTACATACATACATACATATATAGTTTAAAGTTGTGCATACAAATGTTTTTGTTGTGAATACGACGTAAATCTTCATCCGGCATCAAAGCTCCATTTGAACCTTGCAAGCGCTGGTATTTTGAATGAAATACTAGTTGGAACACAAACTAATTTGCATATTTAAATAGGGTAATACGTCAGCAATGGTGGACAATTTCCATGCACTTAGTTTTTCTCATTGCACAAAACTGCGCATTCTGTATTACACATATATTTTTATTTTGCATAACTCAAGAACATGGAATAAATTAAAAGAAATGATAAAGACAAGTGCGCAGCGCATGCGAACAGAACAGATAAAGGACACCATTTTTTATAACATCTTCTTTTTGCCTTTTGTAAGTGCCTGAAGTGAAGCAAAAGTTAATCCTTTCGTCGCAATTTATTTTTGCTATTAACTTCGAATCGTAATGAAATTCTCGGTTGAATTAAAAATGAAAAGACAACAAAAAGAGGGTAACACTGAAGAGTTATCTCATTTGCGTGTAACCATCCGCCCGGTTAATATGTCCTGTCAGCCAGCCACCCACCCACCCGCCCGCCTGCTATGAGACTTGTCTTACCAATGATGGCTAATTGCACTTCACCACCCATTTTAATAATCCACTCTCCGTTAGAACGCAAGTTCATTCTTTTTCAACTTTTTCCCATTTTCAATTTTGAACGTTCTTCTCTCATATTTGTGTGATGTTGGACGTCGCTCGTTCGCTCACTCGGTCGCTCGTAAGACCAAATTTGTGCATTAAAAATAAAACATCGATATAACCGGTTTTTTCATAGAAATTATATTATTGGTTGTAGATCTATCTACAACCAATAATTTAATTTCTATGAAAAAACCGATTATATCGATGTTTTATTTTCAATGCACAAATTTGGTCTTACGAGCGACTGAGTGAGCGAACGAGCGACGTCCAACATCCAAGTATATAAGTTACATATACACGACCGAATGCTTTAGCTTCTTCGGTACTTTGTACGGTGAGCTAAATATCTGTAATCTGAAGGTGCCATATTTTTAAATTCTTAATAAGCTTCAAATAATGGACCAAACAGTACACAGCTATCTTAAACATAGTGTTCGACGGTCTAAAAAGGTAGTGGTCAGGTGTTTCCTTTTGTAACAAGTGATATTCCATGTAACAATCTAAGATCAAACTGGTCTGATTGCCGCCAGCACGTTCAATGACTAGGAAAGTGTATGTAAGTGTCAGTCTAGCTGCGACGTACGCATAAACACAATTAGCGTGTGTTTGTACAGCAGGAAATATGTGTTAAACGTGCGTTAGCAGTTAACTGGCCACTGTACGAACAATGTTTACACAGTGTAACGAAGGATTAAGTCGAATAATTTCACTCTGGCAGGCAATAAATGGACTAAATTTACCGGTAAATAATTGAACCGAATTGAAATTACGTAGACTTTTACTGAGGCAATTGCACAACAAGCAGAAGCATTGACACATTACTATTTATTCAGACGAATTAGTTGTCTTTTTGTAAACCTGAGCTGACTATGGAAGTCATGTATATTTAAGGTTATACATACAATTTTATACATAAATTATTTGGAAATTAGATATATACACCAGCAATGCTCTACGCCGAAATTTTCTACATGCATTATCAATAAAAATGCAGGACCAATATGGTCCACCGGGAAACCGAATTATATCGATCCTTTGAGTATAAATGAATTCGACCATACTATGCTTTAATATCTTGAGAAAATGCAGTTTACGTGATATACATATGTAGGTATTCTTTGCTCAAATCCACACATAGCATCAAGATACCTGGCATGCATGAAATTCAGTTGGGTTTTTGCATATTATCTAGGAACTCTTTTTTTAAACAAACGTATAATAAAATCAATTTGAAATTTTCTCTGGCTCACAAAAGGGCTAATGCATTTCGTAGCGAATGCTCTAGACGCTAAACTGGTTCTTTAAATAACCCAAACAGATATCAGAGAATCAAACTAGTTTCTCATGACTGAGTCCAACAACAACATCGGTCACGACAAGCCAAGATACAGATCTGGTCTGCCTCTGCCTCTGCCGGCCGGAGCAGAGCGAACTCGCAGCCGGGGACATGGCCGATCTAGTTATCCGACGCCCTGAACTGTCAACTGTTGTTGTCGACCGTTTCAATAATAGCCGCGTGTAATAAAGGCTTGCACAGCCACCTTTACTTTTTTTACTTAATTTTTTTATTATCGTTCGATCGTAGCTGATGTGTGAATATCAGAACCGGAATTGGTTCATATTTATTGTTATACATTCATCACACAAATTGAAATATATCATTAAGATATTAAAAATCGAAATAAAGATAGAATATAGATATATCTCTTCCATACATAAGGTTCTTTTTCACTGATTTATTAGTTAGTAAAATGTCTAGAAAATCCTAAAAATATTAATGTCCAAATTGATGATACAGCGTTATTTATGAAACATCATGGTTACCATATATAGAGTATCCTAATTGCAAAAGCGCTATTCTAGTAAATTGTACGTATATCTTAAGAAAAATTTTCGTGATAGTAAAAAAAAAACACGTGCAAATCATTACTACCAAGTTAGATATTGCTATAAGAGTAGAAGTTTTCCGATGCACATTATATAAGAATCTTTAAAGTTTCATAATTTTAACAATTTTTCTCTTTTAATGATATATGTGTAGAATATGTATAGAATGCAAAGAAAATGTAAATAAAATACCTAGAAGACACACAAATGGTAATATTATATGTGCTAAATACACCACTGACGATTTAAATACGTGTTTCAAATATTGTCTAAATCCGATCCTGCGTTTTCGTTATCGGCTGATCACGACGGCCTGGTCCGTTCGCTCGCTGCGTTTCGATAATGTGGAAACGACATTTGATTTGATGAGCCGTAATGCCTGCACTCGTAAAAAAAAACCTTTTAATTTGGAGCTGATATCGTTGGCCGGTGTTATGTCCTGTCTGTTGGGATTAGCTGTATCTCAGGCTTTCGGTTTTTGGTTGCGATACCAACCACACAGAATAAAATGTGTCTCTTGCCCCGCTTTTAATGGCCATACCACGTTCGATCTATTTGTGTCCACACGGATTTAGATTACCTAGCGAGCTTTCACATATGACAAAAAATATTATAAAGAAAAAAATGTTACATTATTCAAGCCTTTGAATTCATAACAGATTATAATATTTAAATATTTAAACCTTTGAAATGTTTTGATTTTGAAGATGTTTTCAGACACGGATTTAAATTATGGCTTATATAAAACGCACATTTTAGAAAGGAAGAAATATATATATATATATATATATATATATATATATATATATATATATATAAATATATAAATAAAAAAAACGAGTATACATTGTTAGGCTTTTACTACGATTATGTTTAGGATTTTAATGTAGTTACTTCTGTAACCAAATTTATAAAAAAATATTTCACTAATTCGTACCTACATAGGGGAAACTTTTCACATATTATTTTTAGCTTATATATTTAGAATTTTGTTTCTCTAAAGCGTACCGCTTTCGAAATAGAAAGAAAGTATCTTGAAAAAAGTAATACCAATTTAGTAAAGCACAAAACGTGCATTTTTGTTAAAATCTCGACATCAATTTTTCATGATTATAATAATTTATGTTTAACATCCAAGAAAATAAAGAATTCCATATCATCAGCTTAGATAAACACAGTAAAATAATTTTTTTGCAAATGTGAACATGCTCATAAATTCTTCCCTGATAATAATCAGGAATACACATTCACAATACAATGTACTAAAAACCATTAAAGTTTGTCAGCACGATGCTTATGATGCAGTGACGTGATGATCGGCGTTTGTATAATATCGATAATATATAAGCGAGAGACGTAGTACAAAGATTGAAATTAAGCGATACATGTCGAGCACAGAACCATCGATATAGGCATCGTATCTGGCCCGCCGGCATTCGTAATTATGTGCAGCAGAAATACGGGTGTGGCGGGCGAGCGATAGTTGATTGTTGTCAGATGCCAGTATAATGAGAAGAAAGATTCACCGCCATTTCGTCTGTCGATCTAGGTTCCTCATACGGATCATTGCACCACCTACCGTTCTATCTTCGTTACAACTGTAACCCTACGATAATGGTGCACCGTTGAAGGTGAATTGGAAAGGGGTCTCAAATTAGTACAACAAAGCAATGCCATACAAAACATGCATTTCATTTAGTTTTGTTTTTCATTTACATTTAAAGTTTTCGATTTATTTCACCCTTTTTACTATACCTAAAAATTATATATTTTCGTGCATTTCGGATATTTTAATTATTTTTATTATTTTGAAAAATATATAAATATACATTTAAAATATTGCAGACGAAAGTAACTCGGATGGTCGATATTAGGGACTAAACAAATTCCCTGAATGCATAACTTATACGTATTACTGATTCTGCGGAATTTCCATAAAACTTTAATGTCATTTCACGTAACCAGTATCCTCTTGGGTGGTCTCTAGAATTTGAACTAATTTACTGTGGCCACTTAATTAACAACTAATTGTTTAAAAGCCATTTTAATTGGCTTTTGGCAGTAATGTAGCAGTTAAAAATAATTTATAAGTTTGTGTCATTTTATCATATTTTTTGTACATAACGAGAAATGGTTTTTATGGTTTGTTAAAAGTTGGAGCAGTGAGCGAGAGAGATAGAGAGAGAAATACCGCTGAATATCCGTTGAATAATTTATGGGTGCTTGGTTCATTAGAATACCCAATTAATATACATAATTAAATCGAATTTAACATTTTGTACTTAAATCCATTGATAAAATTCGAAAGGTATGAAAATTCTTGATATCGAATTTATTTAATTATAATCCAGGCTACAAAGGACATTACAAAATGTTATCAAGTTCTTTCTTGTCACCTCAAACTTTGTTGATTTTTATTTACGAACTTCGAATACGATCTGTTATAACCTTTACTATAAGAAACACGAATTAATTTTGAATTAATATGTGTGCTAGAAAAGTAATTCAATAATGTTTTATTGCAAAGTACAAATCCTTTTTCTTACCTATTTAGTTTTACATTTGTGGCCAAAAATAGGGATTGATACAATAATGTAAAAAATTACACAATTATAAAACAAATTATAATTACTAGTATTTTTAAAAAAAAAAAAAGGAAAATTTTCATACTATATTATTGTTTCTATCTCTTTTTTTTTGCTTATTGTATTTATTCTTCCAATAATATATCAAGCTGACACAATACGTTTAGTAACAATCTCTGGTCATAATGTAAGTTATTCAAAGTCATTAACGCGTACAAAGATTTTGTAAACAGTTGCTCGTCATACAAGTAGCAATAAAGTTCGGACATTTATGTATATTATTTATAACTAGTTCTAACCAAACAAAACCAATTTTAATCCATTTCCCAACTGTAGTTATATTTCTAAACAGACATCTCAGTTTGGTGTGAGTTTCTAAACGGTATATTAATCTTGAAACTAAAAATATTAGGTTTTTGTAATTAGGAATAGTTCATTAATATCATCACATTTTTGGAGCCACTGTACCTACAACAAATTTAGAATTTATAATTGGTTCATTTTAAAGCAATATGTTTTCTTAGATAAGCGGTCCCTTGTTTCAGCCTTGTTAGGCTGATCTGTCGACATTCAACAAACTAAAATGCTTTAATAAAAAAGAAAACGAAAGACAAAGACCGAGAGATAATGACCGGAAGTGATGGGCTGGTAGTTGCAGTTTTCCACACGTCGGTTAGTGTCGCCACTGTGTATTAGTGGTCTCTCTAACTATATTATATGGTGGTGTACAAGTCCACCCAGACGTTGTACACAACCCAACCAAACTGTATAATGATGGGTTATGTCTTGTTAATTTACTGGTCTGGTTTTCGGCACCTGCCCGCGACTTGCCCCGTCCCCCACTGCCCCCCACTACCCCGGTCCCGATCGACTCAGTCGCTGTTACCGCCGGTAATAACACACCTCTGTTATCGCGATATATCCATCTTGCTGTCTGGCTGGCCACGTCTTTCTGGACCATGGACGCGTTGCATTGCGTTATACTTTATTCTTCAACTGAAAAACAATGGAATTAAGATTAGGATTTGATATATTTCCAGAGCCAACGTTCGTTCAAAAAAACTGTTTTCAGTTTTAGATAGTGTTTATCTACCATTATATTTGACACTGTATTCTCTCTGTAAGCCACTAAGCAGAAATGATGAATGTGCATTCAAAAATTTGTTTCTTGACTTTGTTTTTTGTATGAGTTTTGAGAATTGGTTTGTGATTTAATCAGGATTTGTACAACGGACGTTACTTAAATCTCACGCATGCTCGTTGGTAATAAATGTGACCAATTATGCCATAGAATTGATATATTATAGCATTTATTTCTAATAGCAGAAATATGAAATCATTTTTAATTGGTACTGATAAATATACTTAGTGTTTTTATGAATTCACCCGCAGCACTTTTGTTGTTTGTAAGAATCTACTAATGTGTGAGGCATAAACTTCGTTAAAAATTAAGACTCCAAATAAATCCAGTTCATTCCAAAACTAAGATATGTTGGGATTGTTGGTTAGAATGCACTTGTTCGTCTAGGTGCTTGACCGGATATTGTATCCATGTTTCTGCTTGGTGGCCTACTATGAGATAACCAGCTCAGATTGCAATACTTTCTTTAAGATATCGTCCAATTGTCCAAGATAGTAAACATTATTTTCATATATCATATAACTTTTCGTATATGGTTAAATATGTTGATATTTTGACTTAGGAAGAAAAAGCGCAGTCAGTTTCAGTAATTTATACGACTAACTTTAAAATTGCAGAACAAGCTACTATAATATTTATATCTCCATTACATTTGAAATTATAATGACTTGAAGTCTTTAATAGTTTATACAGCTAATGAAGAGAACGTTTATGGAAACTTTTCATAAATGAACAAGAAAACTATAAAGTAATCAAACCTAAATATATCCATCATTAAATTACAACTTCAACTAAAGTTAAATATATACCTACACTTAAATTTCTATTACTCGACTTTACGCACCAAACTTTTTACTGGTCCAAGTAATATTTTAATAAACCTCAACGAAGAAAATAAAATAAATGGGAAAAAAACGAGCGACATGTGCATAAGCAAAAACAAAGAAACGAAAAATAACAATAACATCGCAAAAAAACTGTTTCGTTCACAAGCTGTTAAAACAAGAGGTTGGTTTTTGAAAATGGTGTCTGGGTAGCCGACCGAAATTGGCCGAATGCACTGTTCGGTTTCTATGTTTGATTATAATTAGCCGTCATTACCTTGTTAACAATAGACAGAGTAGAGTGGTCGAGTCGGTAGGAAAGAAATGCGACTATAAGCGGCACATAAAAGCTGACGAACTAAATGGTTGGTCTATGCTATTATATATCTATCTTCTATTTATAGAGCACTTCCAGATGAGTTTCAACTTATATATACGTAATAACTAATATTAACATATAAATTATGCATCAGTAGCGCTAATATATAGAGGGATATTTAAAGTACATAAATAAATAATGTAAATAGATTGGCACCGCGCATAAATTTACTAACATTAAATGGTATGGCAGTTCTCGTCATTACGATAAAATCATCTGTATATACTACATAAATTATTAATTAATATAATTTTATGAATACTTCATTGATGGTAGAACATTATATATTAGCACTCGTAATGAGAAATACATTAGGGTATGAAGAGTGTAACATTGCGTTGAGTAAATATCGAATGAAACAAAAGCGATTCTTATTTAAACATTTTATGTTTATAGTCAACTGTATTAGCTGCAGAGCGTTCACACACACACACACACACATCTTCGAAATGTCACAATTCTTTATCTGTATTTATTTTCCAAAACATATTTTTTGAATTTATTTTCGAATAAGCAAAAGGATTCTGGCGTGAATCGGAAAAACTAATGCTCGCGGCAAACATACACCCTCTGCACTTCTTTTTGCTATACAGAGTATGTACGAAGGAAGAAACTTACTAATGTAAGATTGTAGGCGACCGACGCGATGCGACGCCTCTGTCTGTGATGGTGAGCCATAACAGTTTAGATAGCGGGAATGGATGCGCTCTAGAATTGTTATTATTTGCGGCGAAATTTGCGTTAAAGCTGCGATAGGTTTCCTCTCGTAAATGGTTCTATTAAATTATATTTTCATATACTCATATATATACACACATTATATTTTACAGAGCAATGTTAATATGATTTTATCTTTACACAAATTAAAATCAAAATTTCTTTTAGAGGAATCACTATAGTCTGGAGGGTAACTATCGATACAGATAAATGCAGCCAAACTTTAACAAGTCGAATTTTTGCGGGGAGAGTTGTGAACTGAACTGTATATCATTACATAACAGATCATGATTCATTAACTCGTGTATGTTGAATATCGAAGTTTATTCGCCACACTTTCAGATGTCGACGTATGGAAGCTTGACTGTATTATGTAAAATCAAAATGAAGTTAGAAAAAGGCCAGAGCAAAAGTCATCAATGTGTAGTTAAACTGAACGATCGTGAGACGTTCAAAGCTGATTGTTGATCGTGTTTGTGTATAGATAGGTCGAATAACTCGAGAGAGAGAGAGAGAGAGAGCGAGCACGGCGCGTTATCTAGCCAATCTGACAGGTAGGGTCTGTGTACAGCCGCCGCGTCTGTCATTAATTGATCATTTAAGATAATGCAAATCAGGTTGTGTTCGAACCAATCACGAGATCGGATACCATCCGACCGAAGCGAAGCCGATCGACGCGCTGCTTTTTTACCCATAATATGAGCGACCGTCCGACCGACCGACCGACCGACTACGCGCGTCAATGTATTAACATGAACATATAAACACAAACTTCATTATAACCATGCGCTCTCATCATCATCGAAAAATCGATTAAATATCACATTGTTACGTTGTTTATAACGTGCCACGTTCACTATACACAAACACTTTGGTTTTTTTTCAACGAATATTAACTCAGCCTGTTTATTGTTTATTAAAAGAGAAAGCTTGTATAATCAACATGAATTATTTGATAACAGTGTTTGTCTTGTCGGTCATTTTGATTTTCAGCTTTTTGATGTCGTGCTTTGTATATATGAAATATATATATATATATATATATATATATATATATATATATATATATATATATAAGGTTAAAAAAAATCCAATTTTCTTAAACTTACCATGTAAATTGACTTCAACCGTAATGTGTAATTATTCTATTAAATTAACAAAAATAATCTCTTGGCCACCACACCATACTTGTAAATTAGAGATTAAATTTATTGGAAGGAAATTCTGTCTTCAATAAATTAAGTGTAAACAATGTATGTATCGACGGAATCTTATGTTTACGTTTTCAATCGTGAAAATGTTATTGGTGATTGATTTTACGTCTACATCGGAAACAAGGGAAAAGTTGTTTCTTTAGCAAATAAATGTTGTGTTATTAGTTCCATTTACTGAAAGCAAATATAATCATCGGTTTACTTGGCCAACTATTATGTTTGTGAACTTGAAAACTTTTTAAATTGCTCCGATAGAGTTATTTGCTCTGTCACAATTTTTGGCTAGAGCCCTGTTGTTTCTCATTCCACTCCCATTTTGCCATGTGACTGCAACATTTAATAAATGAAAATTAATTACATATCACTTGGTATTTTCAATAGCAACAAAAAAAGTTGCAAGCACCAATGCATGCAGTCATTCGACATACGTCCATATATATATATATATATATATATATATATATATATATATATATATATATATATATATATATATATATATCAGTAATCATCAGTTATATACTGCTTCAGAATCACGAAAATAAAAATCAAACATGAGTTCAAACTTGATTTGTGAGTATAACAATTTATTTCACAAGAAAATGTTATTAATTTTATTAAATTACTTAGTTATTATTTATTATAGTCCACAATCAGTGGAAGCTTTTTAGATATCAAAAGTCTATATTTTGATATTTTCAATTTACTTCTATCAATGAAATTAAGGGGGACTTCCAAAATTGTCTTAAACCGGTCTTGTATGTTCAGAGGAGATGCGTCCACAAGTCTTACAGATACACGACAGAACTTAATACTCGTATTTCAATATATTTGAAATCATAGACCTGTTCACCAAAATGACTTGGCAATGCAATATAGAGAGGTACAATGTGGTATGCTTTACTGATATTCCAGTCGCATTTCATTTTGGAGTATTGGTGCACCTGATACTGGCAACCCAAACGGCGAGTGTGTGTTGTGGCACGAGTGGTAATGCATCCAGGGGCCGTGGTCACGATTTACGCCTGTGTCTGTTCTGCTCGGTATCGCCGACGTAGCGTCGCGTCGCATCGCCGCAGGACACGAGTTGCAGAGTCCCTGCACATTTCCCAATTCAATTCCGGAAATAAACCGGCTGCTGCTGCTGCTGTCCTACGTACGTACGGCCGCGGTCACTAGGCTCCACTCAATCGATCAGGCTTGTACAGCACTTGAAAGCTCTGCTAATCATTGCTATACTAATATATTCAATCGTTCTATTCGAACTTCTCCAGCTAAAATGAGCTATTCATAAATAATTAATAACTACATTTTCAATTTAACGACTGCATATCAATATATAGCGAAAGATGAAACCTTATACTTACAGGTATTGTTAATATCTTATGCATTTTACTGTAGAAGTAAACATAGTTTTTATGTAGGTACTCTAAATGATTGCATAGTTGACTTTAATTGAATATTATTACATATTTTTAGCTCGCCGGCCGTACGAAGTACTGAAGAAGCTAAGCATTCTAGGATCAAACAAGATTTTTTAATTATTTTTATAAGGGGGGTTCCAATTTTTGGGGACCTATTACTCGAGAAGTATACGGATAATTAAATGGCGGATGCATATTTTATTAAATAATATGGAGTGCCAATCACTCGACTTTTTTGTACTTAGGTCTCACTACATGTATATAGATTTATAAATTTAAATTAATTGTACTATTGCCTTAATAGTTATCAATATATGTGGTACCTAGGGAAATGTACCAAAATAATGATTTGCTTTCTGTTGCCATACAAATGCGTAAAGAATTTGAATATAATATGTTTGAATTTCCAAAGATATCTAGATATTTCACATCCCTGTATCATGTGGCACCATATCAACAAGACAAAGAGACTATCATTATCCGTTATATAGAGAATGTTCCATCGTTACAGTATCGTATTGTAACCTGTATAGGTATATGGTTCGTTGCAGGCATCGTGTATTGCTTACCTCACACTACAGCTTGCTTCCGTAGTGCAGCAGCCCCAGTTCCAAGCCCCTAGAGCGGCCCACTTGCCGAATGTTTAATGCAACGCGGTCAGCCAAACCGGGCACGGGCCTAATGAACCGGCTGTGATTGTTAAATGAAATTATGCCTGCAATTACAACATAAATTTCTACGCGTTTCAAACGAACACACACTCTATAGTCTACATTGTGCGCGCGCGGGCCTTTTTATATCACCCATCTCCCTCTTACACACAGTGCCATCTATTAGATAAATCAAAAAGTTTGTATGTAATTTTAGATAATTTATGTAAAATGTCATTTGATTTTGTATGTTTTATAGATGATCTGGTTCATTAATAATGTGTTTAGTAAACTCTTATATTACGATCATTTGTAATAATTATCTGGGTATATCTAATGATATAAATCATATTAAGCCAATTATAAAATGATAGCTGTTTTGGGGTCCTGCACCATTTATACAAACATATTATATCGCTCATATACTATATCAACAAATTTCAGACTCGTTTTTATGTGTTGTTTATCTTTGATCGCCGTTCACTATACAGCATATGAACAATAAAACGTTTTGTTTTATATCACAAGCTGAAAATCAGTTCATATTATCAAAACAATTCCCTTTTATGCGTAAAAATGGCATAAAATTTTAAAACGATTCCAAATTTTACAATGCTTATCATGTGATCTTCAATACACAATCATCAAATTTAGATAAAAAATGAAATACAAAATATGTATGTAGATATCTGGATATCAATTATTGTTGCTATAAAATATAAATTCTTTATGATTTAGGTTCAGTATTGCTCAAATATACCTATAAACACATTGCTCCTCCATACCTCCATATGGGTAGGGATTCCTCTTAACGCCGCCCCCGACTAAATTGAATATATTTTACAATACAATTATCCTCTATTTGTATTATTTGGATCATATTTCATAGATTATGCAATTTGCAAAAATTTGTTGTTACTCTCTCATTTTAAATGTTAATAAGTATATGTTAAAACGAAGAATAAAGACATATATGTAGGTACACTGTCATAAAATTAGAAACATATAGATAAGGCGATTACTGTACATGGTCGTTGGTTCGTGTCGTGTTCTCCAACAAAGAGAATTACAATTATTTGAGCCACGGTCAACTGACGGCTCTTTTCCCAAATTGATCTTTGGTTATCTCTTGCATATTACTAATGTCGCATGTAAAATCGAGTTACTATACCGAATCTACAAGATTGTGAGGAACTGAAGAAATCAAAGAAATGTACTACAAAGTAGATTTGAGTTTTCGGAAAAAATTTAGAGGAATATAAATGTAAAATGTGGCGAGTGAGTAAGCATCGTTGTCCACAGACACGGTAGTAAATTTTATTAGATGCAGATTTGGGCGACCGCGCCATTTTAGTAATTTCAAGATTTAAATTCGAAACCACGACGAACTAAGTTGGCGCGACGTTCGCTGATAAAATTCAGATTTCAGTCGTAAAACACACACTTGTTTCATTTTATTACAGAAAATGATTTGTGTCCCCCTTAGGCAGAAAACACGACCCCACAAGCTATTGCTTTAACATCACAAATAATACTATGTTTTTCTCTTTCAGTTTCGAACTCTGATTGGTTACTTGCTTCTAACCATGCCGATGCGAAGCGACGCGCCGTGTGGGCGAACAAAACAGATTCGGTTGTAAAATCTTAAAGTTAGATATGCTTCCCTGCAATCCACTTTCTTTTATTTTCATTTCATTTCGGCTTTTCTTATTCTTTGTAACCGTCAGTCGGTCGGTCGGTCGGTCGGTCGGTTTCCAAGTGTGTCTCTCATATGATTTAGTACACAGATAGCTTGCTCCATTTTAAATAAAATCTCCCTAACCTTGGATAGAATTGATATATATATATATATATATATATATATATATATATATATATATATATATATATATATATATATATATATATATATATATATATATTCTAGTTCTGCTTTCTGGAAATTGCACTATCGATTTGGCATAGTTTAGAATCTCTACATATTCAAAACAACTTATTTTCATATCTTTCAAGATGCAAATATTTATGTCTGTTCTTCGGAGCTCATCTACTTTGAAATCTGTCATGTTTCAACTTTCCACTATTTGATTAGACTGGCACTCATTTTTGATTCATTTTAAATGTGTGTGTATCTAATATGCTGAACTTTATTCTCAATATTGGGTTACTAGCCAAACTGCCAAGTGGTTAAGAACACAACCCTTTTTAGGTGGTCATTTTGCCAAATGTTCAGAATGTTGGAAGGACACGATATAATTCGCTTGAGTAATTAAAACCAGGTTCACCAGTTGAAAATTTAAAATGTGTGATATATTTTATTTTATATACTTATAATTCATGTATACACATAAATGTTAATAATTTAATCAATTTAAAAATAAACAAAACATGCTTGTTTAATGCAGAGTATATTAATAAATAGAAACATCGACAGAAAAAAACAAGTTTTTTTTTTAAATGACAACAAAACCAGAAATGCAAAGCATATTTAGTAATATCACAGACCATAATATACGTATCAAAAATATATATATATATATATATATATATATATATATATATATATTAATAATAATAATAATAGATTGAGAGCACGTGCGAGAGAATGCTAATGAGAGAAGAGGTCATGCATTATGGAAATATTTGTTGTAAAAAGCTATAGGCGGCAGCAGTATATTATTTGGGTTCGTATGTGTGGTAATGCAAACAAGGAAGCAAGCAAGCAAGCAAGCAAACAGACACCCACCAGTTTCACTCTATATATATATATATATATATATATATATATATATATATATATATATATATATATATATATATATATATATATATATATATATATACTATATAGTAATCAATGTGATGAAGAAGAGATCAAAGGGTAGATGATTTCCTCTTTGGACATGCAGCTCTCCCGGTAATCTGGTGCTATGCTCGTTTGGCGCAAGACTCGCAATTCTGGCGGATCCTTCAACAAGTCCCGCGGGATAAATCGTGCGTTGAATTCATATGGACCAGGGATATACAAAGATATCTGGGGGCTGGAGGCGGTCGCCGGGCCCGTCCGCTTACACTCTCATTCCTAGAAACCTCTAGGGGTTCATAGTCTGCGGTTAAATCACACACAATGAAACCGGAACCGCTTTATGCGCCAAACCCTCAACCGATTGTACCCGTACAGACGGCGAAAAACACCGAACCGAAGATGAGAATTCAATTTCGTAGATATGCAAACGAACGTTGCACTGATTGAAAGACATTTCGCAACGAATATTTTCCTTTCGATGATGATGAACTCGGGGACTTCAGTTATTTGTACGACCGACAGGTACAACATTCGACTCGGGAATACTTACTTCATTTTGACCATTTTGATGCATATTTATATTTTCTTTTCATACGTATGATATTTCAACTCATTAGTACGTATACGTGTTTTTAACTTACAAACCGCTTATTGAAAGATAAAAGTATAGAAAATGATCCTCTACAAAACATTTAACCGTTATTTCTGATTATATTACGGTACTTATAAATAAAAACTAAACAGTACTAGTAAATTGGAAATAAACAAAATATTAAAGCACTTCACAGCAAACAACTTTAAAGCAACGATTCTCTAAAAAAAAAGTATTTATTAGATATTAGATACTTATAAATATATGTAATCCTATCTCATTTTACAAAAATAACAAAGAACTTTAAGAAATACAGAAATTAATAAACACAACTTTTCTTTTTTATATATGCACTACACCATTACAAGATAACTAACAAGTTTAATTATAAACATAGGACAGTGTTAAATGTTAAAAATAAAATAATATAATAAATTTTGGAAACTTGTGTGGATAATATGCGGTTGTCGATTTTGGACATCACTGAAGCCATCTCGATTCATATGTTCGTAACGTGAACCAGACGCGTTTGTCGTCGTCATCGTCGTTGAAATGACGGTATACCATTCGGCCAGCCACCCTTAACTGCTGCATTCGGCATCGGTCAGCACCAGATCACACAATCTTCCGTGATTTATCGCCGAAATATGGAGACTGACTCGAGATCGTTCATAGTAGACAATGTACCATTTGATTTATAGTATTTGCAGTTTTCAATTTAACACTCAAATGTGAAATGACATCCGAACGGATGCGAATTACTTTACGTTGTCACGAAAACTAATTTTATGTTGGTGCAGATAAATTATTTTACAGAAATTTGTTTACAATTTTTGTTAAATGAAAAATCTGAATAATTTTATCCGTATTAGCAAAGAATATAGGTACTTTTATATTGTTCTTATCTCGTCGTACGTAAGTACAAGACAGCTATAATGTTTGATCGTGTGTCTGTAACATGCTCGGATCAAAAAAAGATACATAACAAAAAGTTCTTGTATTTTCACCCTGAATCCAAAAATATATATCTCATATACTTGGATGTATGTTGAAATTTTATATCAGGGAAAAACATTTTATATTTATAATGTTTTTACAGATTGTGAACCTGAAGGGAGACTCAAATTTATTTTTCAGATATTTTCCATCTGCGTAAATACATTCAACAAAGTAATCAAACTTAAAAAATAATTTGTTTAACTTCTGTCTACGCCACTGGCTATCGTTATTGCTGGATGAAAATAACGAGAAAATAGGTCATATACACCCATACTCTACCAGAAATTGGTTACCCCACAGATTCTAACGTTCGATCAAGAGATCTATAATTAACACCGTGTTCAGATAATTGCAAATGAAAATGGTCGACAGACGACTGACTGTACGTTGGCTGGAAGCGTCCCCAACGGTTATACGGTGTGGGTCCCCGGGGCATAACTGTGTTTATGCTGAATATACGGCGATGTGCGGGGGCGAGACCAGCATACAGATAATAGAATTACGGAAATCGGAAAAAGCTCTTGTGGATGGATTGTCTTTAAAAGTGACAGAGAGAAATTGCGTCAAGAAACGGACGACGTCGCGCCCTTGTTTATGATTGTGAACTGTGACGTACATACGTATAGAATAGAGGAAGTGAAAGAACAAGTGAGGGGATGACGGAACGACGAGAAAGATGAACGAGAACGGTGATCTCTGCAGAGAGAGAGAGATAGAGTGCAGCCTCGCATGATAAAAGGGTCAAATATTTTATTTCCTCTGCGTTAAAATATGGAGCTCGATTCTTTTGCTGTTCCACTTCCCATGCGCTACACCATTTTATAAATCTTGTAATATTTATGTGTTAAGGTGCGATAAGCGAAAGTTTAGCAAACAAGTGGCAGGGAATCCTTTTTCTGTATTGTATATTGCTTTGCGGATCTATTTTTATTCGTTATTTGGTTATGTATTTTATTTTTACTTTCTTTTATGAAATTTCAACACATATACACGTTTTGATGTTCACGGTTCGAAAATTTTCATGCAAAATGGTGGCTAATTAACTAGATGTTATTTTGAACAAAAATATACTCCTGAAGAAGTTTGAATGAGTAATTAAGAAACAGACTGCATCATTTATAACAAGCTTAGGTACAACGCACCTATGCGTCCAGCTCGCCTTATAATTAATATATGCGATGCGAGCAGTTTTTAATAATTATGGCCTTTTGGTTAACTAATTGAAAAAATGTTATAGATATAAAAAGTCTTACATTTAATTTAAGATTATATTATAAAAAAAAAAATTCAAATTTTGAAATTCAAAATTATAATATTTAATAAATTTTTTCGGGCTTTGGGTTAACAAAATGAAAAAATCTTGTAGACAAAAAATATCTTAGAATTTTTAGTAAATTTTTTAAGTTTTTCAATTATTTTTATAAGGGGGGCTCCAAATTTTGGGGCCCTATAACTCTGGAAGTATACGGGTGATTGGATTTAAACTGCGAGCGGATTCAAATGGGATGCCAAATAATATGTGTACCAAATTTGGAGTGAATCGCTCCGGTACCTTCAGAGGAGTAGAGGGCACAAATTTGGTCTTACAAGCGACTGAGCGAGCGAAGACTAACATCCAAGTATATAAGTTATATACATTTTCGGAATCAGGGCGAAGAGACGAACACTTTTTCTTAATGAAATTTTTTGATCCGAGAATGCTACAGACACACGACCGAATTCTTTAGCCTCTTCGGTACTACGTACGGCGAGCTAAAAATCACGTTGATGAGAATTGCATTATTTGCCATTTTGATTCAAGGTTATTCTGACCATAGTCTTATATTCTTTTTATACTTTTGACATGCGTTTATTGATTAGCATGAAACAAAATTTCAATATCATCAATTTGATGATTTTCACTTTTTCTTTAATTCAAGCCGTTTGTTAATTAGCAAGACTGAAACACTTTCTATACCTGTTTAGATTTTGTTTTCGAAAATAGGGTTTTTTCACAAATATGCATACACATACTAGCAAACACACACACAGACGACAATAGGAAATATTATAAATGATTATCATAAAAAAATTCCAAAGTAAGATATTATATTTTAAAATACATGAATTTTATTTCTTATTTTTATCTCGTAAATATAATTCATTAAAGTAGTGTTCTGTCCATTGCATTTAGGTTGTTAAAACTGAACAGTGAACGTGATGAGGATCCGTTCATTTGAAGAGCAGACAGTGTAACGGCATGTATTCACACCATGTGCACGTTCGTATAAAGACACTGTCGTAATAGGATTTAACTGATAGAAGTTGGCAATGTTTGTTGTCACTTCAGTTCAGTGTGGACCTGTGTCGAACGTCGTTACCAACACTTTGATGTTGTAATTTATTGTTTTGCTACTTTGTCGCCATGGCAATGAATGATTTATATCAAATATATACCATAAATCAGCACTTCGCGACCAGGTTATACGAGAAATCAGACAAAACTCGAAGCCATTCATTTTAGTAATGATATAATATATCCTAGTTTTCAGTTTGTCGTACCGTATGTATAAAAGAACTACAGTGTTCGATCGTGTCCCTGTAACATTTTCAAAATTCTAAAATATTTTTGCAGAAATTTGTTTCACGTATTTCTGTTTCAGAATATATAAATTATACACAAGGCTGTATTTTTTTGTTTGTTTTATCTTCTCTGAAGGATATTGTAATTACTCAAATAATTTTTGTAGTATTTTTAATTCAATGTTCTTATATATACTGATTTTCTAATGATTTTTTTTTTTTTTTTAAATTCGTTGATATTACGTTTGGCATTTTGATTTTTAAGCAACTCTATCTATTGGCGCCTTCAGGAGATACTAATTATTTCAGTTGCTATAAATACAATGATCATAAGCAAGGTAATATACTTAGTTTTAGTATAATAAACCTGCAACTATATGATCAAATTCAAGCTGATACCATATAGGTTTATTTGTTGCCGCATAAACAAAACTAGCGTTTTGTCGTTATTGATATGATAGTTTCCAAGTTTAATTCAATGTTATATGACGGTCCGTTTACAGTTTCATTAGGTTAAACATCCGCACTATTAAGTTATAGTACCTAATTTCGCCGCGTAAAGACAGTTTTGCACATACGGCAAATTTCATTACTGACGAAAGTGTAGAATTTAAATACTCTGTGCCCCGAAAAGGACGGAGATAATCCAGTATTAATCTAACCAAATGCTGCTCTCTAAAAATATAACTTTGCTAAGAGGATTACGTTCCGAAAACAGTTCGTCCTGAATTCTGCAAGCTTATGATGTTTAATCGTTCTCGTCTAACTGTGCCCTATTTTTTCCAACCGGTTCGGCTCGACGCGGCCGATGCCGCCTAGTACAGTTTCACTAACTCTGCGCGCTGTCGTCTGCTCGCCAAATGATAAACAATAATTGAATCATATCTGAAAGGAGATTTGGAAATTTACACTGGATTTTCTAATTAAATTCCGTCGTTGTTTTGGCGTTTTAATCGTAGTGCTACGTCGCGTGGACACAAAACAGCAAATACAGAACTGGAAAAAATATACGTGGTGATGCACAATTGTTTTTCTGTTTCCATGGCGGATGTTTCTTTTGTTTTCTGAATAATGTCATCGAAAGGGATTTTGTGTTCGTTAGATAAAGTTTGGTTTAAATTAGCAAATACGTTTGTTTTGTTTCAAGCGGCTTTATCCTCACTCATTCGGCGTTCATTGCGAAGTAATTTCGGTCCTCTTTGTTCGATACTTTATCCCTTTGTTTTACTTCATGGTTTATTTTATCAGAATATATAGGTACACACCGCACCAATGTATTTTATATATTCATTTATTTATTTGTTGCGTCGAATTCCAAAGTCATCAACGAATCAGTCACTTTTTACAATTAATTCAACTACACTCATTGAATTTTGCATGAACAAACTGCATAATACACCAACATTAAAGTGTTCACCTAATAGTCTACGTATACCAATGTAGGGTATTTTCTTGAAATACCTTAATTTTATAGAACTAGCTTAAGATAAACCATCAGGTACATTTAGTTCTGTTCTGGACTATGTAGTACTGCCATGTATTCCAAAGTATGATCAGTATACTGAAATTGTTTAATTATATCCGTACAAGCAAGAATGTGTAAGGATCGCGTAACAGTTTTGAATCAGTTATTTCACTATAGCTCCTCCACTTGTATCCTTTGGCTCTAGTTTGTACAGTTCTGTCTCTGCACTGTATATAGTTCTAAATACAAAAGGCACATTGTAGTTTTAGCTCAAATTCTATTTTTTATTTATTAATATTATATTATGTACATCAACCATAAAACATATAAAAATAAACAGTTATTTGGTACCGCGTTTTATGTGGTAGAATCCATTTTCACAAGAGGATAAAACAGGTAATAAGCAAGGAAACAGTGAACCACATAACGGAAATAACAACAATGAACAACCAGAGATGTCCGTACTGGAAACATCAGCCATTGTGTCTATAAAAACGTTTGCGTACAGTACGCATAAAGTTCCGTAAAATAAACAGGATGAAACACATCAGTGGCACAGCTAAATGAAAATGCAACGGCCTCATGCCTGTTGCGTGTCTCATTCGTACTAAAAATAATAAGAGTAGGAGTAGGAGTATTTTATTCAGTGTCCGTACAACACAACGGTGCAAGTTTGATGAGTTCGTTCGGGCAAACAATTTGTTTTTTCCGCGTTCTGTTTTTATGTATCTCGCGTCTTTATTGCGCATGACCACCACGCACTCGCTTTATACGTTATGTTATAACCTTACACAACCGACCAATGCAACTATTTTACAGCTTCTGCTGTACGTTATGTTCGGAGGTTTTGGCTGGCGTACTGGAAACCGTACGGCAATATGCTGTAGCTTTACTTTTTTTAAGTAGCTTCATATAGGCATAATGTTGTTCTCTGCAAAAATTACTTTTTATTTAACTGTTCTGCTCGGGACGTATACTTTGCTGGCCATGCGGCAATATTGTGCTTCTGTGAATTAAGTTTATGTGAATACAAGTTCATTTGCTACGTGGTGGTGGACTTCCGCTTCGGGCTGCTACAACTTCTGAAATTTTAATACTTTCATATATTTTTATATGACCCTGGTGCTTTAGACAAGGGATCATTACCATGTTTTACGTTTTACTGGACATTGTTACTGTTTAGCGTTATGGTGTTTTTATTTTGAATCAAAACTTTTTAATTTTTTTTATTAATTGTTGTACCAATATTGGGGTGTGGGTTGTGGGTAGAAGTTGTATTTCTAACTACAAACTTTATTCCTTTCCTTTACAAAGATAATATAAATTAAGTATACTTGTCTATTTCATTTGTCGTTATAACATATATATCAAATGCACAATTATTAGTATGATGGAGTAAATAGAAGTGTTGGGCTTCTTTAAACAGAATTTTTGTTTGCCTAAGTCAAGTTAAAATAAGAAACCATAAATCTATCTCAACCCCTCTTATTTAAATGTGAATTTTTATGAATTTTTCATGTTGCAATTTTTGTTTCTCCGCTATAAAAGTTTTATGAGTGGTAAACCCTTGTTTTATATTTTAACATACGTACTCTTCCGCTGTTCCTAATGCATACAAAAAGTTCTACGCCGATCATAATTAAAATAATAATTCTGAAAATTCTCATTTCTCTCGCTACGATATTGTCAGACAAACATCGTACACAATTGTATATAAACATTAGCCTGAACCTCAAAAAACAGGGCATCTATTCTGTATTATAACAATGATAGCAACTCGTGATAGTGATATATAGTATCATAGTGTATGAGATGCTATTGCCTCATTTGCGTTAATGTTACACGTGACGTCATATTTTAGAAATCTGCTGGTACATGTCACAAATATATCACCATTTACATGATATAGCACCACAGAAGAAATATGCTTCCTGAACTGATCCTGATATTTAGGTATTTATATAGGTTATAGTTAGAACTGCTTATTTTGTAAATGCACTTATATCGATAGGTCTTTTATATTCGCATTATAAATTACATGGCTACACAACTTATTTTGATAATAATAGAAATTGGTAAATATAAGGGTTGTAATACGTTATTGGTAAAAAATCGGGTGTGGTTTAAATCGAGTAGAAATTGGTAAAGAAATTGTATTTCGCAAAAAAAGAGATAATTTAACGTGGACTAAACTTTTAATAACCAAACAGTTGGCATCAGTATATAAATCGGATTTCCGTGTGCGTTTTCGATTTTATGGACCTATAAACTCGTACCAAACCAATAAAATCATACACACGTGTGTTTAGATGAATGTGTGTGTGGGTGTGTGTGTGTGCTTGGTACTTCGTTCCAAATTTAATTTGCCTTTTCCGTAATTGGTTGTTTTTCAAAACTTTGAACTGAAAAACACTCGCCTTTTCAATGAGCAAATAAAACCTCTTTTCATTTTATTAATCACCATAAGATAGATGGATATGTTTTTTTTTTGTAAACTTTTGTTATTGCTTTTGAGTAGATTTTATATTTATTTTCATCAGATTCTAAAAATTGGCTTAGAGTTTTTATGTGCCTGGTTTTTAAATATTAATTTACGTGGCTTATTCGTTGTTCTTCCCCCCAAGCTAATTGGAAGTTATAACCGTGTAAATAAAATTGGTGCTTCATTTTTATCCGACGAGTTTTAATGTAATATTCATCCAATACACTCATTTTAATAATCTATAGAAATATTTTCTATTAAATCTGTAAAGTAATTATACATATATATATTAATCTCTTTTTGCTTTCTTATACGCAATGTATAAGAGAAAGTATTGTGAACATAAACGAAATCGTACCTCGAAAATTTAATGGAAATATTCGTTTTTAGAGTCCCTAAATCCATTTTCTCAATGTTATCGGTTTGCCAAGCTGTGCGTGTATCTGTGTGTGAACGCTCTACAACCAATACCACTTAACATAAAAATATGATATTTTTTAATTGTGGATTAGTTTATCCTGGCAAGAAACTACTTTTTTGGAGTTGGATATTTCCAGAACTTCGAACTGGAACTGAATCGGAAACGGGAAGAAACTGTTATTTTTGTCGACACGAACACCGGAAAAATAATATTGGTTAGGTGCATGTTAAGAAAATGGAATAATAAAAATTTTATGCAAATAAGAATATTTCTTTTTTTTTTTAATTACACACGCAAAGCTGAACCGAAAACCGAAAGAAATATTATTATATTCCGGATCTAAAACCGGAACCGAACTGAACAATTGATATTATTATTTGAACGTTTCTCTAGTTACCACACATATTGATATTGTTTCATAATGTGGTAGAATTAATATGATAACTATTAGTATTTGCTCATGAAAAGTTCCTGGAATTGTAATATGTTTGTCATAACGCAGCTACGCATAGGCTTGACATATTATATTGGCAGTGAAAAGAATTCACCATGACAACAAAATTCAAGCTTGACAAAATTAAATGCGTTGCCTAGAAGGAAATGATCCAGCAAGCCTATCGAATGCATTACATTAGACGGCCTCCCTTATTCGCAAAGACGAAGCGTGCGTGCGTGCGTGCGTTTGTCGAACAAAAAAGAACTATTCATATTCGACATTCCGGTCTCTCCTATGCCTCCCCCCTCCACCCTCTTGTAAACAAGTTCCATACACAACACACACACACTGAACACACTCACTGCTGCTGTGTAGTGTGGTGGCAGTCAGTAAGGGGTTCGTTCGCTCTTTTGAAGCAATTTCATTGCCGCTAAGGCTTTCCGGTTTAAAGGAGGCCCGGCGCGGCCCAGCGCGGCGCTGCTATGCGTCACTACCGAAATTATTCCTTTCAGCGGACGAAATGCGTTCCACATTTGAGCAATGTACCAGAACAGAAAGAAAGCCAGAGAGAAAAAAACTCAAGTTGAAATTGACATGCGTATACTACTACTAGGGAGCAAACTTGATTGAAATACGGAAGGGCGTTTTTTGCCTTCATTTTTTTTAACTAGAGAAAGTTAATTATATAATTATTTTGGGTTTATTCTTGGAGTATTGTATTCCGGGACTCGTTCAAGTGTTGTTTTAAATCAACTTCACTTTTTGCCTTTCAATTTCAGTTCATTAGTAAAATATAAAGGTTCCATAAAGGAACATTGGAATTTTTAATTAACTAAATATCTAATAAAGACGAATATTTATAATAATGGTGATATTTATCATATCGATAAGCTGATTATTCATGATTGATTTTCATGTCATTTGGGAAAAGCTCTTTCCAAAGTATGAAGGAGGTAGCAAATTTTGATCGTTTAATATTTATTCAGGTTCTATGACATGTATTACTAGCAACATATTATAGACACGATGGGCATAGCGGCCGAGTTTCCAGTTGATCGTAGGTCTCATTAAAAAAAGTCTAAAATGTAATTACTCTAAATCATCACAAACGTGGCTATTTTCAGAAAATATTTAGTTTAATCTAGCTTGTATGCAACGTAGCGGAATGGACCTAAACAAATTTACAGAGCCGAATGGAACAATGGGCGTCGTGTCGTGTCGCGTCGCGTCGCGTCGCGTCGCGTCGCCTGCAGGCGGATACATACATCGCGGCCAAATATTTTACTATACGTATTTGAGCTCTTGTGTGTTGTTGTCAATGAATCAAAAGGAGAGACAAACTATAAAAGCTATTACATCATTCACTCCCTGCCGGCATACATATCAGCAGTTCAAGTCAAAAGATATTTCGCCCCTAACTGATGCACATCATTTACAAGAACAGACCGAGAGGGAGGGTTCGTTTTATTAAGTTGGAATCAAATATTTGTTTCAATACGTTCCGCATTCTTGTATTTTCTCAATGTAGTAGCAGCCATGAAATTTTTCACTGTTTTTAACTTATTGGTTAGGGTTCCATAGCTGCATTTTGATTCAGTGTGCAATGAACAGATCAGAGCTATGCCTCAGCTTCGGAATCTGTATTTATTGACTAAAACATTATACAAATACAATTTGCTAGATGTGACATATAGATTTTGATTTAATTATAGGGTTATGTTGATGTTTGATTTGATATCGAATAGTAAACTATAAATATTTTCTATTACGCCATTCCGCATTTATCAAATAATTCTATTTGGTTTTCACATAATTATAAACGTTAAATCTATTTACCTATGTTCATTGATTTTCGTGGACTACTCTGCGCACGCACCCACATCTATCAGTTATTATATTATTTTAATTATTTTTGTTCTTCAGAGTTCTTGTACATTGGTACTAGATTTGCACATCATCTTCATTTATATTATTATTAATGATAATCATTTTCACAACGCACTTTGACACCCAAAAAAGAAGATGATGTAATTTTAATACCAGAATAAATGTAGAAAAAAAAAGAAATGTTTTCTACACATAAATATAAACATATACACTTGGGTGATTGTGATTATATATATATATATATATATATATATATATATATATATATATATATATATATATATATATATATATATATATATATATATATATATAATTTTAGGTGTAAATTTGCTCCAGAAATACATGTCATTTCGTCACAAATTTTAATCACGCCATAATTTTTAATGATAGTTTACAGATTTTCATCAATTATTAAAATACTTAGATGAATCTATTTAGTAAAATAAAAACAATAATTCAGAAATTAATAAACTTGTTTTATACTCGTTATCCAAATTTTATAACTCAGCCTATTTGGCAAAATGTAATTTCTCCAAGGAATAGTCTTGTTATGTTTTCAAAACCCGTGAAATTAAAATATGAGATTATGTAAAAAGTGCTGAATGCGGCCCTGGGTTTGACGATACTATTATTTTAATGACAAATAGAAAAGTAACAGAGAATGTGTTAGCGCAACCAAATTAAATAAAAGTTATGTAATTTTATATCCGCCATAAATGCGACTCTAAAAATTGATTACACAGTATTTTTATGACGGTCTATCGAATTCGGATTTACTACTTGGTAGCATGTGGTCAACCCGTGATGGTATGGTGCACCTATAAGTTTTCCTATGTATAATACATGTTGCAGAGGGATAATATATTTGGAATTACTTCGTCTGACATACTGGTCGACGCATGTGTACTAACATATAAGAAATATTACCAATATAAATTCATAAATACAAATTGAATAAATAATGTAATACATTTCTGAACGAGCGGTGCGGTGCGGCGGTTTGTCTGCGGCGAACTTGAACAGGGGAAACTTAGCTATGGATGGCATCAATGCAGTCATATCAGCGGCAGCGGCAATGGCAGCGGCGTGACGTAAATGCATTCTTCATCTATTTTCCGACAGTTTGTGAGGGGTTAGTGTGCTTTTTTATTAGATTGCAACGTTTGACCACTCCTCTTATTCTTATCTAGGATTAGGAATGCATTTTTAAAGATTTATTATGTAAGTCGGTGTGCAGGAGACGTTGAAATGGATTTTTATTGAAATTTGGGGGCCCTATGCAATTTATTGGGTTATGTGTATGGTTTAGGGGATCCAAAACAAGTGCTACTAATTTATTACTGGTCATTTGTCAAACATATCACAGACAAGCAAGGGATATTATATGGGGCATAACTGGAAGTTTTGTGCAGTTCTCAAATTGTAAGATAATTGCATCAATTTCGCGAAATATTCTTTCATGATATGGTATTACCAAAACAATACTTGTCAACAGTTGTCTTGAAATCGATCTTTTCTAGGTTGAAGGTGAAAAGTTTTAGGGCAGGTTCAAATTTTATAAGCCTTTAAAAAACTTGCTGCTATTTTGACATCATTCGGAAATTATTTGCAAGATATTTAAATTGTAATTAATTTACACGCGAGAGAATGGCCTTGGCAAATAATAAGAATTTCAAAGAGCGTCAGAATTTAGTGGTAAAACTAATAATAGTATAGTTTTATATAGACTCGTAGCCGTGGACTTGCAACTGTTTCTCTGTTGAAAACTCGAAAACAAAACACAGCCATAGAGCAATAATAAAACAAAATATAAGTGGATCATTATATCGCAGCTAGCCAGTGGCAGCATGTGCGTCAAATATCCAGTCAAACCCGCTCGAACAATAATCTGCAGCCCAGCTGCTTCGCCAAAGCTTCGCCACTTCCTTCCGCATCCCTCCACCACACTCTCGCTTCGAATAATTGGTTCTTCGGTTCGAATTATTGTGCGCCTCTGTCGGTAATGTTTTTTAGTCCAGGGGTCAATTCCGGCGCGCGCTATGTGACGTTCGCATTAGTTGGCATTATGTCCCATCAATCATCTAGAATCGACCATTTCTTTTTCACTAGAATTGCACGTCATTATATCCCTCTATCCGACTGCACATTCTCTCGACTCGACTCGACTCACTCCTGTCGATGCAATGGAAATGGATGGTCCAGTTTTCCAATCGGGTATATATGTACAAATATTTGACGTCAACATTTTTGTTCTTTTTTATATTTATTTAAAGTTAATTCTTCTTCCTTCAATATTTACTCTTTCGTCATATTGATTGATTCCCTATTGAACATCAGCTTTAAGAATGCTCTTCAAATTGTTGGAGAATTGTAGACCAGTTGGCGAATCAGTGAAATTTATCGGTACTAAAACCGATTTACTGCCTTAATTATTTCCAAATAAAACTTCTGATACCATGACTAAATTAATTTAGTTTTAGTATATTTATATACCATTTTACAAAAAGATATAACTATTTTTAGATTTCCGCACAATGCTGTGTTGTATCTATAATATTCAGTTAGCTTAATTATATGACATATATGCGTTTATATAACTCATATCCATCTATATGTGCCACTTGATCGCTCTCTCGTAAGACCTACTTTGTAGAAACACCTTATCTGCAGATACCCCGCCGACTTTAACCAAAATTTTAAATAGTTAACAAAATTTATATGCAATATTCATAAATTTTCTGTGTGGCTCTTAAAATAAAGGTACCACTTATTAATAAAGAATTATTTGAATAAACCAAAATAATTAATTAAATTCGTTTTCCAATGGAACTCAAAGGCAATAAAATTAATAATTAGTTAATGATGTTAACATTTGGTACAAACAATTAATATGATTGTAATGGTGTGTTTTATTTACCCATGACCCATTACGAATTTTACAAAATATTGAAAATATTATTCGGACAGTAACATTCCCTAAATTAAATATTATCTCTTAAATACAAGAGGTTATAAACTAGTTAAATCAGCCTATAAGTATTTATTAGAAAATTGGAAAAAAATATATGTTGATACGTATTTACCAAAAGGTTTCATGATAATGGTAGTATTATCGATCCTGAAAATTTAAAATAAAACTAAAACAATATTTTGAATTTAATACCGAAATAACTGCACATAGTCTACTTATAATAAAATAACATAAAAAATAAAATAGTACAAGAAAGTCCGGAATAGGACATCGCAGATATTCTAGTTACATTTCTTTTGCCGGCCTCGAGATTATTTATTTTGTTATTATAAAATTCTCCCCTTGATTTAATATTCATATAAACCTCACACACCTCCTCCCAAATTAGCAAATATTGGAAACAAATACATCAATATTCATTTCTATTTTTTTATGCAAATCACTTAACATGACATGACCGCACCCTAAAATTATAAATTGAAAGACTTTCAAAGATATTTGCATAGTAATCAAATGTGAACCAACGGACATATATGTATAGCTAACAAGGTAATTAAACGCTATCGAACCATGATGATGTGTGATCAGTCAACATAGGTTACATCTGTGATCAGTTCATTGCTATTCTCAATTATTCCCCCGATAACAATCAGTCCGTTGCGCTGTAAATGTACATCCCCTTATTGTCTTTTTTTTAATTTTGGTTATTTGAACGCTAAAATAAAAGCCACTATATACGCTGGCCAAATTATTTTCATTGTGCATGTAGGAGTTGCCTTTTTAGTGTATTCTAGTAATTTCTAGTAAATAAATACCGATGGCTAATAATAATTTACGCTGGCCGCAAAATTGACTGTTAATATCATAATAAACCGAATGGCTGCGTAAGCCCCATATGCTGCTGTACGGGTCGGCCGCCATGTTTAACGAAAATCCATGATTCGTGAACAAAACCCGTAGAATAATGACAATTACAAAACAGGTTTAATTAAATTAAGGTTCACTGTGGTTAATTTCATCCAGAACCTAAGCGTGCTAGCGGATAGTAGTAGCTCTACCTACTACTGCTACTGAAAGGGGCGTTATTGTGCTCTGCTGACACTCCCGACAGTGTTATACCAAACACGGAATCCCGTACCGTTACTAAACCAATTTTTCTATTAGTCAATTTTCATTATTGTCGATCAGATTGCCAGTAATTGGTTGAATTTCACATAATTTACTTTTATACCGAAAATATTGGCATACGTTATACAGTAAAAATTTAAATTCATCACAAAAATAGTAATTCTATTAACATAAACGAGAGCAGCCCAATTTCAAAAAAGGATTATGTAAATAATATTTTTGCAGTGGCTTACACTGATCATTTAGGTATGTTTAATCAAATCTATGTATATTGATGCTTTAAATAAACAATGAGTGCTATTCTGAATAGACACCCATAATATAATTTTATTTTTGAATAACATTTTTAAGCAATAGTAGCAAAACATAATATATTCAAGTGACTGGACTACTTGTATTATTTAAAAAAGATCGCTATTTTATAAAGTAATGTTAAGCAACAATGATACTCTTTATTTGAATTGAAGCTTATAACATGATATTTAATTTTAGAAGTTACTGACTTTGATAGAATGACTTCAATTTGAAATGGAATAGATTGGACATTATTACAAACATGATTTTGACACAAACAAATTATAGTATTTATTTTGTTTGATAACAAAATTGTATTATATCCCAAATGCACAACACTGCGTAGTTCCATTCCTGTAACAAAGGGGTGATATTTGTATGTAGACATACCGTTCATATAGATGGTCGCCACTGCGGCAGGGGTAAAAAGCAGTATTGTCTTGGAGCTTGGGCGGTCTTAGCGTATACGCCGGACAGGGAGGTTAGGAATGCGTGCTTATTAAGTCGGATGTCATGTCCACGACGTTTACGCGTACGAACCAACACGTGCAAGCACGCTCCTAGATCCTTTTCTCGCACCATACGCTTCTACGGCCAGATTAACACGGCAAGTTTTGGTATTAACCATAGTACCGCGTTTATGATTCATAAAAGCTATGATTTCTACCGTCATCATGTCGGTTAGCGAAACGTGTATATGATGTCGTTCTATTAAATCTATTAAGTCACTAGGTTTAATTAAAATTTCGTGAATGTCAGCAACTATATTATATGGTATTGCATGTGACCCGAATCTGAAACCGTTTTACACAATATGGAAATATCAGTGGCATTAATTAAGTTAATTTTATACATCAGCATTTCAAAATTTTACAGAATTTGAGGTTAATAACATTTTTATACAGTTCTGATTTTTTGTACTGGTTACCATTAGAGCTGTCGTGTACCTGAATTTGCTTAATTTATGTACATATTTAATGTTTGCCAAATTGATAGCCAATATTGAATTTATATATAATTGCCAAGTGAGGACGGTATTACAGATTAATTTACCTATGCAGATCATATCTTTGGCAAAGTTAGTACGCCAAAAATTAAAATAATCCTTTTAGTATCCCCTTAAAACTTCATATACTAGAAGTTACCTGTATATAAGAGAATTTACATTTCTTTGTTTTTACACATTCCATTTTTTTTTTCTTAATGAAAATTGATGATATTTTGACAAAAGAGTATTTCTCGATATGTGAATTTTTTCAGATTGTTTGGACAGTAAGTTTCGGAGTTATTACACATTAAAATTACACTTTTAAGCAATTTCACGCAATTTGCTCATTTTTCATTAAAATTTTACACCAATTAAAATGATATTTAGAAGATGATCTCCAATGTTTGTTGAAAATATGACAAAAGAAAAATTAGTTCAAATTTTCTAATTACAGATTAATTATTAGAAGCATATTGTTTATGAATATGGCTAACTTTTAAAATCAGGCAGCACTTATACTATTTAATAATATAAGTAAAGGTTCAATTAATATATACGGCACTAGTAAATTCATTATATTATTTGTAAAATGTATTTATGTTTATGAAATAAATATCTGCAACACTGTAATATATATTTTTAATCCAATCATCATTGGAAATATCTACAGTTTCAAAAACAAAATGTATTAGCAAATATAATTCTCAAGCCTTTGAGATTTCCTGTACGAACTACAAATAATGAGAATCCAACTTTGCAGGGTTGTATTGCTTGAAATAATCAATTTCATTATGTTGAGTGCATATATATATAGTAATGTACATAAACTTGCCATCTGTGCAGCATCCCGAAATTAATTTCGAGTTTAAATCTTTTGTCGCTCGCTGCGCACGCCATCGTTACTTATGTAAATAAAGGGTAAAATTTGGATAATTAATTAATTAGTTAATTACGCGACTTCCTTTGATGTCTATGTGCGGCGGATATTGAAGGCCTTAGGAATGCACACGGGATCTAACCCTACACCCGTCGCACTGTTTACATTCCGCCATTGCGCCAAGCCAACAGCAACATGATGATGATGATATCAGGGCCGGATTCTACAGTTATGGTCCCGCGGTTATTGGACCCTCCTGAAAGAAGAAGTGCCTCTTGGAGGCTATATGTTTACCTGTGAAAATAGTATTTTATGTAATAGTGAACATGTTCACCTTTATTGCGCACTGTTTTGTTGTAAGTGCATCCCCGAAATGGCCCCATGTTGCCGTGTAGCCCAGAATACTATTTAAATCCGGCCCTGATGATAATGATGAATATAACGCATGGCAGAATTATGTGCTGAAGATGGTAGTTGAGCGTCGACAAAATAAACGGCTGCGGATCGCACCAGCTATATCTTGACTCGAATTCATTATCTCATTCAGAGAGAAAACAATCGGGTGCCTTTAATTAAATAGAACGGCTCTATATGCGAACACAGCCGAGACTTATGACTTGGCAATTTTAATTAATGGCGCTGTCAATATTTACCATTCGTTCCTATGTAAAGATATGGACTTTGTATTCCCACACCAGCACATTTAACGCTTCCGAAGGAACAATAGCGTTAGAGAAATTGTTTTTGGGACACACATCTCATAGTTAATAGCCATTGCATTATATCGAAAACACATTTGGTACATCATTACTTGAACATACAATTTCAAAATATATGATATGACGCGACCATATTGGGCGAAAAAATGATGGAATTTGTTTCATATTTTATGTTATGGTCTTTTCGTCTACACATTTGAGTCACCGGTGTAATTTGATGTTTACATTTATGAAAAAGCAACTTCAAACGTTCACTAAATATAAATTAAAATCCGTTATTGTTAACGGATATCCGCCAGTATACACATAAATTAATTTCATCTATTTTACAGCAAAGGATGAGTTTCAAAATTGCAGAAAGAATGGCGGAAAGATTCACCTTGCTTACCAAATAACCCTATAAGGTATATGCGAAAAGGACGACTATATTAGTATTTACACTATCTTGCACATCTCATAAACATCACACAAGGGTTGCACAGGCAAACATCCATATATTTTTATTTGTGGAAACATAAAATCCGAAATTGCAGCATCCAAATGCCTGGTTTTGCGCACACACAGGAAGTGCTAGCTGGCGCAGGACATAGCCCCCTTGTTTACCGGCAGCAGTTAGAAATGTCCACGGGGCATTGCGGAAGCTAAGGAATGGGTAGAAGGGGGCGCCGACGCCGACGCCGAAACGTATCTCCACGAAACATTACACGCATCTTGAGCGGATCAAAGCGGGCTGCGCTGGGTCGGTGCCCTATTGTTTACTAAGCTTGATTAATTGACGAATGACTGTTGCCTATATCAGAACAGTTATTCTGGACCTAAGTCATGTTCACAATGAACAATTTAATACCACTACTTAACTCTTTACCTTCGCTGAAACAATATTTGGGCTGTTTTATTGGAATTATTAAATTTACATTTCTATACTGAATTTTAAAAAACATGATATATACTTTTAAACTTCCTTGGTAATTACAATTCAATTCATTTAATGTTCATACGACTACCATTATTTTTTCTGTTATTTTCCTGACATTTTTAGAGTGTAATTTCGTCTTTCTGTCCAAAAATACGTCGTCTCAACTACGACTAATCCTAGAAGACTATTGCGTCTTGTTTTTTTTTTTATCGCAGGAACTTAATTAACTCGAAGGATAATTCCAAGAGACAACGTAAATTAAAACGACACAAAAACTTTGAACAAAATAAACATTGTACAAGACAAAATGGGTCTGCTAGTAAATCTACCGACTACGCGCATTCTACACGATAATTTATGAACACAATTGTAATCTCGATAACAATGGCGATAATCAGTGTATCTATTTGTCGAAATAATGCACGTATTGTCGGGCGAGAAGTGTGCCAGTAGTAGTAGTAGTAGTAATCAAGTAATACGCCGAGAATCTGTGCATTTTCTTTTTGCTGCGCGTTACGTATGGGCTATAATAATAATATGTGCACATATGTGAATTGTTCCGCTGCAGTGTTTGTCGTTGAGTTCAGCGCTCCTAGCGGACGTTATCCGCATTAACTGTAAAACAAATGCGTCTCCTCGCCTGGCGACACTGATCGTAATTGAATGAGACTCTTGTCTACCACATGTTATCCTGCATGCCCATTGTGTTCCCTGTTCTCCGTCCCATTTCCATGGGCTAAAGCATCGCGATTTTAATCCGCGAATTATAACCGAAACTTACACATAGTAAAGTGCACATTCCAACAGTTACAGCACTGCAAATACCCTTACTGTTCTTTTATATAAAGTGGAATTATTGGTTCGTAGTTAATACGATTTCATTTTTCCTTTGTAGCACAATTTTAAATTTATTCTAGAAATAATGTGGAAAATTATATATAGGTGTCAACATAGTGAACCAAAATTGGATTGATTACTGTTCAACAAGAGAAATAATTTGCACACCATCGAAACCTATTATCAATGCCAGTAAAATAACATGAAATATATTTAAAATATGCAATTAGACTGAAATATATATATATATGAAATTAATTTAAACTAACAAACAATTATATTAACAAAATATTGCATTAAATTTAATTGTATGCAACAATATTAAAATATCATGAATTGTTTTTAAAATAAAATAAATAACTATTGAAATAAAATGAAATTACCTAACTCTAAAATAATTATCTCTCAAGACAAACCAACAAAAGTGTAGTGTTATAAAAATAGCATAATTTATAAAGCCTTCACTTATTGAATACTTATAGCATTTTTATAATTAATCCAAACATCAAAATGACTTACAAGAATTGTCTTATGAAGAATTATGAATGCCTGATGTGTGTTTGTGGAAAACTAAACCGTAAGCCGTATACAAGCCCTCCGGAGAAATGGGTGTGAAATTGTGTTTGGGGGAGGCTCAAGTACGTTCCGGAAACGGAACCAGAACTTGTTACCGTTTCCCTTTGGACCTTATGTCAAGTTCTGCTCATGTCTGGTTACGTTACGCCCGTATAATTTATTAGTATTAAAACTTTTGAATTTTTATTCGCGCTCAGAAAAGTTCTTTGCTGCTTATATACGTTTCAGTGTCGGTGCAAAAACCGGCACAATTTTATTTTGTATCCCCGGTCGAAAAGTGCATTACCACTTATATACCTGCTGCAGCCATGTACCAGCGAAATTACTTTTGTTCAATGTAGTCTCGACTTGTTTTTTACAATTTATTAAAAAAGTTTATCTATCTTCATCATCTGCCTCTTGCCTAGACTGTTATCTAAACTAGTCTTGACTAGATGGAAAACTCCACCAGGAGATTCTGTTGCATGCTGGAACTATTCTGAAATTAATTTTCTTAACTTGTTAACTCGATTTATTTCAGATTTATAATAAGAAAATTTATTTTATATTTCAACAAGAAACTCCACTTATAGCGGCCTTGCAAGTAGTGAATGGAAATACACGAATACAGAAAACTCCCGGTTTATGAATCGTATACCTTAGTAGCCATTTTAAAAAAACCATGTTTAACATTTCACTGACTAGATTAGTTTCATTTACCAAGATAGTTTTGATTATCATAGACATTATAATTTTTTTTAAATTATTCTAATAAATGCATCTTTTTTAGACTATTTGTTGAATTTTCCAATTATGATGAATAATTGTTACTGTATTTATTGGCGACACGGTTTTCTAATTACACATCATTAAGTTTTAATGGTAGCTGACAGGCATCTTGTAGCACCTGTCAAATAAAGAAGATCTTTAGTTCAATATAATCACGCTAGGGTATCGTTAATTTCTTTAACGGTGAAACCCTTAGTTTAAAACACAGTTAATAAATACTGGAAGCCAGGGCCGCTACTTTTCTTTCCAATTAAATGTTTTACGAAGCAACAAATCTTTTGCTTTTAAATCTTAAATGCTTGTAAAACATTCGACAACGTAGTGAAAATCAATTTTACGATTTTCTAAACGCTGTAAAATGCTTCACGATCGTACAAGTTTTAATTAAAAAACAAAATACGACCAAAGTACTTCGAGTAACACACACTTGATACTTATACGAAACAAAAGAGAGTTAATCAACAGCGAAAGAAAAAAGTTTAATTAAAAAAGCATCTAGGCGGTGTAGCAGCCAGCAGGACGACGACGACGACGAGGAGGACACAAAGTCTTCCCCCACAAGATTTATTTGGCGGTCAGTCGGACGGACGTACATGACCCATCTAATCGAGACACGCTATTAATTCCAGAGCCAGGAGGACTCTTGCGACTCTGCTGCAGAGACGCGCACACATTGATAACACGTATTTAATCGCATTACACGATCGATTTTTTTGTCGTAAACATGTTTTACAAATGCTTTAAAAAGAAACTCTTGCCAAAAACCTAACCATCTGACTTGCCTTGAATGAATACTGCTTCACAGTGTATGGCTTCGTGATCTAAAAATTCTGTTGCCAACAGAGCTTTTTCGTTTTATTTTGTATTATAAACGTTTACATGCTATATTCATCTTCTTGGCGAGAAGAATTTGTAATATATATTAATTGTATTGTCTGCAAAACTAAAGGATCACTATTCAATTTCATTAAACGGTTTCAACATTCAATCTGCTCAATGTAATTCATCGAGTAGTATTTATGATGTATATATGTACATTTCGTTCCATTTCCACTTATACACAAATACACACACACACACACACAATTCTTAAATTTCTGACAAATATATCTTATCACAAGTAATTACTCAATGATAATTTCAAGTTTCCGCTATCTAGTCAAAAAATAAAACATCATCTTATTTTATAATGTATAAAATCTTTTTTAGGTTATTAAATATTAATCAGATGCATAATAGCAACTCTTAAAATGTAAATTAAAATAAAAGTACTTTTTTTCATTCCAATACTTTTATCAAATTACATTTTCTTGACAGATAAAAAATAAAAGGAAAGCAAGGCATATTCGTTTTTTTTTTTTTTTTTGCATTTCAAGGAGAAATTTAATCTCGAATGAAATAGTGGCATTTCTTATATCTTTGCGAACAGCCGAGGCTAGTTAATAAAACAAAATTGCGAATTGATTGTCGGGTATTATTTTGTAATTCTCGCCTCCCCTCGTTCGGCTGCAGTTGGTGGGTGGCAGGGTCGAAGGGGCGGGGGCTGCCGGCCGTCTTGACTTTATTAATTAGTGATGCTGGCACAGTGCCGCCTGCTCTGTGTTCTGTGTATCACCCTTTTGCACAATTTTCGTTTTCCCATTATTATCTTGGACACTGTGTGCAGGCAGCATGAGCAAATGTTTTTTGAACAGATTGTATCTTCAGTTGCCATGGACGTTAACAAGAATTTACTGTTAATCACTTTATCATATGACATGTTACGTAAACTGGGGTATTACTTCTTGTTAATGTTTGGACTTATCGTTAGTTTGAAACTAATGTCTGGCTACAAGTATCTGATTTATTTGGTCGCACCACCTTTGAATTAACTTCCCAATAGTTTACTGACAGATAAGAATCTGCAATTATGTATAATGACAAATTTATTGGTTTCAGAAACTAATTTTAACTTTTTCTACTGCAAAACATTGCTATTTGGTCGATATGAGGCTATTTGGAGCATACTAAACTTATTTTAATTTCGATTTTCGTTGTTATAAATATAAATACCCACATACATATCAAGTAACATTAAATTTCGTTACACTACAAATCCTTGTAACTAACAAAAATTGTTTGATTCTAATAGTTCACCGCAACTGTAATAATATTGTTTATATTATATCCCAAATAGCTAACCAAATAGATCCATTCTACCCCTGCATGTTGCTATGACGTTTTTATGTTTAACCATTTCTTATAGACTACTTTCGAAACTCAATGCGCATGAGTAAAATACAAACAAGTGTGCCATCTGACATTTAACGTTAGATCTGATATTTAGATGTTAGGGTGTTATAATTTTCGCAACTCGATAACATTAATTTACAATTTGATAACATTTTTATTAGTTTTATAGTTTCTGGTTAATTCTTGATGAACTTTAGACAATTCATTACTTGAGTGATGGGTTTTAAGTTGCATAATGAATGAGTTTTGAATGATTACTGCAATTAAATATCATTCATTGATTTGAATTTTGATACAGTATATACATACATATAGATTGAACCGATAAAATATTGTAAAATGCAACATCTGTCACACGTGATTAAATGTCGATTCATTCGAACTGATTGCATGAATTATAAACTTTGAATGTGTTGTTTCCAGTATTTGCTACCTTTTTTTATAATTTCAAATAAATTATAGTTCGTTAGTGATATATTATTAATATTTCACCATTTCTGTTTATTGAGATACACAAGAAATTTTTAAATTATTATTGATCTAATAACATATCACTACTCTTATTTGACAATTTTTCTCTTTCAGATTTACGAATTTTGCTGTTTTCGATGGACTCTGTGCCAAATTTGTATTCCATGGTTTTGAATTGTCGCTATAATTATGGAAGAAATTATATTTCATGCCTTTTAACATGCAATAAGTAAAAATTTTAGTTCGATAATTAATGAAACACATATTTTTCCAAAACTTTTATAATATTACATTTTTTCGTATACATCAATGAGAAAGTTGGGAACGAGCGTAAATTTCGAATTATATATTTGTTTTGCTCTACAATGATATTAATTTAAAAAGTTTTACAAAACACACGTCACGACAATTTCCAATTACAGTGACAAAACCTCAGACAGTAACGGTGTTCCGTCCACCCTACCGCCAGACAGACACAAATAAAGCAAGAGCGTGTGGGGTGCGACAGACGTGAGTGAAAACGAGATGGAAAGTGTGATACGACGTATGTGAAGGTATGCCAATGACGTATGGGAACGAAGCCAATGGCATGCTGTGTTGTATGTAGTCTGCTATCGTGGCGAACAGTGGAACTAGTGTGATGGTAAGTTTAATTTTTGCGGTGTTCGCAAAGGGAAACAAAACCACGAAGACCGCGCGGCCCCGTACAACAACTACAGCTCTGCTCTGCACCCCGGGCGCATTACAACTTATATAGTTTTGGTATATTAAGTTTCCGACTGTGATTATCTAGGGACAAGTTTTAGGTCTGCGATTATGCAGCACACTGTCTTCAGGGAAGGATATGTTTATACTCTGTTCCGGTTCCGGAAATTTGCCAACAAATATTGTACAGCTACGTTATTAAATTTCATATTTCAATATATAATAAATTAATTTCAAGATATATATATATATATATATATATATATATATATATATATATATATATATATATATATATATATATATATATATATATATATATATATATATATATATATATATATATATATATATATATATATATATATATATAGAGGTAGAAATTCGGTATAGAAATCTAGACTTTTAGTTGAAAAGAAGATATATATATATATATATATATATATATATATATATATATATATATATATATATATATATATATATAGAGGTAGAAATTCGGTATAGAAATCTAGACTTTTAGTTGAAATCTAGGAAATTTCCGTTGATAATTTTATAAAATATAATGGCGGGGCTTATTGTTTGTATTCCTTTTCCTGTTCACGTAGTGTTATTATTGTTTCTCGATGTCTTGAAATTTCAATATTTAGTTTGGGGTGTTGACCAATTTATTTTAAATCCTAGCCTTCATTATTTTCTTGGACGTATAGTGTAATGTATTTAGTATAGTTTATAAATTGAACTTTGAACCAATAATATAATAGTATATATATATAATAACAGGTGAACATGTGAGGGATATTAGTAAGTCCATTACGCCATAAATATAATGGGTAGCACATTATGTGACGTAATAACGTATACTGATTATGACACAGTGACTCATATTTACAACGTTTCGTGGTGTCAGCATGGCGACGCCCACAGCAGCAGCAGCGATGCCATATATAACACTGGTGTTTCCATCATTCGGCTGCAATATATATTAATCCGATGGGCGGTGTTTCGCACCCGCCACGGGTAGCGCGATGTGGTACATCATTTTTGTGCTCGACGCGACGTCCGCTCTTCGTAACGGACGGACGAACGGTGAAGCTTGTACGTGGCGCCGACATATCGATTTACAGGCATTTCGACGCCTGCTTTCGATCCCGGCGGAGTCATCGCCGGTGGCCACTTGATCCGATACGTGCTGTCTAACACAGTGGCCCATGCCATGTTGACTTCGCCACCACCATCACCACCACCACCTCTGGCCAATGCAGCAAAATCATAAACAGGATGCCTTCCATTCGCAACCCCGACGCCATGTTGGCAGTCTGGAAGGAATCTCTGCTCTCCGATGCCAGCCATCGTTTGCCTGCGTATCAGTGTCTACTGCACAGTTGATTTTTCACCAAACTAAATCACAGTCACATACAACAATCTTATTATATTTTTTAAACTACTATATCGGTAAAAAAGTTAAAATTCATGAAAACGTGCGTGAAAAAGAGGAAGTAATACTGTGTGTGTGTGTGTATGAATTTTATCATATTTGAGAGTGTATGTCCTTGATTTAACCTTATATCCATGGCAATATTTTCATTAGAATTTGTCAGTGTGTGTGTGTGTGTGTGCATGAGTGGTTTGCAAACAATGCGCTTTAAAAATAGATGGAGCCATGGTTCATAGTAGAAATTACCGTATATATCACGGCGACGGTGTTATTTGCTATGTGCGTATTATACCGACCAACCGACCGACGCGACGATGAGAACAATGTGCCTTCGAAAATTATGCTTGCACTTTCACTTTGCTCCCGCAAACTTTGCCCGCTATGCAAGTTTGGAATATATTCTAAGATATGGGCGTTTTCTACGCCAAAAACTTTGCTTTTTATGTTGCATTGTTTGCAAATAAATCTATAGTTAATTAAATTATCAGAATGTATACTTTCGGTATAAATTCGCTGCGTTATTTGGTGGAGTTGCGTCCAAACTACTGTCCAATACTACAATTTGTATACCGTAAGTGCATCAACATTTTAACGTTCTTGGAAGGGCTCTGTAAATTATTTGCCTTTATTTTCTTATACGAATCTACAATAGTAATTATAGTAATCATTTAACGAAATAACACGGGTTGAGACGAGACAAACACTTTTTGTTTAGACATTTATTGATCCGAGCATGTTACAGACACACGACCGATCACTATAACTCTTTTGTATATAAGTCGAGCTAAAAATAAAATATTATTCTACTTACAAGAAAGGGGTATGATGCCATAATTCATAAGAAGAATAAATACCGGTTGCTCTTGCCATCTTATCAAGATCAAAATTTTATTTTGCCATTTAATTAACATTTGCGAACAAAGTGAAACCATGATAATCTGGAGCTTATTAAACCTATATTATAACAAGAGTAATTACATTTGTATTTTGATCCAAATGTCGGACTCGAAACTAATGTATATTGAAATTGTGTTAAATTTTGATATAATTCAATATTTTATCATGTTGATTTCAAGTACAAATTTGATTCATAATGGTATTCTAGTTATCTAGATAGTATTTTGTGTAAGAATGCTTCATGGAGAAATATCTGCTATATAATAGAACAGTGTTCACCCTATACTGTATCATCTTTATATAACGTAAATATCGTGGAGCAAAGTATATATATATATATATACTATAGGCGTCATTATCCTGCCAATGTGTATGTGAATTTACCGCCAGAAGGTTAAATATGGCAGCGTCGAGGGGATCGCATCCATCTCTGTTTTGCTTGTTTTGTGCGGGACACGTGGATTATGATCCCAGTGTATACCTGTATGCTTGTACAAATTATACTCTACCATTATAATATACGATCGTATAAGAGTGAGTGAGTGAGTGAGTAAGTGCAGTGCTGCCATCAAACAAACTTTGAGGTAATTACTTTGTGGTCTCATATTATGCAGCATCGTGCTACTGTCACGACAAACAACACTTTGAACACTAGTGCTTTCTGATGAGCTTTTCATCAACTTTACTATTGTTTCATTTTTGTCAACAAGCAACGCGAAAAACAGAGCATACTCCTCTTCCTATGTAATCTCATTATTCTGAAAAGATTGCATAGCTCTTTGATGGTTTTACAAAAGCAATATAGTTCAAATATAAACTTTTTTTTCTTCTGCTTTATTTCTATGGAATAGTTAAGTATGTAACCAGTTAGAAAATACCACATTTTGTGTAACAAGTGGGATGATTTTCATCTTCCTGAAGAGTAACAGGGCCAGTCATAATTGTATGAACGAATTTATCTCTAGACTCTATCTGCATAAGGTATTTTAGACATTAAATTACCTAAGGAATACACACGTAGAGTGTGTCGAGTAAATTTTCAATGTTCAACTCAATTCCATCTAGATTTGATTTGGAACTTAATTATAACATCGAATACACAATGAAAACAAACAATTGTCATTGATATGTCAAAATAAATAATTTCGCACAATGGCTGGTATAGACCGAAGAGTAAATTTGACACCAGATGGCGTTTGGATAAAATCATTTATTTATATATATATTTTTGTGTAGCCATTTTTCTGTTTTCTACATTCATTTTAACAATTTGCTAGCAAATTTTAACCATTTTAACGTTATCTATATTCATTAAAATTATTTGTTAGAAAATTGAATGAAATATGCATGAAATGTAATTTTCCACTGAATTGAAAAGCATCAGTAATTTTAATAATTAATAATATTCATTACGGATTGAATAGGAAATGAACGATTTTTACTTGGAATAAATCAAACATTGGAAACATTCCACCCATTCACTCACTCACTCATTCATCGCTATGTGAAACAGTAGACTGCACAAACATGGTTGAAAACACATTGTCCATATGAAATAGCACAACCGATATCTGTGTTTATTCAACTATATATTACTTTTAATTAACGTTGTTTGCACAGACATATCATACATACATATGTGTACCTAGTCAAATAATGCAAAACGTCACTAGTATTTCAGTTAGCTGATTCATATTGCCCGACGAGTATTCCACTCTTACAATTTGGTGTACTAATAGTGCACGCAAATCCACGATGAGAAACCCATGTGAAAAACGACGTTTTTCTGCGCCTTCACACAGCCCATATTTTAGATAATATCGAATTTAAAAAAAATCTACGTTTGGAAAGGTTGAAACTCTGAAACGCTCGGTTTAAAATGTTCATTCTTGGTTCCATTTTTTAAATAAACATGTATAAATATGTCCAATTTTTGAACAATTCTTACAATATTTGCATTCATATTACAATTAACCTTACAATCTATGGACTCTACGATTAAAGATTTTCTCTCTAATGATCTGATCCTTTAACGACTGGAGCGAAATTTTTAATAATTCTTTAACAAACAATTTTTTATAGTTTCATCAATATTATTACTATTGAAAAACTACACGACAAATACACGACCGAACACTATAGCTCATTTGTACATACTGTACACTGAGCTAAATGTAAATTAGAAATAACGAAAAATAAATAATTAAAGTACATGACGGACGGCTAAAAAGTACATCGTTAGTATGTTGTTTTGTGGCAACCATATAGGAGTAGGTACACATTTAATATGCATGCAGATTTATTAATATTAGAATATTAAACAGAGCTGCCATAATTTTATAGTGAGAAATTGGATTATAATACATAATGTGTACATAGTAAATTAGATACAATTTGTCTGTGTGTAAATAACGAGATAAATTTGGTTATAGCGAAATTTCTATTTACTGTATTATTTGAGTTTCATTTTAAACACAGTTAGTGCGAAACCACATTTGATTAGCGTTGTATGTATGCACAATATTTGCTAATGTACACACAGAGATAAAATGTTTTATTCTATGATTTAACGTGATGGTTATATAAATGCACACTTTATTAAAACTACATACGTACATATGTGCTAAATTATCAACCATTTTCACACATATTAAATTCCTATTAAATGTAGATGCATTTGTAATTTAAACGAAATTTATCTATTTCCATAAACAGCATTTCAAATAAATTTTCATGATTTGTTTTAATTTAAGGCAACAATTTCATATATTGTTTAACCCATTTGTTTTGACTAAAATTTTAGTTTAATTTTCCCTGAATCGTTATTTGTTACAAACAAAAAATATTGGTTGTGTCTAGCATATTTCTTATACGTTAGGTATAGTATGTTTATTATAACCTTTTTCATATATGTTTGGAATGTGAAACAATATGTTAAAAAATACAAAATTTTCTCACAAGAACCCATAGCACTAGTGCAGTCTGTAATTCAATACAAATAGTTTTAGGAGCAAGTTGTGAAGACGAAATTAATAATGAACACGCAACAATTCTGAAAATATCTTTATTAAATTTTTAGCTTTATTGTGTTTTAAATTCTTTCTACGATTGCCATGAAACAATATCAATATATGCGGTAACTAGGGCAACGTAATATGGTAATATTGAAAGGTTATTTTTAAGTAAATGGAATTAAATTAAAGAAAAATTACACGGAGAACACAAGCACTAATTTCTTTCGCGGGATATACAAATCTTATATTAAAATCTATATACTTTTATAGTCAACGATTTACGCTGTAGAGCGTTCACACACATAAACAGACGTCATTGGGAAATGGATTCACGTACCTCCATTATGTATGTCCATTAAAATGTTAAGTTCGAACTTTTGTGATCTAAATATTTTCTCTTATACATAGCGTATAAGAAAAAACAAAGAAAAAATAATGAAGAAGTCGCTTTTTTCAGAAATCAATGTTATGTAAATGACAGTGTGGGAGTTATATGAAAATATCAAAACTGAAATTAAATAGAAATAGCACAAACATGATCATTTCTCTATGGATTATGTTACTATGTTATTTTGCTACCGAGTTTAAATCGACTTTGATATTATTTAAAGAATAAATATAGTTGGAACAACTGGCCTTTAGATAAATCACATTTGATACAATTGTTAATTATTGTATACGAACTTTCTGGCAGCTTAATTGAATAGAATGGTGAGAAGTTAGAAATAATACGAGTAAGCAGTAACAATTAGAAATCGAATAAAGGGTTGCGAATATATAGGTATATATATAGAAGCGTTAACTTAAAGTTATCGGTGCATTCTAGAAGTTGAAATAATCACACTTTAAACACGTCGCCAGATGTGATACCCGTAGATTTAATTAAATAATTTCGAGAGCTCGGATTTTGAGCACCGACAGAATTATTATGACGGATAAACTCGGCAAAGTCCCGGCCCGTTAATATCAGGTTTAATTTAGCCCCGGCGCACTGTAACGGGGTCCATTGTCGGGAACAAGCAGTAGTTCGCAATTAGTAATTACAGATATTACTTGGTGTGGCCATTGGATAAAGCAGCAAGCGCGCAACGCGCGGACTACAGGGCGCGGTACACAAGGGTTAATTGTTCCACATTCCATTTGGCACCGCCACTGTAACCGTATTCGCTCGCCGCTGCTTTCGTACAACGAATTGAAATTATTCGTCATTATTATTTGCAAAGACAAACACCAAAATATTTCACATAAAAATGTTCGAATACATCGCAATATTAGTTCGTTTAAAATTTTAACTATTGTTCCGATTGATATGATCTCTCTGGTTATTATAAAGATATTAAATATTGGTTTTCAATTTGATAGGAACAACAAAGAAATTGTAATTAGTATCAACTCTATAGCATACATTTTTCTTAGAAACAGATGTGATTGAGTGAATGTGAATATTGACAAGGTTTGAACATTCCCCGATGACAGCTTCATTACTGGTTTGCAATTGGCTGTCATGTGACTGCGGAACGGGCACGAGATATGACCCCACACATGTCGAGCCGTTGTGCCCGCCGGCCGGGGGTCGTAAAGGGCAATCATGTCCCCGCGAGCAACGACGGGCCACGTCGCGCACTTCCCGTTCCTCACTGCACACAGTTCGCACCCGATTAATCAAAGAGAGCGAGCCGTGATAACACTGTCACAAAGGGAACCAAGCCCTATGGCCCTTTCGCTCATTCTACATCTACCTAGCGACGGTAGATATTCGTTGGCTGCTAATATATATATATATATATATATATATATATATATATATATATATATATATATATATAACTTAAAAAAATGGTTAGCGACTGCCTTTATCCCCGCCTACATTGTACGTGAATATACACAAAAATGTTCTGGCTGTATGGGCTAGCGTTATAATAGCCATGATTAAAACACAAGAGTCTTATTCATCAATCATAATTTCATTTGTCAGATTCGAACTGGTCATCAGAGTCTCTGGCCACCGGCACCGGTGCGGCGCGGCGTCTGCCTGCCGCTAATTACACCTCGCTCGACTTACATCGACCTTCCAAGCAACACGAAGATGGCGGAATGGAAGACGAAGCGGACGCAACTATGATGGAACCGCCCCTACGGCAGTGTCCTCTCGCCGTGTGTAATCGTCAAAGGGCCCACGAACCCGTACCCAAATTACCACCTTTGATCCGCGCCGTTATAAAATGTTTAACACTATCATTATACAGACCCCTGACGTGTGATCTGTGCTCACTAACAAGGTCCGGCAGATGTTACGCCGTCAGTAGCTACTTGGTATAACAGCTTTTTGTATATGTATTATATATACGCTTCGTCAAATTGCTCCTTTAAACTTATGACAGAAAATTGTTTCACTGGTAAGAAAGAAAGTGCTTTTATTTCACGTCAATTTTCTTCCAAGATGCATAATTTATGTCTCCCATTCTTTTTACATTCTTCTACGAAGTAATAAAATAAGTCCTGTATAATCATGAAGAATTTCGAACTCGAGATTATAACGAATATACACATTTTGACCTTCCCTGAATCGAATGTGTGTGTGTCTGCTTTTGAACGCTCTAGAGCCAAAACTGTCGAATGAAAATTATGAAACTATATGCCCTAGATGTGCACCTATTTTTGAAAAGTATATTGAAACCGGAAGTGCATGTTTACTCTACTCATTTTTGGTTCTATCACCAATATCACTAGAACGGCTGCACTTATGGTAAAAATAGTTATGTTCATAATGAAAGATATTAATATTTTGCACAACTTTTGCTACAAAAAACATAAATTTAATTTACAATTCTTTAGGAGAAAACTTTTGAAATAAAAGTTGTTTAAATTAATATCTTGAGTTTGTATATCTATAAGATTTTCTTTTTCTGTAAATGCAGCCATTGCCAAGGTAGTTAAACAATGCCACAAGTAAACGAGCACTACCGGTTAAAATAATGCTCTGTATGTTATTCATATTTATATTTATAAGTTGGTTCTATAATCAATGACCTGTCTAAGTTTAAACTCTTGAAACTATAAGTAAGCAAGCCAGGTCAGTTATTCAAGAATTATGTGTATACGAGTATCTTGTAAGAAGAAGAACGGTTGCTTAAGCAACAACCAAAATAAATAATTTATTAGTTGCTCATCTCGGAGAGCAGATTCGATTCGTCCACTAGGATATGCTTCAGTGCTTTATAAATAATTAAACGCTATCCGAACAGATTTTCTGTCGGTTCTCGTAAATTCGCTCACTCAATTTCCTGTGTTGTCGACGGCTGTCGGCTTCCGGAGTTCTACCGCGCCATGCCTTAGATCACTTCCGGTCAAACCTGAATCAAGAACCACCCTCAATTTCTCACAGAATACATTCTGTAAACAAGAAAATATCGTACAAGAAAACTTCCTGGTCATCATTACTCAACTAGTGATTACATTAAACGTATTCAGCGGATTATATTATTTTATATATAGGCAACTTTTTATAAAAAATACATGACATCCCTTACAAAATAAATCGTAGTAGGCTTCGGGATTAAAGCTACTTGTATATTATATTATATAAAAATCCGACTGAAGACTACTACAGTTTATTTAATAATATATCAAAACTGCTGAATATCTGAAAACCTCAGTGTTATAAATACTGAAATATTCGAATTCACTATAAATTTTGAGACAAATACTGAAATTCATAAATGGAAAGTAGTAGAAATGTGGAAAATAAAACAAATATGCTATACAATTTCAAATACAACATATAAAATATAAATAAATACAAAATACAACAAATATAAATGTTTATAACTTAAAATCATGATGTATCCAGTTTCATACACAGACATAGATATCAGTAGTTTCGATCCAGCTATGTTATATATCTATGGTTCACCAGTTATCATCAAAATGTCGAGATTATTAATAAAGACACATAAACCCGTTGCCTTTCTTATACACATTTTTATATTACTTTACAATTTATATAGAGATAGTATAACATTATTTTATATATTTTTCACAGACATTTATCAATTATTTTTGTTCACCGAAACATTTTTGGTACCACTAAGTAGCAAGCTGTCAAAGTAAAGTTTTATCATGTTTTAAGGTTATTTGTATCTATTATAAATTAATTCGAAGTATAGCATCGTATTTATTAACGAAATGGATATTTTAAAAGCTGAAATAGCTAAGAAGCGGAAAGAATTAGAAGACACTTCCTTAGTTGTATGCATAAATGCATAGTTTATGTTACATATATGTGTATATTAACTAAATTTTAACTTACAGAATAGTAATAAGAAATATTTTAAAAGAGGAGAACTTGCAGCAGTCGAAAGGGAGCAATATTTAATCAAATATCCTGGTGCAGTGAAAGTAACTAAGAAAAACAAGTCGACAGAATCTAAAGGTATTTTTGTATTATGTTAGGTTATGTTATTCCTATTCTAGATACATAACGTCAAGTTAATATATATTAATTTTGTAATAATAGCGATAAACTTTGTGTGTAGACACCTCAGAGTCGGATCCGGGTTCCGAAACCACAACTTTGCCTAGAAATGAGGTTATGCAACGATTGCGAGAACGTGGAGAACCGATATTATTGTACGGTGAAACAGAATTGGAAGCATTCCGGCGATTACGTCGGTGTGAAATTCTTGAACCAGAAGTGAACAGGGTAAATTGATCGCTAAATATTATTATTATTTCTCTTTACTGTAATTGAATCTCGCGAGTAGGGATTTCGCAATGATTTCCAAGAAGCGATGGAGAAAGTGGATCAGGCCTTTTTGGACGAGCTTTTATCGACTGGCAGTCAATCGCAAGAATCTGCCAACTCTGCCGATGGTGGCACCGAGTTGACATACGAAGACATCAAGCAAATGGCGAAATCTATGGGCCGAGGCAATAGAGAATTGGACATGAAAGTGATCATGTCATTTTTACAAGTATGATAATTATACTTCTTCTTTATATATATATATATATATATATATATATATATATATATATATATATATATATATATATATATATATATATATATATATATATATTATTTGAATTTAGTTTTTGTTGAAAATGTGGGGTGAACAACTCAACAATCGTACATCTGCAGAGAAATTGGGAACAGTGGGTAAAATGCTTGGTGCCACATACACGCAAACACAAGTCTACCTGAAGCCGTTACTTCGCAAATTGAAGAATCATTCTCTACCCGAAGATATATCAGACAGTCTTACAGAAATCGTCAGGCATTTGTTAAATCGAAATTATTTAATGGTAAACAGAATACACGAAAATTGTCACTATTAACCCACTTTTCGCATCAAATGTGGAAGAATCCGACACTTATTTATGTCTTATTGTTCATTGTTTTTTTTTTAAATCGTGAATACTAATGTTTATTATTATTTTGTTTAGGCAAGTGACGCTTACCTGCAGATGGCGATCGGCAACGCGCCGTGGCCAATTGGTGTGACAATGGTGGGTATCCACGCTCGTACCGGGCGTGAGAAAATCTTCTCGAAAAATGTTGCGCATGTGATGAACGATGAAACACAACGAAAATATATTCAAGCACTGAAACGGTTGATGACCAAATGCCAGGAATATTTTCCAACGGATCCGTCAAGATGTGTCGAATATCAAGCATTTGGCTCGCCATTGCAATCAATCAATAATCAATAAATTTGATTTAATAATATAAATATGTATTTACTTGCATCAAGTATATTATTGTACATACTAATATTCACAATGATCACGATCAGATCTTACAATAAAATTCAGGCTATTTTCAATTTGTAATTAATTGCTGGTTTTTCCGTGTTTATGGCCTAATTCGCTTGATTTTAACGCCGCGGCTTCGATTGCATCCATCAATGTAGAACTGTAAAAAAATTAGATTTTTTTTTTACAATTAATCGGTTTGAAATGTTGAACAAAATTAGTAGTACCAAATTGTCCGCTTGTAGCATTGATCACATTTAATTTAGGAACTAATTGCAAAATTATTGTATACTTGATTTTGCTGGTTATAAATAACTATACTACTTTAACAAATGGCATAATATAAAGCCATTCCAAAGAACATGTAGAACCTCGTGTCTGTAATACGTTACAAAAAATCTGGAGTGCCCTACATTCGACTTTTTTTTAACTTTTCACTATATATGTATAGATTTATCGTTTTAAATTCATTCTACCATTGCCATGATCCAATATCAATATGTGTGGTAAATAGGGAAACGTAAATGTGGCATGGCGATTTTTCAGTAAATTGTAGATATTTAAAGAAAACGGAGTGGGCTTTCTTTTATGTAAGTTCCACTTGAAATATATATCCCAATGTTACAAATAAACAAATACTTCCCCTTTGCTATCATTTATACAATGCGTATGAGAAAGTAAAAAATACAAGTATTCTATTTTGTGACAGTTTCCTTAAGAAATGAATTAATTCAATTTTGAACTCATTTTAATCTTATACAGCTAATGATAAGAAATTGTTATACCGTAAACCCCCTCGTTCAAGAGCATGTATTCCGGTTATAGTGGTTCCTCCGGGTGAACACACTTCGTCTTTTAACGTTCCGGTGTGTTTGCCAGTTTCTAGTACCATTTTCGCAGCACCTAATACTGTCTGAGCAGCGCACTGCGTTGCCATTGCTCTTGGAAGCCCCATTTTAACACCGCCATCCGATAATGCTTCAATTACCGTGTAAATCTAAAATGTGATGAAAAACATGTGTTAATTATTGACACATCTAATAAATTTGTAGTTTCTCGAAATATTCAACTTACATATGCTGGTCCACTTCCGGCTAATGCACCAATACCATTCATCATTGACTCTGGTACCAAATTACAAATTCCTGTACTAGTCAAGATTTTCTCAACAATTCTGATATCATCTTCTGTAGCTTTTTGGCCCGGACAATAGGCAGTGCATCCTTCACCAACCATCATCGGTGTGTTGGGCATACAACGTATAACACGGGATCCCTCGAATCCAGCTAAAACCTATCAAAGATACAAACTAGTATAAGATTTAAGGAAATGTTGTTAAAAACTTACGTTCTCCAAGGAATCTAACGTCATGCCAGCCAATATAGAAACAAACAGTTTATTGGCGACTTTTTGCGGATCTGTAATTGTTTTATAAATATCAGACACCGCAGCGGGAAGTATATGTGGTTTAACCGCCAATATAATAATGTCAGCTTCTTCTGCAACTTTGCCATTTTCTTGGTAAGCGTTGACGCCAATTTTTGCCCATTTGTCCATTGTTGTCATACTTTTGCAACTTATATATATCTGGGAAGCTTTGACAAGGCCTGCAGAGTTGGAATATAAATAAACATATTTAAAGGTATTTGAATACCCCCAATTCAGCAGTTCTGCTGCAAGGTCATTTTAGGTAAATTTAAGTTAAGTAATACGGCGATTTTTACCATAGATTTACAATATTTAATTTTTGTTCTTTAGCTCGCCCTAAGAAGTACCGAGCTAAAGTAATCAGCCGTGTGTCTAGCATTCTCGGATCAAAAAAAAAAAGTCCTTGCCCGTCACCCTGAATCCAAAAATATATATAACGGTCGCTCGTAAGACCAAAAGTGTAGCCTCCGAAGGTACCGAAGCGATTTGAACCAAATTTGTTACATATATTATTTGGCATCACATTAGAATCCGTTCGTAGTTTAAATCTAATCGCCTATATATTGCGCTACTAAAACAATTAATACATCCAAAAAGTCTTAAGATATTTTATGTCTACATGATTTCTTCATATTGGTAACTCAAAGGCCATAAAAAATTACTAAAAATCATAATTTTGAATTTTAAAATTTGCACTGTTATTTTTGAGTATATCAAAAAAATGGTAAGACTTTTTGTACCTAATCTTATTTAAATATCTGTAAGCTACGTTCTAGAAATATTGTATATAAAATCAAACAAAAAAAAATCTTGGGCCTTCGTTCTATATACTCATACTAGAAGTTTTAATCATTATTGCACATCTTGCAAATTGTCGTTATGAGTTTTAAAATATAAAATTGTATACCGAATTGTACAAGGACAAACTACATGCCTTCATTAAATAGTTATTTTATTCTTAAAGTTCATAAATTGAGAATATTCTAGGTTATGTAGCAACTAGTTACTTTAAAATATTCTCCAAAAAGAATTATTTAAAAATAACTGATTAAAGTGATTATAAACTACTTTAAAGAACAAAGCTCAAACGTGTGTAACAATTTAAATATTAGTACAATGATTAGTTAAACAGTGTTAATTGCCTATTTGATTATCTATACAATAATTTGCTTTATTGTTAACATAGAAAGATAATAATTGGGTGATAACAAATGAAATCTATATTGATATAACCTTTTCTTGTCATCCCCTGCGAAATAGCAGTTGCCATGTTGCCAGCTCCGATGAAACCGATCTTCAAATTTATTTTATCCCCTGCCATATCCATCTCCACTGAAATGACAATATTACTTAGTTTTCAAACGCATTACATCAAATAATTTACCATATGTCAATAAAATAAACTACACTTGTCTATTAACACACGCTACTACACATTCAGTGGCAACTTGTAATGTAAATAGTAAGCAATAGAAAGTAAGTGCGAATGTATTATCGGCCCGTAGACTATGAATCATTACAAATGTTCAGGCTAAAGTACGCTTCACACACAGGAAATAAAAGATATGTCGGTAGAGAATAGTCCGTAACATTTTATCCAGAATGTCCTACTGAAGCTAAAGTTAAAAGTTGAATTCAAAATGGCTGTTTCATGCTTGCAGCCATTTTGAATTTTAGAGAAGTATTGTTACTAATTTTAGAGCAGTATTGTTATAAATTAAAAATTATGTTTTATAAACCATGGAAAAGTGGAACTGATATTCTCGTTTCCTTTCACAAAACTAAAATGTGGAAATTAATAAGAATAAGACGATAATAAGGCTGGAGTTCTGTTGCTTTGCCTTGTCAGACTTGTTACATTTGTGACTTTTGGCCGGGTTTTTTGTGTGTTGTAATTTGCTTAAGTTTGTCTTTGATTTAACATTTTCATTTTACCTTCGTTTTCGCCCACTTGTTGACTAAGAAATGACATCGGTAATGGAGGAGACATCATGAAACACCAAATATATCTATCACGGGATTTAACTACGTCAAGTAAAATACATATTCAAAATTCAAATGTTTACATATAAATCATTCATAGCAGTCTATTTTCTATTTCATTTTATTAAATCATAATGTCAAAAGTATGTAATGTCGTAATTCATAACAATACCGAATGTGGTGCTATATCTATTCGTTATCCTAATGTCTTAGGACCTTAATCCTAAAGTTCTAAATATCAAATAACTAAATCAATGTAATCCGAACTAATTTCACTGTAGTATTTTTGTTTTAATTCCAACAAATGAATTGCGCATGCGTTCATGCGTATTGCCTTCTTAAAAAGGTCTTGAACGTAATGTAATGCTAGCACAATATATTCAAAAATAGTTGATAAGTATGACGCAAGTTTTAAATGTATGTTTTCACCATATTTTCATGGGCAAGCATTTATTAAAAGATTAATAATTACTGTGGGTACGTTACTCACTATCCACAGACAAAAATTCTGATAACATATCAAATTATTATACTGAATATTAACCTATTTCGTCATTCTACTAAAAGTTAAGTAATCTGTTAATAAAAATAAGTATATTTAAAACAAGCGTATATAAAAGGCACTAATGCATTCAGCTCGCCTTATAAGTAATGTATGCGAAGCCACCATCCTACTCCACGTTTGACATAATATGAAAATTTAAAAATAATTGATTTTAAATATGGCCTATAGGTGTTCACAATTTGAAAATATGTGACACAAATTTGGTCGAGCGAGCGACGACTAACATCGTAGTATATGAGTTATATACATTTTTGGATTCAGGGCGACAAGACAAGAACTATTTGTTGAGGACATATATTGATCCGATAATGCTACAGACACACGACCAAGTACATTAGCTCTTCTATACTTCGTACGTCAACCTGAAAATTGATAATAAAATGTCATAGAAATGTATTTATTATTAAAATGTTTATATACTAAAACAGAATATCGTTGATAAATTGTATTATCATAGCAATGAACTCATTGAGTATTTTATTGATATATATTTTACTATAAAAAGAGAAAACTATAGAAAACAAATACATCAAATTGCAACAATATGTATTGCAATAAAATATAATTAATTAATCATTTCAATTTTATTACTTTTATATTTCCAAATATATATTTGTTTTACTCCAATTTATAGCTTTTACTCATGCAAAAAAAGGTGAATTACTACTTAATTCTTTAGCCCCCTTTAATTCTGACCTCAGAATATATGTATCAAAGAAATCTACATATATTATATGGTTTTTTTTTTTTTGTATATCAGGTTGAATATACATATATTATTAAATTGTTTGCAATTTAAAATATTCGAATAAGCGATTGCTTTCATTTTTGAGTTTGTTTAATCTATTCAAATATGGGTGGTTATACAAATGTTATCAATTTGAATCCATTAATTATGAGTTCACCGTACGGCGAATTGGTGCACCTATGCTTGCTACTATTGATATATAAATGCTTGTTTGAGATTGTCATGGTAGTCAGTTTGTTAAATGAAGAAAATTATGTTTCGAAATTATTCAATGATTTACTGAAAGATATATGAAATATAATTTAAAATTAAACTAGGTGAATTAAATTAACGTTGTATTTAAAAGTAAATTTTATTTAGTTATTGTTATTGCTGATTATATTTACTTTATTTATTTTCTTTGATCTGTAATATTTTTTGTAATAATCAAGAATGGTCTTCATTCAACTTCCTTATTTATTTTCCTTTAATTTTTTTTAGAAAATGTATGTATTGTTAGTAAGATTTATATATTAATGAAATAAATAATCAATACTAATCATATTATAGAATAATTAGTAAGGAAATTAATTCTTATAATAGAAAAATGAACAATTAGATAGTAAATTCATAGCTAAAAGATTATACATATATATCCTTGTATCATCTAACTTCAAAGTATATGCAGTAACATAAGTTACAGGAAACTGACTGCAGCTTTACAGTTTATTACGGATGTCCCTGATACATGCCTTTATCATGCCATAAACAAGGATCAATAAAAATCGATAATCCATATGTATCATTAGTCTATAAAAATCACATGTCTATTTAATATCGAAAAAGGTAATGTGAGTCGAGGTTAGTATACCGAAATCAGGGCAACGTTCAACCCTAGCCAAATGTGACTCACTTTATAATTTAGCGATTAGTCCCGAGTGAATGTTTTATAATCACTAGTTATCGACAATATCGGGGGAGGACATTGTAAAGAAATCACCTCGATTCTACGAAGTAAACCGCGACAGCATTGACAAATAGACGGGGTTCAGTAAGTTTGAACGCGTTTCGGGTCACCTGCTCCAATAACAAACACGTTATTGGTGTAAACTCATTCATTTCTTTGGTACTCTGGCATTCATGAATGCATTCATGGATTCCTTGGATTATTTGTCACCAATGTATATATACACGACCTTTGTACCAATAGATTACCAGAAAAAATTCTCACATTTTTGATATTGTGCAACATATTTGATGGACTTTTTGAATTGTTAATTATTTGTACAGAAATGACACGCTCAAAGTTGCCAAATTGCATGTTGATTCACAAAATTATGTCAGAACTTCAGGGTCATGAAAATAGCGGCGTGCATTTCAGATATTTATTGTGATTAGTTCACGTTATGCTTTTCAGTGACATTGTTAATAATTATGGAATGAAAACACTTGCTATTTTCACATATACTAGTAACCCAGTGCCAACAAATAATATACACACTATTCCCACGTAACAATTTTTAAATATGTATAGCTCGTCGTTCGGCAAAACAAAACAACATTTTAATTCTTTTCCTTTTTAGTTAAAAATTTTGATAGTTCGGGGTTGTTTTTCGAATTTAAGAAAGTTTAGAACATGTGTCATATATCATGAAAATGAACGTAGATAATATATAGCATCAATCAAGCGATCGCACCGCAGTAAACTGTATAAGAATACCACTAAAATATTGTGCGTTCACTCTACTGGGTACTGGGTAGTTCACTGGAGACGATGTTCACTATATGTAGCGACTCTTGAAATATAATTTGTTGTAATTATAATAGGAATGCCTCACTAGCAAAAAACAGCATTTCCGTCTGTACGCCGACCTGTATGAACTTGTAAAACGTTTATGTATGATTAGAAAATAGGTTTTTAATTGTAATAACCGTTTCCAATATGTTAAGATAATGTATATTTTCACATGAGTGTAGGATTATTTTTACTATATGAGGATGTGTATCGATCTTCTGACTAAAATTCAGAGCACTCTATTAAATGGCAATGGTATCGAAAGGCTATAACACAATTTTGTAGCTACAATATATCATAAATCTAGAATGAACCCAATAGTCTTGTTCTGATAATTATTTCTAAAAATTAATAACACCGGAAAACAAAATAATCTGGTTCAATGTAATATATGTCTACGTTTCCCTAATGTGTGTCACTATAATATAATAAAATGTCGAATCGCCCTTCTTTTAACCAACCTTCACAAGACTCCTAGGTCGCTGAGCACGTAGCCGTGCCGTATGGGTACTGTACCTGTCTCTGCTGCTTACTGGGTACTGAATGGTAATCACCGGCGATATTGCTCTCACCACGGTTTCGCGGTGGCCGGAGGTGGCTGGTGGTACGGACTACCTTGGACGCGTACATGGTCATCGTCACTTTTGATGGTTACCATTCCGCTATATAACACGGAAAGCACCCGCCGCTACCGTTGTAGTGTATCCGGTAACGTGCCAGTTCAGTTCGGTTCCGTTCAAGAATTTGTTCAAGTGTTTTTACCTGTTTTTTAAACAACCCACCAAACCAAAATCATCATGAAATTCGTAAGTTTCAAACCCTAATTTTTAAAGCATACTAAGTACATAAGGACCACAAAAAAGTGTATACATTTTATTGGATTAAAAAAAAAATATATATATATATATGATAATCAGATGTTTTACGGTGAATACTCTAAAGTTTAAAAAAAATGATAAGTACATTTGGACTTTGAAGGCCTAGTTTATATAAATATTTAAGTTGGACAGTTGAACAACACAAAAGTTTTTTTTTTTTCCTAACAAAATTATGAGTACGTAGTTGTACTTTGTATTTTAACCACGGGCGTTTAAAATAATATTAAGTATCTTCGGCCAACACAGAAAGTGATATCGTATTTATAAAAATAAAAGTGTTGAATCAAGTGTGCTTATTAAGATAATAAATCTTCAAAACCACTTATTTCATCAATGAAACTGAAAGTGATCTTATTTTAAATTAGGCTACTAACTGTTTTGAACGATAAAGCGATTCATTGGTAGTTTTAAATTTTTTAATACTGTGTATATTTTATATTACATACTTACTTACTCACTTAACTATTTCCAAATGTTTCATGTAACTTAAAGTGAGTAATTGTGGCATATATAAATAGAGATATTGTTTTTTATACATTGTTTAAATAAATGTTCAATTCATTGCGATAATGCACAAATAACATTAAAAAACGTGTCTCTTAAACGACTATGATGAAACAATAATAGTTGTGTAATTAAATCTTTTATTATATATCATCTCTAATTTAATTAAATTAGTTCTGTCATTAATAGTGAAATTTAATCGGTTATTTATTAACAATTGACACTAAACGTGGTTAGTTTTATAATTTAATATTTTTTTGAATTATTTAAATTGACAATTATTTAAACCATTAATTAATAGTGCTCAATAAATAACACAATCTTTTAGTTTCATCTTAGAAAAGACTAAATTTGTGTAAAATTTATAGAGATTACATTTAATAAGATATTGCTTAATTTCTAAATATAATTATTCAATTAAAAACAGAATCTAAATCATAATACTGGCTCATGCCCATTTCTTGTTACACATGCCATATGATGTATCGAATCTTTTTTATAATTCTAGTATATTACACTTTTCCTTAACTTTTTCACTATAGATTTTAATACAAGAGATTATAATCTCAACAAATAAATATGAACAAATAGTTTTGTATAAATACACTTTGAAATATAATTTTGCAATTAATATGTAGATTCAGAAATGCAGCAATCGAAATTAGTATGAAATAATTATGGGAAATACTCAATTTACCTTCTTTCATGTGTCAATCAGTCACGCTGAATTACACAAATTAGGGGATATAGCTACAAGGAAAATAAAAGGTACAACGGCACGAAAATATGCACACTGAAAGTTGTGTACTTGGTGCAAAAATATACACAACAAAATGTTTCCAAAAAAAAAAAACTTCCTGCCAATCAATATGTATCCAATGGCACCCGCATGTTATGGTACACTGGAATATTCTCCAGTGGCCTAGAACCATATAATAACTGTTTTTGTAACAAATATTTTACTAAAAGGAATTACAACTTGAATTAATTAAAAAGTAAAATTAACAAAAGAAAAGTTTGAAATGTAATTAGACAAAATATGACCCACTTATTTAGTCAACCAGATTTGTGTTAATTTTGAAAAATCAAGGTTTTAAACAAAATTCATTTATGTTTACTTATTACAAAGTAATATTTGGAAATATCACAAAAATATGTTCCCACATACATATATACATGAAATGAAAATAAGTAACTGAAATTATTTTGCCATGCATGAAGTTGCAAAATAAATCACGCAACTGTACTCAGGAAAAAGTAATTATTATTGCAAATTAAATAAAAAATATACTTGCGAATTTCAATCATTGAAATATAAACTGGTAATTGACGAATGAAGCGCTCGAGGCGCTGTGAGCGATGACAACATGTTAGAGGAGTGAAGGCAGGTAGCTGTCATTTTACATTTGTTGTTTTGGACTTTAAATGCGATTTTTCATTTTGATTTTCCTAATAATAAATCACGTAGCTGTGTGCTATGAAGATATGTATACGTAGCTGCATAGGGATTTTTATATTTGTAAATTTGTTTTTAAAAGTTAACAGACTTTCCGAAATACAAAATAAATCATACAATTGCAGCCAGGAAAAAAGTTATGATTGTTGTAAATTTAATAAACGTCAATGTACAGAATTGTAAGGGAAAAAGTAATTATAGTTACATTTAATAAACATGGAACGTATGGAATTTCATTAAATATGAACAGGCATTAATGTTTAGGGATTTTTATTTTTGTAAAGTTTGTAACTGAAATCTCGCAGGCTCTAAGAGTTGCAAAATAAATCACGCACCTGTACTCAGGAAAAAGTAATTATTGTTTTCAATTTAATAAACATGCAGAATTTTAACATTAAAAATTAACAGTATAAATTGAAAGATTGTTTAGAGATTTTTACGTTTGTAAGTTTACATCTAAAAGTTGGCAGTCATCATGTTGAACATAAAATAAAACCTTTCCACACTTGCAAGACATAACCAAACGATGGTATGCTCCGTTGATTTTACTATTCCTGTGTGTGTGTGATAATAGGTTTGCCGCTTTCACTCTACAATATATTTTGAAAATTCACGTGGCACATTTGTTTTTAAACCTTTTATTCATATTGACCACGATACCAAGAGTCATTAAATGTGACACTGAATGTTATGGGAATCTAAAATTAACTTTTCGTGATTCATTCAACAATCACAATTTTATCTTAATTTGATGTAAAGAAAACAACCAAATCGAATAACTTAATTTAGTTCCGCTTCCGATAGTAAAATACATGCATTTCATACGTCTTCATTATACACAAACATTTTTTTTTTTTTACTTGTTTCCAAATAAATTTTTTCTAAACAAAAAGTACTTGTCTGTCAGTAAAATACAATTTTATTATGTATAATTATAATAACTATTACGCGTTAGTTTCGACTTCATTTATACCAAATATAAAAGGAATAGAATATACAATAAATATTATATTTGTGATATTTTAGGAAAATCAAGTGAAAAATAATAATTTTTTTACTTTAGTTACATTGATCGATATTCGGAAAAGTAGTGACAAAAGTAAAAATTAATTCTTATGACGAATTAACATATTTAACTGTGAAAAGAAAACGAAGGTGCCATAACATAACATTGTATTCTGAAACACTGAAGAAACTGTATTAAATTCCTGTGTTCACTCATATCGAACGAAAGAATTAACATTTTTTACCGAAATTTTTAATGATTATGTCTTCATAACATGTGTACTTTCCAGTAACAGATGATACTAAGTTTCACTCTTTAAAAGACGTTTATGGTTGTTGTCTCTTCGCAGTTAACATATAGTTTCACTTCGTAATAATTGTGCTTACAGCATTTATGCGCCATCGACAATTCATTCAACAAATAAATCAAACGTACGTTTTCTTATTGTTAGTTGCATTGTTTAAATCTAGAAAATATATCATTCACGCCCTGAATTCACGACTTCGCGTACATGATTGCCGTAATGAAAGATTTCTTTATTGTTAAGTAAAATTATATATAATTCGCTAGCAGGTAAAGTACCTTAAAAACAATAATAAGCATGATGCAAGTAGAGTTCGTTCAACCTTAGAACGCTTCATATTACTTATTACTTATGCAAACACATTTTTTCTTTTTTATATACAATCCAGATCCTTCTGTACTGCATTGTGTGGATATTTCTTAATTAAGAAATCTCAAGAGTGTCTCTATAGAATCTAGTAGTACAAAACGATTTTAGAATGGCTATAAATCCATTTACTTCAACTAATTTACAAGGTTGTGTACAAACTCAGTTTTTGCTCCAACTTACGTTCTTTTTACGTGTATTTGCTGATATAATTTTCATGTAACTTTTAATTAGTGTTCATACAAATAAGTAATACACATTTATACAAGGATCATAGGCTACACTTACAAACCAGTTTATTGTGAAATGACTTTGAAAATGCATTTGAACTTGACATTATTATATTTAGAAACGATTTCTACAAATATCTAAAGAATTTATTTCACATATTTGATTCACAACACACTACATGGAAGCACTTTAACATTTAAACTCTGTATAGCGGAAAGATATAAATGATACAAAAATATTTCATTTCTGACTCATTTTAAGAAATATGCTTGCAATTTTATTAATTTAGGATTCACATCCAAAAAATGTCCAATCGTCTGTGTATCTCATTCAATAGAAATTTCTAGAAATATTTTAACTGGCACACATATTATTTAATTTTAATTTTTCTGTTCTTCAATACACGACCACGTCCAGTAATAATACAATTAGCATAATGATTAAAAATCATTACAATATAATACTTCAAATTATGGTTTCCAGACGATATAAATTCATTCTATTAATATTAATTGTTAGAATTAATTTAATAAATTAACTTGAATCAGGGTTTGGCGCCATAATCACTTGGGTGCATATCAATTAATAATTCTATAAAATATATGAAAGGAATTCAAAACTGCGATAAATTAATTTGATTGAAACATTCAATTTTTTATAATAAATGAATGTACAAGGCTAATATATCATATGGCAAATAAGGTAAAATTATAATATTTCTAATAAAAAAATTACTAATTGATCCTGCAATTAGAACTAAATAGAATCTAGTAATGGTAATTAATTATATTTAATTGTTTTGACTTGTATAAAAAATCAACCTGTTATTGATATGCCACATATTTTGACATAGTTGACGTCCTTATAAAATATTTTAAGGTCATAAATATAATTGCAGAACTCATAAAACTTCCAGCCCACCTAATTGAAATTTTGTGATTCCATGATTTTGTGTAATAATTATTTTTTTATTGCAAAAGGATATAACGATATTGGTTTATCGTATTGGAAAAATTCTAATGAAACATTATCGTTTATCTATGATAATGTTAACAAGATGATTACATATATCACGATTCATTTTGTAATTCACCTTGAACTAAGCGTTATATAACAACTAGTTAAGTGTGTTACATAACCTCTACTTCCGTGTATACACGCACACGTGCCACACCCTCCCCACGCGTCAATAAAAGATTTTATATCAGTTCAAAATTGGTGTTTTAGTTTGATCTAATAAATAAACCTATTTAATTAACATACGATTACTTCTATCCTGTTTGTAGTTTATGGATTCGATTACTATCCTGCTCAGTTTAGACATGTTGTCAGGACAATGATGTAAGCATAATTAAAATACAAATGTGCAGCTCGTTAGAAGATGAGGCACGATAAATCATTATGCTTGATGAAATATTTGCATATATTATTTATAATTCTTGTTAGTTGTCAACACTTACAAAATCTTTATTGAAAGTAAAGTTTATGAAGTAATCGTGTTTACTTTACAAAGTATAAATCATGTTTAAGGCGACAAATTACAGTATAAAAAAAATAGGTTTAATACAAAATTTGTTTCCTAAATTCGCGTCCTTTTGATTCCATAATATGTATATGACTCATTTATATATGTATATATATTTTCAAAATTTCTTTCTATAATGGAAGTAATACATTTGAATAATTTAATTCTTAATTAACTAGAAGCATTGTAACCTGTAACAATCCTTGTTTTATTTAAATTAATTTATGTTTGTTCAAAAATAGTATTTAGGCGGAAATATGTTTCTACCGGAATGAGTTATAATATATTAAATATAGCATGATATATTTATAAACATATTAGGTTTTCGTTCATTAAAATTTTCTTATTAGATTTTTTACGAGATTAATTATTTATATTAATGCTGATTAGAATATTATAAATATTCATCTCTTTAAATTGAATGCCCAAGTCCACTTTGTAGGTATCAATTTCTATTTCAAAATACTCCAAATAAGTCACACATGATTACTTATCTATTACACTTATTTACATATTTAATGATGTGGATACACATTTCTTGTGTGTTACATAAATTTAGTCATGGTTAGTGAACAGAATACAGAATGCAAATATAGTGATAAAATATTTGCTTACACTTACACTTAATTACCAAAATATCTTTTGGTAATTTATATGATAGACTATCGGCCTGTCCTATTATGAGTGAATAATTATTTTTTATCAAAATTAATTATAAACGAAATTAAATAGTTTAGATGCTTTTTGGGTAAAACAGTTTACTGAAACTTTTGCAAGCACAGTTTTCTTGTTCTAAAAACAGTCATACAATTATGAATACAATTTGATTTAAACGTTCATACAGGATTTACGGAATACTGTATTTATATATTATTATCAATGCCATATCTGCATTAACATCATAAACAATATCCCATAAAATCATGTTCTTAAATTGTCGTCAACAACATAGGTGTTAAATGATTCATGTAATGTAATTCTGTTTATAGACAAAGGTTCATGCATTTTTAAACGGTCATACAGGATACTGAATTGTAACAAAGAAAAGAATCAAGCAAGCACATGTCTGGGTAACATGATCATATCAGCTGATTAGTGATCGACCTTGCACTGTCAAGGTCAACCCAAGTTAGTACGTGCAGATTTGTTAAGAGGTGTGTCCTCTCTACAGTTCAGCATGACACCGCATGGTCCTCGGGGCATTTACACTAGCGCCTGATTGAACGAGCTGACTGATATCCTTTCACAATACCGATTATAAGAACAACTCGTGCAAAGTTCGCGGAATGTCATGACGGTTTCTTCTCAATTTCTGTTAAATTACCAAGGTTTCTTGATTGTATAATTAACATCTCATTTCTTGTAATTGTACCACTTCGTACTATTACAACTCTGGAGTTAATGGACCGATTCATATAGAATAGAGATAGATACTTAATATGTGCACAAGAATATTAGGTTTCTTTTATTAAATATTTTTTTGAATTAAATTTTTATGATCCCTATATTTTCTATATAAGAAATTAAAAATTAAATACGATTTGTTGAAAGGATATGCACCACTATGTCAAATATGTCTGGAATTTTTTATTCGCATGCCGAAAAAGTTTATACATACTCTAATTTTGTCAAAGTTATAAGATCGTGTCAATGATAAATTTTACAAATTTGACAGTAAATTAAAATTCTTTCGACTTTTTTGTTCTCTATATTCAAAAACCTGGTTTGTTAACCTTTAGGTCCGGGTTTAGTATTGCTATACCGAAATTGATTAGCGAATGAACTCATCGGTAGAGCAAGCAACATGAGAAATTTCAAGGCAAAGGTTTTCTACAAATGTACCAAAAAGTGACAGTGCTCTATTTTTTTTTTTTTTACTATGTGTGCGTGATTTCAAATTCCGGGTTTAATGCTATTATTGGTAACTCAAGGTCTGCGATTGGTTAATAGTTACAATAAATATAATTTATGAATTTTATATAACAATTTCATTAGGAATTTTGTTTAAGTCCAATGAGAGGCGTGTTGTACACATTGTGTTGCGGTAAATTTATGCTGTAGTTTTATTGCTTTTTCACTTGTTAGACTTGTACATTTTTATTATAACTTATTAACATTTGTTGCGAAATTTGTTGTAGTTGTACGCGTGTTATACTGTTCTTTTATAAACTTTCATTTTGTTTTCTTATTTATGAAATAGAAATGCTTAAATAATATGTTTTATAATCGAATTTTGATCTATATATCGAATATTTATGAAAATGATTTTATATTTCGAATTATTATAAATTGTTGCAATTTTGGATAAAAATTACAGTATTCTTCACTAAACTTTCTCATACATATAAAAAAGAATTTAAATTCATTAATTTTACAAATATTTTCAAAAGTACGATGTTTAGTCATTATATATCAATATTATTCAAAACATATTTTAATATAATTTAAAACGCAAAAGAGTGTTTTAAGATATTTTATTGAAATCAGAGAAATTTTGACAATAATTTTATTTTATTGAATGTCTTTAATTAGTCTAAAAGATGTACGCACAAATTGAACATATAAAAGGTGATATAAAAAAGTGAAAGTTATTAATCTATATTTAATTATTCGAATCTTACATTCAGTAAATCATGAGGAAATATAAAAAATGAAACCAATTATATATTAGAAATAATAATTAATCGAAAATGACAAATATTATAATATTAAGAATGAAATTTCTCTTGAGACGCTTTCATGTATACACTTATGTTTTATATGTTTTTCTTTATAACATATTTGACATTCTTTTGTTACAGTTTGCTGTTGTATTCGCTATCATCTTAGCTGTAGCTAGCGCTCAGCGTCATCAGTTTGGTCGATTCTCCGGCTACCAAGGTTTCGGAGGATTCGATTACAATGCTGCCGTCCAACAAAGGGATCCCCGTGCCAACACAGGTAGTCAAAGTGGAAGTAATGTCACCTTGATGTATTTTATCTAACTCAAGGGATATGGACTTTAACCTAAAAATATTCGTTTCGTTTCCGAGATATTGTTTCAAATAATCTGTGATTCACACATTGATTTATGTATACAACACAATTCAGTAGCAGGATGTTACTTGCTTGTAATGCTAATATCAGAGAGCGAAACGAATAAGCCTGCTGCCTGTTATAATTGCAAGGAAAAGTTGCGGACTAATGGAAATTTACATGCCAAAGCTTAATGCATAATACTTAAAATAAGATTTATTTTTCAACAACACAATCCACAATGGTAAAACCATCCTAAACTGTAATATCATTAAACATAAGATTTCATCGTTTTGACGAACTAATTATAGACAGATAGAATTATAAAAATATGGCGGATCAAAATAGTTCGATTTCATTTGTTTTCGTTACGAGTAGGAATAGACAAAATTAATAATGTTTATTTATAAATGGTATAAGATTAATATGTGATTGCTTATATAACAAATTAACCCTTTTTTTTAATGGTAATGAAAAAACATACATTATCCCTGTTCAACTGCAAATTTCAACACAACACATTTGAGTACTAACTTAAATTGCTTTATACTAATTAAATATTGTCATATAAGTTTAGAACTAAATAGAGCATATAGTATGGTATATGTAAGTAAAAATAATGAAATATTTAATATGCGGGCCGTGTATTAGTGTATATTGTATATTGAAAGTGATAAATTTCGAAACGAATGAACAGAGAATTATATATTAATGTCACTTCATTCCCTTTTTAACAAAGTTGTATTGCGCTGTGCGGGTGAAACACATATTATCAAACGAAATAAACGTGTGGGCGATCGACATTCCGCAATAAATGTAAGATATTACAGCACAATAAACTATTGCCTGTAATCTAACACGTGTATACTTATTGTTTGTAAACTGTAATCGAATCTAGGTTCTAAATGGTATCCAGGAAGTTATTTTTCATTAAAATCTATTTGATTTGATTCTTCAACATAAGCAGAAAAGAGAATATATTTTAAATATATTTATACTTGTTCTTAACACATACCTGTTTGTTTTTAAAAATAGGTTTATTTGTTCGGGGCTATATACAAACCTTAAATTTAAAGTTTCGAAATTATCATATTTATCTTCCAAAGACACATTCTAAGAAATATCTCGTTGAACTTCATATAATAAAAGTGATAGTATAGAAATATTGAGCATTGTAAAAAATATTGTAATTATTGATTTAACAACATGAGAAACCGAATATTGATTTATCTGTCAAATTAGCGATTTCGCTATTATATATATGGTATCCCATTATGTCGACAATATGTTCTATCATATTCGACTTATATCAAATCTGACTAATGTGGTGAATATATCAATATGTTGATCAGAATAAATGTGAAATATTGTTCTGGTTATAACACATTCTAAAGTGACAATTGTACCCGGCGCAGTGATGCGTGGAGGTCAGACTGTGAGGTCACTAACCAAGAAAGTTGTTTTCATGCAAACCAACAAAACTAGCAGTCATATGTTTGTCCCTTACTATTGTTTGTCATAGAAATGGAAATTCAAGTGCTAAGAAAAATACATTTCATATTTTTATTAATTTTTGATATTGAGCGTTCACACACACATAGTCATCTAAAAAAATAGTAAAATTTATTCCAAGAAATTCAAAACGTATATTTCCGTTAAGAACTCGTGTTCGATATTAGTATATGGTAGACTGAAATCGGAAAAGATTTTTATTTAAGATAAACTATTTTGGTAAAGGTTCTCAGACTAACATTAAAATATTTAATGTAAATATCGATAAATTTGACATTCCTATATTCTTAACATTAATTACATGAAATTCAAAGTAATTTTCTTAAATTCAATTTAAAAAAATCAAATATTAATTCAGTAGATCTAGATTAAAGCATATTAAACAATTTTGAAATATTCAGATTTCGGGCATAGCTCTAATTATTATTGTTCCTTAATTTATTTTTAATTTTGTTCATCAATTTTGCAAATATACACGTATTATTTTCATATATTTATATGTAAGTGTTAATAATAGCAGTGTTGCTACATGGAAAGTACCATACAAGTAATATATTCGTACACTCCTTAATATGCCAACCAACACGCTTATCTCATTCGCGAACAATTAGACTAATTACCCTACACAAGATAACATTAAAATATCGTTATAAGATTCCGAGTATTACGTTTGTATGCCGCTGACTGATGCCTGTGCTTACCTTATCTGGGTTTCGTTGTGTATATCATTTAGTTCTTACGTTGTTTGTATGTTTTAGGCCCTGTTGTGTTCCCACAAGCACCCGCGGACAATGGTTTGACCAGTGGGGTAGTAGTTGGTGCTTCTGGGTATGGATTCGTTCCACCAAATCAACCAGGTATGTAGTTTTTATTACACTAAATGAATTGTATTTGTTTGATTATCAATAACTGCGAGAGAGTCAATTTGATATATTCCTTTCGTTTGTGTATTTATGAGAGATTGTATTTTGAAGAGCAAGTCTTATACAGAGTTCACGAGGAGTGTGCAATTTCCTTAACTCTTTAATATAATGATTTAAGCATACTAAATAAATATCACAAATAATCAAATAACTTTCTTAAATTATCGAAGGTTCAGTGAAATTTTGCATATTTGTATTAATTTCTTACAGTTTATTTACAGTAGAAATATCCAAAAATACATAATATATTGTATTTTATTTAAGTGTAACGATAAATATTTTACTGTAAAATCATTGTAACTACACGGTTAATAAATATGCCTATACATTATGGGATACTCTTCAATAGAATAAATATTATAATTTCTAAAATAATAAAGAACCTATTTAAGTAGAAGTATTTGAAATTGTTATTAAATGCTTATTCAAATCAAAATATAAATATAGTGTTTGTCCTCGTCGTGATATCAAAACCAATAAATTTACATTAAATGAGGATAGAACCAAGAGACCTTCTCAAATATCATCGTATCATCGTTAATATTTGCAAAAATTATGCCATTCGTATAAATGTTAACAGCATGTAAACACGGCAAGATCTCGCATTTCAAACCTAATAAGTATGGATAAATGCCGTTGTTTGCGGGTGGTCCGATTACTATTGTAAATCGCTTGATATCGAAACGTAAATTATAGAGGCAAACCAATCTATTTTAGTGCCGAACTGTTCTACTTCCTCTCGCGTAATTTTATAGAAACCACGGCTTCCTTGTTTATTGTAACGAATTTAGTATGGGAGTTGCAGAAACGCTTAGCTTCGGTGTATAATGTAATTAGTGGTTGGCGGACGTTCGCGTTTTAAATGATGCAGCCCTAGCGTTTATTAATTCTAATTTAATTAAAATGTACACAAATTTATTCGGTTTTACATGATAGCTTATTGCAATTTGAGCGTAATTTTGATGTTTACATTCTCCGTGGATATTACTTCCTTCATGCAAAATGAAAAACAGGAGCATTATTAAATTAGTTCCGTAATAGATTTCATTATATTTACGGAATAATGCCAATTTTCTTTTTAATTTATTAAGTCTTATGAAGTACGCAGACAGTATAGAAATAGTTTTAACCAGTTCATATTTCGTACTTGAATCCAGCTCACTGTTGAAATAATATTACACGTTCATATTTACGGAAACTACTAATTTTTTTAAATACACAAAAAAATCACTAACTAAATAATTTTATATATACTTTGTACTGGTGTCCAATTCGATATGCTGACAAAAGTATAATTATTTGTTTAATTCAGTAACATATTAATAAGTTTGAAACACGAGTGAAATAAAAGATGAAATTAGCCCTCCAGATTTATAGAAATAGAGCATTCCAAATTCATACTAAATGGCAGACTGTTATAACTATAAATTCGTACCACACTAAATTTCAATTATTTCAAACGTCACAACATTCTGATTTGATGGTAACAAATCACTTTTTTGTGGAATCAAGGGTTAAAAGGGTCGACACACATAGGGTGATCTAGCTATCCCTTAGTTTATTAGTCGACCGAGCATATATCGTAGAGACAAGTTTCACGGCTCCCCTTTCGATTGTAATAATCATTGTTGCGTGTCAAGCGAACGAGAAGTTTGTTGCGGCGAATCGATTGTTGAACTAACGTACATAAGGATGATGTGCGTTCGTTGCGGTTCTTGAAATCTCGGGAGACCGCGCGATAGTTGCTAACTACTTAGTGCAGACTTAACAGGAATTAAATTAGTTGGCTGTGGCGTGCCAACCGTATCGTTGGGATCGTGGTGTGTCCTTTGTATACACGTACACACACACAAACAAATCAGGAGCAAACGGGGATAACAAGCAATGTCCACATTGCGTAGTTTTCGAATTTTAAATTGTTTTGTATGTATAATGTAACTTCTTTAGTTTCCGCATATTACCAATCTATGTATCAGTAATCTATAATTTTATATTAATTTTTAATGTTTCTGTGACGTGATTGCAGGAAAGCGTCTACATTTGCTACTGGATGGCTCTAGCTGTCATTTGTCGAAGCAGTAGGATAAAAAGGAAGAATTGGTCACTTAAAGTGATACCCATTAGATGTCACTAGTAATTATCCATATACAAAGCAACATAATATTTATTATATTTCGTTGATTTAATCATTACAGAATTAGTTTTTATATGGAATATAATTAGCTATAGCCAGCATAATAACTCAATCAACGTTACAAACCGAAGAGTTGTTACTTCTTTGCAATCTTGTTTTACAAATAGATTTGATCAAATTTTAAAATGAAAATATATAATAAAATATAAGAAATATTTTAATAAAATAATTTAATCGTATTACTTTACACAAACAAAATTTGCGATACATACAAATTATTCTTGTAAATTCTACCATTCATAGAGCGTTCATCGTATAATATTAACATTGTGAGATATTGTTTGTTATTCTCTGGATGTAGTTTTCATATGTGAACGTACATGTACAAACATGCAAATAACTTGTAGTTTGCACATCCCCAAATAAACAGCCATATACCCCCACAGGGCTTAATAATGGCTGCCTGATGTAAGACTTACGAGTTTCTGCAAACGCACTATACTTAACCTAGATACACATCACAAGAAGGGGTTCTTCTTACTACAAACCTGTTACAATCTCTCTACGTCGTCGACAAGATTAGAAACAAGGATGACTGAAATTAATAATTTATACAATAATTTTCTAATTATCTCACCCTTATTCAAGCAATGAAGAATAAATTTCGAGATCTGTTATATTAGTTTGATCTGCGTTAGACAATATTTTTTATAATAATTGCATTTGCCATTAGAGATGACTCGGTAACTAAATAAACAAACTTTCTTTTAGAAAAATGTATCGATCGAAAACACGTTATATGTGCAGTTAATTACGTGGAAAATTCAGCAGCAAATTACATTTGAAAACAAGATGTCTAAATCCAATGCAATTTGTAATCTACAATGTTAATTATTTAGTAGTAGGAATTAAGGTTACAGTACATCACACAGCTCTTGTCATGTTGAACCAATTTAGAAGGAAGTGTACAGTCGTGTAATTATCTCCCGTAAAATCACGATACGAGCGAAATACTATGTCATTACCCAACTTTCAATCTTACTCCAACGCTGTCCAACTATACGACTTAAACAGAGATTTGATTAACGATTACCGTGGTGATTATTCAAACCTTACACAGTCGCAAATTACTGTTTTGTTTTACATGAAAGCGAGAATTATTTTTGAAGCTAGGCTGACGTTTCTCTTTCAAAATAGCAGCGGATATTTCATCCCATTTTACACTATTCATTTCCGAATATTCTAATATATAATGTCCGCATACACGATCTTTTTCCTGAGTGCAAACACAATAACATCCATTTAAACCATACAGAATATTTTTCCGGGTGTAGAATTGCATTATGCAATATTTAATTTCTTTTAGATAATTCCCTCTTTTATACATAACTTTTCTTTATTTACGGGATTACCCTAAAATAAAAGCAACTTGCAGAATGCCTTGGTAAATATTTCTTATATTGCGTAAGGTAATTCTACACCCGGTATGTCATGATCACCGATAGTGACTACCGCTATTTCATGCAAACTGAATCTGTATTGTCAAGCAGAGGCATCTTATTAAATTCCGGCAAGTAAATTTATAATCAGACTTTGATGTGTATTAAGCCAATAAATTTAGAGTTATGAGCGAGTGATAGAGACAGAGAGAGCAAAGTATATTCAAGTATACGAATTAAATACATTTTCGGAATCATTAAGACGTGAATTAAATAATACAATTTTTGTATTTTCCTATATATAAATATATTATATAAATAATGCATACACTTTTCGATACACTTTTCTGAAGAATAATGCATTGTGTGAAACGGGCTTGAATAATTGTTGAGGTTCAGTTAAGGTTTCTCTTTCAATATGGCAACTAATTCTCATCCTTCGTATCAAATGTTTTTTATTCTCTTCAACTTCATTCAACGGAATTATATCTTTACAAATTAATTACTATAATAAAAATCACTTGAGCAAATCCGACAAAGACGACAATTTTACAATAAAACAATCTACAAACTGTCATTGACCTATTTCCACTGCATGCACCTAATGACGAACTTTGAATGCAAGGAAATTGTCATCAAAGTACATAACCTTAAAATGATCGCATTGCGTAACGAGTGAATCTTTGGCTAAGTCCTTGAACAAATTAACGGGATTCAACTGTTTGTTGACATTAGTAAATGGTTTTTAACTTATTTGTTAATATTTAAATGAGTAGGTGGATGTAAAAACAAATAAACACTGCACGCTTATATGAACCGACCTACTTGCAAGAGTTATGAAATTGTAGTAAGTAATCATAGAGCATTGCCATTGAAAAATTGCATACCTTATATAATGATCTATCGTAATTCTAAATTGAATTTTTATGTTTGTTTATCTTAGCAATATGCATATGATTTTCTTTCATAACTGTTATAGTTATTTCTTGCTTTTATTATAAACTTGTGTGTTAGCATGATTCTGCATTATTGTAATGTCAAGCCAAGTTGAAAATATTTTTGTGTTAAATCTATTTCTATTTAATTATTAACATTTTATTTAAAAAAAAAAAGTAATAACAGAAACATCGGATATTTATTTTATATAAAGCAGTTACTTAGTATGTGATATTGTAACTCAATGCTAAATTGTTGAAAGTGTTAGTATAAATATGTTACTTATTCACTTCCAATAAAAGTATGTTAAGGACATGAAATTCTGTCATTTTATGATTTTTCCATGCAGTTATTATATAATTCATGGACATTATTGCAATGTAACATAATATCATGCGTTATGACACAATGAGCAAAGTGCGTATGCCAAGTAATGACCTTTATGCAATAATAAAACTATATTAATTAATTTTTTTCCTATATATAAAAAGTTAACAAAAAACTGCATATTAATAGTGTTCAACTGTCAAACGATATTCCAGCATAATTTTGCATTCTAGTATATTCCAGTTTATTATGCACTGTAATGGGGTATTCCATATGGTATTTTATAATTTTATATATTATTCTATGGCGAAAAAAAGAACACTCATATTTTTTATTTTCTTATAAAAGTTTAAAATTAGTGAGAAATAAGTTTAAATTTATTCATTGTGACGTCAGAAAGGCTGTGAATAAGGATGGTACTAAACAATGTACAAGCCAAAGAACCTTGATTTTGATTGTATTTTCATTTGTGTAGAATTTAATATAGTGAAGTTTCCTCGGAAATTTCATGGTTACCTTATGTATTCATACCAAACGTCACGTTAGGTTTTCCGTGGTGTTGCAGAAAATTATTTTCCAATATTCGTCAATGAATTCCGTATTTACCCAGTTATTAAGTTTTATTTATTTTCTTCGTAATTCATTAAACTTGTAAAACAAACCTAGTTGCTCAAAATTTAATTTTAAATGTTGAATTAATTCTGTGGTTTTATATATACTAACAAAATTAGTTAAAATAATAATTTGCTTAAATACTTGAAATAATACTTATTGATTACTGCACTCTTTCGCAAGTACTCAAGAAGTTCTAATAAATTCGGTCGAATATTTGAACCTGTTTTAAACCATGATGTTCCCTGATTAATACATAGAATAATTTGTCCCATTTTTATGGTAAATTTATAAATCTCGGATTCTCTAAAATGCATCTTATTTATAATGAATGGTCTATTTTTAAAATCAATTTATATTGTTTGCTATTTCCTTTTGTTGTAAAAATGATGGGTAGAATACGTGAACTAACAAAACTTGTATTGAGAAGTTCACCATTCATTAATATGGCAGAAGATAATTCGAAATAACAGTATAATAAAGATAAGACAAATATGTGATTAAATTCATTCGAATGTCCAGTTGTGTGCTGATTGTTTGCGCATGAACGCTTTCGTATTTACTAGATCTATCTATCTGTATACTAGTGTATAGACTATGGAGTCAGCTTGCATAAATGAATTCCAGTTCAAGTAATTTCGTATCTGTAACAGGCGAACCGTTAAGATGATTTAGTCAACGTTTCATCAAAATCGAAATGTCCCCGAAAACAAGGCTGCAAACCCATTTCGACGCGAACGCAAGCATTCGGAACTCTAATTGCCTGACAATGAAATACACGGCGTGATTCGGTTACGAGCTAATGTGACAAAGGGCCATCGTTCTGAATTGTTTGGCTGTCTTGGCTTGTGGTGACGAAGCAGTATGCCCCCATCCCCTAAATTGGTTACCCCTATGACTAGCCCGACAACTTCTCATTGGCGAGTTTACTAAATTAACCAAGTTTAAATTGAAAACCCACTTTGGAAAGGATCAGATTTCTTGTTGACGTTACATGTACGTGTGCCAGCCTGATATAATTTAGGATATGTTTGTTTTCGATATGTCCAAATGCCCCGGATATAGACCACATTTCGACCGTTGTTTATATTAACCAGTTAATGAGATTTTAGGCGCTATCAAATTTGTACCCAGAAAGTACTCTTGTAGTGTTGTATTTTATCAAAGACGATATCAGATTTCGTTTTCAAATTTTTATTCTGCAGCGGAATGTCAAATATTATGGAACACATTAAATTGTATGTTTTTTAAAGATTCATTATTTATTTAGTTTTTAAAATAGTTATAGTTTCGAGAGAATAATGTTGAACATTGTAATTATTGGTTATTTTCCCGGTTCAATAACTTTAATATCTATTTAAATAGACCAGCAGATATTTAACTGTAAGCGATACTTAAATATTTTATCGATCGCTTATAAACTGGTGATATTTACACTCACTTAATAATCGTTGCTTTCTTTTTCTAAATCATACATTCTGGTTTCAATGTTAACATGCTAGTTGTTGATCAAGGACTTGTAATAGATTGAATAATATCGATCTATTTGAACGGGACTTGATATTCAAAAGTCTACAAAAGCCAATTAACGATTATAATAATAATTATTATTATTATCGTGTATACTTCACTTTTTATCCTCTCCAATTTTGCATGCACACATAAGAATTGTTACAAAAATAATATGGTATGTTTTGTAATACATACCTACTAAAAACGGTTATCTAAATACTAATTCCAATTATTATGGACAATGCAATATAGATAAGGCATTGCAGAAATATTTTCATTTTCAATTATCTGATATGGAATTTTTCTGTATGCGGATCACTGGACACGTTCTACTCAATTTAAAATAAACTTGAACTATTTTTTGTGTGACATACTCCAAACATATAATTTTCTATGTAAAATCAACAATATCGCCCCTAGCTTTTCTTGTTCTACACCAGTGGTTCTTTAACTAGCGATGCAAATACCCCAAAAGAAGTTATTATTGATTTGGCTGGATATATTAAGCAATTGAGCAATGACTGAATATTATGTAAAACAGTTAAAATATTGAATTTGAGAAAATGAACGATTATATTTTGATTAATTGAATATATTATTTATTTAAATTTAATTTTCTATATACGATAAATAAGTCTGTTTATTTTTGGATAGTGTAATTTTAAAAGGTTAAGAACCACTGTTCTAAGCACTATCTGTAGTAAAACTTTTCTAATTATTAGCCAACATTTGCCTTCTGCAAAATTACAATACCATAATGCGGTTGGCGTACTTTTGTGCATGTATTATAAATTGAATTTGTATACATTAAACCCAACAGAACGGACGCATTGCAATCACGTTACAGCCAGTCGATACGCGTAAATTGACAATCGCTACCATTTTGTTTCTTTTGCGCAAGCGTCTGTTTCAACAAGAAGACAACGCGTCGCTACTTGCCCGCCAAAATACAATCTCTATGCTAATGCATCAATTTAACATTAAATTGGATTATAATTGCTAGACTGATGTAGAGGTTAATCGAGTCTGTAATGTTATTCTTTTTTGTTTGTTTACAGGTGCCAAGGCCCAAGCTCTTCCATTTTTCTAACGGAACCAACTACTAGGAAGATATGATTAGGTTAGATAATTGATTTGGTTTTAACGCAAGATTTTTTGAAAGAAATTAAAAAAATTACTAGGTGCAATTTTATGGTTTTAAACATTTTATTTTTGTTTTTGTAAATTTTTTTCTGGATTTTATTTATTGATTTAAGTATTAAATGTGTGCATAGGTATACTTATATTTGGTTTGTTGAGAATATAACAATTTTATTAGTAATTCCATGTTCAAAGTATTGTTATAAGAAGTGTTACAAACGCAAATAATATTTCGAAGACAAACCAAAATAATGTAAATTTTTATTTATATTTTACTATTATTTATTCTGTGTAATGTAGGTGCTAATCTCATTTCATGTGTTCTTTCTATCTATTCTATTAATAATGTCTATACTGTTTCCTTCTATAAGTTACCAATACTTTATGTAAGACGTGTGTATGTTTTTGTACATTGATTATGTTAAAAGTTTTTGTATTTTTTGTGAAAATATAATTTTGTTTGACTCTCACTGTATGTTGCATACATACAATTTTAGTCAATTATGTTTGTAGTTGTAAACAGCATGTGTTATATTTAAGTAATAGAAATTTACTCAGTGATGATGAGGCAATGGTGTTATTTATTAATAAATAAAACAAATATTTTGTCATTTTAATTATGTAATTTACTTCAAATATCCTAATTTATCCGTGTAAATGTACCCATATCACATACAGTCCATTCTTCATCAATATAATTGTATTACATTATATACTGCATTGTTTGTTAATTGCAATGAATCAATAACATTATAATTTTAGCATCTGGGTGTTTATATATTTGTTTAAGTTTATATAATGTCAACCTGTCATCTGCTACATTCTTCAGGTAGTATCGTAGGGGTGGTCACGTTTAACAAAATCAGTGTGGCGCCATTTATAATGAAACCAGTATCTTTGCAAAGTAAAGGTAAGAGTAACGTCTGCGCTAATTTTACTAACAGAATACTTATTTAAAGTTATGTAGGCAGCTTCTGGTAATTTGCTTTTGTATTTGTTAGCTTCTTTTTGAATTACCCTTGCTACATGAAACTTAAAATGGTTCAGAAATATATTCTGTTAAACATTGTTAAACAGTCTTCAACTTTCATTAAATCATCAAAGGTACCTTAATTAATTTGTAAAACATATAGTCACTTTTATTTAGCTTGGCTTTCCACTAGTACATTTTGCGTATGAGTTCTTAATGAAATTTTATTATAAATTATAGGGCTCAAATTGTTTATAATTTATTATAACTTTTACATATTTCGCGTTGTTGTCGCTTAAATATTTTGAAGGTAACACACAATATCGACAAACGCATATTATGTTTAAATGCGAATTACATTATAAATTAGCAAGATACAATCAAATGTAAACGTATCCCGTAAATGTAGCGTTACCCGCACGCACTTTTCTAAAAATCACACAACTTGTAATTAAATCTGACTTAGACGGCCATTTTGCAAGAATTATGTGCACTTGGGTAATCCTTGTACCATTTACATTAATTACAACATCAGATAATTTGGTACCTATTCCCCTCTCCCCTCTAGAAAGAAAAGTAAATGAACAAAATAGGTCTGATCTAAATATCTACACATATTTTTATTCAGTATATGCTAATCAGGTGTTGTTAATAAAACGTTAGTAAAGGTTCGTTTACACGACGTACATTATATGAAGTGTCCTTGTGAGCTGCTTCATACGCGATAATACTGATCTAATCCAGGTTTCCAAAAAAAAAGAAAAAAAAAAGCAGGCACAGATATATAATTTTAATCAACGAATAAAAAAACACATATTTTTTGTTTCGATTCTTGTTGGTACGTTTAAAGTTTATTTGTAATGGTTACCAGACGCTTGTAGAGTTTTTATTACAAGACATATTTCCATTTGTTATGATATGTCGAAATTAACAGGAATGTTAATTACATGGATTAACATGGTGAATAGAAATTAATTTTATTATTATTTTTATTAGAGATTTTTAATATAAAATATAACGTTAAAAAGGTGTTTTAAAACATCAATCTTACATTTACGTTTCCTTGGTTACCATTACCAGATATGGCAATCATAGCATGAATATAAGATAAAATAAACTAAAGTTTTATACTTCTATTATTGTTATACCAGCACAACAAGAAAACGTCCCAAGATGGACATGGAAGGTACACCAATTGTATTTCGTGGCTAGAATGACTTAATTAATTTGGCCCATAGTAAATCATGTACAGTGTAAGCGATAAAATGTTTACAAGTCATTTAACTATTGTCGACCACAAGGACCACAGACAAAAGAAATTAAATTGTTGATAAATTTGTAAATTATAAAAACATAACCACAAACTACACTTCATTATTAATATTCGGATATCTACAACATATAAGAACAATGACTTATTTTGATAACAAGTGAATTAGTATAGGGACTCCACCTAAACAATTTGGTCACTATCTATGTAAGCCGGACCTAAACATATTGCCAAGCAACAATTTTTATCAAATATATATATATATATATATATATATATATATATATATATATATATATATATATATATTTGTATGATGAATGAAAATTAAAGAAAATAATTATATAAATGTGTTATCTAATAAATATGTGAATAAAAATATTTTGATTTATAGCATATTATATAATAATTAACATTGACCTAAAACTATTTTTTATGATATTTAAAACAAGAACAATGGCAGATGATGTTTCTATTGTTTAAATCAATTTTATTTTAATTGATATCATCATAAAATTATACACCTATTGTTATTTTTACCATTTATAAAAAATAGCTGTCTGTCTATTGTTTGCATATGATTTTGTAGGTACAATATTAAAATTGAATATTTTATATTCTACATAATAATAAGAATATAAAATTTGTCTTTCTGGAGTAGATGTTGCTTTAATGTAAATTTAATCAATAAAATTTTTGATTGCAATGTAATTTTTCCGTAAGAAATGGCATTTTCTTTTTTAAATCTAAAGTAATCTTATAATTTAGCAGTTCATATAGCTATTGCTGTATGTACCGCTAATGCATTAGCAGTGTCTCCTCTTTTATGCGCAAGTTCCCAACTAACTCAAGGGCCCCCATGTTTGGTTATTGTATGCATATGCCTTTCCGAGGCCAGTAAATAAAATAGTCTTTATTAATACAAAAAAACTGGCATAAGAACCAATACCTCGGTGCGCCGTATAATCGCATTTTCTTTTTAATGTAGAAAATGTGTACCGTTCCACAGCTCATAATTTGCGCTAGCGTACGGTCGTACGCAACACAAATTTGTATATTTGGAAATAAATATATTTGTTTGGCCTTTGAGTTCACTCTTGATTATAATTTTGATACTGCGATTATCATGAATTAATTTAGTATATATAGTAACGTGAACTTCGATAAATATCTCGAGTTCGATTTTTTATGATCTATATTAATTTAGACTACATTCTTTTATATATTTGATAGTATAATAGTAAGTATTAAAATAAAAAATGTGTATCTCTCCGTGTATGCAATGAATATTGTAACGATATTTTATTCAAAGTATATCTTATCTTGTCGATTGTTGCAACAAAAAAGAAGAAAGATGAAAATATCAAATAATCTACCCAAGGAGAAAACATATTGCTTACGAGGCGCATATCGAATGCAATAGATAAGGTATGAATAATTCAAACAATTCCACCAATCGCATCACATACGCGAGAGTGCATTGCATCTTATTCGTACATGTATATGCCTTGTCTTGTCTTGCATTGCATTGCGTGAATGTCTCAATCAGTTGCATTTCAAATAAAAGCAAAAATTGCAGAAACTCGTTACACATGACTTAGATGTAACAAGTTGATATAATAACGTATGCGTGATACGTGTTACATTACATTGCGTTGCTTCTTCAATTTTCAGGTTAAAAAATGGGATATTGACATAGAATAATGAATGAGTGTTGTGAAAATTTTTATTAGGAAATTATCATGTTTTTGCAATAAATGTAAACTTATAGAAACAGCAAAATTAGTATTTAAAGAAATCTCTAGTGCCCTTCCCGTACTTTCTTATACTTATTTTTCATTACATATGTAATATAGATTTATTGTGTATTAAATTAAATACCATTACCACCATTACCATTACACACAAATATTTCATGGGACTGTCATAACGGATATTTCCATTAAAATGTTGACTGTTGAGGTCGATTTAATTTGTGAATACAATGCTTTCTACATTACATATAAGAAAGTAATAAAAATTATGGAGAATTATTTATTGTCGCAAGAATCAAGTTTAATATGAAATCAACGTAAACGTAACGTTAGATGTGAGGTAAGGAATGGAGAATGCAAATTTGCCGCTGAAGCAAGTGTCGCTCGCGGTACAAACATATACGAACTTTCTGTTCGTGAATTATGGCAGTGCAAACATCATGTCTTATGGAAACGCACTTGGTACAATTGTTTTATACCTACAATAAATGTATAACTACACAAATATAATGTAAACGTATTCAAAATAATAATGGCGCTTAGGTCAGTGGTTCACAACTTGGGGGTAATTATTGATTTGTCTAAGAGTAATGTTATACTTAAGAATTTCATACATTTCATTCTTTAGTTTGAAATATTCCATTTTTCAAATATAAAGGAGTAATAATGAGTAAATGGTGAATGCGCAAACCAAATGCTACAAAAATTATAAAATCTTGAAAATTTAAATTTTAAATGCAAATTCCACTATATTTAACTTTGTTATTATAAATGAACGTCTTCGTAAAGCAATATTGCAATTAATATAAAATATATTCAGAAACTTAATATTATCATCTGTAATAATAAATAATTTGTAATGGAAATTGAATATATTTATTTTTCCTTACATATAATAACATAAAACCCAGTGTTTTATTTAATATTAATATATTCAAAATTATTCACGACTGAAGACGTCATTTACATTATACAATCACGTTTAATTTGTTTAATTTCACCATAAATATAACAAACAGATAGTTGAGTAACTCTCCAATATTTTGTTCTCTAGTATGTATAATTTCTTGTATTATAATTCATTTCAAAACCGTGTCCCGTATAATTTTATTTCACTTTGACTTTTATCTTTTTAATTCCTTGTCTAAATAACATGCAGTGCCAAAACTATGTTCATTTTATTTACATATACAAGAGATACTTGTATGCGTAAATAATGACATTCAAAAAATAAAAAATTTAGCTCAAGTTCAATATGCGAGTCTATCATAGTAAGCGTTTATTTTTGCAAGAGTTATGGTGGTAATATATAAATATTTATCAGCATATTTCATGGCTAGTTAACAATGAATATTCAGAATTTTTTACGTATATTAAAAATTAGTATATCTAATCCTCGTGTGAATTAGATAAGGTTATTACTTTGTTTGTTGCTATTATCATATGTCGATTTAAGCGCTAGATCGAAATGGAATCATCAAAATTCATGCTTTTTGCGTTGGTCTTGGGATTCGACCTATAACCACTTTATTTAAACTGGTGGTCACTCCAACCACTTGAAAACGGCGACTGGCCAAATAAAACTTATTAACTCGTTAGTGGCTCAAATATATTTGATCAGTTTCTTTTGTCCTTTCTCATTTTTGAGTCTACTTATTAATTTTGCGAATTCGTTTCAGAAATTCGATTCCTTCCTCATTTCCAGTTTTTCCAAATTTAATAAACATGTAATATATGAGACTCCAATTCATGTAAAAATATTTCCGGAGTAAGGAGACATTAATATCGTAGGTCAGTGTCAATACGAATAAGCGATTCTTTCGGGACCCATGAACGACAAGTCATCGATGTGGATGTGCTATAAATATCTATTTCTATATCATTAATATTGAACTAGAATAAAAGATGTACAAAAATATAATGGACAAGATTCGAAAAACGAATGTAGTTACAAAATAAGTTTTAAAATTCATCAACATCCACCTGTTTACAACAAAACAGTAAATGCAGACAGTTGTCATATAAATCAAATAAACAAATAGGAGGAAATGTTCAGCTAGCCAGTGGCTAAACATTTCGATGTAAACAGCGACCTTAACCCGGCGTGTTTTCGGCGTATTTTCTACATCATTAATTATCGAAAACGAATTTTAGTCATTGATATTCAAGGTAAGAATATTTATGTCTATCAAGGAGTTCCTAGTAATTATTATACACATATAATTCGGATAAACTTCCGAGGAGATCCACATATTCGGAAATATTAAGTTCCGTATCCTAGTGTGGCCATGTGAAAGTCAAAACTATACCACACAGTGCGACATTGAAAAGGCTAACTGAATACTTTACTACTAGGACATATATTTAATTGTCTCATTAACCAATAACTTTACTGTCCAATTAATTTGATATATGTATAATGACATTCCAAGAATCAGAGTTATATACATAGGTAAATCATGGTTACATATTCGCAAATAATAATTAGCTAATATCAATAAAATAATTGTAATCATTATTAAAATAGTTTATTGTTTTTCTCCAAGGAAATTCCTTCTTATAGAGAGATATAATGAGTTCTAATTTTATTTTAAATTCAGTATCCTTTATACAGATCCTAATTATATATTTTATTAAAATAGTGTATTGGTGCTTGTTTTATTAAGGAAAATTCAAATTTAATTTATATAATCGAACCAAACTTTCAAAATTTTAGTTGGAAGTTTTCGCAGATCTAAATTAAAACGAAAGTTTAAATATGAAAAATTATTATAAAATAACAAGAATAACATTAAGCCGTCTGTCAAACATAAATCGCCGTCTAAGATATGTCGTTTGCCTTCAAAATTAGTTCACGCTCAATTAAGGAGTTTACAAGCAAAAACAAGATAATATTTAAATCTGAATAAAACACATATTACATTACTATAAGTTCTTTTTTTTTCAATTAAAAAGATATCTTTATTTATAAGATTTTAAATTTCATTGGATATGGTTATATCTGGGATTATTAGATAAAATCATTAATAATAATTCACCTATATAGTACTTGAATATAAAACTTTCACGTCATTCTGTACAAATAAAATTTAAAATTTTGTTTTTACAATTCAGCAGCGCTTTTAATGTTATGTTTTTGAATTAAATTGTTATTGGAGCATAGTTAGTGAACTATGTAAGTCTATTCGTTACGAACCAAAAAGAGATTGTAATCAACCCATTTGCATATTTATGTATTACAACAATTAAATAGTAATTGCTACATGAATAGATACAATAAATTGAGTAATTAACCAGTTACATTTCATTTTCAAACTACAGTAAATCGCCCACAAATAACATAATAAAAATATTGTTTGTATATCATTCGCGAAATATAAAAGCACGCTGCCACTTGACGGTGAAGCAGTTCATGAATATGCCGCTAGATGCCTGTAGGGGGATTCCCGCCGATATTTTACGGTGAATGTTTCGCCTGTAACGTTAGCAAGCAAACTAACTGTAATGTGTGACTGTTGAACGGTAAATGTAATATTTATTTAATAATTGGTGGATGCGTTCCTGTAGTAACGAATTAGTATTAAATTATACAAAATATATAATTCCCACATAGAACAATGGTGGCATGTTCACACTGTCTCATAATATTTGTTATGCCAACTACTTGTTTCTAATTCATACATATAGTTTACAAAGAATATTTGTTTGAGTATGAAACAATTTGTCATATTATTTACCAACAAGTAAAAATAACTTGTTTATTGGCCTTATAATTTTATTTTATTATTTGATTACACAAAGATATGCGAAGTAGTAAAAAATATCTATCAAGTAAACTAATAATATTCTAAGGAGTAAATTTGACACGGTACAATATTTTGAGATTAAGTGTTATTCTTTGAGGTTATGTTATATTATTTACTTTAAATTTAAATATGTATATTCTAGATATTATACTGTAAAAATAATTTAAAATAAACAATAATATTTCCAAAAACATTTTCAATTTCGTAAATCCTTTTTTCTTTTGAATCGAGTGCATAAAAGGAAAATATACTCGTTGTAAAAGGATATTATATACTTTTATATAATATAGAATATGATGTACTCATCTGATACTTTTTCGCGTATGCATGTGAATGGCATAAGAAGGAATAGATTCATCGAAATACAAACATCGTCTATATTTACTCTGCATATTCAATTCATCCACTTATACCGCTGCACAAACAAACTTTTAATCCACTTACAACTGGCATTCGTGCTACTATACACCAGCTGTGAAGATATCATTTTATTTTTGCTACTTATATGCTTATATATTTGCGAACATTGTACTACTATTTTACTTATAAAATGATATGGATTCAATAAATAATTCCATGCCAAAAATTACAAATAAATGATGAAAATACACGTTATTAAATACAAAAAGGACAAAGAAGTCTTGGCTACCGCATTTTTTGTTAAGATTAAAATATTTGAAATACAAAAATTGCTAAAAAAAAAAAAAACTTTGAGGGCCTATTTCTCGAAATTGGCGGTCTACTGGTTCTTATGACTTGAGTTGTTACGCACATACGAGATGGTCAAAGATCGCAAGTGTTCCCGCTTAACCAAATATCTGTGATTTATAGTTGTTCAATCAATATATGAATGCCGAAATAATTGACAAGTATAAAATGATTATTTTTATCAGTATTTAGGAATCAAAGAACATTAGTGCGATGATGACACAATGTGTGGCAGTTTACAAAAGTAAACATTAAACAAAATCAGTTTCTTTTGTGCACCTAGTGACAGGAATAAATGTTCGTAAATTTCGTGAACTGTCAGTGGATAGCGAAAGGTGTGGCGATATAAATGATATAAATTGATTTCGTTAGAGATATCCAGAGGTGGTTGTCAGTGGATACATTAGTTTACATTGATAAAACGCCGCGCCTGAATTCTATGTAACTTATTTTACTTTCACGTCTAGCCATACATAAATTACATATGATACAGGCGCGAGTTGCCTATAGTTACATTTCTATAAATTTAATGGTCTATGGTATTTTCATACAATAATAAATGTAAATAACACAAACATATTTTGAATCAGATTTTATTCTAATTTTTGTTTAGTTCGCCCTATAGTATGTACAATAGAACGTTCGATCGTTTACCTGCAACACTGTCTAAATATATAGTCTATTTGTTTTGATCTATAGAAAATAATTAAGATTCATAAATTAGACAGCGTAAATTATAAATAAATGTTATCACTTCAAAAATCAGTAGTTATAAACTTGTTTTTGCAGTAACTTTCTACGTAAAATTAAAAAATATTACGAACAGGGTTTAATTATCTCCGCAACTTGTATGAGTTTGGTGTTAGACAAACTGGTTTGCTGCTGATAATTGATTAAAATTACACATTTTTAATCATATTTTCCTGCACCAATGCCTGTACCTACTCAACGGTATAATGTTATTGAATAATATTGCTATAAGAAATATTATAATAAATAAATCGAAATGATTGTAGCGTGACAATTCCGAAAAACATCGATAAAAATTCTTTGATCGATAAAAGTAACATCTGCGCACGCTACTTGCATACACTCTTTTTGCAATATTTATTGCGTTACATGCATTTTTTTCAAAAATCAAGTTTCATTAACCAGTTTATATCGTTCAACCGGTAATTAAATCCATCCATTTTAGAAGCTGGTCTTTAGTTTTTGTAATCAGAATATGACAAGTGCAAAATTGCAACTCTAGTGCTACAAATATTGTTCAACAGATGGCACTGTATGTAACAAAACACCGAATATGTGTTCCTTAAGAATTAAATAATTATATATTAGTGATGTTTTTTAGTTAATTTATACAAAGATAACGATAAACAATGGCTAACACGGAGGTATATAACCAGATTGATGAATGAATATAGCAACTCTAGCGAGTGTAAATGTAAATACGGAGAAATATTTTAACTGGATATATACGTTCTTATATCGTGTCACAGAAGAAATGCCAGTTTTAATTAAATCTTGTTTATGAGAATGAAACTTAATAGCATGTCAGCTCGTAAATTTTACACAAAAAGAATTCAATATTGTTATGTTGTCCGACTAAATGTGCATCATGTTAATAATTTTTTGAAATTCTGTTTGCAATAATCAAAATCTGATCTTATTATTCTGTAATTTTGGTGTTTGTCCTGTAGAATATTATTAAAAGAGTCTCGCTCCGTTCTATCCTTAGAATTTTCGCCAGACGTTTTTTAAACAAAAGTTAACCTTAAATTGTATTATCCAAGATTCAAACCTTACTAGAAACTAGTACAAGTTTAATTACTATGATCTAGTATGATTCCGGACCTATTTTTCTTGTTGTCTTTAATACTTGAACATGCACACGCACTACGCTTTGACGAATGTCTCTATTTACATCACACTTTCTTTTACTACTTTGTATACAAGTTTCATATATTAATTATACTAGATTCAAGTTTTAAATGTGTACTATATTTTATATTTGCAATTTAAGCTTGCCGCATGCCGCTGACGCTTTTGTTTGACAGAATGAATGTTAGAATACATTGGTAAGAAGCAAAATGATTTATAATGCACTATAGAATGGAGCGAATTTTACCTAAACACACATTAAAATTTAAATAAGCCATAAAATAGTTTATATTTTATACCAGTCGTTAACCAATAATCCCTTACTTCTAAGCCACATGAAAATAGTAACATCCCCTACACGTATCTACGGATAGATAAAGGAGATATGGCATGACCAATCATTTGAAACGAGTTCCATAACCCGAGCCGCGCGTCCTGCACTGGTTGTAAAAATGAAAATAAAATTTCAAGAACAACAGAATCATATGACATTTATATTACAATAAGTTATCATCCATTGTGTGTGTTATTTTAATCTAACTGTATGGTGCGCAGAGTGACCGCTCGGCACATCAAATAGTTAACGATGTACTTAATCCACCCAGGGGCCAGCCTTACCGAATTGGAAAAGTCGTAAAATGGTAACATTCCCACCCTGTTCTAACTACAGCCACGCAAAATTATTACGCGACGCACCCAGCAGGCTTCCCTTTGTTAAAAAGACCACAAAGATGAGCAAAGATGCGACACCACAAAAACCGTGAGAATTACGAGTTTAATATTTGTTTGTTTATTATTATTAAAACTTGTTTCTTTATTGTGTGCTTGTTGACGACACTATTTGAGGGCAGTGAAATAGGTTTCACTCACGTTCAAAGAATTGATGTATACCAAATTTTGTCATAAACTCAACAATGAGTTCTTTAGGGTTTTAATTTTTTATTTCGTATTTGTATTACAAAAGAAAATAGGTTGGTTCGTTTGATGTCTCTTCCACTTATTATGAAGAAAAATGACAGATAATGATCTGAGCAAGAAATGCAGGATAAACGAACAAACAAAATAATATTATGTGTACAATAATTTTTCTTTAGTATATATTAATAATAATTTAGTATTTAACTATCAAAACGCTTAATGGAGGAATTGAGAATTCATGTGAATATTGTACTTTTATAGATGGACGAAACTCCAACAATTGATAATTAAATATAAACATCCATATTTGAAATCAATATGACGGAATATCATGTTAGAAATGAAAAAAAAAAGAAAGTATTTAACGCGACATTAAAATGTAATAGAATTAAACGAAAATGGAAATAGACATATCATTTGACACACACGCATATGCCAGCGCACATTTAAATTGAATGTTATATATGCGACAGAGTGGGGTGGGGTTAGACATCGCACCAATGTGTATATTTTAAACATCACGATCTGACCGCCGCGCCGTGCAACTTGATAAACGACTCGCTGCACTTCATAGCATGCGCTGGTGTTGGTGTATACGTGTACCATAAGTGACATGAAACGAGGTGTGCAAAACCAACCAAAAGTTCAACGATCTCCAGCGTGGACCACTTTTAGCAATGCAATAAACAGCGGACCAACACAACGTACCAATCATATCAATTGCATGCAGTGCCACTAATGAGTTGCCCGACTCTCCAAACCGTCTTACATGCATAATGACAGCTATACATACAGAAAAGAACCGATGCCAAAATATTTACGAACCTCGAACAATGGAATTGTCGAACACAAATGTTAAAATAGGTTAACCCTTACCACACAGAACTTACTAGATTTCGAAGGAAATATATTTCGGGTATAATTTAATTTATTCCCGTAATAGCCAAAAGCGCTACAGTATTCGGTATTTCGGTATTTGACACAATACACAATATATTTACAAGCAATTACGACTTCTTGAATCCAAAGAGCATATAGGAAATAATTAAATATCTTAATTTTCTAATTTAAAGAAACAATTATAGGTTGATAGGTTTTCACCGTCATTCACATTTGCGCAAATTCTTGTGTGATTTAAATCGGGAAGTGGAAGTACAATTATTAGAATGGATTGTCTTTTATAATCAATATGTATTTTTAAAGGGTTCGATTGATTATACTATATATGTAAGCATTGGTGCTTGCATATATAGTATCTCACATCAAATGATTCGAAGAATATGTCTTATAAAAAATAATGAAACAAATATTGGCGAAGACATGAACATAAATGAATTTATTGAATTGGAAATTTAAATAATATTCGTATTTTATACGTCCAAATTAAAATAAATGGAAGTCACTTCATATTCATTTGTGCCATCCGCTAAACACAACATAAGTGATAAATGATGGTAAGTATTTTGTTAAATTAAGTGGAAACTGAATATATGGCGCACAAAGAATTTTCAACACAGGTCATTGGACAATTTTTAAATTGGGTAAATAAATTTCGCCAATCTCTACATCCAGATTAAATATTTATGTTAATGCTAAAACATACAAAAAATATATTCATTTCACTTGTATTTAGTTTCATAAACTAATATATATGAAAAGATATCAGAAAGATAAAAAGCATGTCAAAGCATTCGAGAAAAACATTGGAGAGTGATGTGGCAAAAGCATAATATTTTGCTTCTTCCGCGTCAACTTACACCGAAGAAGAACTCTTACAGGGCGTTAATAAACATATCTCAAGTAAGAAATAAACGTATGTTGACACACTCTTTCACTTAAATAATATCGGGAACGTCGTCAAAAAATATAGAAAAACAAATTTCCGAACATGTGGCGAAAAGAAGATTTATCCACGTATATAGCGTCAGTTAATGGAACCATCAATCACGTATCGCTTGCGCATTGTGCATTGCGCCTGCGCGCACAACTTTAACGTCTATCGTAAAGTATAACGGAATAAATAAAGATATATTATTGTTTGCATCGTAAATCATGCGAACGCACACACACACACATACGCAGACAGTGTGAGTGCAAAAGGAATAAAAAACAAACAGCTTCGCGATCCTTTTTATATTTCATTTTTGCGCAGCCGACTGGTAAATGGCAAGCCTTATTTTTGGTTATTGCCGTAATACGTAAAGCGGTGGTGGTGATCTTCTGAACTACACTACCCTGGTTGGATGGCAGTTTGTTTTGTGTATGTTTTTGCTTTTCGCACGCGTAAAAGAAATATCTATTTATACGAAACTTATGTGGGATATCACTAGTGGACCGGACATGAAAAAGCGTTGTTTGTTCCGAAATGTCTTGGTGAGGCCGTGTGGAAATTTCAATGAAAAATGTTTTGGGGTAGTTTACATAACTCTATGCCATTCATGGTCAAATAAATTCTACCATAATTTAGTGTAAAATATTTGGAATTTCATAGGATAATAAAGTTTTTTTCTTTTTTGTGTCAAATAGACGTTACAGTTTGCGTTCGACTGTACATGCATTTACATGTATTGAATGATAAATGTTGTCAGTTCATTGAATGTATGGTGCAACTGGCTTTACGTGGTCTTCGAAATATGGTATTGATAATAATGGAAACAACTACCGATTACTTAAACTTAACGTTCAAACATTGTTGAACTGTCTGTATAAGTGCCCAATTAGTGCCGATTTCACATGTAACTCAATACATCGAGAGTTCTGTGAGATTATCACTTTTCAAAACATAACCGGTGATGAGCATCATTCGGTTATTTATAAATTTATTTGCTTCCATAACGACCAACTGTATTTTGTTGGTAATGTTTGTTTTGTAAGAGGACGGTTATACATCAACGATGTCCGTTGCCTAAAAATAACATATTGCAAAGTTCAGGACAAGAGTTGGCGCGCTCCCCACCGCTCGGCCGGCGTAGTGTCAGATGCGCCCCCCGGGTATCCTCTCTCGAACAACCGGATATGCTTTTATGACCGGCATTTGAAAAATACGCGCGAATTACTTACACTCGACTGGTGTAAGATATTGCGCGTCGCTTTTCTCCATACATACCATATAGCACGAACCCAAACATTTGCTGTAATGAAACACATTTCTCTTGACTCTATATTCGTATGTATTACTACTTTGTTTCAATTCTCTAGCATAAACCCACAGTGTTCATGATTTTTTTTTTCTGCATTTGTTCCGTTTGGTTACAGTGCACTTTTCATTTGTAAAAATAAAACATTATTTATGATAGGTTTAATGAGTTTTTCAATATTTGAAAGCTGTGTGATAGTCTTTCGACAAATAGCTTCTTTTATATTTTTTTAATTCTACAAGGACGATTTAATAAATTTTTTGTTATTTTTTAATTTCTTTCTGGGGCTAATTCGAAAATTAATTGTCGTAATCATGAAAATGTTCAAACTCGATATTTTAATGGAAATACACGTTTTGATATTTGCTCAAAAGAAACTTACTGAAAAATTGTTTTTGATATTATTAAATTAATAAGTTGTATACCTGGTTGTCACAATTATTATATTGTTTCATAAGCATCATAAAATAAATCCAATTTTAGATCAAATTTTTGGTATTGTTAAATTACTTTTCCCGTTAGGAAAAAGGTCTATAAAATTTTGTAACAAGCTATGAAAAATAATACAAAAATACGAAATAGAGTATAAATGTATCCCGTAATGACAACTCCAATCAGCACTCGATGGTTTTTGTTATTTTTATTATTCAACCGCAGTTTTCAACACCTCCGTGTCAATGTTCAAATAGCGGTAATATAAAACGAACATTTAAAACCTTTCAGAAAAACAATGAAATTAATATGGGCCAGTCATATTCAATTATCTCGGAATAATACGCTCGCTATACAGGGACCCCTAAAAATAACGTTACGATTTACGTTATCGAAACATAACCACAGTTTCGTTTCGCACACGCGCGCACTAACATGTTTGCTTCTAGCTGCGATCAGTATTTTATTCCATAGGCACCACCCTAAGTCGCGGGGTATGGGTTTTGTTTCTGTGAAGCACATCATACATGAAAATATTTTACGACTGTTCACATGAAAGGATTTGAATTCGTCGCTTTTATAACCGCACCCGATGGCGAACCTTGCATCCGTACATACACACACACACACAAGTCTTTCTGCGGGAATAATCACGTAATTAAATGAACATAAATTCGAAATATACGCCCGTTTGTTTTATTATTCACAGTGCAAAATGTTTTACTACAACTGGAGAATGTATAACCAGGCAGCAGTGCGTTTAATGTGTGGCTTTTATTACTTTTTCGGCATAATTGTCTCCGAACATTGCTGCTGCTGCTACGTCTGTCTGTCTCACCGACTTCTTATACTCTAAACCGAAGCAACTTTTATTTTAGGGCATAATTAAGACTAAGCTTCTGTTCGAATGTTTTGAAAATTGTTTTCTAATATGAACTTATAATAAACGAGTCGCGTTATCGCTTAAAGTTTAGTTGGGACACATTCGGGTAGAATCGTTCGTTATCTAGTCCAATCATAACACCATTTTTCAAATATATTTTTTAAGTTAATTGTGTACCAAAACCTACATGTCTCCAATTCGGCAATATCGGTTACTAATTTTGGCAATATGTACATATTACATATCACAATTTCAATTTATGAAAATCAAATAAGATTTTATTTATACCGTAGATAACCCAGTAGTAGGTATTCAAAGTGGAATCGAGTATAGTTATACTCCTTCGCGATTTGAGATGCGGAAGACCACGATCGTATTGCACGTGTATATATTTCATATTGGATTTAAGTACGTTCTTAAATCATTTATACCTCTCCGTATAACGCGTTTAATATGGAAATTAAATTACTTGTGTTTGTTTTTTTCCTGCAGCCCGAAGTAAATAATCATTTGGAATGCTCAAATTCCTTTATGTAAATGTAATTAGTGGAAGTTTTTCAAAAATAAGGGAGAAACATAAACATGTATCACGGAAAGATGCGAAGGAATATTAACTGTAATCCCTAATTTGGGTTTTAAAATGAAGAAAAATTGCTACGTTATTGTATCAGAATAGATGGCTGTACATTCTGAGACAAAATAAGAATTTTAAATAAACTTCGCTATTAAAATAATTGTCCTTGCAAAATAGAGTAATAGTGTTAGGTGGTGTGTCTGTAACATTATTGAAATCAATATTATTTTGCATAACAATGTATTTTATGTTTTCCAGATTTAAAAAATATATATATATTACTTTATTATTTTCTGAGTTATGGAGCTTTAAAAAATAAAGCCCTTCCTTATTATTGAGTTTAAGAAAAAATTTAATATAACAAGAAGAGAAAAATGTATATTTTAGATCCTATAGTTCACTAAGATAATTATTAATATGAAAATTAAAAATTATGAATAAAACAATTTATGTCACGGTGGAATCGGAGTTGTTATTCCATATCAATCAGGTTCGCATACGCAATGGGATAAAACGTAAATTCATATCTCAAATATCTTACTAATAACTTCAAATAATCCCTACACATTTAATTTTTTGCAAGAATATTTATAATATAATTATTTGTTTTGTATTTACAAACAAAACAATTTGTACTTGTTTCTTTGTACATAAAAAATATAATATGTGTGCAATTGATAATTTTATATTCTTATCATGCTATACCTAATTAGTAAATATAGTTAATGTAAATTGGCGCTAGTTTGGTATGAATCTAACTTGTGAAGTACAACATGATAAAATTTGTAAATATTAGAGATAAATGACGTTAGCGCAGAACATTTGTTCTAAATGCCTCTTAAATTTAAAATTATGTTTCATTCTATCTCACAAAGTTGGTCTTGAAAAAGATAAATTTATCGTACAACTTGGTGAAAAAGTGTGAAACACTCTTGTGTTGTTCGCACTGTAAACTTTGTTGAGCTACTCGTATTTTTCTCGCGCACTTATCATCATAAACATCTCCACGCCTAGTTGATTAAAAAGCCTGTGCAAAGTGAAGTGGTAGTTGGTAGCATAGCAGCCACGACATATTTAACACATCACATTGCAGACAAAAAGACCATAATGCAACGCTTGAACAATTATGATTGTATTTCATCAAGCCACTCATTTATCATTCGATGCTGCAACAGTAACACTATTGCGATAATTAAAAGTTTAAATTCTGAACATGCTAAAAAATGTATCATTTATTATTTCTTCACACCAACCAAAATGACGATGACTAATGACTGCCAGACATAAAGAATTTGTGAAACAAAAGAGATACAAATTGACAAAACGAAACAAAAATTCAGTATAATATAGTATAGGCCACAGAACATTTGTTAGTTTTATAGTTTGCTATAGGTACTGTAACTGACGAGTATAGGGTCCACACCGTATAAAGACCACCTGTGTTAAGACACGGATCCGCAGAAAATTCGCACAAAACATTTTCACACCCGTCATTCGAGAACAGCTCAACCGGTTTCCGGCACAACATACTTTTCTATGTTTGCTGAATAGTCACGAACGTCTTACACAGATTTCGTTATGAGAGCTACCAGCTCATTGTAGCTAACAATGAAAGACATGCCTGTATAATACAACGTCGAAATATTAAGAATAATTTACTATAATAACACAATATTTCCCATATTTTCTTAATTTAGATGATAAGAATGTTGATTTATGTTTCACAGGAAATTCAGTCAGTTATTAATAATTGTATAAAAATATATAAATTACAAATTACAATTTTTGATTATTTGAATGCATACGTTTATTTTTAAGTTTATATAAGTGAGTATCTTTTATAGACATTGGTCTTTAAACGAAGGTTGTTTGTACTAATGGCACGCTTCCGTTAGTGACTGCGATAATCATCTAGTGTTATTCTTGACATAATCTTCTTGTTTGGTTTTTAGTGAGTGTACATTCTTTCACACGAATGCATTGCTGCTACTTATCAACAATCATCTTCGTTCAACGTTTTTAATTTATCACCAAACATGTTGAAGGAAATAGCAAGTGAAAAATGATATCATCTGTACTTTTGAATAGTTGAAAGAAAAACGTTGAACGTTGAACGACTTCCCATACTTGTTACATTTGTGAACTGTCAGATATGTGGAGAATTTATCCGTCTTCCTTTATAGCGTTTCATATCAGTTACATATTCAAAGGCAGCAAAAGGCAGTAACATATAATGTCATTAATATCATATACCAGAATATCAATATAAAATTATTTTACCTCGACACCAGTTAATGTAGTTACTATTTATGAAAATCATAAGATACATTGGGTGAAATAATATATTAGATAATAAAATAATAATTTTAAAATGATTTTTACAGCAATTAGGAAATCTAAGAAATGTATAAAATAAATGTATGTTAATACTGTATTACACTACTAAGTGCACAAGATTAAAATAAATTAATTCAAATATTTTCAAGAAAGTGCATTTAAAATATTTAGCTAATGACGTAATCCACCCACCGGAAGTACTATAACCTGATACAGGAACGATATAATAGGCAGTCTATAATCGCACATACAACTATAGAATAATTACATGTGAAAAAAAGTGCACCCAAATTTATTGTCCATTATAGTGAACATGCATGCCACGCACACTGCGTTATTGCAGCTCGTTTATTCACCGGCTTCCAAGAATGATTGTATCGTGTTTCCGGCTGTCAAAATTTCGGGGTTTGCGAATTTGAAACTTTTTGGGTGAAGCTAGCGGTACTAACGAGCACGCAATTCACTCGAATCTAAAAGTTAAATGTTGCTGACTTGTAACGATGATTGAAATAAATGATTCTCTAGTTACTGCTATAGGTGCATCAAATTACTAAATCAATGTTTCATTTTAACTATATCTAATAAGTTTGTCTTTCCAACGGTACAAAATGCTTAAATGATCCATCTTCCATTTGCAACATTATAGAATATTAGCACACGTAATATGAATGGCTTTATTCTGAAGTTATTGAACACCAAAACAAATGGACCTGGTGTAATATATTTATGTATTTTGTAAAAGTATCATTGAGAAATTATATTATGTAAATAAACATAGGTGTAGACACCAATGTCGTTAATTTGCGGAAAGGCGAACTTACATTACAAGCATTGGTGCAAGCTATAAGATCATTCTCGTTTGTAATTATCAATTATTTACATTACGAATCTGTGAAAAATTTGTATTGTCTTGAACAAAAAAAAAAAAGCACTGAAAACAAATCTGCATCGGACCATAAAGATGGGACGAGTTTTTGTGAAATCTGAAAGAAATGCACATCCGGCCAAATTCGACTGCCCATTTCATTTTCTGCATACTATAATCAGATTGCGACATGTTCGTACCTTCATTATTTATGCTCTAGAAAGTTTTTAGGGAAAGAGGTTCCCAGTGTATTATATTCTTTTAAAAGAACAGTCTGGTAGTTCCTTGAATATAACAATTACGTGGGCAGCGGCCATTAGCATGTTATGCATGCACTCACGCATCGTTTCACTCAAATTCGTCACCGAAAAAAAATTTTTTGGAATCACGACGAGAGATAATAAATTATTGGGTGTCTCAGAGAAAGCAATTTGATTGTTGAGATTATATTTATTTCGCTTTGTTTGACAGTTCGGTTTCATCTTTGTATGCAATATAGGCTCCCAGTATAAAGTGTCTGAATTTCTTTCATCGGTAGAGCAGTCAAAGTTTCACAAGCAGACATACATACACCATTTTGAACGATTTCCATTTAGAATGTCAAGGTCCTTTTAGACTTTGTATTATTTTGTATTGTTTCAATAGAAATATATGACACCAGTCTATAAAACTGTTAATGAACTAATTAATCCTTTAAAGGTATTGCAAATACATTAATATCAAATTTGTTTCTGACCTAAATATTCTTCCGTCACACTGATATTTATCAGCCAAGCATCAAGTTCAAACAGTCGTAAATGATATATGGACATGGTTATTAAATGAAATGATCCATCTTATGTGTGCAACGTAGAGTGATATGCGATATCCAATCTTACTAATATGACCACCATTGGATTGGATTGGATGATCAGTAATAATAATAAGGAGTGAAACAGAAGTAGCGATAGCGTATTACATCATGCCGAATTGATCTATAAAAGATCTCGTGCTATACATTGTTATTGGTAGATTTGTCATTGTGTGTGTGTGTGTCTAAATAATAAACCGAGCACATTTGTCGTAAAAGATAGTTCATTCGGTGAACGCTACGAAGGTTAATGCCTCTGTCGGTAATGATCCCGAAGGGATTTCGGGGGAGCGGATCCGAGTGGTTCTTGGTCAGCACCGGACTAACAAAAAACGTACAGACTTTAATGGGGATGAGTCATTACATGTAGTTAAGAGTTCATGTATGTTCGTGTATTTAAATTTGTATAAGGTTATGTTTTGTAAAGTGTACAATTTCTCATGATAACGTTAAAGGACGCTGTTTAGCTTGACTCAAAATAACTTCTTAACACTGACTCATCACCCTAATTACGAAATTGTATATAACTTATATACTTGGGTTATGGCGCTCGCTCGGTCGGTCGCTCGTCAATAAAGCCAACATTTTAGAAAAAGAAATTATAAATAATGATATTGAAATCTAAATGTTGTTGGATGATTGCAACAATAAATTTTGGTTCCCACAATTACTTTCGTTTTCATTATTGTTATTTTTTTAATCATTTTATTTCTCCAAAAATATATGTTCATAATATAACATGTTTTCTACAAAAAATGAAAAAAAAAATCATCAAATAGAAAATACGGCAAGCATTGGTGCTTTTATTTTAGATTAATCCCAAAGGTATTTAAAAACAATTATTTTTTATATTTTTAATATAATATTATAATAAATGGCAGCATTGTTTCGAAAGGTATCATGTTTACGTAGATTGTTGGGTAATATAAATATATAATATTCAACAACACATAACATAAATTGCAGCGCTGGTATAAAAACGAATATTTTTTATGCCAGTCCTGTAGGAAGCGTTTCTATTACGATCGCTTCAGAAATCACAAGTTCACACTCTGGTCGGGGACCTAAGCCCAGGGCCAGTGGAACGTAAAAATCTCACCCCTGCTGTGTGGACGATCGTATACACTTGTATACGATCGTCGATACAAGTTAGTGGCACTAAACAGTGATTTCAACACTGCAGCCAAAACAAATGGATATTAAGAATATGGCCGCCAATAGCAAGTTTAGCCGGGTAGAACCAAACCCCAGTTAAAATACTCTTATATTTCGAACTACATGATGTTTAATAACCTGCGTTATAGTTATTTTTTAACGTCCGAACTAATTGATTGTTGCTAGTAGCAATAGGCGAACAGTAAAAACGAGAAAAATACTTATACGGGTGCGCACGTGTCCGGTTATAATTGCGAAATCATAAAAATTCATTCCACGAAAACAGTTTGAATATGCGTGTGAGTGTGTATAGGTGAACGCGCTTTTGAAAATTAATGCCTTTGTTCAAATTTTCAATAAATCAACGTTTTATTTGTTTGCCATCGCCGGTAACAACAAAACAAAGGTACTAACAAAAAATTTAAATGGTTTTTATTTGAATAACAAATATACATGATGTTGTTGTATGCCATAGTGAAATTATGAAAATCTGTTCATAGTTTTATTGTAGCTTTAGTTTCATTACATAGTTTGTCTAAAATTATATTTTTATTGTTTAAAATAAATACCAATTCATAGAAATTGAATAAAGTTATATATTTAAAAAATGACCATGTTACTTCCGCTCATTTCAGCCAACGAAAATTGAAAATACGAACAAAATATGAACAAAACAAATACAATGAAACAAATATTGCCGTATTACAGTTGACAGTAAGCATTAAGAGTTAGTTATTTGGAATTTACTGGAACCATAAAACCAGAACTACTTTGTGTAAAAAATAAAATTTTGTCTTTAATTTTGCAGATATCAAAATGTTCCAAAAAAATAAGTTTAAGCTACTATAATTAGCTTTAATTTGGTTCAAGGTACATGTTGAAAAGTGTATTTGAACTAGAGTTATGACTATTTGAAGAGCGTGACCATTTCAGGGCTATGTTCAAATCGAGTGGATACATTCAAAGAACAAGCAATAACTCAGATCTTGCGACTGACTGAGTGAGCGTGCGAACATCAAAGTATATGAGTTATATACACTTTTGGAAACAGGAAAATATGAAACGAATTTTTGTGCAGTTTTTAGTGTCAATTAGTAATAAAATCGAGTGCTGCCTCAATGCAAATGTGCCCCTTTCATATAATATTCATGTAATGAAACGTTAAGTTTCCAACGATTAAACTGCATATATATAAGTAGGTAGGTATAACAGGAGTTCTTAAATAGGAAACGTATTCATTTATAAAATATTAATGTTCCGATGTGAGAGGCTTAGCGCGAATTCGTGAAGAAGGAATCGCATTTTGGTTTCATTCGACGCCTTCCGGATTAGTTTAAGTGAACGACAGTAAAAGATGGGCGTATATATGGAGTGGAGACTAACGATTGCCCCAGAGCCTTAAACAATCCTGCCTCACTCGCCTATAATAAGAAGGGAAGTGAGTGAGTGTGATGGCAAGTGATGGAGGCGACGGACGCGACGCAACGCATCTCTCAAAACCGAACGGATGAAACGATTGTAATAAAATTGCAAGGTCTCTAACTACTGCCAGACGCAGCAGACTCCTGATAGCGACCTCTGTTTTTACGATGCCCTTAGTACTACTTTTTATTATTCTTTTCCTTTGGTTTTACTCTCAGCGGGCGCTGTTTTTATGAGTCAGATCACCCAGTAAAATAAGAATAAAAACGTAAAGCATTTGACAATCTCTTTTCAAAAGCATACACACAACAAACACATATACACACGTGCACATGCACACAAATGCCCACAAAAATTCAATTATTGAATTGAAATACATTTCTAAATCAAATATGGTTGAAATAATTGTAAGAATCAAATAATTTTCTAACATTTACTCAATAATACATCGAAATATGATTTCGTAGAGTATAATCCTAAATTAATATTTAACCTTGGTTTAAACGACAGAATACATATATATTTAAAACAATATTAGAATATTTTCTTGAATATTTTTCAAATTTCGTCATCAACTTTAGTACAGAACTAAAGTTTAATATAAATATTTTAGCATACAAATATAAAACTAGATGTGCTAAATACCGAATTATCTAAACTTTAGTCCTTTCTATCATGTTTTAAGCCTATATTTCTAGCAAATGAAGTTTCAAAAGTTAATAAACGAGAACCAGGAATGCAAGATTGGTTAGTTTAAAGTATTTAGTTTGGTTACAATTTGTTTGCAGTCCGACGATATAATAAATAATGCAATTAAAATATCTGGCAGTGCTGTAAAAATGGCGCTAATAAGGCAAATGCTTGGAATGTCATGAAAATTGGTTGAAAGAATTTATGAACGTATAAAGTTAAGTTAATGGTGTGAAAACAAAAGTTAAAAGAAAGCGCAGATAAACGTGAGTAATGAGTATGGTAAAAAATCGATGTAATACAGCAAAAAATAAACTATACGTTTGGAAAGAATTGCTTTCCACAAATTCGTACAGATAATTTGATAATGTCCCGTTGACTTTTGTCTTTTCATTTTGTTTATTTGAACTGAAAATTGAATATAGCAGTCGTTACTGAATTCCTTGATGTATTGTTATTGAAAATAAAAAAATATTTTATAAATTGTTAATATATTTTATAATGATCTATATGATTATAAAATATATAATATACGTTGTTATAACTTTAACTATTTATGATAAAATGAAAATGTTGAAAAAACTAATTGATATAATATTATCAAAATGAATGAATATAAAATAGTTTTTAAAATTTAAATCAGTGATGGTAAATGTTTTGAAAAAATATATATTATAGAATACTTACAATAAAACCAGAAGTACCTACTGATATTTTTTTGATGTTTTGTGCAGTATATGATAATATAATATAAAAGTTGGTGTATTTTTGCGGCTTCTTCTTGAACGAAAATGCAAATGCGAATGCAAACCGCCCTGGGGAGTCCAGCACGTAACGTCGTGTTACGTTACGTTGACTTCTCTATACGTTACGTTACGTATGCGTCTATTGGATTATAAATGGACGATCGAGTTTTTGTGACGTTCGCACCGACCGGCAAAAAGATACCGCTTATTTATTCAGTCAATATTATTTTCGAGCGCCATGTATTATTCTGATATGGCATATGGGTGGACGTTTGTTGCTTTCGACCATTTCTCTTATGCGGTCAGGTTTACGACTTCAAATGAAAGAGTTATATATGTGTGTACATAGGTAGTCACAGCAAAAAAGTACCGCTATTTACATATATACTTACATACCCCACAAAAACATCACTCTGTTGCGTCACACAAATAATATTCTTAATAAAGCAATTTATCATTTGTAGGCCCAACAAAAATAGTTGCAACAATATTTGATTTTCACAAAAATATGTTGGGTACTAGGTTACATAATTTACAGATTATAGTTGCCGAAAATAGTTCAATTTCATTCTTATGGAGGATCTTTCAACACAATTTTAATTTCTAAATATATAGCTTATATCTTAGTTACGACTTCTGCGGCAAGTGATTCACGTTTATTGTTAAATTTGTTCACGTTTCAAATTCTAAAATGTAAATGTAACATCATATCCATTTACTGAGCGTTGAGCGTTGACATATTGCTATCAAAGCGTTATAAAAATAACTTTTAGCTCAGTCAGGCGTGAAACATGATAAAATTTAACAAAACAACTTGACCAAAAGGGATTTGTCATCGTTTCCATAGACGATGATGTGCATAGTACATTCAGCTGAAAAGAAAACGTAACTCATCTTAATACTCATGTCATAACGGTGCATTCGTACAGTTTGATTTTTGGTCGATTGTACATCATTGTCTGACCATCACTGTGCGGAATAACTATGCTACTACGCCTTCTGATGGATCCCGTCTGTTTTCGGTTTTCTCCCTATAAGCCAGCGTATGTGTCACATATTTGCGACGGAAAATCGCGTTGGAAATTTAAAACAGTACACGATTTGAATTCTTCAGTCCTCCAGCGATAGGGTATGGCGAAAGAGGCGTCCCTACCTAAGGTACTGCGTTGACTAACAAAGACCGCTTGGACGTTTAGCATTCAGCAGTGACACAACGAGATTGCCGTGGCTTGTGTGCGTTTTCTTTGGCCAACACACGCACAAACACACACCCACACAAAAGTTGTTTGCCAAACGGAGAAACAGAAGAAGTTGCAAAATATTTCCACTTCAAATGGTCGCACGTGATAAAACAAAATAAACCCCACGGACTGGACAAACTTGAACAACGGCGTCTTTAGTTTTAGAATAGATTCTTCAGACTTTTCGGGGACCTCCTGTTATAGTTACACACAAAAAAAAAACAGTTTCTTATTAACTTTTTTTTTGCTCTTTAAGTAATATTTGTATGGGTTAGACCTTGTTGGTATTCGGTAAACAATGCCTGTTAGAAATTACGTCTAAATATTTCTTCAACAAATATCTATTGTATCTTATGTTTTCAGCTCGCCGCATAGTATGTATGTGCAAAAGCTCTATATCATTTTCGGAATTTTATAAGCACATTTATTCGTTACAAGTCTCCTTGATCCTGAAATTGTATATAACTCCATATAATTATATATTCATAGTTATGAGAATCCCAAACAAAAGCTATCGTATTTATAACGTAAACAATACTTTAAATAACATATATTAAGCAATTGAAAAACAGAGCATAATTTAAAAATATAAATGAATCTGCAGATACATATAAAAGTATGGTATAGATGACATTCCATGTTATTGGCTTGTAGTCTCCGAATATCTTCTTGAGCACTTGTGCATCACGAACTCGATCATCGTACTCTTTGCGTACAAGTTCCGGAAACTTTAGTTGTCAATTCAAACATAGACGCATGTTCCTCCCATCCTACTTCCCTCAACTCGTAGTGGCAATAGTGTAGTTGGCTGGGTGGCTGGCTGGCTGGCTGGCTGGCCCTGGACGCGGTTCACTGCTGCAGGTTTGAAATTCCAATACTTTGATTTCTTTATGTGGCTAGGGCAGACAAAGTAAGTTTGGTATAAACACACTCCACCCAGTAGCAGTCGGGTAGCAATATTTGAAGAGCACCTTGCTGCTTGCTTGCTTGCTTTTGTGTCCAGGATGAAACAAAGTTTCTCTTTACGTTTTTCACTGTTGTTTGGCGGACATTGGAATACGTTACTTCTGCATTCAGAATGGAATTGCGTACAAAAACTTAATCTTCAACCTTTTATTCTTATATTCATTTTCACTCTTCAAAAGGAATATAAACTAAAGTGACTTTGGTTTGACAGACCTCAATTTCTATTTGTAGTCGTGTAAATAAATATATGAAAAGTAATAAACTTTTAAAAAGTAATCATATCAATTAATTATTAATGCTATTTGATAAAAGTGTATAAGCAGTATCCCTGTCAGTACCACGGTTGTCTCGATCAGACAATTATATATTATACCTAGTATTTCTATGCCACATTGTGCATATGCAACGTATTTAATAATCGTTAACGCGACGGTCAGAATTTTATCGTCTTTATAATATTAAAAATACGATTGGTAACTCCATAACTCGCCATAAGTCATATGTTACTAATTTATTTAACGGGAGCCAATCATTCATTTTTGCATATAAGTATTTTGTTATTCCAAAAATTATGATGCTGAAAATGTTATGGACAAGAAATTAAATACTTTAGTCATGGCACATTAGTGCGGTAAACTAAATATCAAAAATGGCAAACTTATCATAATTTGGAATTCTCATGACATCAGCTGATACTTCCTTTATGCATACGTATGTCGCACCACTCACGATTTACATTCTTATTCCATAAAGATTACATGGTTTGTTAGTCACCCTTGCTTACATATTTCTCGAAAAGTTTTCTTTCTTTTTTACTAATGCTCACACAAAATCAATAAATGTCATCCATACACGTTCATTTCCGACCCAATAACTTTCACATCAGCCACGCTTGATCCCCTCTAAAAGGGTACTCAACATTCACCCATACAATGGCACGGATATACGTAACGAAGATCTGCATATTATACAGTTGTTATTTTCGCTTCGAGGGTATTATCAAACTTACTTACAAACTTCCACCATGAATAATGAGATTTGTGGAATATATTGTCAAATTTGACAAAATCTACCATATCATTAAATGTTGCTCGTTAACTCTGATTGTATAGCAAAGAATAGTTCGAAAATATCATGATTACAATAATTAATTTTAGAGTCCGTCCACGAAAGTATTAATAGTATATGGTAAAATAGTTTGTTTCACTAGACTGGTTCACATAAATCATAAAAGCTAAATTTAGTATTAATAAACATATTTATAAATCTAATTCACTTTCATAATTTATTGATATTTGATGAGTATTATAAAACTAATATGATATCAAATTAAAATAAATTCTTGTTGGTGCAATCGGGCAAAAATTTATAAATACTTGATTAGTGTTAAACTGAAAATGAAACCAGTACTACCAACTACGCTCTCGTTATTTGCGTGTAACATCATAAATGCGTAATGAAATCACGTCACTAACAATGTGAAACTTTAGAACGCCAATTTCCCCTTCCAGCATCTGTTTAGGTTTTAAAAGGAGTTCGGGACGGAGGACATTATACGTAAGAAGAAGAAGACACGCAAGCAACATGACCGAAGAAGAAACATAGAGGAGGAAAGAACCGGGCAATATTAGATTAAAAACTTTTCAGTATCCACAGATGGCTGGGATATTTTTGTAAATTCATTGGCATGCACAGCCGGTAATTAGGCTAACGGTATTAGTACCGACTGAGTCAATTAGCAGACCATGAATATTAAAAGAGATTCAACGTCTCAAATGCAATTAGGATCGAATCAGTTCCGAAGATAAAACTATGGTAGGTGGATGACATTCTGTTCGCGAATACAAAATAGAAGAAGAATGCCGCGGCCGTCCGTCGTCGGGCGCAGCCGACTTGGGAATTCTTGACTCATTGAATCTGATTAGTTACCTCGAACATTGATAAAGGAAACAAGTGTATCCGAAGAAAAGTAACTTAGCCCCCGAACAACTTTTAATTTAAATTTAATTTGAAAAAGACGACGAGACACAAGTGATTACAAATGTGATTAAAACACAAACTATAATGTTTAAACTGAATGTATAAAAATGGCATGGCAGATATTTATTTCATTAATTTTTCAAAGTTACCATAAACAAAACTTTCGCCGTAATTTTGTTTGGAAACTATTCACTTCGCCGCTTCTATTTCAAATGTCAACATAGTTTCTTGTGTTCCATTAAAAGACAATACAAAATCTAGTAAACATTATTCACTACCAGCTGATAATTTATATATATATATATATATATATATATATATATATATATATATATATATATATATATATATATATTGCTGACCAAATTAAGGAAGAAAATGTAATTTTAATATAACTTGCCGAATCTATCGCTGATTGCAATTTCTTACAAAATGAACACACTTTTGCTTGCACCCACAGCCAGGAATAAGCCTCGCCGCCTCTGACTAAAATCACGATTTAAAGAAAAATAGAATATTCCATGGGGATTTCTACAAAATTATAACAATCCCAGTATTCCCAGGTCAAATTATTCGCTCTCTTTAATGTGTTTGTCAGTATATTTTTCTACATAAAAACAGTTATTTAAAACTTTAAATTTGCGAGTATAAAAAATGCAATAAACTTCCTAGACACTCGGATTATCTTACATGGCACATTGCTACGCTACATACATAAATCATTTTACACTGTCAAACTTTACAAAAAAAAAGAAAAATGAAAATAAAAATATGAATAACACAAAATTTAAATTAATTTGAACGTCTTCTGGCTGCTTGAGGCAATATGGCAGAGCCGCGTGAGTCACGGTAGTCTTTTGTTAATTTGACACAGGTGTATATGAAATGGTACGGCTATACGGCTACGGCTAAAGGCATGCTACGGTACGGTACGGTTAGAAACGGAAGACAAGCGTACCGAGGAGCGCGAGTCTCATGCGAGTACAGGCGACAGGGAAACTTCTATTTTCCGCCAAAAGAAAAAAGCAAATGAAAATGAATACAGGCGAAGAAGTGAACCGTTGCAAAGCGTGCGCAATTATGTTCAAAGTAAATTATATATTATACCGTCGAGGTACCCCACAGACTGTTTGTTTTGAGCTTTTGAGAAACTCCAGACTGTATAAAAAAAAAAAAAATGCTTACAGATTCACACAATTGAAACAATTGCAATTGCCCATAAATGAATTAGATTTTGTATTTAAGAAAATCGTGCTCTACACAGTTCAGCCCTAAGAATCTAAAGACTTGTGCAAATGTTATTGAACTTAATATATATTGACAAAGAAATTTAATATTATAATTAGGAATTGAAATTTCTTGGTGAAATATACATAAAATCAAGCATTGGTGTTGTCACCAATTACTCCAGCGCCCCTGATTTTTGAAAAGATAATAATTAATTATTGTACGTATAATTTTTTTTAAATTATCTTAGATTTACAAGTTATTAGGAGTTTCTACTACATCTCATCGAACAGACCTACTATCAGTATACAGACTTTACTTAATAAGTAAAATATGCAACAACGTGTCCTTATTCCAGGCAATATTAAAAAGTAAAACCGTTTGGTGAAATATTTCATTTTTATGAAAGAAATAACAAATGAGTCGAGCGAAGTTCGCTACATTTTAATAACCGTTCACGGGATACCGAGGCATGGCATTATTAGCAGACAGCTTTGTAAGCTCTGATGGTAAACGGTACATAAATAAACATCAGAAACATATTCGTTACGAATTGTGATACGTTGTTATTTTAATATTTAATGTTGGAATTTAATAATGCGCTTATGTCAGTCGAGAAAATACGATGCGAATTTTCACCCGGGATATATATTGAAATTTGTTTTAAATTAACTAATTTAACTTTCAATGCAGGTAGTCCGTTAATGCAATTTGCATGTAATGAAATAAAAACTATGGAACAATGAACGAAATTTTAATGAAATTGAAATTAATTAGGTTATAAATTATCTACTAAAATTGGTTATTCTGAAAAACTGTATCTAGATTATTATTTGTAATTATCAGTTTAGCATATATCTAATTGATTGGAATTATGTTTTGCAATCTAATATAAACTTTATTTTGGTTCGTTGCAGTAAATTTTTTATTTTTATTTTTACTTCAAATGTATAAAAATGTATTGTGATCACAATAAAAATTCATCCCGAAATTTTTACGAAATACCCGATTTGACGGTCCCTGATTCAATATTGACTATTTTAGCAATGGCATCTGTCTGTCTGGATGTGTGTATTTGTATCTGCGAATGTTCTACGCTGCAGCCAATACAGTTAAACATAAATATAAGATGCGATACAAGTTTGGTTTGGGTATACTATGTTTATGAACACAAAAGAAAATCAATGAATTGATAATATCAAAGATTGTTCAATATCTTAATACATTTAATATAGCAACATCAGTAGAACTAATTTAGTAATATACAATAATAAAGATGAGTAGACTACCTGAAGGCATACATCAGGTTCTACGTCATACTCAAGTGCCAAGCTGATTGTATTCATGTAAGTACATGTCAGAAAACAGACTGTTGCTGCTGTAGCTATTTCGAGTACCTAATACATAGTTCCAGACATAGTAGAGCTGAAATTATAGGTAGAAGGTGGAATTAATATTTACATAAGTCTGTATCTACATATACAATTATTATTATCGGCGAATAGTTCATTGACTTTTGTGTAATAGTTTCGATTAAAAAATATGATTATATGAAATGATTTGAATGCTCACCCGTTCATCTTAATTTATATTTTTGAATGAATTTCAATAATAAGAACATTCCAAGAAAATTAGTTTTTATCTAAAATGATTAGGCATCTCTATTTTTACAGTTGTATGCAATATAGATTCATTGCAATATTTGGCATATTTCAGCTTTTATTGTATAATAAATTATGGGAAAATAATAAACAAAATGTTTGCAGTTGACAAACTCTTCGACACACGGTATACAACGTATTTTGTATGTACCAGAATTAAATATATTGTATAAGTCACGTCGATTATGAGAAAATTTCTGTTTTATTAGAATGGATTCTGTCTCAAGTTAGACATATTAAACTAAAATATGGTCATAAATGGCGCGGTATGTAAAAAAATATTTTTAAATAATAATATACGAAACAATGCTTGAAAATTTCAAATTACAAATTTCAATCATGTTTTACAGTATTCAAATTTAAATATATATAAAACCACTCTTTGTTTTTCTTAATTTACTGCAAAATATATCATGCAGACCATTTTCAAAACCGCCACTTTGAAGTCAAATTTAATTGCGTACATTCTCGCAAATAAATTTAAAATGTGTTGTCAACACAATCCTAAATGAACAAGCCGGGAGTAAAAATATAAAAGTTTGGTACAGTGGTAGCCATGTCAGAATATTTTCGTGGTGCCGTAAGTAAATAAATTTGGGTCAGTTCAGAAATTAAAAAAGCAGGCGCGGTATAGTCGGTGTTCAGTGTTCGCCCACTCATACCAAATACAATGAATGCAACGCGCGGAATTTTTGACCAGTCACAAAAAGTAGACAGAGAGAGCACAAGAAAAATAAATGTTGCAGTCGTAAATTTTGTCGCGGACATATATGTCCTCGCATAGCACCCTCGTCATTTCATGATTGGTTACCTTCCGTTTTTGAAATTAAACATCCGCAACTGGCATTTTCATTTTGTAAATGCACTCACGATTTTTCGTATAGTATCACAAAATTTCGACAAAAAGTGATAAAATTATTACTCATTTTTATGTTAAATTATCTGGACTTTCCTATTTATATACGGAGAAATTTTCATTTACTGAAAAATCGCCTCTGCTAATATCTATGTGACATGTTCCCGAAAATGAATCGTGGTTTCAATAGCTTCTTAATGCTTGAATGTATAACAGACATAATTTATAATGCTCTATTTTAATCGTCGCGTGATTGAATCTAGAGAGTAGATACACATATCTATAAATGTCAGAATCGGTAGCAATCGGATAATAAAATCGAAAAAGTGCAGTTGGCACACGACGGTACAAGAGTGCATTTTGTTATGAGTTCGTTGTACCTGCCATCCAACTCAAGTCAACGCATGTAATGTCTCAATATATGCACACGAGACTTGGCTAACTTTATAGGTAGGAACATGTACCTATGTATACCTACCTCCATATAATAGTATAACATAATGTAAGCGAAACGAAGGACGGTGAGAACACACACACACACAGCACAATAATAGTTCGGCCATTGTCAGATTATCGGCAGGTGAATAAAGCGCTCTTTCATCGTCACGAAACACACAGAGTTCCGAGCACGATCGTAAATACAGAATGAATAGAAACACTAAATTAAAATCTGATATGTTCATAGTCCACTCACGACGTCTTAAGAATCAGCTATTTCTAATTTATTAACGTCACCCTGCTGTTTTATATACGATCGATCAAAACTACTTATTACTTTGTGTTTCATACAAAATTATGCTTTCGCAATGGAATCATTAATACAATAGTATAGCTCAACATTCAGATTGTTATTTCACAATAAATCACTTAACCTCAAGTAGTGCTACTGGGTATAAATATTAACAAGTATTTAATTTATACATTTTCTCCATTCTTATTCTTATTACACATTAATTAAAATTTGATAATTTCATACAATTGCAATTTTAAACCATTGAGAGATGAAATAATGTAGAAGTAATGAATATTTAATATATATAAATTGCTTCTATAATATGTGTAGAATTTGTGAGTAAAAGGGTTTTTTGATGTTTGAATTCATTGGAAAATTACAGACGTAGAACGGAGAAGGTGTTTGCAGCCTGTGCCATAGCGCGCCGTGTGTGTGTGTGTAATATGTACTTAAACTTTCAAATGCGTTTTCGCAAAACTGCACTTTTTAAAACAGTGACCAAGTTATCGTAAAAACTACTGAACCGATTTTGCTCCAATTTTAATGCTATGTTTAGTACATCTATAGTTCTCGTCTGAACTAGAATAATTGTGATATCTGTAATAATAGTTTTTCTTATTGAAGCTGAAATAGTTGAAATTAATTACAATAAATCGGAACTTAATTATCAAAGCAATTTTTTAATATTTTTACTTCATTCTAGTTCCGAGTATAGCCACAGAGTTACAGATTAAAATGCTGTTAGAAGTTTTGATTTCAGATGAGCAGAACAGCCATGGGCACCGTCAACCTACTTTATTTTTCAAACAATATTTTTTAACAGGAAAAATATATTATTTCCTCGAAACACAATCAAAACACACATTGTTTAAATTAATAGTTGTACAAAATGGCTGCTACAGACCGAATTGTAACTTTGACACCTGGTGGGGTTTACCGTAGAGGTAAATCACTTTGCCAATAACACTGTCAACATAGTTTTTATTATATTAGATTAATATCTAGAGTTCTTTACACATGAAAGTACAAACCAAACGAGCCGGCTTCATGATTCATTCAACAGATTTTCATCATACATATAAATAAAATACCTTCGTCGGTTATTGATTGCCCGGCGCGTTGGGAACATTTCATTTCTTATATAATTAATGATATCGTTTCGCGGTTTTCGAAATTTAAGACCCAGTTGGGAGAGAAGGGACGGGACTTATTATTGAAAGGAGTACGATATGGTGTCGGTCGGTCGGTCGATGCGGTTCGATCGTGATATTTTACAGTGCACACTCGTTACCTTGCTTGCGTTTCTTCTATTTTTGTCACGACCACTGTGTGGCTGTTCGTGAAAAAATAACGAGCGTAATATACAGAGAAAGGTGTACCAAAGAACGGCCCACTTGATTCCGTCCGTCAGTTCGCTTATATGCGCACTCCCTTTTAAGCCGCCAAAAATAATGTATTATTTATTGTTTGCAATGATTTTTCTTGTTCTTTGCTTGAAATATAAATCCATTAAACCATGTGGCGGACACAAAGCCCGATGTTGTAGAACTGAAATTAGCGTTGAACAATTAGATCCTTGTATTGGAATAGACAATTATCTATATTCACTATACACTATACGCAATCCATTAACGATTAACTAATTAATATCATTTGTTTATAAGCTGTTAATTGCAAACTTTATCTTGTATAAGGTAAGGTTAGAATTAAACAAGCATAGTTTTAGGCATCAATGCCTTTAGCTCGTTGTATTATTATTTTCAGTGGTGGATTTAATTATATTAATTTATATAGAAAACATGATTGACAATCTTGAATTGATATATTATGTTATTAAAAAGATTATCATATAAAATGCGATTTTAATTGAATTATAATTTAATTAATTTGTGTTATTTTCTATATCAATGAATACATATGTTCGATATTTTTATAAGTTGATATACTAATAAAAAAGAAATGTAACAGTCAAATCGCAAAGCTAAGTGTGAAGCATGTTCTATTAAAACTGTCTTCATAAATATCACTGTGTTAAAAAACCGGACCCCATTAATTCATTCCGTGGTCAGGTAGCTCATTATTCGGTACGATAAATTATAATTAAAATCGTAAGGTACTTAAATAAATAATTATAAATTCCGAGATGACACAAGACAAATTTTATAAGTGTTTTTATACAGGAAGTAATTATCAAAATATTGTACTGATTCCGTCTATATTCAGCTTTTATTAAATAAAGATATATGTTATTTATTAATCAGCACTTATTAAGACCAATGACAGATAGTCTAGTTGAGTAATAAATAAATTGTTAATAAAACAAACATGTTCTACAAATAAGATTTTTTCAATAATTGCACAACCATATCGCATTTGTGGTAAATAAAATATATCAATAGTGTTTAAACGTATTTTGAAATATTGCCAAGTTTGACTATCAAAATGAAATATAATATTAAAGTATTAAAAAATAACATCGACATAGCTAGGATAATTTTAATTCTTGTCATAAGTCAAGTATATCTCGAAATATATTTTAGGTAGAGGTTTGCCAGATAAATTTAAATTGAAAAGTAAAAAATTGGGCAAAATTTATGTCATTCTTAAAGTTGTGTTTTATAATTATACACGACGTTCAATGAAATAGCACTAAAGCCGTATTTACTTTAAAATAACAATGAAGCAGATAAACTTACATCACATGGCATATAATTAACTGATAGCGCCAATTGAATCCACGGAAATAAAAGGTAACTTGATTTAAATGGCAATTTTAAATTTGTAAAAATATTTAATCAATGTAACGATTAATATTCTTGATCGCAACGAAATAGTGAATGTGTGATTGAAAGATTAACAATTTCAAAACATCAGCTCGTTTCAAGTGAACTTTAAGTACCTAACCTAACTTTCGTCATGCATAAGAAGGCTTGAAGGCTAATCTAGGATATCAAACGGTGTTGAAACGTCGTGATAAATCAACTATCTACAGTATTTCAGTAGCAATAGCAGGCAAAATTAATTTATCATACCTGACAGCTTTTGTTGCGAATTATTATAAAATTTCAATATTACACAGTCGACTTGATTATTGTGCCTGCAATATCATTTTTAGCAAAACAAATAATAAAGTAGCTGCTTTAAATCAACAAATGATTTATGAAACGTCGGAAGAGAATGTTCAATAACATTGTATTATTAAAATTTTAAATAGATTATGCACAATAAATTTCAATTATTTAAATACTGATATACTGCTATTTTACTTTCTGATGTTTGTATATATTTTATTTTTGTTTTTGTTTAGCCCACCATATCATATGTAAAAATTGTGGACTGGCCTGCACTCGATTTTCTTATACGCAGTGTTGTTAGAAATATATATCCCAAAGAAAACTGTTCAAAATTACCAATACTCTACAGTAATACCCTGAAATTGTACGATTTTGCTTAATATTTGGCAATAAATAAAAATATAATTCATAATACGTACTGCTTTTCAAAATATATTACAATATTTATCTGCATTCGCTTATCAATATCTTTCACTTATACGAACATAAAACATATAAACCTGAAAGAACCACAAAAAACGAATAAAATAACAAAAATAAACGGAAACTAGAAGATAAACGACGTATGTTACACATGTTGGAAAGTATTGACAGATGTCACTGTAGAAGTTACCAAGAACTTTTCGAACGTAAAAAAATCCTCGGCAAGGTTAACCTAAAAAAAACTTGGCACTTGTCAAATTCACCATCTGAAATTATAAACGTTTGAATGAATCTTGTTTATTTTCGCTAGATAGAGAATACGAGAAGTAGACCGGGTTCTTAGATATTATTATTGAATAACGTCAGTTGAATGGAAAACATTTTCTTAATAACGCTTCGGGAATCGAATGAGTGTTGAATATGGCCAATGTGTGCTTGTGTGTGTGGGTATCATCATATTGAAAACCACTGAATGTCGCATGAAATCACTCGTTGGACACGATTCACACATTCCGATAAAACTGGCCACTGTAAACATTTCTTTTGCTTGAGGAAATCTATACAATGTGTTATTTGATAACAATAGGAATGTGAACTCGAAGAAAGAAGTGGATTTCCATATATTTCTAGGGCCAATTTTAATAATATCAGTTTTATTCTCAAGAAATGTATATTCTTGATATAGGAAATTTTGGTTTTCGCATTGTTGCGATTCCACTGTAACATAGTGGTGCATATTTCTGCAGTTGGAGTAAAATATTCGTAAAAATATCTTGAATAGTTTTCCACATTTTAAAGATTTAAAGCTCGAATGATAACGAAATATTTGACACACTGGTTCAACTTAAAGAGATATATAAATTAGACGTATTTGAATTTATGACGAAATAAGCCAAATTGGCCAATTTTGAAACAATAGAGAGACAACTATTGTAATTTTTAAAAAGCTAAATAAATTGTGCCAAAACTACGTGTTTGCGCATGACACAGAACAGATCATATATTTTTGTAATTTTAACATTTGTAAACCTAATCATCAAATTAGTAAAATTATTATTATAAACGTACAGTGTAAGGTACATGTAGATTATCTACCAAAATTGTAACAAGTTGATATAGCGAGCACAAAAGATACATTCGTGGTTTCGCAATGATCTCGCAGTATGTATAGTGTGTCTTAATAATTCACGATTATAAAAGCTAGCATTTCAAATACAAAGCAAAAGTGACAAAACCACAAAATAAAGAATATCTGTGCTGCCTTTCACTTCGTTCCACAAAAAAACTTCACTAATATTTCAACAGTCAGAAACAATAGCTACGGTACACCTAAAATTTCCGCTGTCTTATCTCTGCTGCTCATTAGTAAAAATAGTTAAAATCTTTTGTTGCGTAAACTGAAATATCTTCACATCATTGAACAGATTCAACAGCACCTTCCCCTTTGTGTAAAGACCTTAGCAAGCGCGCACGCGCATATTACACCCGACCATCATTATTTATAACAACACGACCTTTGACCTGTGTGCTTGTGTAGACAATAAACAATGTAGGATTTCCATTTAGATGTTCGCTTTTGTTTATAGTTGCGATTATGGCAACACACGCACGCACGCAGCCCAAGTGATGATGATCTTCTTCTTCTTACGTTGTTGCACACTTGCCCTGCATTCTCTTTCGTCTAGTGTCATCTCCCTCGGTACTTTACCTTTGCGCTGTAATGTTTTGTACAATAACATTACACTAACTGCGCTATTATCTCAAGATTGCCAGCTCACAATGGATTAAGTCAGATTTGCAACGAGTTAAGACCACCGTGCGTTTCTTGGATCATTTAGGTTACCAGTAAATCACTGCCTGTTTGCTGCGTTATCTAACACACCACCGTGGCCGCCATTCGATTCCATCTACTACTTTCAACAGATATCGGGATTTTTGATCTTCACACTTTGTTGTATGTTATAGCTATCATACTCGCGAATCTCATAACGCATCCATTCAAGATAGAATAGCATTTTGATATCCAATGAATGATAGTGCTTCATTTTATCTACTCCAAAAAATTCTTTGGATAATTCACATATTTTTGTCCATATTTATTAATTCAAGCGTCTTTTGAAACCTCATTTTGAAATATACTAATGACACATTGTAGTGTTGTCTCTGAATTAGTTCAGCCGTCTATATGGATAACGCCCAACACTGAACTTTCATTTAATTAATACTATGATAATCATTAGAGAATTAAATACATATTTAAATCATGGATACACCAAGTGAAATGCATTGTTGTCAATAAACGTACAACTAGACAGTATAAAATTTGTAATTATACAAAGCTATTTTGTTGACAACCTACGTAGTAAATATAAATAAAATATAGTTAAGACCACATTTCGCTATGAGCCATTTCTCTCAGTGTATATATTCATTAATTTAAAGGTAATATTTAGGAGTGAAGAAAGAACTAAATAGAAGAAGTGAAAATATACGTATTAACCAGTACATGTAATACTTATGGAAGCCATAATTTCATGGATTTAGATTTACAGAATTTTAAAAGCCCTTCAAAAAGAGATTTTCAACGAAAAATCTAATTATCACTGAAGGATCAATTCTTGTTTATGCAATACTGAATGTAATTCTAAATGCATATATAAATTGGATTAACTTTAATTGAGTTTGTAATTAATTACCTTGCATTTTTCATCCTTGGCCACTGGTGGAAAACATAAAAAGGGAGCATACAAATTAATTAAATAAACAGCCAACAAGATGGTTGGTTGCGTCACGACGCGACGGCTGAACAATAACTTGCTACGATGCAAAAAAGAAAAGGTAAAATACAAGTTGCACATGATTTGATAAGGAAGGACCGATAGTGTGGCGAAAGGAACCCGAAGATGGCGCGGCGAAAGCGGGAAGCGCTTCGCTTTGATCATCCCGACTACGGCTCACGGCTAATGGCAATAGCAAGCGCGATCTGCATAATTAGACGATTAGTTTTAACGCTGCCAAGTGGTTAGCTAGCCAGTTAACCATCGCGCTAGAGATAGTAAGGTACATGGAGTATTAATCCTATAAAAAGATAATTCGGTTTTTCTTTGGATGACTTGGATAATTCCTGAATAAAGCGAGGATTGCTGGATATATTCAGTGATGGCAACGGGTGCAGCAATTCTTAAACAGACTGCAGTACTAATACTATTTGGGAACGTTTACTTTTATGGCATACTATGCGAGAATATGTGTTCAAGTTAGTTTGCAGTTTCTTTTTTAATCGTTTCGGTTGATATTCAGAAAATAGTAGAATTCGCTTAAAAATTAACAAAGTTAAATAACTGTTGCAATCTCATTTTACTGCCACTTACACTATCGGCACATAGAGTAAAGAATATACCAAATCTGTACGTTTTTCAATATATTAAAATACTAGAATGGCATCACATCTTTTGATCTAAATATAATAATTAATAAATTTAAATAAAATTAAGCTTTTCAAATATTAAAGGTCAATCAATAATTAAAAATATAATTATTAAAATTAATAAACAATTATTAATGATTAATCCATTATAAAGCACAATGCAACCTTGACCGTGAACATTATAATGTTAAGGACATATTCGTTCTTAGTCAATTATATTTCAAATAAAAACCAATTATGTAAAGCTAATTGTTATGTATATGAGGGTAATCTAATAAGGTCTACAAATAGACAATAATAGAACAAAAACTGTAACAAGCAGATGGTTTGGTTTAGCAAAACATATATGGGAATAGTGTGGTTATAAAAACCAATACAAATGGCTAGGTCGCGGTCTCCTGTATGTATGTACTTGCTTGTATATGTATGTGGCAGTGAAACCGTGACCTTGAAACAGCCAGGGGATGCAAAAACAATCATTGATCCGCCGGGCCCACCGCCCGCGGCCCAACAGGCTCCCGCAAAGTCGACGCGACGTGCTAACTAATCCACACACACACACACACACCGGGCGCCCACTATATACATATATTCTAGTTACTTTTCGATCCAATTACGAGACGAATTTACATAAATACCGTAATTACCCGTTGTCGCATATCAGCCAAATCGCGGAGAACGTTGAACGCGACGACTGCGTCAGATAAAATCGGTGACATACGGAGTGACAGCGAAAATGAGTGCGCGCTGCGCGCGGAGCTTTTGTCTGGGTGATAAAATTGCAATATAGACATTATTAAAAGTTTTCAAGCGACTTTCGTCACTTCACTGTATCTGATCTGAAATTTATCATTCATCTATGCGCACCGCCATTCTCATATGCATGATTGCGCGAATTCGCTGCAGCAAATCGTATAGTTTATTATATTAATATCAATATTGCATGTACAAAATATCTCTTCAATTCAAATTACTGTACAATAAAATATTTACTTTCTGAATACGCCTTAAATTTATGACACTAGTTCGACAGTTGAAAAATTAAAAAAAAATATATATATATTTTTACCAGTTTACATGGCTGTGAGAAAAATTACACCAAAATTGATGTGGGTCCAAATAAGACAAGTTCGGTGTAGAATCGGAGTACTTTATTTCTCCAAAAAAATGCAAACTATTAGAGTAATTTGGGATACAAAATGGGCGTATAGCAGTACTGAAGCAATTTGATCATTACATTAAGCAAATGAATGTAGCAACACAAAGGGAAACTCAAAATAGACCGAAATAAAAATAAACTATCAACTAATATCCATGCCAATGAATTCCAAATTGTCAAATACGAAAACGCATTATACAGTTGATTTGACGCTGTGTAACCCCATATAGTAATGGTAGTTGGGCAGCTAGTGCAGTACAGCAGCGATTGCCACTGATGGTCAAACATAACCTGAGTTTGAATTAGCATCGCTATAAATCCACGGGAACGATCCGTGCGCGCCCTATAACAGTGCAATGACAGGTATGGGGGGCCTGGGCTTGGCTTGGTTCATTTCATGTGTGCGCGCACACAGCAACGAACACAATAATGTTAACACCAACATTACATTACTACGCAGTCTGCCGCCCATTAATAACGAACATTGGTGCAACCACGAATGCACATGAACCATGTATCCACTGTACATAGGTATACATCTATGCAACCCTGAGGGCACAAATAGCACGCATGCATGCTTGCGTGTGCAAATTATGAACACTGCCTCATATGCATTGATCCCGCCTGCAATGAGCTAATACCGCACAATTTCATATTGTTCGCTGTATTACCGTTCACAAAGACACCATCTATTGATTCGATACTCTCGACGAATTTAAGGTCAAGTGTCAGTGTGGAAATGTGTGTATATATGTGTTGCTGAAGCTTAGGGATTCTACACATTTTAGAGCCTGTTCCTCCTTACAAAAAAGAACAAATCTAATGTTATCCACCGGGTCCTTCCTCTAATTTTTTGTTAAAAAGTTATACACTAATTCAGTGCTAGCGCATAAGAGAGCACATTAAAATTCTCACTGGCCATGAAATAGTCGGTAGTATGCTAAATATGATTAAAAAGATACATATATGGACACTATAATTAATATGACTGTATTAAAATGAATAATATTTGTTTAAATAGTAAAAACATTCATAACAAAAATATTAAAACTAAACAAGATATAGAACTGGCATAAACTAACAGATCATTACAGGCATTATGACTATCTTTCCCGCTGCTGAAATTGAATTAAATAAATGAACAGGTAAACCCGTAAACACCATGTGCCCATATCTTATACAAAATTAAGTCCATTTCTTACCGGTGTTAAAATAAAAAAAATTGCAGTTGCTTATATGATTTTCATAATGGCTCTGTAAAATATGCCAGGCCCCGCCACTGGTAGTAACCATTGTGAAACATATAAACATGGTGTTCAAATAAATTCACACATCTGGGGTTTTATAAATATATTTAAAATTTACGTTCCAAAATAAATAATAGTTCATATCGTCTGTATTAGTTCAGCGACCATAAAGAGAAATATGCATGCATGTTTTCTACGCGGGAATATAACACTTTAGAGTCAGTGGTGGTTATGCACTGTGAAATTTGTCCTGATATTCAGTGTGTACATATGTGTTGATGCTGTTATAAATGTTTGATGTGTCTGCATTGATATGTGAACTTATATTCGTGTGCGTGCGTGTTTATGTGAGTGTGTGTGTAAAACTAGTTTAGTTTTCATAATGCCGATTGTGATGTGGATATGGTTTGATAGAAATATTGCATAACCAATTATACTGTGTAAAATATAAATGAATTTAATTAAAAACGGAATTGCATTGGTTTCGTTTTGTTGCTAAAACAAAATGTGGATTTTAATTGTTTTTTGTCTGGTAGGTAGGTACGGTACGTATATATATCGATGTTATTGCTCGTTTATTTTTATTCAGTTCAACATGTTATGAAACATTTTTTATTTCCAACCAGATGCGCTTTTTCAACGCTTGATTTACGAAATCACTGTCTTCCAATTCAGTTCATCTGCACAGAACATGTTTTCATGATTTTGAAATATATCACAAACTACATTAATGATATTTCTTTTTCTTTATATAAAATATATATAAACGCTAAAATATTCAAATAAGTACATCTGTGTCACACGTTACGAGAAAGAAGTACACAAAAATATGTAATTTTAAAATTGTGATTTATGTATATAAAACAACAAGGAAATTCAATTTTAGTCATAAAAATAATTCAACACAGCCAGCGTTAAAAGACACACTAAGCAAATCAAAGTAAAACAAAAATCCTGTAAACTAAAAAATTAAAAATGAATAAACAAATACAGACCTATTTGGTAAAAAATTAAGATCTTCAAACTGTAGGTTCGCCGAGCTAAAAAGTGATTAAAGACTTATAGAAAAATCAACTCAAAGCAAATGTGCTGGACTGTACATAATTCAAATTATATCTGTGAATTGCAGTTTTTCGTTTTTAGTCTAACGCTTTTAATTCAATTACGTAACTGTCTGGCTTGCGGATTTGTATATAATATTTTAAAAAGCTATTATGTTGTTTCATTTTTTTTTTTTATTTTTTTTTAGTATTCTGTTCTCATATTAAAAGATATTAAATAATAAATTTATTAAATAAAATATTTAAATTTTAATTTAATTTATGAAGAATTTATTTCATCTTATTACTATAACAACCTTATTACCATTCCATTGATACATGTAAATCATAATTAACAAGACAAAATTCTATGCAAATCAGGAATTTTTATAGATAACTTGTGCTAAGCTGGATATAATACCTTTTTTTTTTTTTAATGCTAATATGACTCATGAGAGGTTGATCACTCTCGATGACATTAACGTCTCCCTAAAGAATAATTTTGTTTGATAATCTGAATAATATTGACGAAAATTAGTATTCATAAAATTAAAATTTATCATTATAGGTTCTGTTTGAATAACATTAATAAAATAGAACGATGAGTTTGATAATATTTGGTTATGTTATGTTGAGTTACAATTTCATATAAACAAATTAATGAATGGTAGGTAAGGTTGGGTTGGTTTATATTATATAGTTAGAGCAGATTAGAAAATAAAATAATATACGGAATGTATATTTTATATAATTTCTGATATATACACTGTAAAATATGTATTGTTGAATCTTTCTATTTAATAGTAGTTAAATATATATTTGAATAGCAAACTATTTAATTTGTTTTAAAAACGTGATTCGGTAAATGTTGAGAGAGTGTAGAAAACACAGGATGCACAAATGTCGATTTGAAATAAACATTGGGTTGAACGCGATAGGGAAACAAATCACTTTCACCAGTCGACATTGGCCGTGGCTCGCTACAGGCTACACGACCATCGAACGAACTATTACATACACATAGATACACACATTCATATATAATACGTACATACATAGGTTGTCAAATATGCGCGTGTGCATGTGCACGCGACGCGCCTAGCAACAAAACCGATCAATGACTTTATTTTATCAACAGGGGTGTAATGGCAAATCATAAATATGCATAGCTGACGAACAATGTATAAGAAGCAATTCGAACATTGGCCAAGAATATTTTCTACATATGTACATAGGTGTAATATTCAGTTCGAAAAAGCTATTATTCATAAATTCAAAACACTGCAGTTGAAGACTTTTAAAATTGGTATCAACTTGCTCTTGTTCCAGTGTTTACATTTTTATCTTTTGTTCATTCATTAAATATATGCATATCCACGTGATGAAGACGAATCAAATTTCTAATTTGCGGCCGATAATATAATATATCTTATAGTTCCATTGGCATATAAATACTCACTTTTTATTACATTGGAATGACATGAAGATACTATACTTTAGTATAACAAGATATCTTTAAGATAATTATTATGTCAGCGTTAAGGTATTTTATGAAACCAGCCCTTAAATATATAAAAAATATCAATATGTAATTTGATGATAGAAATTATAATTGAGTCAATTACATTTTGTTACGTATTGTTTGCGAAATTACGGTGATAACTTTGGCATACAGGTGTTTTTATGAGGAAAAAATAAGATAAAGTAAAACACCAATGGAAATATATTATTGAAGACTTTTGGGTAAAATTTCCCATGTGTATTTCAAAATATTCCAAAAGTGTTATGGATCAGTCACTAATCTGATTATAAATGTATCTTAAATTTCGTGAGGAGAACATTTTCAATATAATAAACATCCTAATTGTATTACAATGGAGAAAAATATTTTGTATGGCATATGGAATATATGAAATAGAAAATACAGTTTAGAAATTTGTCCCGTTTGCAATTTCCTTTTAAGTGTTAATATCTTTCTGAACTACATTTCCAATGATGTACTTTAAGCAAAAAAGCTATGAAGCAATCCTAAAATAAGCTTCTGATCTGAACTACAGCATATGAGCAGACATAGAAATTGAACTGTCAACTTCAAAATCATATACGTAAAGTTATTGAAGGTATTTCACGTGGAGTGCAGAATTTCTCATATAATCGATATTAAGTTTAAATATATTTTGAAATAGACGCGAAACGAACTCTCGGCATAGGTACGTAATATGACAGAATTTCTATTTCCTGGAAGAAATTCAACGGATAACGATATTAAATCTTTCATATAAGTTAGCGTTATATCAGAATTTTCGGAAACATCAAAAACCGAACAGGCGTTGATGTTCGTTTTCCAGACGAGGTCAATGCGGTCAGCCAACAGGACATTAGATTATCCCTTAAACATATTCTGGAGATTCAAAGTTGTAATAATATTGTCGGCCTTTACAGTATGCTATTGAAATGAAGTTACACTTTCTATAATTAGTTTAACTGGTTCACTTGCCAAAACTTGTTTGTCTGCTCATACAATTCAAGTTTCCGTGGTGTAGTGGTTATCACATCCGCCTAACACGCGGAAGGTCCCCGGTTCGATCCCGGGCGGAAACATTTTTGAAAATATGCAACTATCAGGAATCAAATATTATCTGAATATTTTAAATGTGCATATTAGTATCAGTTTCCGTGGTGTAGTGGTTATCACATCCGCCTAACACGCGGAAGGTCCCCGGTTCGATCCCGGGCGGAAACATTTTTGAAAATTAACGAATTTCTGAGATCTGAGCTCAAAAATCCTCGTAATCTACTTGGACGTGAAAAGAGTTTGAGGAAGGCAACACAACAAATTGGTATTTGAGGAAAGATCTAAAAAATATGATTTTGTCGGTTCACATGACTCCACATATACTTGCGTTTACAAATTATTTTTAAAATTTAAGTTGTGGTTTTGTGCTGGTTACCACTCAGGTACTTATGTGTTGGAGTTTTATTTAACAAAATACTGGTAGCGAAATACATAAATATTGAAAATAAAAATTGTCTCTTAAAAGCATTGGATTGTACAGCTAGACGAGAAATTATGTCGATTTTATTTTAGATGCTTCATGTTTTCAATCGTGAGTGCGTGACAGATTCTCGTTACGAGAACATTAAGAGTTTTAATTAAATACATAATTATAGCGTTGTAGCAGTGTTATTTAAAAAGTTGATTACTATCTTCCTCTGTAATTACAAGTTGTCATTTGTGCGCACTTTAATTTGCAATAAACACTTGTGAAATATACGTTAATTTTCGTTTTGAGATTCAAAACTACTTGTCAGAATAAACTGAATGTTATTCATCTACTAACATGTGATATTTAATTTAAATATGTTTCCGCCTTTAAATTTACAGTTAATACATATGTTAGTGTAACAACTAATGTTGTTAATAAATGAAGACTTATATTTTGAAACAATAAAAGTATTCAAACACGCATGACAGGTCACGAAGTTAGCCTTTATATATGTTTGAGAAATTTATTCATAGAGTAGTAAAAATGGTGAAAAGCAGATGGAGTGGCCTACACTCGACTTTCTTGTCTTTTCATTAATTGCATTTATTATAATACTTTATTTTGTTTTAAAATCATCCTACGATGCTATAAAGTAAATTCAATATGTATTGTACTAGGGAAACGTACATAAGAAAAAAACAATTTTCAAATGCGATTTATCAGTAAACGATACGTTTTCGAAAAAGCCAAAGCCACCTTCCAGTATATGGCAGATTTTTTGAAGTAAAAATTACGCGTAATGGATCATATTAGAAACATTAATAAAAACAAGTAGGCTCAAAATTGAGACAAGAATCAACGAATAGAACTGCTGTAACATGTTTGTTGAAGTTTGGTGAGATTCGACGCAAAGTGAAGACGTCGACAAACAGGAAACTAAAAAAAGAAACAGTGGACACGGTAACGTACGTTTACCGGAAGTGCCAAACTCGATTGACGCGACTCAAAGCGGATCCAACATCCGTTCCGAGCTTCTCTCTGCAAGCCGTCACTTTCGCTCGGACTCGGGCATAGCGTCACTTACTCGATTACATCGGGTCGCCATCGTCCACGTACCATCCAACTCGACTTTCAGAAACCTAATATTCACATGTATAGTGACAGCATATTTAACAAAGACTGACTGTTTGATGTGACCTCTCACACATTTCATCACAATTTACATGTATAACTAACTACTATTTAAAAGGTCTACACGGGAATAACTAACATTTGATTAGAATCGTATTTTTAGGTATTTACACAAAATTGTGTTACTATTAGTATACATTTTAAATTCATAGATGTTTCCATAGCAAATTTTATCAGTTTATAAGAAAATCTTGTGCTGACTACATTTGATATTGTAAATTTTCCCGTGAAATATTCGAAACGTTAGTAAATATATTTTCACTATCTCGAAAGTATTTACTCATTACATCATAACATATTTACATGTAATGCTTATTTCGTGCCAATTAACATGTAAACTTATTTAGTTTTATATAGCAAATATAACTAATCTATTTTCCAGAATTGTGTGACTCACATGTAACTACTGCTTTCTAGGTAATAACATTCAAGTAGTATTTATATAAAAAATTAAAGTTGCAGCTATTTTTCCAGACCGTGAAATTAGCTTTGGTATACCAGACGTAGGTACAATAAGTTTTTTATTTAGAATTATAATGTAGACATAACAAAAACTAAAGATATAAAAATTGCGAGAGGAGTTCGTAAAATTTAAATTTTAAAATAACAGAATCACAGGAGCTTGTTAAAAATAATGAATTTATATTTAGTTGCATTAAATCTTGATTCAAGTAGACCTACTTTGATTCAATCTTAGTTTACATGATGTGTAAATAACGTATACGCAGGATCTAGATTTGTTTAATTGGGTTTCTTTTAATTAAGTGGATGAACTATACATTAATGTATCAGATTTATATTTTACATAATATATTGAAACTCGTCGAACAGTATTTACAAAAATTGCTAGTGTTCGATCATGTGCCTGAAAAAGAAACTGAAATTCATTGCGCTGAATCCGAAAATGTATGTTGCTCAATCGGTAAGTTGTATGAGTTCAATTTGTGGCCGCATCTCTTCTGAAGGTACCACGCCGATATTAACCAAGTTTACTATACATATATGAGTGCCCAAGAAGTTCTAGCCTCAATTATATAAATTATTACTGTTCCATTTACAGATGCATAATAGAATGATTAATATTTGTTATATTACTTCGTATAATAGTAACAAAACTATACAATCTTTATTAGAAAATATATTTTTTCTTATAATTTCTATGGAGAAATTTAATTTCAGAATATAAACGAATAAAACAAATATTTGTAAAGCTTTTGCGATAGTACCTGTACTTTGTCTAGCTTCTATGTAGACCGACTCAATTAAAATAACTAATTTAGTAATAAATTTCAATGAAGTTTTCATAGCAATGAAGGTTATTAACTATATAATTGACTTTGCATACGAATTCTTTTCTAAACTTCCATTTTAATTGGCCTTCTTTTCATTCCTTACTCAATCGGTACGGAAGAAGAAGAAGCAGAAATGAAAGTGAATTAACTAAAAAAAGAAATAAGAGACTTAACTACGACGTTAGTATTTTGAGTAAAAAGATACCTATAGTAGGTTTCACATCAAAGCCGAACGAACTTCTTTTTCCAAGTTTAAACTGAATTTTTACGGTTGTTGGTTTTGTGCTTGTTAAACACGCAGGAAAAAAAGAGAGAAAAAACATAGTAAAAGAAATCAAGTTGGTTTTCAACTCGATTTCAAGTCGAATAATTAATGAATACAGCCCAAACGAATAAAGACAAGACGGTAGCTTCTTATTAACAAACTTTTTGATAAAACCCGAAAAAAGCCAAATGTTTACAGACATAATTAACTTCAAGTTTATTTCAAGGGAAAGGAATTTTAAAAAGATGTTAAAAGTTTCTGACCAATTGGAGAATGGGCGGTGATTCATTTATTTCCCGGAAAAATCCAATGAAAAGTGATTCATTTGTTACATGTTTCTATAAATATTCCTGGGAAATGATAAGTGCATCATAAGTTTTATCCATTACTGCATTGAATATATATCTAATGCAATCTATTGAACCTATTAAATAAACAAAGAAGAAAACAAGAAAATTCCATTACAAAATGGAGGGTATAGTAGTATAATCGATCAGTATATTTTATAAAACTTATTTAATCATATAGTTAGCAAAACCTAGCAAGATACCTATTCGATTTTTTGAAAATTTAATTTATTCGTTCTAGATAAAAAGCAATATGAAAAATGTTGCAATACATTTTATTATTTTTCTATTTGTGGCATTAACTATGTTTTCGTCATCCTTCAATTTCAATTTTGGAAATATATTATGTTTTATTCAAATTGACTTAGTCGAGAGAATTATAGCTATAAGGCTTGATCTTACAGCTTTTATGGGATTTTTATACTTCCTTTAATTCTTGTAATATGTAACAAATTTAAAAAGAAAATGTAAGAAACCAAATACAAAACTTAAATATTCACGATTTATTTTAGGTTCGAGCGATCATTCCCTCGTTGAATGTAGATGCATAGGAGCATTTTCGATAAAATTACGAAACAGGCAATTTTCATGAGCACAGTATTTTCATGTGTCATATAATAAAGTATGAACACATGAAAGCTACATTAAATAAAGCAGAGAATTTATGATATCAAAAAGCAATTTGTAGTAAGTTATAATCGTATTTTTACGAAACTACAACAGTAAATTTGAGGCCGAGCTTGTACTATTGGATCATAATCATATATAAGGGGATACTCGGGTCAGGTCGGGTCGGGTCGGTTCTCCCCTTTGAGTAATTAATTGTAGAAGATTTTGTTGCATTATTTTTGTCATCGTCAAAATACTGTTACTTCGTATACCATACATTTGGCGGTCTGGTTGCTGTAACGCACAAATAGAAAACCACGGAACGCAGTTCCACTCATTGTTTATGGATGTGTATAATATAAATAGCCCCGTTGTTCTAACCGACCGACAGTGAGAGTTGACCAGTGTCGTGTATATAGTACTGTTCCCCCAACGTAATACTATACAATATTGTTTTATAGTTATAGGTTGACCGGCGGCTAACAACGATATAGGTTGACCGCTTAACTTAACTCCAACACTAAATACTGCAACTATATATACATTCTCGGATCAAAATTTTATATATATATAAATAACGTTTTGATCCGAGAATGCTACAGACACACGAACAAATACTATAGTTTTTCTGAACTTCGCACGTCGAATTTATATCATGCCTCAACACATTCAGCGATCATATGGGAAATACGTATGCACATTAGCGGAACCTCTCAACTATTAACTAATTTCCTGCAGGCAAAACTATCATATAAACCGATTAGAGATTATGATTTTATCTGGCATAACGGAAACCTATAAAACTGTACTTCATACATACATACATAGTTACTATATCGCTACAGTGAGCGTTTGCATCTCAACGTTATCGATATGCATCGCCTATAAAAGTTGGCTAGTGGCTCCTTATTATACGGAGCGACGATCGAAAAGGGCGGGTAGCTACAAATTCAGCCGCCATTGGTTGGACATCGGCCGGTTGCCAAATCGCAGTACGTCGAGTTGCAGGGCACGCGAACATTAGTGGTTTAGCTCAGCTGCAGTAACTAGAGTAATCTAGTGGTTTAATTCACAACGGACCTCTTAAATATCTCGTTTTAATCACGGGTTGTACTTAAAGTTTAATATCATGGCTGCGTGCGAAGATAATAACAATAAAATGTTAAGCACCACATACACAGCAGTAGAATGGAAAACAGCCACAGGGTGTTTTTATTTATATCGCGCGCATAAATTCGGCAACTACTACTTGTTGGTTGGTTGGTTGGGTATTGTTTTGTGGTTGTACTACTGTTTCAGAAATTGGTCGCTTTTAAATTTCACGCAGGTTTTGTGTTTCTGTATTTGGTTCACGCAAACATAAAATAGAAGAATTAAAAAGAAGAATTCATGCATTTTTAATTTCAATTCAACAAAAAACCAACACTGAGAAACAGGTTTAGAATAATACTAATTTCTTTTGGAATTTATATCTTGTAAACATATATTCCTTTCAACTCGCCGCAGCAAGCGCCAAAAAGCTAAAATATGCATTCGTGCGTATAACTTTCTCCAAATTTATATATTATATATATTGTATATATAAATAAATTGTTCAAAAAGTATTGACTTGTAATGTGATTCTCCTCCATACTTATCGAAATAATGATTTTTTATTATGTATGTATGTAAATATTTAGTATCAATAATTTAGTAGTATGCAGTCATAATACTCCATTTAAAAAGTTTATTTTACAATGGATAATGTCATTTCATTTCACTCCCTCATCTCGCAAACAATTCGTACGTCTTTGTTTGTGTAACTTCTTCTTTTTGCCGCCCGCACCGCACTGCTCAGCACCAAGTTAAAATTTTAATCAGACAAACAGAACAAGCAAACTCGTTGAAAAGTAAAAACAAGAGCAGAATTAATATTACAATTGTAATTTTTCCACGTGTAGGTAGGTATGTTTCTGCGTGTATGATTTTAATTAAATCCGAACACTGTTTAATTAAAAAACGTAAACTTAAATAAAAACGAAGGAAATGGGTGGCGTTATGTCGACACATATTAACCAGCTGCATCCAACTGGTCGCTTGCGTTACGTTCGCGATGTTATAGTGATCATAAAAATGGTGCCAACACTTGCTACTGCTACTAGGTGTAAGAGCACTACTATAAAAGTTGGGCAATGATCAAACTGCTGCGGTCTAGCTCCCTTCGCATCCTTATCACTACGTACATATACATATTACATATAACATATGATTTATTTTTAATGATCCCGCTTTGTTCATTTTCAAATTTATTCCACCTATATCTTTTGTTACAAACATTATTTTCGAAACACTTATTCCCGATAATATGAAAGTAATTCAACGCTTGATCCATTATTTCGTATGTTTTTCTAACCGAGGCTCAAATATTGTACGACGCGACGTTCAGTTAAGGTATTCGTCTTGTTTATAGCTCGTTCTCTGTCTAGCAACGGATAATATCTTTTGATTTCAGACTTATTAAGATTTATATGAATATTGTACTCTTCAACAAACAATTTAACTCATTTAAAAATATATAAATTCAGTAATATGTAAAAAATAGCTAAATGTACTACAATTTTGGTTTGCTTAGACCACAATGTAAGGGAATGTTTCCTGTTCAACCAATAAATGCTTAATAGAATACAACTACAATTTAGGTATAAATCTTTCAGATCAGCAAATGTGTAGCCTTTGTTTCCAACCCTATACAGAACGAGTAGTTTCGATTTTATATACAAATAACGTCAATAGGAGCCGTAAATATCCACTTGTCTGGTCAGAAACCACGAGACCAATGAACCGAATCGAGTAAATAACTTTAAACCATCACCTAACTGAAGTTAGTATTTGTTTGGTGTGTTGTACGCGAGAAGGTACAAACAAAATAACGAGCCACCGACACGTTTTGGTCAAAAGTGGAGCACTTGCATTTTGCCGGCGATAAATTCATTGCGCCAGTAATTGAATTCACAAGAGTACAGGATGAACGTTGTAGATTTGTTAGTGACATGAGTTATGTAGAACTATCCTAGTAATCAAAGGAACAATGCAACACTCACCCGGAATAGCAGTTACGGTTTTGTTCTGGTTCTGGTGTCTGTCCTTCCTCCGGTCGGTCTTTACTTCATTCCCTGTCTCGTTTTATTTCACATCGTACCGTCACACTGTCTTTGTTTTGTGTCCTTTCTCCCAAACCACTATAGCTACGGAAACGACGTCCCTGCGCCTTTGTCTGCGTGTGTGTGTAAACCTCGAATTTATCTTGAATAGAAATTGTCATTAGTTCATCTTGTTTTTCAAGATAATACATGCTTATGTTTAGAAAAAAATCTAGAGAGCCTTTCACTTTTATATAATTAAGCTACATTCGCAGCGAACCAATTAGTAATTAAGATTAGGAATTACAAATAATAATCCAGTTTTTTTTATGACGAATAATGTCAGCCCTCACAACAACACACTGAACGCATTAATTATAAATTTTGTTGCTGTGAAAGCTAACATTATTTTTCATAAAATAAACTGTATTTTCAATTGTAATTTCATATCTTAATTTCTAATTGGCTCGCTGTGTCTACTTAGTTTTAAATCAAGAGTGTTGCCAATATATTTATATTTAATTTTGATAAAAACAAACACGCCATCGGATCCACTTATCCGATTGGGTTTTCAAAACCCAATGATCAAAATATATGTTTAATACTAAAGATAATCAGAAAATATTTGCTTTTTGTATTCGTGTAATTATGTAGAACAATACCATAAATAATAAAGATATATTTAAGGAAAAAAATAAAAATAAAATATATATATATATATATATATATATATATATATATATATATATATATATATATATATATATATTTGTTAGAAAGTACATAATTTGGCAATTCAAATGTTTGACAAACTTATGCTTTTCATCTGTACAAGTAGTGCTGCCAATTATATATTAGGATTCCGTATGCCTTTGACGTCAACAACATGAAACTTTAAACATAATTATAATTGAGACATTAACGATTTAAGAACAAATATTGCGTGATTAATAGCATTAAAATACGATCATGCAGGGATGCCCCTATCCATATTTAAGCCAAATCTAGTTTCAGATATCTTATTCAGATTGAAAAAAAAGGAATGTTCAATTTTGAAATTGTAAATTTAATTTTTCACAGAGGACTAATTTTACCGTGGCCAATATGATCATGTCACATAATCGAATATTCCCTCTCAGAATATCAATGCGAAACTCGGCGGTAATGCTACAAAATATCTGGCATTGTGCCACAGTAGAATGTGCACAGCTAGTCGACCGCTAGGCAACGATGCAGCCCACGAATTGGCAAGGGTTGATAATAATGCTAAAGGAATACTGTGAATACACTATATGCACATGTGTGTACGCAATATATGGCAGAGCATGGTGCGTGAGTGTATGCGTACATACGCATATATATATACAATCGCTTCCGTGCATGACTTGTCTATACGAAAGTGTGCGTGTACAGAGCCGTTTTAACGCCTAAGGCATACAGGCCCCGAGTGAATATTTTGTTAAAATATTTCTCAAATATCGGTTCTGGCCAGTACAAGACTTTCTTATATCAATCACAAATTTGTTGATTTTATTAAGTTATGCGTTGCTATTTTCAATAAATAATATTTTGTTTCTCAGGTATAATACATACAATTTATTTATTTCTGTATTGGTTTATTATATATATAGGTTTTTTTTTGTTTTGAGAATGTATTTATACAGGTTGAGCCAATAAAATTAGAACCTCGTATCTAGCTATTTTTCAATAAATAGCACGTTATTTAGGAAAATGATTGTGTCTATTAAAATTTCAATTAGCGTTGGACAAATTGTAAATTTTATATTATATATTTTATGCTTATATATATATTATACACATTTCTACTCATTGGCCTGGGGGCTGGAAGTAGATTAAGACAACCCTGTATGTGTGTACATAGGTGAGCGCATACATGCATATATGTTTGCGTTAGTGCGTATAGTATGTGTGGGATGAAATGCAATCATGATTGTATGTAGCGTCACGGTCAAATGGACGTACATATTCATCCAGTATATGTTCAATGTGTTGCGTTCGTTGCGTTGTTGTGTATACTTGTACATTGTACTATTCTGCGTGTCTGTACTTTTGTGTTTCACTATTGGTGTTGCCGTTTGCCGCCCCCGGTAAACATTGATTTTCATAAATTAAATTCAAACCTAGAGCAGACGGTTTATTGCAGTGGCCACTGGTGTGAAATAATTATTAATCATGTTTTGTTATATTAACAAAGACGAATATCCAATTTATATATCAATTTTCGCAAAGCTCATTTAATATCAGATTGATATTTTGATTTATATATATATATATATATATATATATATATATATATATTTATATATATTTATTTATGTACATACATATTATTATTACCAATTTTTATATTTAAATATTAATTTGGATAATTTGAGCAAGAAAATAAATAATGTTTGAAAGAATGAATGAATGTGGGTAGTAAAATGTTATAAGGAATTAATATCGTTTTCCATAACATGCAATGCATGTATAAATTATAAGTAATTCGTTCTGGTATATTCAATTGTTTCTATGTATATTCTGTTGGGAGGAGATTCAATATGCGTGCGTAAAATGTAAACTTCTGAATATTCATAATTTTGTGATGTAGGTCCTCGTACGGAAACGATATTTTCGCGTGAATTTTCCTGATGAGAATAAAAACTTTAATTAAAACGGATTATTAAAAACACTTTATTAAAAACGGTGAGCCGGATGAGCTGCAAGATAGATAGGAACAAGAGCAGAGTGGAGGGTCAATTTGTTTGCATATATCAAGTTTTTGAATTTTATATTTTACATCTCTCTCCCGCACCCGAAGTGACTGTTTAATATTCATTGCCTCGCACGCTGACACACCAATTATTATATACTTGCCATTCGACGCATTTTTGTCAATTCCTCGCGGATAGAATTTACACATTTACATATCACCAACTCAATCTTCTTGTTGATTCCAGCAAATACAGGATGATTATTTAAATGCATTTCGTGTGATCTGTAGTCGCCTATATTTTTAGTCGTTTCAAATGTCAAAAAACGGTCATTAATAATGCGCTCATTTTGATAGAATCTAGTAAATATGGAAACCATGAAAGATATATAAATCAGTAATATAAATATCTGCAGTAAACAAAAAATATTATTTTGATAAGATATTTAGTAGAACATAATATTGTCGTACGTTAATACTGCGATGATCATAGGTAACAATTTAGTAATATAGTAGATAATAAAAACGTAGAAAGAAAAAAACATATAATTTGCTTAGATATTAATTTCAATAAAAAAGGAAGTTTTCTTTCAGGTTATATGCAAACTTAAAATTTAAAGATTTTCGTTATATCTTCATTAGTTTTTAGGGTAGGGTGTTTACATTCAAGGAAGCCTAATTCCAAGATAAAATGACATAAAATTACTCTAAATTACCGACGAATAGTCTTCATTAAAGATGAGAAACTTTATACTTACGTACTATATATGATACAACACCCTGTATGTACATTCAATATGAAATATTGAGCGGGTTGCAGGGGGCCATGTAACAGCAATGGCAACACTCCGGTCCGCCGATAGAATCTGACAGCGCAGAAAATTCAAATTAACTAGAATTCATTCAGTCAGTTATACATCTTCCCATGCTGCTTGTAATTAGTGCTGAATGCAATGTCGGCTTAGTAATTGTATAAATTAAAACTGTGTTTTAATAGTGCTTTCTCACATCGTCAATGATCCCTGCTGCAAGACAGACTGTGGAGACACGGCTTTGCTTAATTTTGCATCAACATTTCGAATTTATTCGACGCGCTGTGTTGTACTACACATTATATTGATTTCAAACCCTAATATATACAGACTTGTAACTTCATACTCACTATTTAATAATTTACATACGCTTTGCCGTCAACAAGGTACAATTTCACATGAGAAAATACGTTAATTACGCAAAGGATAGACATCAGAAACAACACTCGCAGATAAAGATCTGTGATTATGTTTCGGTTATCTCAAATTTCATATTGGATACATTTATTTTCTTGTAATCCGACCAGTTGTGTAACAATAATAATTTTGTTTAAATGATCCTTAACAATAATACAAAAATACTCTGGTGAATGGAGTATTACAACTAACAGGTACTTACCGTATAGTATATAGCAAATGGCTATAATATTCGATTGTGTGCTCTCAAATCTAATTTGCAAAAATAATTTCGTATTTCAACAGTTTTTTCAATGCACATTATTAAACCCACTCACAGTAGTTACTTTAATTTTGCTTATGCCATCATCAGGAGTTTGAATAATCAATATTTTAAATTATTGACTATTCAAACTCCTGATGTTGAATTAAATTAATTGAAAAAAAAACGACTGCATTTCCCAAGATAATATTTTCTTCCTCCATCAAACCCAGTAAAATACTACGCATATTTATATTATACCATTACACTAAAATTTAAAACACTTTTAGTGTGTTTTCCATGTCTGAAACTAGGGGAAACATTTCTCGTTATTGTCTAATATAATTTTGCCAATTAAATTGAATGCTGCAAGCCCCCATTTTGACAAATACCCAAATTTAATTAATTATCTTGACCATCTCAAAATAAAGCATCCCCAATAGAATGTAGATCCCTTTCCTGCTGGTTATTCCTTGTCGAAGTAATCGCCTTGGACATCAGCATTAAGGGACACTGTATACTGTACTTTATATCTGTGCCATCACATCTTTATTCATGTCAATTTGAAACTGTATATGTACGTTTATATGTTCACAGAAATACAATTCTAATATGCAATATTAGCTGAACAAATTATTTATTTAAAAATTAAATATATATATATATATATATATATATATATATATATATATATATATATATATATATATATATATATATATATATATATATATATATATTGATCAAAGATATTTAATTTTCGATAAATGTAATATTAAATAAAGAGCATTTTATAACAAATATAATCTATAAATTATTATATTTAGATCAAAGATACAATGCTATTCTGTAGTGTTAGAAGATTGAAAAACTCTATTTTTAAAACAGTCCCGTTAATTAAGCCACCTTTAAGAAAATTCTGGAAAATAAAATTTGTCATATTTGAAAGCGTGGCCAACATGAAATGTAAACATGGTAAGTGTGTGCTCGTGTCAGCGCTAATAGATGGTGAGAGGTGTGTAGGTCTCGGTGTAGATTAGATGCATGTCGCCATTAGCTCGCCTCTCCTGCCTTGTTCCACTAATTATGTTTATTGTTGAGCTGACCCGTCCCGTCCCGTCCAGTCCCATCATGTCCTAGGGCGTCAAGTCATTGCCTCTGACAGCCGCCGGAATAGTTTTAATGAACACGTACCAAATTCAATTAAACACTTCACCTAAGGTTTTCAGTTTCACCGATATATGCACATACGATATATACGAAGTATACCAACTATGAACGACACGGTCATCCGACCGCTAGCCGCGATAACCGCAGTTGGTTATACGGATTTCTGACCGGTTCTGATCGACATTACCATGTACGGCTAAATTCAGCATTTATCCCCGAGACCAGTGTTGCTATTCATCAAATTACCTTATATGTCTGTTCGTTACAACTACACCACAAGTTTATACTTGAAATCGGCATATTTTATTTCAAAATTATGTTAAATACACTAACTTGTGTCGGCTGCATACATTTCAAATTTTCTCACTGTACATATTACAAGAAAAATGTAATTGAACTTTATGAACTTTTTTAATTTGAAAATTTCGTAAAAAAATGTACCAGTTACGAAAATATTTGCTATGTATGTTGCCATAGATACGCATATATGCAAAATATGTTTAACAAATTATATGAACTAGGACCAAAAATATTTTGACAGAGAAACAAAATATAAATAATTTTTATTTGTTATTTTCCATCGGTTAAAGGAATTAATGCGAATTCAATTAATTATAGTTCGTAATTTGACTAGACTGGTTTGCATATAATCCTAAAAATGATAAAATCTATTATCTACGATCTATATCTATATCTACGTATATGCAGTAAATTATGATATCAATGTTTCTCTTTTAACAATCCAACAAATAACTCCATCGTTAGTTATAATTTTTTTTTGCTCCATCTTAATCTATGGCAACACATACGTCATTTTTAACAGACTTTTTTAATTGACAGTCCACTTTTTTAGACTTGAGATTAAAAGCACATATATCCCTCTGCAGAAATAACAACAGCTGCATTTGGTTTTTGGTTTATCTTTGAAAAAAAGTCAAAACATCCGCGACTTAATCTCTAAACTCACATATGACAGTCGTATTATTCAGGAGATGACGGAACGGGCCCCCTCGTACTTTTTGTCGTTGTAAATATTTATGAAAAAGTGATATGTTCCTGAAGGATGATTAAAATATAATCTCAGAGAGACGTAAAGGTTTATATGTGCTGCTGTACAGCGACTGGCAGATAGTTAAAAATAATGATACTTTAAATCCGTTGATATTTCTCGTCTGCATTTATGTCACATGTATTACCATTTCCATTTGTTTACTTACATACTTTTGTTTCATGGTAATATATTATATGCCTGCGAATTATAAACAATAAAGTAAAACGCCTTATTTATATATATGTATATGAATATATCATTATTTATAAATATACATATTTAAATTGAGCGGTGACGTGCGACTGAATTTCTTTAATATTATTCAACAAATGCTTGATGTTTAAAGATTAGATAAAAGTTCCCTGCTTTATCTTCGTTTTTCTCAGCGACATTAGTCATTTTGATTGGTAGATATCTAGTTCTTCTTTTTTACAAAGTATACGAGCCATTATTCAATTCTCATTTTCTATTTTTAGTCCATGAATTTTGAGGTAAACAATGTCGTGTACCGAATCGACAGACATAAATTTATTTGAATTTGTTGGCTTCTATTTGCGAATTCAAACATTCCAATAAATTCAATTTCTTTTGGAATTTTTCAATACACAATCATGAGCAGATTTTCATAGCTTTCTCGATTTAGTTTATGAGTACATTTTATTATATGAATATAAATACGTCACCGTGAAAAGTCAGTAGATTCATCGTGATAGCCATACAATGCCGTCCTAAACAATCAAATTACAAATATATGCTAATTTCAACAGTTCGTATTAACTTCGGAAAATTATTGCCAATCTCTTTGTATTACGCTATTCAAATTTTCAAAGAATACGGACAAACAAAATACGGTACTCATTTACATAAATTATATACTAAATATAATTAGTATCATTCCTCAATTAAGAATGTACATTATCCCTAAAACATGTATTACCAACAATATATTATAGACATCCTAAAATCCCCTTCAATAATTTATTTAGAGATAAAAAGAAATTAAACAATAAAAAATATATATTTAAATTTCCTCAAAAATCACATAATAACGCTAAATTTGTATAAAATTGCGGCCTCCCTTACCGCGTGAAAATCGCCTGGCGATGTAGGGGAGAACTACGTCGTTCAGTTGGCAATGTAACAACTACGCACTTGTGCAGACGTGTGGCTTCAAGCGAAGCGTGATGAAGTGGAAGACGAGGAGGACAATCTCGTCCCTAGAGACAACCACATCTCTAAAGCCACCCGTTCCGTTCCTTTCCGTTCTGTTCCCGTTTGCCATCGGTTGCTGTAGCCGTAGCGACGCTCGAATTGTTCATTCGACCGCATGGGACGTTGTCCGGTTCACTTTGTTGCTACCAAGTTACGTGTTAATTTCCTGAGGACCACCGTCGACAACCTCCTGATAAATAATTATCAAACCGTCCATATGAAAACAACACACGTGCGCTCTCTCACTCTTGCTACCATTTTGAACATAATAGTTTTCGATATATACCCCCCCCCCCCCGCCCCCCTCTCACAGCCAATGTGCTCACACGTTTGACTGATGCTAACTTTTAATTGAGTTGATTAGTGGCTACAAAGTTTAGCAAATCATGTTTGAGTTGGCTGGACAATTGAAATTAAATCAAAAGCAACAAACACATACTATTTGCCTCAAAGCTTATAGGGCGAGTTTTCATTTGGTTTCATTTAATTTTTCTAAAACTTTTACGTATTCAAATTTTGGAAATTTAAGCAATTACAATTTAGCACAATGTTATACTTTTGGCTTGTTATGTCAATTATATATAGACAAGTCTTGCTTTACGTACGATTGATTTACGAACATTCGCTATGACAAACGTCACAATTAATTCAATGTTAAATTCATCAAAGTAAACATCATTCCGAGAAAAATATTCAACTTAAAGAGCACATAAAACTAAGAGATCCCGGCACTCGAAGACGTACATTTTTAACGACGTCATTGTATGTAGCCTTTATTTAAAATACTTGCATATTTTTGCGTCTAATGACAAAGTCCAAAATGCAGTGTTACTTTTAGACTTGAAAGGTCTACGAACGAACGTTCTGCAACGGGTGTGGCGCTACTCATGATGCAACGCAAAGGCAAGTTCAAATGCCGAAAATATATTGGGTGGCTCGTTAAACGAACTGAAATAAACCACAAAGTGGCGTATTGGTTTGAACTCCGATAATATGACATCGTGGGTACCCCGATCGAATTAATATTTACGAGGTGATCGGCTGGCGGTCTACTTTTGTTAATAATTCATTGTAGTCAGTTTCCAGTAGTTTCCAATGTAGATACAAAACAATCTATTACAAGTTTTGAATATTTAATCTACGATACGGTTAAAATTTAATTTTAATAATATATACTAATATCAATATTTCACAAACATACACACAGTTGAAACAGGCCAAGAGATATGGATAGCGTAGAGTAGCGGTATCTAAACACAAAATTGAATATCAAATTTAAAGGATGATGCCTTAACGTGCCAAAATAACAAGACTTTTACTACAACATATCTTAAATACACTTTCAGAATCAAGATGACGTGATACGACGTTCTATTTGAAAATAATAATAATAATAAGACTATAGTTTTTATTAATATATACGAACAAAAAAAGATAAATAATAAATAAAAATATTCCGTAATTTGCAAAATAAGATCAAATAAAAAAAAATTATCACACTATTACTCCCTATTACTATTGCAATGTTCGAGAACACATTGAATTGAAACAAGAATTGTCCAGATAACCAATGCAGTGTTATGATAAAATTTATTAAATTTTCTTTTGCAATAATTTCAGTTATCATAATCAAAAATTAAAATCAGTTATTGCATTGTATCTGAACGATGACATACGTGTAGTTTCATAAAATTAATTACATGAAAAACAAAATGTTTAATTAAAATTGAATGCATGATGTAGAAACAATATTTTGAATCATCAAGGCGAACGGGCGGGCGTTTCCATTTATACAATACGCATCACGTACATACATATAAAATCGAATGACGCTAATCAATGTATTTCATTGCGCGGAGATAACCGAATGCGATTGCAATCAACCATTACTGTGTTTCGAATTTTAGGTTCTATTATCATTTGCAACGCAATACTCCAACAGTTACGTTCTACGCATTATATATTGTGTCAAAAGAGAAGGAACTTGCTTTCAAAATTGCTGGGTATATCTTACGACCTATACTCAAATTATAAATTAAAGATCTGCCACAACCAAAGCATTTATATAAATTAAATTAAATTTCAAATTTATAATTTTATAAGACCATCAAGAGTATTTTTAGGGCACTATAACTCCGAAAGTATTATACGAATTACCCGCTCATAATTGCATGGGTACCAAAGATGATCCAAAACGATCAGGTATTTTCCGAGAAGAAGAATCTACAATCTACAACATTTTGTTTTACAAGCGATAGATAATTTTCAAAGTATATAATTTAAATCAATATTCGAAATCAGGTAGAAGTGCACAAAATTTCTGTAGACTCATTTTTTTATTCTGAAAATATGACATTATAGCTCTTTTGTACGACGAGCTAAAAATCATCATAACTGTAGCAAATCATCTATGTAGATTTGGACAAACTTTAAATGAATGATAATCCGAATCGAGAGTAAAATAAAAGCAATTAAAAGTAAACCCTCTTAAGTTTTACGACCAGAGATTCAATTTATTTCAGAGTTTTATAGTGACCAATATTCCAGATTAAGTTCGTTACTCATCCGATTCCCAATGCAGTGTATGATCACCATCATCCTGATAATTATACATTCATAGCTTTCTAGATGTGCTGGTGTTCAATTGCATCTCCCCTGGTTTTGATCAATGGATGCGAATCAGATTCGCCCTGTTCGAGTTTGAACGCGTCAAATTCCCACACTATCGCTTTCGTTCGCCAATGACCGTTTCGTGCCCCTCTGCGGTGATGGGCACGGGTAATTAACGCGTGTGCGTGCACAATATCTATGCACACATTCGATATTATCAGAGAACCATTTCGTATAATTTTATGACTCTACATTGGCGTATATTGGAAACGGATCAGTTAGCATTTGCAATTATTTTTGTTGTTTTCTTTTTGTGTTTGAAATTCGGTACTCTTTGATTATCATTTCATGGTGTCATTTACATATATTTTGAGTTTTTTTGTGTGTATTTTTACGCTTTAAGTAATTTATGTTTAAATTTACTTTTATTGCTAAAATGGGTTTTGATTGGGGCCGCATTGAACGTAATTTTACAGGATTTCGGTATAGCTATGATTTTAAAACGCAGTAAAAAGGTCCCTTTTGTTGTGCATTACAATCTCATCAAGTTAATCAAAACAAAAAACACTTCGTACAAGTTTCAAATTTCAAATAACCAAAAATATATCTATAAGCATGGCCAATTGTTTTGTAACGCTTCTAGATCGATGGGTTAGAAAAAAAAACACTTCTAAAATATGTTGTTCGCAGTTTTACAGATCGGTCACCATCAATTAAGCTATACCATCAATATCATGCACAGCTCTATACTGAAAAAATCAAATTATACGTATAAGTAAAATATAACCGAAAAAAAAAAAATTATTACAAAATAGAGGTTGGTTAATACAAATTTCACTCACAACTTTAAAAAAAAAACACTTCAAACCAATTCTACAAACATTTATCTATGTTTTATCGCGAAATTTTATATGAAACTACAAATACGATCTAGTTGATTCGACAAGTAATGTAGTAGTAATTTTACGAAGAGAACATTTTATAATGCCCGGCTTTATGAGAAAGTAATCAAATTAGTATGCTATGTCATGAATCGATTTATATTGATCAATAATTCTTGAATTTGTTGCGCAAATTAATTTAAAAATTTATATTTTTATGGCGTTTTGGTTCAAATTTCAAGATACAATAAACAATAAAACATTGACAGGTTTCAATTACATTTTCAAAGGAGAAAAAAGAATTGAAGCAGTTGTTTAGTTAAAATGTTGATTGAGTTTGAATATAGTAATATCATGCAGGTACTATATAATTCGGTTGAGAATGCTGACTCCGAGGAATGATGCTATCAAATTGTGGTGTGCAAGTCATATCAGGCATCGAAATGAGCGTCGTCGAGCGTCCCGACGGACCGGCCGACTGTAATGGAAGCGAGTTTGCATCGTGTTCATGCCAAACATTGGAATCTTGTCACCAGAGGAGTTGGAATCTAATTAGTTATTGGCGATGAATACCAACTACCTGTGGGACAATACCATCGACGTGTCATCATCCATCTTTTTCATTCTCACATACTTGCATATTATTGTTCTGTCCTCTTCTTGCCTTATCATTTCAATATCTCTGGCATTGATTGGACACCGTAAATAATTTTGATTAAATTTTGATTGCCAATGACGATTTTTATCACCATATTTCTACTGTCATGATTCTCAAGAATAAAAATACGTAAAATTATTATCATTAACATTAAAAATACATCACTCTATCTCATCGAGATACCTCGCCAATTCTTAAAAACTATTTTTCAACTATTTCTTATAGAAAAAAACATGAGGAAAGAAGAAAAGAAAAGTTGCCCCAGCATGAAAGATAATACGAGATGTACAAAATCTAAAGTTATCGTAGTAGAGCTAAGGATAGAGTTCAAAACACAATAATTTATTACGAAAAGTAGTGAAAACAAAGGCGTATAGAGAAGAAAAGTGCTGTACAATCAATTCATGATGTTATTCGACATACAGCAATTTGGTAAATTTGCGATAGTAAATTTTATTTCGTTCAATTCAAACAGTTTCAGGTCTAGTGGTCAGATGTGCAAAAGTCAGCGATTCTGGCATCGATGCACTCTCGGAAATGGCTAGCGCGTATAACGTACGTAACGTAACGTAAGGTACGTTAGAGAAATACGGCATCAGACACATGAAGGCAAACCGTTCAGTTTGATCTTGGAACGCGTTCCAAATGCAAAGTAGACAATTCCGAAATTCGCTTTCTCGGAGATTCACCAAATGGAAATCGGTGTGATCGGCCTCAATGACTTCGGCGCCAAACTTTTATCCCAAATTATTAATAACCAACCGAATTATTATACACATCAAATTTATTTGGACCGTTTACATAAAGATTACATTAGCAGAATCGAGGATACATACCTGTGATTACCAGAAAAACAATATTAAAATTTGAAAATGCCGAATAATTAGAATATAATGCTATTCTGGTTATCATTTAATGCCATCACCATATAGTGAAATAAAAATTGGCAAGATAATACAATAGAAACTAAGTTTTAATGTACATGACACGCAGACGTGTCATCATAAAGTACCTGTCAATTTACTTATATATTCTTCAAGCAACAATTTGTCATATCAACGCCAGAAAACTTTCAAATAAGAAACACAGAGGGAGTTAGTGTATTAACATGATGATAGATTGCGCGCGCTAGTTGAATATGCAGTGGTGACCGGAAGTCGTTGGAAGCATGTCAAGTAGCTAGGAGTAGTGGTTGTAAACTGGAAGCCACGTCCTCTTAACCCTTAACCACCCTTCGGAGCACGATTGACGAGGGCATAGTTGACGTTAACGAGACTGACTGACGGCAAAGTCACCGGTCAAACCAACAACACTAAGGAGAATTTCTAATGAGGAAACTCTCGAAAGGAAATTGAATAAAATAAAAGAGCCCGGAATGGTTATTTAAAGTTGGCAAGTCAACTTCAAAAGACGTGACCCTTAACTAGTTCCGTTGGAGTGTACAGGCTACCGCTGAAAATCCCCATGTTGTTCCAACCTATACATTTACATAGGTTGGCCGTAGAGAAAGTTTAGTTTTCAATAAAAGTTTTCGTAAGATTCACTCCGTGTTCTTGTATTTGATTATGATAGTTGCATATATTTTATTTTGAATTAACACACAATGGGAACATTGCCAATTAGCTCGCCGTACGAAGTACCGAAGAAGCTAAAGCATTCGTTGTGTGTCTGTAGCATTCTCGGATCAAAAAAAAACTTTAACAAAAAGAGTTGCATGGCAAAGAAAAGAAAAGTGCCAGAATACAAAATAAAATGAGAGAGTAAAAAGCACAGTACCGCGAGTGGTACCGAAAATAAAACTAATTTTCAATATATTAAACAATGTTTGTTTCTATTTTATGACAAGTTCAAAGCCCTAAATATTATGTATAATATTTGCAACAAATATTTAGAAAATCTCATCTAGTCAAAAGGTGAATGCATAAAATGCAAAATAGTTTTGAAGGCAATCACAGCGTGACCAGATTGAGCAACAGGGTAGATGTCGCACCCCGAAATTGCCGCGTACGTAGCTGATCTTCTTATCAGGGGGTAATCTAAGATGTGAACAAGAATTTGTGCACCAAATCGTGGCAGTCGGCGAGTGGTAAGAGACAAAGTGAACGTGATTCAAATCTTAACGAGCAAGCCAAAGTAAAAGCGGCCGTGATGATACATAAACAGATATGTTGCGGGAATCTAATTCAGGGCGAATATAAAACAAGTGTGCAATGTTTTTGTTCATTTGAGTGGCCACACTGTAATTTCTGAAGTGAGTTCGTGATTTTTAAGGCAATTTTTTGTTTGCGAATATAAAAAGAAAGCAGTGAAGTGGTTATTTCAAACCACTCATGCTTGAAAAATATCAAAGATTTTAATTTATTTTTGGTATAATTGTTTTACAGGGGCACGCAAACACAGTAGACCGAATTTCAAAGAGCGCTACGCTGAGTGTATTTAGTTAAAACACCTAAAATTGGCATTTCAGGCTAATGTCATTTTAACTTCTGCCGTTACCTTTGTATTGTTTGTGAATTGTTTTCGATTTTTTTATGTTCCCATATTTTATTTTATAATTTTCATATTTTTAGTAATAAAACGTAAAATTACGTAAACAAAACAACTTTAACCACAAAACTTAATAAGATAACATAAATCTAGCTTTAGCAATCGCACACCAAATGCATTGTTGAGATAAGCTTTCTTAAAAATTCACTAGATGGCTCGGTCAAGAATTGGCAACATGTCATATTGATTTTTATGTTTATAATAGGGATCTTTGACAAAATCCATTTTTTATTATAGATTAGACAAAAACGTTTGTTATCTGTAACGGTACGGTCATTTAGCTGTAGAAATAATTTCGTACTGAATATATGTGTATTTGATTGTTATTGTTAATGAAACAGTATGAAAATATAATATCAATTACTAGCTGTAGTAAACATTCAAAGCGGTGTGGGAACTCACGGCAGAATCCACATGACGATCCGATCAGATTATGCGGTCACTCTAAATTCATAGCACTAGCATTTCAATATTAATCACAATCAATTGGTATTACAAACGTGCATGATTATACCCTGCTCTGATTGGGTTTAATCTGGTTGTCTAGAGCCAATATACAATATATTATTAGTACATATTCCAAGTGCCTGAATACATCCATTATATGATATTTGACTCATCCCACTTAACTACACGGGATTCATATCGCAGTAATATTATTTTTAATTACTTCAATCCTGTTCAGACAGTAATTATTGAAACTGTTTTTGTATTCAGACGGCGGCGTTGCGCTTATAATTGCTGATAATTTCCTTAACTGGAAATTAATTATTTTTAAATGCTTGGGAGAAAATTTGATGTGTGAAAATTACGTATTTAAATGATCTGAAAATATGCAATTTAAAAAATATTTATCTATTTCAGTAAAAAATGACAAAAACCTCTATATAATTTTTCAGATAAATAAATAGCTCGTTCATTTTACCAAACCCTTTGAGCGCTTCTACGGTTAGATATAATAATTATGAGAAGTGTTATCAGTTAATATATTAATTGATTTGTACACTCATCTGCTATTTACATTTCATAATGATAAGTTTTGAGTTTTGTCACTACTTACCATGACAATATTATTATTTGGAAATAATTTCATGGTTACCAACATGTGTAACGTCATCACTTTGCTAGTCAATATATTTTATAAAGTGTTGAATTTTGACCGTCCTATATTTGGATGGAATGTATCTATACAAAAATATGATTGAATTTGCAATTCCAAACGACGTTAGGTCAAATTTGATACAATTCAGACTACCTTCCCTACAGCAGTATATTCTGAAAAGCGAATCACCAAATCACTACGCAGCTCCCTGCAATCATGTCCGTCCTAACAATTTTACAATATACCCCGAAATAAAAATTGTCACCCATTGTTCGTAGTGGGCATCCCTGATGCACTTGCTATTCAGTCGGGCGACCCCTTTCGGTTGGCTGCAAGCAAAGGGGAGAACACGAACTGAATGCAGATTCGATCGAAAAGGGAACGAGATCCATACATCTCGTATGCAATGCACTACACACTGCCAGTGGCCCTGGACCAAACACATCTCACCCATCCCACATCCTGCGATGCACACAAATGCATTATGATGGGCCGCGTATGTGCAGGCTGAATTATCCCAGATAATGGCCACCATCACTCTGCACGTGTACGCCACTAAATCGATCATATCGCAAACCACGCTGGAGTGGTGTGTGAGCGATATTAATCCTTTAGTTAGCTATATTTGTATCACATTTATTTTGATATTGTACCAGCTTGTTTGATCCTGTTTATTTTTGTGAATTGTGTTATTAATTCGGATGCATTGTTTATACTACATTTCGAATACATATTCATATATTGTATTTTGTTTTACATGTTTTCCAATAGGAGAGGTATGTTTTTATGTTTAGATCGTTAATGCATTCAAAATATATTTGCACAGATATTCGTTTCACTCGCAACTTTGTGGATGCATTTCGTCTAAAGATACTAGACCGATTTTAACATAATTACAACAACACTTCAACATAAATATATGATAAAAATGTAAATTTGACTACACTAAATTTAGAAGATCTTAAACAATGTTTGGAATAATTTAAATTGCGTAACATCAAACCGAAAATTGATTTAAAAATTGTCTGTTGTGCACAGTGTGCAACTTTATAACATATAACGAATATATGATAAAACATTGGATAGTGTCAAACAGACATCACGAATTGTTTTCTAGAATTGAGGTAGTTCATCGATATATACAGAAGTTTGAAAATATTATGTAAATAAATGTACAAACAGTATTGCATTAGTGCATGTGTGTAGTACATATGTACAGTGCGTTACAAAATTAACGCAACTGTCATTCACTTCAGGTTTGGTTAATATCAAAATGCATGCGTGTGCGTGCATATATGTTCAGCTGTTGACCTTGGTCGCCATAGCAACACTGGGATGCAAAACGGTCAATACTGCACACAATGTGCAACCACTGTCAATCACGGTGGCATTAACCGACAACCAGTAATGCCAACCAACCCTTCGATGGTAGGGTGACTGCTGCACAAACGTGCACCCGTACAGGGTGTAAACTGTTTAGGGATGCTCCGGCCTGCATGGGAGAAAATTAATTTCTGTTCCCATGTCCCATACATTCTGGTAAAGTACCGGCATTAACAAAACTTGATTGATGCGTTTATTCTCCTCGTATTTTCTAATTTGCACTGTGTCAATAAATAATAATAATAAATGTCACATGGACCGCGAACATATGATAAAACTGTTTAATTTAAATGTTTCCACTAATGAACAAATTAAAAATAGAATTTTAAACTGCACCTAATGAGGCTTAATTAGTTATGGATTAGGTGCCAATATTAACTTATAATAAAACGATAGTCGATTCAATATTCGATTCAGTGTCGTTACCAGAAAGTGAATTTCTGATACCAGAAAAGACTTCTCTGGTATCACTTAATAATTTTCTGGTATTACTAAATAAGTAATAGCAAATAGCAAATCGGTTAGCTATAGAAGTCCTATGATTCATTTATTGACTGAAATATTTATTTGTAAATATTTTTTAAATCCTAATAATAATCCTAGAAATAATACTAATGTTTATAATAATTTATTATAGTAAAGTAAAAAATATATTAACCATATTGGTGTGCAAAATATTATGAATTCAACCATATATCAAAATATTTCACGTTTTTATTCAATTTTCTTGTAAAAACGAACAATGCGAAAAGTTTCCCAGTGCACTACATCATAAACTTCACGATGAAAGAGCAAACAAAAGTAGATATGAAATTAGTTTCGTACCACAAAATTCAAAATTTAATGTTATCCGAAACAAACCTGTATAGAATTCTATCATAAATAAACCAGTACCCACTACACATAATACGAGTTCATAAACATTCAGGGAACAATAATAAATTTGAACAGAGTATATATACTTTCGCATATATAAGTAAACATGTGAGGGGTAACTCCACCACGTATGTGAAACCGGCCATTCGTTTTGGCCTCTCTAAGTAAATTCTTTCGATGAATATACAATGCGTGTTTATGGGTGGATTCTCCACCTAATGCGTCCACTAGAATTTTTCGCAGCACATTCATTCATCCAACCGCAAGTCGTAAAAACATCGGCGAATAAAAATGAATTGCTTTTTCTTGTCTTCGCAAACAATTCACTGAATTGTTTTCATGTGTATAAACCACCCGTTCGATTACTTAACTCAACACGTTCATAAAATTTTGTGGAATATACCTCCAATTTGTAGTTTCTTGATTCGGTTTATCACGAACTAATACTTATAATATTTATTCATATATAAACGTTTAAAATAATTTCTCGCAATTTTTGGTAGCCAAAAACCTAACCTAGTCTAACCTAACCATACCAAATCATAGTTCAAGGCACGAAATATTAGCAACAAGAACCAATAAGGTGGTACTACAGGAACGATCAAAATTTAGTTCGACAATAATGGAACCATAATCTTATTACTAGTTCTGCTGTCCTTGGTCATTCTGTATCTTAGGATATAGAAATATTATTTTTGATTTTAACCATTTAATATGTTGCTGGGAATATTGTTTGGTATGTATTAAACATTAGACAAACAACTTCGTAAATTGGCATTTATTTCAACTTGGGTCAGTAAATCTAATTCTACAAAATCTAACTATTGATTTAACTATTTTAAATAAATAAATTTATTGTTGTTTCTTTTATCTAAATTCTAAGCACCCAAGATATAATAAAAATTACATCTAAATAATGTTTCTACGTCAATGTAATATCTTTATTTATTATAAGAAGCGCTCGATTTATAATTTTTTATACATGTTCACACGCATTATCTTTAGATATATTATCAGAATTGGAAGAAATAAATAAATAATAATCATCTTACCTGAAGTAAACTCGGTGACAGCATGCGAGAGCACAGGACCCACAACAAAGACACATGTACCCACTGTAAGACACAAAACTCAACTGCTTTATGCATTTTTATTTGAAATGTCGTGATACGTAACAGGATTTGGATTCAACTAGTATGCTAACGATGCGGGTTTTGACTTGAAATATATTATTAGTATTACGTTTACAGTGTATACTAAAACTTATTTTCTTTAATTTTATATTTGAAGATTGTCTGGTAATACAAAAAAAAACCGAAACTAATTGTTTTCTAAAAGCAAAGTATTTGTAACAAGGAATATGAACAACATATAAAATAGTGAAATTAAAAAAAAAGGATTCTGTAATAAATAATATAAAATATTACTAATGTTAACCGAATGTTGGAGGTAGGATTAGATATGTAGGTTGTTTAATGGAAAAATAAATATTTCTCATTTGCACCAAAGTCAAGTCGACGTTTGGCATCTTTATTATGTTCTTAAAATCTGTAATCTCCATATTATTACTTTTACATATATAAAAAGCCGTCAAAAGCTCGATCATCATATCATATATTATAGTGATATCAAATTTGCACGCATATTTTATATGAATATAAAAACAGTTCATTTCATGTTCACTGAGACGCTCTCTCGCTAGCAACAGCGCAGCAGCGCAGCGCACAAGCAAAACCATCGCACACATTGTCACTGGATTTGTCACTTTGTCGTCTTGTCTCACAACATCACATCTTTTAATTCATCTATTATTATAATTCATATTGCTTTGGAAATTTCTAGTAGTAAAAACATCCATAGAAGATATAATACATTTTATAAATAATTTGATATAATGCGTGCGATGGTTCTGCTCGAGCGTTTCAATAATTTGTTGATATCCTAACAGTTACAATATATAATTTATAATATTTCAAATAAGTCCAAAGACACACTCTACTCTCATCGCCTGCTGCTTCCAGCACACATAGGTACTCTAGTAGTATTGTTAATAAATACATATGTTTTTATTCAAAGGTAGTTTGTAATATTTTTGTAATCTTTTCATGTTTTGTTTGTTTGTTTGTTACCATATAGCATAGAGTATCCAGCGCATTTAACATGAGTGAAAGACAACAACTATGTACTCTCACTGTCGTGTACTTCAATAACCATCTCATATATTATTATTATTATTATAATTATTATATATTAGCAAAGAAAACAGTAAATTTGTCAATATATTCAGTAATGGTACGTCGAGAGCGTTAGAGATATCCTATGATTTTTTATTTTTATTAATTCATTAGCCAACAACAGAAACATTACTTTCCAACACTTTTCATGCTAAGTCCACTGAATACCCTCAGCATTTTGAAACAGTGAAGTTTGTACGCATGCACTGGGCAAACCCAGACAAGTTGACCTGAAGTTTTCTCAATCAAAATTGTGGCAACTGTATTCTTCTTTATTTATTTTTTGTTTTATTATTAATTATTTTCAATATATTGCTTAAATTCAATATTATGTATAGACATGTAATATTATTATCAATAGTTATAGTGATAATAGTAGTTATCAGTAGACTTGGTCATTGGACATTCGGGACCAATTCAAAAACACGAAACGCGATGCCAAGTTAGTTCTTCGCAATCTGCTAAAGTAGTGCCGTCCATGTCAAACGTACGTTAATACATACGGTAGGCTCAGCCCGCCACAATACAGACAAATACATGCAAGATGGCCGGCTAATAATTTACAAAATTGAATTTTAAGTGTAATAATTGTAGCTAAATCGAATTTGAATTTGAATTTATTAGCAGTTAAGCACGAGTTGAATTTGATACTGACAGCTCAGAATTCGTTCACTTTACATTAAAGAGACAGGAACAAACCAATTCTGAGATAACGGTCAAATGTCAAATTTGTTGATTTTGTCCGCCATATTAAATGTATTTACAGCAGGCTATTTCATCAAAAAGTTGACGTGATTTAATCTGTTTGTGACGATCCGATACCCGAGAGGGACAGCAATGCAGAACGTGGAGAACGAAACGTAAGTCCTCGCATGGCACATGGCCAAGTACACTGTTGCCGATCTACTACAGTACGCTATATAAACATACATTAAACTCTACCTTAGTAAACCTCTCAACACTTTCCAATAATTTAATGATAAATTCAATGTTAATAATAATTGTTATTAGGTAAATGTTATATGCGTTTTATAATAATTGAAAACAGCGAGGGAGCATTCCTGGCGCAGCGCTGACTACATATTTGGGCGCTACGGCTACGCTAGGCTACGGGACCGCGACGGACGCCGCTGCCCTAGATCAACTCAATACACAACGACGGTGTGACGTCGTCAAAGTACAGAACGACACATTTCAATCATAACAGCGTTGCATTTCACAGTACTTGTGTATACCTTTTATAAGAAATACACAATAACTATGATACAAGAAAAATGATGACGATTGAATCAAATGTGAATCTGTCAAAAGTGTGCAACGACACGGGTACTATCATTGTTGCGTGCCATTCTGTACAATGACAATGTCATCACTTTCGTAGTATATTCATTTCATGATTGAGAATTGATGGTGGATATTGGCGCCCGACCCGTTCGTCACCTACACCAAAACAACTCATTATTCATTTATTATAATAATAATAATAATAATAAGTAATAATAGTATTATTACGAAAATTTGTACTTTGAAGGGGAGGTATGGGAGGGGTAGTTCTCGCTGTCCCGTTTAGCCTGCGCCGCCAATGCTCCCAGTAGCGGAAGAAGGAAGAGAACGTGCGATAACAGGGTGGAATATGGCTTATCTTAAGAAACAAAAGGGCGCGAGCACGAAAAGCGCGCACCACCCCAGCGAGACACCACCCCCTCCCGGAGAACGCGCAAAGCAAAAGAGAGCCCTCACCTAACCATGAGACCACATGCAACGATACACCAACGATACACACAGATCTTAACCGACTAACTCTTAAACTGTACATACATAGATACCTACTGAGTATAAAACATAGTATTAAATTTGATTTTCAATTTTTCTTCACAATAATCATAATAATATTTTAATTAATTTTCTCTTTTACAGTATATAAAAATGTACACTTTATCAAATATTTATATCACCGAATAATTATGCCTTCTCCGCTCTCACTCACTCACTTGTGTGTGGACTGGGGTTCTTTATATCTCTATGTATACGTTGCTAATTATTATAAAGTATAATATTAAATTTTGTGCAATGTTTTTCGCGAACGTATTCCTAGTGTTTAGACTCTACCGAAAGGCTTTTCTTATTTTTTATTCACGCCGGGTGTAAATTTTACTGCGATATCACAATCGTTATGTTATCAAGTTTGAATTTAGCGGGCACAACGTGGCTCGTATAAAAATAACGGTTCCACCTGAAGGCTATAGTGAGCGGCCTACGACTATCCTAAACAAATATCTACAATCGTAAACCCTGCAGTTTATTCGCGCCGACATATAAAAATATATATCTTTCATAAAAATAGCTAGCTCTTGTACAAAGCACTGTTCTCACAAGTACGTACCTACGTTTCGTTTCGTTTCGTTTTTATGTATTTCGAATCTTATTAAATGTCGACAAAATAGAACGTGACGAGATGCCAATCAATAATAGTATCTTGACCTTTTTACAATCTAATTTTAAATTTTTCTTTTTTTCGATTTATCAATGTAAATTATGTATTAAAAGTATCCGTACAAAATTATCTTCTTAACATTAACCTTTACTTAGTGTAATTATTTTTCATTGCAAATCACGGGACGGGCCCAAACGCCTCTTACTAATTAACGTTACCAATAATTTTATCCATAATTAAAGAATGCTTAAATTTTAAATTCGAATCACATCAGTTTTGTTTTTGTCTCATGGCCGGTGGGTGGTCAGGCTCCAAGAACCATGCCTACTATATTATGAACAAACAACTATTATAGGCTAGGCGAAACAGAAGCAGAATAGACGATACGTTACAAACATACGCGCACACACACAAAGAAGAGACACAGATAGATAATCATTTTATTATACAAAGTGGACCGTGAACATGTTCATCTTTCAATTACTACCCACTGTACTTTCAGCTTCCCTTAACTTTATTACGTGTCCTATATTTTATTACGAGTTATCGAATACGCATATTTTTAGATATTCATCAATTACCAATTATATTGCCCTACGATTTAAAAAATTCTGTGATACAAAAATGGTTTACTAAATTCTAAACTCCGTCTGGTATAATTGCGCTCGGTTGTTCATTTGTCGGCCATTTCAAACTACATACATCGATTGATAATTCAAAATGGCGGCCAATTTCGATTCGAGACATAACCTACACGGACTGTAATTCGTACCCTGATTGCGACCACTGTTAAGTATTGTGCAATGACAGCCTTTATCATATTGGAATATACCTACGCATAACTACGTTTTATTTTTATTTGGGTTCGGATATAAATTACAAAATTTCAGTACGAACGCTACGCGCAGGAAGCGTGAGCCGGTGTACGTGGTTGGGTCTCGTCCGCGTGACACTTTATTTTTACTACGATTATCTTGCGAGCGAAAGGGAATGCGACGAGTGAAATTTAGGACAGTAATTTGCGCCCCAGTGCAGGGCGGTCAGCAGATTTACTACAGCAATTTAAAATGTCCGTTTTATAATTAGAGAAACGAGCGAACGGACCCCTGGACAACGGTCACATACATAACACACATAGAAACCCGAAACTATTTGAGCAATCGACCAGATACGCAATTTACAAAAAAACGAAATGGACAAACACAACAACTGGAAAAATAAAAATGATTGCCACATGCCAGCTACCTGCTGCTGGAAATAATTAATCTACCAAATTTGTCCCGACAAAATATATTTAATGATGTTCCGAGTCACAAGGCATGAAATTACGCGAAATTTAGCAATGAAAACACATTATAAAATATCTGTAACTAGTACGTAAATGCAAATGTCAATAAGATATCAGCTGTGTATTGTTCAAATAACAGTTTCACTAGTTTCAGCAAATATTGAATAGTCACGTGTGGGTTAAACACAGATTTGTTATTGGCTACGAAAATGATTTGTGAATTAAATTAACTCCAAAACTGCACGGCCGAGACCCAGTCGCGTTCATCGTTTATATTATAAGTAATCCTTACAATAAACATTACGAATTCTTAAATGTTGTATACAGCGTATATTTTTCATTTTAAATATAAGTATACGATTCGAATTTTTATACCATAAATACAATTTGATTTGCTTCTCTCTGTTATTAAATTTTTATAATTATTATAATAATTCTTTTTTTTTTTTTTTTTTTTTGCTATTTTTCGAGCTTTTCTATATATTTTTATTTTTGTTTCATAAATATTACACGTCATCATCATCATCATCGTCTCGCTTTGCTTTTGGTCCACGCCACCAGCGATGTTGAGATTCTCGAGATGCCAAACATGGCTGCCATTCCGTCCAGTCTGCAGGCATCCGCGCGGCATTTGCAGATGACCATGCATTTTGCTCACCCCAAAATATCTACAGATAATTCGTATTTTCTGTATTTTTAATAAAAAACGCCTAATATCTAGCCTCTTAATATTAATAATCGACACAGATAATACCAAAAAATTTCTTAGAAGTAATTTTTCGAATTCGAATATTTACAAGTGATTTTTTTTTTTTTCATTTTTTAATTATTTATTACTATTAATATTAGTTATTTGGATGTATTTAATATGTATAAAAATGTCAACACGAAAGGAGTATCATTAGAGCCGACATGATTAGGCCTCCAATAAAAAATCGTCAAATTTGATTCACAAGTCACGATAACAATTTCGAAGAAATCAACAGGGAAGACCGTAAACTCAATAACTTTAAATTTCGAGCGACGTTCCGACGGGACGTGAGACGCAACCAGGCGGCCGGCGCGGCGGCAGGATGACGCCGGTATCCCCTTCCGGCGACGTCCGCTCAGAGACCGGGGCAAGAGCAGCGTCGCGTCGCCGGCAAGGGCGCGCCACTCGCCCGCGTCAGACACCGGCAGCCGTCGTTACATGCATACAATGTAATCACTATATACGATACAAACTAGCTTACTACGGATTAATCGTTATTTGTGTGTGAATATTTATTTAATATTTATTTATTACACGTTGTGGATCTACGTTCAACTACGACGACAACGACAACAACAACAACAGATATTATCTTAATTTTATATAATATGGTGTATATATATATATTCTACGAGGGATTGGTTCAGGAATGGGCCAAATTGGGTGAGGATATGAACAGGATTGGTACGTGTGTGTCTATGTGTATATGAACAAACAAATAGTAATAATAGAGAGAAGAAGTGTGATTAGGTTTACATACACGACACACATGCAGGCTGACGGTAGTTGTATAAAACAAAAATAAGGAAGGTTAAAAAACGGAGTTCTATCTATGTATCTCATTGACCGTATGTTCACGCTCACGCACTCGCTCGCTCTCTCTCTCTCTCTCGCAACAAGTAAAGAACAAGAAGCAGCACGAAGACAACTCAAATGATTGTTTAGTGGATTAGTTAGTGTACAACTGAAACATTGTACGTAAAAACTAGTGAAGAAACGCGCGTGCCGTTTCCAACAGCACGTTGATTGATTGATACTGTTCCGGATAGATGACACGCGCGCTTTTCAGCTGAGGAGCCGCCATCTTCTATGAAGCTATTTAGATTAGTTATTCAAGGGGATAGGTATTAATTTACTTTTTAACAATTGATTATATGTTATCTTATATAAAATTTGCAAAAGTAACGAACGGTTTGTACTTGAAGCAATTTCCTAGATCTACCACATACATAACATCGTTATTTATTAACATGTGACGTGCCACTTTCATTTATTATTTAGCCTGGAGTGTGACTGTTTTGACTTGAGTAGTACAAGGCGGTTGTAATAGGTGTACTCCAGTCTGTCTGTTTTTACAATTATCATTATTATTATAATTAATAATAATAATAATATATTCGTAGTTGTCAGTATTCTACTTACTACTACGTCAGGCTGTAACTGTTTTCTTTGTAATGTATGTATGTTGGTATTGTTTTGTATTATTTTTGTTTTGTTTGTTTGTTTGTTTGTTTGTAGACATCAAGTGGCAGTAGTCGGAGGTAATCACGGATTTGTAGAATAATAGTGATTGCACTTCGTGATCGCACGCACGTACGTACGCGTGACTGTTAATTCAAAACTAACAGTCACAATTATCATTATTATAAATTGTTATCTTTATCAAATATTCTCTTCAATTATTATCGTTTTTACCAGAGATAATTAGTATGAACGATCAGCTAAACTTTGTACGTGTGTTCGATATCAGAAGGCTACGGCGTTATAGTGTGGCGTCTGTCTGTTACAGAATTAATAGAGCTCATCATTTGACGTCCCTTGTTTCTTACGCATGCGCAGTACTCATGGAGCGGATTGTGGACAAACAATACATTTAATAGAAACACATTGAAAACGTAACATATTTAGTAATCATTTGGGTATCTATAGATTTATAATTTTACACAAATAATTTATATCACTATAATGATACAACTTGGTTCTAGTTCTCATGATGTCAGTATATATATATTTTGTTTGTCCACAACCAGTTATGTAATAGAGATCACATCTGCGAATACGTTAGAAATATTTGTGACGTAGCTGACACAACTCAGTTGTATTGTTTGGAAAACAAAATGATGGCTACGGTACAAAGCACGTGCGTCGATCGTGTTTCTTCACAATTTCATATTATATATTTGTATACATATCGTTTTCGTTCTGATAAATGACAAACATGTTTGTTTTTTTTTTTTTATGATTATTTTTCTATTTATAATATTTTATTATTTGTGTATGAAAGTGGCAGTTTCTTCCAGCCTTTCGATCTAACCCAACATAAAAACGAATTCTTAACAAAATTAATTTAAATAACAAAATTACCTATTTGAATGGAAACATACAACTCTGGTTGGTTGTCTGATTGCTGAAGATTTGTTTTATTAACACATAAACCATCTGTTCTCTCTGCCGCCGAATAGCGTATGCGATTGGGCACATGGAACACATTTAATGCAGCGGCATATTGTGGAGCATGTGCCCAATCCATTTAGGTACCTTTGTATATTATACACCTTCGTTCCCTGAAATGCTTTTAAGTTAAATCTTTAAAAATCACAATGATTATGCACGGTATAATAATTAATAGAAAATCTAAAACATTCATTCATGCACACGGAACATTCACGCCAATTTTATAACAATTATTAAATTTACTGATTAATCAGACAGTACATGGCGCCCATTTTGTTTGGCAGCTATGGTGGTTGTGTACGATTGTTTACTACTTACACGCTATGAAAGGAGTGTTTGTTATTCGTTTTCCTAATTCGCACAATAATGGCATATATCGTGACCATCTGTGAATCTCATACTTTGATTACTGGATGAGCGGCATATTACTAACATTTGGCCACATTTCGATCAATCGAGTGCCGCTCATCCACAAGATGGAACTAGCGTGTGTCTTCGTTCCAGTATTGGTATGTACCTCTACCATCATCGCCTGATTGACCACACAACACGAACATCTAAATTACACACACTTGACTATTTGAGGAGTATATATGGAGGGGTAGAGAGGGCGGATTGTTAGAGATAGGAAACAAGGGCGGGTGTCGATTGCGGCGCAAATGGGATGCAGTTCCGAACAGCGGCTACTGTGTTTGACACGGCGCTACTCCACAACCTTCTCAAGGCGGACACGCAAAACCATTCTGAACTGATCCGATCCTGCACGCTAAAGTGTGGACGTGTGTGAGTGTGTGAAACACAAGATACAGCAAGTCGTACATTCACATACCTATATGTTCTATCACTAGTTATTGGGACACAGCAACTGTCGGATGTGCGGGCTTGACGGCAAGTCCGGACTATCCGAGATCAAAATGTATGACTCAAAAGTGTGGAATACAACACAGTGATTAATTAACTTATATTTACTACCTTAACTATAATTAAATATAAACTCTAAGCAACCATCGTTATCATTTTCTCTCGGTTTTTCTTGTTCACAACAGACGAACTTCGTAAAAAATCCTAATATTAAGCAAAACAGTGAGCTCACAATTTCTATTTATCAAGTGTAAAAACCTACAACTACGATTTCTTTTTTTTTTATATAATTATAAATTTCGCATGTTTCTTGTTGTTTCGTTGATCGTTTGAAATGAAATGATCACTGGATTTTTCATGCACTAACAATTTTTATTTTCAGTTCATTTATTGGTCGTTCTTCGCAAAGTAGACGCACCCATTGCAAAGCAATCACATTAATCAAAATAATAATCAAAATATGTGAAGTTTTACATCAAAAACGATCAATAATAAAGTCTGACTGAAATTATCACTAAACACAAACCGAAACACAAAACTGGCTTTCTCATTTTCTTCATTGCTATATATATATTTATATATATATATATATATATATATATATATATATATATATATATATATATATATATATAAAGGTAGATATTTTCTAAGATTGTAGGATGTATTCAACCCTATCGTATATATATATAGAATATAATATAATTAAGAACATAAATGCAACTTTTAAAAAATGCAATAACATAATTATAATTATAATATTATAATAAAATAACAAATAACTAAACTGGTGACGCCGGCCGCGGATGTTTACCTCGTCTTTGAATCCACAAACAGATCAAGTCTGCTCAAAGCAAACACTTCATCAAGCCGCATGCCGGCTAGTTCACGCCACAACAGTCCAAGGTCTAGATCGTCGGACGATGAAGCGGCGGCCGTCGGTGGCGGCGAAAGCGGCGACAACGGCACCGGCACCAGCGGTTGCTGCTGCTGCTGCTGCAGCTGCAGAAGTGAATGTTGGTGCGATTGGAATCGCGCAAGTGTCGGAGACAACACTGGCGGCGACAACCGCTGTTGCTGATGGCTGCTGTGACTTGTTGGCGAGTGTCGTAGTTGCGGAGGCGGCCGCGGCGGTGCAGTGCACACTTTGCTAACGGGGGCGCCTACGGGGCGGCTATGTTATGGCCACTGCTGGTACAGCTGGAACGCCTGTTTGGTGTAACAGTATCGCAGTGGTTTCACGAAATGCGTATCTAGTGTACGGCAGTGAGGACACGGCACCATGTGACTGTAGTCGCTAAAGTAGTTCAGACGCTGTTGCGGATGCAACACGGGCTTGAAACACGAGTTGCACTGCAATCAAACAAACACACAACCAAACTTAGTCAGTGACAGATGAATTACTATTCAGATATTATATTTTCGTGTCCAAATGAACCATTGTCGATATATTACATTTTTATTTAATGTTATATCGGATGTTATCAACTATTATATAAATATCATCTTAGAATAACACTAGATTTGACTGACATAATTTAATATGTTAAATCATCCCTATAATACTTGTATTCTGTTAGCTTAGTAGGTTTATATTATTTCTCGCTGTGAATTATCCATTATATTGGAAAGTATATATTAATTATGAACGTAGCTTATGAAGATAATATATTAAATAGTATTCTGAATGCAAAATTATCATTAAGCAAATGTTATAGTCTAAAGATATATAAAGTAAATATAGCTAATGTTTAACAATCATATATTTATGTTTTTGTTATGCACGCCATTCGTCGTATGCGACATCTTCTGTGGCTCATTTAGTCAGATATTGCTTAAATAGACATTCCTCATCAGTATCTTTATAGAAATAAAAAATGGGGGTGATATGTATGGGCATTATAAAGATAACGATAGTATATGAATGTTGTTACTTTATCAAGACAAGACATACTTTTTTAAAGTATCGTACCACCATCGAACTTTACTATTTATTTTCTACAAAACAACGCGTGTGATGAAGAATTTTAAATGAACACGTTTACATAGTATCTGCACGTAGTCCGTTCATTTCATATTAACAGTCAAGCATGTTCCAAATCTAAAATTTAGATAGCCATGCATTTTACACACGATATTCAGTATCATATACATCACATTCGCTAAAAGTAGATAGCAAGAAGTCGTAGTTTTATGTTTTCCTCATTCATTTTTCGTCTAAACAACAAACGCAGCAGACTAGTAAAAACAACGTCTACGTTCTTCGGAATAATGCACAGAAAACAAAAGTGCTCATTTTATATTTGACCGTTACAAATTGCGCCACCTTCCGCCAGTGGCGGGCAGTGAGCGCTGGGAACACTTCGTGCATTACTTTCGGGTATACGAAAAAATAAAAAAGCAAATGTTCCTCGAGAACGATGTAAAAAGAAGCTCCGAAGCACGACGTCGCCGGAGTCCATAGAATAAAAATATCGCCGTTATGTTGATATATGACTCCATCTAACGTTAGCAAACCAGCGGCATTTGTTTATGTTTGTTACGGCAATAGACACACATATAACGATATCGGATAAATCAAAACCCAAATTGACAACTAATAACACCAACAACATTTTGTAACAACATATATTATTCGTCCTTTTTGAATCGTTAGTCTTGCCCTAAGTTAAAATCAGTATTACGCAATGAAATTAACCTTGTTCAATCGTCATATTATATTATTAATGAACAAATCATTGTTGATATAGCTTCATGACCAATTCAGGTATATATGATTTAATTTATATGTTAATAGAAACAAATTCTTTCTCAGTTGCAATGTTAAATGAGTTGGCTCAGCGTTGCTATTAGCGGCTCATATAATGCAGTGTGAACACACCGATTGGTTAAGTAATGGTCAATTTACCTTGATGCGTTCCGTGCAGCATGGCATAGCAGCGAAGATATCGTACGAATACATCGTGCCGAGAACAAGGGAAGATCCGTCCCATTGTTGTGTGCAGAAACGACATCGAATGGCTCTGCCGCCACCACCCTCCAGACAGGCCATGCAAACGGCGGTCAAAAACTGCGTACGACCTTCGACTTTTACCTGTAAATCAAACAAAACACATAGACATTACAACATGACACTGGATAACATTTTGAAACAAGTAACCGTCAGATATATCACTGGAGACATGAATGTTTACCTCTAGAACTAATCAGAAATGCGCAATGCCCGCTATGAAAACATGGCTTACATGCATGCAACCATAAATGAATAAATACGTGACGACACACGGAGATAAAATATCGTTGAATTTGTCACAAGCAAACAATACAAGATTTGTAACGGCATTTTCTACGGATTCAATCTTATGAATATATTCATGAACAGAATAAGATTTTAAGATAAACGATACTTGAGCCCATCTATCCAAGTCTTAGATTCTTTATACGCGACCACTGACCCAAATAATTTGAGCGGCCAAACACCAAACCACGAATATAAACATGAACCTAATATACTTTACATTATTCATCACACTAAAAATATTGACCAAACAGCAAAATGGGAAAAGTTTTATTAAGTATCATTGCTATATCATATTGCAGGTTTTACATTTTCTGTTCGAGTCTGTTATAAAAAATTATCCCCCTTACATCTTGTCTTTAAGCAAAACGAATATAGCAAATATCTTTTTCTAACTATAAACCTAATCAGTTCTTTGCAAATACATCTTATCTCAAATGTGAAATATCCATACGCTTGTACAATACGTCCAAATGGTTAAAACCAGGTTTTACATTTAACTTGTTAGATTACTTGTTATTTACCAAGAACAATTAATTTTAACTATCATAAACATAATTATTTTTCGATGTATACAACATTTATTTAGGTGTATATATTCTCTTGACTATTTCGAATTAAAAATAATATTTATTAGATAATAAAATCAACTCTTCATGCAACACTTGTAAATTTAATGAATGAATGAATAAAAAAAAAGAAACTTACCTCAACGCAGTTCTTGGCGTGTTGGCGCGGACTAAGGAAGAAAGTGCCATCCACAAGTGGGTACCTATCAAAGACAAGCATCTGTTCTTCGCACAGGATACACTGAACTCTAGATCTGCCTTGTGAAGCCAGTGTTGACAGGATGAAACAGCGTGTATCATCGTTACCATGGTTCCCTTCATCTTCCATCTGCAACAAGTGCGTAAAGTTTAGGAAAATGTGTTCAGATACGTTCACCTTACACAAAACACATTTTTGCCTCCCCTAACAACAGGCTGTAGGTAGGTATACCGGCAAGGTGGAAAATCGATAAATTTAACAACACTCAGACAAGATAGAAAAAGTTGCGGTTTCGTGGTTCACCAACAGAACAGACAACAGGCAACAGCGCAGCGGTCGCATTAAATATTTAATGGCAGCTGCAAAAAACATAAGGTTTCCATTCCATACAATTTGTTCTTATAAATGAATGGAACTTACGTAATTTATAACATTTATTTCAAAGATATATTACAAGTGTTGTACTTGTAAAAACTGATATAAATTCATATGAAATATTTCTGACAACTGTTAATGTGATGATAAATGGCTATAAATTTCATATGAGATTTTGTTACAAATGGACACTTATTGGGAAAACTTTTCAAACAATCATTGATCAAATCTTTCATATCGTAAATTTTGAAGTACAGTGCAGTCCATTTGGAGATACTAAAAAAATATATAATCAGATCTTTTCGCTGTTCCGCATGTACTAGTTTTTAAGTTAGAAATTATACTTCAAAACGGCTATATCAATTCAAAGCTAGCAATACAATTAAGCAATACAAACTAGCACTATTGTGAAGGTAAAATAAACGTCAAATATATCTTGAATTTATGCTCGAACCTAAGATATATCAATAATTTAACTCCGTGATTTATATAACGACGTAGGCGCAACATTTTCCTGTTTTGTTAGCCAGAGATAAAAGCAAATTTACAAGCCGCACTGTGTGCAACACACTGACTAATACCCCCGCGGCGAGGATGCTGGGTACACATGTGTCAGCGGTTGGGTCCAGTATCATCATGTTTACAGTGTTGAGCTTATTGCATCCGGATTCGGTTTCTATCGTAAGCTGACATTGATTACAATCCATACAGGATATTAAAACCAGATTCAAGTTAGTTTTGCCACTCTGTTTATGTTGCCATCAGGTATAGAATTAAAAATTAGTGCCCATCAGTGGTTCAGATCACGTATTTGAGGTTAAGAACAAACAATTAGTAACACATTTAAATACAATTGAAAAGAATAAATATGTCGTGTTGTGGGAGATGTGTTTTCCGTTGACCACTTCCGTCGGATGATACAATGACGTTATTTTCTATAACCTTCGCTTTCGATAATAAATATTAATATGCATTATTTATTAATATTTATGAAAACATTTGCTTAAACTAACTTATCCTATCATATTTTGACAGCATTGTTAATTTGTAATAAGAAATTTAAATGTAAGAGACAGCAGTACGAACTACCATTCATAAATTATAATTTCAACTAAACCCAGCAAATTTCAAGAAATAGCAAATCAAAAGAGTAATTGTAGTTAGGCTATTCCCGTTGTAATTAATGGATAACGTATTCAACTATGATACCCTAATAATATTGATTTATGCTTGAACGTGTGTTCCCCCGTTGTAATTAGGAGATTGCTCATCCACAGTGACTCTATCTAACGAACATGCCATATTTGCGTAGCCAAACTAACCGACCGGATATGAAATGTACAAGATGCGTTCTGCCTCCGGGATATTTGATAAGTACACAAACACTATCATCACTGAGACACTTTGAAGATCTTAATTATTGAACATAGATTGAAATGTAATGTTTGGTTAAGCTTTAGCCTTATCGTTACATCTACCATCAAATGTGGCAATGTTGAAAAATTGCTCTGTATATATGTTAAACATTGTATTTTTTATAATGCTTCGTTATTAATAATAAATTTTATATAGAACATTAAAATAATAATTTGGTCTCTCTGCTCCTAAAAAGGTATCTTTACTAAATATATAAATGAATTTAGAATTCAGCCATACGCCGTTCGCCAATTAGGTAAACAAAACAAAAACTCATTATTCTGTAACAAAAGAGAGCGGTTCAAAAAGAAACATAATTTCAGAATTTTGGAGATGCTTAAAATGGGCTGTCAGAAGATAAAACAAACCTTCTCCTAGAATATTTGGTTCTGTTGTATCAGCCATGAAATAAAGATTGCAAAACCAGGCGGACCGTTCACAAAGCTTTTAGCAAATAGCCTGTGGGATTCCCAAAGAGACGCGTAAAAAAGTCATTGTTTTGAGGATGAATGTGGGTGTAGTGGCGCCGCGCCGCACCGCGCCGTTCCCTACTGACAGAGGTGAGCACCAACCTAAATTTGATTTTGTCGGCGGCAACGGAGGGCACCACTATCGTTTCTATTCGAGCATGTTTGTTGGACGCATGTCAAACGGGCGCGATTACAATGTTATGGTCGACAGATTACTTGATTAGCTAATGTCCAAGCTGAAGAATTGCTGCCATGTAATAAAAATACTTCAATCGTATTTTCATTAAACCGGTTGAGATAGGATGTTAGTATTTCGTTTTTTACTCCCACTTCGCTTTGATTTAAAAAAAAAACAGATAGAAAAGAGTGTGATTCAGTAGAAAATCTATCGATAGCAGTGAAAAACATAAATGGCTAGCGCAAATACAACTTTTACGAGTTTTTATATGCACTGCGCCAACTTTTCGGCTAATACGATCGAAAAGTAATTGCTTCGGGATTTACCCGCTCGATTTTATTATACAGATTCAGTTTATTCGAAACGAAACATCGTAAAATATATATACCAGCGCATATTGAATGCTCATTTGAATATGTTAGAACGAATTTTTATAGAGTTGCCGATAATGTCGATAAAGTATAATTGAATTCAAGAATCATTACGGAAATTTGGAAGCTTGTTTTGATCACTAAAAATACGTCCTGAAACCCCAGTTTGGGTATAATATTCCTCTGAATATAAAAAACAAAATAAAACGTTATTATGTATTATGTAAGAAAGTCGAGTGAAGGCCACACCAGTTTCTTTAAATAGTGTTTATATATGATATATATTGTAGTTCGAGAATATATCAATGACAATCTTAAAATAATTCACTATTGCGCTTCGATTTCCTATAGAAATGTATTCATCGTCTATAAAAAGATGATAGAACTTTGAGTTGAAGATTATTAAGGAAAGCAATAGACGTAATTGAAAGTAAACAGCTGTAGTGCGTAATTACTAATTATACACGCATGACTTATCGAACATGCAGTTCATTTCTGACACTGCAATATCTGTGATAGGCATCGCGTTGGTAGGTAGGTACTATCTAACTAAAAATACACATCTCTGATATCGATGCTGGCGACCAAGTATGCGTATCACACCAAGTATAACCGATCCGATGGTATCACGGTTTCCTTTTACACGGGGCAACAGTCAATAACCGTAACCGGACGAATTGCCCGGTAAGTTTATCATCCGTGCAACAGTGTTCTAGTACCTAATAACTGCATCGATACGATCTCCAGGCACGTTACGCGCGATATCATTACCGTTTTTATTTCGGATAAAATAATCGTTATGAAAGGGAACTTGAAGTATACACAAAATGACCTTGGCCATGAAATATTTCAAGAAGTACAATATTTTAACACTGCATTCATGATATCTTTTGCTTAACTAGTATTTTGATAAGATTCTTATAATTTTATTTGGATATTTTAACATTCGTTGATACTGAGAGTTAAGAAAATTTAGTTTTAGACTTCGTTCAACCGACAGTTTTGATTGGCCTTGAAAACGATAGACAACTAATCAAAGCGACGACGAATGTCTTTACGGTAACAACTCTTCATGTGAAGTGTGCTATGTTGATTAGACCGATATGCATAAATATTCGTGCCAATGAGCGTGTGTGTGTGTGCATGTTTATGCACGTGTGCGTTGCCTATACTAACAGTGTGTATAGTGCACACAGAGTGGCGTCGTTACCCGGGACATTTATTAGCAAACAGCCGAAAGTACAGGCAATTTTAATCGAAATCAGTCAACCGTCAAAATATATACGTGCGCTGACGTTTTAGCGACACGCCGCAAAGTCATCGCGTGACTACACGAGCGTTATTTCATTTTGCGATATTAAACTTTTGCTGGTTTTTATTACTTTGTAAAAAGCCAATGAGAAAGCAACGCGGAGTGGATATTTGCTGATGGCGCTAGTGCTGCAGGCACAATTCTGCCTCGACTAAGGAGGCGATACGACACGACAACGACACCATCACCGCATTGTTCATTGTCGCTGTCGCGTTGCCGGGCCGCCGTAGTTTACATTGACAACATTGTTTCAATATCGAGCGAGCTGCAAGCGGCGGACGCACTCGACCTTTTCCCCAAACGTGCGCTGTTTGTTTAAATAAATGTCCACCATTCATCTCTCATTCTCCGTCTGTCTGTCTGTCTCTGCATGCGCCTGTCCCAACCTGCTTTTACTTTTTTATTAAAGCCGTGTGCAGTGTACCGTTCGTGCAACATCATACTTTTACAAATCGCTGAACAATTCACTCGCATCGATGAGAAAAACAACTGCTTTTTTTTTGCGTAAAACAAAAATAAACAAAATAAAAGTTGAGCCCTTTGTTTCGTGCACGGAAGCAATAAAACACTAAAATTGTGTTTTCATTAAAAGTCCTGCACATTGAAATGAATTCCTGTGTGAATATTCAAATGGGTGGACGGTTTTTAAAAACCGTTTTACCAAAATCGCCCTTCTCAATTTTGCTCGCCTCGCTACACACAGTTTGTCATAACTGTTATCAAATTGCTTTATAATTAAGTGAGATGATCAAATTGAAACTCAAATAGGCCACGAATTTATGAGCTATCAATATTTATCAGGTCGGCGAGTTCCCAACTGAGCGCGAGTCAGATTGTCACCTCCGCCGGCACCCCTCCGATGGGCTGCATCCCTTTGTGGCGGCGTTCATGCGTACGTACCATCTCAATCATTCATCATGGACCGTCGCTGAGTTTGACTGAAATTCAACATTTCCAATTGATACCTATCACACACCGGCGTGGATACTGTATTCTAAATGTTTAAGTCCATTCAAGAATTCAGTAGGTGCTTCAAATTCTCTTTAGTTATTATGAATTGCTTTTGTTTTGATTCAAAAAAAGTAATTTTAATCATTATTATGATTTTCTATATGTACTTATTTTATGCAATTACTAAGGATATTGTTTGATTGTAAGTACATATTATCAAAATTAATGAATTATAATAAATTTTGTAGTGAACTTGTGACAACACAAGTTAATTGTGCTATTATATAGTATAGCACATACATTCTCGATATATTATGGTGTGGCGCTCATCGCTCGTCAAAGTGTCCCTATTGGTTTGGCTCATCAGTGCCGAATACAGATTCAACGGCTGCTGCCACCAATTGGAGCGTTTTGATTTCAACAGCCCATGAAATTAAAACTAAGCTTGCCTTTGCCAGATTCGATAGCTGGTTAAAAGCTCAATTTCGGTGGCGCAAACACGCTACAAACGAACGCACATATACTCGATTTACTTTCGCTCAACTGCATCAACACACACACACACAGGCAGACACACATTGGCATTGGTGTGGTGCACAATAGTCGACGAGACGCGACTTGACTCGACAGTACGTTCAAACGTACGCTAATTACAAACTAACTCTACTAACAACTTCACTTTAAAATCAAACGAGTCACGTAAATGGCAAGTGACATTTGATTTAAGGTTTTAACACGCTTGCATTACTTTCGACTTTGGTTTATAACGAATACCTATATGCTGGAAATATCACATTTTAATAAGAAGCTTCAGATACATTTCGAATTTATCCTCAAATTTTATGATTTTGCTGTGAAATAATGGATATTAGTAAATGTAGGGTGAACAAATATTTATGATTACAATACTGAGCTTGTACACTTCGTCCAAGATAGTAAAAAAAAAAAAACAATTGTAATATCGAGTACATTTAATGTACTAATTATAAATGATTGTTAAAAATACAGAAACGGCCATCATCATAATCCTATTGTTTCAACTGATCAACCGGAGTACACATCAAAGAAACTAATTGGAATGACTGTGAGATCATCCCTCTATTGTGGACACTTCAAGCTACAACAACACAATCTTGATTTATCTTATAGATGGACAAGAAAGGCTAAGCGTCAAAGGTCCAATTCGAAACATATATCAACAGATTTCTAAAAGCGATGTGTCAACCATTGAAGAGATAGTATGCGGCGGCGGTATTGACACTTCTAGAGGGCGAAAAAGAGGGAGATGGGGAGGTCAGCGCCGGAGGATCGCAGTGCTATACGATTCAATCACATCAATCTCGGTATCGTCGCCGGAACGACCGGTTTCCAATTCGCATGCCTGTGTCACTGCACCTGCGACCAGACCAGCCGAACACGGCCAATATTGCCTTTGCCAACGTGCGCACAAACCACGACGACAGGGACGCGGGTGCGGGCGGTGGCTTTTCGAACAAATATCTCCCACACGTACAACACAACACATCTCTAGAATATGGTGCGTCGTTGTGCGCATGCCTAATTAGCCAAGGTGATGGTGGCGGTTGACTAGGCAGATTAGCCGGGAAGATTGCCAAGCGAAGTGTTTGTTGGCTGCTTTTATGTTATAACTAGACACGGATTTATTATATGATATTAAATATTATTATACTATGTACACCTAAATAAAATTAGTTGATTTTTTAGAAGGAATTGCATTTCAGAAACGATAGTTCCGTTGGTGATACAATATATCATCAGGCATAAGTAAAGAAAATCGTACAAACTATAATTTATTCGTCTGTACTAGAACTATATTTAAGTTAGGGTTTCATTAGAGGTCAATTTCATAAAAACCAACTTACTACATATCCAAGTTACGCTACTGCGCTGCACAAAATTGACTTACAGTTCAAAAATGGCTTGCTTTGTTTAGTATAGTATAGAAGCTCTTTTAAGACCAGTTAAAGTTAGTTTTATTTTAACTTTTCATCCTTCATGAAACCTCATTCATGCTATGCAAAGAATGAAATTGTGGATCCTAAGGTTGTAATTTAGCAAGTTTAAAATGCTCATGAAACAGTAGCTGTATTATTACTTTGCAAAACGAGTAAAATATGTTTTGTTGTGTCTACAACGTTACATATAATTTTTGTTATAAGAAGCAGACATTTTGCGTGTCTCTTTATATTATTTTGTGTATTCGGTGTGCTGTTTGTTGTGCATGGCAAGCCAAAATGATTACAACGTTTTTTCATTTGCAAGGAATAGAATTCCCAGTTGTACCTGGTATAAAAGACCCGCGGAACACGGTATCTGCTGCCATCTTTGTTTAGCTTTATCAATTACGCGTTGTTACTCAGATATGTAACAGACATGTTTGTGTGTCTGGGTTCTCTCTCTTGCGTACTCGGTTTCCTTTGATGGCCTTATCGTCGCATCATTCGTTGTATCCGAGAGACTTGACTACTTTCATCTGAAATACGCCATTTGATGCGCTTATGTGATTTTTGTAATTTGACAAACGTCTGCAGCTTACACAGATGACCGCATTTTTAAATTCAATACGATGTAATTCGTCAAAGCAAACTGCAAAAAAATATGCGGATTAATCTTTTAATTTCATTGAAACCGTGCACCGCGTATACATATTCGTCATCATATCAATTTTATAAATACATGTATAATTTCTTTTTATATACATAATTACATATAGGTTTACATCATTTATATTTCACTAATTCAAAGGCGATTTTCTAGTAAATTGTACGATTATTAAAGAAAACTATTAATATTTCTTTGTATTATTTAATTTTCTAAATCATGCCGATTTCAAATTAGTGATAAACGAGCAAAAGTGAAGATTTGTCAGCTTAAATTGTGTTCAGAGATACGAAAATACTACCCAAGGAAACCTAATACGCGTATTTCAATTAAAATGTCGAGCTTATTCTTTTTTTATTATTCTGCAATTTCATTCAACCAAAAAAGTAGATAGATAATTATATTATTCCCAGAAGCATATTGGCAAATTATTTTGGTTATAAATTTTGTGTTAGGGAACTGGATTAATATTTTTCAATTATAGTAGACTTGGGAAAATCATATAGTAACGAATTAAAGCAACATGTTAGAACAGACTAAACAGCGCCCAGATAATGCCAAGAGCTTAGTCGGTGATCCCTGAGCTAAGCTCGTCGCCGAGACCAAGTCATGATAATGTAAGTTGCTTTTAATATTTTGCATCGTATTTCATCTTTCACCTCAAGTCAGCCAAGCCATTTGCCTGTTTTCATCGCCGCAACGATACGATGAAACCACAACTGGTCCATTGTCATCTTTCCACAGAAGCAATTTACAAAAGTCATTCTACGCAAGGACAATAATGACAACGTAGCGGTCGTCGCTGGAACTTGACAATCTGTGCGATTCTCGTATTAACAAACAGATAAGAAATAAAACGTCAAGTCCTTTTTCTTTTTCGTTGGGGTTACTGAAAGGGAAGCAACAAGCAAAGGTCCCGCTTGAACAATCATATTTAATGACAGTGAATTTGCAAATAATGGCGGGACAAACGAAAAGATACATATGATGATATCATTCGAAATGGAAAATACATTTCATGGGAAACAGGTTGAGGATACTTTTTAATAACTGTTTATTATGGACATATTTTTGCAAAGCTATTAGAAAATTGTTAATAATATTATAATTTTCATTACAAATCGACATGCCGTCTAATTTTTAATGAAATAGTTGCACTATTACGCAGTTATTTTAGATAAATCTACTCAGTTAAAAATGGGCATGAATGCGATATTCTGTGATTTTCTGTGAGAGTTGTAGGACACTGCAAATATGATTATTATGAATTTTCAGTGTTTCAATTTATATAAAACTTTCTGAATTCGAAGAACGATACAGAATTCTGGGTAGACGCTCAAATGTAATATCAAAAAATTAGTGTCAACTTACAGAACAAAATGTGTAGCCGTAAACTGTAATAAAGTGTATAGGTTATGTTCGTAAATATAGATAAAATGGTAGGCGAAAATTGTAAGTTGCCAACAATGGGTACAAAGTAGTATCATGTTTCAACGTATTTACCAGTTGTCTCGACTTTCAAACTGTTCGCCAGTGACACTTTTACATTTATCGCACCCTTTATCTGACTTCTTCACAGTGCAATACTAACATTTCAATTGTCTACTTTCTGTTAACTTAATGGAATTCTAATGTACATACCTAACGTTGAATTTATTCCGAATATAGTTTTACATTCTTGGCAATATACTTGTGAATTTGTTTCACCGTGGGAACTCTTTAGATAAATGCACTTTTTCTAAGTGAAATTTAACTTGCAGTCTTTGTTTTTACATATTTAACCTATTTTCACTAATTATGAACGTTTATCTCTTTATCGTGTGTTCAATTTCATTAAATATGATTTAGTTTGTACTGCTTTGCAAATCATAATTTGGCATTTACGGTTTTATTTTAATATGATTTCTAGGGGTAAACCACTAGGGAAATTTTGTAGACTAAGCTGCAAATTTTAAATATTTACAAAGCTAATCACAAGTTTTTGCTGAATCAATGTTTTATGGTTTTGTATTGAATATCAAAGTTGATGCCGGAATTACAAATGTACAATTGTAACAATTATCAATTTGTTGCGTTATTAATATTATATTTATGAAATCGGTCTGAGTTTATTCTGATAATTTTACAATAACCATCAACGTGCTTATTCTTCTATTTAAATTAAAATTACAGTTAAGAATGTAAGGATGGTAAGATTGATTGTAAGTCATTTAAGCACCAGATTGTAAGAATGGTTCCCCTCGTATAACTCCCAACTCATTTTTACAGAAATGTAGGTGACTATATAACAAAACATTATATCGAGGTTCAGTCCTTATAAAACAAATTACAAGATATTTAAAAAAAAAAAATGATTACATCAACATAAGGTTCTACGGCAATGCTCTAGCTATATGAGCAACTTCATAGCATCGTTGCTAGTAACAATTACTTTCAACAAAAACAAATAGACTTGCTAGAATTCAATTTATTTTGAGCAATTATAGCTATAGTTTGCAAAACGAAACATTGCAGGTATATTATAATAGAAATAGAAGAAATGAAAAATATTCCGATTTCTTCTTTCTGAAAATAGAGGAGCGGAAAAAACAACAGTTTGATTGCCTCTGGTCGTTTGGTAGAATACACACGCGAGACCGAACAATCTCCCGCTGTGCTCTTCACAGGACACAGAACGCGAAATGTACGAGAACATGAACGCCGCAGGACTCGAGGAATACAGCAGGGAGCATGACGATGCAACGTGCCCAAGCCGGGTTGCCTACGTCGAAAGGCGAGCGCAGAGCATGGCGTCGACTTTCATACACACACGCTTTTCCCACAATGCGAATAAAGATTTTTATTCCATCGATAAAACTTGTATTCACTTCACTCTTACACAAGAACGCGTGCACACACAAACAGACACACAAAGGAGTTTATCGGAACACATCGCAAATGCAAACATACTTCAAGTATTACAGTAAAACTAAAAAGGAAACAGTGGCTGCGTATTTATTATCGCGTTCAGAAAATGAAATTTATAAACAAAATTTAAGTCATATTTCCAACGAGTTACGGTTGCATTTAAAAAGAAAACGATCAGGCAATGAAAGACATGAAAATAATAAATTTCGTCACAATTGTATCAACAACAAATGATATCTCTTAAATATATTGACAAATTTTAGAGGAAACAAGCAGACCATCAGCATATTACCAATAAAAAAAAAACAGAAATAATGTTTGTAGTTATAATGAAAGAAATTGCATTATGGGATATTTACATAAAAAATACAATATGTGGCGTTTGACGTCTATATATTTGCAATTATGTTTTTATAATTTTGTGTAGATTTTCTGATATATTCAAAATCAATATTAAAAAGGATTCGTTTTTAGGGTCCTATAAATTTGGAAATTTAAGGGTTATCGAATTTGAAATTCGTGAGTAAATAAATATTATATGTATACCAAATTTGGTTAAAATCGCGATCCAATATCTTTAAAGATGATGCGTCTTCAAAGTTCGAAATATCAAGTGTGTATAAAGGCTGTCTGGAGAACAGACTGAAATTTTATTCTATTTCTAGAATTTAGATGAAAACGAAATAACGCGTTTAAAAATTCAGTTTAATGTAGAATAATGTTATAGGAATAAAAATAAAACAGAATTTTGAAACATGAGTATGATATTATGCGGAGTGTATGACTGCAATATCCGAGCCAACACTTCGGGTCCGCCAAGTAAAATGCTATCAAGTCCTTATTAAATATTTATAAAGGCGAATATTCATGTTTGTTATGAAGTCGAGAACGCGGTGCCGCTGGTGGGTGGCACGGCTACTACCAGGGGATGATTGCATCGGCAACAAAGTAATACACACCTAAGGAAACTTATAATATTACATGAACCAGCTGTTAATTATAAGTGCAATACACATGCTCATACTGAAATACACATACATATTCAAATTGCAATTTTGTTATTGAAGGCGAACAACCAGATGTTTCTTTTTAAACAAACATCCGTCAAAATTTGAAGTAGAACATTTTTGCTCATAGTTAAATGAAAATTAGAAAACTCTTGGGTAATATAAATGGGGCACTGAAGCTACAATAATTAGATATTATCTCTTCAACAAGCGGTGTCCTGTCCGTTATGATGTCACATACGCGTTTATAAAATATGCTGTTTAGGTAAAATTTTCTTGGCAACATACAGAAATGTTTACACTCTGTTCGTTATAAAATACAAACTGTTTCTGCATCTGGGCATCTTCCATACTTTAAGCTTTCAATAATGAAGGTTTCACGTTCGCAAATTTAATAAAATTCCATAGAAAGTTTTGCAGTTTCGTTTCATATATTTTTCAAGCGTTCATGACTGCAGCATCTTAAATATCCACATTGTGCACTGAAATGAATCTGCAAACTATTTTCACGGTGTCATTTACATATACCGTGCACACTCCGCTGTCGACGACTCTTTATTTACCAGTGACAACTTCAATATGAAACTTGTTTAAGGTAAAAGAGTAGTGCGCGACAAAATAAAAATATAATAATAAAGTGAAGACAAAAAAAAAACAAAAAAAAAAACAGGACGATAAAAACCTTGCAAGTAAAAGTGCAGACAGACTACAGTATACATATATCTTATCAAAATCGAAAGAGTGGAGAGCGAATATCATTTTACATCGACAAGAAGTGTAGACGATGTTGGTTGCACTTACGATATATACTTGCCGACAGACAGAGCGAGCAGACCTCATTGCCACAAGTGCTCGGCGAACTTTTGTATACCACTCGCAATATATTTTTCGTAAATTAAACAAAAATACGACGTACATACGTATATGAGATAGTGTATTTCATAAAAATCCAGTAAAAACACGAAGAAAATTGATACATTCGATTCGCGTTATTAATAAACAACCCGCGCTCTGGTGGTGAAAATTATATTGAAAAGATACCAGATATTTATCATTTCAATTAATTTTTTCATGATGGATGATTTCAATACAATTATTAAGAGGAATTTCTACTTTTTCTGTACATGCAAATAAATAACACTCTACGTTAACAAAAATAAAAAAGTTAATTACAAAACTAACAAAACACTTGGGCATTGATTCTAGTATTTATTTCGACTTGAAATATAAAATACATTGACTGGTTGACGCTAGAACTATTCCTTAACTTCGTCTAAATGTGTACAATTAGTTTTAATTGTAGATGTTTAGGTTAAGTATAGAGTAATGGTCCAATAATGGCCATATTGTTGACGAAACTAGTCGTACTGCGAAAAAAAAAAAAAAGTGAAATATACTGAGAATTTATAAATCCTATATCGGCTAGAATATTTTTCATCTTTTTAGAATTTGAATTCCATGCACGCATCTCGTGACACTAGAAAGACACATTTGGAGAAATAAAAAAATGTGCCTCATGAAAATGACATCGTCGTCTAATATTAATCATTCAAGAAAATAGAAATATTTACAAACAAAAACTGTCCAATAATAGCATCAATGAAGCGCCGGACGGATGCCAGTGCAATCTGTTGGCGGAAACTCGAAACTATATGAGGGTGGTTGTGCAGCGTTAATATCGTGTTCAAAACTTGAAAACAATACACCTTTAATTAATCCGTCATTGGTGAGTGGTTAGTTCGAAACAAAGTTCGATATCGGCGACGAACGACCGCGTTCTTATATACGTTGTGCTGCCAATATCAATAAACGCGACAGATTTTCGTCACTTGAAAATTTCCGCGTCTCGGCAATTACTTGTAAATAGAGTTCCGATTTTGAAGGAGAACGGCCGCGCCACCAGCTCTGCAGAGCACTGTGATTCAATGCAGATTGTTCATTCGTTCCTATTAAAAATCCATCATCGTTAAAGACATTTGATTAGATGATAATAATGGATATATCAAAATGCTTCAATCTCGATTAAAAAGTTTTTTTTTTTTTTTTTGTCTTCTCTATTCTGAATAAAGAACAGATTTAGTGCAAAACTTTGTAGACGAGTTTAATCGACTCATTTAAATTATTCTCAGCTTATGAATCTATTGCGTGTTCACGAATTTCATTCGATACTATTAATACACAAACAGAACTACTTCTAATGTACGACCTTAAATTTGCCTAATAGAAAGAAAACAAATATATAAAAAATGTACTAACACAGAGACAAGACTGAATTTCATCATATCCTTGGAAATGCAATAAATATAATTGTATCAAGAATAACTTTAGCGTTTGAATGTTTACAAAAACTGCAAAAATAAGATATGCAAATTAACAAAATAATGATTTAATGGAATGGAAAACAAAAATATTAATTATCAATTCAAGAACCAATAAAAGATGGATTAAGTTTAAACAAACGAATAAACATTAAGCGCGAACGAACATCTGTTTCCATCGCGTCACATTTTGACAGCTAATTTATTTCCATTGACATTGCAATGTCCGCAATTAGAACTCGATTTCCATAAGCCAGCAATTTTGATTCGTGATTTCTCTTTCCAAAAACGCCAAACTGATTACCACAAAAACATGGAAAGAAAAGGGTTCCGCTTAACTTGGTATATTATTATTGCAATTTTGGTGAAATAAATGCAGACGAGTTTGTTGAGGAAATTACGACAGGGCTTCTCCAATGAGTTAATAGAAAGTTTCTCTTCGTTTCACAACGTCAAGAACTTTTCATGAAATATTATAAAGTTTTCTTAAATTGAACGATTGATCAGGCCTGAGACAAAGGACTACGGTCGTTATGAAACTTTTTTATTATTATTATTTTATTTTCCAATTTCAGGAAGAAGAGATTGCTCGTTGATGGAAATTGGAAGTTCACAAAAAAATATTGTGACTAATTGGAACTAAATAGAAGTTGTTGAAGGAAGAAAATGAGAGCTAGAATTTATAATTTTTATACAAATCATTTTCGTATGATTTAACACACTATTGCATTATGTTCCTATATGGGAAGTATTGTACATTCATCAGCGAATGTATGTAATCAAGGACATTTTCGAACTCGAGATATTAACGAAAATACATGTTTCGACCATTCAACAGCGAATCTCACTATTTTCGTTATGACGTCAGCAAGTTGGCATGTTGACACTCTAGAACCAAAACTAAAATTTACGGATGCTGTAGAAACATAAAATGCTTAAAATAAAATAGTACGAAACAAAATATAGGTATATATGTACGACTAGGGTAATTTAGAAGTAGTTAAATAATTTAGGTAATTTAGGTAATGAAATGGAAGGTATCTCTTTATAGCAGCCGGTAGCGATAATATTAAAATTCGCCATATCAGCCATTCGCACAGTGCTCAGACAAATTAGACAAACAAAGCATCCCAAAAGCGCTGCCAGCGTTAATATTTAATACTACAACCCGGGAGTTGACGAATAGAAAACAATAGCCGCGTTGGGTTTTACTGCGTATTGTTGGCGTCACTGGATTACTGGACATAAAAAGTAATTAATTAACGGCACGATCTTATGTACGCATGCGTTTCGTACGGACGCTCTGTCTCTCTCTCTCTGTCCCTTGCAGAGGAGCGAATAAAATAGCGTGCAGAAAGGGCACTCACTAATCCGCTTACAGTTTTGAGCTGAGAATGCGTCAGGTTCACAAGTCAGTCACGGTACATCCCGGGCAGGCACAGGAATTACCAGATAACGACACAATATAAGAACACTGTGTGCATTTTATTTTCTGGGATTTCGGCAGCAGCTTACAAAATTCTATTTTATAAAATTAAGTAATTTGTGCATTGTACCGTGAAAAATTATATCTTCCAGCAAAGGGAACATTTTATTATATATTTACAAGCTAAGCCTTATTAGAGTATAAGGGTAGGATTATTTTTGTATCCCGTAATATTTTCGTAAAATCTAATTTACAGTGCTTCCTTATTTTTAAGTAGCCCTTCTGATCCCTTTTCCTAAATGACAGGCTTAGACTCTTGTAAGTTGTGTGTGAAAGAAAATAAGTGTACATATTTGTGCAGAGGGTTCCTGTTTGAATTCAAACTGACATATGTAAGTAGGCGACTCCACCATAAAATGCAATGCAATATTTCCACGATGAATTTTTATAATATTAAATGAACTTGAAAATCAAATATATTACATATCGGGTATACGTACAAAATTAAGCAATAAAAATCGAACTTTTAAATTCCTTTTACATGAGCACTTGTATCTGCATAATAAAATTGTTCTGTTTTACACAAATTAATAACTATAAACATGGACAATTATATATAACATATAAATTCAAATTGAAAAAGATATTCTATGAAAATATTTGTTGAACGAAATTAAAATGTTCTAAATAAAATAATGTATCTCAAAACTTCGTCCAAACACCTTAATTAATAACTAAAATCTAATCTTGGCTATTTTATTTCCAAAAGTTCAGAGCATCTCTAATTCCACATTCTCCGCTCCATCTTTCCCAAATGAAACCAGCAAGTTTTGCACTTGAAGCAGCAACCCTGCCCGAAACTGAACTTTCCAGCCAATCAACGTAGTTTAGCAGAGAATCACCGTTATGATTAAAATATGAGACATACAAAAAAAGACAATTTATATACCCAGACTTGTGACGATTGCTTCAGGAAGGGTCTAACCTCGAATGATCAATATTGTTGTTGGCAGGCTAGACTTTTATTTATCAAAAATGAACATCGGAAAAGATTATATTTCGGATTAAATTTATAATTAGCGTTCCAAAGAATTCTCGAACAGATTAAATCAGTTTCCTAATGAAAAATATTTCTTCATTGTGATTTCACAATAAGCAGAAATTTTATAGATAATGTACAAATACATATTTGTGTTTCATAGTTCTATAATTAAACGTAGATTATGAGAATATTTCAAAATAAATAAATATTTGCAACATTTAATACTATAAAATTTCTACGCGATTTCTATCTTTCTGTTTAATTAATAAATCATAGCTACTAAAGTTCGGTTCGCTCATGCCATAACTTTGTATCGGCTATAAAATTAATAAATTCGAAATTGTGTGAAAAATTACTAGCTTCCACTTGGACTCGAACCTAGAACTTTCTGATCTCGTACCGGATGCTTTATTGCTTTCAATATATATATATTTGAATTCACGTTATTAACAAAAAACAACAAGAAAAATAACCTCACCTAATAGTTAAGTACTTGTGAGTAACCAAACATGAGTGAGACTGTGTAATGCGAATTATACTAAAACAATATTTAACCCGCATAAATATGAAGCAAAATACGCGTGCACTAACACAAGTTCGTACAAGTAAATAACACTTCTGAAATCAAAACACACGAAAACACAGATCAAGCAATCTGGAATGCTGTCATTAAATATTGAAGATCTGTAGCGAACGTCAAACGCAGTCGTTTATCTTCCAATTAATCAAGTTTCCCACTTGGCGTAACACGAGATGATTCGAAATAGCTACGTCGACTTGCGTTACTTCCGATTGTCAGTATTTCTATTTCCTGATTTGTGACTGATGGATTCGTACATTCCTGTCAAAAAACTAATCTCTTCAATAAAACAAAAAAACAAGTCGGCTACGTTGAAGGGTATTGTGTCGTATTCGAAAACATGTCTAATACGTGAAGTCAATCTACGAAAGAAGATGAAATCGGTTGCTGCTTGTTACAAGCAACTCATTCTCCTCGTACGTACGTTGGTTTCGTATATCGTAAGATATTTTGTATTATGTTACGCTGGCATCTGATAACTTTGAAGTGCATACTGGGCATAGCGTTTGAGAGCTTATTCGTTTCACGAAAGCTCGGTTTACCGGCCCTACCTTTGCACTAGCTATTTTGTACTTTGAAAGATTATCAGAAATTGTATACTAACTAGAGGCTACTGAGAAGATAAATCGTATTTGAGTTAAAATTAACTCTTGCTACGTTTTTACTATCTCAAAAACGTTACAAGTTGGAGGGAAAGAGATAGATATAAATGCTAATCAGCATGATCTTTGCTTTTCTCAAAAAAATTACAATTTACTGGAAAATCGAATGTAAATTCAGACATTTTATATTGTATCCATGGATAAAATATAAGCGAAATAAAAAAATTATCCTTAAAGATATTCGGAATGTATTACCGTTTCCTTTTACAGAATGTTACATCAAACTAGACTTGACTAACATAGGGTTAAGATATAAAAATACCTTAGTTATATAAATTATGTGTTTCTTATGTTGTTGGTATGCCGGAAGAGTCATTACCCGATATCTTTAGTACCTGGCTATGTTCCAAAGTCAGTGTTAACTGCAGCATTTCGAAACGAAAAGTCACTAGTTGCTTGTTGGTCGGTTTATTGCTACGGATGATCTCTAGATGAAAGGGAAATGGTGTATTGATCTAGTGAACCTGTCATTCCCATTTTGTGTTTCCGGAATCGTATGAAAAACGTTGACATTTTCAGTTCAGTTCAGCAGGAAACCTCATTTTGTCTTCACACTTTTCTGTGATACTAAAACTACCTCTACATCTGCAATTTTATATGTTTATAGTTTAATTTGGTTGTTCTTTTTTTTTTATATATCTCATTTGAGAGTATTTCGTTTAAATTAAATGTTTTTAGTTATCGTGAGGGTTTGAAAACATTTACGATTCCCTAGTTGTGCCAAATTGCTCGAGGCATCATGTCCTCATGTTTAGCTTCACTAGCAAATTGATTAAATTTTGCTTCTAGATATATAACTGAATACGCATATGATTAAGAAATGTCATTAGAAATATGGAAACAATCGTAAAACAGATCTCAAAAATATATATTAAATATTTAGTGAAATAAATATTATTTGATTTATAGATAATTGGTTTACAACTACATGATTTATCGTTCGACAAATTCACATAATCTGCTGTATTTGGTATTGTTTTTATTTTTAAAACCATCTTCTGGAAGATAACTGATTACCTAATAATGTTGTGGTTTTGTTAGATGACACGAGCATCGTTATTTGATGGTTTTGCTGGATTACAAAGGCAACCGTTATTTTAGTTATGAAAACTTACTCCATATTTCATAGTAGTATTAAGTACATTTTATTAAAACATTGGAAAATGGAAAGATAAAAAGTCAAATATTATATTAGGTAGCTAGAATATTGGACCGACATCAAAGTCAGTTCAAGTCCAGTTCACCTTTAATGAATGTTGAGCATTTAACGTTTTGGACATCGGTGATCCAATTAGAGTATGGGAAATCATAGTGACAAGTTCGAGTAATGTAATATTTTCGTTAGTCGTGACAAGTACGCCAAGTATTATAGGGGACAGCAGATCGTATATGTGTGTTACATTGGAGTATCGAACCAACTGATTAGTTGTTCCGAATGACAGGACAGGTAATTGCCAATCCACGGATACTAAATCGATTAGGTCGCATCGTTCGTGTGTCCGCGCACTCGTACTCGTACGGAATACCTTGCTTGATGTTGCGCTGTATATACTCTCGCTCTCGTGACGCGATATCGACTAAATGTCACTCAATTACTTGGTTTAATCAAACGGGCTGAATCTCTGATAGGTATATCTGGTTTATGGTGTTGTCACTCAACTGCCGGATTTCTATAAGCAACCGTTGCTCCTGGCTGCAGATATGGATAATATCCATCAGAACCAGATAAGGATATATATGTTATGTGTTATGATTCTGTTACGGTTGTAAATCGTAATATTAGTTGCATTCTTCTGGTCGCTACCGAGCAGGGAATTTGGTGGGGCCAGTATAATACCCTTCTTATAATAAAAACTGATATAAATACACGCGCGCACACAGATATAAACACAAACAGACATCAAGGAACAAATATTCAAATTGTAGTCCACACTTTTTTTCTGGGAATGCTAGCATTGTTTGTAATAAATAAAAGTGGATTATTATTTGTAATTTCCAATCTAAATTGCTAATTGGCTCCCTATGAAAGCAGCTTAATAATAGCACTACCTATTTATACATCGTTATAAATAATTAAATGCTAAATTATGCCCTTTGATAACGAATTTTTGTATAAACTAGAATTACTTGTAAATATTATCCGCCTAATATATGTATCTATTGAAATTGGTTTCAGAAAATGTTCATTAAAAGAAAATATTTTCCTGTCATTTTGTCGGGCAGTGTATAACGAGTAGCAGACATTTTATTTTGATGTCTGTAGTAGGAAATGACGACATGTAACTCTGGTGTTTAAAAGTAGTAATACTCATTGAATACGAAATAAATAAACAAAATATTTTCGGTCGATGTACTCAGTATCCCAAACGAGTGAAACTTATGACATAATCATGTCCAGAAAACACAATGATTTCGGTGAAATATCCGAGCGATCGATTTTTATCGTCGGCGTTATGGTTTTTATAACGAATTCAGCGTACGAACAGCAAGCGAACATGACGCGTTATGAGGCAGTTTGGATTCAGCACGATTTCAGAGTCTGTCCGCCGAACGCAGACACAACTGTACCAGGTACTAATACTCGCCCAGCACGGAGCACCAGTGACTTTTATTCATCTTTTATTCGTTTAATTTTAGCATGCTTTATTTTCGGTCGTAAAACCCGGCGAGATCTAACAAGAAAAAGAAAAAAAATTGTTGTATATCCGTTTTCCGTTGTCGTAAAAAACTTAGTGACATTACATCAGGTAAGATTGCCATTACGTGTATTTGTTCATAGCTGTGAGATAACGTTAGTGATATTTGCTGAGTCTGTTAACCTTAGGTTTTGCACTTTCTTACCAATAAAACTGTTTAAGTAATCAATCGGAATTTCTCACTTATATGTCGCTTAGAACAAACATTTGGTTACAAAACACTTACTTCGTAGTTGTAAATTTTGGATTACTAAAAATAGTTTAGCAAATTTGTTATAAAAATAACCTATAAAATCAAAGTTTATTTTGTAATAAAATCCAACAGTGATGTATTATCGAGTGCAAATTGTGTGTGCGCTTCGCTTGCAAACAACTAACAGTAAATTGGCGCGTCTACACGGAGTAGCAAATCAACAATTTATTACGGCATTGCCGTTGCCTTTTCTATAAAATCAATATATGATTTGTCGAACGGTTTTCATTTCTTTTCATATTTATTTAATATTCCTTCCACAGGTGTCATAAATATATTTTTTATAGCATCAGCAACGGGGAATTTCTCACGCTAGTCTCTTTATGATTCTGCGAGCCGTCGTGAACTATAAACAGTAAAGTCTGTCATAAGTTTGCAAAAAAGAAAAACGCTCCCAAAACGACTGTTGTGTTTACGTCTGTTGCACTGCTGATATGAATTTTACTACATGCAACTGAATATTTATGTTCTGCTATATTTAGATGTTTAACTTCGGCATGGGATCTAGCATCAATGTTTGCTACATATTCGAGATTGTATAGTAGTTACAACATTGTCCACTTGTAACAATAATAACCAAAAAAAAAAGCATATTCATTCATAATTATTATTTCTAATAAATTTCTAAAGCCTTCGGGTTCACATTATGTAGATATGAAATATCGTAGAATATTTTGTAGAATTTTTGGATATATTTGATTTTTTCTAAGAGCAGTATTAAAAAGTAATCCAAATTTAGGGCTCTATAACTCCGGAAGCATACGGGCAATTATATTGAAAATACGAGCGGATTCAAATGGAATACCAAATAATATGTGTAGAAAATTTGGTTCAAATTGCTTTGGTGCCTAATGCTTTAGCTCTTTTGTACTTCATACTGGGAGATAAATAGATTGTACTGTAGTTATAACATTCAAAATATGGCACGTATCACAATAAGTAAACAAGTATTATGGAGGCATTAGTTCCAAATAGGTAGTGTTTCGTTAATTCAGTTCATTTTGTATTTAAACATTGTTTTAGATACAAAAGCATATTGTTTTTTTTTTTTTCCTTTTTTTATACAGAACAAAAATAACTGGAAACGAACCAGTGCATGTAACTGACAGCCCAACAAAAATATTAAAAGAATTATATAAAATATAAATATCCTGTTGCTGATCCATTTAAATTCAAAACCGACCCACAGCTATAACATTTTCTCACCATTTTCATCGAAATAAAACAGTGGAAGAGATATATATATATATATGTATGTATGTTCCACACACACAAACGAGAATGAATTTTTTTGCATCCATAGAACATATTTGTGTTGGCAGACAATGTCCTTGTCACAGAGACAGAAAATATGAGGGGAGGTGCACGCGCGGGGGGTGCTAAACGTATGTATCGGTTTCATTTACATGATAAAATGACAATATTGCGTTGGATGTGACAAATACAATATACACCAACATATATACAGTATACTGATGCAGACAAACGTGGCCGTTCATTTTTTCCTTCATTCTTGTTGCTGCTATATAACAAAGTCATTGCACTCGGCTGTTCAAGGCCTGCCTATATGACGCTGACGTCACAACCAATGTAAACATATGCGAGTGTGTGCAATGTATGTACAGAGAACTCGGCCATTGTTGTTATCAATTAGTGCATGCAGTCTGTATAAACCACCCACGCGTACCAGTATACTTAGGCACTTATACCCCCGAATTTGCTAACTGATGTTAGTTGTTATATTTATGTAATTTGTCCACATAGTTAAAAATCATTGCCTTATTACTATTATCGCCAATAAAATATATCCAATAAGTTTTAAAAATGTAAACGCTAACAATTGTAAAACAAACAAAATTCTAACTGGGTAACACAGTTTCATAAACGCACAGACATTCCTGTGGCTCTGATATTTATTCGAAAAACGTTCATACAATCAAAATAGACACAATGTCTCCTAAACGTCATACCTGATCATCTACTTTTGATATCGTTTTCCACCATTTGAAGTATGACTTACTCAAAGATGCTTACCTGAAATGAAAGAAACAGATATAAATACATTGTTTATAATTTCTTCTTAACATTATATATATATATATATATATATATATATATATATATATATATATATTATTACAACAAACCACATAGGGAAATAACTAGATACATGCGTACCAACTAGGAAGGTAGAAAAAAAAGCCGAGATAAAAACCGTATCTTGTTTAAATTCAATTGTAGGTTAGGTTCTAATAATACATTTACTTTGAAAATATAAGAGACAAAAATAGACAAACCTACACTGTAATTATTCAAATGTGTAACATACATTCGAAGAAATATATATTACATGCATTATTTAACTTGTTAAAAGATTATATCAAAGTTATTTGATTAAAGAAAACTATAATCTTCCCACACATCCATTAAAATCATTACAGTAAATGTAAGATAAATAATACAATGGCGAAGAGAATAGCTATTAAATAGGGTTTGGTTCAATTGGAGAGGAACTATTTTTTTGTCATCATTTTTAGGTTTGTGGTCACCACATGGTTCTGTTTGTTCTGGTTGCCTAAAGTCATCCGTTAGGAAAAATGCATTCCCGAATCAATATGATATCGATATTCACAAATTGAAAATTTCTTGGGGCCAGTACACAATACTTTCTTATAAAAACTGATAAAATGCATATACGGTTGCTATGGAAACGTCTACGAGTTTCAAATAAATTACTCTTCCAAATGGTACATTTTTTAAGTTTCTTGCTTACAAAACTTGTTAAAATCGTTAGATTGTTCATTATTGAATTTAACTATTTTCTGTAAGTGCACCTATTTTGGTGATACTGAAAGAAACGACAAAAAGTAAAGGATGAAATATGAAATTATCATTTTATTTATTAATATAATTTGTTACTTGACTAACAGACATTAGTCCTTACTAGAAATATTGATAATTTATTCACATAAATATTTGAATTGAAACCAACATCCATTTTCATTGTGCAACATAAAATCAAGTTAATAATATTTAAATTTAGCATGAAATGAATAAGCCAATACAAATAATATTAATGTTGCACTGACCTCATTACTCATTTTACGATTTTTGAAATGTCAAACGAAATCAGTGCAGTGCTATGAATGATATTAATTACCAACACGGTGGTATTAAAGTTATAAATAATGTTTAATTAAAATAAAGTTGAATAAGTAAACAACCCTATTTTTAACTACAAATAACCTATTAAAAATATACGACTTAAATAATTATTATAAATTCACCGGCGGTAATTTAGATTAATGATAATTCGGTGCATTATGTATGTAGTCACACCTTCTTATCGTCGACATAAACATATTTTATAGTCTGCTATGTTTATTTAAAGTTCAAAAAACAAAACAATTACCTACTTTCTAATAATTATCCTTTCAAATATTGATTTACTATATAGATATTTATTGGTAATTATATTGGAAGTATTGATTGGAACTGAGTTGTGTTAAATATTATATCATTCTTTATTTCGAACCATTTACGTTGGCAAAATGTACCTCACGATTCTTGGCATTACAAAATATTCTAGACTTGGAAGCAGGCTTCCCGGGGTGATGTTGGCTATATTATCTTTTTGTTAGATGTATGGATCAAATGAAATACTTACATATAGTGTATTTAGTGAGGCAGATGCACCATTCATTTTAAATCTAATTCTAAGCACTGGACTTTTCTGAGAACTTTAGAACTTATCCTTAAACTAAACAGTATTCTACTCCTTAGATGTATTGCATTTTAAAAATGCATAAGCTATATAAAAAAAATAACACTTCCTAGAAAAATAATGCAATTTTATCAAACTAACAAGATTTACAACAAACTAGACAACGCAACGTAACCTCCAAAAAAAAAGAAAAAAAAAACAGAAAACCTTTAGTATCAAAAGCAAAAAAGCATACCAGTCTAGCTCCATGTCAAGTACCGTGTCGGCGGCGTCAGTTCCAACTTACAGTGCACAAACTTACATCATCTAAATTACATTGAAAATTGGTGAAATTTACCGGAAATTGAATTGCGGCAGGAGGCTATGCGATCGGAACTGCCATACCACACAAGTACGGTTACAATTTTACCCCATGTCAAACGTGTTTCAACCCTTCGAGATTGTACCGGACGTTTACGTCGTTCTAAACAATTTTCTTTCTATGAAATTCAATACGAGAGAATATTTAATTTTCTATACACGGCGCTTAGTGGCAAAGAATTCTCGAATAATATAAGCATTCATATGTAAATTCACGTTGTATAATTTTAGGAATGAAGGTGTCAAAAATCTATTTATTATTATGTTTTTCTTAGAAACATGTTCTTTATTATTTCTAAAAATATCTTTTTTATTTCATGTATATATCGTGTATATGTATATAGAAAGAATAACTGTAGTTTGCAGATTTACATAAATCAAAGCAACAACGAACATATGTATAGACACCAAAGCCTTCAGTTTGCCGAGAAAGATATTTAAAAATTTAGGATGCTACCCACTAAATAGTGAACACGTGTACAAACTTGATTGGCGGTTATAGAACAATTCAATACACAACAATGAAATCAACTGTTTTATTGAATATATCATATTTCAAATATATCAATTTAAATTAATTCTCATGACGTTTGGATTAAACCTGAATTTGTAGATTTGTTATATAATTTTACACAAATCACCAAAATAGATTTCATTAAACACATATTTTTGGAACAAAATAATTCTAATCATAACTTGGTAAAGTAGATGTGTATCATTTATAACAAAACTAGCGCAAGAAGGATACAGTCTGATAGTAAAGCTAGAAGTTGATAATAATAAATCGCGGTTGTTATGTGAAAGATAATAATCTAGCACTGTCATTGTTAAGATGCTTGTGATTTCAATTTGTCCGCATGAGTGCGTGAGTTGAAATGCAAGCAGCATGTGCGATGCAAATGTGCTCTGTACTGGTTCAGTTCCAATGTATAAAACGAAACAGCGTGCCATGGCCCACTAATAATAATGCTGCATTAAACAATGTTCAAATAACAACTTGGCACTGCATCACTGAAACGCAACGGAAATACCACACGCTCAATGTTTACAGCAAAATTATAAATATTTATTAAAGCGACGCGATATTTTTGTACAACCTACATGACAACGGACATCCAATAAGATTAGTTATATAGTACATATTTTTGGAATCAGAAAGACACGATACCAATTTCTGTGCAGGAATTGTACCTCGTCCTACGAAGTGCAGCAGAGCTAAAGCATTATAGGTTCAATTGCATGTATCTTAAAATCTGTAAAATGAAATAATCTAAAATTTATTCAGTAGAAGCAGGTTAAAAAATTTAAAATAAATTTGTAATAAATTATGACAATACCATGTATTATTATTATTATTACTGATGTTAATCCCTAAAATATAAAAAGAAAATTAAATATGTTTTATAAAAGAAACAACTAACTTCAATATAACCTAATAAGATATCCATCCATTCATACATAGCTGAGAACAGTATATATGATTTAAAATTGGCAATTAATTGACAATTCCATGTAAGGAGTGATTTTCTCCGCGAGTGCCTCGTGTCTGTGTGCCGGCGACTCGTTGCCGATCGGCCGGGAAAGCCAGAAGCCAGAAGCCGTGTCGACAAAGTAGAAATTCCATGAATTATGAAGCAGTTTAAGTTGCAAGTATAAATATCTGTGTTTCTTTTCCTTCCCTATTCAGCAGAAATAACAACACTGCAAATAGCCGTTACCAGATGTCTATCTGGAACGAACGTTCGTTCTCCGAGCCACTACCACAAGAGATTTCACTTATCCATATTTGCGAATAGCTATATATATGCAATATGCACGTAACACATAAATGAACAATGTAAATATTTACTTTCAATCTTGTCTTTCCTTTTTGTTGCTCTTTGTGTTTTGACATTAATTGGTTGATGTGTTGTTTTTACCCCGATCACATATCTTATTTTTGCTGCATCTTGTATCTCTGACATACAAATTTGTTAAAAGATTTCCATTTCTTCTTTTCTTGTCCACGTTAATTCCTTGAAAATTATTAATTTATTTCATTACAAATTGTATTTAATTATGTATAATGTGAATGGAATATCAAAATGTTTGCAACAGTTGAGCAACTTGATTTATATAATTAAGAATACAGCTAAAAAAAAATTATACGTGCTTCTCATATGCATTTTTATCAGCAACAAATTTTGCTGTGTATTTGCCTAGGTGTGCTAGTAGTAGTTATCGATATATAAAAACAACAACACAATGATCAGCTATATATCATTGTCACTTTACATCGAATTAAATACATCATAGAATTTTATATATGAAACATCGTTATTTATAACCAGCATAAACAACTATACGATAATAAGACAGTAATAGTTTTTGATTCATCACATATGGACAAGACAAGAACGCAGCTTCGTAATTTGTATATGAGTAATCAAAGGACTTCTGCCCTTATAAATTTTGTTGCTGTGATATTTCCTGTATATGAGAAACATTTTCCAATATAGATATTTTAAATGTGTGCGTGTCCCAATTTGATTAAAATTATATTCAGCGAAAATCAATAATATTCCAAAGGATATTCAATCATGTTCCTAAGGTTACAGTCGTGAATTATCGGGTGTTCCCAATATATAAATAAATAACTAGAGTGCGTTGTAGATGATATATGAAATGTCAGAAGCAGAATGTAAAGGAATTTGTCGATGGCGCCCTTGCGAGAAAAACCGCCAACGTATGACAAAAGGATAATGAAATAGAGGGGGGCGAGGCAATCTATCCCACTAATAGCAACGATACGTAAGGTATTGTTCGACGCGAACGACACTCATTACACATTCATTCGTAAACTCGATTTGCACACTTTTTGTTGCGCCTGCGAGTCTGCAACAACGATCACTCTTAAATTAAAAATGAAAAATGCACCGTGATAATAAACGTTCACGTTGCTGCTTGCTGTACAGTATGGTACAGCTGTTACAGACTCAGACTGTTGCGCGCATGGTGTTAAGAATACGCAAAAAAGACTCTGGCCAGACACTTTATCAAAAATATAATACAAATTAACCCGTTTGCTGGTGCTATCAATTTTTTCGTGTGTTATTAAATTTTTAATCGCTGGTTATTAGATGTTATGAATGGCGCTTTGTGTTTCTTTTAATGAAGCGAAAACTGAGCCATCATTACCGAACAATGTACGCCACTGTTGGTGCTTGACTTTCAAAACAGTTTTTTCTTATCCTTGAAAAAGGAAGATAGATCATCTTTTTTCCTGAATATTTCTTAAATCATGCAAATCGTAAGGCATTTTTGCTACCTATAACATTTTCTTTTTTAATTGTGAACTTATAGGCCATAATAATTAAAAATAATAATTATTTGAATTTTAATATTATGCCAAACATGGAAGAGAATTTATAAAATAACCGTTTTAAAGTTATTTCAAATATTTCTCCAATTTTCGCACATTCGACCATAATTAATTTGGATGTAGACAGTTTGTAAAAATCTTTTTAGAGTTCACTAAAACACATCACAAATTGTATAATTCGTGGAATGGTCTGTACAATTCTTACAATTAGCCCTGATTATTTGTTACAACAGGATTACGAACGTTAACAAGATTAAACAAGAAGAAATTCCACAGTAACACTAACAGTGCTTGTAGTTTTCACAGAATTCAACTAAAATATATTCAATTACGAAAGATAATTCTGTCGGAATATATTCTGCAATTTAGAAACAGACATTCCTTTTATATAAAACAATAATTGCTTTTCCCGACTGTGAAATTATTTGTCTTTTTTCTTTTTGTTGTTCTTTTTCCCATTTTCATCAGTTTCTCTCATTTTTGTGAACATGAATGAACGACTTTTCGAATTATGGATATTAGTTCTCTTTATGTATTCCGAAACATTCGGATGGAAATAAAAACAAAATGAAAACGAGAAAAAAAACTATTTCTATCGATGGAACATACAAAGCGTACTCGTTCTGGAAGATTATTATAGTCTGACTTTTGTTTTGTCTACTCGGAAAGCTTATTCCAGCTCTCCAAACATTTCATATACGCAGCAATAACGGTAACAACACAAAAAATAACAAATGAAACAATAAACGCAATTCCATTAACGATCTATTGAAATCTGGTACTTTTGTTATTGACATTTCGAGTGCCTACATTTGGTTTATTCATAAATAATAACTGGCTCAAAATATGAAAATACATTAATAATTCCGACGCTACATAAGCAATTGCGCAGTTTAATATTTTTACAGAATTTCATTTGTTTTTCCAATAAATATTATATTTAATGCTATTAAACGCTCTTTCAAAACATGTTAAATTAAAAGGCGCGTATGTTTTACAAAGACTTCTCAGTTAAATTTAAAGATTTTTCAAATTTCACAATTAAAATTAAACCAAAAATTATTCTTAATACGTAATTTGGGGTTCCTTGAAGATTTATTGGTTACAAGTAATTTTATGATTTTTGTTAATTGCTATTACAAAAATTATAATTTATAATTTATTGATAAATAACGAATGATGGTGATATATTCACGCTTGATGAGATACAGTTTCTGAGCGTACACATACATGCTTGTAATTTTTAAATAATGTTTTATTACGCATAAATTAACTAAAGTGCATTTTGGAATGTGCAACCGAGGTCAACGTCCTGTTAATTTCATAATAGCTTTAGATATATTTATTTTATTTTTTTGCCATTTCGTTATTACCAGTTGACCAAGTACATGCAATGATTGCATGGAACAATTAATTTCCACTATAGAATGTGACATTTTATCGTTGTTTTGTTCCAAAGCAAATACATTTAAATCGGAACAAATAGGGACAAGGTATGTATGTATATACATATGTATATATTTTGGTCATAAATTAACAACAGCTTTATAATTTGTATTGCTACTTTATCGCTTGTTGCGCCATATTTGTATTAAAATTTCATCTCTATCAGAATTTTTATTTTAATTAGTAATCAAACTCAAAAGATATAAATTTGCAGATTTAATGCAAAATTTTGTTTTTGCTGACTGTATGTATTAATTTAGATAAATGTAATTTTATATTATACATAATTTTTATTTTACTTGAAAACTATTTCGTACTAAACATAGATGCGCATTAATAATTAGGAAATAATAAATTACCTATTAGAACCTTACATTAGACATGTAATCCAAAAGTACTGAGTTCGAATCTCAGCTACATTATATGAATTAATCTCATTTTCGATTTTCATTTAAAATCATGGTAGTATATTCGCGTAATATGCCAATTGATATAATTTGACTATTGTATTCTAAGCCCTTAACTATTATGTAAGAAGTACTTCAATATAATATATTGGCTAATCAAAGCATGGATCGTCTTTATAAAAATGCAAGTTATGTAAATAATATTTTAATTCCAACAATCAAAATAAATTGAATATGTCAAATATATTGATAATATAATTTCGATTAAACTTGTGGGTGTGAAAAAGAAACTTATACCTACATAATGCGAAAATAACCATAAAATATTGAATGTTATTAAATGAAACAAATGTACCTACTGTATAGTACAAATAACTGACCTTTGACAAAATAAATAACAAGCTTGCTGGTGTTTCAAAAAAAGAAAAGCGATAAATAATAATTTACAAACATGCAAATAGTATTTATATAACTAATGAAATTGAGGTTAGAATATATCTTGACCTCTTCGATAACATTCATGCAGCGGCTTCGAAGGCCACATAAAAAAAAGGGGGAATTAAAAATTGTAATATGTATTTTTCCGTGATAAACAAGTTCATTAATTTAAACTTAATTGCCAGAGGTCGAGTTGTATTAGTGTGATTGTCAGTTGCATAAACTAAGATGCAAATGATGAGATTATTAAGTTTGAATCCGTTTTTAAAACAAAAACCGCCTACAAACGACATGTAGTCTTATAAAAAGGTAACAAGACGTCACCTATTTTCTTTACAACATGTGTCCTTTGCACTTGCTTTCTCGCTAGTATTAAGTATGAATTAAACTTCCTCAAAAACATTTTCATATCATCAAAATATTGTTCTTCATGAATACCACATGCAGTGATTCCATATAATAATAACCACTGACTATAAATATTATATTACATATGTTGTACTTTTTAATAAAATAATTTACTATTGTTAAAAAATGGGCACATGTGTATTAGTTATTTGAAGACAAAAATATGTCTTAGTTTTTATGTTGGTTTGTATAAATAAATTCACACGAACAATACAAGAAAATGTGTTACATTTTTTCTGTTCAACACAATGCAAGCATACCATGCCAAGTCAAAGATAGCGAGGCAAAAAATTACAAACAAACTAAATGGAGAGAAAAAATATGTTCAAACAGTTGGCATAAGCCGATAAGAGGTTGATGGCCTATGAAGGTTATTACTTTTATGCATTGCGCGTGCGTACATGCATGTCGCGGTGCATTATGGGAGATTGGCAACTTAGGCAAGGCCGGCTTTACGCATTTGCCATTTTTACAACACAATATTTTTTCATTTCAAAGAAAATTATTAAACTAAAATAGCTTGAATAGTATAATATACACAAATACTGACCTAGAATTCTATATAATTAAAATAGAATTAGTTTTTTAAGTATTATTTATAGAGTTTTATAAATAGAAATATTATGTTATAAAATTAAAAAGATTAGGAAAATTTAAAACTATGCAAAGAGTCGATAATTTTTAGAAAAACATTCTAATCCTATTTATATTAATGAGTGAAAATTGATCCGATTATTCATACAGTACAGAATATATGAAGCTATAGTATTCGATCGTGTATTTGTAACATCTGCGCACAGAAATTCGTTTAACGTTTCCCTGATACTGAAGACATACATGGATGTGATAACATTTTGAGGTATTATTTGCTCGAAAACAAATTTAATAATATTATATTAGATCCGATTATATGTTAAATCCAATAGTTCCGGAGTTAAGGGGGCTCCAAAAAAGGGTTCCTACTTATTAATATTTATATGTGTATACATAATAATAACATATTTTTTTTATTATCCAGACAAACCAAGTTTCTTCAAATTGACAAAAAAAATGGTATTCCAACACTGTTTTAATAAATGCATATAGTCATATGAAAAAGACAAGGCCCTCTTATCGCATATGCAATTTGCAAGCATTATAATTCGCGTTACATCATATCTAAAAATATCTTGAACGACTAAAAAATAAACAAAAATATTATCACCGTCATTTAGAAACAGTGGCATGATTAATATTAGTGTGGACTTCATTTTACAGTAAGCGGCACTTGAGCTACTTCCTATTTACGCAAATAATGGTCCAGTGCAACGATTTTGTCTACATTATGTCTGCCTGACGGTTAATAATGACACAGGGTGTTCCACTACCGTTGTCTAGCAATAGTTGGTTAATGTAACAAGGAATGCTGCTTAATTAGTACGTACGTAGAAAATACGTGAGAATCTCTTTAATTGGTTTCGTGTTCTTTGATTAGTTATGACGCTGAGGGTAGTAATTTTTTTGTATTGTGTGGCTCGGCTCGCTCATGTGCTTGCTGCTCCCAGCTATGGAAACTTGATATTATTTAACCTCTCACAAGACCTTAGAAATTATATGGTATTTTCTATATTGTGCTATAAATAGCTTGCTTTCGATTTAACATATTCACGCAGGTTCACAATTTATCGCTCAACCTTTACATATTACATATTGTATGTGCTTCTTCAAAACTCTAAACGTCATTTCATATCTTTTATCTTCATTTATTTTGACTGAAACTAATTCTTTAGTATGAAATAAACCCATCACACTCATACCGTCGCGTCGGAAAGTTTGAAAACGATCAACTCATTTACATTTACGAACTCAGTGAACGAACCCAACCTAATAAACAAGATTGAACACGTCATTGTTAATTTTGAATATTAATTTGTAATTTGTTATTATTTATCATAGTGGTCTTCTTAATAAAATTATTGGCAGTATGTTCAACATATTCCGCTTTATAGTATAGTGAAAGAAATTAAAAATGAATACCAATAAATAATTTTAATTTTGTCAAACTCTCTTTTTTATTGTTTATAATAATTTGGGATAACAAAGTTCATCGATATCTGTTTAATTCTTTACAAAATCAGTCACATAAAAACAACAGAATCAATTACCCAATGAGATGTAATGTGCCTGTCTAGAATATAAAATTATCATTATTACACATAATCAAACATCGTTGAATTGGTTAACGTTTACATTGCACAAAATCTCTTTCTACAAAAGTATCACGCACTGTTACAATAATAATTAAAAAAAAAAAGTATTAACCTTTTTTGGTGTTGTTCTTCTTTGGATTCTACTTTGTGTGAATTTAGGCCAGTTATATAACAACGCCTCCGCGCATCTATAAGGTTGGTTGTGTCAGTGGCTGTGTGTGTGCGTGTGTGTTGTATACGTGTTGGTAACGGCTCAAGGCGTACGTGATCTGTTGAGGTGTACACCTTGATTGCGGCCATTGCCCGAGCGGCCTAGTGAGGTCCGCAAGCCAACACAAACTTGGATCTTTCTCCATCGCGCCATGTGTTTGTATCACTGTGTTTTGTTTTGTCCGTCGGCTCGATCAACGAACTTGATGCAAACGATCATTTACAACGTGCAATATTGTAACTGAATTTCTTGTTACTTGTTTCTGCTCTTGTTACCAATAAATTATTGATACTGGATATACGACCTAATACATTTAAGAATTTCAGAACGTAATAGTTTCGTAGTAATACCTTTGTAGCCAACACAGTCTCGGTCATTTTAATAATCAAAATAACACTTTTGATTAATTTATAGGTACACTACAGTTCATAAATATTTGCCCACATTTTAAAGGATATTGATGCAATTAAGTAAATCGATTAATTGAAGCACACACGTGACAAGTCCAAGAGCAAATGTGTGAACTAAGAAACTAACAAAAGGTCTCATATCACAAATTGTGAAAATGTCGCCATTGGCTGTAAGAAATCGATAACACAAGAACAATCATACCACCGAAATTCCCATTATTAATTTTGCATGTTGTTCAATTAGAATTACCTGTAAAAATTCCTCAGTATCTCAATCGATTGATTAACGCAATTTTCTGCTGCCGCAAGTATAACTAAAATTACCTGAAATTCCTTTAAATCACAAATCATCATGTTCAAATCTACATATTGGGAACGTGTACCCGAAGTGGCTAATAAGGTATACGAACCGTCGTATATACTACCGAAATTGGCATTATGGTTCATATCAGCCCCGTTTCTTAATGATTACAGATATTTTTTAAGAAATATTTTGGTTAACAAAATATGAAATTAATTTAAAATTTGTTTTTTCTTCGTGAAAGTGAAAAGTGTCGATTGATTATAAAGCATTTTTTATGCGTCAAATTAAAATTTGAATATAAATCGAGTGAACGTTATTAAATTTATTCATGAAGATTTTGTAACGACTTTTTCAACAACAAGTTTTAGCCTGAAATGTATATCCCTATTGATGGAAGTTGATAAATACGTATATGTATAGGTAAACGAACATGTATAGGGTACCTACTACAGGTCTTCATATTGTATTTTGAAGCTGGTTGTAAACTAATTTCATTCCCTCCATGTAACTTAATTTAAAGTTTTAATGTTGTTTTTCAGTCGTTTTATTAACCTTTTCTATTTTATTCAGTCCAAAAATTCAACTCTACTTGTAAACTTTTGCGACTCGTAAAACTATCTGAGCCATGTTTATAAATGTGTTTATTTAAAGTTTGTTGCCGAACTTCTCTACCAGTTTGTGATGTAACTATATTTTTGTGTGGATTACTTTAACAGGTTAAGTTATATTTCATTCAATTCATGTATTATGTTAATATATTTTATAATTAACCACACATAAACAATAATTGTGTTTGTTAGTGCATCACCCGCATTAGAACACTAAATACAATATTGAGACTACGTTCATAGTGTTTCTGGGTAGTGCTTTAAAAATTCAAATGCAAATTAACACTTGATTGGCTGGCAAAAATATTTCAAATTATTAATATAAGAAAATTCGCCACCCTGACCTATATTCTGTATACCATATGGGCACATGGTGCCCACGGGTGACCCTAATTCTACATATTAAACAAATATTTCAAATAAAATTCATTAAATATTTCACGAAATTATTAGCCCATGAGGCTGATACACCATTAATTTTAAATCCTTTTTTTTTATATAAACACGAAATGTTTGTAAGGTAATGTAGCAAATATTTTGAAATAAATTAAAATTTAAGTCGATACCTATTACAATAAAATGGGAGTCTTAATGAATATATTCAAATATCAAAAATACCATTATTTTAGGTGACACAAATATGATACAGCGAACAATGACAGTTAGGAAGACCAACTAATAACAATGTAGAATTGCTCGGTTGGCGTTTGAGGTAATAGAGTAATATGGAATGTTACTCTTCAACCAATTTTTTTCACGTGGGTAATTTTAGTCTGGTTGGCGTTGGTCAGCTTTAAAATTATCGAACCGTTATCTGTCCTGGCGCGTCCCCAGCCAGACAGCCGTCATGTACTGAACCACCAGCGACCGACGGCGACGGCCACCTAGCCCTGACCATGCCCTAAACCCTTCTCCCGAACCTAACCAACGCACCTTTTGCAGCAGCCGTGTTGCGTTCATATAAAATACATTTACACTGTTTTAACCGTCGCTCTTTTTTATTTGTTCCCGAGTACCTACCTACCTACTACATACCAAACATATACAGACAGACAGACAGACAGATGCATGTTCTATGCATAGACATAAATATGAAATGTCACACGGCCGAAATCATTTCGCATTTTTCGTCGCCGGTTTTTTGATATATGATACGGTGGTCTGGGTGGTGTCACATCACGAATGTCAATTGATCGACGACACCCAGCCGCCATTTTGGATGGATCAAGTTGTTGCGCTTTGCATTTATTTCTCGCCCACCAAAGACAGTTTAATTAATTTGATGGTCGTCGTATTTGGTTGTTTGTCTTTTTGCAGTTTTCACTGTCAGTATTAAATTAATACGTTTCAATTTAGGTGGAACTGAAGTTTGAAAAGTTAAAGTTGATTGGACTTTTTGATCGATATTTTATGTATATATTGATTGTTGCATGAAAAAGCTAAAGCATTCGGTAGTGCGTCTGTAGCATTCTCAAATCAAAAAATGTCCTTAACAAAGAGTGATTGTTTCACCGTTCTGATTCCAAATTCATTCATTTAAACAAACAGAAGAAAATCAAAGATATTTTATGTCTACAAGATTTCTTTATATTGGAAACCCAAAGGCCATAAAAATATATTAAAATTACATTCTTCTTATGTATTTTTTTCCCCAAATTTCAATCTGATTAATTAAATAATTTTTCTGGAAAAATAATTCAAAAGTCACCATATTTGAACGATGCTAGGCATATACCTACTTTCGTTTAAAATGTGCAAATTTCAAACGACCAGAATTTATTTACTAGTCTATTCAATATTATCGCACGAAATTATAAAGTTTCAGTGCACTAAGGTTAAATTAGTGTGCTAATTAATTGAAATCCAGACACAAAAGTATTTAAATCTGAATTAGTTCAGCTTCGAATTACGTCCTCTCGTCGCGACAGTATCAAAAAGAGCAAGACTCATTAGTGTGTATTCCTTCGTCGCGTCGTCCAGTCCAGTAGAATATATTTAATTTTCAATAAAGCATATTAGACACATAAAAACAAAGTATACACACTCGAGCAGAATGCATAAAACAAATAATTAAAATGCATGGAAAGTATAACATCGGAAAACAGAACACATAGGCGACAATATGCAAATTTTTCAAATTAGTCGGAGCTTTGTTTAAAAACTATCGCATATATACAAACGTTAATTATTACGTACATTTTTTAATTAACGTATATATTTTTTTATTATTCCTATTCTATTTAAAAGACATATACACATACGTTTACAATTAACACTTTAATGTCACTTCCCATAACAACATAAAAATGTGTTTGTGAAAACCATTTTCAAAATGCAATGCGCAAGTGTAAAATGCATGGTCATGCGCTTATACGTAATTTTGGCACCCAATATATGTAACGAAAGAAATGCAATAGATTTCTCTATCGTTTTGAAAGATACCTATTTATATTAAATATTTTTATTTTGTCTCAAACTAATTTAGAAATGAACAATTCGTTTCATTTGAGCAAACAAAATGTAGTGATTGTGAAAGTCAAGTTCCTTCAGTATCGAAAACAATGAAAAATCTAATATCTTTGCTTCACAATTGAGACAAATATATTTAGAAGATGTAGAATATCTGATAAGTAGCAATAAGAGCAGCGATTTGATAGCGAGAGAAAGGGATGATATCGTTGGGAGGGATGAGGAGTAAATTACAGTGCTAGAATTACGAGTTATCCAATAAAACGTAGACGTGTATTAAAGTAGTTTGCTTCAAAGTCAAAGAAACGAAACGAATAATCGATGGTGACCGGATGTGAGGATGTGAAAACACACCGACAAAAAGAAAATACAGCCGCCTCTGTGGAAAAGTAGCATTCGTCTGCACCAACTACTTGCACAATAAGGGTGGTGTCCAAACTCAATATAAGCCAAAACAATCCCGCTTAAAATCAGTAGGTTGTGAAATGACACCAGCAACTGAATGTTGTGGACATCCCTGATTGATGATGTGTATTCGGAAGAATGTTGCCAGTGTATCGGACAAGCGGAACGACGTACCGGAACATGAACCGCTAAAATAAAGAGAATACAAGGAATACATGTCTGAGAGCGAATAGCGCCGCCTGCCGTGGATGTCGACGCTATCAAACAAGGTATTATTAATCAGAAGAAGCAAAGTAAGCGGCGTAGTAGGTATCGCGCGCGCGCGCGTCTTTGTGCCGTGGTATAAAAACGTAAAATATCGTAGCGTCGGCATAATCTTGTGGAATTTTCGTCTTCGTTATAAACCGATCGCAAGGCAAGCAAGCAAGCAAACGGCAAAGAAACGACACAAGCAGCTCATTACTTTACAGGAGTCAGCGACTGAAGGAAGAATCCATATTGTCCGTCGAAGATGAGAGAAATTCACACGGGTTCCGAACTGAATTTTCCGAATTCCATTCCGCTGAAATACGTCATCTATTTGTACGACCGTGATACAAAAGAACTACAACGAAATAGGAGTATCAAGCAATAATTATCTGATACGATATATATATATTTCGACAATACATTTCCATAGAATTCATAAAATAATATATAAGTAATTATGTTGCTATTACCTTAATGTATCACGAAAATATGCTACGAAACGACAGTTTTAATGAAGAACAAAAATAAATAGTGATTACTAACCGAAATAAAAGATAGGTAAACGTGCAACTAGATTACACAAATAGTTTTACAAACAAATCTGAAATCAATTATCGTTACAATTTCTTTTGAATTTCAACTTAAACTGGTTCTGTTCCTGAAACTTGCACAGTTCTTCTTTGGTAGTGTTTCATTTCCAATACCTTCTGTACCTGGACGATTATTAAATTTGTGGAATTTGAATATTTCCAAATTTTTGGTTGTCTATGGATTCTATATATTTTATTTTAAAATATTTGGGCGAGATTTTATCTATTTTGTATATGTTATAATGCTACAAACATAGTATACTATTTCTCAGAACTATACAAATATTATTTAAAATAGGCAATTTCTATTTTTTTTTTCACACGAGTTGTCTAACACGCAACTGAATTATTTTCTTAAATTATTTTTTATAAAATATATGTGGAATATTTCCAAAATTACTAGTCCAGGCATTACGTGCTTTTACCTCAAAGCCCAAATTACGGTAAACAACGTAATTTGTATTCTATTATTAATTAAACTGAAGGTCAAGTTGAACTATTTATGCCAGTGGCCATGAAACAAACGGCACCTGACCCATAATGAACCCGTCGTCTAACCTTCGTGGTTCTTCTAAATCAATTAAAAATACAGCTACCGTTTGCAACTGTTTGCACAATCGTGTCAAATCATCTCCGAGTTCAACAATGCGTAATTGTTAATTCATTTATAGATATTATAGATACGCGAAGTAGCAGTGGCAGTGGCAGTGGCAGTAGCAGACATAATGCAGTCTTATTGACATTATTTATTTACGCGTGCCGTCTGCTTTCCAATGTCTGCGTTCTACTTTACCCGCCGAGCAATGACGTCACCGTTTGCCGCGGAGACAGTACGGTAATCGATTCTTATGTAAGTGTTGTTTGGGTAGACCATGCCACCATGCGGCGCGGTGCGGCGCGGCGTCGCGATATTATATAGGTATTCTTGTCTCTTCTTCATAACAGACAACGTGTTGTTTGGTTGGTTCATGTTTGAGTACCGAGGTATCGGAATCAATAGTATCGCCAACTCACTCACTCTATTCACGATGTATCGACTAGCTCTCTAGAGGTATTGTGTTACCTTTACACACCCCGGAGTATTCGCTAAGTTATTGAAAGTTACACACCATCCGCTCACAAAGGAATGATTTATTTTGTTTGCCAGTTTCAAGGTTTATTAAAAGTGAGTTACTCCCAGTAGGTATTCGTAGGTAAATTGATTCACCAAAATAATATTGTTGTTTAATCATAGATAATACTGTACTTGTACAGAATAATGTGTAAGTCTATGTACTCCCTCAAGAATACATGTGATATTAGATACAAAAAATTAATGACACCACCAGGGCTTAAACTTAGAACCTTTCGACAGGCATTTTAATATTCTCATTTTTAATTTTGTCGTAATTATTGTTTTACACTTTATTATTAATAGCCCCTAAGGAAAGTCTACTGTTCTTCAATTGAAATCAATTGCAAGATTTTTATGAATATAACATCTTTTGCTTGAAAAGTTTTCTCAATAAGTGTACCATTTGTAATAAGACGCATTTGAAATTCATAGACGTTTCCATAGCAACCATATATACATATATATGTATGTATTTTATCAGAATGTTTTGTGCAAACAAATTTAATTGAATACATATTTCGTTGAGTTTTCATGTGTAATGCTTATTTGCAAAATTAATATTTTATAATATGCTTTCATGCTGGCGCAAAATTAACTTCCATGTTTTTACTGTTGTTATTACAATATCACTTTATATTTTGACTGTAGATTCATATTTATATAATATTAAAATGTACTTACAAAATAGTGGAAGCTTTTGAATTTTAGAAAAGAAAATTGGACTCACCTGAAACAGAAAAACATCATTAAAAAATTGTTTATATATTTCCAACAAAAAACAAAAACACATTTATAAATGAAAAATATTTCTATTCTCATATAGCAAACAATGTTTATCAAAGTTTCCATATTTCGCAAATAAAATTACACGTCGCTGCTACCAACAAAAGAAAAATTAATAAAACTGTCTGCCTCGATGATAGGGTAAGTAAATTGTCCGCCTACCAATAATAATAAAAAAAAAAAACTGTTAAGAAACCCATCACTAATTATGATTGATGATGGCGAAAAAAAGGGTGCTATTGTAAACAAGACTGTTCATATCGTTGTCGACAGAACCTATTTTATGTGTTGTGAACTGTAAAGAAAAACTAGGAATAGAAATAAAGGAAACTCCCGGTTCTTGTGTCTCGCGGTGGTCAATAAGAATGAAGAATACGATAAGAAATGCATGAATTCACGAGGGTAGCAGACCGGCCCCAATGCTTTGGGATTCGCCAAGTGTGAAGCAATAGTGTCAGTTTGTATAAAAGGCTGGCCACTGGCCGGCCACTGTAAAGCACTTGCTCATATCGTACATAGTAATATGTACGTGGATATCGTTATATCTTCGTATTTGACAGCTTTTTATATTTTCTATAGTTTTGTTTTCTTCAAATATGAATTATATTTAACGCTTCACTGGTTATGTGCAGTCTCAGACAGACATAATTGTCATTCAAGATATTCATGTTTAGCTCGACATACCACAGAGCTATAGTACTCTGGCGTATGTCTGCAATATCTTAGAAACATATATTTTTGTAACTACTAATGCTTTCAAAAAAGGAAACATTTATAGCCACTAAATTTTGGAAAGTTAATGCAAACTCGTACACAAACTTTATTTTCAAGTAAAAAACAATTCAAAACACAGCAATGAAGGATATTGTATAATTACAACCCAGTCTCTTCAGCAGAGTTGCATTTATAAACTTAAGTCTTACGACCAAGCGACCAGAGAAGATATGGTCACAAAGTCAGATCTAACGAGTTATATATTATATATAATATAAATAATATATTAGTTAGCATAAAGCTAAGCATTTATAGCAATGATAACAAAAAATTAATTGTATAGTTCAATGTTGAGATAAACTGCATTTTCAAACCATAAAACAAAACCATTGTCAACAGATAAGCTAAGCACCATGAACTATTAATAAAATATAATCTTTTAATTTTAGCATATCCGTTATTTAATTTTACATCTGTTTTTTTTTTTCCGTTCTTATATAAAATGCAGCTTATCTCCTTTTAGGAAATTACAAAAAAGAAAAAATCTTTTTAATAACATTAAAAGTTTTGAATTACGAAACAATTTCTTTTGTTATTATTTTTGTTAAAACCGAACACCAGGAAAGAAGCCATTGTTTTAAAATACTTTGTTTTATTCGAGACAGTGTCAGATAGATTCGAATCAACCACCGTAACCCAGAGTAATAAGATATACACGAAAATACACATTTTATTTTCGATGTATGTAATGTAATGCCTATACAATTTTTTGTAGACGAGCGCGCAGCGCGCGTACTGGTTAGGCTTGGGCACGTAAAACTTCAAGAAATATATAAATACGATGTGATGTGAAATGGTTTTTTTATATCGCTGTGTGTGACAGTAGGAATAAAAAAAGTTGAACGTAAGAAATAAAAGAAATATAAGTCTCGTCGACGTTTTTCAAACATTAAAATCCAATAACATGATATTAATTTAACTCTGAAGTAAAATTAAAAAATAAGGTGTCTATTTATTGAATAAGATATATTTGATATTTATGAATACTAAATTAATTTTTGGTTCGAGCCCAAGATCCAACAAAATAAATTTATAATTATTTTGAAATATTAAACATATCCCTGTTCACATTGCCTAAAACATGTAATTTTCATGAATTAATATTAATTCCTGAAAATAAAATCCTAACGACGCTCGTCCTCTTTTTAGTATTTCACTTAAATTTTACCCGGATAGTAAAAAGAAGAATTTATGCTCGCAATTTAATATTCTATTAGCTTACAATAACATCTAATTTGCATATGAATACGTTTTTAAAATGTCACTAACGACATCATCAATTGAAAAGCAGACATGTCTCCTTACAGTTTATTTTTACTAAGTACGGTAGCTTATTAAATTTCTTCAGCGATGTAGTCGGCGTTGCACAGAGGTTACAAAAAAACGAAGAACAAAAAGACGGCGATGACGATACGAAATTTTCGTTAAAGTTTATTAAAACGCTGCAAGGCATGGAGACATGGGTTTGTGAATGACAAGACATTGATATAACCGTGAATGCACAGGAGGCAAAAAAAAAATGAAAAACAATTTTAAATACTAGCAACAAAACGAACAAACGGAATAGACCGGCGCGCTACTCAGTCGGTAACAATGCTGTCTCGTTTCCAGGAAACCAACATATACAATTCATAAACCGTACCATGGCGGTTGCAGCAGTGTATTGGGTATAACGTGACACAAAATCTATACATTTGGCGAAATTTTACACTCTAGGAAATCGAAAAAATAGATATCTATATGTGGTTCCCCTGATGCGCAGTACAATAAAAACAACTGAGCGATAGATACAAAAGTTCTTTTTTATCATTTCGATATTCGGCTGCTCCGTTCTTTATGCCTTTGTTGATGCACTATTGTATGTATAGGGTTTAAAACGATATTTAAAACTTTCATTTTTTTTTTTTTTAATTTGATTATTAGGTTTCCATTAACTGATTTGAATTGTGTAGTTTGTGTACGAATTATGAATACATATTGACTTTTGAAAAAACAAGTGAATACTACAACTAAATCTTATTAGATATTTTATTGGGGCACAAGATAATGATATTACGTATTGTTGGGTAAATAAATTATAAAGATTATATTTAAATGCTTTATGTAAAAAAATAAAAAAACTAGCAGTTTAAATAGTACGTGTCAGTGTTAATACATTATACATTAACTCTATTCTTTAATAGAAGAAAAAAGAACATTCGTTTTGGTAAAAACATATAAATTAGTTTATGTATCGTGTCAAAGTGGCATTGTGTAAATACAAAAAAGATACTAAATTGAAAACATTTTTGGTCGCAGGTAAAATACAGAACAAAACAAAAAATATAAATCATTGTTTTTGTGCGTGTTTTTTTTTTTTATATAAATAATTTATTACATATTCATGGAAATACTTGAATATATCTGTTAATTTTTTTACCACACAATATACACATGTTTCTTTTTATTAATATTATCAATTTTCCAAGTACTAACATGACACCGAGCACGTATCCCTGCCTAAATTATCCTTTTTGTACAAGATTCCTTATTAATTTATTTTATAATCACGCTATTTCTAAAAACGCCTTTGTTTTAATACATGATGTTTAAGTCTCTTTGTTTCACTAAACAAAGAGACTTATCACTATACAAAAAAATAATAATAATAATTAAGAAAAAGTTCATTTTCTATTTGATATACGTTGCCACACATTTGAAAATATGGATATTCGTAGACATTACAGAAAAATACATGTATTTCGTATATTTGATTATTTATGTTTACTCAAGAAACTAATTATAAACTTTCGCAGTTTACGTCGCTAATATTTGTGTTTGTGTTTTTTTGGAATTGTTTTTTTTTATGCAAATGGAAATTAACTTGAAAAATATTTTAAGAGCTCTGAAGCTATTGTCTTTTCAATGCTCAGAGTGAACCTGAACGCGATAAATTCTTGTTGCGTATTAGTTACTGCTACCCTGACATTAATGAAATACGCAGCAAAGCATAAACAATAACAATTTAATATGTTTACGAAAAACAAGTATGACTAAAGAAGTGTACTACTTTCAGATTATGTAATAAAACACAAAATGACATTTACTACTATAATAATAATTCAACAAACGAACAAACAAAACAATAAATTGAAAATGAATAAAGATTTTATAAACAAGCGAACCAGGGACATCTGGTAAACCAGCAAACAGTAATTATCATATTATTATTATTATTATTATTATCAGTAATAAATTGATCACGGTAAATATAGTATCTTAGCAGGATGCCAATCAAACAGATATCGCGCATGTTTAACATTTTATGAAATTGAAGCGTACACATACATAGGTTAATGTAAATAGCTACATCGTGATTCTGTAAGTAATTGGAAAATTACTTGTTACAATATAAAATAACATTAAATATTGTATTACGGAAAGTTTATACGAAAATACTATTAATATACTATTATTAATCAAAATTATATTGAGTGTTATTTAAGTTGATGACATGAAAAATATAAATTTATTAACCACTAATTTTTCAATAGAAATTTGAATAGAAATTATATTACTCACGTATTTTAAAAATGTCCTAAAATTATTGTTAATCCTTATTTTTGGACAAGTACAAATACAAACTTGATTACAACAATGAATGCAATTAAATATTTTAAATTTCAAAATAATTATTATTTATGGCTTTTGGGTTCAATCTGAAAAGACATACATTTTATAATATATATAGAGAAGTACGTATAAGAAAGTCGAATGAAGGCCATTTCAGCTTTTTGTATTTAAAAATCTTTCTCAATATTTTATGCCATTAAATTATATAAAAATAAATAGCTAATTAAGGAGAGAATGCTATAAAATTTAATTTATGACTAATTGCCGATATGAATATCATTAAAACAATAATATGTAATTTAAAATCTGTATATTATTACGCTGGAAAATCTATACATGAATTTTACTATCGTAATTATGTGTCTAAAGATATTTGTCTTTGTTGTGCAGTAAAGGTAAATAAAATGGATAAATAGTGAACATAAACCTTGTTCAATATATGAGCGTAAAATATGCCATTGTTAATGCTAACGGCATGTATTGTAAGATCGAAATTTCAGATAGCGGGTGTCAAGTCATTAACGCAACACGACTATTTAGTGTCAACGACAGGTTATAGAACCGCAGATACTTTAATCTATTGCATATAGAGAACAATGCACTGTGCACTGCTATCAACGTTGAATTAATTAATACTGAAATGAGCGGTTTGGCCTTTATATGGCCTACAACGCTAATACATTTCAACAATAATTATTGTGCCAATCAATGCTTAAGGATCAAAGACGTATTGGATTGGCAAGTGGGGAAGCCGTTTCGCATAAGGACCCATTGTCAAGTTTAACGCAAAGGTCTGCCTGAATGACATCACAAGTGATGGAGATACCTTAAAAACCTTTCACATCTAATACATATATATATATATATATATATATATATATATATATATATATATATATATATATATATATGAGTGTGTGTGTGTGTATTTTATACATACATATATACGAGTTCTATACATATATATATATATATATATATATATATATATATATATATATATATATATATATATATTTATATATATATATATATGAATTACATATACTTACAGCAATGTTATAAATTTTATTTGTTGGGTTAGGTTTCTCAAGTACAAGCAAGTCGCTATCATTTTCGCACTTAGGATTTGTATCCATTAAAAAACGAACACTTGCCAATGAAAAGTGTGTTATGGAGAACATGCCACCTTTATTTATAGGAAATGCTTGCTTTTTATATGAATGCTTGCATTTTATAAAGACAAGCATATAGAATTAGTTTGTTCCCCAACTAATCGCTTGGGTTATTATACGTCTGGTTCTGGTTGTTCTGGAAAAGCGAAAAGCAACGGTGTGTCGGTCGGTATGTGTGAGTAGAACAATATATCCATGTCAGTTTCGGTGAAATTCAAGGCAGCTAGGAGCGCGACAGAAACACGGCTGCTATGTTGTGTGTTGTCATTTAATTACATTTACACATAATTTCACGAGTCTTGTAAATAGACGAACGAACGAACGAACGAACGGTGAACGAGTCACTTCTCAGTAGACGTACATACATACATATGGACGTATCTCTGCGTTACAGCAGCGCAAACAATCATTTATATACACGGGCTATTTATATTCATAACATTTCCGAAAATAAACAATACTACTTGTATAACAAACATTGTACCTTAGGACGTAACACTTTTCCTACTACTATTTATTTAGTTGTATTTAATATCGGTTCAAATATGTGCCACAGACAATAAAAAAAATAAAAAATCAACTACACCAATTTCCGTGCATATATGAGATGAAATGAATAACTGTATATGTGTGAATGCAAGTAATGGGAATAATGAACGGATATCTCGTTCGGTATATTCCCAGCAACTTGTACTAAAAGAGACAAGTGGAATTGACATGGCATGGCGCGTATATTCATTCAACAACAATATTGAACCATGCAACATCAAAGTATACTATCTCGACGAGACTTTTGTTGCTCTTGTCAAAGTCATACAGAATCATGCTTAGATTGCATATGCTTCAGTCAAGCACGTAAGAAGAAAATTATACATATATTGCATATATTGCATATCATCTATTGATTCTCATTATATTAAATGCAGATATTATAACATATTTTTATTGAAATTATTGATTGTTGAGATGAATAGGCGACCTAGAATAAAGGAGGTGAACTTCGTTAGGAAATATGACGAGTCACGAATCGTCATAATGGCGCTGAAGAAATAACCATTACTTCCGGTTTAGATATTGTTTTCAAAAACATGAGCATTTCTTTCGGACCCAATATAGGTTTTTAGTTTTAGGTTTTATAATACTATCATCAACAATATTTTCTGTAGAGCGATCACAGACATCATTTTGAAAATAGTCAAAAACGATTCAGGAATGGTATATTTCTGTTTAAATCTCGAGTTCGAAATTTGTCGTGATTACAATACTTCCTTATATACAATCATACATGATATTTAAAAATGGTTAAATATTTATTTAATATAACTATTCTATTTGTGATATAATCACATATTTTGCGTCTGAGTCTAAAATTTATTATACGTACACAAAATAATGTCTGTGTAGAATAAGTATACAGAATTAGACAGACAAGTTTTCGTTTATTGCGATAGATATATCTTATTCAAGATATTTTAAGATGTTTACATGAATGAAGACATAAAATATGTTCAATGACATATAAAAATAATAAGCACGTCGACAGCTATTAAAAGTTTAAAGTTACCCATCTGAAAAAAAAAGAAAAGTTTTATACCATACAATTCGTCAACGTTGAGTTATAAACTGTTGGGTTTTATGTGTGGGCAGACTAAACCCTGGCGAACATTAAATACATGCCGTATCTTAGGCATCACGAAACGGTCGTAGAGGAAGCCTATAGAACAGAAGAACGAACGAACGAACGTTCTCTCTATGCCACGGCCACGGCTACGGCTACAGCTATGGCTGGATGATTTACATAAGAAGATCTCGTGGATTTTAAAGGCTTCATTACCCAGAACGTGCAGGAACATTTTTATGCGTTATTTTGGAACTTGTTAATTAGATGACCTATGCTCTGCCTCTTTTAGGGGGCACTCGCACTCTGATGAATACACGACCATTTTAATCATCGCACAGCTTAAATTCACAGCGAGAAGTTTTTCGTGCATTTCTACGACTACTTAACACTTTTATGCCTTGTTTATAATCGACACTTGTGCGGAATTACTTGGCCGAGATTACTTTGAAGTGTGTTGCTAAACATATTCTTGTATATAAATATTATTTATTATTGCACTAATGTAGTTATGCTTCAAAACAAGATTGTAGTGGGAGTTTTGCTCAAATGTGCCAAGTGTACGTTTTATTACGTTAGATATTTTTCGGACAGCGCATAACACAAGCACAAATATGCCCGTTCTTCAAAATAATGCTGTCCATATAAGAAAAATACAAGCAACTCGTATAATTCATTTAGTTATAAATATATATATATATATATATATATATATATATATATATATATTTATAACTAAATGAATTATATATATATATATATATATATATATATATATATATATATATATATATATATATATATATATATATATATATATATATAAATAAAATACTGATGCTTAAATAAAGAAAATCTATTTGCTACCACTGAATTTTAAAGAGATAATATAAGATAATAATTACATGTATTTTATATTTATTATTTTCTGGCTTTGAGTTCACAATCTGATTAAACGTTACAGAGGTATCAAATTTCTTATAATTATTTGAAATATGGAAACTGTGGTGAAGAGTAGTCCTATCATATAAATGAAATGCTAATCAAAGAAATATCTAATTATAGACGTTTGATGTTATTCTCCGAGAAGTCGCAAAACATTTAGAATTAGTATTAAAGTAGTATTATTATTGTTAAGAAATGTTAAAAATAGTTTATGTATGAATGAAACACATGATTATTCATATTTTGCAATAATCATAAAAATATTATTGAAGGTTTTTCCTTCATCAGTACATTATTTTATTAATTATCCGTATCATTAAACACAAAATTAATTACTTTGTTTTGCTGAAAGTTCATCAAGATATTGCATATTAGTATAAGTTATGTTGCATGCTATGAAATTAAATACTAAATGTAATAATATAAAACTGGAAACTATAGATCTTCAAGGTTCTGACATGTACACATGATTGCTTGGCGAGTCTATGCGTACACTCGCCCACATTAATAATAGTAGCTGTACATTTTGTATGTATCCCCTTATTTTTTGCAAAATTGAAATATCTCAGGTATCATTAAATTTTCGTTCATTGTTAATAAATAATTGTTGCAGAATGTGAATATTAAAATATTTTTACGCTATGTCTAGTCGAACAAGGTTATAAAAATCTCGCCGCTCGTAATTTAATATTTACACATTGTACACCGTACAATATTCTTTTTGTTTTTTGTAACGTAAAAGTTATCATGTAAAATATGCAAACATTAGTGGGCTGGGTAGAGTTTTCACATTGGCACGTAAACGCTAAATGAATTATGTGCAAAGTTTCGAGAACATTAGATATTAAGTGTGCATAATAAAAGAGAGCCTCGCGCAAATGGGGCCCCCTCTACAAAATTACCAAAAATATGCGCCTCCATAAAATAATAAAACACAACATGCTGTCATACTCTACAGCAATAGTACAATGCTAATAGACAGTGTGAAGAGGAGACTGCAATATACTTCAGTCACTTGATTTGTTACTCGTTTCACATATAATTCAAAGGACTAATGTACACAAGAAGTCTAGTCAAGTAATAAACTTAAAATAAATATAAGTTAATATATACATGGAGTACATAAAGTACATTATAAATATAAATATCTGTTGTAGCAGTTCCTCGGAAATATATATTATGCACAAAATACGAACCGCTTGGCTAGAATCAGTGAAAAACATGTAGCGAGCATAACAATGGTGATTGTAATGCCATCTATTGCTGTCTAGATTAGTTACTCTAATATAGCAATTGACATTTAACAATATTGCAACAATAAAACCTGGTATCCATGTAGGAAAATATTATAATTAATTGAATCAGTAAATGCATCATTAATATACATTGGTAAACCGCAAATAAAAATACAACCGCAAATAATGGAATCACAAAAGAAATGACAATAATAACGATGAAGTAATCACCCGATTATAGATATCATTCGATGTGTGATACGTTGTTAAACTCACGTAAACACAAGATTACATGATTCTATTTCGGTGAAATGGCGCTGGCAACAAGATTAGAGCCTGATGAACAATTAGTTCGTCAGTGTAAATCCACCAAATAACCCGCGGTGTGTTCATGCAACACTTGTAAACGAAACTTTACATACGCGGGAGAAATAATATGCAAATCTGTACGTCTAATTATCACGCGAGGGCTGCGGAAATATAGACAGTTTGCTCGCTGTATAATGGAACAAGCGACCACACTAAAAACTCGACGTCTAGCCACAAAGTAAATGATAATTAGTGGTTGTGGTCGATTGCATAAGAGCGAGCAAGAAACATTTGTGCACGCTTTCTGGTATAGAGCGCGTATAACTTTTACGCGAACAATCATTATTTCCTGCGAATGTTCTGTAATGAGACTCGAGTCGCCCACAATTCGCACGTTTTTAAATGTTCTGCTACTATTACGTGTTTAAGCTTGCACTCATAACTAGTATTTAGATCAAATTAGTAGATTACAAGGCGTGCTCCTAAGCAGTCGTGTACTTATACTCCTGTCGTAATTTAAAAATGTTTATCTTATTATTAAAAGCTTGAAGATTAAATTCATTTGCGTTATAAACCTAATCACAGCTTTTATTTTTCGTCACTTGGTTCATTTTACTCAGCATATTTAAACCAAATAAATTAAGTTAAGCGAGGTTTATTTACGTCTATAATGTAAAGCATCAGCATCGTTCAGAAATGACGTTCATTTGCCTTTTGAGTGTTCGTTTGTTTTGTATTGTAGATGTGATTGATTGTTAGGTATAGAGTATTCGATCATGATTCTGACCTGTTCACCTTTCGTGTACTGCCTGCCTACCATCATGCAAATCTGTTTCAATACCACAATAGAATCGCTTCTTGCTTCTAGCGCTCGACTCGCTTCGGATATCTTAGCAAGAAAGTAGTTAAGACATTGATTGTTTTTATTGCTTGTTCTAGTCATTGTTTATTATGCCATTGTTGGGTACTTTAATAGTTCAATCATGAATGATCGCATTATTATAGCGTTGACGCATTTTAAATCGTTCATTGATTTGCTACACAAGCAATAGGCACTTTTGTAACACATTTGCATTATTATACTAAATAGCCGTAATTTCAATGCGACACAAAGTAACAAAAATAGAACATTCTCATTAATCATAAATTGACATATTGTATATCTATAAATAAATTAAAATAAAATCTAATTAATAAAAGAAAGCGACAAAAATAGGATTCAATTAAATTTGCAGTAGGATAGCGCTCATTTATCAGCGAGTATTTACTATAAAGAATAACATAATATTCCAGCGGTTGAGAAACTAACCGGTTTATAATGTCGGCAACGTGGCGATTATCTCTTAAAATTTATCCGGTATAATACAGTACGGTAATAGTCCGAAGAGGAATGTGTTTTACTGGTAAAACAATTTTATGTGTTGCGGCTAAATAACGATGTGTCGTGCCAGAAAACTTTATTACAAGAGAGTTCCAAGCGTTCAACAGTAAGCGGTAGGCAGACTTGCCTTATTCGGCTGTTACATTGCCCAGGAAGCAGCCTGGCAACTTCGAAAACATATCCACCATCGTTGCTACAACTTTAATCGTTATTCACCACGTCCAATACACATGATTTACACTACATGTAACACACACAAAAAAGATCGATTTTCTCATTCGTAAATTATATTATACACAATTATAAAATATTAGCTTTACTTTACTTCAAAGTCTTGCTACGATTGCCATGAAACAATATCAATATGTATGTTAATCAGGAAAACGTAAATGTGTTCAAAACGCATCTTTTCAGTAATTGGAACATTTTTCAAACATACTTGTGTCAAATTTCATTATAAAAATATTTCTGTATATACATTCGCATAAGAAAGTAATAATCATTTATTTATATATATATTTTTGAAATTATATTATAAATAATATATATTTGTGCTACTATATTACGAACCCCTGCCACAACCGCTAGTCATACCCATTAGTGAAAAACCGCGATTGGAAAAAACATAATCACCGAAATACATGAATCCATTAATAATAATCAGATAAATTCGTGCAAAATTCAGCTGTTGCGAAATTTTATTTATAACATCTGTCACATATAGCATCGTGTCGCTAGTATCTGTCAAGGGACGTCACACCAGCATCAAATACACCAGAGAGCGAGAGAGACAAAGCGGACGGAAAGAGTGGGGTGAAACGGAACAACAACAAAAATATCATCAGTAAAATCAATCAATGGTTGGTTGGTTGGTTGGGTAAACGTCGGCGATACTCTGGAAATGCCAGCACAATAGAGTCTGATGCAAACAGCTGTTAAGCGGACGGTGGACATTTTTAAAAGGCAGAAGTAAACATTGGCTTTACTATAGAGTCGTAGTGACAGCTGTGGCTCGTGCCGTGCCCTGCCGGGTATACCCCGAAATCGGTTATGCGTAATACGGATGAGGATTACCACCATTCGATATGTTCCCATCGTGAAAAACAATTGTACGAGTGCCGTGAACTTGCCGCTGAATAGAATTTTGTATCATGAACGCTCTTCAATGTGAAACATGATATGTGCGTGTGTTTACTGATCATGGATATTTCAACAGTTTTTTTTTTGTTTTTTTTTTTTCGATATTACATTTACCATCGGCTAGTTATGCCTTTATTCTAGATTGCAATTCATATATTATATGTCGAGTTACAATTATTGTAATATTATTATTTTGACATCCGAATATGCAAATAATATATGTATGAATTTTATAAATATGACAATATGGCGATTATTATTCTTCTTCCGGAGCTAGAATAAGTCAAATTTGAGTTATTCAAACTTCAAAATAAAACATAAAAGATGAAGAAACCTGTGCTTGTTTGATAAGTCAAAACCAAGACAAAATTTGAGATGTTAGTGTCATTATTTTGTTCTTTTCGAAAGCATAATTATGAAGGAGTGAACAAATGGCGGTAGTTCATAAACTGATCGTATGGGCGCGCTGATGCGAGTGCAGTAAACGCTTCATAATGTATCCGCGTTTGTATGTATATTCTTAGAGGAATATTAGTAAGTAAACTGTTTAAAGTTTCACGTGTGTGATTTGCATAATGCAAGAACTTTTGCACCAAGCAACTTATATATGCAACTTCATAATCAAGAACAAAAATACCAAGTTGTTTTCTACCCACAGCTGTGCGACAGTTTCTCGTACAAATTTATTAACATTTATAATCAGCAAAGTGTTTTCCATATCCATTATTAATATTTCATACAAAGTGCTTGATATTTTTAGCGCCAGTAATAATAATAATAATATCGACCCCAATATATAATACTATAATAATTATAAGATTTAATTATATAGGTTTAGCATTATTTGCTTTATATTAATACATTCATAATTAGATCTCCTAATTGAACATTTATTAACATATTTTATTTATTTTTAATATGATGCAATTTAAATTTAATATTGCATTAGCAATATTATATAAAAAGATTGCTTTCTAAGTTTGTTCTAGATTTCTTAGATAAATAATAATTTCAAACCGAATCTGTAAGTAAATTTTTTGAAAGTCCTTTCTGGTAATTTTGGAATTATTAATATGACAGTTTTACGGTATTAATAAATATTTATGTACGAATGTTCACCTAGCGTAGACCAACCGACGAACGACACGACACGAAACGTATATGTAAAAGTCGACTGTAGATAAGAGTATTCGATTGAATAAGAAGAGAATCGCTTATGTTGCATGTTTAGAAAAACATTGGTGATCAAATCGTACTAGCATTGCAAGAATCACGCTAGAATAAACATTTTTGTGTGAAAATATCACTTTTGTATCAATGCACAAAACATAGTGTGCTGTTCTCAATAAAATGTTTTCACAAACAGTGTTTGCAGCGCAAACAGGAAAACAGTTTCTTTTCCAATCTAAAATCTTTGCTGGGGGATCAAGTGAGCTAGGCCACCGACGAGGATCTGTGATCGCACTGTCAACTGGTTTTTCTTTTTTTCTGTTTTCTGTTTCTTGGCTATTCTGTTCTGCTCGATGTGTGTCTGTGTAGGTAAAGCTGCAGAGATCACAAGTCGCCGATGTGAACTCCCCATTGAGTACCACGGCTTTGCTGTGCTTGGTGGCTCTGTCTCACCCATTTCAGACACATATCAATAACCACGGTGGTACGGCGTGTATTTTGTGGTGTAGGTACGTATATTTTCAGATTGGATAGTACTGCTGTATTTATATATTTATATTTATATATATATATATATATATATATATATATATATATATATATATATATATATATATATATATATATATATATATATCTACAGTTGGGGTGGTATTTGTATAACATGTATGGTTGGAAAATCTATATATTTGTATCGAAGATGCAGAAAATAGTACTTATTTTTTTGTTCGCATACCAGCAACGTCTTCCACTATTTGGAAATATATTTCATAAGAAGTTTTATTGTATATGAGAGCCGATATCTCTATATAAATAAATAAAATGCAATACCAAAAAAAAAAAAACATTTTCGAGTAATTTAATTAATTCTTGGCTTCCAATTTAGTATGATGGGTTCAATTAAGTGAAATTACATTTACAATTATTTAATATGCGTTTAACTAGTAGGTCACTCATTCCGATATAAATTCATCTTTCTATATTATTATTATTACCCTTCAATTTGTTCAATATCCCGAACGCTTTATTTATGTTGTATCCATGGTTACCACAATTACTAAATTGCACCCCTCATCGAATGTTAAAATTTGAAAGTTTGTAACCTAAATACATAGCCAAATGGAACTTGGTATAAATATATATATTTAAAATTTACATTATTATTATGTCTGTGAGGAATGCCCTGTATTATGGATACCCATGAGTGCATCTACTGTAGATATAATAAAATAGTATATGCAAATATAAAATAAATATAAAACGTTGATATTGTTTCGTCTATTACCAAAATCAGAGTATTAAAAATGACAAAGATAAAACAATATTTATATGCAAAATTATTTTTACCCACGAGTCAAATTTACAGACGCTGACAATTTATGGAATACACTTGGCGTTAAAATGTCTAAAACATTAATTGTGATAATCAGTTATACAAGAAAACCATTTTCCAGCCACATTCTTATCTTTAGTTGCTCATAACAAACTGCTAAAGTATTTCAAGTCATTTAATATATTTACTTCACTCATTATAAGATTTTATTACGGATAACTTGCAGCGTACAGCCAGTTAATTTTAACATTCAATATTCCTTATTTGTGAACTATAAATGTAACTCATAAATTACTAGTTTCTTTATTAGTTCATTGCTTATTTCTTATTAGATTAGTTTCTTAAGACAATCATTGTTGATTTTATCACTATAGTTATTTAATGTTAAGAGACAATTTCGTTTTGTGATTTTTATGCTAAGAAAATGTAACCATTACTGTTAAATATAGTGTTATAATCATTGTGTCTTTTTAATTAAAAATAAAGCTCGGAAATTGTGATACAATAATGGATTTTCATCAAGCAAGGCTACTTTCATAACGCTAAAAATAAAGTAGGTAAAAATATAAATGATTTACGGCAAACTTAATTATTTGTGACTAACATGCCACAAAATACCACAACAATATACACAATATAACTGGTCATACATTTCCAAATTTCGACGACACAAAGACGCATGTGCAAACAACATACATAGAATCAATACATTCGACTGGAATCGGTAGTGCTCGGACTTCTATATGTCCCGGAAGATTTTTTCTCTTTTTTGAAATAATACCTTAATCTTGAAACTTTTTGAATATTTCGAAAAGTAGTTTTTATATAAATTAAAGATATTGAGATTTCCAACAACTTGTTTATACTTTCTTTTTTATTTTCTCTGAAACATATACCACTTACTGTTTGAAAATAGCTATTTCACATTTACGTTCCCTGCTTGCCATTGCTATACATGTTGATATTGTTTCATGGCAATCATAGAATGTATATTAAATTAAATAACGTAATATGAAATATATATTTATTTTCTTTTTTTAAATCTTTCATTTCCACTGATTGAAACAAAAATCAGCAATGTATATTTATATAGTAGCTAATCAAATATGTGGCCGGTGACAGTGACATTAATCCGATAATCGCCAGTAGATTCCACATGTTTTCCGCCCAATTCGGTTAACTGATTTGCCGATATATGGAATCGTCATGTCTGTCAACCCTCTTCATCTTCATCCCCGTAAAACGGTGATACCATCATCCATCCATCCTTCTTGCTCGTTTCTCTCTGCCGCACCACGCTTCACCTCTAGTCATCCCCTGCTATATATATATATATATATATATATCCGCTAAAGTAGAAACTCTTGTTTTCGTTCGAAAACTTATTTCTTGTTTTTTCCTATTTGTCGACTCATTCGGTTTTTGTCACACATCCCGTAACTACAATCTATTTTGCTGTCTTTCGCCATTTGTGTGTCTCAGCTTTACTTACGTTTGGCTTGTTTGTAGTTTGCAACATACTTGGTGGGACCAGCCGAATCAATCTAACCAAGATTAGTTAATGATAAGATATATCGATGAAGGTTTTTACTAAAGCAATATAACATACTGTCATGGGCAAACCGAACTATAGGCATTCCATAATATAATTATATTTGATTATATATGTTGGAAGATCTTCAAAATAAAATGCACACATTTTAATATTTTAATTATACTGTCATTCTTATGTATACAGACATACTACGTATAAGGGCAGGCCACTCCACATAAAAACTTTAAATACGGTATTCTTACCAATATAGCTTACATCTCGTTATCACATGTTATGTAGAAAGGTCCCATAAAAGACTTCGTATTTCCATTGGAACAAATTATACAGAGTACTAATGTGTGTCTACACGTCTAGAAAGTTCATTTGAATATGGGATACACTTATCTTAAGGAAATTAACACGTTTTCAGTGTCTATTGTAACCAACGTATAATATAAATTAATTATTTATTTAAATTTATTTAAACAAATTACTCATACTTATAGTCAACAAAAATGGTACGCTCTCTTAATTTAGAATGCAAAACAATAAAATAAAAATCCGCACAATTTAAACATTAAATAACAGTGATATTAATAAAAGCGCAGAAAAATAAACTACATATTTCGTGATAGGTGTAACAATTGACCTCGATTGGCTATTGTAATAATTTACAAGTGAACGTTAGTTGTTTACAAATAAGAATTCTTTAGATTTTTTTTGTGTACAACTGACATGAACTGCGCAACAAGAACGTTGTGTTGTTTTAGATGAGTCATGACATCTATGCCACGGATTTAGAAATAAAGAAAAGCACACGAGATCGCCCATTAACGCTCTTGTTACGCAATTAAAGTCCATATCGCTGTTACGTGGTAATAATCACCTAGAAGTTACCAGTCGAAATAAAAAAATAACTGGATTCTTTTACTCGTTCTAAAATATGTACTAATGGGCTATCGTATTAATTCTAGCGTATGCATTTATTTTATTATTTCGAAAACAGCATGAGTTAGAAATTTATGATGTTCATTTCATCTAATTCCGATCACGTTTGAACTTGTGTTTAATCATATAAAATCACCGAAAACCTGCATGCATGTTAGTTCTACGTTGGTCGCCTTGTGTTAACACACTTGAAAAATTGAAGTTTACAGTTACAGTAAATCTACTAGAGCCCTTTGAAGTTCCCCTTGACTTGAATGTGACTGGACTTGGTAAATTGTTTTGTAAACTGAAACAAAATGACTGTGACAAAGAGCTATAACTCACGCTGTCACTTACAAGTGAAACAGAAGTTGTGGAACTCTTGGAGAGAACAAATGATTTCGTTTCGTTTGTTAGTTATTCTGTCACTGTTGCTATTTTAATTCTTTATAATTAAATATGGTTAGATTGAAATATATATTGCTGTACATTAGATTAGGATGAAAATTAAATAAGGAGTTAAAAATGTTTTGGATAATGATCCAATTTTAAAATAATTTTCAGATCAAAATATTTCTTGAAGTTAACATAATACTAATTAAATAGTCTCCAGCGTAATTTCAAATACGACTATCTTACAAATGGCATACTTTTTGAGAAAACTTTAACAAAAAAATTACTAATTTTAAATCTATTTACATCCAAGTAATAATGTTCTTTTTTTTTCGGAATCAGACAAGACGTGAAACGAATATTTGTACAAACATGTTTTGAATCCGAGAATGTTACAAACATACTATCAAACGATGAGTTTAAAAAAATTGTTATTCTCAATAAATAATAATTTAAAAATACGTGAAAATATGTTTGCATAATTCATGTAATAATAAATACTGAGAAAAATCCGGAAGTCCTTGATTTTCTATTGACAATACATGATATCAATTAAAATAATAAACATGAGAAAATTTTTGCAACGCATATCAGATCAAACTTCATAGTAACTCACTCACAGTTAGTGTTCACCTTGAATAAGTTATTAATGAAGTACATTTGAAATGCTCTAAAGTCTAAACAAAATTTGTCATGAGTAATAAAATTGTTTTTCGTACCCGCAATAACGGTTACGTTTCTAATGTGTTTTCATAAACACTTCAAACGGAACGACGCATAATATATGAGTCTGGCCTTAGGACGCAGGACAACACGATGCGAATACAAGGTTTTTCAGGCCGTAAATGTCTGCAATGCGACCCTGGCGTGGTCTCGACGTGAAAGGGTACAGCGAAAATATGATATCACAGCGAACACCAAATGAATCTTGCAAAAAACAAGGAATGCTCATAAATTTCACCTGAATCACATATAAGTGATCGAACCCTCTAAAAGCCAAGGACGATGCAAGGAATACATATTTCCCTTTTATCCGTTCAATGCCTTCGGGTGATCCTATGCTTTTCGTCGTAGATGCATTTAACTTTTATAGCCAAATAGTGATTTCGAGATAACCTTTAAGATTGCTTCAGAACTCTTTGACATTTTGTAGGTGGTAAAATAAAGGGATGCTTTTCGATCAAATTAAAGCAAAGCCCTCACCAGTTAAAATCTGTTTTTCATTGAATTTATTTTATTTACAGTAACTATCCGCCGAGCTTCCACAAAATTTAATGCATGCATTTTTCATAAAAATAAGTTCCTATTAAAAAAGAATAAATCTAATTATATTTCATTTGTTTATATAACAAGAATATGCCCAGAACATAAGCAATTAATATTAAATGCACGTTATAAACTTTTCAGTATACTCATTAATCGATACTAAATCTAAAGTCATAACAATTTCTATAATTATAGTTGCTTGAAGTGGAATAAAAAGTGGACCATAAAACCATAAGTTTTCCGCTTGACTAGTTGATAGTTTTTTCTTTTTTTTTACAAAAAGCCACTCAACTTCAAGTGGATAATTAGCATTGATTTAATATTCCAACATCAATTCGAGTGTCAGTAGCCTATAAACAATTGATATATGGCTGATTGCAGTGTACATTTTCGCCACTGGTTTTGTATTTGCCAGTTTGATAATATAGGTACCGCATTTGTTCAGCGACCATATGGTGGCATTTATTTATATGCATTCTAGTTCCATATTGAACTCACGTGCAACCAGTGTTCTATTCATTGAAAAGGTTAACGGGTTAAAATTTGTAATTACAAATTTGTTATTATGGCCGGAATTGCGTAGTTGTTACCGACGCACTGTTGATTTTACACAAAAGTATTATACAATTGTTTTATGTCAATTGTTTAGTATTGCTACTGATTTTGTTGCTACATTTTGTAATTTTCTCTATTGTTTCAATTTTATATAATTTTTAACTGTAAAAGTGAATTACATATGTATTGAAGTTATTCAAACTATACTGATGTGCATAGAATATTCAGTTTTTGTCAAAATGTTGTTCTGCAACCAATTGATATATAAATATATAAATATTTGCGACATATTGACATTATCAGACACGAAAAAATGCGAAACATTCCATTCTCACCAACATATTGATTAAGTTGTTTACATTCAAAACTCTTTTTATTGCTAGAAAACAAAAAACAATACGTAAATTATAATTTATTTTATGAATGCATATCGTATGAATTAACATTCTAGTATACAAAAACTTTTAGAATAATTGCTGTTTTTAGCTCGTCGTACGATAATACAAAAACGTTATAGTTCTCATTTATAAAATACAATTAAACAATTGCACTCATTGATGTGTTCTATGATAGGTCCATCAATCAAATGTGTACAAATTCTTGGGTTATCTCTTTCAAAACTGTGGTTATAACTTGTAAACATTTATTCTTCTTTTAATAAGAATCACTGGTTACAATTTTGTCTTATTCCTGATTTTAAGTAATAAGTAAGTCTAGTAATCATGATAATTTTCGTACTCGAGATTTCTATTGAACTAGTGTTGAAGCTTGTAGCAGTAGATAAATATGATTTATTTCTAGTCACTATAATAGAATTATGATATGATTCAGCACCAGAATTTACATAGATTATAACCGAAAAAGGGAACAATTTTAATGTGCCTTAAAAATCATCTACTAGGTGAATCTATTTATACACAGTTTGAAATATTCCAATAATAGGTAGCGGACCCCTTCTCAAGACTTCCCCAACAAATACTTTATGCGGAATAGATTAGATGCGTATCTAATTCATTAACGTATTTTTCGTTACTAATTACAAAGATAAATCAAACAAAAATAGGTACATCGAGATAACATATGTTAATAAAATTCACTAGATTGATATCTTCACTAATAAATGTTCAAGTGTCGAATGATACACATTCATTTAATTAATTCAACAAAAACTGTAACCATGAAATAACATGTAACAAAACGATGTATTAATAATAAATAGATAAAGTAAACTGTTGTTAGGCAGCAATCAGTAATTAAAGCGAAATTCAATTGAAGTTAATAATACATCTGTGGAAATCAGTTTATGAAATGCTACGCTAATAATGGCGTAATGGCTAAGAAGCGACCAACCACCCATTATACTCTTGTGAAAATTATAGGAGCTGTTCGTAATGTATTTTTAGTTGCAACGGTTTATTTTTTATCCATAGGCGACTCGTGACTCTCACATGAAAGAAAACAATAATTCTATAATTAGATAACTAATACTTCGACGAGCGTTTAAATTTGGAACGAATCGTTTATAACAGTCATAAATTAAACAAGGAAATAAAAGACAGACTTTATAAATCATTTTCGAAATAGTTACAGTATACTTAGCTTCAGTTTACGAAAAAGCATAACATTTTACATTAAAGTTAAATTTGTTTTCTTATTATAGTTCCAGTCATCTAGCGGTACTTTATAGAACTACATACTATATGTTTTAAAATACTAATTATAATTAAATACGTGAGAATAATACTGAAACGTAACAATTAAAGTAGATATTATCTAACTATAGATTCATATTAATTAATTAATTAATGCTAATTTATTGCAAAGTATTATAAAACAAACGTGTGTGTAAGCACCAATGCTTCGAACGCAACTTGCGCTGATCTAAACCTTAATCTAGGCTAAAAATCTATTTCACGATATTTAAACGAATAAAACATTTTAATAATCACTAATGACGAGTAAACAATATTTAAATCAATTAACGTTGCATTATTGATTTTTAAAATTACGAAATTGTATTCATTCATTCATTAGATTATTTTCGACGAATTTTATAATTGCCAAAATTTGGACATTTTCGTTTTGTTATTTTTCAGCAAAATACAATAAATAATACATTTATTTCAAAAAGCAATCAAAACGAATGCAGATAACAGTATGGTGTTACAATTCGACAGTGGCGCCGGAGACCTTTGGTTTGAAATCAGTGCAGTACAGACTGGAATAGGAGAAACTAACAAAATTTTAGTTTTAATACACCGTTTCAATAGCATCGTAATTAATTCGAATTTTATACTAGATGAACTGGCAACGTTTCACTACTCACGAACTTCATACGTGTGTGTGTGATGTTTATTTACGCATATTGACGCACGTAGACAACGTGCGTATGTGTGTATGTGCGTATGGTTGCAGTTCAGATCGACTGGTAGGTTAGTTCAACAACCTATCAATGGCCAACCGATTGCGACACACCACATGTTGGTTTGCTTGCTCTGTTTTGCAACACTGTATCTGCATCTGTGTATTTCTATAGGTTATGTATATGATTAAGCGAGTCTGACATATCTTTCGTCTAATGCGTTAGATACTTAATGTATAATATACGTCAATGTATGTATGTATATGGCTTTCGTTGTGTCATAAAAATGATAATTTATGAATCCACAAACAATTTCTTGTAGTATGTTAACAATTGCATAGTAACGTATTTCGGTCGATAGATTAGATTAGATTTATTGAAATATGAAATGTCAACTATTTTGTAGGTATTATTTTAGGTTTGAATCAACTCTTACTATAAAGTACAATTCATGTTTATTAATCGTTTACTCCACACATAATGAAATATGTATATGTCAGTTTAGTTACATTTTAATGACAGGGTTTTCCAATTCTCTGAACAAGTTTATCAAATATTTTATAATTGAAATTTGTCGTATTATAATTATAATCTTAATTTTTAGGATATATTCGAAAAGAATATTCAAAAGATTTTAGAATTATTCTAAATTTAAGAAATAATCCGAATTTGAAACAATTCGAAAATATAATAATTAGCAAGAATTATGTTAAAATTTAAATAATTATACCCGTGTATATCATCCTCAGGAGACTACATAATTCATAATTCAGATTAATCATAGCATAAAATATGTAGTTGATAATACAAGGATAGTGAAAAAATAATAAATAATTAATAATTTGATAATTCTTGTAAATGTTTTCACAAATTATCGGTAGCAAATAAAATGATTAGTACATAAGTACGTCTGTTGAAGTAATTGCAAAAGCTATCTTTAGTGATTTACAGGAATGAACAAGTCATTTACTTAGTTAAAGTACATAAAAACATGACTGGAAACGCCCACGTGGAACTCGATAATCGACACAACAGAAAAACTACGAGTGTGAAACATAAGTTGTAAATCTAAATTCTTTAACAGTTCTACCTACATGTTGTATTAACATACAATAGAGCCAACTTATAATTATTAATTATTTATTGCAGCTCGCTATCAACAACAACGCGTACAGCATGCATATTTGTCTGAAATAAAGTACCATAACCTAAAAATCATTACCAATAATAAAGATTAACGTAACATTATTAAACGAAACAATGAGACGGAGAAAGGTTAAATATTTTATGGCAATCATAAAAGTGGTTGTAATACGACACACTGCAGTCGATCAATTTTTTGAAAAAGTTAGCAGATTGTTTTCAACATCTATGTTGTAATATACGAGCACATTTGCCATGGCTACACCTGGGCGCCATGTTAAATTATGAGTAGAAGTTTGCACCGATAGTAAAACTCAACTTCGTAAAGGGCTTATAAAAATTCAGTGAAATAAAGACGTCGCCGTACACTCGATCCAAATTTTCTTCAACTTGTGTGTTTAGTAGAAAAGTTCCATTTGATGATGAACTTTTTTCGTATGTTCACCGATAGCTCATCGATTCTTTACGACAAAAAAGGCGAATTAAACTTGTACACAAAAATGTATGGAATTTCTTTATACTACAACATATTTTTCCGAAGTTAGTAGTTCAGAATTACCCTCTAGGCGTGAAGTATAAAAATATGATAAATATAAATATCTATATTGACTAAAAATGGTATAAAAACAAGTTTAGGAACAGGCCTAATAAGAAATATATGCGATGCAAACAGATGACTTACCCCCGCGCCGCACAAGCGCATTTTAAGTTAGGCCCTGGTGAATATATATATATATATATATATATATATATATATATATATATATATATATATATATATATATATATATATATATATATATATATATGGGCATATGCCCATGATATTAATTTCCTTTCTTTCCTATCATACTCTATGCGTACGTTTATTTAGCTTCTCGTTAAAACAGAAGATGATGTATTAGCAGTCGCTAATTATAATCTTCGACGTATTTAGAAAGATTTAATAATAATTCAAATTTGGTGTTTGTTTGTTTGTTTGTTTATTTATGTTGTCTATGTGAGAATGTGTTGTTGGCTTGGCAAGTTGGAGGGAACGTGTTTTAATTTAACTATCTGATATTTGACACGGTTAAAAATATAAATAGTTTACCTTTGCATACGGTTCTTTATTTGTGTTGTGTGTGGTGATTAATGATACTCTTGGTGTTATAATATTAGGCAAATATTTTCGTAACCGGGTCCATATTTTCTCAACGGTGAAGCAAGGAATGTTCATTTGTAACAATACTGACTATTTATTTTCTTCATGCGACTGCTTCATTTATTTTTCAATGAAATATAGTGTTCATTAATGACTATATAGTGAAACACTATTTATGTTGTTTTGAAATTCCGGAAAAGGACATTGATATTTGTTCATAACCGGTTATAATTGTTTTGTATATAAAAGAAGAATATAGAAAACTCTAAAATTTGTATCCAACATATACGTAGTTTTGAGATATCGATTCAAATTATTGTTTGCCAAAAATAATTTACAAAATAAATTATTGGTGCAAGCATATAATCTATGAAAAATATACATTTTCAATAATACTTATTAATTTGAAGAAAACATTACAAAAAAAACCAGTCCAGCAGCGTCATTGATGATTTGCGTGCACAAACTTGATCTTACAAGCAAGCAAGTACATACTTATATTCAAAATCAAAGAGACATGAATAGAAAACCGAGATTTTTACCGCCACACGTCAAACTAAAAATAACATATCGTAAATGCTTCAATTAAGTGGTTGGTTGAAGCAAAAACAAAAGTGTTGGCGTGTTTCTAATCTAAAAATTACGATCGAAATGACCAACGTCCGCCATTAAGCGATTAATCTCCTAAACGCACAAATCATAAACACAACAATAATTCAAATTGACCAACAATCGTCAAACGTAACCAAAGACCGTTACACACATGAATACGTACGGCAGAATCCATTATTATCGAATGATATAAGTCACCTGCCGGTATACGCAATAATATATGTACAATGTTGAAATATATGCGTGTATCTGCAGATTGCCCAAGAGCGATTTGTTGAGCAACCTAATGTTTACGAGAGTCCGGTCACTGACTTGCTATTTATAGAACGCTGATTGGATATCCTCGCCCTCGAAATTAGAATACGCGGCGGAGTGAAGTGTTGCCGCGGTAGCTAGCGCTTTGGCCGACTGCCCGCTAATAGTTGCCGCTTGCTGCTGCCTCTGCGAACGTCTACTATATGCGATTTGAAGTTCTGCGGGCTACTATGATTGGTGCTGCGACATGCTCAAACACCGTTACGTTGCGCTAATAAGATGGAAATGCCACTGGGGGCGCCTTACATTCCTAATCAAAGTAATGCATCTCATCTCCGAGATTCAAATCCCGCTTGTAGTAATGCCAAATGCAGCGCTGGCCAACAATTTCAACCAGACCCAATTTATCATAATCTTAGAACAAATAAACTTGTTTACTGCAATCGCACGCTAATACAATAAATATATCATATGCTACAAACATATATTAATGTTAAGTAAACAATCTTTCATTTTATGTTATTCTAATGTAAGAGATAAAAAAAAACCTTATTATATTAATTGGCAAGTTGTTCATCAATCATCAGTAATAGTGTTTGGGATAATTTAATGCATTTTGGAATAATGATCCGTTATTCAAATTAATCAAATATTTTATCGGATTTTCGAAGAAGATAAAATCAATTAAAAGCAATGATAATATAGTAATCGGTTGAGAGTTAAAATCTAGCAAAGTCACGTAAAGTATGTTTGAAAAGTTTGTGCATCGCGCGAGTAGCTATATAGCGATGCGGTCGGTGGCGGTGGTGCGACTACTCGCTGCTTCTATAGAAAAGTTGGTCAGTTTGCTTACCGCTGCTTAGTGCTGAACGACCCCGGGGACAGGTTCATCTATACTGGTGCGCGGAGTGAAATAAATCACGGTGTTTGTAGGCCAAACAAGCACAACTCACCTGAAACAAAACAAGAATCACGTTTTAAAATACAGTAGCGGGGAGATTTACACCGTTGATATGTCCAGCCACGATTATCAATTCTCTTCCGAGAAGTGAAGGAAGGGCTTCTTTAAAATATAATATTATATATCAATGTCACAGTATCGCATTTAGGTGCGACCAATTAAATGTGGACATATCTATCGTGCTGCGACCACGGAATTAATAGATTTCCAACAAATTAGGTACTATACTGCTTGATTTATGAACAGGATCTTATATTTTACAAACATGCTATAAAATTTATACATTTATTTTCTTCGAAATTTTATACAGTGTAGATACAATAATTGTAATATATTAGTCGATTGTGAGATCTCACAGAAAAATATTTTTATTTTTATTAAGAAGTATGTCGAACTTATAGAAATTTATTTTACGGTATAAAGAAATAATTGGGCAGATATCAATGCCTTTGGCTAGCGCTACGGCAAACTTGTAATCTATGAATAAAAAAAAAACTAAACATCTGTATTTTATTATTACAAAAACTGTATTACTCCTTATTCGATTTAAAAAATAAACAAACGAACCATTGCACGTTATTATAGATGGAGATTTAACAATTCGAGACCCAACAATGATAGCAATTATTATATTGAATATTTTAAAGTTATCTTTATGTTCAATCTGTAGAAATTATACAACTATAGTAATTTTATGTAGATTATTTTGATATATTCAACATAAAATAAAAGTCAAGCTGGTCTCATTATTGACTTCACCTATGCTTGTTTAACTTTAGAAACATACGAAAATAAATAATAACTTAATATTAATTTCGATGTTGATCGTTAAAATGCCATATTTTGTTTCAATCATTGAATGATGTTATTATATAAAGTGTGATTTAATAAAACAACATTTATAAACCATAAACTTGAATGTACTCAAGGTAATGCATTCAAAGTTTTGCCTTAATTCATACGTCAAAGCACGTTTCATAAAATTGTTTACAAACAATAATAATAATAAAATTGCCATATCCGGCGTCCACTGTCTCTCATGTGTTGTTTACAACTTCTACGTTATATTAATCAGTGAATTATAAAGACACAAACATATTATAATAATTTTTGTTGTAATATCTACGCAAAACAATGACAATAGTAATGAATCATTGCAATAATTAGTATATTTCGAAGGTTATTCCCATTGCAAATGTCAGGTGACAGTATATATGGTTAGATATGGTTCGATCTAGTTGATCGTTGATATGCGCGGCAATATAGAAAAATTAAGTGCTCACTTCACTACTGATGGGACATTGAGTCACTTTATAAATCTGTCACTGTTGAGGATCAACAAATCCAGTGAGAAATGACCACAATAGCGAGCGATCCATTATGATGATGTATGTTTCTATTAATAAAACTCCCACGAGTAAATTAATATATTTGTCATATCATCGTTTTGTTCGTGAATAACGTAATAAAGGCTGCAAATACTTTCTTGTTCGTGTTCATCTTCAATGATCGGCGTTACTATTTTCCAATTCCTTGCTCATTTTAATTTTAAGTAGAGTCATTTGATATGCTTTATTATCAACATATCCAAGACATGGATCTGGCGAATAAGCCATTGTTGTGTGAGTGAGGAAGGAGCCATATTTTCGAAGCGTCAACTCATGAGGAATAAAACTTTTCCAACCAAAACACCTTTAGACGAATACTAATTTTTTCAGATAAAGACGGAAGCAAATTAAAAAATGCATTTCCTTTTCTTTTTTTTTTAGCTTTTTTTAACATCTATACTAATGATAATTTTTGATGGTTTAACCATCATGTGAAACAAGGAAAACAGAATGTTCCTTTTATCTAAAGGAGTCAGAAGAAAGCGTGCAAGAAGACGTTTAGTTTAGTAGATGTTCAGTGAACTCGACACCTAATCAGTAGATTGACACGCAGCAGCACACCAATCGCCGCGCTCGTGCTCTCTTCGTTACCAACAGTGTGTAAAGTTGGATAATATTCTACCTAACCTACGGTTCCCTAACTTAACCCCTGCTCTGACACCGACCGCTCAGATACGCGAATAGCTTCTGGGCACGCTCGCACTCGACATTACTATAGGTACTATATCGCAAATACCAGCTAAATTCGATCACGAACACAGGGTGAAGGACGTCAGCGAGCAATGAAGGTGGGTTTCTGTTTGCCAGACTAAACATAATCTGCTCAAAACAACTAAATTGCTCGACGAACGCACAAATACCAGATATTGCTTTACAAACATACCTATATACATTTCATTATACAAATAAAAATAGATAATCATTGTGTATGGTTGAATTTGCAACATTAATTTTAATGTATAGCAAAAAGTATGTTCAATTCATGTAAATATATATTTATTTTATTTTAAGGCATATCGAATTGAGATGTTAGATGGGGATCTCTATATGTAGTTCCAACTTGCAGCGTTTATGAATTAGTCATCATCTTTGTTTCAAAAACAATCAATAATTGTTAAATTGGTCGTTGAATATCAAAAGGTGCGATGTTTTTCTGATCTTTTAAAAGATTAAGAAAGTATCGGTTAAATAATGTCGAAACGTTTGCATATATGGGCATCCATGCCAACTATATATAAACATTATGACAGTAAAAAGTGAAATATTCAAGGTGTATTCAGTGACAGAACATTCTTTAAAGTAGTTATTAAGAATAAAATATTTGCAGATCTAAATTAAATTGTAATAATTATTGACACTGAAATATTTGTCCAGTTCTTTGGACATAAAAGAAACCTGTTATCTATATTGAAAGGTGTGGTGGTCTGTAAAGGCATTTTTTTGCTGTAGAGAAACGCATAATATACAATGCATGCGGGATATAAAGTATCAACTAGTATCATTAAGATGTAAATGTTATGAGAATAATTCTGCCTTGCGCGCTTTTCAATCTCACTGCGGGCGTTACCATAAATAGAATGATTGGCCAGTAAAAAAAATCGCGGAGAAAAGGTTACAAATGTAGAGGTGGCATTTCGTAAAATTTTTGCCGACACGAATTACGCATACAAATTCTAAAACATTTCTTCTTTTTTTGTAATCAGCTCGGTACCTTAAAATGAGATTTTATTTGATGAAATTTGATCTTACGAACGAGCGACCAACATACATTTTCGTAAACAATAAGACTGTGCAAATTATTACTATTATTAATTATTCTGTTAACGTTACAGACACACACACGTCGGGTTACAATAGCTCTTTTGTAAATACTGTGCAACGAGCAAAATAACCGCTAAACACACTGATTAACACTACTATTTAATTATCTGGCACCTGTTTCCACATTTTCATTGCGGCTATGAATGAACTCGGCAAACAAAAACAGCTGTTTGTTGTAAACTTCAGGCCAACCAAATCGGACTTGGTGCACATGTCTTGAGCATGCCATTTTGTAGACCACAAGATGATGAAAATTTAAGGTTCCTACTCTATCTTAATAGAACGTGTTATTACCAAAGTCGATTTAATGATCACAATCTCGATAGACCCAAGTTTTAAACAACTGCACACTGCACGTATCTTCATCGTTATCAAGATGGTAGTTTGCGTGCCGGCCATGTCTTTAAAACATCTGCAACTTTGTTATTAGCTTTATAAATTATTCATCGTTCTGCCGAAATTGCGGTTCGATCCTTTATTATGTAACATGAACTAAATTTGTCTTTCGCCTGTTAAATACTGGCAAATTTAATGGCGATCGACACCAACCTTCAATTTAATCTAGATTGTTATACACAGTTTTTTTTTTATTTATTTTAAAATTTGTATGTATGAACCTTACAAAACCAATGTTTGTGTTGTCAATGTTAACTGGTAATATTTTGAAATATCCAGACAAGTAGAAAATTACCGAAACGTATGTTTGAAAAGCCATTCATCCAGTAATCTATTTAATAACACTAAATCCTAGTACAGAGCCAATTTGCAGTGTATCTGGAAGGCACTATAAACAATCTTTAAGTTTGAGTAGAAGTGGAGTTATACAACTTGTTCAAAGAGTTGGAACCCAGGTGGTGTCGCTCCCAAACACACAGACACACACATGCATGCATGCATTCAGTATCCATCCATTGCGGACGTCTGGGTGGCCAACCAAGCGTCACAATATACAATGGCCAGGGCGGCGCGGCGCGGTGTAACGTTCGCATGACCGACGCCTCTACATCACACGTTTAATTCCGTCCAACGCGATACAAAAGGTAAACACAGACGAGCTCGCGTTATATTATATATACCTATGTAGTTTTTGTAGCGAAAAAGATAAAACACAAATGAAAATATAGAGTTCATGTGCTTGTATACTCTATCTAGTGTGCGATGGATGTGCAGTTTATGTGAATTTGCATTCATAACATGTCTGATGTCTGTTTCATCATTAATGCATAAATTAACAAATTAATATTATATTAAAAGTCTGCCTGATACGAATTATGCAGCGCACTGCTCCTCGCAACACACAACAACAACAACAACACTGATATGTGCTACTACTACTATTAATGCTCCCAGCCAATTATTTATTTCCTTGTTGGCATACTACAGCCATTAAGCCCAACTAATACATGCATTAAATGTATATATATATATTATAATTAGGTGTTTGAGACAACATATATCACTCTAAAGATAACTGACATAAAATACAAAAATATATTTGGAATAAAGCCTGGAATGGCCATTACTAATATAAATATTATTGCTTTATACTTTTAAAGTGTTTAAAATTCAGCGCGCGATGTTTTAAATGTCATTGCTAATACATAAATAATAGAATTTTCAACTTCATGATATTGCATCTATAGCTTTCCTCGCAGTAATCTACAGTTTCATTACGAATAGAAAACTTAATTTTTCATAAAAATATGGTTGGTAATAATAATAACTTGGCGTTTATCATTAGTAATAAATAATTATTAGAAAATTGAGACGCGTGAAACTGGAAAAATGTGCGTGTGTCTGTCTCATTGTGAAGTGACGCACTGCACTGCACTGCACTGCGGCGTGTTTTAAATACATTTCTACAGGAGAACTAATGATTTATGAAACAACTCTAGTTTCAGTAATAAAATATGTTACTCCGATGTTTCACTCCAAGGAAGAAGGAAGCATAAAAGATAAGTCCATGTTTTGGAGAAAAAAGTGTAGAAAATTTTTCACGTCAAACAAAAAGTTACAGTTTTCTTTATTTTTTGTGCTGGTGATACATTCTGACATATCACCTTAAACACACAAAAAAGAAATGTTATCCAAGATAAATTGAACATCACACACATATTCTTTCAGCCATCAACGAAACCTAATAATAATAAAAAACCTAGCCCAACATAAAGTTAAAGAACACAAAAAATGCGGCAGTAAAGTGACGTCACGAAGCACTCGGTTTGCACAAATACAGGACAAAACAGACACACAGACACGAAGCAACTCCACGCAACACATGAAACGATAGCGAATAGACCGGCCCAGCAGCCATAATGCTGATTGAAATAATGGAAACAACAAAAGGATTTCGCTCTGTCTGTCTCGCTGTTGAGAAATAATTAGTCTGTAGATGTTTCAACTGTGAAGTGAAGGTAGGAAACATCACTCTGACAACAAATAAATAAAAGTATATCTAGAGTGTCTCTGCACACACAGTGCGCGATGGACAATAACCATAAGTTTGGCACGAAGCAAAAACAGACAAACTCTACTTTGTATACTAATGCATTTTATAGAAAACATTTGCTCATAGCATCTTGAGATTGTTAATCCATGTAATTCAATGTATCACAATTAATTATTAAAAAATATAACTGGCATTTTCCGGATATTATGAGTATTTTTACATGTTCAATATTATTTTATTATTTTAAGTAATCGATTACCCAAGCATGGAAGTAGCCAAAATTACACCAAACTACGTGTTACTTTGGAATTGAATTCATTTAAACAAAATAATTTACGAAAATTAATATTCCTCAACAAATTCTTGAATTCAATTAACGTAACTTTTATTAACATATTTAAATATGTAAATAGCGACACTAATTAATATTACAATTGTGATACACACATATCATCTATTTCAAATTCCCGGATATAAAGAATTACTTAATTATGCGAAAATTATTGTTGATTGAACATGTAGATTTTATATGTTTGTTTATTTACGGAAACCGGTAGCTATAAATTATTTAATAATTTCTTTTTTTCTAGTTATTAATTGTATTAATCTAATAAATTATATTATAACGTGTTGGTTATATATGACTTTTATGTATTTATTTAAATTATGAACTTGGATAATAATTATTTTAAATTCTTACCTCACTATATGAACACATCATAAACATGTTTTAACTGCATAAAATATTACAGATAAACAATCATATTTTTATCTTTTATTATGTTAAATTTATTATTACAAGTTTAACAATAAATAAATACAAATTGAATAATGCACTCAAACTGTATATAGATATGTGATGAAATACAATGGCCTAGTGATGCCATCGTAAATCACAAAACATTTAAAAAAAAAAAACACCGGTTAGTTTGTAATCTGAAAAAAATCGATATTTTCCGTAACTGTTATTCGTTGACGACCAAAAATATGTATTCTGTATTTTTAAGAACTCAATGTTTGTAATCAGGCAACAGGGGATTGTTAAGCTTGTTTTCGTTCTCAACAGATTGCGCTTATAAAAGTGCACTTTGTTTTCATTGGGTTACTGAGTGAATGAGATTCAGTAATTAAATTTTACTGAAAAGTTTCTGAGTATTTTTATATATCACATGAAAAGATATTTGAAGTAATAATATTGTTAGTCACTGATGACTAAATATGGCGACTGATTAAAACTGATAAGTCTAATAAATAGTCGAGTGATTTCGTCATAAAACAAATATGAAGAGTAATAAAATTACATGTGACATGAGCCCAACCATAACCTAGCTATTATAAATCAGTTAATTGTATGTAATTAACTAATTTCACTAATTGTCATTGGGTTATTTATTGATGCGGTCTCAGTTGTCTTCGGGCCCATTTCCAATCCGTAATAATTAATTTGTTTTTATCGCTGCTAGACCGCACCAACAGTTTTGATTAATAATGATGGAACGTAATGAAATATGTACATCAGTACGTCAGTTCAAGGACGAACGTATGTGGGCGAATTAGATGCGCTTCATTGCTTCTGTGCCTATTGGATACTTTATTTTTAACGTCACCTATATATTATTCTATATTATTATTTTTTTTTTTGTAGTAGTTCTACATTCTCAGGCATGCAATTGCTGGTATGTAAGTCTAATAATTTCTAGGAATAAATTTGTAAAATAGAGCTATATGTTTCTTATATTAAACACCATCAAGCCATAATAATTAAAAACAGTATAATTGAATTTTAAAATATTACGTGCTAGCTATGTATAGTTTGAGGTTTCTGAGATACACACATACACGCACACACATACACACAGACACACACACAGCATTCTACTGGAAATGCAATGTGAAGTTATGTTTTAATGTGAAATCTGCTGTAAGTTGGCTGCGTATGAATAATACCTGGCCAACGTCCTCTCACAAAGTTGCATTCGTTTTACGAGCGAAAATGCTGGCTCGACGACTATTGTGCTCGTATTGTGTTCGTTTGTATGTGTGTGTGTCTGTTAGAAGCGTTTCGTTTTATGTGTCTGCACTAATAACACCAGTGTGCACTTACACAAAGTTATTATCAAATAATGTTACAACTCAAAACTGTCCGCTGTAAACAATTCCAGAACTAATTTGGTGTGCAGTCAATTCCCCATTATAATACGAAGCTTATTTGATATATTCATAACTGATTTACGTTTCTATATCACCTGCATTTTCAGTTTGATTAACCACCGTATATTTTTTTTAAGTATTAAATATGCACTGGTATATTTAAAATATATTCCAATAATTTGAAACAATTTTAAATTATTATGAACTTACCAGTAAAGATATAATATCTGTCTATCAATATTACTCCATTTAAATATTACTTCTACTATTTATAAATCATCCGATGATAATGCTTTACAATTTTTGCATATATGTCACGTTTTATGTATATTAGTTCGTAAGATATGTATAGCGATTTGGCTAGAAAGCTACGCATGGACACAAGAATCCGAGTATTAATATTATTTAGTATATGTCCACGGGTTCAGTTAGTTTATAATATTAAACGAACTAATTTCCCTATTACTATTCAAATGAAATATGTTGATCCGTGTAAATCCATAAACATGCAAATTTATGTCCAATCATATATTTATAATTCCTATTTAAATATTATTAGGGGATTAATATAGATATATCGATTTAAAAAATTAATAAATAATATGCTGCAATTATGATTACAACATAATTAGAAATATTTCCTGGAATCCAATTAAAATGACTAGATAATACCAAGCAATAAATTTGTATTAGATTCAAAATGCATTAATATTACTCGTGAAATACAATAAATATAGAAACTTATTTAAATGCACGGTACTAAATTTAAATAAACGCGGCGACACCAATACACTATAACGACTGTTTCAGTAACTACTCACGGCAACCATGTTCCCATTACGAATCCCATAAACTTTAAATAAACAGAGAAGAAACCAATGTCTGGTTTTTCACTTTGCAACGTTCGTATAATGATTATGTCGTTAATAACTAATTTTCTATAATTAAACAATGTGGTTGTGTGATCCTCCTCCAGTAAAAGGAACCCCCACGAGATATAGAACCATATTAAAGTATCATCAGCAGCGTCCTCGTATGTGGCGGTATTAAGATATTAATTTTACGCAATTTATTTGCGAATACGCATTTGTGAAGCGCGCACGCACGCACGCAATGTTTTTAGCGCGGCTAATAAGCACGGTAATGAAGACTGCTAACGAGGTCTGCTTCAAAAATTAAATGAAAAACAAAAGTGTTGTGTGCATTGTATGTTTGTTAATGCATAATTATATGTACTGTTGTTGATGTTCTTAGTATGATTATTAGCGTATAACATGTTAAATATCTTGCTGAAATGAAGCTATAAAATATATTTAATAATTAATGTCAAGACCTAAATTGACTATTGGAACTAATTGTTTGAAAGCAAAGTTGGCACGTCGTAGTTAATTTAAAGTTTTAAGGATCTGGGCGAGGGCAATAAATATATGTTGGAACCATCAAAAAATATTAAAAAAAATTGCAGTGCCCTACACTGGATCATTTTGTAGATATTATTAAAGAATTCAAACGTACTTTATTTACTTACAAACAGGTTTCATGATAAGTAGGTTAACTAAACACCTAAAAGTATTATAGCAAAATAATTACCAAATTGCAAAAGTATGTGCAAAATGAGAATGCTCGCATATTTATTATTGCGTTGTATATTTAGAAAATTCTTTTATTTACATCAACTACAATATATACATATATACGCTTTTCAGAGAAAGTAAAAAATCCAACAGTCAACAAAAACATTAGCCAGACATATTTTTAATGTCGTCTGGTATAAGCCGTTTGACCAATTAAAACATATACTGTATGTGCAAGTAGAGCAGATGCAACAATGACATCACAGTCTGACAATTGCATTTTGTGTTTTGTGTAATAAAATGCAATAACAAATAATAAAACAGTTAATTTTCACCCTGGCATCGTGTGGCTTTGTAACATCAACCTCCGCCATATATAGGAATATATTGTGTATTTTCATATTCCGGAATCCAGTGGTTTGTCTGGCGAAGAACGTACGTGCATGCATGCGCAAACGCCTGTCAATGATTTAAGTGTAGAATGTGCGGTCAGTTCAGCGATTTGGTATTCGGTTTAATAACAATAGATAGACAAAGAGGGGAACGAACGTTTGAAGTGAAGTGAAGAACATATTATAAATGTTCATATACGTTCATATATGAATGTATGCGCGCGTGTGAAAATTCCTACATTTTATCATCATTCATTTATTATTATTATTATTATATTGCATGCAAAATTTGCACTTATTGGTTTACAAAGTCAGATATAAGTTATACATATTAATCAAACGAATTATATCAAAAATTGTCATAATAACAAATAATTTATGGTTTATACCTTATTCTCCAACTTATTTGTGACTGAATCAAAATTAAACATAATAAAATATTAAATTTTTCTAAACATTGTTGGAGTTGTATAGTCAATAGGATCGTTTAAAAATGGTATCATATGCAGGCAACAGCCTCATACCTTTTTATTACTATTACTAGTTAATGTTTTAATTAGTTTTCGTCCACGAGAAGCGAAACATTTTTAATTAAAAATACCGTACAACTTATGAGCAACACTTTCCTTGGCATCCATTGTACAACCTGCAAAGTGCAGTATAGTTTCAAAATTGTGCACTACCATAACATATCTTGTTTTGTAACTTAATCAAACTCTAGCTACTTATCTCAATCAATCTTTTTCTGGTCCATCAATTCTGAACTAACGTAAATTGCCAACTGTAACAAGAATAATGGTACGTCTGCCGCTATTTGCGGTTTGTTTATTGGTTACTGAAATCAGCAGCGGTCATTTATCGATCGTCGACCGCTTATTAATAACAAATACATTCGGGTTTACTCCTACGGAAGCATAGATTATTATCGCCAAGTTACCAAGTATGCTTGTAACTGTGCTTACACTGCCAACAAATCTTTTTGCAAATGTGTATATTTTTCTTTGGGATATTTATTTCCTGATTATTGATATAATCGTTGTTGTAAACAAGCTTTCTATTTAGTATGCACCGACTTGTTAGACTTACATTTATTCGATATTAAGATAATGTTTTCGAAAGTGTTTAGACATTTATTATATTTTAGATCATTTTCACATGGAGGATTAAATAACCGTAACTAATTAATACGGTAAAAAGGAAAAGATTTTTGTTCATCTTTGTTTCTGCACGGAGAGAAAGAAATGGACAGATTCAAAGTCAAATATTACATAATTCTTTCGGTCTCGTTGCATTTTCGAGATAAAATTGTAATTTTGTTTGGCCAAAAACGCGTCTTTTGAATTTATTTATTTTACTAGCAGACGTACTGAACTACGGCACTGCTTTTATCAATGATCATTATAGCACGCACCAACAGTATTATGAGTGTCTCATCGAAATCTCGGTTCACTCTCAATTTGCAATGATATATAATAAATAAATATGTGGCCGAATAGTGGTTCATTTCTACGTTAAATGAAACATATCCAAAATAAAGGGTCGTGCATTGTTGCTGAGCCGAGCTGAATCTAACAAATATCTTTGATCCTTAAATCAATAACATCTTCAAAGTAATTCGTACATAATTCATTCGTTATTAAATGAAGCACACCCCCACCCCCTACACACATATATACAGCCAAAATCACATCTAAAGTATTCGTTTTATACGGGTACAAAGTGAAATGAAAAAATAAATGAAGCACAGAGCAAAAATACGATATAGCTCGTTAGCAAGTATGCGTTTCTGTCGTGATGAGAGCTTTCATGGATTATATGTTACGCAAGGTTATAGCTCGCGTTAGGGTAGGAATCGCAGTGGGGCGGACGGGATGAAAGAGGGTCGAATGCGAAGAGGGTTCAGTTCGCAAAGGGTCTATATGTCCTTTAGTAGGCTATGGTGACTCATGGCAGGGAGTCCTCGTATACAAAATCGATGCCTGGAAGGTCCCAGTCCCAGTCCCAACTAGGATGTTATTGATCTGTGACGTCACCGATTATTCACATTAATTAAAATAATATTATTGAGTAATTTATTGCACGTCTTAATGAAACGAGTTGTAATTAGAAAGTGTTCCTGATTGTACATGTAATGACTTTATTAACGAAAGTAAAGGATATTTTCAATTTTATTTCCTCCTAGATATATACATTCTTCAATTAAATTACAGAGGGAAATTATCTAAGAGTATAACGTAACTGTATTCTATCATTCATGTTAAATAGATGTAATCATTTCTTCCAAATTGAAATACTAGCAGATGTCTTCGCGATAATAGTCAATATGAATTCAGGAATGCTAAAACATTATACTATATTATAATAAGTAGATTACAAAAATTCTATTAAAATCAAATGTTAATTCAGAAACTAAATTTCCTTCAGCACGAAAAGATTTTTTTTTTAAATTATGTAGAAAATAACGAAATTTAACTAGTGAAAAAAATTCAGAAGATAATTTCGAATAAATTAACAAGAAAATGTTCTGAAAGAAATAAAAAACTCGGAGATGGTTGGGTCACTGCGAAGAATTAAATCACTTAAAATATGATAATTGAAACGGAACGATTTACCATAATTTTATTTCTTCGGCACAAGTTTACCGCGCACGGTCTGTCGGTCGGTCTTCCGCACGCGATCTCTGGAGAATTCAGATACACATTCACTTTACCAACGAGGAAATTTAATCGATCTGTTTTTCGTCATAATACCAGGGGAGAGCTGCTTAATCAATATCAATGAGCTCGCTAAACTAATTTACACAGACTGTATAGTATTAAAAATATAAGAATGAATAAACAAGATCCAAGAACAAGTTAATCTTGGAAGCCATAGTACTTATGATTCATAAATTCACGCAATGAAGAGTACAAAAAAGGAACTCAACTTGTCAATGTATAAATCAACCCCATAGGATGATGGTACAAGGAACCGCTACCATATGGTTCGTATAAAAACTCTTTAGGCACGACAGAGCTACAAGATAATTAACAGATATTTTATAACCACAAAAAAAAACAGTTTCAAGGTTTCAACTTACACATAATGGAATACGTCGTCTCAAAATATGTTTTAGTCCAACACCCAAATTATCGATTATATATGAATTGTTCTTACCTTAAACATAGAACAAATAAAATGTATTAAAATTGAGTAAGGATAATAAAATATTTATAATAAATAGGCAATTTATGAAACTATTACAAAATATAAACAAATCATCTTGACATTTCAAAAGTAGCAACGACCTATCCTTCAAATTTTTAAAAGTGATCAAAATTTAAATTAATATGCATTCGATGACAGCATGCATGTTATACTGACATTTATTATTAATAAATTTAAATTAATTTCATTACATCACAGTGCTTGTCTTTTATTGGAAAATATTTTCTATTTATAGCGGTAGAAAAAAATATTATGAATTTTCAGAATATATTACGCGATAAAAATCAAATATGGTAAATAAATTAGGATTGAGAAAGGATACAAATTTCATACTGCCACAAATTGTAAACAACTTTTCCACTATAAATAGAAAACTTATCATAAATTTCCAGATTAATTGGTAAATATTATTACAACTTTTGTATAAATAAATAAATAATTGTTTAGTCTTTTAATGCGCTGACTCTTCACATTTCCTTAAATTGTAAACATATTTTGTAGAATAGTATTTGATTAAAAATAGCACAGGAACACACTATTTATCAATATTGGTTTTATCTGTATAAACGATGATATTGAAAAACAAATTTGACCTCAATTTGACCGTGGGTTTTTTTAAGATCTATAAATTCATATAAATCACTATTTATTCAACATAAATTCAACAGCTGTACAGTAATCTGAAGGCATAGCCAAAAATATTAAATTTAAAATGTTGTCTATATCAATATTTACTATCGATTAAGTAATATATTTATCTATTTGAAGTTAGTTGTGTAATATATTTTGTTATTCCGTCAAAACAAATACTTGTTTTCAAACAATTGGAAGATGATATGAAATAATTGTTTAAATATTTATCTATTTCGTTTATTAATTATTTAGAAATATTATTAGAACAAAAATAAACAAAAATTATCAGTCACAGATAAAATCTAGACTAAAATTAAAAATTTCAAGTGCATTGTTGAACGAAAATGCATATTTTTAGCTTTCTTGAATTAATACTGACAATTCTAGGGGAAGACGTCTGTAATTGCCATCGCTCTACAGCAAAAACTGGCATGTTTTGTTTTTGTAATAATAAACTATATTATGAGGGTCTTATTAAAACAGCCTTTATCACTCTTGTTTTAATAAAGTAATACGAAAATAATAATAAATACAATAAAATTGATTCTTTTTTGCTGGAGATCCATATTCAATCGTGCTCTTAATAATATTCCTAACCTATAGTATAACAATTCACACATCGCTATTCAGTTTTCTACTAGAAACAGAAAAAAGTGTAATCTTGTACACTAGCAACTTTTAGTCGTAAAATATGTGTAGCATGCAGCAGAAATGTGACCGTGTAGGACTCAATTTCGATACGATGATCATAAAGTTTTACGGCCGCATTACTTCTTGTTTTATCGTGATCAAGAAAGGGACCACATCTCACAGACGCACAACTATCAGCAAGAAGAAAAGAACACAACACGACACTAGCACTCATCATTACATCGAAATGGAACATTTTTTCCGCAACTTACTGCGCTTGATGCCGTATGTCTTATCGACATGTTTTTCCACAAGAGTTAGACGCATTTTAGATTGCTGTGAAACTGGTAAATGACAATTTCATTTTATCTATAAGTCATAGATTGTTGATTTAGAATATGTACAAAAGAGCCATAGTATAATGTTGTGTGGTCTGTAATATTCTTAGATTCAAAAACAATTCACGTCTTTTGCAAAACTAGTAATTCTATGATCAAAAAGTCATCCAAAACAGGTCAAACTACAGTTTGTGAGTCTCACTCTGATCGGCTTTTTTTGCATAAAGTTATATTCATTCCTAAGATCATCTTCCTTCATAACAATTCCAAAGGGTTACACTGTTACATGTTGCGTGTATAAAGCAGAGAAAAGGTATAAAACCCGCGACTACTTGATGTGGTTTTGCACATCGGAGACCCCGTATCAGACGATCTGGAAACGGATAATGGCTACGAGTATATAAGGATAACGATTACAGTTATCGCTAACATTTCAGCGACTTGCCCAACCAAGACCACGAGTCCAATTTTAACTTTCATCATTGTTACCCCATTGCTACAATTATCTACGCAAATTAGCTATCACAAAGCAGATGCTGTCCTAGTGCGAACATAAAAGATTAGACGGTACAAAATTTAAATTTATTTATATTTATATAGAAAGCCACCGATATTTAAACAGCCATTTATAACCGTACATACATACATAAATTCAATAACCTTTTAATTGAATCGATTTCCAAAACTTATGTTTTTGTTGAAAGTGTAAAGTGCGAGTGGACAGTAACTTTCAACTGGGTCGTTGGTAAACCGAACGAACTTTTCCAGTAAAATTTTGAGATAACAGAATTCAACTTCAATAAAACACGATGCGATCTTCTTGTTAAAGTTTCAGAAGAGTATTAACCGTTTATATGTACGACGTTGGTGTACGTACACACGGATTTAAATTACGGACAAACAGCTATTCTCATCTAACCCTAAACCAACCAACCGTACGTCATAACTTTATTAAAGGCCGGCGTAGTTTGTGTCATAACGTCATGTTACATACAGCCATATTTTAATGGATTTATTTAATTTTTAATGGCGGCGGCTGATTCTGTGTTCCGAGAATGCTGACTGCGCCTTGTAACCCCACCACCACAATAACAACGATTACAAATGAAACGGTTTCTTCTCAGCCAGAGTGAACTGTGTTGCATTGAATTATTTATTAGCTGACTCGGGTTATAAACTTTTTCTTTTCATCTCCTTTAAAACAAGCCGTGCTTTTCGTTTATTTATTTTTGTGCTTGTTGATGGTTAAATAATGCGGTTCGCGCAGTCATTAATGCACAGATTTTCATGTTTTATGCAAAAAATAAATGTTCCATCGTTTTTTACCAAACATTGTTTTCATAACTTAACCATTTCTGACGATAAAATTTATTCAATTATTGTTGCATTACTGTACATAAGAAATAAAATAATTTACTTTTAAATATAATACGCTTAAATAAATAGTCAAATAAATTAAATTAATAGATTACAGTTTAGTTAAGGTAATAAAAACAGCCAAAATAATATTGACAGTAAATGTATGAAAACAAAATCAAGAATAGATGCAAGCACCAATGTCTTCAGCTTGATCCAGGACGAGTTAAATATATTTAAATATATATATATATATATATATATATATATATATATATATATATATATATATATATATATATATATATATATATATATGCAAAGAAAGTATGTACCTATGGAAAAAGTTGTTGGTAACAAGCTCCATAAAATGTGCCTGCTTTGGTTAATGATAATTCATCGCACAAATCCGGAAATGTAAACGACATCATGAAACAAATTTATATCAGTGATACAAATACATGGCTCTGGGTGGGTGTGGCCGAGGCGCAGTAAACTAAAAGTTTAAAAGTAAATAATGACTGTCACAACGACGAGGAAGGAGGACAGATGCAAGCTCGCAGCTCGGCCGCAGAATATAGGCAACCGAACGGAGTAGATGTTATATGTATAAGCGCAAACCAGTTTCGTGAACTCAACAAGAGCAGTTCCAGTTGCGGAAGATACTTCCATTTTTAGCTGCGTAAATCATGTGGCTCGTGATTTCTTTCGCTCGCTGCAAAGCCCCAACTGGTTGGTTGCATCTTGGCGCTAGCTTGTTCGTTGTCTGTGTTACACCAAACAGTAGATAACAATATTACCGTTTTCATTGATATAATGTACGCGTTGCGAAAACTGGTAGCACTCTTTGTGCAAACGCACAAACACATATTTGCATACTGGAGGATGATAAGCCAACGAGCGCATCTTAAGTAACGGATACTGAATCGTGGCAATATCGAAATAATAATACTTCTGGTTGTGTGTTTTATAAATCTATTTGCACGGTAACGCATAATTGAAAAACGAGTAATTTCTGGGGTAATGCTAAATGCAAGTAAAAAATAGGATGCGAAAAGTGGGCATGAATATTATATCTTAGATAAAATATTCCTATCATTAAAATTTTCAAACTCGATAATTGAACGGAAATACACGTTTTGAGCTATGCAGAATTTCGTCTGTATGTGTATGTCTATCTAAACGCTTTACAGTAAAAACTATTGAAAATAAATAATTACTTCATTTACTAGTACTGTTTAATTTTCATTCATAAATACTATAATATAGCCAGCGACGATTATAGTGACAGTGACTGAATCATCATTTTTCCACAGATTATTCATCACAGACACTTAAAATGAAATTACATTATTTAACACATTATTTTCTTACATGATTTCAAATATTAACAAATTTCTCTTGTACCTTTTCAAAAGTTGTGATTATGGCCACCAATTTAATCAAGTGAAACACTGTTACTAGAGAAAACTACAACTTGTATGACCTTAGTGACAGAATTAAAATAACGTTACATATAGGAAATTCTAATAAACCAAAAATACTGATCACGGTGAGAAACCCATTCGCTATAATGAGAAAGGATCGGTGGGTGCGAGTTATCATGACATCTTCTAGAATAACCTCGCCACAACATAAATATTAAAACCTCTATTCATCAGCGTTTAAATACGGGCAATAGCTCACCGGTGATACCCTAAAATGTTTGTTGTCCAAGTCCAAGAGTGCAGGCAACGTAAGCAGCACCCGCGACCAGAACAGAACCGAACAGAACCGAACAGGCACTCAAACATAATTGCTCTCTCACCACTCCACATTGTGAACTAAAACCATATCTAAATGAAGCGTCTACGACTACTCTTTGGGAATAAATTAGCAGACGGTGGCTGGAGTCGCAGGCCCACAGTTAATCCCCACGTAAGATAATATCCTTGTACGAAAGAGCAGATCCCGCAACTTTACGAGACACGAATTCCTCGCTGAATACGTAAGACCACCTCTCCTCTATCTGCTACAACAACAACATGGGATATTATACGCCACCGAATTTATATCTTACAATTCACTTGTCTCTCTATAATAAAACGAATTAATTCAACTACTGTTTTTTTTTTTTTATTGTCTGTTTTCCTTTTTGTTTATAATTATAACATAACAAATGTTTGACAAGTTATATAAGCAATACTGGTAGTTTCACCTATATTTATTATCGACGATTGCTTTAACCTTCTAGTCATCATCAGGCACTATTACAAATTTGATGAGGATCGAAAGGTCGAAACGATCAACGAATAATACCCATTAATTAATTTATTATTAAAGTTATTAGAAACCCTTACCTAAAAACCATACTTGTGTAAAGAACAATGCGTATAATGTAGATACAAAAAAGTGATTGAACATCTCAATATATAATGCAAATTAGTCGGACAAGTGAATCAGCAATAAATAACTATACACACTACGTATTCTTCTTTCGTATTAATGGCCGTGTAAGTGAGTGCAAGTCACGTCTACTTATTTTCACAACAAAGCGACGCGACGCCAAGGTACCGAGAGATCGAGTAAATCCTGTCGTTATCAGGCTGTGCAGTATCCGCGTGCAGAATGTCCCAACTCGGATTTAAACAACGTTGCTGCATCTCCAAATGGGACCTAACATGCTACCGCTGCCTGGCAAAATTGTCGTTGCTTCCACTCGCTTGGGATTGTATCTCTGTTTTAATAGTGAACGCGCGCGCGCGCGATTTGGCGAGGCTAAACCATGTTTTATAGTAATTGGTTGTTGCAAACAGTCATGCCAAAGTCACTGGTGTGCCTTAAATTGTCTCCTAGTCTTAACCGACACTACTTTAAACAACTTCTTTTGTTTTGGTTTCATTCTTTTTCTTTTCTTTTTTGGAATTAGAGAACAGTTCAATTCTAAGATGAAACAAGCAATTAACTGGAGACACTAGTTGTTACAAGTCATTGCTGCAATTAAACGGTAGTTTAATTTCAAACCACATTACGTCTTTAGTTTGTAATTATTGTCTTGTCTATACGCAGCATTCAAATTTCCAGTATGCTAACTCATTTTAAGTACAGTTTACTCAGCTTACACGTAGAAATACAAAATTATATATATATATATATATATATATATATATATATATATATATATATATATATTTATATATATATATATATATATATATATATATATATATATATATATATATACAAAGTTTATTCATAGTTACAAAATTTGAATGCCCGGAATTATCTGCGAGAAATTAACTTGCAACAATTAAACTTAATCTTTCGTATAAAAATGTGAGGCGGTGGTGTACGAATTTATTTGCTTTTTTTTCGTTTGCCTTTGTTCTGCGTTTCTCGTGTTTGAGAACCTCGCACTTAATTTACTTGGATTCTTTTGTCAACGTGTATAATATATTACAACTTCATGTTGCGTGAAAATGGGAATTCTTTAACCTTGTCTAACGCTATTTTCGATTAACTCCATTTTTTCGTCATATTTTGAAGATTTTCATTAATGGTGTAATATGAATTCTTGTGCAAAAACATTTTTTAATTAACTTACCTGAAATTTCATTGGTGAGGTGCTTCTGGGTATTTAATTTAAAATATATATATATATATATATATATATATATATATATATATATATATATATATATATATATATATATATATATATATAGCCGAATTAAAAGGCAAGCAGTAAAAAAAACGGTGAGATTATTACATAATATTAATCAATATTAACTAAATAATTTTACAATCACTGATCTGTGCAGATACACGTCTGCACACTATAGTTCTTTTTTAAACATTGTACGACGAGCTAAATATAGGCAATATAACTTCAATTACCTCCACGAGTGTATTGGGTGAAGTTAATATTGTGATATCAAACAGTATTGAAAAACTTTAAAAGCACTGATCTAAGTTAACGTAAATGCTAGTAGTGGTTCTAAAAAAAGAACTCTGTGTGTGTGTGTGTGTGTGTGGTTTTGCATTTCCATTTGAAACGGCCGCCGTGGAAACATAAAGGGAATGTGTTTTTCATAGGTTTTCCTCACAAAGTTGCTATCCAGAGAGTTTTAAAACTAATATACATGCGAGATTTTGTTTTCCTTCAAACTCATTTTAAAAGAAATTCAGTAAATAAAAATAAGAGGAAAAAATGCTCGGCACTACCCACTTCCTTTGACTTCTTGAATATCTTTGAATATCCAAGGGACAAAAGAACTTACCGTGTATATATTATTTAAGTGAAAATAAGAAATCTAAACGAATTCTGTATTTTATAGAAGCACTTACTTGTTTCAGAAAATTCAACGTGGATTTCGTTATGAAATTTTAATTTCCTAAAAGTCTAAAACATTATACGTTTTAGCTTAAAAATTGTGACAGCGTACATAAAATTGAACATTATATATAACAAAAAAAAGTATTCTTTCTTAGTCACATCCGTTGAAATCTCGAGTTCGAAATTTTTCATGATTACAAGAGTTACTTATTACTTCGTAAAAGTAATAATGCAAGACACCCGCGTGGGATTGTCTAACATGTTGATAGGGGAAACTTTAACCTGGCCACCGATACGAAGGTAATAATTAGCGATACACAATAGCCAGCAAGTTTGTTGATATTTATCAATTGATGTTGATTAAAAGTGAGCCTGAACAGATCGTACGTACATACAATGCAGGGAAATGATCGATTACGGTGCGCATTGATCGTGAAGAGGTCGTGCCATGAGTCAAGGATGATTCTCTTCGGACCATCGCCAGACAGAGAACACACAAATATCGAAAAGGGAGGAGAACAAACCGCGTGTTCATTCTTTTAAACATTTTATTTTCCAAGTCTCCTTCTCTCTCTTCCTTTCTTTAGGTATAATTTATCCATTTCGTTGCACTGGATATGCGCTTGATTAATAACACTTTTATTTACCCTAACAAGTTTCTACTTGGATTACGCTTATAATTAAATCTCTTACGCTTCTAAGAATTTTCACTGTGACGATTTACCACGGTTTCGCCATCATTTAAAAAGTGAAAATTCTTTGTAATATAGTTATATAGATATAAGAAAATAAAAACGAATTTGAAATTCAGATACGTTACCATATATGAATTGTTATAAGAAAATCTTGCGATGGTAGCACAAGTGATATTTGTTGTTTATAATTTAAAAATGCAAGATATTATAGTTAAGATTTTGGTACGAAATAAAACGATTTCCGTCTAGTAATTTTGTAGAAACAATAGGAGGCTTAGTGTGCGTTGGTTTCACAATGCGTTGATGACACACGAGTTGAGTAGAAACGGCGCGGCGAGGGCATCAGTTGCAGTAACACTAAACGGGTCATTTGGCTGGTTAAGCACGTCTGGCCAAACGTTTTATTCGTTTCTAGCCAACCAACCAACCAACCCGGTCAGGCAACGCAAACAGGCAGTAGCTAAAATCGTAAATTGTCGCATGTAATAAGAAAGCTCTCTCGTAATTCCTGCGTTGCCGAACAAGTCCGGTCCTGCAGCATCCACTAGACTAGGTAGCTCTTCTGCTGGTAAACGCGTAAGCCTTATAATCGTTTATGCATGGTAATGAAGTGCTGTGTGCCTTTTCGTTGACAACGCGCACCCGTATTTACATCTCTACCCGCAGATTATTCTAACCAGATTTATTACGAAAGTTTCGGTGTTTTATGTAAGGCACAAATTCATCTTCGATTGGCCTTAAAGGTCCCCTATATTTCACTGCTAAAATTACAATTTATATTAATTGCTTTTAATTATCTTTATTCAACGTACAGTTTTCTGTGCAGCGCTACTAAAGCTTAACTCTAGTAAGTTGATGCATACTAAAAAAGGATTTTTGCATGCCAGAGTCGTTACCTAGTAATTTACTAATTTCAGATTGCAGTTTAGGCTATATAATAAATAACCAATTCAAAATCGAAAGCGCGTACTAATTTTTCAAAACTTTTTCATATTCTGTAAATACAATTTTGTTTCTCATAGTTTAAAACTTCATATTTTGTAAATAAAAGTATACACACAAAATGTGAGATCAGCGTATTCAAATTGTGATAATATTTTGATATTAATCTCAAAAAGAAATATTTATGTCGCGATTAGTATTTATAAATATAAAAATAAATTTCTGGCTTTTTATACATTATTATTACTCTTTATGACAAATTCAACATTTTGTAATAACACCGGATTTTTACATTGGTCTAAAGGGCACAAACTGTGGCTCGCGATCCAAAGTTGGGCAAAATAATTTCGAAGAGTCAATAATAAATACGAAGAATACTAATTTAAATGATTTTGTGTATTATGTTACCTATATGTTTCGTGAGTTTATAAACGCTTTTCATTTTCTATATGTTCAAATTTTACCGTCTATAAGTTGGATCGAAATTGGGTATTCAAATATTGAGTCGCGAGCATAAAAGTTTGCGATCGTCTAGACTCTAAATCCAGAGGTACCAGATACAGACATAGAGATATTCGATGATTGTATTTATTGAAAATAAATAAACAATTTCGGGTATATTTGGTCATTTCTTTTATCTTTGAAATGAAGGTGCAATGTATTTATGAGTATTGACTTTGGTCGCACAATATAGCAACTACAGTACGATGTATTGTGTCTCTTTGCCCAGTTCGTTCCTCGTCTGTTTCTATTTGTATACATATATATATAGGAGTACATTGGGGAGACCGTGTAAACAATGTCACGTCGTCGTGTCTTGTGTTGCTCTTCTCCGGCGTGCATGTGTGTGTGTGTGTGTCTGTTTCCCGTACTTTTGATGTTTACTTGGGTTTGCCCGTTTGTTTTATCCGTACCACACACACACACACACACACACACACACACACACAAACAGAAGCAGTCAGAAGCAATGCTCAAATCAAAATAGTTCATATATATTCCTGGTTTTATTGCAACTTGTTATATAGTTTGAAAAATCAAAGATTCAGTAAACAAGCTTGTTAAACAGCTACAATTCGCTATTTGAATAACAATTTCAGTCATCTATCTATATAGAAAATCCTACATATTCAAACCACATTGTTAACTCAACAGGACCAATTATTAATATCAAAATAAAGACTATACTATAATTTACAGTTAATCACTAGCTATTAAACCGTGAAAGAAATTAGCTGCAGGAAATGTAAATGTCCCTATTTTCAAAGGCGAAAAACAATTCAAGCAAAAATTGCTAGAATTTTCCACTTTTCCAATACACATTCTTATCCAACTCATGTCATTTTCGAAATATTGAATAAGAATTAAAAAAATAATAATGAGCTGCAAAGTCTGTCACGGTTGAATAACGGGCAATTATCTGTAAATTAGCATATAGTTTTTATTTTGATATAAATAATTAGTTCTGTTAAGCTAACGGACGTAATTATCCTATATAGTTGTATGTTGTACTAAATACAAATTATACCTTCCTGGGTTTCTCGTGGGTTGTGAGTCAATACTTTAGAGTTCAAGAGAATATTGTTAAATATACGATTTATATTTATTTGGGTTCGGTTAACTCAACAGTATATATTGTTTCAAGATCAAAACATCATTAAGCAATAAATTGGAGGTTCCTGGAGCAATTAAAAATGAATAGCCCACATCAAAGAGTTCATTGTACAACAAATGAAATAAAAACAGTATGATGTGCTGCGTTTTCTCGTTATTAACAAACTCAGTGTTTAATAACCATTTCAAAATGGAAGGGCATCATACATTTTTATGATGTTTGATTATTATTATTATTATACTGTCAATGTATCATACAAACAACAAAAAGAATGACTAATCGGAGCCACTTAACGTTGTCAAACACAAAGAATATCTAATTTCCAAAATGTTCATCCCCGGTTCCAGTAATCAATTCACTTTGTTTTGGATTTGAAAAAGGGCATAACATATTTTTAGAACGAGCTTTACAATCAGTCGTTAATTATTCAGAACTTAAATCTGTGGCCACCCTCAATTTAACTAAAAACATATAATTGGCTAAAGTAGAATTTGAAGAGAATAATTTAAGGTTCTTATTTACATGCGGCGTGCGTGCGTGCGTGCGTGCGACATTGAGCGATATGTATAAGTACTTAGTGTGGAAGGACGGACGGACGATGAGATGAAAGAAAGAAGAAATACATTCACTTAATTATTGATAAAATTAATTGCAAGACGGAGCAAATAGAATCACAAAATTCTAAATTTAATTGAATATTTTTGTGCTGTGTTTGAAGACGATTTGGGGGCAGGCCAACAAAATTCAACGGTGTACCGTTTTTAGATAGCCAACTCTATGAAAACAATACTTAATGCGACTGAAAAAATTGAGAATAAACGAGCTCTGATGTCAAATCCAAACCTTGCAAAAAATACTTTTCTTTTTTTTTTTTTTTTCTCCCATTTTATATAAATATTATTGTCGCAAAACTGAGAAAAATACTCCCACGTTTTGTGCACTTACGCCGCCACGATTAAAATAAAAAAGAAAAACTAGCAGTTTGGCAATGGAAAAATAAAACAGTTTTGATATTAGCCTTAAGCGCAGATTTATACTAATGGATTTCTAAGGACGTAGATGCAAAACCACTTTATCCTATAAATGATCAAACTATTCGCTGTGATGAAGTTCGGATAAAAAATTAAACTTGCTCTGATACTTTCATGCATATAAATTGCTACCTACTTTTTTAGCCAACTTTTGTGGTGGACTTTGTTAAAAATATGCTGTCACAAACAATAGAAAATATATTTTATCCCAACAGGGGTTTCTATTTCGATTTAAATCAATAATGTGAGATTCATTTTTGTTCGGGACTGCCAACTAAGCATATAAATGGAAATATTAGACCAAATTGAAAAGGCAAAAAAATTTATTAGACAAGCAACGTTACTACCGTAAAGACGCTGTTTTGATTGACCGTTCTTTGAATCTATAGCCTTGCGAACAATAATCAGCCAATCAAAACACCTTACGTCGAACATTTTTTCTACAACAAAAACTGTTAATCGCCCACCATGAACAATAATTATATTTAAATATTTTATATGCAAAATTATTAAAAATGAGAAATATGCGTCTACAATCTAAATGAATTTCAAGAAATTATTTAATTAGCCAAACTTTGAACTAATTGTATAAAGGGAACGAATTTATGTAACGTCGACCCATGTCAAATATGGAGCATGTGTGTATGTGAAGGTGCCTAGTAGCATTAAATGTTGATTTATTTTCCATATTCGTGCGGATAATTGTAAATAACAGGGTTGCTTGTGTTTGTTGGTTGTTGTGTTGCTTGTTGCTTTAATAAGCCAGACAGGTTGAGCTTTTCGTGTCTGCGGTTGCGCCGTATAAGTCGCGATATCCCTCATTTGACATTGATATAAATACACAACTTTTGGTGTGTGTCTGTGCACAGCGGCGTGGAGTCTGAGAAAACAAACGTTGACGTCTAACAGGAACTCGAGCCTGTCACCAGTTTGTCTATGGAACCACAAACAATGCAACCCGCATCACACAAAACATTATGTCTCACTCACTCCTGTTCGGACGTGTACATATATATATATATATGCAACATTCTATACACAAGACACTATAATCAACTATATATATATACTAATACAATGAAGTTACATTACACACATTTTCAACAAATACTTGGGAGTTTATTCAATATTAATGATCAAGAAATCTATATCAACCATTAAAATTTACCAAAGTATTGGTATCATTTGCCATAATGTTATGTTATCAAAATGGGCGTAGCTACATATTCATCAAGTGTTTCGTACTCAGTACCAAACCAGTTATTTTAGAATTTAACGAAAAACGAGCATTTTAGTAATTTGGGTAGCTCCTGCTTTTGTTAATATTACTAATATTATTCTGCCTTGTCAGTGATGTAACTCGGATGCAAATGTCTTAAAACGGGTTTCACCGAAGAAGATAACAGTAACATTTTGGTAAAAACAAGATGACAAATGCCTTCAAAGCCCAAACAGACATTTATGTAAATATATGAATTATATACATTTTCGGAATCAGGAAGAGGTGATATCTTTTTTTTCTTTTTCAATTCCTAGTGTGTTGCATACCCACGACTAAACACTATAGCTTGTTTGTCGTACTACCGTGCGAGGAGTTAAAAATACGAAAAGCGCAAACAACAAAGGCGATAATAAATAAACAGAAACGAAGTTATCTTAAATCTGGAACACGTTTTACATTAACCGATCATGCATATCAGAGTTGCTTAATGAGCAAAACTAAATTATCGTTCGACGTTATCGATAGTGCAGTTTTCAATAAAACTGTTCGACCGGTTCAGTTTGCTATCGAAAAACGTCACTAGTAGTCCCTCATTTACAGCCAACACGACAGATCAATGTAACGGATTATACATTGGTTGCACATACGTACGTATTCACTGCCAACCAAAGAAAAAATTGTGTCAGTATTTACATGTTTTCACGCAAAAGCTAATATATATAGTAGTTAGGAAATATTTGGATAAAAGTGTACAAACTTGGAGAGAGAGAGAGAGAAAAGCTGAAGTTTCCTTCTCTCGACCATCTATAGTAAGTAAGTAAGTATTGTTTAAAGTTTCATTATTATATTTTCAACATAGCTCTAGACTCTAGAGCGATCACACACAAACAGAGAGACAGATAAAGTTCGAACAATAGTAAAATTCTTTTTAGCAAGCAAATCACATCAAAAATCTTAATTCAGTTTCGTAAATTAATTATGAAGATTCGTTAGATTGCAAAACCACTATTATAATTTTAAAATTTATAATATTAATTGTTTGTCTCAATTCTTGATTATCTCGTCAAAAAGTTTGTTTATTTTAGTAATTCTTAACACATTATTTTCTAATGTTTATAAAAGGCGATTGAAAAAAAATCTAAATTGAATAAGCAACAAATAATTAAGTACCTCAGACATTTTTTCAAAATGTATCGATATGCTTCCTGAACACTAATGCCCATATATTTAACCCAACTAAAATAAAAAAAAAACGCTCTCGACCAAAATAAATTAACAGACCGTTGTAAAAAACAACCCTTCTCCAAGCAGAACACTGCATGCGCAACAAACAGTGTACTCGAAAGAGGAAATAATAATAATAATAATAACTTTAATACCGGTTAGACACTAGACATCTCTATCTTTGTCTTATGCTACACATATAAACATAGAATTAGTGAGGCAGACAGAGAGATGACATAGAGAAATGCACTAATTACAAAACATACATCTGGAATATATAGTGAACGGAGAATGCATTAGCATCCATCGTTTGTACACCACCGCCTTCGTGTATTACAAATATTTATGGTTTTCATTTGCTTGGCCTTCTACATAAGCGAACCAGTCCATCAGCCCGTATATGTCTATTTACTGGATTAGTGTATGCATATGACATGTGTCTGTGTATTGTGTGTGTGTGTGTGTAGGTCTGATAAGCAAATGAATAGTTTGTTAAGTAAGGTTATGGATCAACGAATAAATTATAATAACCTTGCAATGACGATACGTTTCCTATACGAACAGTTTTGCTAGAACGGTTCTTGTGACTTTTCGTGATTTCCTACAGCAATCAAGGATAAAACTTGATAGACGGACGAATGAATATACAATAATAATAGTTTCGTAGCTAAAAATGATGAATTTAATTTATTTTTTTTCGTATTTGACAGCTGCGGCTTTATTTAGCAAAATAAGGCCAAAATAACTGTATTGTATATTAAATATGGTTCTAGAAATTAATGTCACTTAAAAAACGCATTAAAACATAGATGCCCATTTGGCAATGATCCAAATGTGAAACTAAATCAACATATTTATTTTTGTATAAAAAAGGTTCACAAAAAACAAAACAGAAGTTTATAAATTATTTTTAAGATTATCCTTTACAACATGGTGACTGATATACATTGTGGCTTTCTTCGTGACCAATTTGAATTCCATTTCAAAACTACAGTGAATTTTCAATTAGTTAAAAATATTTTTATTTATTTGGTTCAAATCGTTTCGGTACCAACACTTTTTATTAAGGAACTTTTTGATCCGAGAATGCTACAGAAACACGACCGAATGCTTTAGCTCTTCTGCACTTCGTACGGCGAGCTAGAAAGCGTAGAACGTATGCCACGGGGTAAGAAATGATTCAATCAAAGCGGCAAATACTTGTAATTTTGATTATGCAAATTTGAAGTGCTGTCAATGTAATATCTTTACTTATTTTCTAACAAAATTGGTTGGTCAAATATGCCAAGAAATTTAAAACATAATTAAACAACATAAAAGTATAATTTTGCCTGCGACTTTTACACCATCTTATTTTAATTCCGATAATATTTCGAATGAACGAAATAAACTACGGGCACGACGAGGAAAGAAAATGTGTTAAAAAGAATAAGGGAGTGTTCGTCGCGCCGGCCGTTATCACCAGAGCAAAGAAGACTAACTTATTTATAGCAGAATATGTGCGCCGAGTCAAGTTCTCCCAGCGAACGAAGCCACAGCAGCAGCATTATGTTTCGGGCGTTGAGAAAACCGAAATACAGTGTGGACACACACACAGAGAAAGAAGGGAGATGAAAGAGTGGAGGATCTGCCAGTTCGCCGCCGGGTTAGGGTAGGTCCTGGGCTGGATTGCGTTTTCTGTTCTCTACGCACTATACGCACCGACCCCAACCTATCCCAATAGCACGCACGCACGCACGCACCCCCTTGCTGATACGCACGCACAAAATACACCCTCGGCGGCTCAACAACGAACCGACTGGAAAAAAGTCCCACAGCGCTCTGCGTATTGCTGCTGCGGAAGATCGATAGCAAAAACACTGTGCGTGGGAGCATGATGTTTGCCCGCAAACTTTTGTCTTCCAACCTTCTGTTACATCGCACGGAATCTTGCTCTGGATGGATACGAACATATTGTTTTCTCGGCACATAAAATATGCTCCACTTTGAACCTCGGGTTATTTACGTAATAAAAATAATGAAACTAGAATCTATAGAATTCACTAAACAGAAAATGTGTCAATCTACAACACTGTAAACACTGTGTATATTTTCTTAGAAAATAGTATAGGGATCGTGTCAGATTTTCATGGAGAGACCACTGAGCACGACGAACACTTTTGCTCAATTACTTTTGTTTGTATGTATTCATGTGTGTATATGAGTCGCATCATTTAAAAACGACATCAGAAATTTTAGAATAGAAAATCACATCACTGTATGCAGAAGAGAATTTCCTCGAAATTCTCCGAGTAAATAATACAAAAAAACAAGCAAGAGCTAACCAACTAAAGTTGCTTAAAACAACACTAGCTAAATATAGAACTTAAGACTGGAACCAAACTCGTTCACTTCAGTTGACGAAACACATATGTAGTAGAGTCTTAAAATACACTGAAATACTTCTTAAATTCATTCAAACAATATTCACATTGTAGAAACAAAATAGTTTGAAAACTTAATCAGTAGAGGAGAATTTCAAGACAACAGAGATCTCAGTATTATAGAGTCAGGTCACGGATCTAGTTCGGAGAGCAAGTATCGACCTCATGATAAGCACAAATTCCGCATCGAGCGATAGCGTAAGCGGCTCGCTCATCAGTCGACTTTTCGACGAGCTTTGTCAAATGAACAAACCAAGACAAATAGATTTAAAAAAGAAAGACATAAACAATGGGCCTGGTGACGTAAACACATTGAATTGGTAGCTTGAGCAGAAGAAACGGACACGCAGCAATGCGAATCAAAGCGATAAGACAAAACGATGAAGTTGGAATGGACAGTTATGAAAAATTGAGACTCTAACCGTTGTCTTTTGGAAATCTGGTCCCACGTATTACAGTAATAAACGAGGATTAAGAAGGATTTAAAAACAAGGTGGTCGGTCCTTAAGAAAAGTTATTAGGTGGAAGTAATACGACAATTATTATGAGTTTCTCTTGATGTGATCACGTCTGTTCAAAAGACAACTCCATTTACTGCGAACGTGTTGCAATCGCACGAGAGGAGCAAACATTAACGAAAATCTATAGTAACTGACGGACGAAAAGACAATCAGATCGCGTCGCATCGGTGGGTTTTTTGTGTTGTGCAACGTTGCGCATCCGTCTATTCCACTCACGTCGGTGGCTTCACGAGCCCGAAAACCCGATTGTCACAATATCTGTTGTGAGGTATTCCTCCTTTTTCATTTCACCCATGTTATTTTTTGTGCCTTTTCTTGAATTATGTCATGTCAGAGTTTTTCCTCCCTAGCGATAGATTTCTTTTTTATTTTTGCACACGTGCTGGTCTGATAGAAACTTCAAATGGATTGATATAAAGCTGTCAAATCTTCCGCCGCGAACAATGCAGCGGAAAAAGTAAAACTGTCACTGATATTTGCCGAGAAAACATGGCCATGGATCTGTTAATACGCAGGGCCTTATGGTTAAGTAGTTTCTTTCGGTTTATCAACTACGAACAATCATAATGCGTTCACAATACGATGGGCGTGGTTGGTATGTTGCATTCGTATCGATGATATTAATCCAGAACCATTATTGACGCGTTGCATCTCCAACAAAAGAAGTGCTGCACGAGCTCAATCATGACGGGAACATTTCAAAGGGGTTTGGGAATGTTTTGTTGGGGTAGATGTGAGCAATCAAATATAGGAGAATCTGAATTTGACTGCGGAATAAAATAAAAAGATCCCAAAATATTTGCCAACGTACAGTGTTCTCCTTAGTCGATTGTGAAACGCTCCGTTTGCAAAAGACAAAGAGCGACCCATTCTAATCAACTCGATATTTTGAGTAGAGTGCAAAAATCGCGAGTTCTCGTTGGTGGTGCTTATATACAGCAAAACACAAGACTTACGCACAGGTCCTCTTTATTGAAACGCATTTAACGCATTAGGAATACGAGCAACTGAAGCTCGGTTGCCTAGGGTTGTGCAGTGTGGTCGAGCAAATAGTTTTTCAGTTCTGGGATTAAGATGACATGGATGTAAGTTATCTGGGCGGCTGGTGAGCAGTGATGGATGGCTTCCCTACTTGTTCCTAACCCTCTTGCACCATCAGCTCTTGTTTCCCTTTTCACACTCCGCAGTGCCCCGCCAAACTCTACGACGATCCCCTGCATTATTTAACCAGTTAGCTAGGTCAGGACCGGTATCAGGTTTGTATCCCAACTGGTTTACATTTTGAGGCGTAACTACCGTTTTATTTTTCTTTTTTAACGTTTTGTCAACGCGCATATTTCGGGTGTGATTTTTTATGACATTATTCTTGGTATTGTGTGTCGTGTTCTAGGAAAAATCAGTTCCTGGGTAAGGCGTAAGCGTATTTAATATATACACAGGGACAGTTGGCTCGAATGAGATTACTGGAATCCCATATTTTCATTTTGCTGCGAATGTGTATCAAACTATATACTATTTATCATATTTTCGTTTAACCATATGTCTTGTTTAAGCGTGCGCAATCATGTTTTTATCTAATTTCCACTACCATATTATTCAATTCAATTCAACAAACAAAAAGAAGAAATAATTTGCTAATCTGACTAACCCAAGTGAATTACTGCAAGAGTTATCTAGGTGTATTACTGAATTAAATACAAGATGCCGATATTTATGGCGTCCTTTCGAATTATTATATAAAGAATTTAAAAATGTATTCCATGATTGCAAGCTTGTCAAGAGTAACATAACATCGAGAACAATCAATATGATGGTGTTTGAATGACCAAGGCATTATAAGTAAACAATGTAATACCAATCAGCAAATGTCAATATTATTAATAATGCTTAAGAAACGATAAAGGTGGTGCATATTAAATAAATTGATATTAGTTGTAAGTCTGGCCATCGTGATAAACTCCAGCACGTACTGAACCTTGGTATGAAAGCAAGCATTCCAGCCAACCAAAGAAATAGTGGCAACCCCAACGCAATGGACACAACCTTAATTATGCTGTTCAACAGTTTGAATGCATTTTAAAGTTTTCTATTTTTAGTCAAGGAGTGGTCGTGCGACGTTGCCTTTTTTACCGAATGGCATATATCATTTTATAACCATTGCACACTACTTATAAATAATGCTGATTGAGACTACCGCAGTATCTCTATAGATGCGAGATAGATGTGTGTATGTATAATTGCAAATCATAAACTAGACACAATCACAATAGTTGATAGGTGCGCCACGCGCTAATAATCGACCAATATTATTCTATTGTAATTGCGTGATAAGGTGCGTAGGTAAAACCGGCACGGCGTGGCTTTCTGCACCATGACTCGGCACGGATCGGTGGTTTATAATCAAAATTACAAGCTAAGAATTTATTATATATTTTCATTTGAGGAGCCAATAAACGTCTTGAGCATCTGATTCCGTTATCATTCCGTGTTGCACCAAGCAAAATATAATATGAACAATACTTACAATACGTATAGCAATTACAAGGCAGCTAATAACAATTTTAAAATTCCGCGAGCAATGCAAACCAGATAAGATTTAATCTTGTTAATAATTCACACATTTCAGAAGAGTTCACTAGTGAACCGCGCCTTTTACGTTTACCTAATAAATTCAAACAGGAATACATGCGCGTATAGGATAATGTCTCGCTAATCTCCATAAATAAGATCGAGCCTTAAGAAATGGTGGTCATTAGAGATCTCGCATACATACGTACGAACAAGAGCCGACTGGTAAAGTCCACGTTTAACGGTTATGCACGTTTCCTCAATTAAATAGATTACTAGTATCATCACCCAATGCGTTCCTCTGCTCGCTGCCGACCCTCGGACACCTATCTCGCATGCAATGCCCGTGTTATATTCACATTACACTATTACATAGTCTCTTCAGATCACCTCCATAAACATCTGTTGGATGAGCGTGATATTTTTAACGCGTTAAACGCTGTGCTTTAGCCAGCTAACACCTAACAATTTTACTGCCTCAACTTTTAATGAATACATGATGAATGTGTTTGTAGTTTCTTTAGGTTTTCTTCGTAATGATATATTATGCGGAGATTAATCAGAGTTTTATTTTAACAAAAGAGTATCAACATTTCCTATTTTTGGTTTGGAAAAAAAATTGGATTAGGTTTTAGAAAAGTTTGTAAAGTAGACACCAAATGCGACATAATTCTTTTTTATTTTTTTGATTTGTTGTGATCAAGATCAAAGACGTAAGAATTTTCTTCTTTTATCAAAATAGTTTACAAAACATTGTAAGACTTTTTATATCTATAACATTTTCTCATGTTGTTAACCATGTTAATTAAGAACCGGTGCTCGCATCGCATACCTAAAGGCGAGCTGGAAATATTGGTGCGTTGTACGTACCGAATCTTGCCTTTCTTTTTATAATGAAATTAAAATTGCTTTTGAATTTAAAATTTTATATCTATAACAGATCATATTTTATAAAACTAGAATCTGTGAAACGAATTTGTGTGAACCAGTTTTTGAATTAAATAATGTTACAGACGCCCGACAAAACACTATAGCTCTGCTGTACTAGCGTACAACGAACTAATAGTAACACTTGTGAATTTATAATAATTTTCTAAATAACATTTGAACAAATCTTGATTTCGGTTTGGTAGCCTCACAAGAGTCAATCAAACATAGTGTTTGGCCCGCTGTCTCGCCGAATATATCTAAATATAAAGTTTGTGAACCCCTTAAATAATAACTTGAGATAAAGTACAATTCCGACAAGTAATAATAAAAATAGGAGCGCATGATCGTCCGTCGTACATCAAAGAGCAACCTGTATCCTTTAAAAGTTGCGACTAAATTACAGACATAACAGAGTAAGTACATGAGAATATGATGGCATATACGCACAACACACACACAACGCTGCTGTGTTGTCTCTGTAATACAAAATGTCTACACAAGAGAGAGCGCATCAGACAGCAGTACAGTAGGCACTTTACAAACGAGAAAAGACAGCCAGCCAGCCAGCCAGCCAGCCCCGAGAAGTAGGCAAAAATCGTCTTTATGATGATAAAAATTCCGTCAAGTTGACTTGGTGGTTATTTTTCAGAGTCTGTGAGCAATATAAAAACACACACATGTGAAAAGTGCAATTCAGAATGCAAAATAGAACAAAATAGGGTAAAGAATAGGACAACAAGCGAAGAAAGAAGGGTTCTTAGAGTACATGAGGAGTACGTGAATATAGTGAAGTAGCACTTGAATGGCAAAAGGCAAAGTGAGCTAGATTGGCTTAGTCGCCGGTGCATGCATGGGATTTCGTTGGTAGCGGCGCGGCGGTCGTTGCAAACGTATCTCTTGACCATAATTCCCCGTCCTCCCTTTTGAGCCTCCACTGCCCCTCCCTTAAGGAGCACGTTGTACGTACGTACATCTCTCGCAGCGCACCGTACCGTCGTGATCGTGACCATATAGGCAAGTGAAACGTGACAGATACGATACAGGTCACATGAAAATACGAACGCATTGCTTTATTTATTATTAAACAACACCCAACAGAGATAAAAACTACAGATATTTGTCAGTTGAAGAAAGAGGACTATAAAAATTGCATGGCCAACATTATTTAAGTAGGTCAAACCCTATTCAGCGAATAAACACATGAACTTGTATGCATATACAAAATAAATATTATGCATTCATATATATATAAATGTTTATCTGATTATACTTATATTTTACAATTATTTATATTTTATTGGTTATTGCAATCTTATTCTTGGTTGCACCAACACAGATTAAATCGATAATTGTTTAACTACAGTAAAATGTAGACATTTTATCCATTTTAATTTATCTTTTACAATATATATATATATATATATATATATATATATATATATATATATATATATATATATATATATATATATATATATATATATTTATGTATATATATATATATAAATTTACGGAAAATAAATATCATTGCATGCGTTACCAGCAACATAATATAGACATCCTAAAATTTGTACATAGCCGGTAAGCCATTAATAAATGGAGAATCGCATAATTGCAAAATCACTATGTCGGAACTTGGACTTGAACCCAGGACACCATACATTTGGTGTAAAGTATTTAGCTATAAAAGAACAGCAATATAAACCTGTCAACCCGGATTCAGGACAACTGTTTTCTGTAATGAATTATAGTTAAATTCGTATTCATTAATGTACTGTCGCCCATTCAGGTTTTTATCGTTATAGACTTGCACAAAGTAGTAGCATTCATGTTGCCATGAAAACAGCAAAATAAAAGTAACCAGTGAAAATAAATACCAAAAATGTATATCGCGAACATAATTTGTACAAATACCACTCGTGGTTTTATACTGATCATATATATTTTAATTAGCTATACAAGTCCTGTGCATAATCGTGTCGATGCGCGCACATCAGGTTTTAATGAAACATTTTAGAGAACGGTAAAATCGTGCAGGTAAGCGCCTGTTATTGTGGTGGGCATATTAATATTGTATATCGAAAATAGGATTTGTGTATAATAAAGTTCGTTCTTGTTTACGCGACCGGCGAATAACGAGGTTAATGACACAACGACTATACAGTTTTAAATGCATTTGGCAGCAGCCGTCATTTCTGTATGTGCAGCACTCGATCTGCGTGTGGGAGTTGCTTTTATTTTCATGTTATTAACCAACAATACATACAGATTTATTGGTTTATTTTCGAAATTATTTATAAACACAATTTTGTTTGACGAATGCTTTTATTGCCGGCTTTTGTTCTGCTGCTATATTAATAGCTTTGCTTATAATTATGTTTTCTTTTCTACAACTGGACTGCGGTTACTACATTTTATAGTCGTACTGTTTATTTTAAATTGACCCATTTATTACAATGTTTTATTTGTTTTCCTTTACATTCGAAATTGATTTTGTTATTATTGATAGTAAAAAGTTCCAGAAATCTCGAAATAAATTCGTTTTTGTAGAGATTTCCAATGCCTTGTTATTTTAAACTTGTAATTTAAGAATATATGTATAGATTTATCAAAAAAAAAATATATATATATACGGTCCGTAAGAATAAACGAATGAATATAGTGCCATCAGATTAACATAAATGAATAAAAAAGTTCAAGTATCAAAACGAATATTGGATAGTTTTGCTGCGCATGATTGACTTCCTAGAAATTCATAACTCTTAGAAACTATTACAGTAGAATGGTATCGCACCTTAAAACCAAAGTAGGCTCCCGATACCCACACACGAAGAGTATAATTCAAATTTCCATAGCAGACTATTATGGTGCAATTAGAGCAAGGAAGAGAGCAACGCATATACCGTCGAGACTATGAGCAAAAAACTTGTGTAACGTGGTCGAGTTTACCGCTATGACGTTGGCGACGAACTGACTGACACATGTATGTATATGCATGAATATAGCAAACAACAACTCACCTTGATGTGGTAGGAGTTCAGCTTGTTCCGTGGCAGAAAGTTGAATGAACTGAAATCCAGACGCCGGTTGAAGATGCCGTTAGCTCCAGCGCCGGCCCTGCGACATACAAACACACAAATGTCAGATTATACAATAATAATAAAACACAAAAACTATTATATATATAAAAGAAACGAAATCATAATAAAGAAAAAAAAACTAGACTATATAGAAAACAGGGCAAATTATGTATTATTCATCTTTGATTGACAGCTAAGAATGTTTAGATATTTCTACTGGTGCCCCAATAGCATGATATATATAACTAATACAGTAATGCTATATATAAACATGAGTATACTTTAAGTAATTAACATGCCAATTAATAGATTTTATCTTTGGTGTATTTTTAATATACATATATTTCGAAATATTAAAAAGTATTTGGCAGATTGTGTTAACTCGTCTACTTCAAAAGATATACTGCTGGAAAATGTTTCCCAATATTTCACGGTTCAATCAAAATACATATTATTGTCATATCTACAATTGCTTTTTCCTGTCTTCTTTTTACTAAGAAAACCAATTATAAAAAAAAATTAAATGATCCTAGATTTGCAGGTTTTACAATAAATGCCTTTTTGTTGTACTTAGACTTCGCTGGTTTTCCTTATGTCAATGTTACTTATCCGCAACACGTAGTATCTCAATTTTAATAAGTTTAGAGAGAATTTGTACAATCTGGTTTGATGTATCCTTGAAATAATTCTTTATGTTATTTATTTTCTGATTTATCACAGCTTGATTCATAATTTAGTGCACTAAATTCCAGTTCTAGATATTTGAAATTCTCCAGAAATAATCCGTAGAGAAACCTTTAATAGGTAGAGAAATCTTTGAATTCCACTCATTTACAATTTTACCTTTAGAAGTATTGCCGCTCTTAGAGTAATTCAACTTAATCCATATTTATAAAATGTATTATATAGTTTCAATGATCGTTTTTCTTTGCGCTTTGTAGTTATTGTAGTTCTCAAGATTCGTCTAGTTGAATCTCCACTTTATGAGGCAATCTAAACTCTTGCACAGCGATAAGGGTAGAGAAAAGAAACAGGTTGAAAACCATTCCAATCTTTTTTGTTTTAAAGTATTTATCGTTAAGACTCGGTCCCAAAAGAGAATACTTGACTGAGCCAAACGGAGGGGAAAGCGAACCATGTTCCGTTTGAGTAACTGAGAGACTGCAATCCATATTTGAGTGCAGTGTAAACAACTCTAACCTAACTTTGTCATCGCGGTGTAAATATTGACCAAAAGCGAACGTAAGAAGAAAGATGAAAGAACCTCCTCCTGATCTTAAAGTAATGCCTAATAAATTCATACCACCGTGAACACGTATTTAATTCCCGAAATATCACTTGGCAACCCTACACACGGGCACATGGCTTCATTTTTGTTATTTTGCATTTTTAAAACGTCATTTTTGTGATATGCTGGTACGATGCCAACAATCACCGTTGCCAACTATTCTATATGTATTTTATTTTGAAAATCTAATCTTGAAATTCACACTTCTTTCACATAATATTGAGCTTGCTGAGCGAGAGCTTTCATGCAGAATTGAGAAAAGTTTCTGCAGCAGCGCATATTTATGCGAGTTGAATCTGTCAGATGTGTTTGTACATGTATTCACTGCGTCTGTTTGGGACGTCATCATGATCGATTGTGGCTTGTTTTGTAGCCAGGTAAATAATGTATAGTTTGAATTGAATACAGAATGAATATTAGTGGAATATCATTGATTTTTGTTATTACGTTTGTCACATGTAATTCTGAATATTGTTAGTAGTACCTAGTTTAACAATAGGGATGCGTTCCTGTGCGTTGAAGTAGAACTGAGACAGAAAAAAGATTATTACTAAATAAAATTTAATGTTGGAACTAAACCTGTCTAGTGCAAGGAATGTTATGTATGGTATTTACAAATATTTTATCTCGGCATACGTTTTAACGAAAAAATGCCGCGATTGTAAATTTTAAGGTTAATGCTGTTAATGTTACATACTAGATGTGAATTTAAATTGTCTAAATAACCCACGGAGATTTTACGAAATTACAGCGATGAATGTTTATTTGATGTCTTTTTTTTAATTGTATACACATTATTAGTGTGAACTTGACAGTTTTGTTACACGCTTGACATGGAATTGTTCTTAGCTGACTAATGTTAAAACGTTTTAATTTACATTTTTACAAGCTTTAAATGCTATTTATTCGCGACATTGAACGTGAGTCATAAATTAAACTGAAAACATTGTTTGTGAAATTTTTGAAAATATCCTTGGTTTTATTTCGGATTCGAGATTTAAACGGAAATACACAAAATCCTGTATAAGGCCCGAAAGAAAACTTCCTATTTTTGAAAATATTTACTTAACCAGAAAATAATCAGATAAATAGCTTAATTTCAACATGAAAACATATACCATTGAGATGTTGCAACAACATATTACGTAAATATATATATATATATAATCTGATAAACAAATTAATTAATAATTTTTATTTTATATCAATCAGTGTAGTACCGCCAATTAAAAAAGAGATTATATTGATGGTCCATCAAAGGAATATTCTCAACTATATGTTTTCCACATAATTAATAACCCGATTACCAATTATGGTGCGTCTTTGCAATGATCTTCGCAAAGGACAAATTAAAATTGATGTCGATTAAATAAAATGTTGGCGTCCGATGGTTGCATTGCAAACTCATACACAGGAAGTGGCAATAATCTGCATCTCTGCAGGCGGTAAACTAGGTTATATAGCAGCAGTGCCATGGTCGTTATACATTATAACACACTGCACAATAAACGATAAATTAACGCCAATCGTAAAATTTAAAAAGTAGGACAAGTGCAATCAAATGTGATCTTCTTATTGGGCCGAATGACTTCTTCCCCACTTAAAATACGATTAACACTCAACACTAAACGCTGCGCTGGATTGTTGACTTGACATTTATTTTGATAATTATCGAATATAATAGTTTTCTTTTTATTTTCAATTGTGGCCTAATGCCAACCAATCAAGTATAATGTTATATGCAATGAATATGGTTTAACACATTTTTATTTTCGTACAAATCATATTCCTCCGCATTTAATTTTGGCTCTGTAGTACCGAAGGTACAAAAGAATTATTGTACTCGGTCATGTAAATCTATACGTATTCTATAGGTACTAGTCCAAAGTAGAAGTTTGTTAATATATAAAAACCTCATTAGTTGGCAATGAAATCATTGGATTAAATTTCGTATTAGGTAAAACCATCAGCATCTAAACGTATGCAATTGCTTAGCAACACAGTCAAGTTTTGTCCTATTACGATTACCCGGCCTTTAGTCTAGTGTCTTGACAAGGAGCTTTAGTGTCAAAATTTTGTTATTTTTTTATATAATTATATGTCTAATGATCAGTTTTTTATTTTACTGGTAAAAATCATTAATCTCAAACAAAAGAAGTCAGATTGCCTTTAGGTCTGATGTTATAATTGCTGACCTGTGGAAGGTTAAAGAGCCCGATGTTAAGAACATTTGTTGGAAATTTATAAATAGCAAAAATCAATAGCCACGATGTGCAAAGATTAATCTGTACATACATAAACTTAATATTTTACGTCTATGAATAAACCACACAATCAGTTAACGGAAAAAGCTGTTAATTATTGTGATATTTGCATACGACACCGTTGCATGCGCACACTACACTCACTAATGTGTACCGTGTATTGTTCTATAACCTTAGACTGAACCAACGCTAAAATACGCATAATAGCACTTAGTGCAAGCAGGAGAAAAAACGACAACATTTTAAACGTCAAGCTATACAACAAGACTGTTAATACTGTGCACAGTTCTTGATCTAGGTCGATTTCTTCTCACGCACGCACAAATAAGAAAAATCACAAACATGATCTGGTAAGTTTTCGCAAAAACATTCCTTAATGCGTGGCTTGCTAGATACTTCCACTGCAATTAATTTATTAATGACACTGCAATGTGGACGTCATCAATTATGTGTTTGAATGAGAAATTTCGAACTTGTTTCGAAAAATCATCTCAAAATCGTTACGAGACCGAGAACATAAAATACACAAGAAACCAGAAACGAAAACGACCAAAGTGACCTCGCGTTCTCGATCATATATTGTTTACGAGACAAAATCGAATCTAAATACTGTAAATGTCCCGTTCAAAAAAAGAATTAAAATTTTTTATTTCCATTAAATTTGATATTTAAGGAAATTCGGATACGTTGGGATATTCAGAAATGCGAATATTTTTAAACAAAGTTATATATGCAACAATATATACATAATTTAATTATACTACATAACCTTTGTTATTTCACATTTAAAAAAACTAGATTATAAAATAAAATCAGTGTATCAGTAAATTCATAAATTTAGTTATGAGAATATTATATTCTCATAACTAAATTTTAACTATTCGAATATATAACTTTCGGATAACTGAATAACTCTGAATGTTTGTGCATCTCTAACTAAAACTAGTATTAGCAAATTATCGAAATATTACACTAGTACATTAATATTCACATACTACTCATTTAATGCCGTAGTGCGGTATCTATAAGTATCCGTTAATGTAATAAGGATATATGCATTTAAATATCTAATGAAATGAATAACCTTACAGAATTGCTGATAATCGCACAATTACAAACACGGTAATAAAGCAAAAATAAAATTTATAAATAACTTTTAATTTTTCCTGCAATTAAAGTGAAATACATAATAATTACAATAATTATCTACTTTGTATTTTAAGACTTGAAGAATAATCGGCGGGTAATTTATTTATATCTATATATATATACTCCTAAGAACAACAACAATGATTTATTTATCGAACAAACTGTGAATTCATTAGTATTTCCAAGGCAATGAATGTGATTGCATGCATTCAACTGTAAATTGATCTTTTATGTGGAAACGCAAATAATCGTATATTTAATTGTTATACTAAGGCGTCATCGGTTCTATGTTTTGCATATACTTAAAGCAATATACGTCTTATATGACCGAATACTTTAGCTCTTCTGAACTTTGTAAGGCGATCTAAAAATATGAGATAAACCGCTCCTTATGAGAATTGATGTGTGCAAGACAAACTCGGCTAATTTAGGACGAATTATTACCGATTAAAATGAAAAATTATAAGTAAAGGAACATTTAATTTTTCTGGTCCAACAGTATTTTATTTTACATGTAAAAGTTTGTTCAGCACTGTGGCCAATTAGAAGAAATTTGTTGTACAAAAATGAAAAGTAAAATGTTGGACAGTGTCAAAGGAACTTGAGAGCATGTCGTAATGCGGACGTACATACATACATACATACATACGTACGTATATGAAGTGTTTATTTGAAATCTATGTTGAAATGAAATAGCAAAAAACGCGTTTGTATATGTATGTAAATCTCTCGATGTTGCTCTTTAATGGAGTGTTTAATAATCAGAATATACAGTGGAATATTTAATGTTGCCATCTGCATATATTAAATGACTTTTTATTGCTTTCTCACATAAAAAAGCAATGTCAAATAGTGCGCTGTGTTTGTCTGTTACGAAACTTTGGTTATATCACTACTCAGATTTTAAATTAAAAAAAAAAAACGAAAAGTTTTTATCGGTTCTCCAGTGAGATATGTGTACTATTGTCGGAATGTTTACGAACTGGTCTTATACATTTAATTTGAAAATAGCTATAGAAAGGAATATTTTGTTTATTTTTTACATAAATCTGTCAATTTGAAGTCGTAAAGTTGGTTTAATTAATTTAGTCATTTGCTATTTGAAATTAGATTTGCTTGGACCAGTATTTTAATTTAATTGGCATTATCCTAAATTGAATCATGGAATAAAAATAATTCATTTTATCATTTTGAATGGGAGTTCGGATAATTAACAGCAATAACTCATTAATTAGTAACAAATAGGTTATTATATTATTTTTTATAATAACTGTTATTTTTCGATGTGAAACAGTTAATTGAATTATAACCGAAGTTATAAATAAATGAGTAATTATTTGTTTATAACTATATGAAATTTGCTTTAAAGTGTTTTAATGAAGTAACAATAAAAATAGGTTAAACTTTGAAAAATTTCGCGACGAAATTATAAAAAGTTAAAACTTTTCGAAATACCGTTTAGAAACAACAACTGCAATATGCAATATAAAATGAGAGCATTTAGCACCACTTGCCTACGTTTCACCGATTTAATTTCAATTTTAATCATTCCGTCGGCGCCCAAAAAAAAGAGAATCTTGTGCAAATTTGTCTGCAGCATTTATATCTGTAACGGCAGAAGTTGGGCAAGAAGATTGCATTGATTGAAAGCAATTGAGCGATTTATTAAATGGAAAACTCTCAAAGAATAACCGAATGAAGTTATGCAAATTTATTACTTTTTAAACGGTGCTTTCGTGCTTCGTTTTCAAAATGACAATATGAAAAAACCATTATGTTAACATAGTTTTATTCGCATTCTTTTGAAATATCTCGTAGGTAATACATAATTTCTTGTCGGTGAATTGTAAAAATGTGACGATTAAAGTTATTTCAAAATCAGATTTGCTACTGGAATACTTTTACTATGATTATTTCTAAGGTTTCTATGTAGAAAATAATTTTCTTACTTTATCAATATATAGTTTGTTCAGTCCTAGAAAGAAATACATTGCTTCGTGATGATATTGCGCACTATAAAACTATCAATCATATTACCATTACCATTGCATATAATAGCCATTCGAAATAATTTCTGCTGTACGGCTGCCAATATAAACGTATCTCAAAATAACAGGTAAAGTAAACAATCAGAAATAAGAAATTACATACGTCAAAAGTAAATAATTTCGGGTCTTTCAAACTAGAACGCTAATTTCTAATCTGAATGGTTGAATGACTGTAAAATCATATTAGAATAACAGAGTGTCATCATAAACGAAACACTTTTAGTGACATCTCGTATTACACTAACAACATTAGTAAATTCAAAGCAAGGCTGTCTTTGATATTTTATGTCTCGATTAAGAAGGAGTGTATGAGCCTTGAGAATTCATACGCTAATTTGTAAATACACATTGTAATCGCATATAGATTTTTATGGTCTGTGATTTAACATTAGAAAATTTGAATAAACCAATTCTATTGTCCTTGTAGTTAGTTTTTGTGGTCGTTGAGTGGACTTTCGTGTTGTATGCGTAATCACAAACGGATTAGTGATTAGAAATACATAAACAGTGCGCAAATTAAGTCTTTTGTTTATATGCGCACAGTTTAACAGCAACAGATATTTATGGTTGCTTTACAGTCTGTGGCGTAACGAATTAGTGTATTGTTGGCGCTGCTAGTGTTTTGCGACGTTACATAACCTTACACAATCCACAAGCACAAATCGTGCATTTGTGTTGGTGATAATTACAGACAGTTAAATTTTAACAAAACAAAATATGTATAACCTGTTATTTTATAAGATTAACCAGCATTAGTGCAAGCACTAATGTCTGCAGCATTCGTCATATTTGGTTAATATCGGTTTATTACCTTCAAAGAAGTTGAGACCCCAAAATTGGTTCTTACGACAAAAAAAATCATTAAAATAACAAAAGTTTTCATTATTTGGCAACTCTAAGATTGTATAATTTTGGGAAGGTTTGAAAAATATTAGTATACATAATTATGTTGGTAAATTGAATAGTTGATTCAAGATATGTATCCGCCAACGATGCAGCCATGAACATATTTGGATAAGAGCATTACGACTGATGACCATAGACGCGTGTTTGGAATAATATTATAAACAACAAAAGAGGATACGAAAATCAATTAATTTTAGCGCCCAGATATCATAAACTATTAAGATTTGAATTATAGATTTCAATTTATTTCGGATTATTATTTATGGCAATTATATACTATACTGATTCACCATTCAGATTATACCTACATAGTATTGTGTTACGATACTGTAAAAATTTATTTTATAACTATATTATACATCAGAAGTGGACTGCACTCTATGTTTTTGTACTAAACAATACTATGTGTTTTTGGAATTATAAGAATTTCAAAAACATACAAAATATATCAATAAAATTCAGTCGTTCCAAATAACAAATTTCATTAAAGTATAATGCATTAAAGTATGAGGCACAAGATCGAACACTATAGCTCTTTGGCACTTACTGTCCGACGAGCTAAACAAAACTGACAGTTAGCACTAAAAATATAATTTAGCATATTGAATACAACAGCGATCAGTATAAAGCGATGAATCATCCACGATTCATTTGAGCGCCATTTCAATTATTTGAAAGCCATCCTTGAACCTGACCTACTCGCAACCACACACAAATAAAAATGTAGTAATACTGCAAAAAGTGCATGTGCTTAGCGCTAGCTCAACCAATGTGACGCCATGATTATTTAACAAGAAAAAAATTATATACATATATATATATACATAATAATGTGCTATTTACTCTAAGGTCATGACTACAGTGTCTGCGAGGCGGTGTTCTATATCAACATAATGTATATATAGGATTGTTTTTGTTGTGTATGGTGGACAAGTCAAGGCCAAGGACAAACGATGTGTTTCGGTTCCCTTTTAAGCTCCCCCCAGCCCCACTTCCGAATTGGTTAGATGCGTTTGGGTTTTAAAAAAGTCGCGATTACGTCATATGCCAATTTTGGCAAACCTTCTCTTTCTATACCATCGAGCGAAACTAATATTTCCGCATAGATTATTTTGCAAGCATTTTTTTTTGTTGTTTTTTTTTGTTGATGTTTTGGTTTGATAAATTCATGGTCAAGCAGGTTTTATTTTGATTTAAAGCTAATTTCTTCTTAATTATTTCCTCTTTGTTAAACATAGACCAGTGCCGTATATAAAAAAAAGGTGCTAGCCAAAAAGGGGGCCTGCCAAATAGAAAAATGTCAATATCATATGTTTAAATTAAAGAACTGTAGTGATTCAAAATTGCTCAGATTCTTCATACCGAATTATAGACTTGTTTCAATTCGCAACAGTAAACTTAATATTTTTCAAATGTATTACTTCGCTGATTACATAAAATAATATTGATGGTCGACGTAAACACAACGATGTTATCAGCAAAAGTCTAGAACGTAAATAAAACACGACAGCACAAATTTCTATTTTTAGACATTGTTATAATTAAGTAATCAAATTCGTGGCACAATTTAATCGTTAATTCCAAAACCAAGTTTCCTGTTGACAATAAACGGGTCGCAGTTTCCTTCAAACATACAATTTGATTTTATGATAGACATTTTAAAAGCAGTAAATAGAAGTAGCATTAATTTTGGGATACTAATTATTCTAGGAAAAAAAATTAACACCATTACGTCAAGACACACATCCATCAATCAATTTTAGTGTATAAATAACAATTGCTGCTTTAAACAATGATATAATAGACAAACTTATTTCGGTGTTGCTTGATGGAATAATTGCATGTTTTTTGTCAGCTGTCAATTCGATAGTGTTGAAGAGTAATTGTTAGGAAAATAAAAGTATAAATATAGCTCAATGCCGGTCACGCATAATTAACATTGTTAAAAGTACTTTAAATGTATGCTCGAACAGACAATGTCTGTGCTAATTCTTTGTAGGGTACATGCAATTTAAATACAACCTATACAATTTATTGCAAAATGTATGTCTTTCCTATATATACTGTCAAACTTATTTAAATGTCATTGGTATTTTTCTTAATATTTGTGCGGTGAAATATATTGAAAAATAGACGCAGGTTAAAATATTTAACATAATTTTGCAATCAAATATACTGATTTCGACCATTAATTTTGCAAATATTAACACCTACATTGCTTCACGATTACATAAAAATATATATATACATATATACATATATATATATATATATATATATATATATATATATATATATATATATATATATATAAATATATATATATATATATATATATATATATATAAATATATATATATATATATAATATATATATATATATATATATATATATATATATATATATATATTATACATAGGTATGTTTACATTATGTTATCAATAATTTGATGAAAGTAAAATATTTTTGAACGAGTGCTTATACTATTAAATTCTAATCAAACGACCTTCAATTAAAAAATAATAAAACAAAACGGAAAAATAATGTGAAAAATAAGTTACGGGAAATATAAATGTGGTGTTTATGGCTCTACGGCACAAACAGTTTTTATTACGTTAGGTCATGTATTTTACAATCGAAAACACAATCTTAAAATACAATTTTATGTGAACGTATATTATTTAATATTGGCACGTTTTCAAATATTGTTGAGCAAATTGAGGTTTATGTCTAATTTATTATTGCCAAAAACTATAAACAAGAGAAATTCCATGTTTATGTCAACGCTCATTTGCTACTTATTCGTCAATTAAATCTGTTTTACTAGGACTAGACTAACGTATGCAATGGCTATGAGGAAGCAATTTAAAATATCATATTTGCGTTGTTGGAACCGATATATACATACTTTGGGTTGACAAATTAATTATTTTAATGGATTCAAAATGTTTGCCTGAATGAATGCAATATATTTATTGGAAATATACCAGGTTATTTAATTTAGTTATGAATTTCTATGATACAAGCAGTAGCAAGGATGTGTATATATTATGCCCAGTGACCGAACGAAACATTTCGATGTAAGCATGAACATATACTATAAACAAGTTAGAAAATAGATCGAGGCGGCGTAGTGAAGTGGAAGAGCAAAAAATAAACCCAACATGTCGTATATATCAATCTGAAAATAGATGGCTCTGTGTGAGGTATGTATCTGTGTGTGATGTTCGTCCGTATGAACAACCTCCGCAGAGATTGTACATTCCACATCAAAAAAGTATACGATTTTAATTTATAATTATTATAATGAATTCGGCTTTACGCGTATGCATATATGTATTGATTGACAGTCTAACAATTAGTTTCTAAATTTAATTACCATTACCGGCCCGATTTTTAACTAACTTTGATTCACGTAGTAATAGTAATGAGATCTCGTTGAATTTTATATTTTATTTACATTTACAGCAAAAAAATTATTAATTTTTAATTATTTTATTAATTGGTAGGTTACTCTGGTAACAAATACCAAAAAAGAGTCTGATGTGTACACCTATGCTTGATCATCATTTATTTCTTACAAATGTTTATAACCCTCTTAAAATGTTTGCAGATTTATAAATCCTGATGTTACAAAAACCCAATCCCTTTGACAAAGTTTCGTATATTAAGGTTCTTGCTAATAGGCAGGCATAACAAGTATTATTTTTTTTTTTTTGCTGTGTTGATGTATATTATGTATTTTGTATGGGTGTCGGTCGTCGTCTGGGTCGGAGGCAAGTAGGTGACGACAAATTTCACCGTTGGGAGAAATTCGCTGGTGTAACGATCGTTAGCGCCGCAAACTTGGTTGTGACCCAGACTTTTTCCCGTCGAGGGTGTCTGGTGTGGTGTGCTGTGTTGCGGTGTGCTCCTGTTGCCAAATCTCGCTAGGCCCTTTTTGCCTCTACGTGACCTTGCGGCGTTCTGCTTCGAAACCCTAAATCATTTTTCCACTTTCTCGCCAAATCATCTGTCTCACTTCCACTTCATATGTCCTCCTTCGGCCAGGAACAGAATATTTTCTCTGCATTTTCTCGTCCGTCCGTGTGTATTTGTAATGAATTATTACTTTCGTTAATTGTTTACGCCTCGATTACTTTGCCATGTTTTATATTTCACGTTGCTTGAAAAAGTTAACGAAACATTTTCGTTGGGAAGGTTAACAAAAAATAGTTATTCAGTTTGTAGATTGTTATCTCGCATGGTTAATAAATCATTGTAGTAACAACCTTTTGCTTGTTTTTATGATGATTTTTGTGGTTTATTAAGAAATATTGCGATCTTATAATTGAGGCAGTGAATTATTATTTTATATATATTTATTTTAATATTCAAGAGATTTCAAAAATTCAAATTTGTGTCCTTGGGTTTGGAAAAAATTAAATTGTCGAGACAATTATATAATTCAGTATTATTGTAAGAAAAATAACATCAAACGGCAAGATAACAAATTTTAATAATCTGAATGAATCATAGCTTTTATGTTAATCATAAATTGTTTAAATCTGCATAACAAATAAACAACATATATAAATATATATTTCTTGCATTGCGCACTACACTTATTCTTACCAACTATTGAATCAAAATTATGTGTTTACAAACTAAGCGACTCTTCTAAATTATCGAATATATTTATAAACATTAAATAGCTTCGAAACGATTTTACAAATCAAAGTTATTTCAAGACAAGTCCGCAGTAATGAAGTGAGAATTATTAATACTTATACTGTGATCTACATTATGCCTGAAAATACTAGTAAAATATCCGAAACATAAAAACTAAATGCTTTCGTACGATTAAGATCAATTGTCTATTAATAATACAGGAAATAACACTACTTTTCAGCCTTGGTTTAGATAGATCAACAATGATCACATCAATCGTGCTTATTTAAACCGGCTAAACAATAATTTATCCGCCAATGTAATGCTTATAAATATCAGAATTAAAACTCAAATTATTGAAGGTTGCAATTCCGCAATTTGAATACATTACTTGATAACCAACCATGTAAGGTAAATTGCAATAATTACAGACGATAAAATCTATGTTTTTTAAATAGAAATTTCAACAAATTACGAACGCGGGTACAGCAGCGCCAGCCGAACAGAAGCGGAGGAAAATACAACAAAAGTAGTCAACGCAATAGCAAAATAAACCTTGAATTAATGATGCTACAGGCCTGCTTTTAATAATAACAATAAAAACAAAGCAAAAGGTTATGAAAGAATTTATATCAGCATCTCTGAATTTGCATATCAAATAAAAACAGATGTTTTCTGAACAGGTATAACTTGTTCTCGACATTTTTGACCGCCGTGTCACACGATTTAATCAAACAATCGTTCTTAAGATTTCAAAAGTTTAATAGTTTTATGTATAAAGCTAGTAGTAATTGCTTTATTTAACAAGGACAACTTCATTTGTTGTTTCATTTTCTCGGTGAAAATTATTGTTGTTTGACAGTAGTTACTTTGTATTGACATATATTATACTTCCTTAAAATGTAAATTCGTTCAGTATCAATTAAATATATCAATACTTAATATTATTGTGAGCGAACCAACAACTCGTGCAAACTATTAATTCTCGATGAATAACAGTACAATTGCGCAATTAAAATAACTCTAATCTAAAACAATCAGAAGCATAACCACCTCTCTCTGTCTGTCTGTCTAAACGTGGATGCATCTCTAATAATTTTTAGGAAATAATGTTTAAAGTTTCACATTATTTTACGTTGACAATTCTTTTGGTAAATTGGTAATTCATGCAAAATCGAATTACAAATGTTGTGACAACGTAATTTATAAGTGAGAGCGCCTCAAACAATTGTAAAAAGGGTTCAAAATGGCCTTGGCTACGCGATAAATAGTTACATATTACAATTTAAGTAAATAACAATAACTTGAAGCACTGGTTGCTACAATTAAATTCAATGTTGTTTACAGATTTCATACATTAATATATTAATAAATAAAATACAAACATACCAAGACATGTTTCGCAAAAACTTGACAAGCAGCTCACTATAGTTATTAATAATTGTTTTTACTATAAAGAACAAAAAAAAAGCTGTAGTTTAGCACACGTAGTATTATTATTTTTATAGAATTACTGCATATTTAAAAATGCTACACACTTCACACAAAAACAAAACAACGCACTGTTTGGTTGTGTTTCACTGGTCAAACTTTTATCCGTTAGACAGATCTCACCTTGAAATTTACATGTGAATACTTGTGCATCGAGCGTTTCTCTTTAACGAAACAGAAACAAAACATATATACACATATACACAAGTTTAGAATAAAAGTTCTACTGAATTCTAACCATGTTTAATACACGCGACTGCACGTTACACTAATATTCGAAAATAAATTACTACTGAACATAGTCAACACACACAGCTCTTGCCGGGACAACTGCCTGGACAGGCTTTAACCAGTCAATAAACGGCGACTGCATACAATGAAGAATGTTAGCAGAAACTAAATTTAATGTTAAAATGTATATATCGTTACATATATATTTATCAGTCAGGCATTGGGCGACGGCGGGCTAATTGTAGTACACTCCGATTAAACACATTTGAAAGAAATACAACAAATCTTTATTAGAAGTCGTGCGATATAGAAAAGGAACTACCAATCATTTTTGAACTGAATATAAGGTACATAAATATATGTACGAAGTATTAGGGCCAATCTGTTAAGTACTTAGACATTTAACTGGAAGCTAATTCCACATGGCACGTTGTCGCCGTTTTGACTATGTATCATCGACCCACGCATTAATAAATATATTTACATTAAAAGCTAGTATATTTTTTTAACTTCAAAAACAAAGATTTCTGCAATTGATTGCATTTTGTAAACTGTTGCAAATGTTAATAACATTTGCAATGTATTTTGCTTTTACATATTTAACAGGTGATATACTGCTAACGTTGAATGCGCACATTTTTACTATAATCGACCTTGACTTCACAATTGGTCAATTCTTCAACCTTTATATTGCTTGCGCTAAAATATATTTAGATTTTGTTTAGATTACTATAGAATTGAAGCCAAAAATAATCAAGTTCAGATGCAATGACGTGTTTTGGCAAAAGAACCGTAATATTAGCGCAACTCGGTGTTATCTTTATTTTGATAGCTTTATGAATCGTTCAGAATAAATACAGGTGGCGCCACTATAAATTAATATTGTTCTGTGAGTTACCGATGTGTGATACGTACTAACAAAAATATATTACAAGCACTGTCGCCTACTTGATAATTTTATATTATTGCAAACTATAAAATAGTTATTTATATGAGTTATCAATGGTATAGGGCGGGGTGTTGGCGACAATGTGGGATAATGTTTATCGGTCGTGAAGTTATTTAAAACGTTGCAACGATAAGGCAAACATAGTAACTTAATGCACGGAAATGCTTGTTAAGAATGTTTTGATAAGATATAACCAAAAACAAAAACAAAAAAATGGTACAGGTTTTTTACAAATGCAATAATTCTGGAGGGCCTTTCACTCGAATTTCTAATATTTGGATTTCACTATTTAGGTGATATAGCAGCTATATTGTGTATTAAATTCATTCAATTATTGCGAAAAAACAATATCTAACTAGGGAAATGTAAATGTAATTTTTTAGTAAATGGTACATTTATTGAAGAAACTTTTCAACCAAAAGTTACTAGATATTTAAATATTTTAATAATTCACTGTTTCTCTAACTCGTGTTCTTGTCGAGTTGTGTAAAAAATGATACGAGTATACAAGCACTTCCGGTAAAAATATCTTTTTGAAAAATAAAAGGTTTTCTTTTCCGGTATATGCAAATTTTAAGTTCAAAACATCATATTTGTATATTCAGCGGTATAGACTGTTTTCAGTCAAAATTTGCGACGGACTACTGCATAATTACCTTTCGTTAAGAACCACTAATATATTTATGAATCTTACAACTACGCATGTCTAGTATGCAATGTTTTAAGTCGTAAATTGTAAAAATAATGTCACGCGAATCATAAATTTAGAATCAGTTATTATTGTAAAACGACATCATAATTATTTCAAATTGTGCATTTGAAATTCCGTAAAAGTATCCGTATAATAACGGCAACTATCCCGCTACGCTGTACTTATTCGTAGAATAAAATAAGCGCAAAAGGCATTTAGAAAAAAAAAAATGATTGGATATTATCAACTGTTAGTTTAAACGGCTATTACTCAAACGTAAACAAGTTTCATATAGCCACCATAATTATGAAGTTGCGCGATTTTATTCAGTTGAACGACACCAGCGACCGACAATGACAGCGAAATGTAAAAAATGCATGTCAAGTTATAAATAATCGTGGCGTGTCGAACAAATGGAAAAATCACCTTAGTGTCAATGTGTGCGTGGGTCAAGCAAATGCGTATTGCGCAAGGTCAGTGCAATGCATACGAGTAATGCAGTTGCTTTATTATAGATGTTATTAAATGCGATATAATAGTGCAACCAGCCACCAAGGTCACTATTATCGTAAACATCATGTAAAACGCACTAAGCCACTATACCACAATGATATTCATTATTCTACACTAATACGTAAGTTACCCGATTTTAGAAAATAATATTATCGATTCATGCCTAATCAATGAAATCCACTGGTAAAGAACTTCCCGGCACCAAGGGAGTTTGTCCATTATTTATTGCCGGGTTCCTATTTATAGTAGGCATCCAAATTGAATTTTAAAAAAGAAGATAATTGCATGAAAAAATTAACTAACAAGTACAAGTTCCAAATGTATGTATTATATGTAATTTTTAATTAAAAATATGTGCAACAAGCAAATATATATATATATATATATATATATATATATATATATATATATATATATATATATATATATATATATATATATATATAAACTTGCAAAAAAGTGCAAAATGTTACAGACACATGACCGACTACTATATCTTTGGTATCATTGTACTTGGCGTGAAAAACTAACTTAAATTCCGGCAGAATCTTAACTGAGTCTGCCGTGATTACTACTTTTGTCATTCATTGGCGTCTGATTCAAAATAATCGTCTAAATAATGAGGGATTTGCACAAAGTTGTAAAATAAATTAGCATATTTTATCAAAGCAGAAAATGAACGGCATTAACAAATTTAAATTCTTATCATTATTAAAACAAATTCTGCAAATGTATTTAAACACGCACGCTATTTAAGTAATAAATAGGAAAATTACAGAGTAGCAAATGATATGAACACTAATTTCATAATATGTCTAGAGCGTAGGGAGGGCAAGGCAGGGCAGGGCATTCCGTCAAGTGGCAAAACACGTCACGTAATTCTTGGAAAACAGTAGCAGCAACAGCAACAGCAATCCAGACCAGACCAGACATATATTAGTATAGGTGTACGAATGAGACTTGCGACGCGGCGTTAAGTGCAATCGTCCAACTAAACACCAATGACATCCATCATAGGTAATAGCAATTTACAAATGTTTTTATTGCACTGGTCGACTAGTAGCACACACAGTCAGATACAGAGGCGTGGCTACTTGGCCAATGCAATCATATATTAATGGAGTCAAAGTGCAATGTACTTAGTCCACGAAACGAACGATACGATAAGAATACGGTTCTTTTTTCTATTCACTATCGCTCTATCGCTCTCTATCTCTCTCTCTTTCGTTTGCTATGACAGCCAAGTTTTTTGTATAAAGTGAAAAAGTTTAAAAATGAACTCTGTAAGTAATAAATCTTCAGTCAGAAAATAGATAGCCTAAAATGTACCTACTACACACACACACACACATATGAAGAAAAACTAGTTTCTGTGACGGATTGTTGCTATAAATTGTATATTCACTCGAGGGTATTAAGGATGCACTACACATGGGATGCATTATTAACGTAAATATTTCTAAAGTACTTGAATGTACATATATATATATATACATATATGGTGTTATATATTTTCCGAAGAATGTATTCATAATTTTGCTGTTCAGAAATATTGATTTATGTATACCAAAGTCGAAAACTAAATTAACTGCCCAGGCCCAGTTAATTCTTGAGATGTAGCAACAGACTTTCGAAATAACAAAATATTGTAAATATTTTCTCATTTTGACCATTTTCTCAATCGTTTCTGAATGCCAGCCTGTGTGTGAAGGCTTACAGCCTATAGGTACTTGAAAAACTCTTATCAAATGTAAAATTATGTTCAAGCTCGAAAATTAAAGTTAAAAAAATCAGGTTGTAAATATATTGATTACATAATATGAATATGTCGCAGTATTCACCTTGTTATGTATATAACAGGATCCGGTATTTACCTAGATCATAGTGGTATTAGCGTTCCGGTGGCGGAACGTTTAAGCCCCGAAGGGACATCATAACTGTCGCATATCCATATCTTCATCGTTGCATCACGTTTCATTTCAGCCGTGTTCCGTTTTCGCTTTACCTTCGCCTGCCTCGTTCACATCTGTGTGTTGACATTACCGCGCTGCTGTGCACTTGCCTGCCTATGTCTGCCTTATGGCTGCTCCATATTCTCTTGTCAACCTCTAAGGATTACATAGTTTGTGTTCCTAGTTTGTGTTTAGTTGTTTTTGTTGTGTTCAGATACTATTTAAATTCAACCATTTTCGTCTAAAGCTTACAAAGTTAAATTGTTAAATGAAATGTTTCAGTGAAGTTTGAAATTAATAATTGCTAGATTTTAAAGATATTCGGGGAGCTCTAAATGATTTTGCTATTTTCTCAATGATGTTAAAAATGAAATTCATGAATATTTAATCATAACATATAACTACAGACCGTATCAAATTATTATATATTCTAACAATCTACATTTGAATATCATATATATATAATGCAAGGTATTAAATTATGTCAATTGAACGCCAAGCCTCTTAAAGAAAATGATTTTGTTAATTTAGAAAGTGATCCTATTGACTGCTGAGCCAACAACAGAAATTCAATGCTATTTGTGATTTGGAGCAAAGTCTTTGGTTCGTAATAACTTGATACAACAGAAATACGGCTTGTATAGCTTATAAAACGTAAATCAAGATGGTAGAAATCGTAAAAATACTCAACTCTTCCCGAGTTATATGTAAATGTATTCCAAAAGAGAAATACGACATTTTCTAGCAGTACCGTAGTAAATGTAAAAACATACATCATAATTTTTTCGCTCGCAATATATTTCAATAATCGTGTTGGCTATATAGGTACACAACAAGTAGCCCAAGTATTACCAACTTGAGCGAAACAAATTGACCGTAAATAACCTATTGTACCTGTTTGTCTTGTTGCATGAGACATTAACGAATGATCATGTTACCAACTTAAGTAACATAAAATATATTTACAGTCAAGCCCTAACCACTCCAGGCATGTATGTGTGTACACAGTAGTTATAAAATACGCTAAACTTACGATACCTTTATGCGAGTGCGTAACATTGGATCATATTACCGAAGCTCATGTTTACTGACTATTATTCTTAGACCTTTTATTATTCTTTCGATTAATATTACCTAATTTAAACTAACCAATTTTTTTTTTTTTTTTTCAATTGGGAACGACTGTATATATTGGTTCCAACTTTAACATAACATATATTTCTATTACTTAATCAACATTATTAGATTACTGTTGAGAATTCGATTCAGTGGTACACGTACACCATGATTCTGAAGTAGTATCGCATGACCAGTTCTTTATTCGATTCCGACATTTATTTTTCTCCCCATTCGGTTCGGTTTCTGAAAGTGAGTAAACTTATTATCACCGTGTTTGCTGATAATATCCACGCTAATAAATAAATGTACTTAATTTAATTGGTGTCTGGAATGTGGAAAAAAGATACTTAAGGTTGACGGCAAATCGTCGTATTTAATCTGAATGTTATCACAAAAGTAAGTTACACCACATGCGATTTTATAGAAGAAAAACATATACAACATTGATTGAAAAATGGACATTACTATCAAACTTGATAGGCTTATATAAAATTTACTAGAGAGATCAAATTTGAAACAAATTCAAATAACCAAAAAATTATTTTCTATTCGAAAACAATACTCTGGTGTCAAAATTAATTAGTGGAATTGTAGTCATAATTCAACTTAAGAATTATTTGAAGACTATTCACAAGCTCAAATTCCAATCAAGAATAAATAGGAATACAAATAAATGAGAGACGTTATAAAGTCAATACTCATATACAATACAATAATAATAATAATAATAATAATAAGCAGTAGATTCAAATACCAGAAGTATCGATATTAGTTCGGTTTTGATTTGGAGAAACACTGTATAAAGCAGATGGATAGATTTGCTAAATTACCTTAGCGATTGGCTGCAATTTTTTACGTTCAAGTGGTTACATTTGCAACAACCAGAATTAGCATTAGCCATAAACAGAGTAGGCCGTAATACCAGGAGTTGGCAGTAACTAATACCATGTCATTAAATCACTGCACCAGTAGTACTAGTACATAATATAACATACTCGCACATACACATTGAAAGACAAACGCATAGTTAGTAGTTAGTTGTAAAACGGCTTACAAGTACGTACGTACGTACGAAAAAGTACACAACATAATCGGATGCGCTTCTATACTATACTTTATTATCGTTGAATGGATATAATAGCCTCCTCCTCCTCCTCCTAGAAGCGTTACTATAGTTATTTCTCGTAACCTTGTGGGTTGTAGGCCGCCGCCGCCGCACCTTCTTAAAAACGATCATATCTTTCGTCCCTTTTTTAAATGTTCTATCTAGCCGAAGAATATGATATGAGGCATGCATGCATCTACTTCTATTTTTATTTTATTTTTTAATGCATTTTAACATACAGTTTTTTGTTGCTGCAAGCCTGTAGGTGATCATTGTTATTTCATTATTTTTTTCTTTAGTATTTTGTATAATGTCATTGTTTTCAAATATGTACTGTAATTCAACACCTATGGCTGCTTTGTACAATTTACATTTTAATTTAATTGTTGAATTTTAATTAGATTTTCATTACGATTCAACTATTAATTTTCCTTTTATGTTTACTTTCTTATATGTGAATGTATGTAATCATTAGCATTTTTTATCTAAAGATTTTAACGGAAATACACGTTTTGGCCATCTGACAATATTCGGGATGGCGTCTATTTGTGTGAAGTAGCAATTTGGACCAAAACTGTTGAAGGTACAATTATGAAATTTAAAAATTAATATTATTATATTACTATGTTGCATCTCTTATTCTTTGAGATCAATATTTTAACCGGAAGTTACTTCTACTGCGCTTTAAATGTTCAATTTATTGAAAAATCTTCATTGAAAATAGCAGCCATGTTACCACACATATTGATTTTGCATCACGGCATCCTACTATTCTAATAATATACTGCTAAAATAATATTCTTGATAGGTGAAATGTTAAGTGTGTGTGTGTGTGTGTTTGTGCAAGTGTTGGCATAAAATAGTTTTCAGCACGCGTTTCAGGGGCTCTTAGCGTGTGCGGCAAGGCGGCAGTATAACAATTAGTTGATTGAAATTGCGCGGAAATTCGAATTACGTGACCAGAGTGTGCAAAATTCTGTTGGCGCATCGCGACGCATCAACAACAGCTAGCAGAGCCACCCGCGAGATGTTCGGAATTTTATTAGTTCACTAGTAAACAACGCTAATTGGCTGCCGAGTCATTTCGAAGGCTTCACGTTCAGGTTAATTTAATGACTATAGCATTGCGCTGTTTCCAATACACACTCGCTGTACTGTTTACGCCTTTTTTATGTTTTCTTTCACTCTTTCAATTACAATTCAGAGTTTTGTTTTATTTTTTTTTGTTTCTAATTCATTTATTTGGTCCATGTTTATTCCATGTAACTTCTCATTGAATAGTACAATATATGCAAAAAGAACTGTAGTATTCGATTGTATTTCAATAATATTCATAGAATTAAAAAACGGTACGTTCTGCTATGTACTTTCAAATATGCGCTGATATTTTATAGTATAGTATAATCCTACTTTGTATACATTACAGTATAATTGTATACAGTTAGTCTATAAATTAGGAATGCTATTTGTTAAAAATATTTTTGGCTTATACTTGAAAATACCAAAATACTAATTTTTGTTTTCTTGGCACTTGCGATGACAAGTATCTATCATGCATTTCCAACGTTATTTACAGTCATTTTTCACTGGTACTAAAATTGTTGTTTTGGGCGGTTATTTGAATTTTGCTCCGATATTAAACGCCAGTACGAACCTTGGCAGTTTACCAGGAAATTGTAGCAATCATCGAAACAAGAAACAGTAAACACTCATATAGCTTTCAATTGTATTTGTGATTTTCAATTGTTATTATTAATTATAAGTAAGGTTATGCAAAGAATGATTAAATCATCATTTTAAACATTACCTTACTTGATCTATTTTAACTTAAAAAAATAAATTATTCAACAACTAAACATAATAACACTTTTCTACGTACGACAAGCATAAATAGAATTCTGTTTCTTCTAAACTACCTGAGACAAGCTGAAAGCGTTGGTTCTTCCATCAATGCTTGTTCAAATAGGAAAATATAACAAACCGACAAAACTGTTATACGATTCAATTATATACTGTTTGAATAAAACCAATTAATTTAGTAAATGTGTGTGTATATGTTAGCACAGTAGACAAGATCCGCTAAAAATATCAGCCAATAGAAAGGATTGACAATATATTTCGTGTAATGGCCATACTTTAACAAAAGCAAACACAAACGTCACATTTAAACTAATCCAGGGAAGCGCAGTGCGCGCATCACACACGGTAACAATAAAATACAAATCCTTATCCAAGCGAAAGATGGCAAACATTAGATCTTGTATAATGTCGCAATACTCAGGCTATTACTCACAATAATAGCCGCAAATACAATATACAGAAGGCAACGTTCAAATAAATAAGGCTTACTCCTGAGAATTTGCGGAGTATATACAGAGCATCCCCAAAACAAAACTAATAACAAAGTTTTAAAAGTCATGCGCTCGCGGGTAAGCCGCGGTAAGAGTGTGTACTTGTAAGATAACGACCCGCCGAATAAATATTGAAATTAAACAAGAAATAATCATTTTTATTACTCCAGTGTACAATATTTTTGCTTTATATCCATAAGGCTCACATTTGCTAAAAGCTAGTATAGTCTATATCAATCAAAATAAATCATGAAGTAGACAAACAATTTTTTTTTTGCAAATGTTTACATATGATAACGCATTCTCGAGTACAAAATATTTTCAGAAAAACCAGGTGTTTTCCATGAAATAAATAACTGCGAAACATAGCTTATCTATAGTTTAATATTTGTGGTTTGAAAATATTATTTTCAAAATAGAACCATTTTTATTTCCATTGCAATCATAACACTACACAATTTATTGCTACGCTTATAAAAGTTGAATTACGATTCACAAAATCTGCTGTGCTCTATACTGGACTATCTTGAACGTTTATTCATAGAAAATTTATTCATAATTTGGGGAATATTTATATAAAATTACCAACCGAAAAAATATAATAGTTGGCAATGTCTAGTCTAGACCAACTCTTCAAGATCAAAACTTCCTTGCCCACAACAGGAATTAAGTTAACTGAGGCGAAAAATTAAAAGTCTGCAAAGTTGTCATAAATTTAACAAAAAAAAAAAAATGTTAGTGTTGAACTGCGGTGGTGAATCAAAAAAAGCGCAAGTTGGTTGTGTAACCAACACATACAACAAGCGTTATCAGCTAATGTCAACGAACTTACGACTGAGTACAGTGTTATGAAGACAAAATATAACGTTTGATAACGCGTATACATCATAAGGTGCCGACGAACGAATGCACGATATTTTCAAGTCGTTATCTAAATCTCACCTATCTGCATGGTAATCAGTACACTATTAGTACCAGGTAAGCATAAACGCTGTTCAGATAACTAAACTGTTGCTTTTTTATTGGAACTTGCCTCGTAAAATGTATGTGCGAGTGTCGTATTATGAAATTAGCCTCAAAATATTGCGCTTCTAATTTAGCGGCGTATGTTAAGCTCAAAATCTCTCAAAATATCACCTGAACAAACATAACCCTATTTACATTTTGGTGTAAGAGAGCTTAAATTTACCCTCACATTACTTCAGGTATAAAACAACATCTAGCAATTAGCATGTCATTAATTTAAATATTTACCACTATACCGCCAGACAAAGTTTGTAGAATGTACTAACATATTCATATTCTACTTTAATTTTAATTTATAAGTATTGTATAAAGGTAGAAAATATTAAATTGATTTTATTCTATATGAAAATTTTATTTTTAACAAAAGTTATTCTATAATTTATTTGTATTATTTCGAATATCATTGGTACAACTTCAGGGTATTACTGTGGAGTATTGGTATTTTTTGACAGTGCGTTTGGAATATATATGAAAGCTACGTACACAACCGATATTTCTTTACATAGAACAAGCATTGGCGCAGGTTTAACGGCGACGGAATAGTATAGTAGTAATTGTTAAAATTAAAAATTATTTTGTTTCTTTTTCTGCTCTTATTACTGTAACAAATATACTTATTTTCTGACAAAATCTTTTTCCTAGAATAAATTCGTCATCAAGAAATAAGACCACTTAATTATTTGGTCAAATTATATTTTTCAATATGTAATAATAATAATTTTATGGGTTATTATAAATTAATTTGCGAAGTTTTGTAACTGTGCGGTCATTTCTTTGATTTGTATTTGCAATTTATTGATTCGCAATATAAAGTAATTGATTTTAGTATTTTTATAGTAGTTTCCGTCGGTCATTTAATTAACTATATTGCCGGTATCGGTAAATCATATATGCGTCCGCGGAATGGCGATTCGTGCAATCGAAATGTACGGGAGACCGTACATTTATTTAACTAAATGCTGACGTTAATGCTACATAAATGTCCGAGAACTTCATTAATTATGTTTTATTTGTTATTGTATACTACACCATTCGGTATATCACCGATTGCAAAATAACTAATCAATTCGAAAAATATCAATACACCATTGTTGTCGGCACATTTGTCTCTTTAATGGCATTGTGTCTCGGGCTCTAATTCGATTTTATCAATCACATATTATTTCTTTCAAATTAGTTACCAACAATAAACTTAAGATGGACTGAACAATAAAACAATACAATGTTAGGCTAATCTAATGAGTACTTACTCATGTTTCTAAGTATTCTAGTCTAAATTATATTAAACATTTATGTAGTATGGAGGAAGCCCATTCATTATTGGGTAACTGTCTGCATTTCAAATAAATAAATAAATAGTGCGAGTGGGTGCAACTTATGGATCGAATCATTGTTAATTCACTATTTTAGAACCTGAGCGCGAACACACAGGACTCTGCATAGAGAGTGAAATTACGATAGAAATGTTTATACTGTGACTCAAAAAAATTGTTTCTTTTTTTTTCAATCTAATCTACAATAAGCCCAATATTAATGGTAGTGTGATTCATAGGTGAAAATAAACAAAAATCTAATGTTTTAACACAAGTTGACACTTTTGCTGGTAATCTACATTTGTGTTTTCTTAAACTTCTCACGAAAATAAATAAACGCTATCTTTTATAAGGCTGACTGACTGACTGTGTTGGAGTATATTTAGTGTGACCTTGTTGATGTTTACCATTGTTATCAGCATGGTGTTATCAACGGTCTGTCGTTAAAGGAACAAACCTACAGCATTCACGATACAAACAATGATCACATTGTATAACTTGAATGAAAATAAACTTGCAAACTACTTTACGCCGTCATCATATTCACAATTGGTGTTAAACAAACGTCTTGAGCCATCAACACACAGACACACATATGTATGTATGTATGTACTAGCATGTAATAATAAATGTGCAAATAAAAACGTTCGGTAAATAATCGTCAAATTGTGTGTTCGTTCACTTTACCGGTTTTCTTAATTAACACTCTGAATTCTTTTTATATATTAAATAAAAAAAATTATTTGTTATCATGTTTTGCAAAGATATACAAAATATTTTTCAGCTCGCCGAACGAAGTACAAAATATAGTTTAAAAACATAATTATATAAAGCCGTCCATAACCGTAACATTTTTAAAGAAATGTATACCATAATTTGGGACAGAGGAAATATAATTTTTAAAAACATCAAAGTAATGTCATTGTTGTGTCTATTTTTAGAGTAATAAGAATCGGGTAGTGTAGAACCAGTAATTAGGGAAAAGCAAATCATAATAAATTAATTAATAATTACAATGTTGACATTTAAATTGACTGAATTTCAATTGTTTAATCTCCGTGAATCATGGGCGTGGTTTATTTTTAAAAATTCAGTAGTTGTAAGAATGATTTCATCGTAAAATAATTTATCCAGGTTTATTTTCCCCGTAATATACGTAGGCGGGGCAGGCATTGGTGCTTGCACTTTCTTAGACTTGCAATAATTTTTTTGCAAGCATAAACACAAATTATTTACAACATATACAGTGTATCGATGGGTAAACAATCTAAATTTAGACGGTAGAATAAAATTTATTATATATATATTATCCCATCGTAAACAATAATGATTATAAGAGTCAAGTAATAAAAAGTGGGCATAACATGATTTAAAGACATGAATATGTGACAGTAATTTTGTTTACCACATACATACATACATAGCTGTGTGAAGAGATCAGATCAGCATGTATGCGGCCGTAACACAGATCGACAATTAAAATTATATAACCTGACCTGTACCTCTTATTTTTGCAGTGCTGTCGCACATTATCAGCAAGCAGCCATGTGACTTGGTAAACAAACTGTTATTTCTGTGTCGTAAAGGAGTGTCGAGATATTTGTGACTAAAATAGCAAATGTTTTATGTGTATATGTAATCTGCTGCAAGTAAACACCTAATCTTTCCTATTTCAGATTATTTATTTTTCATATTTCAAGAGACACTTCACTTTTTGGTGTTTTTCCAAACATATTTTTGTACGTTTTCAACGTCAACTTATTCTTATCACTACAACTACTTTTTCAAACTATCTTTGGTAAAAAGAAAAAATGTAATCTATGTAGACTTGCATTAGTTGAACCCACTGTTTCCCAACCTTGTGTTGATCGCGATTTATTATTTTGTATATTGACTGAAATATTAGCTAAATCGAATGCGCGTAAAGAGTACAGCAATATTATGAGAGTTTGGTTAGAATAATATAAACATTCCACAAAATATGTATAATTGCAAGTCTAACCTAGAGAATCAAAGTGGGTGAGGACGGCCCTGCAAACCAGTACATTAAAGTTCGGCAAAGTTTTCCCTTGGAAATTGTTCGTTTGCGAAAAATGTTGGTAGATTTGACCAAGTATAAAAAGTTCTAAATGTTTTCTCAACAAACATCAATTTCAAAAGTTAATGTTCATTAGATATAATTATCTACTCATGTTTTCTGTTTTAATTGTTGTTTCAAACGACTTTTTTTGTGTTTTGTAGCAACGTTTTTATCGTAGAGTTAAAGTTTATCACCGGATGACGCATCTATTTGATTTCGAACAGTGCCTACAACTGTAACCATAAACTGAAAACAATGGTACATTAAACGCAGCAAGCCTTGAATGCGGCAGGTCGCATCAATTGTAATATTAAAGTTAGGTGGCGTGGATGCCTTCGGGGAAACTATGCAACGCAGTCAACAATTCACTCCTAATATAATAAGAGTCAGCGCTGTCACAAATGCCCAACAAATGTTTTATTAGGTCTGTTATGGTGTGCTGTTGCGTTGGTCAGTTTCAACATTATTGTTGCGTACGATCGAATCCTGCCGGCTTTTTGCGCTGCCAAAAATTTGTTGTCCCGTTCCGATCATGTAGCATGTGGTCAGTTATATAGTCTATTTCCGGCTTGTTGACCACTCACTGCGAATTACACCGGAGACATTCATGCATTTACTACGCCTGCTTATTTTTACCATTGACATTTCGCTTGTTATATTTAAATTAGTTTTTTTAATTGTTATTTTAATTCAAGAGAGCCCAAACTATTTCATTTCATCATGTACCATTATTGGCACTTTGATTTAGCGAACAGTTCAATCCTCCATTTGGCGGGAAACAATGAAGAACACAATTTTCTTGTATGTATATATGAAATAACGGCCAGTCCTTTTTTACGGTCATTGTCGTAAATTTTCGGCCGTCACATATTCAAGACAAAAAAAAATGTAAAAAAAAAACATGACCATAAAGTTGTTTATGCAATATTTCCAGTGTGTGGGTTGGGTTGCGTTGTGAGCCCACTCCCATGGTCACTAGTTCACTAGGCGACTACAATAGTGAGCATGTCATAACGAAGTAGCTTAGACAATCTGCAACAGGCGCGGAAATTATGTTCGCGGAGGAACAGAGTGGGAATTGTTCGAGAAAAACAAAACTTAAGCGTGACAATTCGCGAAAACAATATGAGAAATACTACGCAATATTGGCGCCATCAAGTCGCCCATACAAAGTAGTTTTTGTTTATACTTAGCGCACACATGTTTATTTAAATGGCTGCAAAATTATATTAGAGCAAAGTAATGTTTGTGTGTGTGTGTGTGTGTGCGATTAACATAACAGATTTAATTATTAAATATTGCTGTTGGTGCTCTAGCTTGTTACTAAAGACTTCAGAGTTGAAAGTGTTTGTGATGAAAACAAATCATCCACTTATTTAATTTCGAAAATATCAAACATAATTTATTACGCATAACCAATATGTAGCAAATATAAAACCGGCGATTCTATAAACTTAACGAGCTATTGTTATTTTGGTAGTCACGAAACAGCCATAAATATAATGGAATTTTCGTAGTGTAGAATGCTTTTGTGCCACTTTAATTTAAACAAACAAAACAAACAAATGGTTTGAATGGTACATAGCATTGAATTAGTCAAATGGAGCATGTCACTCAATGCAACAGTGTCGTCGTTGAATGTATTTTCAATCAAGAACATTCATTTCTTCGAAATTATTTGAATTCCATAATTTTTAGTCGGTTGAATCATAATTTCTCATCTCTTGCCAACCATATGTGGATTACTAGTTTATTTATAGACAAAACAAAACAAGAATATAAACACGACTATTTTAACATAACAGATTTTTGAATAAATATACTTCATGAGTAGTGCGTGGTTTGTGTAGGGGACATCCGACCTCTACTATATTATACGAGTTTTATTATAATTAATTTTATTATCTGTTTTTAGCTCGTCGTATCATAGTACAAGACAGCTATAGTGTTTGGTCCTACGTCTGTAATAATATCGGATCAAAATATGTTTTATCAAATCTCCCGGATTTCGAAAATGTATATAACTTGGATTATGTCGCTCGCCTACCCGTAGTCAACGAAAGCAATTTTAGCTGTTTTTATAATTCTTCTCGATGAAAAACAAAGTGGATTGAAGAATCTGCAGCCCAATTTGTGTTGAAATTCTCATCACATTCTTTCGGGTTATAAAAGCGGCGCTATAACGCCAAGGTGACCCTCTAGATATTTTAATGTGAATCACGTCTGTATATAATACGTATAAGCGAATGCAGAAATCAACCACTAACAATCAGATTTGTCGTAGTCGATATTAATGGTGCTATAATGTAAGATTAACTCACGTTTCACCTACTGCTAACTGGACTGTAATAGCCAAAGCTCCTTTAGCAATTAGACAACTAACTAATGAAATATACTCCGTGATCCAATAGATATCGGACCTGTAATTATCGACGATCGTGTTAACTTACCGTATGATTACGGTAAACGTTTACCCAAATAAAAGCAAAATCTTGATTTTCTAAAAACATTATTTGCACCTGAAAAATCTATATTTCAATACAGTTAAAATCGCTAAGACCTCAGAGTTCAGATATATGAAAGCGTAAGAAATTTGTTTAAAAAGAAATTATTTATGCAAGCACCAGTGTTTCCAGCTACAATCACATGAAATACAATTATGACAACGTTAGCAATTGTTAGAGTATAAAATTTATATTGTTGTAATCGTCCAACAATCATTTAATCAACTACCGTACGATTGAATAATTTTAATTGTTTGATTCTTCAACATGTCCATAGAATGTACACAGATTTAATATTTGAGATAAAATGCGTTATCGTCGGTTAATATTACCGAAATGACCTTGACTTTAAAATAGAAATACTCATATATATGCAAGTTTGATGCAAACAAAACAACTTTTTTATTTGCATTTAAAATGATGTGATATATAAATAAAAATAAATACATGATTGGATTTGCAAAAAATAACAACCACGCAACTAATATATCCAACGAAAACAATAATTTATTGTCAACAATAATTGTTCAGAAAAAAAATTACATAACAGATAAATAATTAGTGCGAAATTAAACAACTAATTAAATTGTTTATACAATTTATATGTGTGAATTTAAGGGAAAAACTATTTAATGGTTGAAATTTGGCGAAAGAGCCGCCGCTACAGAGCATTATAGGTTTTCTTCCCTAAAAATGATAAAAACAATAATGAAAACGATAGCAATTGTTTGAGTAGAAAATGTATTGTTGAAAGCATCCAACAATCAATCGATCAACATTTTAAATTTGAAAAATGTAATAAAATTTTATACATGCGACGGGCGTAGAAATTATATGTATATCAAATTTCATTAAAATCGACCCGGTACCTTCAGAGAAACGTCCACAAAGTTGGTCTTACGAACGAGCGACATAATCCAATGATATAAGTTACATATATGTATCCAGTTTCGGGTGACGAAGCAAACAGTTTTTGAAAAGAAAATGTTTTGATCCGGGAATATTACAGTGGACACATGACCAAACACTATAGCTGTCTTGTACTATCGTAAGACGAGCTAATTAACATATGTTTACCCAGTGCTATATAGTAAATATTTTAATCTAAAAAGTATTCTTCGAATTACTCGGTTTTATCTTTGTTGTCTTTTCTATTTATATATGTCTTTCGAAATCGTTTAAAGTAAGTATTATTTAACAAGCAGAATTTATAGTTTTGTATAGAGTAATTAGAATAAATAGCGGTATATCTGCGCTTGCTAAACGTAATACAAATATTATAATTATTTCCTGATTAAAAAAATAATAATAATAATAATAAGCATTGAAATATGTGCCGCTAGTCCAAGGTGCGCATATTCTTTGGTAACAGTAGAAAGATCTATTTCTGTTTTTCTTGGGATAGATAAATGAGAAACGTATCTAATTTCGGTACCGCAAAGAACAAGCGTGCACACGTTGACGGAATCCACGTCCTTGGCTTGGCTGACCGCAACTGAAACTTAAACGCCATATACGAGCAGCAGCAGCAACAACAAATCTTGCGATGCTGATGCTGCACGAACCCTTCCTTCAATGTTGACTTCTTATCGCCGCCTACATACAAACACCCTTCTACCCACATATATCACCCTTCAACAGATAAGAGCACAGTTGTTTAACGCTCATATATAATGGATTCGATTTAGAAGCTAAGTGCGGTGCTGTATAAACAATCTCCACGCCAGCCAGTCTGCTAAAATCTATTTGCTCCTTAACTCCCGAGATTCATGTGTATTTTGCCTGCAAGACGACACGCTACTACTCTGCTGAATAAGGATATCCTAATTCTATACACCACAATTGTTGTCTATGGATACACATCTGAATTGGATCCACTACTGCTGCCGCGGTATAACATGCCATGTCATTTTCGCATCATTAACAAAAATAGATTCTAAATTCGTTGCATTTTTTGATGGACAAAGTGTATGAGGGAGAAATATAATTATGAGAAAAATAAAATCAAATGACGATAGATAGAAACACGCGCTTTGAGCTTCTATAAATTTCGATTGACTATTTTCGAGATAACATCTGTGTACTTTTTGTGTGTATTTTTAATTGCTGATTCTTTTATTTTTTTATATTAAAATAATAGTTACTGTTTTTTTTCTATTCATGGGTCTAATTACCGAGGTCAAAAATATTCTGTTAAATATAAATGCAATAATGGTAAGACTTATTTTATAATATCAACGAATTTTAAATATTTAAAACTGAACTAAAACAATATTATGAATCCTACTATCGTATTATTCTCTCGCTTTGTGTATCTCTGTAAAACAATAATATGGGATAACATAAAATATCAATATACATATATGCATTTTTGAACATATTACGTGTAAGTTTTTTAAACCATTTACGAATATGTAATTAGTTAACATGTAGCTGAATCAGATGGCAACGTAGAATCTCTATTGTTGTGACATTTTGTGTTACTCTCCAGAAGTGTTAAAGTTGTCTTTTGTGTAGACAGACAGACACTTGAATATCATTAAACGCATATTGCAATCAAGCATTTGCAACAACAATTTTGACAAGATGGATTTATATTACGTAAACATATTGATAAGTGGGCGACGGAATACGCTCATTCATGTTTTCTATAAAGTTTGGAAGTACGAAGTTTGGAAGACGCATTCTCGATTAATGAACTGAACTGACAAAGTATGGAGGAACAACTAAATTTCAAGATTTCCAACAATTCCGTTTGCAGTTGGTTGTAGGGTAGGGGATATATTTATAAGTTTTAACCTCTTCACTGTACCATCAGGCTATATTTCAAATTAAATTATGGATAACTAGTTAAAGCATGTTTGAAAAGTTCTTACTAATTTTCGTTACCTATTTTTTTCTTGGAAATTCAACGCTTCGTAGTTGAATAACAGACAAGTATGAACACAGAAAAATGGCAATTGTTCTATAAGTTATAAGTATTTTCTGTCATTTCTGGATATACATATAAAAAAAAAAAAAAAACGAATGAATTTTCAATATTGGTAATAAATTTTTGATTATATTTTCTTCTAAAAAGAAAAAAAAAACTTACATTTACACAATTATCGACAAATATATAAAATAGTCAGATATATACGTGTTTATGCATGCCAAAACAATTGTGTATGCCTATTCTCTTGCAACTATAAATATGATTTATATTTAATAATCACAATGGTTGAAAATTCAATGTAAACTAATCAAAAAACGTTTTTTCATACATTTCAATCGTAGTATTGTATTTCTTTGGGAATAAGAAAATTTCTGATGTCACGGTACGTAAGAGAAAAAAAAGGCGTCGAACGTTCGATAAGAATACAAGAAAACGCGTATTTCAATGGTTGTCCGGGGACGCGCACTTAACTTTCGCTCCCTACGAAACGAAACGCGCGAATCGATAAACGCATTTATCAACGTCCGACACAACAAACCCTACAAGTTCTACATTCGCACCTTGACCTAGCCATTCGCGAAACGCAGAGGCAAAGGATCTCGGAGCGAACGAGAATTGATCGTTTACATTCCGTTCATATCAAGCAACAACAATGTGCCCATTCCAAGGACATTTATCAATATCACCAATAGACTTGTATATACATACACTAAAAGCAATCAACAATGGAACAGAGAAAACACTTACCGGATTCGATCAGAGAATTCGAATTTCGATTTCTTCTTGGTGCCGCTATGGACCGGAGAAATACTGGGCTCACTGGACGCAGAGACTGGCGGCGACGAAGAGCCCGTGCTCGACGACAAACTCCCGGTGCGACCTCGCAATTCTGGCCCGATGAGCTGCATGTCGGCAGATCTGAGTTGATTATTGCAATTTGGATGATATGTGGGGTGCGCGGATATCGCAAGAGTCGGTCTAGTGTTCTTGTTGCGGCGTTTCTTCTTCTTGCCATTGTCAATCTCCTCGATGCGGCCAATGATGCTGCTCGTCGGTGGCGGAGGCATCCAGTCCAAGTCCTTTTTGAGATGGCCACGACCGCACTTGCAGCCGCACGCTTTGAAAGCGAGATCGTAGCCTTTCTTGGTCCACAGATTCTGGTGTCGTTGTCGCTCCGACCAAGAGCGAGCGCGGCCACAGGACTTGAGGTACGTGAGGACACTCTGCTCCCAGGCCTCGAAGCACTCGCGGTGCATGTATCTGCCGGCGGTGCAGTGTTCGTTGTTGCAGGTGACGCGCACCGTGTCCCGCAGGTCGTCCAAACAGATCAGAGCGTAATCGTTGTTATTTGGATTACCGCCGAGACTATTTGCCCGCAAGCAATCGCCGGTGGGCACGCAGCATCGCGTCACGTTAGGGTCGGCGGCGCCGGCGTCCATGCCCTCCGAATCGATACCGAGTAGACCTTGAACTTCACCGCCGAGAACGTGGCCGTGACCGTGGTGGTGCCGGCGCGGGGCCATGGCGCTCCCACGCACTCTGCCTTCCGTTTTGTCGGCGACGTCGGTGCACCGATCACAACCAAAAGTACTACAACGTCTCTGTGTAGCCACGGCGACGCTATCAATATATTCAATTTCACGGTATATAATAATATAAACTATATACTATTATTGTTATTATTATTATACAACAAAACGCACGCACGCACGATTTCGTTATTAATTAATGAAAGATTAATTAATGAATCAAATACACCGGACAGAGTAAATATCACGAGCGCGAGCACACGCACGCACGAAACACACCACTTTTCATGAGTTTGTCACAAGAATGCAAGTAGAATGGTAGTAGGTATTGGTATTTATTTGACTAAGGGTAGTGTAAAAATACAACAGAGTGCAAGGAGGTAAGTTAGAGCACGTGGCGGGTGATTCGATGTCGTTCTGACCGTCACATGTTGTTACATTATTGAATTTACGTGCGATTCAAACGTACCCGGCCACCGGCGTATGGTGCAGCGACTAACAACAACCAACGGCACGACGACGACAACAACGTTGCTTGAGCTGCTGTGTGAGTGAGTGTTTTGGTTGTTGGTCTCCGTTTGACCTTGCGGCGTGATCGGAGGTTCTGTTTGTGTGATGCGCGCAGCACTAGCCGTCTTGAAGCTGGCCGTTTCATAAGCCTACTGAACTGCACAGCCGAACTCGCACAGGACGACTCACGGCACGCATTCACTAGCAACGGACCGATGTTCAGCCCGCCGATCCCCGCGACGTCCCGGTGCATTCACTGGGGAAAGTGAACCCGGAGAGGGGATTGGACGAAAGCGAAAGGTAGGGGGGCGCAAGCGAGTGGGGGTGGTGCTCCATGCGCTTTTCGCTTTTCACTTTCAGTTTCCTTTCAGCGGACGTCGCACGCATGCGCCAATTTCACTCTCGTTCATATTCACATTCACACATACACATTATGTTTTGCACATACACGCTTATCGCACGCACACTTATCATCATCCAACTGTATTGCACCGCCGAAATCATACACAGAATGCCTGCTCGTCCGCTCCACCCAAAATTATATATGTATATAATATCCCTACATTTGCAGAACATGATTTCAGCATTTGCAAACGCAACGAGCAGGTCAGTGAATGAAGCTTGCCAACATTCAACGCGTTTATATATTCAAAACTGCCTCGCACTTGCTGCAATATTTATTATCGAGGACCCATGGCAGCGTCATCACTTTCATTGTTTTTCCTCTTGACATTTTTTAACTGTTTATTTACCATTTTATTTTACAAATTGTCATTTCTCGAACACGTTAACTTACGGACTATTAACACTGACCATGACATTATAATATAAACATATTTAGATGAGTATACATTTTCAACAAAATCAATTATATGATTAGGCTTAGTTATATTAATTCAATATAAATATACCAATTTCGGTACACATATTTAGTATTTAATATATTTTGCATAATATTCTGTCATTATAAAAAATAATTTAATTCAAGTTTATTATATTATAGAAATAAAAGATAGATTAATTCGTAGAAAAATAATAATGTTGTAATTAAAAATATTCTATGAAACAATTTATAGCATTGTTTTCTTTTCAATTTTCACCTGTCAATCAAGTGTGTACACATGTTTGAATTATCTCTTAAAAAATCAGTGGTTATAAACATGTGTTCAGTTTATATTATTAAATGGTTGTTCCAGAATATTACAAGCCAAAGGCATTGCCAGTACATATAAATTTATAAATAAGCTGGAATGAACTTTACTCGACTTGAAACTATGAATCAATATGAAAATGTATTGTAACTAGGGAAACTCAAATTCACTAAAATGATTTGTCAGTAAATGGTTCATTAAAACTAAATTATTATTTAAAAAAATAAGTGCGGTACTTTAAGAATGATTGAAAAAATGGCTGCCCAGCTGCTAGACACTGTCATCCTCGCGCAACAATGTTCTGCATAGAACGCAGCACCGTGCGCCGTTCTCATTGTTTCAGCTATTTATTGACCAAACCGTGTATCAGCTTTGTCTTAAAAGCTCGCATCTAATTGTCGTAAATACTTACGGTCTCGTGTTTTACAACAATGCCACATTGTTTCGGTTTTTGTTGCTTATAATTCTAAATTAAGACTATGTGACATTATCTATACGCCTCGCATCTCACCTTAATTACACTGCACAAAATAAGACGCAATTCCTTTGAGATCGGTACACTATTACTACAACAACAACAATAATACAACGCTTTGTTACTTTCACACGTTAGAATTTCTATTTTTTATAATAAAACAATAAAAAAGATCTCATTAATCCAACATAATACATATATTTATCTCTTTATTACATTAGTATACCTACCAATTGTTTTAATTAAAAATAAACTATCTGATTGGTGTGATTTGATTAGTAGAGTTTTGTATTTTTACATCTTCTTGTCTATAGACAAAATTAATATATTAATGTTTCAACAATACACATTATATATTGTTGAAACATTAGTCCGTCCACTACAGGAAGGGGTTAAGAAGCTACCTGTCCACTCTAATTAATAGGATTATTAAGTACTATGGCCTCAAAGACAATCAGTTAGCCCTTCCTAAAAGGATCAAAGTAACCTTCTGTCGTCGCAAAAGCCGTAATCTACTGACCAATAAGATTGACTATTGCCAATATGACAGTTTCAAGCAAAACTCCTTTAGTTTCTATATTTCATATTTCTACATAAGTCAACTATAATTAATCGACGCAATAATAATTTACCAATTGTGTAACACCATTTGACAGTTGTTGCCCAAAATTGCTGTGATTTTGAAGGTTGTGCCCATACTTAGGTATATAAAATTTTATATGACCCTAAAAAATGTTCCCCAAAATGAAAATAGATACAGCTACAAAGAAGTAATACGAAAAACTGTATTTTCACAAATCAATATATTTTTATGTGCTGCAAGCGAAAATATAAAGGTTTCTCTATTGTAACAAGTAATTTATAACTCATAAATAATAAGTAATAAACCATGAGTCACCCATGGAATAGCTGAACTTTGAAGTAAATAAAGCAAGTTAAAAAACAATTATATATTTTAATAGTTTTTACTCCACTTTTTCTGTCAAATGTCCCTCCATAAATTACATAAACTACTCTTAATAGACTAACTATAGATAATGACAAGGCGTTTATGGATATGACTCCATTTGTGGTTTAAACTACTCCACCCCTAGCAATTATAATAAATAATAACATTATAATTTAGTTGTTAAATTTGAATGTGTGGGTTTTTGTTTAAAATTCATTGTATAATTGTACAAAAAAAATATTTTTTTTAATAAATGACATATTTATTTGTTTTTTATTGTGTCGAGAGTCAGAAGCATATAATTTAAGTTAAATTTTATGAAAAAATTATAACGGACCATTGTGTCATTATTTGTGTATAGAAAAACCACAATTTACTGGCAACAAAGAATCAATTCTTGCCTTAATCATACCAGCTGTCGTTCAAATGTATTATTGTAACAACAAATAATCTCAGCGCAATATCTTGGTTGTAGAACTGATAACCTCCCTATAAAAGATAAACGATTGCATATAATGAATTCCACGTTATATTTGAAAAAAACTCCATTTGTACGAAACATACTTTGGTCGCGACTGTCGTTTATTAAATTCACAAGACAATTCTTCAGATATTATACTATCTCTAGTAATTCTAAAATGAAATATAATATTACAAATAATTTAAAAAATATATGGAGTATAGCACGCTGTTCCTATATACTTATTATGAGACGAGCTGAAGGCATAGATGCCTATACCTAGGCTTGTTTTTCTCTGTAATATTTTTGAAATGAAATTTGCTATATAAATAAATGTGTTGAAGAGCAAAGGTGCTCTGTACACATGCTTTCCGATAAATTTCAAAGATTAGCGAAACACAATAATTGAAAAACTTACTTATTCCATTTATCGACACCCTTAGGGTAAAAGAAATTTTATGTAACCCCAATAAAATGATGGAAATCAAAAGATAGTGCCTATTTCCATCATATACTGTAAGAATGAAACGGAACGGAGTATAGGTATCGGAACAAAAACGTAAACATTTTAGTGAGCACACGCATTCTAAAACAGGAATGTATTCATAAAACGAAGAAGTAAAAAAGTGTAGAGAAAAAAGTCCAAAGGAAGCAAAAGAGTGGCATGCATAAAAGGAAGACAACTGCGGGCAGCTGTACACGGATAGAAAAGAGACAGACAGGCACACACACACATAGGGGGCTTTTCAAAGCAGCAAGCAAGCAGCAAGCAAGCAGCAACCAACTAAAATAGCGGTACTCTGTCGGTTGGCTTGTGAACAGAACGTGACAAACGCACATAGCAGTGGGCCAGTAGTGTGTGACCTTGAGTTACCAAGAAAAAATATTACTAACCCACTGGAACCACCTGAGCTGAGCTGAGCTATCTAATTAATAGTAACCACCACGAACCAGTCGTCGACACGACGCGACGGCCAGCATTTTCTTGTCGATATAATCATATTTCTGTGTGTTTTTCTTAAGTACATTTAAACAGCTGCATCTTGTATATTTGAATATTTCAAATATGGCGGACTGTGTTTACAATTCGGTTCTGAAGACGCAGCCAAAGGAACTTTATACCAGTGACCACTAACATATGGACACGCTTCCACACTTTAACAATACATTTAATAAAAAACAATGTTATTTTTTTGTTGTACTTTTACATACACTTGCTTATAATAATATTGGAATTTTCAGTTTTGCCAAATGATTGATTAAAGCTTACTTATATTTTGTAGCATATTTCTACACAATGACACAAAATGTTTACTTATGGACGATTTAATACGATATCTGCCAAATAGGAGTAAACTCGTAAAAATTGAACTTGTTGAGTTAGAAAATTTCTAACTATTCGTATTATTTTCCTTCATAAATATACAAATACAATAATCCTTGCATATTGTTAATAATGGTTGTGCTACATACAACAAAAATAAAAACGGGTATAGAATCAACCAATAAACTAGATAGCACATTATATAAATAAATACAAAATATCTGGTAAAGTCAAAAAAAAAAAAAAAAACATAAATTCCGCGATTACATAAATATATAAATTCGATACTTGATATGTAACGTAACAAAAACCACTTAATTTTTTTGTTTTCTTGTATGTGAGAGATTTATAGAATGGACCAGTAAAAAAAAAGAAGTGTAAAGAAAAAGTTGCAGTTTTTCGTATTACGAATATTAGGTTAAACCGGTTCCAGAAATGACTCAACTTCTTTAGGTTTGTTTTTCGATGAACAACATTTTCAGTAGTGCAATAAATTTAGTTTATGTATATAAAACCAAAAATAATGTAGGCTGATCTGCATTGAATGATTTTCTTAATTTTAAATGCGAAATATATATTTTAAAAGGCTTAAATACTGTTGATAAGATATAAAATTCTTAGGAAACTGTAAAATTAAACTCGTTTATAAACATAGAAAAAAATAACCAGTTAACAAATAATAAGTTAAACATTTTATGCTCAGATCATCAAGTAAAATAGTTAACATATAAATTTTTGAAACACCAAATTAATATATTTACATTTAACTACTTCTCAAGTCATAAAAGTTGAAAACTGTCTCTTGCGGGAACAAAAATAAATTTCTTATTTTATAAATAACCTGCGATCAGTTAAATGCTTCACATGTCGTTTAATATAAATAGCACAAACTGGTTTTAAATTAAATGATGAGATGTATTCTGATAAAGGTGCTTACATGACCGTATCAACTGGTTTATTTACTTGAAGAATATAGTTACAAAGTGCCCCAGCTGTTCACAAACTGACAGAAAACGGCGAATAAAGTCAATTTTATATAAAATATAAATGTGTCAAAAATATAATAATAGATTCAAAACAATTAAAATTGTTAACCCTTTGAAAAAGCTGGAGTCGCACACAGAAGTAAGTCCGAAAATTGTCAGATTCGATTCAGGGAAGGCCAAACCGTGTATTTCCGTTAAAGTCTCGAGTTCTAAAATTACAATACTTGTTATTAAACCAGTATTAGATCATAACACACCTGTCAACATCATAAAAAAAAAATTACTGCCCCTATCTTCGCGATTACACAACAAAAGCACTAAAAAAAATTCAGGGTCATTTTAAATCATCGAGTAAATAATACTTACCAGCTGATACCCAGTGATCATTATTGTATCTAGTTCTAAAAATACTGTATTTTTTGTGTTAATATTGGTCAACCATATTTAGTGCAGATGCTGTTCCTAATAGCTATTTTGATAATGACCACAAAAGTGGTCACCTGTCCCATTATCTATAAATTTTTTCGTATTTCAAGTATTTATATGCAAATATAGATTAACGTATCTTGGGATATATTTCATGATTATTTTAATATTACGTTTTGTAAACAAAGAATATGACTCACAAATTAAATATATGAAAAGGTGTACGAAATTTCATAATATTTATAAATTATTGTTTGGAATGGCAGCAGTTCATTAATTTTCACAGTTAGTTCTAAACGTGTATTTCCGTTAAAATGCCTACTTAAAATAACACAAGTGAGTAATTTTAAATCAAGTTGAACGTATCATAATTAAGTAGGGATATTAATTTTTGGAATGTTTTAATGATATAAATTTGTACCTATCATACTAGTTCGATTTAATTTAAGAGAAATAATAGCAATTATCTCTTCGTAAAGTGTTGGTAAGCAAATTTAATGAATTATAGATGTTATCAAGTAATTATAAAAGGTGCTCTCAAAAAGAGAAATTCGATGCCAACTGTTCTTGTAAGAATGTAACTGTAAAATATAAAATTAAACTTAAAATGTATCGCTTAATTGAATTTCTCAACTGGTTATGGGCATTTAACAATTTCGTTAATTATGAACATTTTTTAATAGATATAATTTAATGGCGTTTCTGGGACAATCTTAGATCTAATCTTTAAAATTACTACCCGAAGACATAAATCTATCAATTTTTAAGGAACGGTACCGATATTTTTCTTGTACATCGAATTACCGAAATAGCCAACTCTGAAAGCAACGAATAATGAAAAAGCTGCAGTGGCCCAATATAATTTATTTCTGTAATTACCATGGCACAATTTTGTAAATACAAAATAACATCTAAATAAATTAACTTCAAAAGCTCTCACTAGTAAATGGTAAAAGTTTTGAGAAAACTTGTTAACAAACTTGTAAAATATATCTATATTTGTTACTCACAGCAGCTTGTATACAAGTTATATATTAAGTATACAAGTATAGATTGTAAGGGCGCAAAATTAATAAGCTTTAATAAAAAGAATTATGCAAACATTTATGTGGTTCATTATCTATAGAAATAAAAAGATCGTAGGCAGTTTTTGTAAGTGATCTAGTACAGTGGAGTCAGGTCATTGCCCTAATTCGTAATAACATAATTTTTTTGAGTATAGTATGACCAGTAACACACCAAGGTTATGTGATTAACCAATTTGTGTGCTGTTAAATTTGGCATGCAACAACATCACAATCAGTCGCTATGACCGCTAAAGCTAAACATTCATATTCATTTATCGACCGACCACTTTCAACATCGCACTCTATTGTTTGTTGTTGTTGTTGTTATTAGAGCCAACATATATGATTAATTCAATTAAAATTGGTTTGAAAGTAAAATTTATTTGGTTCAATTTTCTGTCTGAATTTTAAACGGTGTACGGTGTAATAAAAAAACATACCCAACAAAAATAATAGTTGTTAAATTATTTTGTTTTTAAGCTGAATAGTATATATGAATCCAAAAATATATATAACTCATATACTTGGATGTATGTATCTAGCGCGCTCCGTCGCTCGCTCGGTCGGTCGTAAGACCCTGAGCGCAAGTCCTCTGAAGGTACCGGGCTGATTTTAATGAAATTTGATATACATATAAATTCTACGTGAAGTTCCCGTCGCATTTTAAATCCAATTATCTGTTCAGGCCGGAGTTGTTTACTATAAATTCTAAGATATTTTATGTCTATAAAGTTTTACCAAATTGTGATTCCAGGGGCTCTAAAAAAATAGTTAAAACAAATAAAAGTAATTTAAATTTTTAAATATAAAAAATCTTGAAAATATTATAAGAAATTTTATATTTATAATGTTTTTAATGATTGTGAACCTGAAGGTAAAAAAAAATAATTATAATAAATTTAAAATTGATTGATTGCTGGATGATTGCAACAATAATTCTTTTACTCTAACAATTGCTATCGCTTTTAGTTTTGTATTTATTGCGATTGGGCTCGCCGATACGGCGAGCTGGAACAACGGGTGCTAGCACCAGTTCTTGTAAATTTCTGTTCTTGATGTCCGTATTTAAAACAAATGTGTTTACACTCTGTAAACAAATGTCTGAAATCGTAAAAAATTAATAGTCATATTTTTTAAGTTTAGCCATGGTGTTCAGTGTCGTAGACTTTACTTAAAAAAGGGGTCAAATGATTCGGTTACGCAAAAATATAATAACAAACATCTGTCCCGTACCATAAATTTTGCCTAAAGGAGAAGACTGTCAGTTCTACCTCGTTAATTATAACAGAAAATTATTAGAGCAAAGCAAATTTAATATTTTAGTATAATAATAATAATAATAATAATAGTGTAGCACGTAGTTAGCAATGTGAGAAATATAAAAATAGAATACACTTGCACTCATTATACATTTAAATGAATGTATTATTTAAATTAAATTTAAATATCGAATAAAATGAGTAACATTTGCAGAATGCAAGGATTTATAAATAGCATGTTCAAGACTATTCGGATTATACGCGAACTAATCCTAAAAATGAAAGGTTAACAATATGTCACATTTTTTTGCTAACTCAAGACATTTATATGGAAATTGTTAAAATACACATATTGTTGCTTTGGAAACGTCTATGTATATCAAATGCAAGTTTCTTACAAATGGTACATATTTTGAGATAACTTTTCAAAATTAGGTTATTTTTCTGTAATTGTGGAGGTACTGAGTAAGGACTGTGCGATTATTCATATACCCTAATGGCTGTTAGAAAATATATATGATAGGTTCCAATACGAATATTCGTTGTTCCGCCTTAGTTGTTTTGCAATGCGACAAGCACACAAATAGGCGCGTACACACACGGGCACATAGCCACACACACAAATAAAGCCAAAATGGTCATAGTTTATATCCGTTGAAATCTCTAGTACGAAATTTTTGGGATGATTGCAATACTTCCTAAATGTAAGTAAAATATACTAAAATTATTTAAATTTTCCAAGACAAGGCAATGTTTACTAAACATGATTTTGAAATAAAAATCATGACATAATGTTTCTAATTTGGAGGTTATGTTATAATTTGTTATTTTTGAACATGCAAAAAGAACATTTTCAACAACAAATATTTTAACATATTAGACATCGACCTTCCTTTCCAAAATTTTGCAATCAACATATTAACTTTACGTACTTGAACAGCGCAAAAATTTGCTTCAACAAATAAACTGACGAGACGTGAGACAAAAATAATATTTACTATAGACATAACACATGGTAATGGACAATTTTGCAAAAATAAAAAACAACAAATAAATATATCACATGTAGAATTCTAATGTGTTTTTTTGCCAGAGGAATATCCAGAGAGACATTAAAGATGCATATATGCAGTGGTTATGCGACGTTTTTAAATTCTTTGTGCGTTTTATAGGGGCAGCGAAGGTCATCAAGTTCATTAGGATTTAGGTCACATCTATCCTATGGTGGAAGTACGGATCTGGCTGTACGTACGTATGTATGTATGTATGTATGTGTACCACACCTTGCAACCTGACAAACAATAGCCCCACAACTATGTACGTGATCGGTTTAACATTTTACAGTATTGTTTTGTTGTTATTTTTACTTGACACAGCTTACGATGTCTTCAAAACCTCAAAAGCCTCCCAGTGCTGGGAACACGCCGCATTTTGACATTGACAACAAACATTTTCGTTATTGATTGTATCACCTATCTCCTAATATTTATGATGATAATAATATGTATTTACATATTTATATATTACCCCTGGTACAACACAAAATTAGGCTGCTATTAAAATTATATGCGCATGCGTCAAATTCAATCGGGAGTTTTCTTTAAATTAGGGAATAGAAAATAATTTTTGAGTCCAAATTTGTTCTTTATAGGATGGATCGTGAAATAACCATAATTGAATATGCTTAGAATGAATTCATTAACTTATGATTTATAATGCAACAAATAAACCTTCAACTTTGATATTGTTATTTTAGAATTTAATTAAATACTATACTATACATATATTATTAACACCATTACTAAAGTCAATAAGAATAATAACAATTATTATTAGTACCATTGTCAATAAGAATAAGTGAAAAAAACATTTAAAACAATTCGCATTTGCCACCATTCAAATTTAATTAATAATAATAAGCATGAAGTATGACATATACATATACGTTCAAGAACTTGCATTATAATTACATAATGCACATACAGTTCTAATATAATTGTGCTTGTTTTTCTTTGAAGAATTAAAACACTTTGCCAAACTTAAATACGGTTTTTTTTTTTCAAAAACAGCCCAATAAAAGATTTTAAAATTCATTGATATTTCCTTAAAAATGTTTAAAGAAGCATATCCCGTCAAAGAAAAAAAAAAAAGTGGTTTGACCTTTCATTAAAACATTGTTCAGGCACACCGTGATACATTTACAGTCTAATGTAGAAAATTTTGCTAGTGGATTACCCCTTTGGAAAAGAAGTGTAAGTAATATAGATTTTGCAACGGAAATTAGAATATATTATTTTTGTTTGAACTTTTATAGAAATATTGTTTATAAGAACAACAGGAAATTCAATAAATCGTTCTATTAATTATACTGACAGATAAACTTAATATCGAAAGCTACCAATTATTATTCTTTTCAGAAACCAGAAGTTATAATTATCTTATACAATACATTATTTGTTCTTAATAAAACACAAAAAATAATTCAACTATTTTACACTTTCACAACGAGAATTATAATTCTAAATAAAGGTAATATATAAATCACAAACAAGGTTAACATATTTCGTGCAAATCCCTTCGGAATATATATTGTGCATTTTACCATGACATTCTACGAAATTAAATGCAAAATGAACGCGAATTTAATTCAAATATATGATTCAAACTAACCTTCGCACATTAATCCGATTGGGAAACATGACAAATTTTCGCATGATATTAATTAATTAATTTTATATATTATAAAGTACTGCAATTTCAAATGTATATTGTTGGGTTTTAACGCGAGGCTTTTGACTAATGTTTTAGTTGACACATATATGTCTATAATTTATTTGCACAACAATTTTTATGTTGGGTATATTGTATTGATGATAAATGACAACGCCTATTTTATACGGGAAATTATTGATCTGTATTTTTAGAGGTCTTTTTTGTATGGAACAAATTAGGGTGTATGCTCATGCAGAGGGTGTTAATTGCGGTACTCAGTATCAGCTGTGTAGCCTGCGCAATTTTACATCAAGGTTATGATGGAAGCTAATCATTTGGATACTAATTAAAGAAATTTACAAAGAAAAATTATCAAAATAAGTCCCAAATTTCACAATGACACTGCTACATACAATGGGCTGTAAAATTATTATAAGCCCATCAAAATCATAAATATTTACATGCTCTACATGTATACAAAGCTTTACATTTTATTACACGAATCACAATAATTTTCAATATTATCGAAAAATAAATAACTGTTTTCCTTTACATGAATTGTGTATTTGAAAATTAAATTCCAACAATATTGTCTAATAAATACGACATGGTGTTAAGATAATAAGCATGTGCAAAAAAAAAAATGCATCCAACGATAGATGAAACATATTCCCAAGCTGTATACCTATGCACATTTAAATTGGTATACCTGTGCCGTCATTAGGAGGTACAGGATGAATGCGTCGATTGCAATTCGCTTGTTTTTCAATGGGAATTACGCAAGGAGGGTACCGTAGTGCACGTACGCATAAATAAGAGAAAGAAAGAGCGAGCAAACCTTCTGGAACACTTAGGCCAGCTTATTTGCTTCGACAATTTAATTCATAAACGACAGTAAAAGATCGAGAGCCCGAGATTTCCAGTTGCGTGTTCCAGTTGAGCAACGCGCTTTGGTCCCCTTCCCTATTTAACCTACCTACTGCTGCAGTAAATCGTTCAACGAGAAATGCGCCTTGTAAAAAATTACATGGGCTTAAACGCAAGACAGGTCAAGCGGGGATAACACGTTTTAATCGAGGCGTATTGCAAGAATTTTTAATATGAATGAATATCGCGTGGAATACTTGTTATTAAATTTTAATAAAAGTCAAGAAATATATGTTCGGTGCTTGATTTTCAATGACTTTGCCAAAATATTACATAATTAAATTTTATTAGATGAACACATTTAATGGTTGGATGTCGTACGATTATAGAAATCTGTAAGAGGATACTATGAATCACTGACATGACTTTTATAACAAATTAATTAGTGTTTGCACACATTAAGTGTTTAGTAACAATTTGTTTATATTGTAATATACGGGAAATATATTAATAATTGTTCTCAATATTCAAAGATAATTACTGAATTATATTTGTCTATAATACTTTTCGCACGTTATGCGATGATGTAATGACGTTACTTTAAATAACTACCCATTAAATGAATACAGTTTTAGGGTTTAAATATAAACGAAGTTTAATGAAAACAAACAAAATAAAAAACAACAACATCGTTATAAAACTGATTTATTTACAAAAATACTGCGGTCTGTTTTATTTTCATAATAAATCACGTAGATCTAGTAGCATAAGAAAACAATTGAATCCAATTGTGATTTATAGGAAAACATTTATTTTGCAACACATCTCTCAATTTGTATATCGTAGGTCGAATTATATTGATGGCTCCATTTGAAAACGTTAAAAATATGAAAAATACAAAATGAAGTTTCATTCAAATTCGACACTACACAACACGCACCCACACCAATACAAACAATCATTGAAATATTGCCTAGGATATGGCAGAACCATAAAATACACTATCTCTATTTATTTTGCATGTTTGAGCGCTCAGAGTCGAATACAAATTGTTATTTGTCATGTCACATCTCGAGAGTCTCCTCATCATATAAGTAGAGAATTTCTTTATGTATATTGCATATATGTATATAACATATACATATATTCTATATATATATATATATATATATATATATATATATATATCGTTCCTCGTTTGAGCATTTGCAGGCTGCTGCACGAATGTAATAATACCGTAACGATATATGAATTTGATATGAAGCTATTTAGATGATGTCTAAAAGACATTCATATATGATATGTTCTTAGTTTGACAGATTGATTTCACGAGCCGACTCACTTTTTGAATATGTGCGTGATTGTTCAAATGGAACACTGATAGCGTCTTCTGACTATATGTGACCAGAAAGAATATTGATTTCAACGTCATCTGCACGCATAAACGACCTTCAATAATACAAGGTTAGTTTTAATTCTTGTAGAAAACTTCGTATGACATCTGTATTCTAGTGATATCTCAATACAATTAATTTTTTGCAAAACCTAGTGCATGTAAGAATGATTTTCTTTTTCGTTTAAACCTAACAATAATTATTAGAAAGATAAATTTTTGGTTGAAATTGAATAGAAGTTTCTTGTAGGAGGGTGAGCACCAATGGTTGTTAATTTTACATTTCGATTATGTAAAAAAGAAATTTTATAAATCAGAAATTAACTGCTGCTGAAATTATTATATCGTTCAAAAAGCATGAATATAAATATTGTATGCAAAGAAAAAAGCAAAATGAGAGGATAAGTAATTTTGGTAAGTGCCTCATCCAAATATACAAATATGCCAGGTGAATTAGGTTTAACATATACATACATCCAAAGAGATATAAAACGGATTTTCTTGGTAACATAATAGTTATTTCCGAAATGGAAAATGAAACGTGTACACACACAAATACAAATACAGTGTTATTCATAAGCTGGGAAGCTTAACTGTAACCCCCTCGTTTTCTGTACTTTTCGACTCGCATTTCCGTATATTTGCTAGCACACACACACACACACACAAGCCAACATATCTATAAGTATACCGGGAACCGTTCCACCTCTGATCCTCTAATACACATACTTGTTCCTTTTATTTTAAACTTCAATCTCTAGGCGACCAAGCCAAGCCTTGCTCTCACTGCACATAACCTACAAATAAGTAACTACATTTGCACAACTGCGTTAGGGTGCACACTGACTGATGGGCTCTTATAAAAATGTTACACAAAATGTTGCATATACTTCGTAAATGCACAGCTATCCTTGATCTCATAGAATATTTGTGGTATTAATCCTAAAGTATATAAAAGAATACTCGATAATAGTAATTGTGACGAAATCATTCGAACTCGACTGATCTTAGCCGACTGTTAATCATGTACATTTACATTTCATCTAACAGATAAATATCATGTAATTCTATAAAATTACACTAGAAAGCAATTGTTATTATTAAAATCTGCAAATTTAGACGAGTTTTTGGTTGTTGTTTTACATTTAAATTAATCATTTTAATTACAGTAAACAGTGAATGCCTTTTTGTAAGGAAAAATATTCAATTTGCTCGATATTAAATTACCTAATAGATATAGCTAAAGAACATATCTTCTTTGAAATATATAATTGATATTTTGATATGAAAATATGCCAATTTTGTTATGCTCTGTTATACTTAATAAATTGTCCACACCCTCTGAGAAGCGGCCTAAGCCGCTGTAGAATGACTGAAATAACAAATAAAACATTGTCGATTATTTTTGGTATTACTATTATTGTTCCTTGATATTCAACAAAAGAAAGTGGATTCAAGTATAGCGCAGTTCGTACTTTTTCAACAAAGCGATTTGTGTATGGAGAAAATAATAATAATATGTGATATATCAGGATAAAATACCCAAGCAAATATTTGTATATTTAATATAAAAACAGAGTTTGACAAATGAAGTTGTTTTGGAAATCAACTAAATATAGTATAGTGGCGGAAGTTGAATAAGGGTTGGCTCCCTTTTAGTCGGTTGTTTTTCCCCTTTTTTGACTCTCTTATTCACTCGTTCATTCTTTCTCCTTATGCGCGCTAATTCAGTCATTTCCTATGGCAGATGGAGGAAGTCTTTTGTAAGAATTCTTCGTGATTTGACACTGTTGTTGTAGTTATATTATTAAGAAACGCCTATAGAGCCACTGTTTACTCACTATCAATTTGGTGTGCATAAGGTTGTTTTATTTTCCTTTGTTCACTAAAAAGACTAGATAAATGAGATAATGGAATGTGTAAGCTATAAAACATAATAAACATTGAACAATGATTATTCTTTTTAATAGGTTTCCTAATGGAAAGTGCAAAGAAATGATAATAGAAGATAATAAAAACTTCTTTGCTAATTCCAACAAAAATCAAACAAACATCTTTCTCGGTGGTCACTTTATTTTACTGAAAGATAGATCAATGTTTTCCTCTGAATTTAGTTAATTTTCAAATTAACATGTTACAAACGTGTTTTTTATTTTGAAATTGTTTAGAACATGATAATATGTTTAAAACAAAAAAAGAAACACGTTTTTATGTTTTATTTAAAAAGAAAACTTGGTTCAAACCCCCTTAATTATATTTTTATTTATGATCATTCAATAATTGCACGGACTGTACTAAATGTATCAAGATAAACACTTTAATATCACGTGCCTGTTAGAACCCCAAATTGACAGAATTAAACAGCGGGGATTTGGTGCCAGTTGCATTTAGGGACATTTTTATAAATAGTAGTCGTAAATTTCATTATGTTATTGCTGTTTTTGTCTTTTTTTTTTTTGTTTTTTCTGTCCTCTGCATTTAGCACGAACGGAAGTTGGATTACGTGCGGGCCAAAATGGCAGATGGCGAATATTTTGTATTGCATTGCATACTCATTGCGTTTTGTTTGGACGCGTGCGTGTTCTTGAATGCACACGTTCACATTTTTGTTTTGTTTTCCTTTCAATCATTCAAATGTACTTGGTAAAAAAATATTGATAAGTTTAAACCAAAGTCAAATGAGATTATTATGGAAATATATATTTTATGTACTTATTTTTAAATAATTATGATATGTTATTAATATAATAACAAATGTAAACGTTTATATTAAATATAACGTACGGTGGTATAAAAGTGCTATAGTATTCTATTGTGTGCGTTTGTAGTATTAGCGGTTATAACAAATAAATACTTAGAAATTCGTATCACGTCTTCCGAATTCCGAGAGTCTTAACCATTACACTATGGTATAATAATTGACTTTCTGTGTTTACCCGAGAAAACTCTCCAGATATTGAGATATTAAAAGCATTTGTATACATTTTAGTAGCGGGCTTATAAGTAAATGAAATCAAAATAAAATCTGAGAATTTTTTAACAGTGTAGCAGGTTCCCGATATGCGAATTATATTCGGTGACCAATGTGTATTTAGTACCTTTTTGGCCACCCTGCTGAGATGTATGTGATTTCTACAATATTGTGTACGCGCGACATATCAACAAAACAATTGCATGAAACGTGTTTGCACATATGTTAGAATTTATTCGTTTGACGTCTATATTATAACACAATTAACTCAATTATAAATCACTAACGAGCGATTTTTACTGCTGGTAACAGATGGCACCTATATAAGGTATTTCGTGGTTGTATTTATTGCATTTTATTTTCATAATTTATCGTAATTGAAACTTGTGGTTAAATAGCTGATAAATTTATGATTTTTTACGGTTTATTGATTCTAAATGTTAATTTCATGTTTTTAATTGCCAGTCATGACGTGCAGTATCACAAACCAGTACTGCTATATTTTTCAACAATGTGCAATATTTCACAAATATTTAATAGGATGAAATAAAACGTGCGATAAGGATAATGAGCGTTTTAGATTATAAAATATAAAATAAAATATCAAACATAATACAAATACATTTTATTTCAATAACAATTATTAAATATTTTTAAATCTAAATATAGCAAGCAATGGATCGGCTGAATGCTCGCAACAACACGTTGATTTTCTAAGAATAACTTTCCATTTCAAAGAAACGGATTAATAATATTACCAAATTTGCTACCTTACAAGAAAAAAATCAAATTAAATACAGTTTCAACGTGAGTTTTTTGCGGTTGTACGATTCTTTCCTTAGTGGCGCCTCAATCTCAAGGTCAAGGTCATGGCGTTTATTTATAAAATTAGAACATCTACATTGAATCTTAAAATAAAGTTGTAAGGATTTTAACTTTGATGAAAATATATGTTGTATGCTAGTTTTTATATGCCAACGTATACACAATACGATTAAAAACACCAGATATTGTATACGTGCAAATTTATTTCTTTATAGTAGTAGTAAAGTAAGATTTCCACCGATTTTATGTAAATCAGAAAAATAAATGCGATACAATTAAAATTGACGCAAATAAAATGATTTCAATGTCACCTTTAAACCACATACATGCATGTATATATATATATATATATATATATATATATATATATATATATATATATATATATATATATATATATATATATATATATATATATATATATATATATATATATATATATATATATATATATATATTGCAAGATTAAAGAGAATTTGTATAAATAGAATCTTTTATACACAGCAATAATATGATAACTATACCAATGTTTTACTAGGAAAATATCCACAGTTATTCTCTGAATCAGACGTTCTGTTACAATAATTTTAAAATGACTCATCGCAGTTATATTGCGAGTTTTATACTAAATTTGATAAGCATTCATTACAACTATAATCCCCCAAACAATATATATGAATATATTCACTATTCATCTGAACGCACGTATAATATATGAACTTAAAAAAGACAAACGTCATTCCATGCGGTAAGCCAGTTAGACACAGCTGAACATTTTATTCTGTTTAATTCGGTTTATTTTGACAATACTTAAAAATATGATTATTAGTGCGTAATCACGATATGTCTAGTCTCAGTTTGTGTCAACTAGTTTAATTTTACATTGCTATTAATTGAGTTATTTCCGCAAAAAAATAACACAAGTAATGTTTTATAACACATATAGAAAAGTGAGACAGCATAATCTCATAATTGTTACTCAGTCAAAACAGCTATAATTATTGAGGTCCTGTTTGTATTTTTTTTCTAGTGTACAGTAAGCTTTAACACAACAAAAATAATAACAAGTTTGTAAGAAGGGTATTACGTAATCATGAAATAATTGATAGGTGTTAAATAAATGCTGCACGCTTGGCGAGGTGTGCCTAAATACAGGTACGAAGCAGGTGTTAACCTAATATGATTATTTCCATGGGTTTTGTTATTTCGTGTGGGAACCACGACTCATAATTTACTATTTAAATGCAGTCGTTTCTATGCATTGTTTACCAGTTTAAAAATTCTTTATGTGGCGCAGTAAAAAATACGTTTCTACAAAACTTAATACTAAAAAATAACTCATTCATAACCAAGTATATAGAACATGCAAAGCCATACAGCCGTTTGTATTTAGTACTTGCGCATTGAATTTTGAAATTGGTATATTCCAGAAAGTTGAGATTCTTGAAATATAAATTCGTGCAAGTGAAAACGGCGTTACACCAATTACAACTTATCAAATTAATTACGATAAAATTCAAGCGAAAGAGAAACAAGTCGTCGTTGTCGTCGTCGTCACCTTTTACAGTTCGGTAAAGCATGAACGTTGTGTAATCCCTTGTTTTCCGCGACAAGTTGTAAACCCAGTTAGGTTTAGGTTTGCTGAAAATGGCTCGCGCGCACGCGTTCATTTCCACAGTGGTAATGTACTTTAACTACACTTGATGACAACTTCTGAATCTGACGTTGACACGTTTTACACGGCGACGTGTAACTAACGAACACTGTTTCACCGTGGGTGGTCCTCACATTCGTCGAGTCGAGTTGGTTTCAACGTCAGGAAAGGGTTACACGCGGTCGATGCTCATACCTTCACACATTGTTTATCGTTTGCATATTTCAATATGACTATTTTCGTGGCAGGGGAATTAAACTTTAATCATTTTGTAATCATATTATTTTGAAACACAGATGTGTTAAATGTAAGCAAAATCATATTTCTTCAATTTCCAAAGTTCTTCTTTGGGGTAATATCGGTTGTGGCCAACACACATGTAGGATATACCATATACCAGACTTAAGTTCGTACCATCTTAAAATGATCATTTTGCTATTATTGCAAGATTATTTCAGACAGTAATGATATGTAATTTATCAATTAATATTAGAATAAAGAGAAAAAGAAAGACAATCCCATTTCATGTATTACCAAATAGGAATTCAATAAGTATCGCAATTAAATATACATCTTTTGTGTTTATTTCTTCGGCTGATACATTTAGTTCTGATTGATAGCTGAAATTGAATAAAAGAATTTCAAACTGATTTCAAAAGAATGTTGCAATCTATAACAGGTTTTAATTTAAAATGAAACTATGTATGTAACCTAACAATTAACTGTCATTCACTCTACTTTATAACTTGATTAAGTTACGTTTACGGTGTACTTTTAACAGAACACTACAAAAAAACATGATACTAGCCTATTAACGGTAATATAATAGTATGTAGTTGTATTTTTCTATATTCTTAAATGTCTAATAATAAATTGTTGACTGTACAGTTAAGCTGATAGGAAAAAAACTTGCCCGGTAATAGCAGTAGAAGCAATTATGTTTTTGTTCGATTATTTACAACAATTGAAAGCAATATGCTAATTCAATAATAATAACGCCTATGTTTGCACATAAAAGTAAGCTTCAATTTGCCAATGACAGCAATTATCAAAATTACAAGTCTTAATTTGTGAAAAAGTATTGACCCTCGATAGTCCGATAAAAATAACAGAAATACCGTGTACAATTAAAAGGGGTACCAATACACGTTTGTTATATCGTAGAGGGTCGAACAGCCGTTAGATTGTGACAAAATAATTGGCACTGTTTGGACAAGTAAAATGATAGGGTAGAAAATGCAACAGAAAATCGATTGGATAAAAATAAATTCGGAACTGGTGTTGGTGACATTTAAAAAATTGCATCCGTTTAACGGAAATACGACAAAAGTTGCGAAGGGAACGGCAATGTAAATTACTTCAATTTTTCTTTGAATTGAGGCTTAAATCATTGACTTTGAAGGCATTCAGGCATCAATACGTTCAGCTCGCAGCGTTATCAATTTAGTAGGAAAAACTTAGAAAGTTAAAAAAGAACACATTTTTATAGCCTCTAATTTCTTATCAATATATTATTGCAATTCTTTAATGAGATGAGATGAGTTATATATTTTAGCTTTATTTTTCGAAATGCCAATGTATACGAATTGAGGATATATAAATCTGTAGTGCGCAAAAATGAGTACGAGATTGTGAGGCCCTGCTAGGGTGAAGCGAAATCCCTTCGCAAGTTCGCAATATGATGGAGTGTGGTTCGCGTTTCAGATACCAGATGGCTGACGCAGTGACAAATAAGCAACGAGCAGTTCGGTTGTCAAATTACTTCCTCTGTTCTTTCGTGTTCTTACAAACAAATGCGGTGCATAATTTTACCGTTAATTTAACAACTGCAGTCTTACCAGCTCGGCTACTTTTCAATGGTTTTAAGAAAAAAGTAAATTAAAAAATGTATATTACTCACCTAAAGGAATTCATTGTTCCGAAGGTTTTCACGTGTGCACACAGGGAATCCATGTTTTGCAGTGTACACATCCTGAAAACAAAAAACTGAAATAATGACCTTTGAAATTATTTCAAAAATTTGAATAACATAAATTGAGATAATCGCTAATGTCTCGAGGTCAATGTACGGTAAAATTATTTGCAATCATGGTGGAAAACAATTCTTATCATTATCAATTATATTTATTATTTTTACGATGAAAACATTTCTATAATAATTTTTCAAGACATATATATCCAATTATTGTGCAGTTACCAAGAATTAGAACAAGCAATCACAGCAAATGGTTTATTGATAATTTTCAGTGCGAAATTGTTATTTTTAATCATTCTTTTATGGACTGAAGAAACTTAAATAAAACATAAACATAATAACTCATATACTTGGACGTTAGTCGTCGCTCACTCGGTCGCTCGTAAGACCAAATTTGTGCCCTCTACTCCTCTTAAGATACCGGAGCGATTTGAACCAAATTTACAATACGTATTTGGCATTTCATTTGAATCCGGAGATATTTTATTAGTTGGAATAATTATTATATGCAACTCTACTAAAATATACATAGGTCGTATTAAAATGTTTTATGTAAATAAAAATAAATTAAAAAGTGCTCGTAGACAAATAGATTTCAAATTTGTCCGTACGCACTTCGTTAACATACCGAGTAATTAAAGCCTAATATTGATCAATTTAATTTAACTCTCCACTCTTTCGGAAGAATGACCACCGAGAGGGTGATGTGCATATATCAAAAAGTAACAATACCAAATACTCCACCTCCAGGTCAGAAGAGTCATCTCAGTGGTCCAGTCCCACTAAAAAACATGGCTGACACATTTATAGAGCACGTGGCAAGCGGATGTACGAACGGCCAATCACAATTTACGAAATTGTCCCCCGATTTAAACGGGGCATTTCCATTTACGATTACTCATAGTACAGTATAGAACGCAACCCTTTACTGCATCACGTGGTGCACGATGATGTCAGAACGTGCCCGCTCCACTCGTCAGATGAATATACGAACATGAATCAGTGAGTGATTGTCGATAGCCCTTGAATAAATATACTGTACCGACGCCCCCTTATCCCGCTCCCTTCTCATACTCTTGACCAAATCACAAGTCCAAATGTGTGTGTGTGTGTGTGTGTGTGTGTTTCACCCAGTGCCCCCTATAACTAAAGACCAGTGACCATTTGTAACGCTTTATTAAGCGACGTTCGCTATGATAATCATCTCACTGGGTTCAATGGAAAATTGTTTTCGAACACGTTATATATATACCTGCTACGTGATTTTGCTCATTCTAGGTTGGTCAGCAACGACTTATAGTCTTTCTATAATTTTATTACTCTTATGCGAATGTATATACCAATACGCATATAAGGTAAAATTGCAATTATGAAAATTTTCGGACTCGAAATACGACAGCGCACCTATCGGGATTTTTAAGAACTTTTAATCGTATTGAAACTCAAATTCAATCCCGGACATGTGAACACATGAGGAACATACTCCGTTCAATCTAATTCCAGTATTGAATACTCGATGTGAACATGGTAATAATATAAGTGCATAATTTTCTCTCGTATTTTAAATACAATTGCCATGATGATGTTCTGCAGCTTCCAAATAACACTGTTTTTGTAAATATATTATTTGTAACTAGAAAAATATATTCGTGAAGAATGTTAAAAATGTTTATTCAACAATTTCTGGCGTTTAAAAGTGTAAATAAACAAAATATTCACATTTATTTTGTTTATTTATATAAACATATACAAAAAAATCGGTTGTGCCCAACACAGAACTTTCTTTTATGTAGTTTTTATTAGAAATATATATTTCAAACAAACTGTCCAAAAATACCAATACTCTACAGTTATACCTTGAAATTATACCAATTAGCTTATTATTTTATTATGTTATAAAATACTGTTTCGTCAATATGAAACATACCATTGATATTGATTCTTTAAAATTCATCTTCTTAGTCGCCAAATTACATACATTATTTATATGTATCTATGCGTATAACCGAGAGAGAATTAGTTCTTGGAGAACCTTCCATATTAACACGAAAATAAAATAACTTTAAATACACAATCAAAAGGTACTATTGATAAAGTAAAATAAATAGTATTACAACATGGTTGGTGCATACCGTTGAGTGCTGTTGAAATATGCAAAGTTATCAAAATATGTCTTAAGATAAACGCCCATTGTATAGTCAACATTTACTACATACAAGTACTGCGCGAAACTTGCCATCCTATCTTAAGAAAATCTAATAATACATACACATATAAGTACTTATTTTAATGAAAAACATGGTTAACCCGTGAGCAGTGAATACCGTTGCTGGTGACGCCTCTAGAGGGTTAATAGAGAAACAAAGTTAGTTTTTGCAACAATTCGTGCTAGGAAATGCAGCACTGATCCAATAAAAGAGTCTCTAACTCGAGCAAGAATTTGTTTACATTGTATATGAACCAATTCCATTATGAGGCTGGCCAATCTATATGCATATTTCTGAAATGTGTGTAGTAAGTTAATCTGATTGAAATTCTAATACATATATGTGTTTAAATGTGAGTGCATACTCGTATATAGAGCTCGGCTTGCCTGTCAGGGGCTCGCTGCTTTTTCGCTAGTACATTTCAAGATTAAACATGTTTGAATGTTGCAGACCAACAGCCAAACATTCTATGTGTGTTGGGGGAAGCATATGTGTACCAACTAACAAAAGTGTACGAGAACGAGTGGCTTTATAAAAAATTACTCTAAATTGGTATTAAACGCAAGTGAATCAAAAAATACGGCACTCTTATTTGGCAAACATTTTATATATTCTAATTTCAGAGCCAAAATAGATGAATAGCCCGGATTCCGCGGGCCTTTACGTATAAATATTTATATAATTATTCTTATGAAATTGTATATAATATTAATTGGTTTTAATGATATACAGTGTCATACAGGAAGGGTAACATTGTCGATTAGTGACAAATTTACAAGTAAGAGGAACTATCTTTAACACATAATTATGATTATTATCATCGATTTAAAAAATTGTTTCATCGTAAAATTACTGACACATGACTAAGCACATTTGATGATGTCTAAAAGCAAGTGAAACCCTACCATTTTGAAGGTAAACGTATATCATATTACAGTTGTTCCAAGTGTATTATTTGTGAAACTATAATTAGTCTGATGTAGTGAACGAGAACTAACCTAATTTACGAACCTAACCCGTACGTAATATGCGCGCGTGCATATGTGTATGTGTGTTTCATTCATCTGTTATAACCCTTTCTTAGCCGGTGATTCTCTTAAAACCACATTGCATAACTCACGCTTTCATGTGTATGTCCGTGTGGACGATAACATCACGCAATACACGACATCACGCACTTTTCGGTTGAAATACGCGCGCGCCCAGACCTGTTCGTGCTGTCACGCCATTATTTCAAACTTGGAAATGTTGACCACATTTGCTCACCCTTTTATACCTATCATTAGAAAAGGGTTTAAATTGTTTGTATTGTGCTTAGTTTTGGATGATTTTAATTGCTGTATATTTTGTAACTTGATTAGATTTAAGTTCATAGGACAAAATATATGATTGGTCCAGTACTTGATGGTTTAAGAAGAAACACAAATTTAAAAAAATAATTTGACAAAAATTACCATTCTAAAATCGAATAGTTAAAAAAAGGAAATATATCCTGCAACAAAATATATAATATATTATAGCTATCTCATGTTGATAAAGAAGTTTCATATTACTTACTTTAAATTACATTTGCGACAAGGTTTTAGATCAAAAGATATAAGATATGGTATAGGACGAGCTTTACGAAACTTTCTAAATTGGAAAAGAAAGTAATAAATCCAATATTTCTGAAAAAATCCCGTCAGCGAAGATATTAGATCAATGCAATTTGCCTGATATAAGAACCAGACATGCTTTTAAAAATACTACTTATATTATAGTTATATTTCAAATAGTTTCATACTGTTGCTTCAGCTATAGTAAGTCTATTAAAATAACTAGCTTCAAGGTTATATCTTTAGCTTGTATTATCAATAGCGTAAACGATCGCCAAAATTATTGATTCGTACTGTTTAAATGTGACCTTGAAAGGATTTTTTCAAATATACAGTAGAATATATTACACACCATTATAAATAAATTTCTATTACAGATTTAGTTGGTTTCTTCATTTCCTTGACGTAAAAGTAATGTCAAAATTGATTTATGTCCCATCGTGTATTCTTTAAATGTAGGAAATTAATCAAACAAACAAACAAAAATATAAGATATATTATTTTGTTATTGCAGTTATTATATTTAGTTTACAGGTTAAATCTGATTAAATACAACCCTGATTAACTGCGCAATATATAAATGATTGCAAAGGCATTACAGTAAGTGTAGTGGTTTTTGTAGATATAGTTCGCAGTGATGTAAACATAAAAAACATGACCTATATAACCACAACTAGAAGCACTTAGATTGCAAACATGTTAAGCAATGACCTTGCTAGTTTTTTTTATAATTATACATTATATGATGACCCATTTACATATATAAAGATTACATTTAATGAATTATTATTCTAGCTAATAATATAGGACATAAACATTTAATAACTCTGTTAATAGTATAATAGATTTTGCAAATTGTTTCTGTGTTTATAATATATTCATTTAATTATTCAATCATGCATAACAATTTAATTATGTATTTACTACACAACTTCAGATAATTTATATTTTGCAAAACCAAGTTTGTTTTTCATGCCACTAAATAAATGAAGTATAAGCTCAAATTCCTTTAGCTCGCCATATAATCAGTTTGATGGGGAAGATATTCAGAATAAAAGACTAAACATATATTTAAAACTGATTTTTAAAGAAATAAATATATGCTATACTTGTTTGGTGACCATGAAACAATTCTAAACACAATGCTGCATGCAATAGTTTAATTGAATATTTGAAATGTCATGGTCATTAGTGTTCTTAATTATAATTTTTCATTATTTAGGTATAACCTATAATACGTATACAAAATTTGGTTAAAAGCGACTATGTATCTTTCACAATCTCAGGTTTAATGAGCGATCGAGAAAGCACGTCCAAGTATATGAATCAGGAAGACAAAGAACGAATTTGTGTACAAAACTTTTTTAATTTATAGTTTTAGTTTATAATTCGAAGTTTGACTGTAGTTCATTCGGCAATATATAAGCCTATTCCTATAAAGAGCAGGTAAAATAAAATAAAAATAAAATGAGAAATTACAAACGGCAAGTATAAATAGTTGAACATTGCGAATTCTCTTCATTTGTTTCATTGTGTGTTTTTATTTCATCGCAATAGAATGCGTTTCTGCTTGCTGATGAAACGAAACCTTTGCATATTTTAACGAATGCGACTAGACAGACATTGGTGAATAGTCAATCAGCAAGCCGTCCCGTCCCGATTTGATTAAATAATCTTGGAATAAGAAAACTAGAAACAAATCCTCTGCGTGAAATCGGGCTGATGTAATTCCCTGGTAGGATCATTAGCGGCAAACTTGATTTGAGCCCGTTAGACGCAAGAAATGTTGACGAACTGTGCAACGTTGTCTGTTCTGTTCCCGCGCAATGAGACCATCAGTGTGAATGTTGGATTGGCAGAAGTAAGGAGATGAACAAGAAAGTTGAAACAAACCAAGTTAAAGTGCGAATTTACAGTAAAGGTTTGGCTTGTCAATGTCTGCTACAGACAACACACACACACACACACTTCTCAGTTAGCACTTAAACTTTATAGTAGGTACACGGCGTGCGAAGTTGCTTTTGCTTGGGATAACGGTGGCTTTACGCCTCACCGACTTGCCGCCTCAGCTACTATTAACAAACGTACAATGTTCACCTATTACTTCATCTCATCTCAACTAACCGATAGTGTGGATGTCTATAACAATTCTGTCCTTGTGGTGCATCTGTATACTACCTATACTTAAGTGGAACTTGCGTTGCTAATACGAATTTGCACGGTTATAGAAATACAGTTTCACTACTATATCCTCATTCTCAAAATAGCGACTATTTTTCACGAACATACACAAATTGTTAATTCATTTTTATACATTCTAAATTATGAATTCTTTTCACACTTCCAAAAATCACATTTTATTTTTCAAATTTTTACTGGCGTATATACTATACTCGTACCTGCATGTTTATAAAAAAAAAAACAGATTCATTTTTAGCTCGCTGAACGAAGCTGTACGGTCGTGTGTCTGTAGCATCCTTGGATGTTAGTCGTGTGCACAAGAAAACTTAATCCTGCAATTGCAATGACCTTCGTTGGGAGGCATAAATTATTAAATCCATATATGCTATGAAGTTCATTCGTATTTGTAATATTTAAAATACCAACACGTCGCACCGTCAAGTAATTTGATAGCACCGAGCAAAACAGTAAAAAAGGAAATATCTATAACGTCATTATTTTCCAAAAGCAGGTGCGACACACACGGCTGTCCGCTCACCCGTAATTTCCCAGTCTTGTGGTTTGCTATTTCGTTCATGCAAAACTATAACAAGTGCGGATCAAGTAGTTGTGTCAAAGTCTCGGACTGCTATCGTAAAATTTAATTCAAACGTCGTTATTGTCTACATGCTCTTAGTAATAATGGGAGTATGTATTAGATATTACATTACAATAAGAATGATCATAGCTCTACAATTAAATGTCAAACCGTAAATTTATTTTATAACAGGACTCACATTTCATTAAACCAACCATATATGGGAAATCATGAATTATTTGTATTTTTATTTTTCAAGATAATAATCGATATAAATTGATTTTGGAACACGATCATTGAAATCGTGCTAATAAGATTCATTAGTTTGTATCACTTAAATTAAATACATTTCAACGAGGAGGTTATACCTGCCGATTACGTAGAAATAATATTGTGATATATGTAACATTTTGTAGATTTGGTTCTATGTCTGTAACAATCTCAGGCCAAAAAATTTCCTTTACAAGAAGTTCTTGTCGCGTTGACCAGAATCCAAAAATATATTCATATACTCGTAAGACCAAATTTTCCTCTATACTTCTCTGAAGGTATCGAAACTATTTTACTTTATTTTAATTGATTAATTTTTGCCTCAAAGTTCAGAAATAATATTGATTGTATAAAAAATCATTTAATAAAGGGCTAATTAATATGATATTTGCTAACATATATAGAATAACCCTTTGTCCTTAATTTTGTAAATGTATTGCAAATAGAGAAAAATATATAAGTCTATACTTACCGAAATATAAGTTAAATGACAAATATATTACAATCTAATCTAGCGCCGACAATTCATGCTACCGTTTTAGCATTACAGTATCAACATTCACCGCACTTGTAAGGCGTTCGTCCGTTGAGTTTGAGGTTAGGTAAAGGAGCTGTAAGACTTCGGGTACGAGCTTAATTATTAATTACACCTGACATAGCCAGCGGTGTTGATTATACCGGGATATATTGCGTATAAGATGCGTACAGATTTCAAGTTCTATACGAATTAAAGAAGTTCACCCGCAGGAAGGAATGTATGCAAAGAAGGGGTGTCGTAGTGTGTATGTGTGTGTGAGAGTTTGGTGAACCACTCCAATGGGTTTGAATGGTTTTGTGGCTGGCACGCGTAGAACCATGCAACCATTCGATGATGGTTTGGAAGGATGTCCTCGTGAGAGGTCTTTGAGACGCAAACCAGTCAAGTGTACGGATACTAATTGTGATGTTTGGACCCTGAGGTATTCCCTTAATGAATTCCCGGGTATTTTCATTACGAATAAATCTGCTAGCAGATCTGATGAAACACCCTACTTCGTTCGTACGTCGTAATTTTGAAATTAAGCTTTTACACTCGAATTTTTCAACCGCACTAAACTGAATTATGCAGTATTAATACTTCATAATTTGGTTATACATGCATACATTTTATAATATATTAATCTCTTTCTTGAATACAAAGAATACTTTGGACAAAAGATAATCTTACTCGTTTTGCCTACTTAAAATTAATGCAATTTTGTTATTTTTACTCGAACTGTCAAACTCAATTATTTAATGGAAATACACGTTTTGTGCATCCTTGAATTTATATCGACTTATTTCTAAATAAATACGATTGTGTGTGTGTGTGTGTGAGAACACTCCTCAACAAACGAAAATATAAATATGAATCGTTTAATTTAAATCCCAGAAGAACATCTCCTATTTTTAAAATCAATAAATAAGATTTACATTTGCTGCTTTTGCACTAATTTCGAAGCGATACGAAAAACAACGATTCGTATAAAATTTAATTTGACCATAGAATAATAATTTAAAAAATTTAATTATATAGTTTATGTTTTGCCAAGATTGATTGAAATATAAATGCCGTAAAGCGAACTGGCAGCATTGGTGCCTTGATGAAATATTCATGCGATAATAAGATCTCCCAATATTCCATAGCACGGAATTGCTATCCATATTTATAAATTTTTAGTAATATTCTACAGAAGTTACATTACAAGGGGCCGTATCTGTTATAAATATGTCTTATAAATCTATCGAGTTATTTCAAATTGTTAATTTTTAAAATGATATTGTTTTGAAACATTGTTTTGTGTTTTAATGTTCAAATATATATTTCTTTTCAAACGTCACCATGTAGATTACTTTTCGAGTTAAAAATCCCTAATTTGGAAAAAATTAAGAGAATCCAGAATATTAAAACAGCATATTTCTCATCACCGACGTCAGTTCCATAATCTAATTGATTCTGAAGCTTACAAAATACGTTGTATAACGTATTTCGGAGGGTTTATCGGCTGCACACAAGTATCGCATGTTAATACGGAAAACAATCTCCTTTACAAGTAAAATTTTAAACAAAGTTTCATTTAAATGCAAAGTAATTACTAAAGATGAAATAATAAATTAATGATGACCCGAGGCGTGATATTAAATACACATTTGATGTGGTTATGTTTAAGTGTAAGATAATCTGTTGGCCATGAATGTTTTATACTAAAAGTTGGGGATTCGCTTTGGGCATCCAGCATCCACATCCACTTCAAAACAACTTGGCAGATCTGTTGTAACGATACGCAGTGTATAGCCCGAGCCCGCTCGTGCTTGTTGTTGCATTATTTTTGATCCCAACGGAATATTGTTGTGTGATCCTTGTCCTATCTTTGTTTTCGCCTATCGCTGGCTGCAGGGAGAACAACTAACCACATACCACATTACATTATTACATATAGGTACCTCCACGATTCTCGAAAATCTGTTATGTTTCGAGCCCATTCCCTATTTCCATATAGTGGCCACAAACCTACAAACATTTTAACCATTGAATATATGTTTGTATATATATATATAATGTTTACATAATCATCACATCTGTTTGCCCACTTTGTTAATGATACTTCTGTTAAATATTGTGTTACCTGCTTATTACTATAGGAGCTTTTAATAAAACATAACAAACTATTTTTAATAAACATACAGTGCTCCCTCTATAATTCTTTCCTTTGTAACTCCAGTATTTTCCTATTTTTGAGGTGAATTAGTAATTGAAGGGGGCTTCTCAAGTCCCACTAGACAATTGTTACAAGAAAATCATGTTTTAGAACATGAAAGAAAGAAGAAAAGAAATAAAATCCCTTTCTGGTATTTATAGCATGGTTTACACTTCTAGTAGTTCAGGTCTCTATCGTTTGATTCCGTGACTGACGGTAGTATTATAGATGTTAGATGTTTATATTCTTGTTGTAATGACAATTCTTCCAATGTAACAGGCATCAAAGCACCTTGTGCAATATTGGTAGATTGCCAGACAAGTGGTGGTGGTGGTGGTGGCATGGCATAGCTAGAGCCAAAGGTAGTATAACAACGTTGTGTTTTAATACCTATCAAAACCGAACGCCACATAGAACGCACCCTTGCCACCATAAAGCTAGTTTAATGTTTGTTTAGCCAGTAGTTGGCGCTGTACTTTGGAACGCATGTGGGTGAATAAGATAATACCACACCGCGCACCCCCCTACTACTTTGCTTGCTTGCTTGCTACGAATTTAATTATGTTAATGGTTGCGAATCGGTCATCCCTTCACTACAATTCTCCTGCGTATATGGAAATCGTGTCAATTTACTTAAAACGTTTCCTCGAGCAGTAGAGACGTTTTCGATTAAATTAGTAAAGAATTAACGGGAAGTTTTGGCGCCCAGATTACCGGCGCGGTCGCTCCAACTTTTATCTCCATTAGGTTTGGCGGGAGAGACCGTGTCATATAATTAACTGTTTGCGTTCAAAAGGGTTAACTGGGTCAAAGAAACACCTTCAACGGATTTGATTTAACACGAAAATCTATCGAGTTATTTTCAGTAGTTTGGCTGATCTTTGAAATACACTAAAACTTCGATAAAACAAAACCTCTATATTACAAACTTCAGATATATCGGGAAAACAAACATATTTCATTTAAATTTTAAGTGCATACAACATATAAATGGCAGATAGAATATGTTTTTATTTTATTTATTTATATATTATGAGATGGGTATTTGATATATTAAAAAGAAATTATTTCATATTTTAAAATTATAATTTTAATATTTTTATGGCCTTTGGGTTTACAATATAAAGAAATCTTGTAGATATAAAATATTTTAGAATATTTAGTAGACATTTTAAATTTTCTAAGTTGTCTACATCTTGGCTTATTTTCTCTAATTCAGTTTTTTATAAGTGTCATTTTTGTATTTAATATCAATAGGTTAGCGCGCAAGATTAGTCGATTAGGAATTTAATTTTAGACTGAGTAGAGAAATGAATCAATTGTCTTACTGTATAAGATTTCTATTTTTACACTCAATATATGTAAATTTCAATCAGTATTCAGTGGCGATGGCCCAGCTTCTATGCATTTAAAATGACGTTAGTTAGCTCGCCCATGGGATTGGATGAGGCAGCAGCAAAGTAGGATCATATGCCCAGACGCTGCAAGCAACGCAGGCCACCTGAGTCTCTAAATTCACTTCGTTTCGCTTTTATTTTATTAGCAGAGTTTAGCTCAGTTCAGCACAGCGCATGAACATGCTTCAGAACTTTTAGAATAACCGTATGTGATGTGCATTTGCATTACACGAAGCTCACTACTAAATATTTGCATTACACAAAGGATTCATCCTCGAATTGACCTGTCCCAAATGAGATTGAATCAATTGAATTTACAAAATGTTGACAGACGTCCATTGTAAAGTACTGCAGATATTTCTATATTCTTATTTTTTGCTACGATTGGAAAAATAAATCAATAAACAAATTTTGTTGCAGAAGGCAACTAGAATAAAAACATATGCAGATAAAAAGGTATGGAAATTGTTACCATAAAGCAGTTTACTATACATAGTATACGTCAGCGTATATAGCCTAATATTTAAACCAAGTGATAAAAGTACATATACTATCTATTTCAGTATCGGCATTGCAATAAAAAAACCCTGCATTTTCGAACAATAAATACAAAAGCATATAAAACTTTATGCTGAGGGTAGTTATCCGCAAAAAACACGCACTTACCATCACCAGCACCTAGCCAGTCTTTATATAAGCGGAGTTGGGGCGAATCAAAGAGGACATACAAATAGAGTGACCCAGGCCTTGATATTTTAAATTATTTATTACTGGGTTCTTGCTTTGCACCAGGATGAATTTACAATTATTCGAACAATGAAATTCTTTGTCTCAGTGCACGGATCTCACTGCATGTGAAATGAAACCCTTTAAATTCAAGCTACAAGCGTAGTAGTTTTTTCATAAAGCCAAAGCTATTAAGATATTGATCTTGGTTTTACTGCAAATTAGTATTATACCTTTGCTGCAATAAAGTATACATCATTGGATTAGGAAGAGAGACAGAGACCGACCGACCGGTGTAATATACAATATTATTATTGTTAGTATGAGCCATGTGGATGGCAAAATGAAAGCATGTAGTGCTCCTGAAACATAGAGATACGCTCGGGACGGGAGTATGGTTGGCTGCCATGCACTCTAGGAGTAAATGAATCGTAAAGTGTTTATCCGTGACTATAAAACATGGTTTAATATTCGCGTTGTATCCGTCCTGCATGTCAATGCACAGACAAACACACACACGTACACCAGTTCCGCTCCTATGTGAGTTTGATGGCGCATGCTGGTTTTGAAGTCACGTCAACTGAACTGAAATCCCGCCGGCAAAAAAGAACACCAAAAATATGATGATAACATTGCTGTATTTAGCAAAGGTTAGGTTGCTTCTGGGGGGTATTAACCTGTAATATGTTTAGAATTTACAAAAATTAATAGTCTGTCAAACATAACCCTATATGCCAGTTATATTTCATAATTTGGTATTTGTACACGTCATGAATATTTCCTCATTGAAGTCATACCCAAATAAACTGTTTTTATTTTCATGTAGAGCTCGAATTTTGATATAAAATGTATTAAATTCTCTACAAACTTTACAAGCAAGGCTTATGGCGCCACTTAAATTAACAGAAACGTATGCAAACTAAAGCTTAATCTTAAAAACAATCAACCCATCGTTGACAGGGATAAATTCTCTATACAATTTACAAGAATTTTCAACAAAATAGAATAGCTACTGTTGGGCTTTTCGGTCATTGTTCAAATTCCAGTTTTGAAGTAAGCTCCAGATTTTGTTTTTAGAGCCCTTTGAATACACAAAATTAACTATTAGGTTAAACATGTTCTGAAAACCCAGACAGGCTTAATTTTTTTTACAGTTTGGTGCCATCTAGCGGCTGGTAGCTAAAGGTTTGAATTCCGAATTTGCTCCTGAATTCAATTCATCTTACGTTTACCTATTACAATTTCAAATTGACATGACAATCTTGGGACGAAATTTTTACTGTTTCAATTCTCTGTATTTGCACTTTCATGTGATGTAATTGTTTCTGAATGAGTTGTTTTATTATTATATCAATTCTTGTTAACGTTCTTATAAATATTGTACATCTTCTTTGGGAATTTTTTATTTCTATGTTACTATATCCAATATCCGGATCAAGCGCCCCTCAACCCATTGCATTTTTCTAAACTTTAATTAATTCCACATCAAAGGCTGTTTGTTTACCTAAATTTTATTTCGTCAAGTAACAACTTTTGCTTATTTATATTTTCAGCAACAATTTTGCAAAATTCAGTCGAAACGATCTAATTATACCTAGTTTTAGGTTTATATCTAATATGAATTACTGCAAACATCCATAATCTTTTACTATCGCAATTTTTGTTAATGTATATTTCAGAAATCGTTTCAAAGAAAAATAAAATTTTAATTCAATTTTCTCTTCTTCCAAGTGCTGTTTTATATCTTTTGTTTTTATTTAACATCTAGACATAATATTTTTATATTACTGTATCACAAATATATATTTTTAATGTTTCGTTAAAATGAGAAACATTTTAGTTATATATCGTTAAAAAAAATTAATTCTACGAATTGCTTGACATAAACCAAAGAATGTAATTTAATTTTACAATGAAATTAAACTTTTTAATTGTACCTCCCGTACTTCGTCACGGACATACAGAGTCAGTGCAATTTTACGAGCTGTTCTGCTGATGCAATAAATGTAAGTAAGAAGAGTGTTCGTTCGTTCGTTTTAACTCACCAGTCATCCGCCCAAAGGCGAAACTACCACGTAAATCAAGAAAATATATGATCCTCTATTTCATGTGTTTTTATTAGTTCGATAAAAAGTAAAATTTTATGTCCGTGCGATATGTTTTTTTGATATCCGTTAATAAACTTGAATGGACACTGGACTTCACTTTCCCTTTCAATGTTTCGACGGTTTTTATACCGGTTTAATCGAATCGAATGCAGCTTACACACATTTGTTGTATCCCTGAAAAATAAATAATAAGTTTAGTGTTAAATTTTGATACGGAAAAAGCAGAAATTGGTAGGTTATTTATATTTTACTGATGGTAAGTCTGAAGTATTGATGCGTGCATCTTGTTTATCACTAAGTATTGAACTTTTCCTTGTTATATTTGAAAATAATAATTATACATTATTTGTGTTGTAACGACAACATTTTTATTCAGAATCTAATTAAGTTGGATATAATTGACTTCATTTGAACGATATTTTTTACTGTAATAAAAATAAAACAAGAAATCAGCTGTGTCCTAACCTATACTTTCTTGTACGTAACTTGTGGATATTTTGTGGAATGTTAATATGCTCGTCTTATTTCCAAATTGTGAGCCCAGGGGCTATAAATAAATAATAAATACAATTAAAAATCTACTTTTTATTTTATTTAAAGTTAAGAGAAATTTGATTATCTAACTTTTATAATTATATTTAATCTATATTTACATGTGCCTTTTGCGAGATGGTAAAAATGTACACAAACAATCAATATCAATTTTATTAAAGCTCCAAACGTATATTTGAAATCTCCAGTTTGAAGTGTTTCATGATTACAGTACTTCCTTTTAGACTTTGTCCAACAGAATAAAAAATACTGTATGATTCTTTGTGACCATACTTAAATGTATCTTCTAAATTTATAAATAATTACATGATTGCTCCAGTTCACCAACATCTCGTTATAATAACAAATAACAGGAACAATGCAATGTTTGGTGTTATGCGCATTATATACCGAGTCACCATTGATGTTGAATTCACAGCGACGCGACGCATATTCGCTGGTGATGTTGGGAGTTTGTGGGGTAACAATTTTCTTAAGTGCCAATTAAGCGCGTTTGAATTCTCGGAAAATATATATGAATATATGCCCGGTCCTAAATGCGGTTGTTATGAATTATTTTGTAATTGACGTCTAGCACCCTGGAGTATAGGTATACATGAAAAAGTAATACTTCGTTTAAATATGTCGTTAGGAATTTTGTTGCTTTATTGCGGATTATCAAATTTGAACGTTTAACTTATACCTGCGTATTTTTCGTTTTGGTATTCTTTTTTAAATTTATTTTAATGTTTAAAGTGAGGAGAAGATTGAATGAAATATGGTCTGCTTCAGACGAATTCATGTTGAAACCTGTTATTCAAACAATACAGAAAAATTTAAACTTAAGGTTTTCATCAAATGAAGAATGTTCAATGCTGTTCGAGAAGGTATATGTCACAATTTTTTTTTTTTTTATATAAATGAATAATATAAATCGTCGAATGAACTCATATAGTATAACGATACATTTTCATATCATCGGTTTAACGACAATCTATATATGACGCACGTCGATATTTCGACAAACGGGAAGGGAGGGGGGCTGGCTGGCCTATCCCCGCGTACCATCACTTTATAGCAACGCGTAAATGTTATGCGATAGTGTTTTCGAAACGGTTTCTGAAATTAAAGTAATAAAAACCGAACATTATATATGGGTTTTAAAATAAAAGCAGCGCAAATAATTTAAGGGAAGTTTGAAATAAAATGTTTTATGTACTATAGCGCGACTAGAGGGCAGCAGTGAGAGGGATTTCGCTTTTTATTTGACAAGGAAAGAAAAAATAAACTTTAAAGGTACTACACATATAAATAAACGTGATAAAGGGAGATGAAGTATGAGTGATATGTATCACAAACCATAGGCGCCCAATTCTGTATTTATAATTGGGTGATGGGAGCATTCCAGTCAACATTATTTTTTCGTTAGATTTAAAAGTACATTATAGCTTCCAGCATGAAAATTGAAAGACGTAAACGAATTTCTATGCAAAAATATTTCCTATCTGAGAATATTACAAAATACTAATCTATCTCATACTGTAATGAAACAGTGCTCAATAGTTAATTTTTTAAGTACAATTTAATCAAGAATGCTATTACAATATGCTTTAAGATTAACTTGGTAGTACGAGTGAAAGATTGATTCTATAGAACGTATTTCATTTGATACGTATTCGCATATTAACTATACCGATACAAACATATTTTGTTGGGTCCTTGTGTGGCAGTGGCGTATTACATACTGAGGCAATATTGGGTATATGTTGACGTCGTAAGATGATTACCTCTCGGCTCGGCTTATTCTGCGAAGGGGAGGCTTGAAACAGTGTTATTACCATATATGAAAGGGGTATTTTGATAATGTAATTTTGAATCGCAAAGCTATATTTAAAGGGGTGCGTTCACATTGGCGCCGACTACACAATTCTTATTTATTTACGAAAGTAGAACCTTCTACAGGTAACATGGTTGAAATCAAATCAAAAACTTACCATTTTGCGGGAAAATCGCGATTGAAATGTATATGTTGTATTAATAATTATAGTATTTCCTAAATAGTTTCATGATAATAGCAGTATTAACAAATGCCAACATTTAAAGTAATAATAAAATAAAATCATGAGAAGCTTTTAATACAAATTCTTTGATTATGCGTACAAGACTCTGTACCAAGTTGATACATATAATGAATCCTCAGATACACGCCATATTGTGTCATGCAAGAGGTATGTACACGCTTATTTCAGTTTGTAAGCACAAGCGAACTAGTTCACTTATTCTTCTTAGATTACTATCTTTATACGAACTAATTATCTGTACACTAGAAGACAAAAAAAAAAAACTCACCTTTGACAGCGCGGCGAGACAATTAAATCAACCCCAATTAACTTTCATAATTAAACGTATAATGAGATGTGTAAGCGTTATTAATTTGCGCGGAGAATTTCCGATTAATATCCGCTTTTAATTAAGCGAAGAAACTATTATTCATAGGGTGGGCTAGAGTTGTGACGTCACGCAGAAAACCTGAAGCCACCAAGAAGAAGATGAGAGTGCGGCGGCGGCTCTTCTGCGGGAACGTAGAGGGTCGGTCGGCAAGTGTCAGATTAGAGAAATGGCGGAGGGTTCGTCGGCGCTATTATTCTCAAGATAAAGCAATCTTTTAATAAGTACTACGGTGAATCTTAGGAATTTGATTGAAATATGGCGAACCTAACGCCATCACGCCAGCCAACGCTATACTATAGAGACGTTCAATGCTCAATACGCGCCCCCTCTCAATCTACCTGCATTTCGAATTATCGCGTAATCGGTTTTCGGATAAAATTTCTAGCTGGCCTGATACATTCTTTAACTAATTCTTCTCAAATACAATGACGTTAGCTGAGACATATGTTATTGAAGTTGACATCTTTCTTACCTTTCATGCCATTAAAATCCAGTTTTGGTTTCTTATTAAATTATTAAGACAATCCGCAATGCTCTACATTAATCTTTCTTGTAATCAAAGCATATTTGTTGATATGTTGTGGTATATTTATAGTATTTTATTACAAAAACTATTATAATATTGCTTAATTTTCTATTAAACTTTGACATTCGTTGATAGTACGACTATAAGAAAACACTTTAGAAAATATAGTAACTGTGAATTCAAGACATACATTTTTATTTCAATTTGATAAATATTTTCAAACAAAACATATATATATAAAAAAAAAGCATTTCATTCGAAATCCAGAGTTTCAGGAATACTTCAAAAAATGTATTTTAGCTTTCATATATTCAAAATGAAATAGTTTCAATAAAAGAACCAAATTCCAAACCATTATATCCGATTTTTTTTGTACGTGTATCACACATTTTATCACGTCATATGTCAAATATATCAATATCAGATATGTTCACAAACAGATAATATATCCGCTATACCTGTACAGGTCGAGAGGCGAAACAGACAAGATCAAAGAACCCTCCTCCTATACAACTCACGCACACATGCATACGTGATATTTGGTCCTACCAAAAGAGAGCTGGTGACATTTGAAGTGACGCTAAGAAATGACAGCCGGATTACAGGCGAACCGTGCAAATGGAGAGATCAACACAAAAGTGCATGCCCGGAAATTGGGGATAATTCCGGTGATCAAAAGCTTTTCCAATTGATTGTGATCGTCATGGTGCTTGGGAAATTCTCTCTCCTGCCTTCGCAGTATAAAAGTTTTTTTTTTCATATTTATATGTGGAAATTCTAAATTAAATTATATAAAAGTAAAATCAGCAAACCGAAGAAATTATCGTACTCATTATAAAAAAAATAAGTCATCATAATTATCTATTTCTAATTTTCGGAGATAATAGTTAAAAAGTTCTATATTTTCTATCGCGCAGAGCAAGAAAAATAGTAATAATTGATATTATTACAAAATATTCTTTGTGCAAATACGCATTGAGGACATCAACAACAAAAAATTTATTACGATTGGAAATAAATTGAATTATTTTGATTGGAGTTATTTTCTGGTAAAAAATGTAACTATGAACAATGGTATGGTAAAAATATATTCGAAATACCTTTTCATTACTTGACGAGATATCTTAGATTGTGGCGTAAAATTAGCATATTTCTAATACTGGTTTATATGAATATTCGAAGGTGAAAGGTAGCACCGCCTACAGAAATAACCGCGGAACAACATTTCTTCGAACTGACGGTTTTAACACGTACGTCAGTATTTTAAATATTGAAAAAAATTGCGGTACAATCGATATTACTTTCTACAATTAGAAGTTCATATCTGGCCTATATAGTATATAAAAGTCTTGACTTTAAAATTTTACCTTTAACAGTTTTAACTCTAGAGAGCTTTTATTATAATAGTTCATTATTCCCCGACAAATATTAAGCTAAACGCTAACCAAACTGTTGAATATCTTCATATTACATATATTCTAAATCATTCGACATTAGTGCAATACCAACAATTCTAATGACTCAAAGCGATCGATATCTAGTAATTTCGAATAGTAAACTCAACTAGATTTGATTAAAAACTCTTCAATCATACCCAGGCAAATTAAATTCTCTGCTTAACAATGACCAGGGCAATATTGCCTATCAGCAGGTATTAGTATACATGGATGTCCGAGTGAAATAGAAGATTCTATATAGTATATATATAAGAGGTGGATGGACATTGCCCAGCATGTGGTGCCCCACGTCAAGTTAGGGGCATGAGGCGAATGATGATGATGATGATGATAAAGTTGCTTTTGATATGGACCGCTCGTCGGACTGATTTACGTTTGTGTTTCCTTGGATACGGAGGGTATAAACCACCCACCACATACATAGAGATATAGCTTCATAATTTGTCCCTATAAGGTAGTATGGGATGATTGCTTAGCAATGTGATACATAAAGGTGACCCTTGATTTATTTGTAAAGCTAAAGGCCGGCTTACAAGAATGAACATGTGTGTGAGTAATACGATATATATATATATATATATATATATATATATATATATATATATATATATATATATATATATATATATATATATATATATATATATACATATGTGTGTGTGTCGTCATATACTGTATGTCTTGATTTCTGAACATTCGTTATATAACGAATTGAATAATTTTTAAAGTCACCCATAGATCGAGATGCTTATAATACGGTTAACTCAAATAAATAAGTTGCCAACGTATAACATTGTATAAGCTCAGAAATGCGAGATATACAAAAAGAATAAACAACGTCTTGAAACGGAACCGTTCATAATCCTGTATTTAATTTTTTTTAATACAATGAGATAATATTGCGACGTTGCTGAATTAAAACATAATGTACTCAGTATTTGCGTGAAAACTTGCTTTCGAATTTACAATATTTATCTTTAGAGCACAAAAGTAATATGTCCCAATTAGAAGATCTACAAATTTCATTTTATATTTTTAATCAGCGGGTTGCTAATTTATTATGAATAGTTTTAATTTTGGATAAAGGGAAGCCATCAATCTTTAGCACTATAACTACTTCTACATGTCGTGTCATACGTTCATTTATCTGCGTCGCGGGGTACCAAGTATTACAAAGCCTTTCGATATGTTTCGTTTTATTTGTCGGCAATTTTTAATTTGGTAAATTCTCACAGAAATAATATTGGATTAAAATCAAATTAATTGTCAGAGCAAGGTATATTATCAATTGTTTACACATTAATCAATTTACGTTGCATAAACCTAGACATTTACAAATATAGACAGCCTAAGGATAAAATGTAGAGCAACAATCAAGTATTTAACTATTTGAAATATCAATTACATTCAATTGTTATCACGGGATGTCGTAGGACCGACAACTTATGGTATTTTAAAATGTCGGAAGGTTCAAACCAAGAACATCCGTAATTGTGGTAATTTCGAAACTGCGTAACTCAGTAACAAAAGATAAGATAACTTTTTCGAAATCCAATATTCTTTTGACAAATATATTTGTATTGTTAAGTCAATGTGAGGGTGACTTCATATGAAAAGAATAATTTTATTATACTAGCATAGCATTATGATTTCTTTTCGAAGGGGTCGCAGGATTTTTTAATAAGACAGTTGTGCACGAAGGGTTCATCTAAGTTGTATTAAATAAATTTCTTTCATTTTTCAACTGGTTTTAATTAAAAAGGTAAATTTAATAAAGATTTATGTCTGTGAAAATTGTTTGATGTATATATAATTTATTAGCGAAAAATAACAAAAAGTGCAATTAATTAGTTTTAATTAATAAATTTTCATACTAAAATGTTTTATTTAAAAATTAAAAATGAATAATTTAAATATAAATGTTCATCAGCTATAGTTAATTTAGTTTATTCATTTGACGTATGAAGGTTAACTAGTTTTTCCTTATAATATATTATTATGTTTATAAATCAGAATTATTTGCTTTTGTACTGAATAATCTGCGCATCTTGTGATAAATACTGCGAATTTATAATGATTCTTAAATTATTTATATATTCATATACATGTATACATTTAAAGGTTACGTCAGAGAGGCGCCATTTTGTTTGGTATTTTTCTATATCTTTAATACCAATTTTTGTATTACAGTAACGAAAATATAAAACAATATGCAGTGCCCTACACAGGACTTTCTTATGGAATATGTGTACGTATGCACAAAAATATTATATTATATTTACTAGGTATTCTCGTGGACACCATGTGGCCTTAAAGATTAAAAACATTAGTTTTCAAATTAAAAAAATTATGCGCACCAAGTGGGAAGGTGGGGCTCATTACTCGTACGCATATACATATATCCTATAAGGAGAGCTGAAGACATACGTGTCTGGACCTAATCTTGTTTCACAATCATGCCGGGTTCGAGATTTAAAAAGTTAAAGTAAAAGTTAAAAATAAAAACTATTTCTTTCTACTATGAAAGAATAGAAATGTTTCTGTTGTGAATGGAATTATTCAAGGGTGAATGGGACACAATTAAACGTACAAGGGAATAACAAGTTTTATTATTTTTGTTCTGACAGTTACAATATGTTTTGTTACACCGTAACTAATAACAACTTTATTTCATGACCACCTAAAATGAGGACAGTTCGGCATATATTTCTAACACCCCCCCTTGACGAAATCTGCCCTTATTTTGTTTCCTTCACGCCTAGTAATTCACAGTGCTCTTTGATCTTTCTTGAATTTACATTCTTGGTCAACATGTCAGCTAAATTGTCCGAACTTCTCGTGTATTCGAATTTTAAACATTTATCTTCTACCTTTTCTCTGAGAAAGAAATGTCTGAGATCAATATGCTTATTTCTCTCTGATGTCATATAATTCTCAGCCAACGATATTGCTCCTTGATTATCCACATTTATTATTTGAGGTGTCGAAATGATTTCCACTGCCCCGATCTCTGTTAAAAAATTTCGTAGCCACATTACTTCTTTCGCTCCATGGCACATCGCTAAGTATTCTGCTTCTACTGTTGATAACGCCGTTGTTCTCTGTTTCTTACTGCTCCAACATATTGCTCCTCCAGCAAGTGTTATAACATAACCACTGAACGATTTCCTGTCAACTTTGTCACTAGCCCAATCCGAATCTCCCCATACATTTATACGTTGTCCAGATTTCTTATACGTTAGCCTCCAGTTTATTGTTTGCTTCACGTATCGTAGAATATGTTTTAATCCAGCCCAATGTTCTCTACTAGGTTTGTTGTTAAATTGACTCATGTAGGAAGTTACAAATGCTAGATCTGGTCGAGTTCCTCCAGCTAGATACAGTAAACCGCCAATCACTTGTCTGTATCGGTAACTCATTTCTTCATCCGTTTCTTCGACAATCGTCCTTTCAAACTTCATTCCAGCATCCAACGGAGTTTTGGCTCCTCTCGCTTCCTTCATTCCTATAGTATTTAATAATCTTTCTGCATACGCTGACTGATCTAGAGTTAGTTCACCATTTTTGTGATGTGTCACTCTTATGGATAATATGTGATTTACTATTCCTAGATCTTTCACGTCAAATACCTTATTTATTCTCTCTTTAAAATCTTTAATGGTACTTTCGTGCTTACTTATAATAAGTATGTCGTCTACATATACTCCAATTATAAGTTCTCTATTTTCTTGAAAATATATACATGGATCTGCTTTTGATCTAATCAATCCAGTGGATTTTAAGTATTCATTTAAATATAAATTCCATTCCCTTCCTGATTGATGTAATCCATATAAACTTTTATGAAGCAGACAAACGTAATTTTCTTTTCCGTTTTCTTGACATGCAGTTGGCTGTTCCATGTATATTGTTTCTTTCAGCGTTCCATTTAAATATGCTGCTGTTATGTCCAACTGGTGTGAATGCCATCCACGTTCAACTGCTAGTGCTAGCAATGTTCGTATTGACTTTGTCTTCACGACAGGTGAATAGGTTTCTTTATAATCTATCCCTGCAACTTGAGTATAGCCCAAAGCAACTAATCTTGCCTTGTATCTTGCTATATTGCCATCCTTGTCTAATTTTCTTTTAAACACCCATTTGCATTTTATTATACGCTGGTTTTTAGGTCTTGGTACTACTGTCCAAGTTTTGTTTCGTTGTAGGTTTTCCATTTCTTCTTTCATAGCGGCTTTCCACATATCTTTTTCTATCCCTGATAGTGCCTCTTCCGCTGTATTTGGTTCTATCTCCGCATTTTGATGCTTCACAATGTTGCACGCGTGTTGCTGTGGTTTCTTCGCTAGTCTTTCGGATCGTCTTAAAATTGTTTCTGTATGCTGTGGTTTGTGCTGCTTACTTATAACTTCATTTTCCTTTTGATCTTGTATTGAAATATTTTCAGTACAATTTTCTTCTTCATTTTCTTCGTTTTCGAAGTTAAATACAATATCATTATCATTTGTTTCAGTATCGTTTGATATTTCCATATTTTTACTTATCTTACATGGAAAATTATCTTCTTCAAATATAACGTCCCTACTTACGAAGAATTTATCGTTTTTGCGATTCCATAATTTGTATCCTTTTATTCCAGTTGGGTAACCGATAAAGATACATTCTGTTGACTTTGGATCAAGCTTGCTGCTTCTATGAATTGTGCTCATGGCACTCCATGCTTTACAACCATATACTTTTAAGTGATTTAACTTAACTTCTTTTCCCGTCCATAGCGTCTCAGGTACGTTTCCTTTTATTCCATTTGATGGACACTTGTTCCTTAATTTGCATGCAGTATCCAGTGCGTCTGCCCATAAATAATGAGGAATTCCAGATTGAATGATTAAACATCTAGTCATGTCTAGTAACGTTTGGTTCATCCTCTCCGCTACTCCATTTTGCTGAGGTGTTCCTGGGATTGTCAATTGCCTAGTTATTCCGTACTTTACTAGATAACTATCAAATTCATCATTTATATATTCTTTTCCATTATCACTACGTAATGTCTTTAACTTACAATTATGGAAATTTTCGGCCATTCTTCGAAATTGATTAAATCTGCTTAAAACTTCGTTTTTCTTTTGCATCGGATATACATGTGTATACCTTGTAAAATCATCAACGAAGGTTACAAAGTATTCTGATCCACCTTTTGATACTGGTTTTATTTTTCCAACTACATCAGAATGAACTAATTCAAGTGGCTTACTTGCTCTCGTTACATCATGCGTTGGAAATGGTTTCCGTTTCATTTTTCCCAACATACATGTTACACACTTTGATTGATTATTTTCGTTTTCATTAATCCCTAATCCTAGTTGTCGAATCGCCTGAAAATGAAGATGGCCTAATCGACGGTGCCATTTATCTTTGCTCCCCGCTTTGACAATTCGTGCTGATGGGTTAGATTCTTCTAATTTATATAACCTACCATCGCGTTTTGCTGTTAGTAATATTTCGCCATTGCGCTCTGAAATTATAGCTTCTCCGTTTTTGAATCTTATTTCCAATCCAAGTTCTTCCATTCTACCAATTGAAAGCAAATTACCTTCTAATTTGGGAACGTAAAGTACATTTTCTAACTTGACGTTGAGTACTCCGTTCGCGTCACGAAATTTGAAACATGCGCATCCCATACCTGTAACTTTCATTGTGTCTTTGTTCGCAATTTCTACATTTGATGTGTATTCTACAAAATTGGTTAATTTAGTTCTGTACGATGTCATGTGCTCCGTTGCTCCACTATCGAGATACCAAACTTGAGGATTCTCTACCTCTCCAATTTTTGCACATAGTGCCTTTTGCACTTCTCTTTTATAAGGGTATTTATTATCTTGATTTGACTCACGTCTGTCTTTGGTATCGTCTATACTTTCATAACAGTCCCGTGCAATGTGTCCAAATCTGTTACAACAATAACATTTGACTCTTCTTCTCGCGATATTCATGTTTCGTGTTGAATTTCCTTCTGCGTTATTACTTGTAGTTTGTTGTCTTCGTTCATCATTCTCTCGTCCATACGGTTTGAATCTCCCTTTAGATTTAGTGAACAGTGCTTTTTGCTCACTTTCGTTATCACTTGCCTTTTCTTCCTCGCGTCGTAGTTTTCTCTTTTCTTCTACCAATAACCTCGCTTTTACTTTCTTCGTTGTGAGATCGTCTTCATCTTGTTCCAAATTCAAAATTAGTTGCTCGTATGCAAATGGAAGACCCATGAGCATCACCAGTGCTACTTCTTTATCTGCAAAACCATGTCCACTACCCGTTAACTTTCGATGAATCTCCATCAAGCGTCCGAGATAGTCTTTCATTGGTTCATTTTTCTTCATTTTTGTATTGAAGAAATCTCTCATCAATTGAATTGTGTGAAGTAACCCATATTTTGAGTGTATTTCTCGTAATATTTCCCATGCATCTTTTGCCATAACGCATTCCCCAATATCATCCAAATAACTATCCTCCACCACCAAGAAAAGGAAAGTCACTGCTTTGTTATTTAATTTCTTTTCTTCGACTGTCATTTCTTCACCATATCCAGGATCGATGGATTTCCAACATCCCTTTTGTACTAATGCTGCTTTTGCACGTATAGACCATATGTGATAATTGTCGGAAGATAATTTCGGGATCTTGAATTCGTCTGTGGAGGTCGCCATATTGTCGTCTTCTATGCGTATATTCTTCTCCAATAGTTTGTCGACTCAAAAGTTAAAATTGGATTCAGTTTCCAAAATAATTTTTAAATAGAAATTCTTCACTCACCCTCTACTATTGTCCTGGGCCCATAACCTGTTGTGAATGGAATTATTCAAGGGTGAATGGGACACAATTAAACGTACAAGGGAATAACAAGTTTTATTATTTTTGTTCTGACAGTTACAATATGTTTTGTTACACCGTAACTAATAACAACTTTATTTCATGACCACCTAAAATGAGGACAGTTCGGCATATATTTCTAACAGTTTCATCGAAAACCTCGAAACATATTTCCGATAAAATTTTATGCTAAACATACATATTTTTGGGGTTTGAGTAGTAATGCCATAAATTGTATCACATAGGTCAAACACAACTTATCCAAATGTAGCCAACGAATGAAAAAAACATTTTTGGAAATATTACATTTAGATGTGAACTAAATATATTGTCACAAGCAAATTCATATTTTGGTCAAAATCTTATTCATTTGTGTCATATTCAATTTAATTCAAAATAGATGTATATCAATAGGAACAGAATATGTTAAAAAAATTCAATCTAATAACGTCACACACATAACATTTGTATGCCATTGGCAATGTTATGAATTTTGTATATGGCATGCGAATGAGTTGATGCAGGCAGGACCACCTACGATTCACGGCGTCAATCTGGTTCAATCTCAATTGTGTGATGGGTGCGTGCAAAACTGTTCAATCTGAACACGTGCACTGATCACTCAATCAATCATCCATCTTTGTGAGGAGAAGTTGCTTGGAGGAGTGATTTTCTTACTCACATCACGTTCTTACACACATTCATACAATGAGGATCATCTGCACGCACACATTATATATAAATCCAGACTTCTGACACATGAACGAGAAATATTATATACGAGCCGCAACAGTTCAACTAGATTGACGTTAAAATTGATTCCGTCAAATGAGAATTAGTTAGCTGTATGTCTATACACTGTCGGAAATGGATTCTGACATAGGGTTAAACAGATAAAAAAAATAGAAATTGTAATAAAAGTTAAATATTTCTTTCATTTCGTTTAGAATGAATACAGTTTAAAAATACATTTGCAATTTAAATTTTCTGAATGTCCACGTCTGTGGTATACGAGTTGATACATTTGAAAAAGTCGGTTTGTTACTGGTAGAATTGTACGAGGTAGATGTATAAGTTGTAGGGGAAATCGAATTGGGTTAGGTTCGAACAAGTACAGACCTCGACCGCAGTTTCTACCCGTGCACTCTCGTTTTGGGGCGAAATGAAGTTTTAATTTGTGAGACTGTGACAGTATATACAATTTAGGCATATTAAGTGTATATTATGTTATCCCAATCGATATTTACATATTGCATACATTTTCCATATAAAAAATGCTATAATCAAAAACGCATGTGCTTTCTAATTATGAAGAGATAATAATTTTGAGCTCACCGTAGAAAGTACAAAAAGGCTAAAGCATTCGGTCATGCGTCTATAATGCCGTCTATAATGATAAATTATTTAGTTTTCAACGGTGAAAATTATTTATTTAATAATTTAGTCTCATATTACATAGATTTGAAATCATTCAATATGAATAATCAATTAATCTAAATGAGATAACCTTTATAGAAATAAACACAGTGGCGTACAATGTATTTTAATTATCTTAAGATGATGAAAACAGTATATTTAAAATAATCAACTATAAATATTGGGAAAAAACCGAAAACGTAAGTAAATCTTGTTATAATAATGTAATTATATTATACATTTCAGAAATACGGTACTGTACAAACAGGAGTAGCGGATAACAGGAGCCCCAATAATCAATACCTGTTTATATGTGATTTGAAATATGACAATGATGCCTCCCTTCGCCACTTTCTATAAACTTTAATTATTTCCTGTTGCTTTTTCGGGCCATATTACAACATTTTATATTTTGTTATCTTTTCTCTTGCACAATACATCATCACAGCGGTTTTTCATTTCTTTCTTTTTTTTTTAAATTACTTTTTTCATAAGTTACAAAAGGTTTTTGTATCAAATTTATTATTAAATCGCTATTTTCCAAATGTATAAAAAATATTATTGATATTTAAAATATACAATTTGAATTATGTAATACATGTACATATTCATTGAGATGCACTGGTATGTTGCGATCTTTAGAAAAGTATAGGTACATTTATTAGAAAAATTAAATTTAAATGAAATAAAAATAACCCATATTCAGAGAGTAGGAAGGTTAATAACTTTATGACTTGCATTAACAGCATAGAAGCAGTTAATCGTGACCCGAATTATTGTAATTAATTTTGTCGGAGACGGGCGCCTATGACCCCGTACTTTGTGTGATATTGTTGTATATAAGTGTCTGTGGATAAGTGCGGCCAAAAATATCCGGTTAACCAGTTACAACGATTTTCGAAAACAAAATAATCGGAAAACCGGTTGGTTAATAGTGGGTGTCCGGATAACCGGTTAATCAGTTACGACTAACCGGATCACCGTTTAATCGACCAGTTAGTTTTTAACCGGTTAGTCAAGTAACCGATTAGTGAGCAGCCGGTTAATAAGTAACCGGTTAGCCATGTTACGTAAGGTTAGCTTTTAACCGGTTAACCGTATGGTTTGAATTATATGACTTTAGTAATCTGCGTCGCGCCATAATTCAAATTATACAAAAGAAATATTTGTAAAATCGTGTTTTTGTATAAATAAGTAGTATATCATAAAAAAGTTCCATTTCTTGTGAATAGCGAAAAAGCAATTTATTATATCGTATGCAAATTGAGCGGTAGTTTACACATTGGGCCCTAATGTACAAGTTCACTTCAGCAGACAAAAAACTTTTTTGTGTTAGCCTGTTGGCCTAATGTCATACAGCCTATAACAAATTGTGGTGTTGCTGAAAATCTGATTACGTACGACATGCTCATACATCATTTTGTAGCGCTTTTGTATTTCGCAACTGCTGCGCGAACGCTGATATAGTCAAAACAACCAGTGCTGTAGAGATAAATAATAAAATATCTGGAGTGGCCTGCACTCAACTTTCTTTTACGTAGTTTTCAATAGATAGATATTAATATATAATGAAAATAACTGGATAATTATACCAATTTATAATGGATCTGAATTTGAAGTACTTATCGTATTCACTCTTAAACAGTCAAATTTCACAGTAAAACTCTGAAATTGTTAATTAATTATGTCAGCAAATATATAATATAAATTGATTCTATAATAATTTACCTGATACAATTTATTCTAATAAGAAATCAATATTTTAAATATTAATTCATACAGATAACTGTCAAAGGAATGCTTGTTTGTTCTCAATAAACAAGAAACAAATGATGTAACTCATGGTTGATTCGTTTTAAAAATAATAAAATTTGTCACAATTGTAGGTATCACCATGGCAACGTAAATAAGATATTTGAGTTTTTTCGTAGCAGTTTTCTCATAACTGGTACAATTTATGAAGAAACTTTTCAAACAAAAGTTGTGCGAAATATTAATATCTTTCATTATGAATATTGCTATTTTTGCCGTAAGTGTAGCCGTTCTAGTGATATCGGAGATAGAACAAAAAATGTATAGAGTAAACATGAACTACCGGTTTGAATATTCTTTTCAAAAATAGGAGGTGCACATCTAGGGTATATACAAGTCTTAAGTTTGAAGTTTCATAATTTTTCGTTCGACAGTTTTGGCCCTAGAGCGTTCACAGACACACACACACACAGACACACACACACACACACACACACAGACACACACACACACACACACACAGACACACAGACGTCATTCCGAAAATAGTCACATTCGATTCAGGGAAGGTCAAAACATGTATATCCGTTGAAATCTCGAGTTCGAAATTTTTCATGATTACAATACTTACTTATTACTCTGTAAAAGAAAGTAAAAATAGGGGTTTATTTTCCTATAACCCACAGTGGATTTTTGAAACGATTTGATAGTTACACAGAACTGCATTTATTAAGCACATATTCGATTATCATTGGACTATCTCGGTTATTCCCGATACAAAGAATATTAAAATCGTCAATTAGCTGTTCCCAATCATTGAAAATAATTTCTATTGTAAGTATATGGGTTATCATCGGGTTAGCTCGATTATTCTTGATTCAAATAATATTTATTCACGAAACATCGAGATTGAATTAATTAACTAAAAGCCATAGTGTAAGTTTCATCAATAATAACTCCAGTCATATCTACCAATTACCAATTGAATAATAATACCATTCGACTCAAAATAGACCTGGCAGCTAGGGCTCAACACCCAGCTCGGCTGTGTGTCTTTATACCCTCAAAATAAAAAATAAACTAAGGTCTTCTTATAAACAATATTGTATCCGACAACTAGGTACTTAATATTTACTAACAAACAAAAATACATATATCAACTAGAATGTTTGTTAATTGTTAATATAAACACATCCCCTGTGTGCTCCAATAAATAATTCAAATTGGCATAAACTATTTTACATTCCATTATTTTGATATAGCATAGTGGAAAAATGGTAGCACATCCCTGGACAATGCATTGATTAACAATGTACACAACAAGGCCCAGCACTGATAGATTCGACGTTTGTAAAATTAAACGCATTAATTCGCTAACATGGTTGTTTGCTCGATCAGCGATTTGTCACGTTTGGTATTCTCGTTTAAATAGAGTAACATTTCGAAACAATGCGTTGCCAGGTGGCGTGCGATACGATGGCCCAGTTGTGAATTTGATTTCATATTTGTTTGTTCGTTTGTTTGTTAATATTCACCGAAAAGATTCATCCATCAGTGTTATTGACGTAAATCATAGAGCTAATAAAACCGATTCCGTGATGAATGTGAACGAACATTTTTGGTATTCATTTGCCGGTGGTGTTAGTATGATTGCATGGTGCTAAAAATTAGGGGGTTCAAATTATTGACACGGGAGGGGTGCTGGTTGTTTTATGAATCTAATTTTTCCAGGTTTCTGGTGTGAATTTTACATGTAAACATCCGTAAATATCGCCATAGTCAGCCATACCGACAATGTGTTACGTTGTAACAGTCAAAATAACAAAATACTAATGATAATAGCAAAGTTCTAGTATGAATATTATTGAAGGAGTGTAAATCACTTTATGAATAGTCATTTCTATTGTAGTAATTTCAAATAGAAAATTTATTAAATATTTTCCTGTACTATTTTTATTAAATTTATTTTATATTTTCAAATTCCCTAATGAACAATAAAAATATTAAATTTTAATAATGTCATTTTTAGTCCCTCGAGCAAAATTTATATAACTTTCAAAACAGAAAACAAACTTTATATGTTGTGGGCGGAATCCTAGAAACGCAGTTTTCGCCGATGCGTTAAATCGCAGATAGGTAGGAAATCCGTTTGCAACGTGAACGTGACAAGTAAACTAAATGAAATAAAAAATGCTACACTATCAGTTCGTATCACGCAAGGAATTTTAAAACGTTCAAAATACAGTGATTTAGTTCGATTGAAACGTGGAAATACGCAATAAGCCAATAAGTGAGCTTTGAAATCTGCTCCAACAAATTGAAAGGAACGAAAAGAGCACGTTCAATGGAACAAAATTATATAGAAGATGTACTTAAGAACTTTAATTTAACAGCTTTACTTGGTTACGTTTTTTTCTTTTTTCTTTAAAATAATTCTATTATTTCATGTCATTCCTTATAGCCCAACCATATATTAGAAATAATTTGTTACTATTACTAAATACATATTAATATCTGAATATAATATTAGATGTAGTAAAAGTCATCAAAACACAAAAACCATAAATGTTAAATAATAAAATAATAAATGGGGAAGTAACATATTTTGAAATAAATATTATAAATATTCCTATTTTGTATTTATATAGGCATGTAAATATTATTCTTTAAAAATAAAAATTGAAATAAAATTTTAACTATAATCCACTTATGTAGGATTCCTCTCAACAATTTTCCCATTTTATAACGGTGTAACATGCACGTTTCCTGCCGCGGCTGTCCGCTGCAGAAGTTGGAGACACAGCAGGAAGCAGGAACTAGAGGGTCCCAATTCGACACAGTGTTAGTGCAACTGCTTACTTCATCCACTTGTGCACAGCCCTCAGCGTACGAACGAACGAGCGAGCGACCGACCGAGCGAACGCACACTTCAACTGGTACACGATTTACCAAAATCGACCTATTGAAATACTTTAACAACAGCCCGTCGCATATCGTTTCGTTCGCCATGTCCCCATTATTACGACATTATCCTTGCTACCCGAAATGTAAACATTTATTGATGCGGGTACGGAACGCGAAGTTTACCTACTCATATACTATAAGACCCATACGATTCAACGACACAATTTCCTGGACTTATCTTCCTTCGGCGTATCGTTTACTATGCTGCTGCTGCTGCGGCGCAATATTGGGGGTATTATATGATTTAATGGTACGTGATACTATCAATTTTGTATTTTTTTTCTTATAGCTTCGTCGAGATTTTGGCTCAGGCACTTGTCGACGCTTGTTAACGGTATTCGTCTGGAAGATTACATGTTTAAATGAAAAAGAATGCGTTCTCGACATATTAATTGTTTACCTACAACGTATTTATTATTGGCAGGGTTGATACTGAATTATAATAAGAATATAACGATTCAGGGTCTATAAATAAATGGTAAAACAAGAATTATATTTTTCAAAGAATACCTGCACTTGGATATATATGTATATTATAAATCCTGGTATTCAAATGTCAAATTTGTTTGCAATAAGTAGGCACAATCGTTTGTATCTAACGCATGCGCATTGAATTTTGAAACGACTTTTATATCCGACGAATGTTTTTCACGCAATATTCCCGATTGTGATACATTGTGTTGGTCAAAGTTATATCCAAACAATTTAAAATATGTTCAAATTTGCAACAATATTTACCAAATCATTTGTGATAGTGATTTAACAATTCAAATAATTACCAACAGATTCTATCTATCGGCAAACATTTGTTGTATCTGTTTTTGGTGCATTCTAGCTTATCGCGCTTGTCGTGTTAATCTCGACGCGTAAACGAAAGCCTCTCGCGTAAGCTTCGAAAGGATGTATTTGACACGTTGCACCAATGGACCAGTATCGGAGGGCGACCGGGTGCGGGGGGTGTCTGATTGTGATGTTTCTGTTACGCGTTGATATTAACCCTACCGGGATTCGATCACGGCCCAAATTAATCGAGGGCTCCGAGCCCCCTTTTGTCATTATCACTGAAATGGCGTGTAAATTATACTGTAATATAGTTAACGGCGAAACTTTTATTTTGCACCACCAATGGTGCTGCTGCTCTTATTGTTGGGATTAGATAGAACTTTCTATAATATATAGTTGAATGCTCAAAATCTTACCGAAAGAAATATTACTCTGCATATAACTGTGGAACTCGTATGCATACGTATTGTGATAAATTTGCGTTTGATAATGATTTCAAGTTGAAAATTCAATCTGATGATATAGTATAGTATATTATAGTATAGTTCTCGTAACGTTCTTTTTTTCTTGCTGTATTTTGCAGTTGGAAAATTAACCAGTTTTTATATATGGTGTGCTACTTTCAACCAAAATAAAATTAGTGTAGGGAATACCCATAAAAATATTGCGTAAAGATATCGCAATGTGTAGTCGCGGACAAAATTAAAATCAATGATATTTGATAATATCAGTAGCAAAAAAATAAAGCAATTATCAATATACATATCACATATAATTTGGATGAATTAATTAAATAATTCTATATGGCACATATATATAGATATAAAAGCTTACTTACAGGTAGTTGTCTATCTATTTATATATAATTTTGACCAATTTAGTATTAAATTCATGCAACGTTTGCTGTGAAACTATATCAATATGCATAGTTACTAAGGAATCAAAGTTTAAAACAGTTATTTTCAAAAACGATTTTCTAGTTAATTGTACATTTTTTAAAAAGATTTACCAAAATCTTAAACAGTTATAATAATATTTTCTTCTTTAACTCGCGATCTTTTCGATATATAAGAAAGTAGCTAAAGTAAACCAGTACTTTCGGTTTAGATATTATTTTAAAAAATAGAAAGTTTTCTTCTGGGCCCTTAAAAGGCTTAACTTTAATGATTAACAACTTTCCGATCAACTGTTTTTGCCCAGAAACAAACATCACTTCGAAAATTGTGAATATCGATTGTGGAATAATGAAAACTTCTATTTTCGTTAAAATCTCTAGTTCAAATTTTTTTGTGAACACCTTACTTCTTTAGATACATGAAGTATAAGAAAGTAAATAAACACATAGACTGGTTTTACCGGTTATATTGACTCTTATTTTATTTGTCAAGTAACTTCGCTTTCTGTCGAACTGAATAAATAATCAGTATACAAAATTTAGATGAAACTGTCATATACATAATTCTAATATCGTATCGTTCATTACATTAATTACGAGATTAATTGCTCACTATTTAGCGAAAAAAAAAAGTCTTGTAAACAATATTGCACGTCCATAATAACATAATATATACAACAAACTGCAGCGTACCGTATAATAACAGTCTTATGGCGTTCATCAGCGTACAATATAACATCGACATTTGCGAATATGGGTTCTATTTGTACTTTTTCAAAATACACTAGTACCATACCAGCTAAAGCACTGTTAATTTGGCAGCCACACAGAAAATGGGGTTAAAAATGTGTAGGAGCACGATGCGCATGCGTAAATTGCAAATTATACGGTGATTTTCGACGCAACGTAATCACACATTAATTGCCAACGAACGGCCGGCTCTATATAGCTACGCAGTGTACACGTAACGCTTGCTGTGAATTCGCGTAATTTTGATAATGCCTGCTTGATAACAACAACGTATTACCCATTTTTTCCGGGCCCCGTTTGTCGCGCATTATCTGTCTCCGGGGACTGGCTCAACGTTCCAATTCACCCGGAGGCTTTTTATCCACACACAATGTTACTTTAACTGTTACCAGGTTTTAACGTATGTTACCAGGTTATAGTATCCACATAACCGGCCGTTTGTGTTAGGCAACTTCGGCTTGATGCTCACATTATGTCACTGTTATTTTGTAAAATATAAATTTTTTTTGGACCTGATTTTTCAGGTTTTGAACAAAGGTATATTCAGAACTTTTGTGGAGAATGCATCAATATTACTTGTAATTATCTGATAAAGAAAAGATTATTTTATTTAAAAATTGTGTGAAATATAACAATAGGAATCTAGGGCCATTAGGACATTAACTCAAAAATTGAAACTTGTATCTGAGCAGCTCGAAAATAACTCGTAATTATCTGATAAAGAAATGATTAAATTATTTAAGGTTTGAGGAACTTGTATCTTGTGTGAAATATAATAATAGGTATCTAGAGCCATTAGGGCCTTAGCTTCAAAATTGAAACATACGTAATACAGGTCTAATAAAAATAATAATTTTCTCTAGTTTAAGGGGTGGTAGGGCTTAGTCGTCGTCCAGCTTGCCCCACCACCAAAAAGAGTTAATTTCTGCGTACGGTTTGCAGCTCAAAAATAATATTAGAGTTATATGGACACCTTATAATTTGAGACATTTTTTAAATTTTGAGCTTTTGGTCGGGCCACCTGGACGTAGGTCCTTATTAGTCTTTTGGAACGAAATCGTGCTATTAGTAAGTAAGTAGATATGAATGTAATTCTGATCTTTAATTTGTCATATAAAATGCTTGCGTTGTTCTGATATTATACCATAACTGACTTCTGACCTTTATCTATGAACAAGTTTAAAATTGTAAACAAAATCTTGCAAAATTAAATTGTTTTTTGAACAATAGCAAATTTAGAAGGTGACAAAATAACTTTCATTTTTGTTTTGAAATAATATTTTTTTATCTAAAGAATGCAATAGTCGGGGTTTTCTATCAGAAACACAAACAACAAATTTTATTTTTATTTCTTAAAACATAATTTATGGTTTGCTATTTTTTAAACAAACTATGCTGAGACTGCCATATAGTATCACATTTATGTAAAATTATGCAAAAATAAATATGGTCAATATAAGTATTATAAATGATATGCGGGTGTCGTAAATAATGAAACACCTTTGACTTTTGGCAGGTGAATAATAAAAAGGTATGTCTATAAAAATTCACCCGTATGTATCTGTAACGTGCATATACATATTTATATGGGTTAGTGTTTCAATGTGCAGGTGCGCATGTACGTATAATTATAAAAGAAAATAAAAATAATGTAAAAATAAACCCTATAAAAGTGAATTATTATTTATTTGTGTTGCGACACAAATAATTATTTTATTATTTTGTGGTTATCAATTTTCCTTCAATGGAATTACAGATAAATTGATTTCGCAAAAAATAACTGCAATGACCACCTAAACAGGATTTAGTTGTATCATGCTTATAGCATATTTGTGGTATATTCCAATGATTACATTGTTGTACTTTTACATGCATTTCAAATACAATTTTCTAGTAAATAATACGTTTTTATCGAGTTTTTAGGAAAAAAATTTAAACAAATTTTAATATAAAATTTTATATTAACCTAACTGCTACCGCTTTTGAGGTACAAAACGACTAAATTTTAATTACAGATTTAGGATTTGTTTTCAAGGGTAATTACAAACTAAGAATTAAAATTTTAGTCTATTTAGCTTCAATTTCGTTATACCTATTATTTAAAAATTATATTTTGAACTTGGTAGGTTTTAAAATTAGTGTCACTTATCATGTTATTTTGAAGAATTAAAAAAGCGTTCTGACAATTGCTATCTTACAAACGGTCAAACCACAATTCAACCATCCATTTCCTTGCGTAGATATAAAATCCATATAGGAGAGAGTAATTTGACAGTTTTATTTATATAAATTAAATTGAATTTGAAATAAACGTTCATTTATCAATATATGAACTTTACAGAAATTCATGTTATGTGAATCATGATGAATTCAGTGTGTCGCATTTGGAGTATGTTTACCGTGTTCACCATTGTTTATGCACGTAAGTTACAGTTATTTCATTTTTATTTATTTGTTATGCCACAAAAACAAACAAAACATAATTGCAATAACCATTTTAAATAGATAGTAAAAATGTCGACAAAATTATTGAAATATACTTATGTATTAATGTTCATACATAAAATTCACATAATTTACTCAAATATTATACGAAATATATTAATCTGCGTCTATTTATATAATTCCAATTTTTTTCGTTGTAGGAAAAATTGATAGATAAGAGACTTTTACTTGATTATTGGATTTTGAACTGATTGAATTTTCTATCAAAATTATTTATGCTTTTGTTGTTGTTTTTGACTATTTTCAAAACGTGTGTGTGTCTGTGATCGCTCTAAAGAAAACAAAAACAAAAAAATATGTACGTTTCTCTGGTTACTAAACAATGATATTATTTCACGGTGGTTTTAAATTCTTGGGCCCTATAACTCTAGAAACATTTGGGCGATTGAATTTAAACTGCGATTGGATTCAAATGGGATACCAATGAATATGTGTAGAAAATTTGGTTCAAGTCGCTCCGGTACCTTCAGAGGAGTAAAGTCCAAAAATTTGGTTTTACGAGCAAACGATTAACATTCGAGTATATGAGTAGTCTGTTCAGAAAATAACCGAACTTTATTATTTTTAACTTTATTATTACTTTTACAGATTATTGGTTGGCAGCATTGCGTTGTGCAAAACCTCCTTTGTAACCACATGTTCTTGGATTATTGATATATCGTTTAGTTTTCGTGATATTGTTATTTGAGTGCAACGTGTGTATGTTTAATGACGATTTTTGAAATGTGCGATTTTCTGGAACAACGATGCAACGTAAAATTTTGGGTGAAACTAGGGAAAACTTTCAAAGAAACGTTTCAACTTTTAAAACAAGCTTACGGAGCTGATGCTCCGGGTCGTACGCAATTTTACGAAAGGATATCTAAGCACGTCAGTTTCGATCCAATGTCAAAGTGATTTTCGCAACAACAATCAAAGTGCTCACTGTTTTTTTTTTTTTTTTACTTTAATGGAATTGTGCATTTTGAATTCTTCTTCAAGGTGAAACAATGAACCGTGTGTACTATCAAGGTGTTTTACACGACAATGTGCCCGCACACTCAGCTTTGTCAATTCGTCAGTTTTGTGCAAAAAATCAGATTGCTGTCCTCCCTCAGCCTCCTTACTAGCCAGACTTGGCTCCTTGAGGTTTTCTTCTTATTTCCGAAATTAAAATCAGTTCTGAAAGGACGTCGTTTGCAGACTATTAATGACATCAAAGCAAAATCGTCACTCACTTTTAAATACGTTACACTCAAATAACAATATCACGAAAACTAAACGAGATATCAACATCCAAGAACTTTGTATACGAATGAATATAAAAAACTATTGTAATTACGAAAAATTAAAGTTGAAGGTTTTAAATGTTTTAAGAATTTTTGGTTGAAAACATTTTGTTCTAAATACTGCCATAAACTGAAAAACTTGTTACATGTACGTTTCCCAAGTTACATTATATATTGACATTGTGTTTCAAGGCAATTATAGATATAATTTAATAAAAAAATAAAGCAATATATAGAAAGTGACAGTACAACAAAGTCTAGTGTAGGTCACTCCAGCTTATTTAATGATATATTCAATTTTGGAAATTTATAACACTATTAACAAAAGAATTAAACAATTATTAACATTCTTACTAGCTTCGTATATTGGTTAGTGTTCTAGTAGATAGAAATTCATGTGATAACCGTGCTGAAATTGTCGCAATTAATTGTATCTTATACATATCGGAATTATAATTCTTAAGATTAGTTTTACTATTATTTTATAGACTACCAATGCAATACTTCAAATGGCGAACCAGGAATATGCACTCCATTTTACAAATGTGGATTGAAAATAAATTCTTGGTCCAATTTAAAAAGTCAATTCAAAAGAATTATACATCGTACTCAATGTAATAATGGTTATTTTCGTCCGTCGTACGTTTGTTGCGGATATGAAAATTGGAATATTCCAGCAATACCACAACTAGTAAGACCACAACTAGTAAGACCGCAACCAGTAACACAACCAACGTCAACACCATCAACAGCATTACCACCAACAACATCAACACCAGCACCAGTGATGACTACCGAACCAGCAAGATTTAGTCATCGCAATTTGAAATTATTGCCACCAGTGGACAAGTGTGGTTCCCAAGTAATACAAGATTTTATTTTTGGGGGTAAAATAACGGGTATTGACGAGTTCCCGTGGATGGCATTGCTTGAATATGAAAAGAATGGCAAGAGTGTTGGACACTGGTGTGGTGGTATGATAATTAATGAAAGATATGTACTTACTGCCGCGCATTGCATTGTGGGAAAAATATCGAAACTAGTCGGAAATGTGTGAGTGTAATACATTAGCTCCTCCACACTATCGCATATAATACTGTATACCTACTATTCTTTGCTCCCACTTGCGGCAAGCTGTACCGGCTAAACTTCTCTTTAAAACTTTCCGTTTACTTATATTTATTTATTAGAGACCAATAAATACAAAATCAACACCCCCACTTATAGAGGGCTGCAGAATAAAAATTCAACTATATATTAATTTTAGATTTCGTGTAAGACTTGGAGAATATAATACAAACACGACGAATGATTGTATCACTAAAGAAGGAGAAAAGGATTGTTCAGATCCTCATCAAGACATTATGATTGAGGATATATTTACACATGCAGAATATGTTGGGGCACCAGGTAGTCTACATAATGACATCGGAATTTTTCGTCTTGCTAAAAATATCAAATTTAATGGTAAGAAACGCAGTTTATTTGCTTCTTAATAATTACTCAAAAAAAAAAAAAAATTACAGAATAGGAGTTATATTTACCAACTTTTAACTTTCTGAATAAACTCAGCTTATTCGAATAATGAACTAGAAGGAGCACGTCAGCAGTATATGAGTTTGCAGCTGTTACTCGATAATTCGTCATAACATATAAAATAAATCTGCACTTGGTGAAATAAATATGGTTTCCAAACTTGTCCGGGTCTGTCCCACTTTCTTTGTACTTACATACTCATATTACTGCAAATCTCTTACACGCGACGAGCCAGTACGTAGTCTATTATTTACTCATAGATGTTGAGAATATCATTTTAGCACCATATTCGATTTTAATTAAACTTATAGTAAAAATGTAAATGTGCTCAACATTTTCTTTATATCTGCAAGAAATCGATGATGACATAACATGATTTGACATTTGCCAACATGTGGAACAATTTACAATATTTGTATTTATCGTACACATTGAACAATATTTTTAATCGTGCTAAAGTGGATAAACTACAATAATATTAAATTAAATCTTATTCTATCTTTATTACATCATTCCAGATTTTGTTAAACCGATTTGCCTCCCGATTGATGTACCAAGAACAAAACCAGGTGAAAAGTTGACAGTTGCAGGATGGGGAGTAAACGAAAATTGTAAGTTATATATGCGAATAGGTAGAAAAATATTCCGTTAAACTAATTGTCTCTTTCAGCAACTTACAGTATATTCAAGCGTAAAGTAGATTTGCCAGTGGTTGATAATCAAAACTGTAGCATAATTTTCGGACGACTAGGGAAACAAATAATCGACAAGCAATTATGCGCAGGCGCAGAAAAAAACCGTGATTCATGCATTGGGGATAGCGGTGGGCCACTAATGAGAACATTTCCTGATAGTACCGTATACTTTGTAGAAGGAATTGTATCGTATGGTTATCTTTGTGGTATTCAGGGCATACCTAGTGTCAATACTAGAGTTTCTGAATACTTGAATTGGATTTTAGATCGCATTAAACCTGCTTAAAAATGGGACAACTTATTGAAATACAGCGTCATTTACAATCTATAATGTGATATAGAACAAAATTTTGTTTTATATATAGATTGCATGAATGTGCTGTTCTCGCTATTTGTTTTTCAATAGTGATTACAATACTGAACCAATATTAAGATTCTGATAATTTGGATTAATACCGAAATATCGGTGAAGTACAGGTATTTTAAAAATTGTAGATATAAAATGCAAATTTTAAAAATCAAAGTTATAAGAAACAATAAAACAAAGAAAATTAGCTTTTTCTTTTTTTTTTGTAAAATGTAGTAAAATAAATTTTTATCCAAATAATAAACAAATAAAAACAATTGTTAAACAAATTTATTACAAATATAAGAATTTAAACAATATATATATATATATATATATATATATATATATATATATATATATTTTAATTTAAACTGTATAACCTCACACCATATTCCAAAATGTGTTCGCGTCATTTTGTTTACATATGTGGAGTTTCCTTGTTTTATTTATGTTGCGAAAATCCAACTGCTCTGCATTTTTTATGTTAGTCGAAACGGGATTCCCCACTTAGTATCAGAAGCAGACCACGCTGACCACATTTAATCCCATTTCCTTTTGTATATCAAAACTCCATAGAGGTCATATCAGCCTGAAGATTTATTAACATCTTTGTAACCCTGTATATATATAAACATCGCTTGAAATACACGTTCATTTATCGATAATCAACGGTGCTGTTCAATTCGAAAACTTCATCAGTACTTTTTGTTGACCTTGCCAGTCTTGTACACATATAGAAATATGAACACAGTGTCAGTGATGTGGAGTTTGGTGAGCGTTTTGTCCATTGTTTATGCACGTAAGTAAAAGTTATTTATTTTCAAAATTAAGTTAATTAATTACTGCATTTACAACTAACGGGTCACATACTTGGGCAGAATGAGAAACGATATATTTTATAATAGTAATAAATAATCTATTATTTGAATAAACATTTAAAGAGTATTCCATATGTTATTCTGGTTCTTTTCGATAAACACAGACGCAACTACAACTGAAATTACACTTATATATTATTTAGCTTTTTATTAATTATAAGTGAAAAATACTTAACTCGCCGCACTAGAATTGTGTCGGTCTGACACATCATTTTGAAATCGTTGGACAGATTTTTGCGACAATAGAGTTTAGAATCGTTCTGATTTTGCGCATGTCTTCTTGATGAAAATAACATTTTCACACGAAAACTGTTATGCCAAAAAAAAAAACTAAATAGCTGGTACCGAACAGTATATGTGACACCAAATGGCGTTTAGTACAATCACTTTACAAGTACAAATACATAATTAATATTAAGAGAAATTCATGCCGCCAGCGAATTAATTATGAAATAATAAAATGTAATAGAATAACACCGATGAAATAAAAAATTACAAATTTTGAATGTGTAGTGACAATTCTGAATGAGGTTTTCTTTTTACAATTTGCGCGTTAATGAAATCCTAGTTAGGAAATTCCATAAAAGCAACCATGTAATCTATTTAAATAAATATATCGATATTTTACACATATCATTAGGTTATCTTCTGCCGAAAGTCAGATATATAAATAAATATAATAGACATTATCTGTGGTTTCCAAATGGTTGTTTCGTGTTAATTTACTGGTGTTATCATTCTCTTAGGAATTTAATAGTGTTGATTCGTAAATAAGTGAATATGTTTTAGATTCGCAGCTGCACATTGTTGATGATTGACAACATAATACATACAACTCTCGGTTTACGAACCAACGATTCGTGAACAACTTTTGTAACTAATTAAATATTCGTCAATAGATAGGAGTTGTTTATAAAACGAAATGTCAAACGTATAGTCAATATAATTGTAAGATACCCAGATACATAAACTATATATATGTATACACATAAAAATTTGCTACTAACGTATACGTTACAACTTGTACAAGCTTCGGTATCGAACCAAATCTTGAAACGGAACTATTTTGTAAACCGAGAGTTGCCAATATAGTTAATCGATTCTGCAACTCTAAACTTTAGCTTCCATGGTTATAACAATGTAAAAACTACACTCATTAGTTTATTCCGTTTCTATTGCTAATATTTACAGAATAAGGAGAAATATTTTAACATTTCTTTGTTTTTAGAAAAAGCTTGTGTAACTCCGAATGGTGAACAAGCAATATGCATGCCATTTGTCAGATGCCGACCAATGGTTGTCCAATTGTCGGATTCAACGAATGAATTTGATAGATTCTTACGCGATTCTCTATGTGCGGGTGGAACAAATCAAAACCCCATGGTGTGTTGCGGTACAGTTGGAAGATATCAGACAGTAAATGCTCCTGCATCTGCAGCTCCCCCACAACGAGTACCACCAACACCAAAACCACTGCCAATACCAGCATCACCACCTCCAACACAAGCCTTAGCATTGTCAGCAAGACCAACAAGTTCTACGGGTACATACCGTCATCGTAATTTAAATCTCATACCTGCTGTGGGTGTCTGTGGCGCTCAAGAATCACAAGACCGTGTTTTTGGAGGTGAGGAAACAGGCATTGATGAGTTTCCGTGGATGGCACTACTTGAATACGAAAAGAATGGACAGAGTGTTGGACATAGTTGTGGAGGTGTGATACTGAGCGAAAGATACGTCCTGACAGCCGCACATTGCATTACGGGACAAATCACAATAGATGTTGGAAATCTGTAAGTTGCCTCATCATTCAATTTGTCTTTGATTCAATATGCTTTTCCAGTTTTTTACTTTCTTATAAACAAAGTATACGGATTATAATTTAAAATATATTTATGAAGAGTTGCTTAAATTTTTTATATAATCACCTAATTGGAAGGAAAGCCTTTACTATTGTAGATTTTTTAGTATCTCTGAACTTGCTGCACTTATAGAATCATTGATAAATTCAAGATTATAGATTTTAACCATTATCATTTGAAAAGTTTTCTATGACATTGAAATGAATTTAGTATCTTCTTCATTTAGTTTGATAAATAATAACATGAAAAATATATTAAATAATAAACATGGCGGTAAATAAAATGATAGTATATATTTTTAGATTTCGAGTTCGGCTTGGCGAATATAATAGAGCCACAACAACGGATTGTGTTATTGTACAAAAAAAACGAGATTGTGCAGTAGCTCATCAAGATATCATGGTCGAGGAGGCATTCGCACATGCCGAATATATTCAGAGAGGAAACCAACTTAATGATATTGGCATTATTCGTCTTGCTAGCAATATTAATATTAATGGTAATCATTTGCACTTCATATTATTATGCAATATTTTAAATCTTGTTTCTATTTTGTAATTCAGAATTTGTCCGGTCTATCTGTCTGCCAATAAATGTAGCTCCCACACTATCTGGTCAAAATTTGACTACTGCTGGTTGGGGTACAACTGAAAATAGTAAGTTATATTAGAACTTTTAACTAACACATTGATACTATTTTTGATTAACAATTTTAATATGAAAAGGTATGTAGAATATTTAAAAATAATCCATTGCTTTATGGAATATAACCTTTGATAAATACATTTTATTACTTTCAGATGTTCCTAGTCAAATCAAGCTCAAAGTAAATCTACCAGTCGTTTCTAATCAACAATGCAACGCGGTTTTCGTTAGAACTTACAGAGTACAAATAAGTGATTCACAATTATGCGCAGGCGCAGAAAGTGGTCGCGATTCGTGCCGTGGAGATAGTGGTGGTCCAATAATGACAACTTTTCCTGATCGGAGCGAATACTTTGTCGAAGGAATTGTATCGTTTGGTAGCGGTATGTGTGGTACTGCAGGTATCCCTGGTGTATATACCAGAGTTTCCTCATATTTGGACTGGATATTAGATCATATGAGGGCGTTTTAATATTTTGCAAATGATACTCTGAAATTGAGCTTTGCTGGAAGATATCACTTCTAGTAAATACTCAAACGTTATGGATGCTTACATGAATCCAAAGAATAATTTAAGTTTAAATATATTTCATTTACTCATTTTAGTATTTAAATTGTTACATGTGCCATTAATGCTATAGTTACTATTTGTATTATGTGCATTTATATATATTTATAGTAAAATTACTTAATAAAGTCATTATTTATAAAGTATCTATTTTTTCAGTGCCAATTTGTACTCCAATATTGTAAAATAAAATTAATATGTATGTTCAATAATAATGAGAGTAGTTGTTGAAATTTTTATGTTGTGAATTTGTACTCTAATATAGTAAAATAAAATTAAAATGTAATTGTTCAATAATAATAGTTAATGAAACTAAAACCGTAATTTTTATTTTGTGAGTAAAAAGTTTGCGAAACGAACTTTTAGCACTAGTTACATGCATAATTTCTTTTAACCAACGCAGCAAATCGATTAAACATTAAAGAAATAAAATAATATTTATGACTATTGATTTACTTAATGACAATTGAAAATTATTTATTATGAAGAACAAAAGAGCTAAAGCTTTCGGTCGAGTGTTTGTCTGTAACATTTTCGGATTAAAAGAATTCCTTAACAAACAGTGTTTGTTTCGTCGCCCTAGATCCAAAAATATATAAAACTCATATACTTGGATGTTAGTCGTCGCTCGCTCGTAAGACCCTCGTAAGACCCTCTACTCCTCTGAAGGTACCGAAGCCATTTAAACCAAATATGCTACACTTATTTTTTATCATCCCATTCGAAACCGTTTGCAGTTCAAATCCAATCACTCATATACTTCCGGTGTTATAGGACCCCAAACATTAGAATCCCCCTTAATACAGCATCTTAAATTCTAAAAATATCATCAGTGATATTTTATATTTATAATTTCTTTTTATATTGGTAACCCAAAAGCCATAAACATTAAGAAAATTATGATTTTACATTTTAATATATGCACAATTATTTCTTCATTTATTGTATCGAATAAATCTACAACCAATTGTAAGACTTTTTATATCTATAACAATTATTCAAATTGTGAATCCATGGGCCATAATAATTAAAGAATATACTTATATATCTATATATATATATATATATATATATATATATATATATATATATATATATATATATATATATATATATTAATATTATGCCAAGTGTGGAGTAGGAAGGGGAAGTTCGCCGTTCGCATTGCATATATGATTTATAAGGTGAACTGAAGGCATAGGACCCTTGTACATAAACTTGTTTTTTAAACTAACAAAAAGTGCATTTTTAGCAGGCATTCGTTTTATAAATACGTATCAGCTGTATTTATTTTTAATTATATCCGAGTTTGATGTTTGACCTAAAATCAATTTTGAACGGTAGATAGGTATATGCAACTTTGAACATATGCTGCATATGCGTTACATATGAAACCATGGTATGGAAACTTTTGTTCGTAAACAGACCTTTATAGTTTTCATAAAACAACTAGTAGTCAGGTATCCTCTGAACAACGGCGTCCTGGAAATGGAGCCCTGTTAATTTCTTATATTAAATTATCGACACCTCTCACGCACTGCATATGTACCCTTAGAAATACAATTTTAACATGTGATTGAACTAATGTTTTTATTGTAATATTAATGGTATTTCCCATTAAAACGAAATCAACAAAAATTCATCTAATCTACATTAAAATACAATTATGCGTGTATGGAATTCCCCAAATCAACAACAGCGGTGAGAGCAACTGTTGCCGTAGTTGTATATCTATGTCTTGAATATTCCATGGTCGTAAAGGCCAAATTCGTGTGACGAAAGAGTTAACATTTTACCGACTGTTATTGTATATAATAAGCATATATGAAAATATACGCTCATTTACTGATACTCAGCTGTTGTGATCATCTCAAGGAGGACCACAGTCTGACCACTCACTTGGAAACACAAGGTTTCGCGTTTGTTGTTGACGCTCGCTGCAAAGTTTAGTGTCTGTGAACCATGAATACAGTGCGAGTGATTTGGAGTTTATTCGGCATTTTGGCCATCGTCTATGGACGTAAGTTATACTTGCATATTAGCTGTTTATACCTATACTTGTATATTTAACTGTTTAATCTCGGCTTAATAGAATTTTATGGATTATAATTATAACGCTCAAATACATATCACCTTACATTAAACCAAACATATTTATTATTCTTTATGGAATTTAAGACAAAATATAGTTAAAACTGGTTAACAATTCATTAATTAATAATCATTATTTAAACCCCACTTAGCGTTAAGTGCAACTGACCAAATTGCCAGACAAGTTAACTTATTGTTTTTATCACGATAAATTATTAATTTTATATTTAGAATAAGAGTATTTACTTTCTCTGAAATAAAGTCCATTTTACACGATGCTTTTTACTTTCTTGAAGGAAATCATTAAAAGTATTTGAAAAATGTCTGTGTGTATATATGTATGAGTGTATGCGCACGTGTTTGTAAGTGTGAGTGTGTGAGCCTGCGAGCGTTCTACAGCAAAAACTATTGAAGATAATTTAATGAAACTGTATGTATCCCGGAAGATACATTTCCACAGATTTTTACTGTTTTGGACGATACCTAAAAGGAAGTATTGCATTCATGAAAATTTTGGAACTAGAGATTTTAACGAAAATAAACATTTTGGTCATACCTGAATCGAATTTGACTATTTTCGAAATTGCATCTGTGGGCATGTGTGTATGTGTGAACGCTCTAGAGCCAAAATTGTCAAAGGTAAAACTTAAGTCTTGTATATGGCCCGTGTGTGAAATTCTTATATTTGAAAACAATATCTTCATCGGTAGTAACGGATTACACTTGCGACTTTTTCAATACCCGGAAATTTCATGAGTTACAGAAAAAGTGTGTCTTAACAGTTGCAGATATTAAAATTTAAAGTAATTTTTGTATAAAATGATTTTTCGAAAAACGTGCCATATTCTGAAAAATTGCGATTGAAAATGATTATTTTATATTTATGTTTTCTATGAAAAATCACATTTTTCATTACTGTGGATATTTCGTATCACATGTACTATCGAATACAAATATTTATTCCAAGTATCTGACGGTTAAGATTATTAACAATCTAATTATTATTTAATAGCTCTCCGATTAAAGTGTCTGCGTCTGCTGTGGGGACAACTGATTATGCAAATTGAAAACAAACTAAAATCGTACAACAAACACATTTTAAATAAAAACAGCTAAAATTCCCGGCAATATCATGACCTTGTGATTTCGCGATTTACAATTAATAATGTGATTTGGTTGACTTCTGGCCCAGAAAAATATCATGATTTGAGTAAAACACTCGAAACGTCTTGAATAATAACAAAAAGAAAATCGGGTATACGATAATCTTAATAAAAATATTAACCACTGGAATTATGAATAAATAAAAATAAACTTATCTTTTTTTGACAATAATTTTGAGAAAAAATGAGAACCTTGAAAAATCCAGTCTCATTTTATGTCAGTCTCGAGAGAGAAAACAATATCGTTTCATCTCTAAATGTTAATTTCCAGTTTATTACTTTTAATAGTAAAAAAAAAAAATCAAGTTTGGTCAAAAAGTAGCTAAAGTTAAGATATACAATATTTTTATATCATGCATATATAATTGACTGAAGTATATATAAATTATAAGATGTTTCTCAACAAATTATCTAATATTTATCGAGGTCATCACAGGGTTTTTTTTGTAAAGTCAAGTTTATAATTCAATTTCCAATTTTTATATAACATAATCGTATTTATATGTTTGCATGATCTCAGAAGAACATTCTGATAAACTCAGAAAGTTTTTCAAACTTTTCCGGATCGTAAACGAATTGGTTTATAGGACCCGTCAATCTGGAGGTGAGGTATATGTACGATAGCTTAAAGTAGCTGCTTGTACATAAACATAATTCTACGGTTGCGAATTGGAGCTTTGCTTTGCTTATCCAAGCGTTCCAACGAACAGACTTGACTGGCAATTGCAGTGAATGTTGTCAATTATTTAGATAGAGCTTTATTTTCATATGCTACAAATTTCCAAAGTTTCATTACTATTAAATGTGCATGACTAATTAATTTTTGTACCTGAAACTAAAATAAGGTCAATACAAATTATAATTGCGAACAGATACAAGATTAGATGAAATCACCAATGTGGATGCATTGCTTGTCACAAGTAATGCAGTGAAATATGAATATGTCAGATTATAGTAAACTTAAGATATTAATCCTTATGTAGTTTATGATGGCCATATGATTAGGTAAAGCGTATTTCGCAATGGAAATATATCATTATTCATATATAAGAAGATAATTGTCGATAATATAATTTGCAAAATTACTTTTTATATGAAATTTGTAAACATTAGCTATTTATAAATGATGCTGTGATATGATTCTATATAATACCCGGAAATACATTATTTTGTGTAACAAGTGTAATGTTTGCGGAACGAGTGAAAAATATAAATACTATCAACGTTTTGTGTATTTACAGAAAAAAACGGGAACTGCTTAACACCGAATCTCGAACAAGCAAAATGTATATCTTTCTACAAATGTCAAGTAATGGTCGATGCGTTAAGCACTCGAACGAGTGAAGTTGTGAAATTTTTGCGCGAATCTCGTTGTGGTTACGAGGAAGATCCGCTGGTTTGTTGTGGTTCTGTTGCGACATACAAACAAGTAGCCACGCCAGCACCACCACCTGTGGTGACGTCGAAACCAACCGGTCCATTCTCACATCGCAATTTAAATTTAGTGCCAACAGTGGGCAAATGTGGTACTCAACTCGCACAAGATCGTGTTTTCGGCGGTGAAATAGCGGGCCTAGATGAATTCCCCTGGATGGCACTGCTTGAATACCGAATGAATGGCAAAAGTGTTGGACATAGTTGCGGTGGTGTTATACTCAACGAAAGATATGTCCTTACAGCCGCACATTGCATTGTGGGAAAGATTACTAGAGCCGTTGGAGATTTGTAAGTTACGTTATAATTGATTATTAAAGTAAAAATTTTACCTTTTTGTTGCATTTGTTTTATTTGGAACTTTTAATTTAACAAGTTCTTACTAATAAGAGTTTGGTAAACGACAGCCTTGGACCAGCCTCCGACAGAAACTGATATTGTTTTTATGTGTTAGAAGGAGATGACAACAACTAGTCATGTTTTAGAGAAATTCCTGTCAGCGTGATTATAAGAAAATATTGTAATTTTGAAATAAATTCTCGAGTTTCTAAATCGATGTGATGGCATGAAAACTCAAACTAAAATGACAATTCATGTATCAGATTTTAGTATAAATTATTATTAATATTTAAATTTACAATCATAAACAAAATCAAAGCTGGATGTGGTTTGCTTTTGTGGTTTTTTAATATCTCAAAACCAAACTTACAGATAAAGTATTTATGAAAAAAATTCTGTACATGTAGAAAGATTAAACGAACCGGAACATTGTGATGAACTGACTGAATCCCTTAAAACTAGTCTTATTTGTTATGCCTCCAGTAAAACTCCTCTTTACCTTAATTATTTTTTGTTAGATTTCGTGTAAGACTTGGTGAATATAACCAAACTACGACGGAGGATTGCGTCACCAAAGAAGGAGAACGAGATTGTGCAGCACCTCATCAGGATATCTTGGTTGAGGAAGCATTTGGACATGCGGACTATATCGAAACTGGAAGCCGTTATAATGATATTGGTATTGTTCGTTTGGCCAGCAAAATTAAATATAATGGTAAGCATTTTCTTCACACTTGTTACAAATTAACTATTATTTAAAATGGAATTATTCAAGTCGCATTTTATAAGTTGTATAATTAATATACAATTTAGATAATACCAGTATAAAATAAGTGATTAATATTAACTTAGATACATGTGGAATTAATATTAAATTTTATTATTTTTATAAATTTTTTCGTCTTAGATTTTGTCAAACCTATATGTCTTCCAATCAGTGTATCAAGAACACCACCTGGCCAAAATTTAACTGTTGCTGGTTGGGGTTATACTGAAAACAGTAAGTATTATAACCTTGCTCGTTTATTTTTTTATTTTCTTATACGTTATAAATAAAAAAACGCTCTAAAGCCAATTGCGATACATATAGAAATATAATGATTTGAATTTAAGATTTGTATATTCTTGAAAAGAATTCTTTTCTTCGCTACATAGTGAGATCTTAATCACGATCGTGAATATCAAATGATTCTTCAAAACCTCCGATTTGTATGGCACAAAAATTTGCGCGATGAAAGACAAACAACAGATTACGTGAAACAAATATTGTATTATTTATTATATTTTGATGGCATTTGGATTCAATCCAATAATTGTTTGTACACAGTAAAAAGTATTTTGTATTTTAAAAATGATTGATAGATCGTCCAAATTTACATTTGGTTAAATTGAATGATTTGTAATTTATACAAAAATAATTTTTAATTTAAACACAAATTTCTGTAAATTTCACGAGAGCCATATGTAAGCCTTTTTGGTTTAATTATTAATTTACAGTGTAGATATTCTGGATATATTCAAACATTTTCGAAAGTTAATAATAAGTAGAGGCTCTTTTATTTTCGAATAATTCAAAATTGTAGAACATCTCTGTATGTTGTTAGGAATGTCGCTTATTATAATAATTTTATTTCCAGATATCTACAGCCCGGTCAAACTAAAAGTAAACCTACCCGTAGTTGCTGATCAACAATGTAAGACAGTTTTCAAGCGTCTACAAGTAGATGTGATCGACTCACAGTTATGCGCAGGCGCAGAAAAGGGTCGCGATTCGTGCTCTGGGGACAGCGGTGGCCCACTAATGCGCACCTTTCCCAAAAGAAACGAATTCTATGTTGAAGGAATTGTTTCGTTTGGTGCAGCATGTGGATCCCCTGGTGTGCCTGGCATTTATACTAGGGTATCCGAATACTTGGACTGGATTTTAGATCACATGAAACCGGTGTAATTCAATTTTATTCATTACAATTATAAGGTACTACTTCTAAGAGAACTAGAATAATTTATATTGTTCATCATTTTGGATCGAATGTGTTTTATTAGTAAGAGTCTGTGATTTTTGTGTATATATTTATCAATTTGTATTTCATATTGTATGTGTGTTTAATAAAAGTTTATCCAATTTTGAAGGAAAGATAAAAAGAGCTGGTCGATTTAATTTAAACTGTCAAAACTAGATATTAAATATAAAATAAATAAATGTTGTCATTCGATATTTTTCTTAATATTTGTTTTGATCATTCACCATTTGTTTTGTATATTCGCTGTTTTTGGCAAATTGTTGTATTTATGACGCACAGTTATAATGTACGATACAATCATTCATATCTACAATAATTGGTACGACTGACGGACAACCAGAAAACGTTGCTTTAGTTTCTCTATTTGACAGTCTCTTTTATGAATATTCAGTGTTACTTTATTAGAAAATATATGAGAATAATTAAATATTTCCATCATCACATAGTTATGGTTCTAACTAGTGCGGTGAAAGAGTGTCGCTAAGCTTAATCGGTTTGGAATATGTAACAGCAAAAATTTATTATAAAATGCGGAGCGTTTTTGTGAATTTAAATAAAAGCGGTAGACCAAGAAAAACTACGGTAAATTTGGATTGTCGCATAAATAGTATACGTTTTTTCTTAATATATATATATATATATATATATATATATATATATATATATATATATATATATATATATATATATATATGATATATATATATATATATATATATATATATATATATATATATTGTTCATGATTTAATTGACAAACAATACAGAATTGAAAGAATGGAATATAAGGGTTTATTAAAATTTGCATTATTATTATTATATCAATTAAGAATGGACTGTATATCATTTGAGCACGTTGTGCTCACGGGTTAACCTAGTTATTCAAGATACATCTACCAAGAAATAATTTTAAAATATTATGAAACCTTTAAAGCTATGGGATTTCTGTATGTAAAAATATTTCGTTGTTTAAAAGAAAGTTCAGCGTATCCTGCGTCATAAAAGAAATATTAGTCATTAGCTGCAACTGATCAAAATTCATGGATTTTTAATTACACACTATTATATCTTTCCTACAACTGTCCAATAATGATTCTAATGTTTATGTAGTGCGTAAATATTGTAGGTTTTCCGTAGAACGTGTCAGGCAGGCGCAACGGTGTATTGGATGTGTGAGCTTATAAAACGAAAGGATTCTAATTATTGGTAGTTGTTCAAAATGTATTTACCACGATACACATTAATAACATTTAAAGTGCTAGTTACAATTTTATTTCTTGTTGTCACAAGGGTAAATTCCGGTAAGCTGTTTATTTTACTTTACACTAAATCTCTTGTTGAAATAGCATTTTTTTTTATTAAAAATTATAATTAAATCATATAAAATTTTAATCCGTAGCAGTTTTCTCGTAACTGGTACATTTATTAAAGAAACTTTTCAAACCATAGTTGTGCTATTTATTCATATCTTTCATTATTAAATTTATTACTTTGCCATCAGTGCAGTCATTCTAGTGATATTGTAGATAGGCCAAAAAAATCATAAACATACACTTTCGGTTTGAATATTCTTTTCAAAATTAGGTGTACAAATCTTAAGTTTGAAGCTTCACATTTTTACGGTCGACAGTGTAGGCTCTAGCTCTAGATCGTTCACATACAGACACACAGATGTCATTCCGAAAGTAGACATTTTCAATTCAGGGAAAGTCAAAACGAGTATATCAATGATTTTATTTCATTTTAGAAGGCTGTGTAACTCCAAGAAACACTCCTGGAGAATGTATCGTTATCCAAAAATGCTTAATTATTTTAAATATAATAAAAACAAACCCAACAACAGACGAATTGATAATATATCTTAGAAGCTACAACTGTGGCTACGAAGAAAACCAGCCAAAAGTATGTTGTGAGTTGGATGCAGGGTCATGTAAAATACAAGATAACACAGCTGGTTTCTGTGTACCAATACAAAGATGTGACTCATTTATGGAATACTTAGAAAAAAAGCCGTTTTTAAACAACCAAATCGTTGATACTTTACGACGTTCCGAATGTGAATTCAATAATGATAACCGTGCAAGAGTCTGTTGTCCTGCGATGAAGAAAAGCGAGAAAATGGTTTCATCTTGGAATGAACTTTTACCACGAATCAGTGAATGTGGTGTACAAGGTTCTGAGAGTAAGATCATTGGAGGAACTACTACGGATATTTATGAATTTCCATGGATGGCACTGTTGGAATATGGAGATTTTCATGATCCTGTTCTTGGATGTGGTGGTTCATTGATCAGTTCCAGATATGTCCTCACTGCTGCACATTGTGTTTTTGGATCATATGTTACTCGAATTGGAGAACTGTAAGTGGATTATAGATTTTTAGTATGGTTCCAATAATTTATTATGAACAACAATTATTACTTTGAATGTTTCAGCAATGTGTGATTTTATTATCATTTATCACTTCGTTTTACATTACAGAACAAGAGTTAGATTCGGAGAATACGATGTAAATAATGTGACAGATTGTGTTAACGTTTTGGGTTTTGATGATTGTACGGATCCACCAGAACGGATCGATATTGAATCTATTGTTGTTCACGAAAATTTTTCTTTTAGCAATCCTAATAGATCACATGATATCGCTTTGATTCGTTTGGCACAGTCAGTAAAATATACCGGTAAACTTACAATTAATATATAACCCATTTATTAATTTTAATATGAGATAAGAAACAAATATCGTTCGATACTGAAATTCCTTGGTAGCTCACACGAAAAGAGTGATACCAGAGTGATGTCAAAGCATATACACATATATTCAATTTAATTATTCTATATAATTCTCATTTATATTACTTATAAAGTATTCGCAAAAAATTTTAGATCCAAGAACGTTTTGTTAACTCACTTTGCGAATAATAGCTTACAATCATAAATGAAATTTCTCAAATTATGAAGTAATAACTTTATTTAATAAAAATCAGTAATATAATTACAACTTCTCTGGTTTCAGATTTCATTAGGCCAATTTGTTTACCACCTTCCAAATTTAAATCTCCTGAAATTTTACATGTTTCAGGCTGGGGACAAACAAAAACAAGTAGGTAATCTAATTAAACATGCAATAAGTGAGTTTGTAACTACAAAACTATTGCTTTTGATCAATGAGTGGCAATCGTTAAAATGCTTAAACAAGTTATAGACATCTATCGGCGGTGGATCGTGGATGTTAAACTCATTACATTTATTAATGTAGACATTACTTTTGTAAGATAATCATATTCACTGATAAAATTCTGTTTTTGTTCAGTTTTGTCATATAAGAAAGTCGAATGATTCCTCCAGATTCTTTATTAATATCTCAGTGAATTCTTAATAAAATAATATATATTTATAAAATATATAAATTGCAAATCTAAACTTTTAATATATTTTCAGGTATTCAAAGTTCAGTGAAACTAAAATTACAATTACCTCTGTACGAAAAATATCTTTGCGACGACTTATACTCAAAATTTAAATTAAAAATCCATCTGGGTCCGGGTCAAATATGCGCTGGAGGTCAGCCGGGGAAGGATAGTTGTACGGGCGACAGTGGTGGCCCGCTGATGACCAGGGTACGAGGAGGCCCCGAAGGTCATGTGTGGTTTCAAGCGGGAATCGTTTCGTTCGGACCGACTCCCTGTGCAATCGAACAGCCCAGCGTGTATACGTTTTTATCCGAATATCTAACATGGATTCACAAAAATATTAAACCATAATTTAATTATTTATAAATTCACACTTATGTATATTTAACATAACACTGCATATTTGAAATATAATGTAAAGATAAACACATTTATATATTAATTTTTGCATTAAATATACTAGCGATAATGTATTCAGATACTTGATCCTTATTTAGGCATAATTTAATGCGAAATGAGTGAAATATACATAGATCCTAACTTATAGACTTAGTTTCAACTTATTTTATGGATAAATAAAGTCTTGAACCACTGTATCTTCATTTATTGTATTATCATTTTTCATTTAAGTATCATTCATTTTTTATGTAAGTATAGTTTTCTGTTGAACCAACTAGATATTATTTTAATTAGAATGAAACTGTATGAAATGTATATATATGTTTTTGAAATATCGCAGCATAAAATTTAGTAAAGCTTTGAAATAGAAACATTATTTGTATTTTATAATGATTGTAAGAAATGAACAGTTATGTGATTTTTATTAAATTGTATAATAAATTTAAAATATTTATAATGTAAATCAGATACACAATACAAGAAAATAGTATCACAGTCACATAAATTGATGATTAGAGCGAGTAAGTAACAAACAAATGGTGAGATTAGGTAGTATCATAAGACAAGTGAGTCCTTCCGCGTATTGCGTTCTTCCCGAGTCATGTTGCTGTGTATCTTCAGAGAGTTGCTGAGCGATCGTGCGATATGCTTCCTTGTCATGCCGCTCCATGCGGGTGGCGCTGCAGGTCGTACATGCATATGAGCAGTGTTACACTTGATGGTGTCCTTCTGTAAATGGTCAAAATCTAAAAAGTTCTGTATATTTGGTCTGCGATTATCACCATCATTTTTTCCATCGCCAGTTGTCGCTGGATTGCAATTCATAGTAGCCATTTTCAATTGATTGTATTTTCTTTCGTCCAACGATCGTAATGCACCATTTTTTTTCAACAATAAATAAATATGATCCACCAAACCGTAGCTCTTTACCAAGTAGTCTCTTTGAGCCAAGCTACTGAGCCTGTCTTTCTCCTCCGCTTCGACAATCGGTTGTGGGTCAAACGAGCTACATATCTTTGGCGGCGGAGCGGTGCTGACCAGTATCCGAACAGGTTTATGCGTGTGCGTTTCCGAGCCGGTCCTCATTTTGCTGGCCGATATCATTCGCTTAGCCGCTTCTTCTTTCGCTTTGACTTGCATTTCATCGCGTAACGCTGCAGCAGCCAGTTGGCGGGCGCTGCTACAAGCGGTGTCAGAATACAACGAACCCTGTGTTTGTCGCAGAAACTTCACATATTGATGTTCGGTGCGCCCTTCCGGAAAAACCAATCGATAACAACCACGATTTTGCATCTCATGCCGATGGTATTCGGTAAATGATGGTCGAGCTCCCACTGCACCAGCTTCATCTTTGTTGTGACCACGAACCAGACGTTCTTGAATTCGACGTCTGTCCTCCCTGATTATCTTTCGTTTGTCGCACTGGGCCAGGTGTAACATAGAGAACATGTCACTGATCAGATTGTCCTTGACCTCAAGGTCAAGTAAAGTGTCTGTGTGGAAACTTGGCGAATGATTCACCTCGAGTAACAGTGGCATGAGGTGCTTGTCGAGCAAAATGTCCATACCGAGTAGTTCGCAACACGCTGGAACCAGGTCGTGGTTCGGAAAGCAGGCATGATAACTGTGGCGTAGTATCGGTAACGCTGAGAATACTGTTTTGATGATAACGTCATCGATACGTTGCCACAGACGCGTCACATCGTGCCCCGATGCGCGCATGTAATTATTGAACCAGGAGAGTTTGCGTTTACTGCCGGATTCTTTGTCCATGCTGTACGTCCGGCTGTGTTTGTTCACCGCATAGTTTGTGAGGTGCATGAATACATTGGTGCTATTGACGCCAGTTGGCTCGTGGTATCTGCTGGTTGCAAAACGCACTAATCCTTCCTCATAAATGAATACACGTAAAGGATCGCATGACGTAATCAAAGTATAAACACGCAAATCAAACTTATATCCATCTATCAAGAATGGCTTCGATATATACACCTGACAAATCATTTTCTCTGATGGCTTAATATCTTTCAATGATTTTGTTATGTAAATACCCCGTCCTTGACTGCCAGCGTCCGGTTTCAGTATGAAATTTTTATTTTTACGCAATCTGCTGTAATTCAAGACATCCCCTAAATCTGCAGGTAGACACCACGTTTTTGGAAAGAAATTATAATCTTTTGGAAATAGTTTCAACATGCGATTTAAGTTTCTGGCTAGTAGATCTTTCCTGCATATTTCCAGCATACCTGGAAAATGGTTGATTCGCTGAAACCGTTTCATTTCCTTGCACCGTTCAATGGAAATCGACAAGTCGGTCCAGTACAGATTCCAATTGTCACCTTCTGTCACTTCCTTCAGTTCGAATTTCTGCGCTACTTTCCGTATAATATCGTATCGACAATTCGTTAAACATACCGATACAGATTTTTTCTTTTTCTTTTTTTTTAAGGCTGACTTGTCCGTTTGAGTATTTTCTGTTTTAGTTTTTGTTCGTGTCAGTACTTTGATTGGTATTATGTGATTACTCTCTTCTGAGCTAACAGTCGCGTCAGAGGACGAACTAGATGACCCAATACTGGGATCTCTAGCAGAATCCCCAAGGTCCATTATGACAAACTTTAGATATTAATAACATAAGTCAATTTTATCAATCATTTTCGTAAAACCAGTGACATGTCAAAATTATTGCATTTGTTTATCAATGACAACTTTTACATGAATTGAAATATAGACTGTTCTACAACGAAAATTTTTTTGTAACACTAATTTTTCAGACACATTTTTTTCTTTTGTTAGAAACACTTGCCAGAATTTTCTAATTATTGAAGTTTATTTTTGAAAGATAAATTTTGATAAGTGTAATATTTCACTTGTCACTGGAAATAAAATATATGACAGATATCGATCTCTAGGGTTACGAACTGAAGTTTTATATATCTTTGCGTTACTGCAAAAAAACAGAGTAAAAACATATAATATGAGTGTAAAATTCATACTGTTCCCATTTTAAAATCAATAGACCAAGTGCCTCTGGAATTAGAGGACAGTAAAAAAGAAGCCATTGTAATTATTAACTTTAATATAAATTAATACATATATATATATATATATATATATATATATATATATATATATATATATATATATATATATATACATCCCAAACAACAGTCAAATCAACCAATACTCAACAGTAATTCACTGACATTATACCATTTTGCTTATTATTTTATTACCTTATCAAATACTGTTTCTTCAATATAAAATATAGATACTGTCTTTTTAATATTTGCCTTATTAATGTATTCAAATATTATTTTTAATATGAACTGTTTAACAATATTAATTTCAATATTTATCTGCAAAAATCAATAAGCTCGAAACACGTTCTATCGATCTACTTGTGAATACAGGTGGAATATGAGAAATAAAAATGTATATCAGTCTATTTTGTTTCCCTTTCAGAATATCAGGCATAGTTCATACATATTGTTAAACATAATCTGCATATCTGCAAACATAAATAAGAAAATTTTGATTCTTCGTAACAGTTCTTTCGCAACTGGTACATATTTTGAAGAAACTTTTGTAACAAAACAGTGAGATTGGAGATAGAACAAGAAATGCAAAAGTAAACATGCACTTCCGGTTTAGATATTCTTTTCAAAAATAAGAGGTGCACATATAGACCATATGTTACAGTTTTGCCTCTAGAGCATTCACAGGCACACAGTCAGACAGACACCCAGACGTCATCCGGAAAATAGTCACAACAATAATTAGATTTGCTCTTCAAATATCAGCTGTTAAACAAAAATTACTAAAATGAGCTCACGTGTGAAGGGATTTGAAGGCATAGGCACTAATTTATGTGAACTATGATCTAGTCATTCTATAAATTTACGGAACCTACCATTCCAGTTAAGGATTGCATTTTGGAAATAATTCATGCCCCATGTCATATATATGATAATGTATTATAGTTTAAAAATATATATATTAATCTTACATTCCTTCGTTACATCTACCTCATCTGGTTTCCGTGTACAAATAATCAGAACTGATTAATTAATTAAAAAACGCAAATTATTGAGAAACCCCGCAAGATAAAGTAGCTTCCGTTAGTTTCAGTGCGATATTGCGGGCCAGCTGTTATAGGATTTCCCATTACATCTAAACGATATGAAACCAAGACCACTAGTTGGTCATATACGAGTGTATGTGTGTGAATTCTGTACATATACACAGATTGTCAAGGCGGACGACTGACTTTAAGTTCAGGTTGCTGAGCAACTCGCGAGAACAATAATTAATAGTGAATCGCAGTCACTGGCGGTCAAAACATGGACTCCCCGCTTCGACTAAAATCGTATTTTGTGATTACATTAACGTTGATATGTTTCTGTGAAACAAGTTCACGTAAGTTCTCATTATTTTTGTTTTAACCTAATTTAATATTTCTGTACAATAGGTTCCTACAACTCTGAATTTAGTCCCGAATAAATTATTCGGCATGTATATCAATTATTAAAATATTTCAATTGTTGTTTTAACGCTGAAGGAAATAAGTTTTGCACATTTAATCAAAGCAAAATGATATAAAAAAAACTTTCATATACGTTATGTATAAATAATATATTGTGATCGCGAAAATAAATTGACTTTAATAATATTCGTTTTAAGGGTCCCTGAATCAATTTTGACTATTTTTCTGAATGCCGTTTAAGTTTTGCATATCCCTGGAAGTAGTCCAGTAATTTGGTCGTTTTAAAATTGGTCAAATATGAAATTTTTAGAAGGTATAAGTGCCTTTTTGGTTGTGGGCGAGTTACACCCCAACTTAGGGAGTAAAAAAAGTGACTATTGGAACGTGAATTCTACTCCAAAATATCATTATAACATTAATTTTGCTTTATTACCTGCCGAGCTACAGGGGTATGGAAATGTTGATTTTTAAGCAAAACACATTGATTTTTCATGGGTTTTAAGCTATTTACTCAAAGAGGATCACATTTTTGAAAAAGTTTGTCATGACAATAAAGTTAGCTTATGAAATTACAAAAATAATCCATACAATAAATAATTTGTTTAGGTTCATCGTTACTGAGATACAGTTAATGTTAAGTGCATTTGAACGTAGCCCTGAAAAGGTCACGTTCTTCAAATAGTCATGACCCTAGTTTAAAAAATCAGTTGTGGCCAACACAGAACTTTTTTATGTAGTTTTCATTAGAAAGTCGAGTGAAGGTCACTCCAGATTTTAAGTTGGTGGCTAGTATATTTGTATTATAAGAAAGCACAAATTACCTGTAAATATCTGAAGTATAATACAGTTATTTTTGTATTTGTTTTAACTATTCACCTTATGAATGCAAGAGTATTAATAATAAAACAAAAATTGGATCTTGAAGAGATGATATACTAAATTATACAATTTGTCGTTCCACGTAATATTTAGTTATATCTGTAAACCATGAGAATGGTGAAATCAAAATTGGATGTATCATAAGTGCGGAACGTTGACGGACATGCACGAACGATCTCGAGGTGTCCTTATATTCGCAAGAATTCCTTACAAATAAATTATCAGACCTATGTGTCAAAATAGTATAACAGTCAGGTCAACATGAAATTTAATAAGTATTATTATTAATGTAATATGTTTTACATATTCTTTATTGTATTTTAAGCTACTATGACATTGACATTAAAGAATCCAGAAAATATTTTTCTATTTCAGCCACTACTTCTCTACAACCTAAAATGTATTCACAATGAAAATAATATTTAGTAAGATAGATCCAAAATGTAAAAAATATCTATGAATATTTATAAGGTATATATACGTATATATAATATATATATATATATATATATATATATATATATATATATATATATATATATATATATATATATATATATATATATATTAATGTCTTTCCTCATACCTAACCAGTTTTTATAATAATTTTGATAATATTAAAAAAAAATTGTAAGTAAAATGATTATGATAATGTTTGTATTCATATTTACATAAATAACAAATGATACCAACAATCTTTGTGGTTTTAAAATGTATATTCTAAGAAGTCAACGAAAAAAAATGCAAACATATATGTATTAATCTATTGTATGTATACTATATTCGATCAATTGCAATGAAACATTTGGTATTCAATTCACGCTTCAAAATTTTACTATAGCGTTGTTTGGTATTACCTTTAACTTTTTTTACATCTGTGTAAATGGTTTAATAACAATTAAATATAAATATTTCAATATCACGCGAAGATACAAACCTTGAGGTAAACCTTGAATCTATACTTTGAACAAAATCATTAAATTAAATAATAGTTGTCTGATATTCCTACATTCAATTTTAATAAATGTACACATTTATAACGGTATGTTTTATCATTGCAATCTTTTGTTGCGGCCAATCAAAATACTGTAAAATTATAATATTAATGGGAACTGTGAAGTGACTTCATTGAGCATATTATTTATAGTTAACTGTAGTTTACATATAATAAACTTGTAATTTAGGAATACAGTTATATGGCCAGTCAGTATACTTAGCTCGTCGTTCGAAGTACAAAAGAGCTAAAGCAATCGGTGTATTTGCAGCATTCTCGGATCAAACAATTTCCTTAACAAAAAGTGTTTGTCTCGTCGCGCTGAATCCATATATATATATATATATATATATATATATATATATATATATATATATATATATATATATATATATTATAAGAAAAATATTCTAAATTGTTAATGAAATATTAATTATATATTTTCAGAGCCTTTAAAATGTGCGACTCCTGCCTCCACCGAGGGTGAATGCGTCCCGGCACACCAATGTCAGCTTTTAGTTGATATGCAAGCCACTAGACCACTGACTACAGAGATTCTTACGTATTTGCGTCGATCACAGTGTGACTACACCGACTTGGAGATGAAAGTCTGTTGTCCAGTTTCGAATAAGGTTCAACCATTCTACCTTCCAAAGGAACACATAAACCGAACAAAAGAGATGACACTTGTGAATCGTTTCAAACCTGATGAAGGATTACCTGGTATCGACGAATGTGGCCGCCAATCATTCGATAATAGAATATACAATGGGGAAGTCACTAGTATTGACGAGTTTCCATGGATGGCTTTGCTAGAATATAATAGAAGTAAGTTAGAAATGCATTTATTAAATCAAGGTAAATGGATTTAAGGTAACATAGTTTATTCAAAACTGCATAAATATGTCGATTCACATGTTAGATAGTCATTTCCTATGGTTAATTGACGACAGAGAAAGGAATTTAGGAATACTTTGATCTAATTACTACTTAGACAAAAAATTCAAGAAATTAAATTCCTTGTTGAATTAAAATTAAGTCCAATTTTCATAAGAACTAGCATAGGTGCATGCACCAATACCTCCAGGCTGCCATACGGCGAGAGTATGTTGAAATCGCTCCTGAAAGCGATCGAGCGACTTACATTCAAGACATTAAATTTTATACATTTTTGGAATCAGGAAGTTGTGAATAAATGTTTGATTTCGAGAATATTACAGACACCCGACTGAACACTGTAACTCTTTCGCACAACAAGAATCGTTGCAGTATATGTATCAATATAATTTATTATCAACAACAATTGAGTAAATAATATAGTAAATACTTAAAAAAATAATTATTGTTTTACTAATAACACTAAATTTATAATAACTAATCAATATTTGATAGCATTGTTTTTTATGTTTGTCCATTGCCTAAGTCAACAATTTTAATTATGTAATTAAGTTGTTGTGATAAATTTTCTAGAATTAATTATTTATTTTTATAAACGAGGAAATTCACAATATTGTTTTCTAGAAATTTTGAAATAGATCTAATTCTTGTTATTTTATCTTTCTCGTTTCTTGAAATCGTGTGCAAACTTGCGTATACATTGTTAATTCTTATGAAACTTATGGCATATATGATTGTCTCCGCCAATTTACTTTTTATACGTTGAAGCAGATTCTTAATCAATGAATTGTTCCAGTAAATCCTATGGAAGGCCATGGTTACGCTTGCGGAGGTGCACTAATTAGCAGTAGATATATTTTAACTGCTGCACATTGTGTCTCAAGTAAGAATGCCGCAGCTCTAGGTGGATTGTAAGTATTTTATTCCTTGTAGTTTTTTTTTAGTTCCAATACAAATTTGAAATCGTATAGTTTTGAAATATAAGCTATGTAACTTATTTGGCAATACGTATGAATTTCCTGTGAAGACCTTCAAAATACATAATATATTTTCATAATCTTGGTTTAATAAATTTGAGTGAACTACTTTAATTATTTTTGAATTAACTAAATTAGAATGAATTACTTGTATTTCTTTTTAACTATTCGATTCGCTTTTGGAATTCAAGTAATTGTGAATAAAAATTCTTTATTTATGAATTAGTGACTGAAATGAAATCACTACATTGAAATTACGTATCATTTCATTTTCAATATTGAAATTTATTACTAGAGGTAAAAGGGACTGTCAATCATTTCTTGCCCATCATGGAAACATCTGAACTGAACATACCACCTTCTAGTTACTTAGCTTTAGCCTATATACATAAAGCACAAGGGCCAATCAGTTGATTACTTAGACTGGGAGTAACGCAAAAGCGTCGCTTTGCAGTTCCCTTTTCTATATGGCATGATCTGTAGTGATTTTTTAAGATAACATATAATTTTCTTTTACTAGGAAAAGAGTAAGACTTGGAGAACATAATATAGAAACGGACATTGATTGTGATGCGGTATATCCAGATGACTGTGCCCCAAAACCACTAGATTTAGCAATTGTAAAACAGGTGATTCATCCAGAATATGACGAAGATAGTATAGATCAAGTGCATGACATTGCGATTTTGAAATTGGAAAGGGACGTTGCCTTTAACGGTACTAAATGTTAACATTTCGATTGTTCGTTTACACGTAATCTCCCTATATTTCAGATTTTGTTCGACCAGTTTGCTTGTCCTCCACATTGCCCAATGCTGTTCATGAGCCTGGCCATATTCAATATGTTGCTGGTTGGGGTCAGACTAGTTTCAGTAAGCTTAATACCTTGTTATTTAAAAATATAAGATATATATATAAGGGGAGGCGAAAAAATCAAAAATCTAGTGTTAAATTTCAAATGTAAATAAATAAGTAGTTTAAACGTTCTAAAGTAATTTAATGCAATATATAATAATAATACCAGTACAAAATAATTATGTATATGCTCTTTTCGCCATAGCAAAAGTACGCATCTTCCCAATTTTGCCAGGTAGCTATGTTAATTCCTGATTATAGGGAAGTATTCTTAGAAGAACTTGATTTTTTTGAAATTACGGATGATAGTGCATTATTGCGGTTTCTTCAATATCGCTTGGTATATCTGACTTTGAATCAGATATTTGTCGATTGTTTTAAGTTTTTACAAAACGCACCTCACGCACGTCTCAAACTCGACACACCTTTGTATAAATATAACATCAAATTTACATACGAAATAAGCGTTCCAACCTACTGGATTTTATATTATAATTAAAGATAATAGTTTCGTCAATTTATGATTTTAGAAACCTTTATGTTAACAATATTAGAAAAATAGTGGCATAGTGGTTACAAAATTGTTATTTTACTACTGGTTTTGGTCATTTCAAGAGGTTATCCGGCGATACAATATGAATATGATTTCATCACAAGTAATACATAATTTCTGAATGTAAAAAACAAATGTCAATAGATAATAACACTTGATATTAAAACCTACGCGGATTATGCTATTCCTGCATGAAAATTGATAATAAAATAAGTTTAGCCTTATTTTGAAAACTATATTGTAGTACTAAACTTGCATGGACCTTTGCTGATTTACATTATTTAAGTTTCAATTCTAAGACCTAATCTGTAATCACATTTCTAGATAAAAAAAAAGAAACATACATGCTTAGAATACAATACGCCGTTTCGAATGTACATGTTGTAGCATATTTTGATAAACCATTGAATTAAATGGATGATTTCATGATAATATTATTACGTATGTTTAGAATCGTTCAGTCCAATCAAGATGAAATTAAAATTGCCATTGGTCGAAGATAAGCAATGTGCCATGAGATACAAACCGTTTGGAATCCGATTAGGTAAGCGACAAATTTGCGCTGGTGGTGAAAAAGATGAAGATTCCTGTAGAGGAGACAGTGGTGGTCCACTTATGGTGCAAGCCCGTAGCAAGTCAGTTGGTGCATTATGGTACCTGACGGGAGTAGTGTCCATTGGACCAACACCATGCGCTAGTCATAAAATACCCGGAATATACACAAGAGTACATGATTATATGGATTGGATATTAGCTAATGTTAAGAATAAGTAATTTAGTTATAATGCGAATCTGAGCAACAATCTTAAAAACATGTCTATTAATTTTAGCATTTTAAGGGCAGTTTTGCCTGATTGTTCATTGTGTTGATCTTGAATTAGCTGTATATCTATAACTATCATGCGTTTAATATTCCCTTGAATTATTAAGTTAATCTCGATGCTTGAAGGAACTTTAGATCTCGAGCAGCATTTATTTTAAGCCCATTTTATCGCCAATGACAAAATTTAACGTAAAGCAACTATAAATTATTAGGGTGCCATAATTGATGCAGTAAATTTTCTATTTAGTAACAAATTTCATCTTAAAAAATTACCGAGTTGCTCAGTGCATTATCATAATATTATTTTTTAGTACAGGTGTTTTAAATCTCTCCAGTATTATGTATCTTAAGAAAATAATATTTAATGTAATGTATTTAACGTTTCCTTAGGGTAAACATTATTTTAAATTATTTAATAAATCTTAATAACCAATTAAATTGGTTGAACAAGATCAAAATCTTAATGTAAGAAACAAATAAATTAATCTTATCTTTATGCAATTAATTCTGTCCTTATTCATTGTGACCACTTCATCAATTATTTGTATATGTATCAATTTATTTTATAGTAAATTTATATTATTTCACAGATATTCATGATATGAATTTTTACACACCTACATTGCTTATTGCGAGTAAATCTATAACGATTAATTTTATTACATTAAAATATATTTAGATAGGTTCTCCCTAAAAAGTAGCAAACCTTGAAAGCTGACTCCGAAATTTAGAAAAGAAATTTGCACTATTTTATTTTTACTATATATTTAATATAGCTTCATCGTATTTTATATTCATCCTACTATTGCCATCAAACAATACAAATAAGTGTGATAACTAGGAACATTTCAAATTTAGGATTTTATTTTTTCAGGTTTGTGCAAATCTTAAAGTCAAGTCATCATATTTTGTATTAAACAGTATAGACTGTAGAGTGTTCATTTTCTCAAAGAGATAAACACATACGTACACACGTAATTGTGAAAATATGAAAATATATTCAATGATCCTCAAAACGAATATTTCCATTCAAATTTCGAGGTAAATAGTATAAAAATATCTATTTAAGATTAAATTTTAAGTATACAAGTAACAGTCTGCATCACTGCTATTATCAACAATGATTGACTAATTTTAAAATATTGGAAAAACGCGAAAATAATGCAATTCACACAAACAACTTTAATCAAATGGGTGGTAAAACCCAGTGGTTTATAAATATTAACCACCGATGGTTCGTCGAAAAGTAGATCAAATAAATAAATATTAACTTGTTTTAAATTATAATTAAAAATCTTGTACAAAATTAATAAGTTATGATTCATATTTACAAGAAATAATTAACTTTAAAAATTCTCTGAAAGGTGATTTCGCATCAGTTTGTGATTAATGAATACACTTTTTTCCTCGTGAAAATACTATGAATTGATATAAAAACTATCTTAATTAGATGATATTATTGCAACCATTCTACGCTCATTTAACGTACGTCATCAAGGCAAACATCTAGCTCAACAAAATGTCCAAGGAAGTTTAGTTATTCGCCAGTGTTAGATATCAATTTAGTGTCAATCTTCAAATCATGCTGCCAAGACACTCGATTCCAACTGTGATATTGGTGCTAGTGTGTCATGTGCTTCATGCAAATTCACGTAAGTAGAACGGTTATCAATGCTATATTTTGGGATATTACAAATCAACGTTCTTTAGTGTGAATATTATGCACTATTATTAATTTCTCAATGCTATTATTTGAGAATATTTTTTTATTCACATTATATTTTTTTACATGATATTAATATGATGTTAATTTTATAATTTATTTGATCTAAAATAGACTTGATTTCTATTTAAAATTTCTTTTATTACATTTATGGTTGCTAATTTTTTTTCGATATGACATTTCAATTAAATATAAAATTAAATTATGTTTTTCTCTACTTACAGTATAATACATAAATAACTAAATTAATAGAATTTTTTTTGACGTAACTTATAATAAATAAATAAATTTACATAATCGACGTTTAATATCTCAAATATACATGTATTACTTAAAGAATTTCCTTCGAATTAACAATGGAGATTTCAGACCCTCTAAAATGTAAGACACCAGATGCAGCCGACGGGGAATGTATAAGTTTGGATAGTTGTCCATCACTGTTCAGTCTAGCAAAGTCACAAAATACATCTTTTGACCAAATATTTTATTTATTACAATCGAAATGCAATAATAATGATGTGAATCCACTTGTTTGCTGTCCCATTACGAATGAAGATAGAACAACGAAATCTTTACATTTACATCTACATTTGGAAGAAACTGAAACAAAAATTCGGCTGCCTGGCCTCACTGTTTGTGGAAAACAATTATTCAAAGTACTCGGTGGTAGTGATACAGATATCGCTGAGTTTCCATGGATGGCATTATTGGAATACGAAAAAAGTAAGTTGGAAAATTCTAAATGCTCATATTTGTAAATCTCCTTCACATTAGGAATACTAGAATTTTATATAATTGTATTTCCTCTTTACAACATTGAAACAGCACTGAAACCGGAAAATAAATTCTCTTCTCACTTTGCAAATTATGGATCTGTTAATTTTGTTTTCTAAGATGGGTTCAATAAGTTTTATTTTTATTACAGAAAACTCGTCAGTTAACAATTTCGCCTGTGGTGGCGCTCTGATAACTGAAAGACATATCATAACAGCAGCCCATTGTGTATCAGCTGATTATGAAAGAATACTGGGAAAATTGTAAGTAATTTTTATTTAAAATCTACAATGTGAATTACATTATGCAGTTCTGGAAATTAATTTAATTTACTAAAAAGATGTTGAATGGGAATAACTAATGATAAGAGTGAATGCTCTTGTTTCTAACAAGACCGATATTTTGTAGTGTCATTGTTAATATATAGTACAAATTATTTTAGAATTAGTGTTCGTTTAGGCGAATACAACATCGACACAGAATTTGATTGTAATGATATGGACGAATGCAATTGTGCTGATTCACCGATTGATGTGCCAATAGGACAAATTGTCATTCATCCCGATTATAACGAGACAAAAAATGGAAAACAACATGATATTGCTCTTTTGAAATTAGCACATACTGTCAAATTTACTGGTATATATACAAAATTTAAATATATCGTTACATTCAACTTACAAATATATATCATATTAAATTCACAATTAAATATTAAAATGATAAATATAATAAATGTATATAGTTTCCTTTCTTGGTCGAACAAAAAATGAGAAAATATTGTAACCAAGAAAAACTCGAATTTTGCATGAGAATATTTTTGTTGCCTGAATTATTCTTAACATTTTTAACGATGAATAATTAAAGATTCATTTATATATTAAAGCTAACTATATACTATTGCTAATTTATCATTGTTTCAAAAATGACAAGAGTCAAAAGTATAAATTTATATAAATATTGAAGGTATAAAGATTTCTACTTGAAACGATGTTTGAAAAAATATGTAATTATCTAGAAAATTGCTTCGAATTTATAATTAAATATTTACTAAATTGTTTCAAGATATATCTAGCATCGATGAGTGTAAGCAAAATACTTTTATTAATATATATTTCATGAATTTACAGACTTTATAGCACCATTATGTATACCGAAGAATTTATCAGACGTCATTCATGAATCTGGTCATTTGCAATATATAGCCGGATGGGGTCAAACTGAAAATGGTAATTTTACAGTAAAATTAATTGCATATAATTACATAACCTAGAAAATTGTTTAAATTTTAGGTAGGAATAGTGCAATAAAGCAAAAGGCAGGTGTTCGACTAGTTGATCATGTGAAATGCGCAGAGATATACAAGAAATACGGATCAACGCTGGGTCCGAAACAAATATGTGCCGGCGGCGATGGGACCACCGATTCTTGTCTTGGAGACAGTGGTGGGCCACTGATGGTGTTGGCTATTAGTAGAAAAACGCAAGAACCAATTTGGTTCATGACCGGTATCGTGTCGATGGGCCCAAATCCATGCGCTATCCAAGGAATTCCTGGCGTATACACGAAAGTCTTTGATTATATCAATTGGATCGAGCAAAATATTTAGTAATATATTTTGTTCATAAATTATGACGCTGCATAAAAGTTATTTATTGTTAGAATAAATGTGATATTTATATTTGTCTTTATTATACGTATAATAAATTAAGAAAGAATTAATGTTAATATATTTTTATTTTGCATGTGAATGTTTGAAAATCTATTTTATTTTAACTATCAAGATTACTTTTGCTTTAATTTTAAACGATATCAGTGTAAGATGATAATAAAATTGAGTACAAAATCTCGGTGAATCATATATGTATAAAACAAACGGCGTTTTAAATTTATACTTTAACTCATCGAATCGGATATGGGAATAGAGGAAGGTATAGATTTCGCGACCACATCTGTTGAATAAAATAAAACTCGTAACTCGATTGGCGTTTGCATTGAGTTGAGGGATGGATATCCGTGCACTAGAGCGATATACGAGAACGATAAGGTTAGGTTTCCATGGCGAATAGGATGAAGTAGGTACAATTGATGTGAGCACACCACGTGCACTCGAGGAATTTGAGTGATTCGTATAAGAGGTGGAATCCCGTGCCGTACAGAGCCCGGTATGCATAAGTAATTATTTCGGATATTGAATTAACTACGCAGTAAACACGTGTAAGGGCCGTGCCGTGTCATGGTGATGGTGGCGTATTACCTTCTGCATTGTTTACCCCGGGAATTATTGAAGTTGTATAACTTGCACACTCACGCCAAGTGATTCTCCAACAAAGGATTTACATATTAAAAGACAAGTTACTGTTATTAACGATTCTGTTTTGTGATTATGTCTGTATTAAAAGCTAAATTAATAATTCCATTGATGTCAATGCGTATCTCTTGTAGGTATGCAAGCTCCTCAGTACACATTACTATGTATATCCGGATATTTTATCCGTTATATACGACTAGAAATATCTACATTACTGGTGTTATTATTTTTTTCTTTAAGCTCAATAATAGGACAAGAAGAAACAACAACAAAAAATTGCAATTTAATTGTAACCAATGCATTTTCTTCTTCAGTGATGTATATGTAGTGATCAAGTGATGACTTCAACATATCATTGTTCGAAATATAATTCTAACTTATTAAAATTCTTCCTTCTCCATAGCAAATTGTGTAAAAATAAACATGATTCTGAGAGTGTTACAGCACGTCAAGCTAAAATATATATGAAAATCAATTCATTGAATTGAAAACAAATTTGTTTCTAAAACAAAAATAAAATAAAATACGTGGTAGTTTTGATTCGAGTGTCGTGTACGTTTTTGTGGAGGTAGGTACGAGTTGCTGTGTAGAAAAGAAGGGAAAGATTGGTCCAAACTTTCCACTCTTGAGTTCTTCTGTATACGCGAGCTCTTTCATCATTCACGTGTGTGCTGGTCCACGTGTTCACTTACATATACACACACTTTTCTGCCCCCCTCACAATACATCACATTTTTTCGAAGGCGAACTCCAACAGATGAATACATTTACTTTTTAGCATAAGATATTGAATTGTATAGCATTATATACAAACTGATATTAGATTTATTCGTTTCACTGCTTCCGTCTACTGTTTACGATCGAATTTGATTCATCCCCAAAAGATTTATTTTACTTTAAATTATGATAAACAAGGTGTGAGCTTTAGTATTTTGTTATATTTCATTAATAGCAGAACATTTCATGAAAGCTGCTTAACATTTATGTTATGTTTTATTAAATGTCAAAATTATAAAATGGTGACATTAAAAATGTATTTACGATTGATATTTTAAAGCAAATAAAAATTACCAATATACTACTTATTATATATATATATATTTTTTTTGAAACATTAAATGTAACAATGACGGAACTGCCATGAAAAAATTCGTTTTGGAAAGTGTCAAGATATTATTTACGACATTTACATATTTTACGCGGTACTAAAATAGTGTGGCTGTAGCTGCCCCCTACCCCTTATGATACATAAACGATGGCGACATTCGCACCCAACCACCCCGATATTAAAACAGGCACCCCTAACCAACTACTCACCCTTGCGAAGTCCTGTAAGTCAGGTTTACACGGTCGGAAACGTTTCGATATTTTTATTAGCCTATAAACACACCGTAGTCGGTCGTCGCGGGCAGCCGCGCTACAACAAGACAAAGACGCTGCTTGTTCTGTTCAGAACAGTCGTAAAGACACCAACCAAAGAGTCATTCGAACGCGCTACTGACATAAAGGAAATCGCACTTTTATGAGTGAGATTAGTTCGCAGAAGGCATTATATGTATCTCTATACGCCACTAGAATTGCATTGTGAATGAACGAGTATGTGTATGAATATCGTTTGAACTGTTTTTCATTTGCGTTCCGTTAGTTTTAATAGTGACAATAAATGTCATTTTTACACATAAATTATAACGTATGATTGTGCAAGTCATGCATTTTATAGCCATATACGAATATTGGCCTGTGACCTAAAGGCTAGTCCAGGTCAAGTTATAGTTGGTGTTTAATTCGAAGAAAGCTCCAGTATATATGTTGTTCATAATAATAGTTCATAACTAGATTACGGGAATAAAGTTAGGCATAAACTACGCTGCTGGGCGTGCATATAATCAATGGGAAAATAGATAATGCTAGCTATAAAATATTATGTAGTATAACAAATTTAAAACCACTATATTTTAAAGAAATAAACCAGGTATTCGAAGAAACTTGATTGGTGGAGATCAAGCAATTCGAGATTTAACAATAAAAGTAATTGTTTTATAGAATATATAAATATTAATATTATTTTAAAATAATTCGTCAAAAACTCGGTAATAGTATCAAGATTAGGTGTGTAAAATTTCAGAGCGATTGCATTTTGCGTCTCTGAGATATCTATAGTACCGATTTGATAAACATGTTGTTCTTGCAATTATTTACCAAAACTAGAATACAGAAAATTTACTCCTATTCTATTCCCAAATGGGTGAACTGCGAAAAATTTGCACCGAAATAAAACAACAAGAAGAATTCGGCGCCGCGCCGGTAATGGGAGCATTTTAACATTGTCACACTAGGTTTAACTTTTATTAATTACGTTCGTGTTCTGTTCATCGTAGCGGCACAACATGTTCCACATTGATTAATGATGTACACGGCAAGATTGATTGAGCTGTATTTTGTCTTCGTTGCACAAGTGAATCAGAAGCTAAAAACGATAATACGCATGCAACCATTATCTATTTGTCATACACCACAATATCGCCAGTACGAAGACGTACAGAACAAAACAACTTGCCAAAATGGATATTGCAAGCAACAGAAAACATACTTAACGGGTTTTTTTTTTCTGCAAAACCAACACTGACAGATTTAAGATCATTTGTCATAAATTTTCTTATGATATGAAACAGATTTCGATTCTTTAATCGCGCCTTCTACTTTTACTCTTTCTAATAGGAGTGAATTTTTCAGCTTGATATTATTAAACGTGATAATTTTTAAATTAAATTTCTTTTTTTTACATGATTGCACGTTAGTACTGAAGATAAAAGGAACATAGTTTCACCGAAAAATAAAACCATACACTGTACGAGTAGTCTCGTCAAATCACACAATCTCAACATTACTCACATACACGCACTCACAGATACACACACACACATATTCACATACTAATATGTAAGAATTCATATTGAAATGAGTTGATGATAAAAATATGGTACTTATGTATATACTGATAGAATAGGCTTATTTCATTCAGAAAATAAAAATGTAAATAATATCATAAATCTAAAACATATCGACGGTCACGTATATTTTCGTATGACACTTAAGTTTCTTTGGGAACATGTTTGGAAAAATTCGGCAATTGAATAAAGCAAATGCAGAATTGCCATTGTGAGTATGTGATGTTTCTTTGTGCCAAATGACACTTGAGCATTAAATAAACCGGTCGGGGTGACAAGCGTTTTATGTAATTTGAATATTAAAGGAAGCTTGTACACACGTGAGCTAGATAAATTACGTGTGAATTTTATCACTGGACATTGTACACAACTATTATTCCACTATACATAAGGAGGGTGCGTGTCCTTGAGAACGGTTCAGTTACTTCTCTTGTTACGGAAATATAACGGATGAATTAACTAGAGTCATTCTCTCATTTGTAAGAAAAAGTATTGTGAAGTCTTGCGTTGGCCACCACAAATATTACTCGACTTACCTTATAAGATTGTTGGACTGTTGTAACATCTTAATAACCGTAATCCAAATGGAGAAGAAACACTATATAACTAAACACAAATAACTTCTCACTTAAATAAACACACACACACACACACGATTCACTAACACATATAACAAGAAATGTATTTTTAGAAATTAAATTTATACTTTAATGTTCACGACTGAAATAAAAACTGCACTTTTTTTGCGATTGATAGCTTCTTCTTCAATAAACTCGTTGGCCTGTAGCCATTCTTTCTCGAACTGAAATCAAACAGAAAAATACATTGATGTTTTCATTAAATAAACAAAACTAACAGAAATATTTTGTGACACAGATATTCCAATGGTTAATATATTTTGCACGATTTGGCGACAAAAGTCTTACTATAGGGTAAATTTTCAAGGAAACCATGGCGATTCAAGTTTATCTTCTTCACTTTATATACTTTAACTAAAGGCAGCATTAAATATATGTATAAATACGATTCTTAATATTTGTAATTTGGAATATATGCCATATTCGTTGTTGTTTAAAAATAGCTTCAATAAGGATACATAAAAAACAACACCTTATTATTACTCATATTTACCGATGCATAAATAATAGACATGCTTTAAATATAGGCACAAAAGAAAAACTAAACCCTATCTTTGCTTGTTCACAAGAGCATAACTGCTATTGTCCGAAACACCAAACAAGATTCATCAAACAATTACCACGCGTTAGAGTAATAGTTGTCAACAAGATAGCTATACAATTGTAATGTTCTGTTGAGTATGCACACAGAAAAACATGTGCTTGAAAACTAGATAAAACCGAATCCGTCATTCAATAATCACAGCACGATATCAACGGACAACGGAAGCGAAAATCCATGAGAATCCAGAGATGATCATATGTGGACATCCGGTTTTTTCACTGATACAAACAGATCGTGAAGGAATAGGCGAACCTGGCCCCTGGCCAATAAGCAAACAAAAAACTAAGAACCGGTTCGAATAGAGACGCATGGTTAAAGAATAACTACAGGGTGTTTACTCATAAAAAGTATTCATCAGATATGTGCGGGTTATTTGAATATATCTTATGCTTATAAAATTACATTAATAAAGAATTCTCTATTTGCTCCCCATGTTAATTTTAGTTCGAATAACTAATACACGCAAAATTTGATATAGACACTGTAATTGTTACCACAGCTAATATTTTATGCGATTTACGTCATTGAGCATGGTAATTCGGACATGTGCGTGTGTAATTGCCAGCCTAGACCAAATAGAGAAGACCGTTGCTCGATGATGGTAATGCAGACGAATTTAGGGGTGACATACATTATTTAGTGATGCATGAAAACATGGATGTACCTAGCTACCGTTATTGTTGATACTGGTCGGCTATAACATGGTATTGCTTTCACATACGTTTTCATCAAACAGGGAACATGAGCTAAACACTGTAGTGCATGCTATTTATCAGCATTTGGTCTGCATTGTGCTTATTCAGCCTTGTTTATAATGGTATTGGAACATAATTTTAGAAATTATAGATTCCGTATTATTCTGGTAAACTGTTTTCACGAAACATTAATATTGATAGTGTAGGATATCAGTTTTTTTTTAAATGAAATATTTTTTATTGGGTTGTAATTTTTTTTTTACAAATTTAGACGTATATAAGAAAATCTTAGTATACAAAAAAAATTTCATCGAAAAATACACGGTTTGAGCAATTTCTAGTTTCATTCTGACTTCTATAAGATTGGGTGCATGAACATAAAAACATGCCTTATTATTATTCTGAACATCTTTTGAATTTTAATTTTAGTTTTAAAATTTATAAAAACTATGGCTAAATAAAAAATTATTATTGTATATTTTATAAAAAATAAACATCCCGGGTTTGAACCATGTATAATACAATTTCGGTGCACGTGGTTTTGCTTCAACATGTCGATTAAATTGTGCGGCTTCATCTGTTTACAACACATACCTATTCCATACATATTTGAACAATATCACCGTCGTCAGTAATTTCTGTTGCTGGTCAATAGCGTCGTGTGGCCGAGGTTGGGTGAGACGAATGATCAAACTTCACATTTTAATTAAACGTATTTTACACGTGCGTGTCCTTTTATGTGACAGCCATCCCTTGAACAATTTTAATGGAAACGGCGATGTTGAAATTTTAGATTGTTATATTCCTTTGAGAGAATGACCAATATATGCGTTTTAATAAACCCTTATAAGTTACACGAGTGCTACGCGGAGAATACCTAACCTAACAATGTTCGACGCTGTTAAGACACCAGCGAATAAGGGTTATGTTTTTGCGTTTGAGTAATGAAGTGAGGGGTTGCGTTGGCAACCTGATACGGCAACCGCATGTGGACCCAGTTGCCCATTCTTTTCTGACACAAAGCAATATATAGGACTTGTTTACCTGTGATGTTGGATCAACTTTAAAAAACTGACAGACCGAAAGCCCAACTGTTCGCTGATGCTTGCTCATTGCCAGCGTACACTTCATTTTCGCCACTTGAAACCCGAATATACTATACCTATCTCTGAAATAAAGCTCACACAACTTCAGGAAGGTGATATCACAAAAAGACCAATTGTAGATATCATTTTCAGGCTGAAAGCTATACAGGGAGTACATTTATTTTTTAATTGGTTCACCATTTGAATCTCAAAAATTATAAGAGCTTAGGGTTAGTAAAAAGCAAACAAAGGTGAAAAGTTTTATATCATTTATCAATCGGAAATAATAAAGGACGAAAGCATTTATTATAAACACTGATTTTTATATATATATATTTGGTAGAAAATTTCTTTACTACCACTTATTTTTGAAGAATTCTTCAGTAAGTGCGAAAACGGCATTTCCATAAATACTGAATCGATTTGGAAATCGAAGAAGTAAATTTATTAATAATTCTAATTTTGTGCAACAAAATGAAGAATAAATCGTTGGTTCTGATTAGTCAATTTTACGGGTCTATTGTAAGCAGTATCTTCATGGTTGAATATGTTTTTATTGTTAATTAATTAGACAGTTTCCCAACGTACACATTTCATATATAAAACATGTTCAACCCTTTTCTACTGTCAAATTTTATGATTGAAATTTAACATGACATCTGTGTATAAAATTACCTGAATAGGGTTGAATTCAAACCCTTAATATTCGGCATATCAAATCGAATAAAACGAACATACATACAATAGGCTTGACTAGACAAAGAACACTTCACGATAATAGACGTAGAGGGCATAGCCCTAATTATGGAATTTACATCAAGTGATCCAATAGCGAACCAATATAAATAATTAAATTCGAATATGCTAATACTTTATAAGTATTTGAATATCTATCAATAATATTTCTTGTACATTGTAATATAGTAAATATTATAATAAAAAATAGGCAGTAATGCCTTTTGCTCGGAAAATAGTCAAGTTTGGTGTGGAAATATAAAAGAAAATTAAGTCGATAGCTACTAATTTTGTTAACAAAAGAAACCTATTTATAAGCAGTGATTTATGAATAGATAGTCCAAACATGTATATAAAATTAATTGGCAATTTGGTTCCTACCTGAAGAAACTTCATGTACAATATTTATACAATAAAATATTTTCTTAAGTCTGTATGAAAACGGGAAAATATTTAATCAATATTATAGAAAATGTTTGTTATAATATAGTTTCGGTATACTTTTGCAAGGGTATTGCTAAAAATAGAGTTTAAATAAAATGTTAGTGGTTACCTACCCAATTAAATTTAAACAATTGCTTGACCGGCAGTACATAGAAGATAAGTTATCAACAAAAGTTAAATACCGTAATTCGACTCTTAAAATATCTACTCTAATGTATATAAGAATAAAATACAAACGCCAAACAAAAATGAAAGATAAAATAAACCGTGGAAGAAATATCGTAATGTTGATGTGGTGTAGCAGTAGTATTCCATGAACCATCTCATCCTGTGACATAATGTGAAATGATTTCCCGTTGTACAAAATGTGAGTGGTACATATCACGGGCAACTGCGAACAAATGTCTGAAATAAACATGAGTTTGCCGGCGGAATGGACGCATGACGGACGGCGGGCTTGGGCGTCGCTTCGGTCGGTCGCGAGGCGCCGCATAGACCGCACGTCGTCCCGTGAGGACCAAGAGCCGCGCCGCCAGTAATGGATCTCTGTCCGCTGTATAACGTGCTAAAGGTACGTTTACATTCCCGCATACCTTTACATGTACAAATTGGTCACATATTTTTAACGAACTGCCATCAATTTTATTGAACATCGGAAAACTACTGTATGGATTAGAATCATTTTTTATTTGTACCACTTCTTATAAGTCCAATATGTTTCAAGTTTCGTTTGTTGCAAAATTGTTTCTCAAAAAATTGGGAACTTGAAAATTTTCCTTCAATGCTCCAATGTATATAAGTATAAACAAATAATATGTTTCGATATGTTATGGTATTTTATGATTTCATTACCAACAGAACTGAGCAGTTATTCGTATAGACTATCATGGAACAATTTAACAAATATGATGATTACACATGAACTTCCTTATTTCAAAAGATATTTTCCAGCAATTTACACTATCTTAGACAAAACCTAAAAGGAAATATTGAAATACTAGTATCATCATTCCTTAATCAAAATGACGTCTGCGTATGTGTGTGTCTGTGAAAGTGTAACTATAAATTTAAGACTTCTATATACAAAATTTTATGAGCAGAAGAGAATAAATGATGTCCGGTATTAGTTTAATGTTATAGATTTATTTATGGTCATGTTTGAGAGAGTTGCCAGAGGGATGTTATTATGAACCTTATGGCGATTGACAATTTGAAAGCCACCCCTCGTAGTTGTCCATTGACTAGCAGGAGTCTCCTGTTTCAGAGCTTTTCTAATTCCGTCTCCTGCAGCGACGGCCGACTCGACCCCTGCCCTTTCCACAGAGCTGCTGTTCTGTTGCTGGCTTGCTCTGGCCACACTTCACTTCACTGTGTCACACTTAATCGAATTTTCTTCTTTTTTATCTATTTCCCATCGACTCATTCCACCGTTGAAGTTAACTCGCCATGAAGCCACATCACACAGCAACATTTTTTATTTTTTGTTTTACTTTTTCATTTTCAATATTGTCTTTGATATTGCATTGAAAGCCTAATGAGAAATTTATTTTGGAATATTAGATTGAACATGGAAAACTTGTTCAATATTTTTCATATAAAGATATATGCTGAGTAATCAATAGTTTATAATTCCCATAAAAATTAATATATTTTAACCGAATGAGATTTATATGATACTTGTACTTTATCCACAGTTGTTTTATGCAAAATATTATTTTATTATTTAAAATTAATTCGCTTAAATAATTTAATTCGACCGAGTGCTATTTGCACATGTTTCTGATAAAATAATCATATCAAGTATACCCTTAAATATATTTATATTTTTTTACCAATTGAATACTTTATTGTTTTCATACAAATATCAATGTTTACGATCATACTTGAGAATAATTTGAAAAGAATTCGTATTTTTTCAGAGTGTTGTGGGCTTCGTTAAATGTAACCCCTCCATTACAAATTCAATTTGTACATCATGGATACATATTAGATTTTTAAACGAATCAAGAGTATCCAGTAAATACAATTACTTGTCGAACATTGTCCATTAATCTGTTAAAATGTTGACTTCCCTTTTTTGCCTCTGTTTTAAATTGAATTAAGTTTACTTTTTAAGCAAAATATGGTGTATAAGTATAGGCAACCTGCACCAAAATTAAAGCGTCTTAACAAGATAGCATGTGAATACTCTGAAATTGTACCATTTAGGTTCTACTTAATACTGCCCTTATGAAAATAATTAAAACACCCAAAAATTCTACTAGTAATTCTAAAATATTTTATATCTACAAGATATTTTCATATCAAAAAGCGATTTTACTTATAAGTACTCAGTTCTATCAACACAGTATTACTGTAATGTAAATATATGAAAATGAAGCTATGAATATACATTAATAACGGTATATCTCTTAAACTTTACTGTATCAAATTTCCTTCAAACTACAACGCCAAGTGATATAAGTGTCTGCATAGGAAAACAAATTTCTATTCATTTCCTTTTTAGTGAAACACAATGTCAGTTACAAACAACTAGACAGCAATACATATTACACGAGATATTTGAATAATAAACAAAGGTTTACAGCTACAGTATGTACCACATTACCGTGCCGAAGCAGCAGCCAACCAACAGACAAGTGCGGAATTTCTTTTATGTATGCGCGACCCTTAAAATTTAGCTAATGACACCGTAATTTGAAGGTAATTGAATTTGCTTCGTTGCAAATTTAAAGTGTGTATAGTCATGTGTAGTTACAGGTAGTGCTGCTAGATGGCAATATCATGAAAGCACCGTATACACTTACCAAAACAAAAAAGAAAGTATAGCTAATGGCGGTGATGGCGATGTCAGCCTTGTAGACTAATAATTTTGTTTTCATTGAAATTTCATTTCGCAAGAATCAATATCTATTTTTCATCGGTTGATCTAATAAGTACCATGGCATCTTCTTCTGAGTAGATTTTAGTAGAAATTTAATACGGTTAACCGTATCTCTATTACGAGGGAACTTCATGGTTGTGAATGTAGATTGTAAATAATAAAGTAAATTATAATAAGGATGACAAAATATAATTTAAAAACTTCAAAAATTCAAAAACATATTCACAAAGAACAAACAAATTTGAAATGTGAGTTATAACCACGGAAAACCGATAAATTGTTCAATCTGATTCACCGCGACAGTAACTGTTCGCAATAGTCACGAGTACATACGTTGAACTCATTATCCATCAAAATCCATTTTCAGTACGCGACGGCGAATCTAACAATACGAATTCAATTTTCCATATAGCCAGAAAAATAACGACATGTCTGTAACAGGGAGTGAGACACAAAGAACCGCAAACCTTTTCTGCTACATTGCATCGTTTTCACATCATCCTCTTTCTATCGAAAAAACGCTCCACCTCTGTTCCGCCCTCTCAAACACATACACACACACACACCTTTACTTTTAGTTATATACATACATGGATAAATGTAAAACATTTGCAAAGTATGCGAAATAACATTTGAAACGTCAAAGTGAAATGTGTCAATTATGAAATATGCTGAGTGTGCTACAATCAAAAAGAAATAAAGAATAAAGTTCGTATTTTTATTTTACTTTTCTTTTTTGCTAGAAACACTTACATTAGAAATAGGGACATCGTGTAAATGTTAAAATGACAATTAAATAAGTTTCTTAGTATTTCTTATATGTGTTTTCAGATTTATTAATTTTGATGTTTAAGGGCGAATGTAATTTAAATTCGTCAGTGATTTTTGTAATTGTAGGCTTCACTAATTTTAATTTGAAATAACTTTGTTAATTAATTAAAAATACCACAAGTTGAAAATATACCATATACATTTCTTTAGTTTAAAAATAGCAGACCATGATAAAAGTGTGGATGTTTTTGTTGAATTCGACCAATCACAGTTCAGTGCTCTCAAAGTTCTTGTCTTCGAATCGGTATTTGCTCGATTATCCCGTTTGCTTGCTTTCGTCGCGTTGATTTCCACCTTTCTACGCATCAGCTAGGTACGATTAAATAATGGGAGACCGAGTGCCGTTGACACGCCATCGCCATGCCATACCGGACGAACATCTTGTTCTTCTTCGTCTCTTCGTTTTTCTATTTGCTGAAATCCGTGTTAAATTTTCTCGTTATTCTGTCTTTTAGACCTTGTACTGTAATTAAATTGTCCAGACGTATTCCTATCTCTTATTTTCGCTACAACGACTATGAAAATTGCTCTCCACGGTTTCTTAACGGTAGGTAGTTCCTTTTTTCTTTCATTGCTTCTTTTTCTTTTTCAACGTGATAATTTTAGTGTTTATTAAAATTTTATCAAATAAAATTAACTGAAGGGAAATTTTATAAATTACCTTACGAATACATTTTTTGCGTCGCAGAATTTTAAGTTTTTTCTTTCTATTCTGTCTGACATTTCATTTTAATTTTCATCAAGTTTTATTGCTCAGTATTAGATGAAAATGATAAATATTGGAGAATTGAAAGCAGACTCTTCGACAAATAATAAAACTAATGAATTCCTCTGAGCTGACGTGTACTGTAAAGCTAGTTCCAGTGAATCGGTATGAGAAAAGATTTAAAAAATTGTGCCGTTGCGTTTTACTATTTCTGATTTTTTCTTTCATATATAAAATTTATATTAATTTGTTTGATACGATTTATATGTTGTAAAGTTGCATAGTGTAGAATCTAATTTTCGAACCATAAAGTATTAAAATATTGAACAGAAAATTGAGTGAACATACATCTACCATTTCGAAGCGGTTGAATGGAATTCATGAATTATCTGACGCATGCCCATATATCGATCAGGAGAAAACAGATAGTGCTTCTGGTTAACAGTGACTTAGAATGCTTGTTCTTTATTAAAGTCATTTTGCGCAAAGCCATTATTAATATAATAATATATCTATTTCATTTCTGATTATTGAATAATATTAGTTTATATAGATTATATTTCAGCAATTCCAGATGTCAAATACAATATTTTTGGTTAATATTATTTATTATATAATTTTACCACGAAATTTCGTCCCTTAATTAATTATATTTGAAAAAACTTAAACAATTTATATAAAGATATCTTCAAATAAGATAATGATGTAAGATTGGACAGGATTAAGAAATTGTAAATCGAACTAGCGACTTACATTCTGATATATGAGATATACCTTTTCCGAATCAGGGAGACAAGAAATTATTTTTTGTAAAGAAAATCATTAATTCCGAGATATTATTACAGACACACTATCGAACATTATAGCTCTTTTGTAATACTGTAAGACGAGCTAAAAAGTTTGAATTTCATATTAAAACGGTAAAACAAACAAGAAATACGCGTTGATTGTGGATATAGTTGTCGAAGTTGTCGACTAGTTCTATATCAATTTGTTCCGTTGACAGGAAAGCTTTCAACGAGAAGTTACCGAGAACGGGCACCCCAAATTGTTAAGTGGAAGTAAACAGCCGTCGGGTCCGTTGAACGAGCTGCATGTGACGTTTACGACGCACATCCAAATATTTCGCCCAACGTACAAGCCGCGTCTTAATTGCACAGACGCACACTACCAACCGACATCAACAACATTGGAAACATGGCACATAATTCTTACACGCCCAAATAAATATAAAATATTTATTACTACACTTTCATTACGGTTCTTAATGCTTTGCTTTTTGTCTGATTTTATTTTCATTTTCCTGCGCAAGGAATTTATTTACGGATATGATTTTATATCACATAAAATAAGTATTATTTTGCTAGTCGTACGTACGTATGCACTAAAATTTCACAGCAAAATTTATTCATACAATAATAAATAACATATTTTGCCATATAGAAAATAATACTCAATTTATCGAAGTGATAAATAGCCATATATCAATTCTAGCAATATATATGTTGTTCCACTTTCGCTAAAAACCCCATGGCATCTACATCCATAAATTAATTAAAATTGATATATTACACGGACTTAATTCCCGTTAATTTGAGAGTCCGGTGAATTTTTTCACCACTCCACTCGCACCAGTTGAAACCAGCAAACGGGGCGAAGGGGGTACACAATATGGCCGACCGAGGGGGCACCATTCTGGGATCCTGGTGCCTCTCAACTCCGACAAATCTGATTGGTGGTTCAGTTAAGTGTTCACCGTTGTTAGGAGCCACCCGTTCGCCACATATGAGCAAGGGATGAGACCACCCCATCCGGCACGAGGACAACAGAAACAAAGAATGGCCAAGTCAGCCAGAGAATCATTTCCAGTTATAAATGTCACTCATAGATGGCAACATGTCGTCGGCGTCTTCGAGATTCTTATTATAGTCTGTCAGGGCGCGGTGAATGCATTCTTTTTGTTGTCATTAATGTTAAGGGCGGTTGACGGAACAAAAACTGGCGAATGACTTCTGCATTCATGTGTCGCTTGGATCATTTACAAAATAATAGTTATTATTAAAACCGACACGGGGTCTAATACTTGTTGTTATTATCCGGGTATTTTTGTTCAGGCTCGCTTCCTCGCCTCATATCCTGTCTCAGTTATTTGGCCGCGTGTGCGATTTGTCATCCGGTTTCTTTTGCCATTTTCATTAGAAACGTAATGTGTTTGCGCGGAATAGAACCCTAATACTTGAACGACACCTACTCAGTTTCTTATTAAGAATGTTCGTAGATTATTGATAGTTTAAATATAATTATATATATATAATAAAATTAAACGATTGCTTACAATTTACAATGCATTCGCTTACTTCATTGTTGGTTGTGCATGATAGTTCGTAAGATGTACATAGCGTTCCGAATAGAAAGCTAGATACAAACACGGATGGATCGGTGAAGAGTGAACATTATTCTGTATAGGATACGGGCACATGGTAATTACAGAATAATACAAATGTTGTAGTTAAATATTTCACATGTACATATCAAATTAAGTACTAGGTTGGTTTGCCAAGCGGCCAAAAACACTAATGAAATTATAAAAATTAATTTTAAAACAGGAATACGTAGAAGCACTTTATTTGCTGGCACAAAATTAAAAGCTACTCGGCCGTTTAAAAGCAAAGTTTGTATTCTAATCGAAAGCATCCGGTCGACTACAAAACAAATACTGGAAGAAAATATTTCATGAAATATCGCCATAAATTATAGAACAATTTACCCTTTCTCATTTCAAGTACTTAAAAGAAAGTAACCCTTATATTCGGTATATTGAAATATCGGATCCTCAAGAGAAAAGATTTAAAATTTACCGAATTTGAGATGCTTAAAATTTTGTTTTATAATCATTAGTACTCTCTAGAGAATTTGTTTTAATTATCTTCCTTAAAATGTAGACTTTTCCCTTTATTTAATTAACAATTAATTATCTACACAAATGAATAACCACAAGTATCAAGATTTTAAACTAGTTAATGAAGAACAAACAAAAAATAGACGATCTAGAATGTAAAATAAAGAAATTTAATTTATGAAATATAAAATTTTATTTGATACTGAATATTATAAGTGTACTTCAGGGAATAGCGCGGGTTCATATAGGATGATATAGTTAGTTCATGTTTAGCTCCAGGGTCTCATTAAATATTAATGAGAATGGCCGAATTCGCACATTTTGGAACTAGACTATATTATATTCGAATTTTCTATACATCATACTCATTTTGCTATTTAACAAGCTTGGAAATATATTTAATCTTTTTGTATTTCGTTATAAATATGTATATAGACATTTAGATATTTCTAAAAATAATCTTATTCCAAATTGTGTTGCTATATCCTCCAGATTCTAAATATTATTTTTATAAATATTAATGTTGATCTAAAACTGTGGCTATATAATGCCTCAAATGTATTTTCAACCTATGTATAAAAGAATATATAATTACGTTATTAATTTATACTCTAATTTCAAATATTTTATACATACAGATTATTTTTAGCTCTTCGTTAGTACAAGACAGCAGTGTTTGGTCTTGTGTCTGTAACATTCTCGGATCAAAAAATTGTATTTAGAAAAAGTGTTTGTCTCGTCACCCTGATTACAAAAATGTATATAACATATCATTGGATTATCTAGCAATTCTTTGCTACCTTTGAATTGGAGAAATACGTAATCATTTTAATACAATATTCAAGAAACATATGCATACACCTGATTAAAGGTTCACATTATTTCAGATATTTTTATCAATATTTCACGTAGAGCACTTCACTAAATTTAATGTGATGCAGCCGTTACACTAATACCTCGGTAAATATTCAAAGCAGATACATGGGTACTTCTAACGTTCAAATTTTCATACTATAAAAAAAACTTATCTATTGTTAGTTTAAATAGAACTACACGGGGTTATATCATAACCATGCAGTTAAGCCTTAGTTTAATCCCGGTATTATATGAAATCTAACAAGTCTAACGTACCCGTGAATATGATACAGATATGATATTCATACGCGACATAATCCCATGACAGGTTTTCGATTTAAATCATGCGCCTTATGGCAGTAATATATACGAATGGTATTTGCAGATCATCGGTGCCCAAATTTATCACATTCGACTGAGCAAGCGCACAATTCTGTTTATTTTTCGTTCGACTCAAAGCTAAAATACAAAGAACATCTGAATGCATAACTGAAATATGATAATAAAATTGATGAACGAAGTGTAAGGAGAGAATGGATGATGTTAGTGTGAGTTCTCAGATGTGATTTTTATTGTTTCTTTTACATCGTCGGATATATTTTTGAATACATTTACTGTGAATCTCCTAAGGGCTTATTTAGAAATTTGTACAAGCGACAAATTTAATATTATCACCATTTCACAATGGAATACATATTTTTTATTGAATTTATAAAGTAAAATTGTTTGACTGAAAAAAAAAAGTTTAATATTACATTTCAATTCATGTTTAAATATATCTTGCACTAATTTAATAATAATTTCACAACTATACCGCAAATTGTTTCTTTCTTACAAATTACAATTAGAAAATGCTTCTATATTTATTAAATTGCCAATATTTATGCTAAATTTCACAATGTTCAAAGAATAAAATAAAACTGGAATTTCTTGTCTGCTTTTGACCGTCGCCGTCGCCCAAGCAAATGATAGTTGTTATTTGGTTTAAAATAAAAATGAAATGTTTTTTTATATTTTTGCTTCGTGCAATATAAAATGATTTTATCATATTTAATTCCAAAATTAAACAACCCTTATAATATTTTGCAGAGACTGTAACTCATATAATACAACCACATTCCTAATAAGTGTCCAACTTAGCATTAGGATATTTAAAGAGCAATGTTAGTCCAAAAAGCCCAAGTAAATCCTCTTAATAACCTTTCACATATAGAACGCACAATATAGACATTCAAATTAATTAAAATACAATCATCAACAATATTGAAATCTGTGTGAGGGTTCAAGTGTATATCTATGTTTTGGCATACAGCACACGCCGTTTGTATTACGAAAATATTTTCAACCAATTATCATTTGTGAATTTAATCTGAATAAATGAAATCCACAACACGCGGTGTTCCAACGTAAGCGGATTGCTGGGAACACTGTGCGCCACTCAAATGACTGCGGGCCACGTTGTTAGGTCACTCCATTCAAACACACACACACAAATAACTCACATACAGCCATGGATAGCAGAATGGTACAAATTCACACCCACTGATATTTGAATTTATAGGTTATCAGATTGTAGTATTAGATATGTATAATATATGTACGTAGAAAAACCTTGGTTTAATCACCAGTGCTTCCAGGTTGCCGTACGTTGAGATTATAATTGAACTCAGTGGAAATTTTATATGTTTAACAATATTTATTTCATTTAAGAAGAAAACATTTTCAAATCATTGATTTATGATAATTATTGTTATAATTAGAGCTGCTTATAAATCAATTAATATTAAAATATAGTTTGATATTTATATTATAAATCTATGTTACTCTATGATACGATTGACAAGTGGAAAAAAATTACCCACAACAACAATGAAACCCATTGTTTAACTGAATATTTTTAAGTTCAATATATATATTTTATTATATGGCTATTGGATTTAATTTGAAGAAACTTTGTATACATGCAGCGAATTTAGAATTACTGTTATTATTTAAATAGTTAATTAGATAAATTTATCCATTATTGTAAATAAATATTTTAGACCAAATTTGTATTAATGGTTGATAATTTACCACGAATTTCAACGCGTAATTGGTACTGTATATCTGTATAGGAAACCATTATCATCCAAGTGAAACAGACGGAAAGAGCAATAGGAGAATGATGCAATGGATATCAGGATAATACACACATACACACCCGCAATCCATATACGAATGAGTGTTTTGTGTCTGATATAATACAACGCGAAGAGTACCAGCGCCGGCCATCAGCATTGGAAAATATTTCATCATTTCATTGGCCACTCTCGCAGTGCAACTCCTTTCACTAATACTTGCGTCGTGTGCGTGTGTGTGTGTGTTCTATATTCGCATCTGTCTCTTTATACGCATATATGCGTATGTGTGTTGAATGATGTGCGTATGTGATGTTCACTAGAGCAACGCAAGTATTCATTAGTTGAAAATCCTTTTTTAATTGAACCGTTTTCGCTTTGACAAATTGTACACCGGCAACTCGACTCCACACACTTTTATATGATTTAAAGAGGATAATATTACTTTGCAGTGTAACTTTTCATAGAACTAAAATAGTAGCATGCAAAGTTTTTATTTTCTTGAATGAAGCCTGAAAGTAAGCATTATACTAATAATTAAAAAAATCGAACACGAAATATTAATGTAAATTCACGTTTTGACCATTCTGAATCACATCTGACGATTATTCAATATGACGTTTGTGTGTGAACGGTCTAGAACAAAATCTGCTGAAGGTAAATATATATGAAACTATAAAATTAATGCTAAATTTAAACGTTATTCATTGAAACACGATCCTAAACCTAATATACAGCTAGATACATAAGCTAATTTACATTATTATTATTATGTTGGTAAGGAATGCACTGTATATGGAATGGGCATATGGTGCTCGCGTGTTATTTTTTAAATAGCTACTTGGTCGTGTATCAATATCACGAAATTTCAAATAAAAACTATAATTTATAAAATCGCAGCTCTCCAGTCAAGATCCAAAACCTATATGTTACCAACTCATGAATTTCATAACACACAAAATCATATTCCTCATTCATACCATCTGCTCACTTCGATAATCTTCCTTTCACCTTCTTTTGTTCTTCTTTTATATACACACACATCATAACATTCCTTCAATATATACACACACACACACACATACGTTTGTTTGCTTATTCAAATATCGCCTAATGCCCCATCATATAAAAAAAAACTTTTGTAATAATACCAAATGCGACGTTGAGAGAATATGATATACGCGACAAAATACTTTCATGCTTATATTTACCTGCCTCCTTCCTCGCAGCGCTCCCTAACGCACAGCATATTACGTAGATTGTTTATGCATCGACGAATTCGCAATGTAAAATACACATGTGCGAACATGTACGCACATACTATTTGATGTCTCAATAAAATCGCATAAGCTATGACAGAAGAGATTGCATGCAGAAAGAAAATGCTATTTGCATCTTACACGTGACGATATGAATATTGTGTTTTTATATGCATCAACATTAAAATACGCAAAAGGGACGTTGTAGTTACCGAAGAAGAGCTTCTAAAAATATTATTAAAGTCGTATTTCTGGAGACAAAGTGATAAAATGTAATGGCTATTCAAATGGAAAGATTTTTGTTTTGAGATGTAGCTGTAATAAGATTTCATTGGTTATTAAATATGACACTAACAATAGAGATATGAGGCAACATATTACAAGATTTAAGATCTAATAATTCAGAGTTTTATTACAAACAGACATTATGTTTATATACCCTATTTTATAGCTTTAAGTTATGCAAACGATGCTTTCGAAATGTTTGTTTAACTTGTAAAATATTACTAAGTTGGGTTTGTAATTTTTACTCTAACGCGTACTATTTACTGGAAAATCGAATTGAATTTAGAAAATTTCTACGTTTTATCTATGGATACAATATATATTATTAATTGGAAGAGCAGAATAGACGATATCATTATACAGTTGAATTTGAAATCCGCATTTTATTCATAATATTTTAAACTGAAATAAAACTAAAACCAAACCGGGTATTTTGCTAGCGACGTCAACGCATCGTAAAAAATAAAATAAAAACTAAGGGTAAAGTTTCCAAAATATAATATGAGACAAACTAGAAATACCCTCTGGATACCGGGGTGCTTGTTTGGATAAAACCAACAGAAATATGCATGCCATATCTCAAGTAATTGGTCGTTAGTAAACGTAACTATGGGCGAGCTTGTTTACAAAGCGGGAGTTCATCTTTTTTAACAAACACCATTCTATAGATCCCGTATGAAAGATGAATGCACAATTGAATGAAAAACAGTTTTGATTCGACATAATCCAAGTATATATTACATACATACATTTTCGGAAAAAAGAAGATATAAATCAAATATCTAAGCAAACACGCCTGTGATACAGTCATCACTAAACATTATTTTGTATGACGAGCAAAAACTGATTTACATATGAAACCTAACCCGAAAATTAGACTAGTTTAAATTTTTTGATAACATAATACACCATGCGTACTATTAGGTGGAACTACTATTGAAATTAAGCCACATTCTATACTATTTTAAATCATTTTCAATAATTTATATTAATGTAAATGTTTGAACCATAAAATTTTGATGATAAACAAATGAAATTGAAAGTACATTGAAACATTGGACAGTGTTAAACGGGCTTATGTCGACATTGAATTGGTAACCGGATTACTATCAAACCTTTTTGCCCGTGAACTTCGTGAAACAAAATCCTTTTTCGACAAGTTTCACTCTGTATACAAAATAATATAAATCTGATTACGTTGTTGTGTACCTAGTCGACTGCGAACGTAACCATGGTTACATTGTGATATTCAGTGGTTTGTAATGTAAAGTTTTATTATTCATTTAACTTTCATTTAAAATAGTTACAAAAAAATATACAAATGAAATATCATACATTAAATTTTATTTTTATTCTGGTTCCATGTACCTAAAATTAACTATAATAAACAATAATTTCATACACCAATAGAAATTTTCTTTTTATTACAATACTTCAAATATTTAATTTTAACCACAAATATATATATATATATATATATATATATATATATATATATATATATATATATTTTTAATGGAGTGATGTAATTTAAAATTTGTAATTGATTGCAACAATGGCAATGTTTTTGTTTAATAGCGCACAGGCGATGTAATAGAAAGAGTCACTTGCTACTAACTTTCGTATTATTATGAATTGATGTATAGTAATTCCACAGCAAATGTCAAGAAAGAAAACTAGTTAATTCGATTTGGGGATATTTTCATTTTTGCTGTTTCCACCTGACCGCTTAAACTTTATCTTGTCTAGCGTATTACAAGATTACTTTCGTTACCAGCTTACTGCAGAAAACACTGCAGCTCTTATATTTCTTATCCTTGTGTTTTGTGTGTGTGTGTGTGTGTGTTGTCTTACGTGTATCTGGCAAAACTCAAGAAACTTGTTCAGTGTTCCCATAATCCTGCTGGAGGACTTCACATGTCACCTTCTTCCCACACCCGAATTATTTAACGCTTACTGACAGTTTGATGCTTCCACTGAACAATCCTCTTATCCAACTTTGGAAATGAGATTTTGCTTTGTAAACAAAAACAATGGCTTGATAGATATTGGTTTAAATAGTCATCGAAACATATGTGTGTGAGTGTGTGTGTGTTTGATTGTTTGCTTCTGTATATGTGTTGGTGTGTGCGTGTGTATTAAAGGCCTAAGATAGCTAAACCTCAAAATATAAACAATCTTCTGCCAATCGTTTCTTCTATTTATTAACTAATTTGACTATGGTGACTTATTGAAATACAAATTTAGTTGTGTGAACAGACTAACTCTAATACCAAAACCCATTTGTCTGATTCCATACTTATGAAATTCAATCTAACCAAACATACTTTATTTGTATTTCTAGCCAATTCATGAAAACAAAGTGGGAAATAAACTAAATATTTGTATAAAAGGAACATCGAAATAACAGTTGATAGAGTGGTTTTGCGAGTGGACATATCGCAGTAGCAGAGTTATAATTAATCGATGTATACCCAACGATTCCATTTCGTCAAACAAAAGTGTACCTATTCATAGCCACCGCGACTTTGATGATGACATACGAAAACTTAACAAATGACTGAGCAATTCTGTAATTTGAACTAGTATCCGTGCCGCACGTTTTCAAATATATGGTAGATCGCCTGGGTTTTCCCCAATTGTCAATATGCTCCATTGGGGGACGGTCTGGTTGTGCATTAAACGTAAAGGTATCGAGTTTGTCCTGTAAATATTTGCTCGATTCGTCCATTGCCAGCTAGCAGTGTGCTGTTGCTGTGCGAATGTCCCCAAACGCTCGTTCACAATCCCTATACCTTAATGATATTGCTCCAGTTTTCATCAGCGCGTGGTTTCCCCCCATGGTAACTAACTTGCAATTAGCTAACACCGCTCGATCGAACTGCACCAAATGATGATTGCTGGGAATGTTATTGTCTACTTATATAGATAGTTTGTACAGCACTAATATTTTAGTAAAATACTCAATATACTTTCGATTGTTTGTTTACGTATGCGTATACGATATGTTTTCTGGACTTGCATGGTGTTAATGTTGGCTGTCAATATTGGGTCAGTTTAAATCAGCCATTTTCAAATTGTTTTCCATGACAAATAATTTATTGTTTCTTCATGTTTGTTGGGTCAAGAAATTGAGTATTTTAAGTTAAGGTCGCGAGCAAAATAGTTTTGGAACCACTGTTCTAGACTAACCCGTTTCTTTATTGGTAATGGTTCGAATTCCTTCGTAACAGACTCAAAAGATCTTCGATTAGTAAAGGAATACAAAACGGACAATGACGTATAAAACAAAACCATGAAAATAAAGAGTATCCAAGTACTTTGAAAAGAATTCTGATCAGGCATCAAGTTCACTAAGTAAAATAAAACACAGTTCTTCTCTGTAACTTTCTTTTCGCAAAGTGATTTGCACACAGCCCGAATAAAAAATAAAAAACAAAACAAATGGTAGAAAATCCTTTTCTCAATCACACAAAAAACTATTGAAACAAAATACTAACTAAAACAAACCTCTATGGTACGTCTTGCATATGAAAGGAGATGCGTCTAAAAAATGGCGAGCTCCTTTGAGATTATTTCAATACAATTTATAGTGGATATTCAGTAACATTATGTTTATCGCACGAGAGGCAGATGACCGCGGGCGCATTGGTGCATTATTTATAATTCCGCATGAAGAAAGGCCGTGCCGCAAGCGACGCAGGCAGAGTCCTCAGTGTGCGTTATTGTGTACCAGTGCCTTACTGGCACTATTGTTTCGCGACCCCTCTGTCGCTGTATGCGCCACTTCTTTTCTTGTTAGCGAACCTCTCTTTTTCAAGCCGAATGCCTCAAAGAATTGACGATCCTTTTCGTTCATTCAATGCCCGCTGGATAGGCTGTGTGCGACTGTGTGTGTGTGTGTTTGCTCGCATGTGTATGTCAATGCATAAATGCTTATCCTTGTATTAGTGGATGTATGCGTATGATTTTTATGCTTGAAGTATTAATTTTTTAGGTCATTTTGATTCTTTGGTAGTCCGAGTTCTCCCTATGGTGCGGTGTTGCCAAAGACGAAACGCTCAAGGCATATATTTTTTATTTATATATTTGTGTGGTTGACGAAACATCAGTTTGTAAGAAAACTGCACATTTTATAAATATGTTTTCCTTTTTATCAACGATAACCAAAATTCTATTGCATATGTACATACGTATGTTTACAGATTTAGTAGGATGAAGGGATGCTATTGGTAAAAATCGAATAGCTTAAAAACCCGTCGGAACACAAATCCGTAAAACGCGAATAATTGTGATATGTGGGCCATGTTCAAGTAGGTAATCCATGTATCCATGTTGACAAGCTGGATCACGAACATAAATCACGTGGACATGCATTTATAAAACTAAAATAAGGGCTTTCTTTTCACCCCCCGAATCTAATCCTAATTACGCAAAAAAAAAAACAGATGAACGCACGCGTTGCGCGAATAACCTTGGTAAACATATGTTTAGAACAAAGAAACCTAAAATCGTAAATATTGTAGTGTGAGGACATCTGTGAATATAGGTCAGGCACGTGGAACCCTTCCTTTCAATAAGAGACCATAGCCTTTTATATTATAACGGTACCACCGCATTTTTATATTATTTTTCATCTCAATACGCTCGTAGCTGCAATTATTCTACGCTCTTTATGATACAAGCACGAGGGTTCTCTGTTTGTACTGATGGTGCAGTTATTAGAGTTGAGTGATATTTGTGCTTTGGTTTACCTACCCCATCACCAGATGAATGTCAGATCTGTGATTTTTAATATTATTTATTACATTTTATATAATACATTAACTATATTATAAAATATTTTGCAATAAATTATATATAAGTACAATAAAATAAAGATGAATTTGTTTTAACAAAAATATATTTTTAAGCAAGAAGTACTTGTAAATATATAAAAAATATATATTAAGGGGGGATATAATGGCTTAAAGGCAACATAAAACTTATGAAATTAATATCCAATGTCTTGCGAACCAAGTCTCCCCACTTTCCCCCTATATTTTCGGAATTATGAGTTAGATATTAAAAAAATTAAAGTTTCTGATAATACACCCGACCGAACATATTAGCTCCTTTGTACTACGCTATACTGAAAATACAAATCAATAAATAACATTTTTAACATATGTCAAGATGTTGAACAATGATATACTACTAGCTATTGCAATAATTAAATATTGTTTCGCTGAAGGCAGAACTATCTGAAACAATCTGGTAGTATTATTCCATTTTGGGTATTTTTGGAAATTAAAATATAACAATTATTATAAAGTAAAGCAGTTTGTATATGGACAGAAATAAAATTATTAAATTTTATTTTACATCTTGTTACGTATATAAAATTAATTAAAATCATATTTGCTTTGAAGAATGTAATATACGCAAGCCGTAATTTCTTTTCACGGTACACTGCTATGAAATTTCATGTTATGTGTTTTTTAATAAAATGAATTTAGGGATAAAAGAATTTTACTTAATTAATTCCCCAAATTATATATTTATTGCTTGTTCTTCTTTCATAATTAAAGATTAAAATATGATTTATTATTAACATAGACATATAATTCGATCCTTGAAATTCAAACAACTTATTAAAATTTAACAAAGTAATATATATATATATATATATATATATATATATATATATATATATATATATATATATATATATATATATATATATATATATATATATAAGGTTACAGTAAACATTAAAATATAATTTCGATAATACTTTAACTAATAATAATAACTATATAACATTTTCTTTTATATATATATATATATATATATATATATATATATATATATATATATATATATAAAAGAAAATGTTATATAGTTATTATTATTAGTTAAATTATTATCGAAATTATATTTTAATGTTTACTGTAACCTTATGTATATATTCTTCATCGATCGTAACTATTTACAGAATTAGGCGAATTCCTTATTTCAAATGGCTTGGAAGACAATAAAATAAAACAGAAAGACGTTCATTAAATTACAAAACTAACCTAATTTGCACCTCCGCCAAAATACTAATTTCTAAAAAAAATACAACCCCTAGAATTGTTTAAAAAAATATAAAAAGAAATCCGTTGATTTGATAAGCAAAGTTCAAAATATGTTTCAAATATAATTACAATATTTTGTAGGTAATATAGAAAAAACTCTGCCTAATAATATTAATTTTTAAATAATTGATTAAATTGTCTACTTCTAGGTAATACAATTAAAGTTATAACCGTATTTGGCTACTCATATTTATTTTTTAAATTAGTAATTTAAAATTCATACCGGTAACTGTAGAACTTCGACAGAAAAACAAATTTTATTTTCAATGTCAATACAAACATAGACGGACTAATATAACATGAATGTATATTACATTACAACATCAATAATGCAAAGTCACACATATTCACACTCGCATTGTAGGTGTGTGTAAACATGAGTAGTATGGGTGTCCGACTGCCTGTTTTTGGGATGAAGAGCATATAGGGGGAGTTATAAAATCGATCAAAAGCATATACATATATACAAAACATACATATGAAATAGTTAGAAGGGAATAACATGCAATTTATTTAAGTATCTTATCACTGGGGTTAAAACTGAACTTCTGACTGCTTCGCACGTGTACGTCTGCTATCAGTGTCATTTTTTAGAAAATTGTCTGGAAAATTAGAACCAGGCTCAGACGCACAAGTTTGAACGAGTCTCTAAAGAACTAGGACTCGGTATATTTTTACCCGGTGGCTGGCTATTTTTAAATATAAAAACAAGAGTTTAAATGAGGAGTTGGTTCACATATCGGGTCCACGACTGCCTGAAGTTTCGCGTTCAAAGTGCAAAATGTAGTGTTTTAATTGTTCAAACCTAGAGTAGCCACAACATCAGTCTGAATTTTCTGACTGTACCAAATATATAATTGATTGAACTCAGAAGATAATGGAACGTGACGTAATAAAACAGAAGAACATAAGAGAGCCAAATTAGTGTTATGCTCGGTTCATTGCCAACGGCTGACCGGATGTAAATCTTCAATGACCATGCGCGCGCGATGGGCATGGGAAATCGTCGTTAATACCACAAGAAGCAAAGAGGAAAGAGCTTCTGTGAACAGCAGCATTAGATTTAGGGGAAGGGAACGGGGAACGGACTGAGTGAATTCGGTGTAAGAGGAGTTAATAGGCTTTTCAATCACTCTGTTATAGACGGTACGGTAGGCTATTTAGGCTCTCCATTGTTCCGCGAACGGACTTAAATTGACCCGATAATTTCATAATTCGTCTGCAGTATTGTATGCAAATGAAGGAAGACCAGTGTTCCAAACGCATTTATGGATTACACGGGAATACTATGCAATATCCAACATAATATATGTTTGAAATTGACCATTTAGTGAGATAATTTTTTGAAATTATAATTTTTTTAATTATCCTCATGCGTTATTTATAAGAAGTAATAGACAAATTAATAAAATCTCTGGAAAGAATTACAAAATAGCATAAGAGTTTATGCTAGTAGACGTTGACAAACGTAAGTAATATGATTTATTATAGCGAATAGTCTAAAAGCCGTTCAGTGGACGCACGACTCTGTCTACTGACAAGCTCACCGGGTGGACAAGTTACGGAGTAGCTCAGAGGCAGCTTCGGGGGAGAAAGTTGGCAGTGGTATGGTGGCGTGTCAGGACGAAGCACACAGATGACAGATAAAAAGGACGGTTCAAGCTTCGTCGGGCTACACACACGCACGCACACACACACACACAGGTCACATGTGAGCTATCCCATCATACTGGGCTCTTCTACACGATATTCGACGTGATTTATCTCGTTTGAACTGAAACTGCCGTATCGTATATGCTGATTTATGTATCATAAGAATACATGTTTTATATAACGCTTAACATTTTCATGTTATTGAATACAATTGTATTTTCTGATTTTAAACATAAAGACTGTATTATCTAATTTTGACATATAGTGTCCCTTTTTAAAATTGACTACTGCTCCAAAAAGACAAACTTTTCGTAACTATTTAAAGTAATTATTTTATATTTAAATTATTCAAGTCAGCAGGAAAAAATAAGACAGTAAAAAAGTGATACGAGTAATGTAAAATGTTTACTTCTGTTCAATTATTAAGTGTACTGCGTCTGACATGTATATTTTCTCTCTCTGTATGGTTAACAAAATATCTGTTTATTTACATCAACAAGGTTTGGCTTTGAACAAAAAACAGTCTGCTCATAGAAGACAAAAGTTCAACGTACCCTAGTAACCACTCACACAATTAAATATTAAAATATAATGATTTATATCTCCAAATAATATTCAGACACAGGTTATGGACAACGCATTACCGAGAACATATACAGTGAGTTACCAGATAATTGGGTAGTTACAATATGGAATGCAAAATAAAACTCCCATAGGAATTTGGTTAATTATTCAATTGAACAACGAAATTTACACTAAAAGCGCTTCGCGTTAAATCGATTTATTTTTATGTAATATTTATTTAATTCTGCATAGTCATTTTCTGACCCTTTGTACTACCGCCCAGTAACGTACTCGTCCAAACTATTCCTGACTATATAACCTATATTCTAAACAGCTTTTTACATCATTGCCAATACTGCACTGGCCCGCTATGAAACCCTGTCGGTAATGGCGTGAACTACGGCTCCCTGTAATTTACAACGAGATTCATGTACTAATTAGCTCATCGGCCATGTAAGTATTAGTGCTGGTCAAAGCTGGGCCATCGTTAATTCTATACGTTCCTGACGTCCACACGCAATAGTTCAGAAAATACTCACTCTCATGTGTGTGTGTTGTAGAGTGGCGCAACTGCTGCATTAGATTTTAAAAGCTTTCCTGTGCTCCAATCCTTTTGAATCAAGTCCACACTCTTACTGGATATCTGATACTCACACCACGGACACTGTCACACAACCCATGCCATCTGGTCTGCACTATTCGAATCGTGTCGTGTGAACATCGTTTCATCGTATTAAATATTTAACTCAAAAGTCGTTTTGTGTCTAACTGAAAGTGGGGAAAAAAGATTAGATACACTGTGTGATATATAATGATTAAAAACCTATTCTGCATTTAAATAAACCCTCTATTTAGTTATTTGATTATAAAAAGACGGCGTTGCGCTCAGCAACTATATTCAAAAAAGGTACACGTTTACATATGTTCTCTTTAATAACATTAATAATTTGACAGTTTTAATTAATTTCGCGATTTATTGCCAAGGCAATCTTTTCGAATTTTCTGTAGGATTTCTTTGAAATCTGATAGTAAGTAACTACAATATAATGTTTGATAAAAACAAAAATTCAGATCGGCAATGCAAAAGTAATCATACAAAACCAAAGTAAGCAAAACAAAAACTTTCAATACAGACTCAAGCATTTTTTATCGAAAATATCGGCAGCCATACACAGTAAAAACAAAAAATGAAACGCCAGAAAACATATAGCTTTTCCAAACACGAAATACCGTAAAGTTTTTTTTTTTTTTGTTTTTTTGTGTTCTTCATGTTTAAAATTTTTTGCTAACTGTAATAAAACCACGGAACGGTGAAGAGAAAAGTAGAATTAAAAACTCATAACGTTTCCCGAGGGACTGGCCGGCCGGTATTTCACTATTAACGGCCAAGTATGGCCGGCGCCTGTTATCGGTTCACTAACGCTATCTAGCGGCATGTTCTAGAGATAACTCCGCGGGTAGTAATCATCCTTAACGGCTCTACAAATATATCAGCGGCCCTCGAGGCACTACCACCGCATGTACCCTTTGAGTTGGTGCGCGTCCTTTTTGGTTCCTCCAAGCTATATACATATATATGTATACGGTGTATTTTAAAAATTACGCGACTTTATAGATGCTTTAATACTTGTATTTATTACGAAAAAGTTATGGTTCATTTAGATAAAATGGTTTTATATTTTGGTATAAGTTTTATTGCTTTTGAAATTGCGGATTATGAAGTGCCTTCTAATTGTTGTTCTATGGAGTATACGATAAAAACTTGGAAATAAATTATAAGTTAACATCAAATTGAACAAATTATGTATTTATAGCGACAAGGGAATGCTGCTTCTTTGTTAGACATAAATTCAGTAATAATTAAAATTAGTATTTCATTCATATTATAGTAAACCATAAATCTCGCTTAAGGAACTCACTAAATTTGCTTATTATTTATCATCGATACGTATTTGTATACAGATTGCCAGGTAAAAGTAGCAATTTTCTGAGATATATAATAAATGTTATAAAGAAGGGTTTATTTTGGAGATTTTTATTTTTTATCACCGAGCATGAAAGATTTTACCAGATATTCTTTATTAAAGTTCATTGTCTGCGTAAACTAGCGATAAATTTTTCAATGTTTACAAACATGTAATAATCTAAACGGAAAATATTAATTTCAGTGTAAGTCCCTAAACACAAATTTTATGCACTAGCAATTTTTTCTGCAACAAATCTTCGTAATACTCGGTGAAAACACACAATTTTATAGCGAAAAAAAATGAGCCAGAAATCCCAAAGGTGCAAGCGAGAACTACGAGCAAACACACAAAAAGTGCTTTTGTGTGCGAGGAAGAAAGCGAATCTGCAAAAAGAGGAAAAATGTCATCAGGCCGAATTGAATATAATATCTCACATGTTCTCTAAACTCCCTGGATTCGTGATATAAAACATCGCATAAAGTCAAAGTCGCTTGCTCCACGTTCCCCTAATACACCTCATCCCAGCGTTTAGGAATCACCCACTATCTCGACTACACCCTAGTGCTGGCCTACTCTCGTCGTTTCGCAATGTTTCTACTACATTTGCAAGTACTTTTTTTTGTATACGTCAATTCCCCTTATTCTGTAAATATTAGCGATCGATAAGATATAAAAATATATATTATAATCTTTTGATAATAAACAATGCTAAAGATTTGAATATATGCCAGTGACAATTTCAACTATACAATGGAAATATTTTTGCACAAGAGTGTACAAGTGTGCAGTGAAACGAAATAATTATGCTAGTAAAAATGCGAAAGCTTAAAATATTATAAAAGTTTACGACCACGTTATTTCCGCAAGGCCTGTTATATGTACGCTATTTTAAAACTGAATTCTACCTAGCGCATAATTCATATTTTTACTAATTGGAGGTTATTATTTAGATAATCTTGTACTTTTCGTTATAATTGCGCTGGTCGTGCTCGTACCCTTCGCAAGCGGATTAAATGCTCTCAAATAGGATATATTTTCGTACAAGATTTAAACTAAAAGTTACTGGGAAATTATCAAATGAAATGTTTTAATTAGTATAGCATCCGGGTTTAGGACTCCAAACTTAAGCCTACCGTTTTGTTTTATAACAAAACACTTTTCGGGAATTGCCATTATATCAGACTTGGAGACGCAATTTTGGAAAATATATATTTGTATTGTTGATAATATACGTGAAATCAGATATTGTCCTGCTGCTTCCAGCTACTCAAATTGAATTAAATGTTATTAATGTCAGTGTATAATAATCTTTTTATGATGCTTAAAAATACCACATACATTTTATTTCAAGTGTATTATTATTATTGATTATTATTAATATCACAATCATTATTATGATTAACACAGAAATTTAATATTTGAAATTCACACCCTGGTTTCAACAAATTGTATTTTCAATTAATTGATTTACTGGTAGCTCACTCGCTATATTCATAACGCATGTTATAAATAAATATACATATCAAACCACCAAAGATTGCTACCTCCATAATTGGGGACAACGCACGCGCGTATTGATAATTCTTCAATTTATAATTTTTGTTTTTCAAAGTATGCCATTTTATAAATCAACAATATTTCCTTATATAATAAAAAACCTTAGCAATATTTTATCAAATGAGCAGAAGTACCCACTACCTAGTTTCAATTAAATACATAATACCAGCATAATTAAGAGCTCGTATATTATTCCAACTGGCATTGTACTGTATACAAACTCCTGGCATGGTATACGAAGCAATCAACATTATTTTGAAAACAAACACACATGATGTAAATAGTACCATCAAAACAACAACACTCTGGAAACGTATAAATACGCATTTTAGTCTCCGGAAAGTGCAACCTGGGGGATCATTATTTTGCCTGTGATTGGTTGATATACAGCGCGAGATCCCACACGATAATTAGACAACGAAGAGTTATACACTCTGAAGAAAAGAGCTAAAACATGGACCGTCTTAAGGGATTTCACCATTTCCATATTCATTTCACATTCCGAGAAACACTAGCTGAATGTTTTAACACATAGTGCAGCAAATGCAAAAAAAAACTATATATATGTTCCTTTACTATCTGTGCTTGTAATAATGTTTTATTTTGTTTTGAATTTACCCTACGATTTGTATGAAACAATATCAATATGCATAGTAACTAGGGAACCGTCAATATAAAATAAACATTTTCAAAAGAGATTTTTCCGTTAACAGTAAATTTTTTCAAAAAACTTGTCAAACAATATTTGCTTAACATTTCAATATCTTTAATTATTATAAGTATCACTATTTCTGTAACTCATGTTGATTTCGAGATATACAAAAAATAGCAAGAGTAATCTTTGCATTTATCATTAGTAACTTTATTTTTTGTAATTTAGCTAGAGACAGGAACCGAACCTTCAAAATCTCTGATACAGTTCTGTTTACACGCAAGGGATTGTAAGAAGACGTAATTTAACCCCAAGTAGAGTTGTACTCGGAGCGTAGCTACAAACCGCGACTACTAGATGATTTATGTCACCTCGCAGAAGATGACACCCAAATGATATGTCTCTTGCGCGCGTGCAAAATGCTCGGCAAAATGTGATCTTTAATTTCAAGTAGCAGTGGCTCTTTGTGAGACATAGGTCCGGTGTCAAACGAATTTTTTATTTCATGTTTTTTTCATTTAGTGAACGCAGGTACTGTAATTTTCAGTGAGTAATTAAATGTGTATATTCATTAATTCTCTTTGTTTTACCTCGTTCTGCTTTAGTTTCATGTTACCATTAGTAATAGCATCAGTGATACTAATGTAAATAATTGCAAAAAAGTCAGGGTATTTGATTTGGTTTGCTGAAATACTAAACTGGAGGTTCCGTGTTATTTATCATTAAATTAATATTAACATTTCAAATGTAAGAAAATTCATACTGTATGTAAATCCCGGTTTCCTAAACTGTAAATAAAAATTGAAACAAATAACATACTTGCTTTCCTCAATTCACCTAAACATATCATTACCTATTCTAATCACGGCCATCCAAAGTAAACCTTACCTAACGTCACTTGACTTAAATTATTTATCTAATTAAAATATACGAAACTATATGAGTATTAAATTTAGTGTAAACTGTACTTTGAACTCACAACATAAATTTCTTTAGTGCAATATATAGGTCAGTCGCCCAATAAAAGAAATTGTGTGCGAAAGATTAATGCAGTAACTTAAAAACAGATCGCCAACATAGATAAGGAAATAAAGAAGTGGTGCAGCCCTCATTAAAAGTACATTATCGCTTATTGCAGCCACTTAATACCAAAGTTTTGTTAATACTTTGAATTCGTGTAGTCCTACGAGCGAACACCAAGCCCTTAAAAAGTGATTAAAATTCATCTGAATTCGATGTTTTTTAAATGGGATAAGAGGCGTAAAATTTGTTTAGCTCGACTCAAAGCACAGGAAGAAATAGCGCGTTGCATTTGCAGCGACTGTCTTGGTACTGATATTACATTTTCTCCCCTTATTTCTCATGGTTTTGCATTAGTCAAAACACAGGAGGCGTAGATTAATTCATGACATCACGCGTATTATGCTAAGTAGGAATTTGTTCACTGGGATCTCAAAATGAAGCATCAGTTCAGAGCAACTTTTAATCTATAATTTTGGACACAGCGCAAAATGCCAAAGCATTGACTTGAACCTGCTATAACCGCAAAGGTACTCAACGTTCGAAAACAGATACATTAGTAGAATCAAAAATTAAATGGTTGCTGCCCAACGATTACAGTTAAATCATACTGCCAATATTTCTGATATAAAACAAATTATTTCTGTACTTTAGAGCAACATTTGTTTGTTACGAACTTGGTAAAGAAAGTAAAACTCAGTTCATAATTTTTGGTGAATTTGTCTGGTCGAATATATATTTTTTAACGAAGGCACAATTATTATTTTCGTAATAATTGCCCCGGGATAAAAATTGATACGGTTCCCTGCGGAGTTTTCTTATTAAGCTCTCGGACAATACAGGAAATCCTTATACTTTCTGACCAATTACCCAGGCCCCATGTTTCTCGTCTTCATCAGTTTTATTGTGTCAGCCACAGAGGGCGCAGTCATTATAAGGATTCACTTTTTCTGCTGTCATAGTGGCCGAAAATCTCTAGCTATTATTACTCTTCCCCAATTTAATAGCTCATTTTAACTAAAAATGTGAATCTTCTTTTATTAAAATATCTGGAGTGGCCTGCACTCGACTTCCTTTTACGCATTTTCATTAGATATAACCAAAACAAACAGTCAAACTAACCAATACTCTACAGAAATATCCGATTTTATAAGCTACATGCGAATCCATGGCAACGTAAACAACATATTTATAATGTTTCGTGTAGCATTTTTCTCGCAACTGGTACATTTTTTGAAGAAATGTTTTAAACACAAGTTGTGCGAAATATTAATCTCTTTCATTATGCTGTAAGTGTAGCCGTTCTAGTGATATTGGAGATAGAACAAAAAATGTATAGAGTAAACATGCGCACTACCGGTTTAAATATTCTTTTCAAAAATAGGAGGTACACATCTAGGGCATATATACAAGTCTTAAGTTTGAAGGTTCATAATTTTAGGTTCGACAGTTTTGGCCCTAGAGCCTTCACAGACACACACACACACACAGATATCATTCCGAAAATAGTCACATTCGATTCAAGGAAGGTCAAAACATGTATATCCGTTGAAATCTCGAGTACGACATTTTTCATGATTACAATACTTACTTATTACTTCGTAAAAGATTGTAAAAAAAGAAAATTATGACCTTTTCGTTGACAATCTGAAGAAACTTTATAGATATAGTCTTACAATTTATTGTAAAAAAAAAAAAATTATATGTACTTTTTGTTTACAATTTGAATAATCTTTCTAGATATAAGATATCTTACAATTTTTTGGTTTTATATGCTATGCCATTATGGCCTCATTTGTCAAATCATGTATACAATATAATACAAAAAGTAAAAAAAAATATCCATTGTTTTATTAAGAAATAAAATAAAATATAAATGAGTATATAAAACATGTCTTTTCTATATAGCATAAGTAACGTGTTTAACAAATCGTACTTTATTTCATCAGTCTACATTTGGCTTGGGAACGCGTTGCTAACTTAAAAAATTATACCGCATATGTGAATACATCATTGTGATTTGTAGAAAAGTGCGATTGGAGTTAAATACGTTTAGCAAAGTGAAATAACTTAGAGCGCTATTTTGTTGCAAACGTCTTCTTTTATTTGTCAATTTTGTTTGTTTCATTCACAAGATTTGCATTGTCAACTTAGAATACCGTTAAATCACTTTGCCAATTAAATAGAGAGACTAGCTTATCTTTTTAAGTACTTAGGACAAAATTGGGTAAACAAGCAGTGGGTTAATTATTGCGCAATATTTTTTAATTTATTTTTTAGCTCCGAAACTTTACGCTGATTTAATTTTCAACTCGAACTCGTTTATTTCGTGTTGACATACGGAATAGAATAGATTTCTTTGTATACAAGAAAATGTTATCAATTTGGATGGTGGAATTCTATAACTTCGTGCAATTTAAGTATCTGCGGGGATTTCTGAATTTAATGCCGTGCACTAGGCGAGGTACGAGTGTATATGCTTATGTTATTTAGAGTCGTAGTTATAGAATTTTGCCCCCGATCAATTGCGAATGGTATCGAATTTTTGAGTCAAAACATTATGCAATAATTTGCACACATCTTAACCCAACAGAGTCTTAACTATATTAGTATAAAGCATTTATCTTGGTTTAAAAATTAATTATATTAATGTCTTTTCTTGTTTTGCACTGAAATAGGTACACGATGATATGCATTACTCAATACTCCTATTAAATTCCAAATATTTTCAAACGACTCTGGTTGAGTATTGTACGAAGAATCGACGGCTTTCGCTCAGATTTCCACCTTACATAATTAAATCAATATTTATTTTATATATAAATATATAATATATAAATTAACCGGTCAAAATATTATATGTAAAATATCTGAAGTTGCCTGCACTCAACTTTCTTTTACGTAGTTTTCAATAGATAGATATTTATATATATATATATATATATATATATATATATATATATATATATATATATATATATTCAAAAAGATAACTGTCAATGTAATGCTTTGCTTGTTTTCAATAAACAAGAAACAAATGCTGTTAATCATGGTTGATCCGATTTAAAAATAAAATTTGTCACAAATGTAGGTATAACTATGGCAACGTAAATAAGATATTTGAGTTTTTTCGTAGCAGTTTTCTTATAACTGGTACAAATTATGAAGAAACTTTTCAAACAAAAGCTGTGCGAAATATTAATATCTTTCATTATGAACATAACTATTTTTGCCATAAGTGCAGCCGTTCTAGTGTTACTGGAGATAGTACAAAAAATGCATAGAGTAAACATGCACTTCCGGTTTGAATATTCGTTTCAAAAATAGGAGGTGCACATCTAGGGCTTACACAAGTCTTAAGATTGAAGTTTCATAATTTTTCGTTCGACAGTTTTGGCCCTAGAGCGTTCACAGACACACACACACACACAGACACACACACACACACACAGACAGACAGACGTCATTCCGAAAATAGTCACATTCGATTCAGAAAAGGTCAAAACGTGTATATCCGTTGAAATCTCGAGTTCGAAATTTTTCATGATTACAATACTTACTTATTACTCTGTAAAAGAAAGTAAAAATTGAAATTCATTCAGTCGCAATTTTAAGTATAAAACATAATTTTGCAATAAAATATGATGTAGTTTCAAAATTAATTTTGCATGATTTAGTCCATAAAAGTAAAAGATTACATAATATTGCCAAGAATATTAAAAATAGTATATAAACATGGTAAATATTTTGTAAAACTACATTGTTATTAGTATGATCACGCCATCTTCTTCAAAAAATTACACTTTAATAACGCAACTCGTAAAACATCGTGAAATGTTGTTTTCGACAATAAAATATGATATCTCTTATAAGAAAGATGTCTGTGCTGAACAAAGACATAAAAATCAAGACATCAACGAAAACTTTTACCGTGAAAAATTGACGATCTTTTTACTGTTCCATCAGTGGAGAATTCTTAAGACCAATGAATAATGTAGTGTCAATGCTCATATCTTCACATTCACACCAGTGCCACTGATGAACGACACTATAAAACGACAAGTAAGACTGTGACAGTACCGGAATTAGTAAAGAATTTAATGGCAAATCATAAAAACTTGCCTATTATTGTCGCAATTATAACTACATCAAAGCAGAGATTGTTAACACATACTTTTGCCAACATAAGAAGAAGATTTATTATGCAATAAAGAAACTAAAGTGCGACCAAACTTACAATAGTTTTACATAGATAATGTTGTAGAAGTATACTGTAGAAAATAATAAATTCCAAAAAGCATGGATGCATGCATCAGTACCTCCAGCACACCATTTGGCATGTTTATTATTAAATATCGGTGGCAAGTAAACTATTATAAAATGTATTAATACATACAACTCCTAGATTCGTGCCTGTATTCAAAACTAAAAACATTTGAAAACGAGAATTCAATTCAACCATCAAAAAGTTTAAGGCCGCACAAGTCTTAGTTTAAATGATGCGTCATTTTTTATACGAAGTGTAAAATTCATCTAGATACCGTACATTTACATGAGTAGGTAGGAATAGCGTCGCGCCGCCACAAGGTGACGGCGGCAAAATGGAGAACTAGAAAGAGCGACGTGTGATGCTGAAGTAAACGAGTGGCGCATTTCAACGGAGATGACGTGAGATAAACGCGCATCATCTTCGTTGTGACGACACCTTTTCAAATGGATGCTAAAGATGCTCACCGCCTGATACTCTTCACTCTCACACACACTTACCCGGCATCCGACGCCGACGCCGCCACCGCCGCCGTACATAAGTTACGGTGAAAACTACTCGGCTGCAACTTTAAGTGTATGTAAATCAAAATACACGTTGTTTTATGCATGTGTGATGTTAGTTTGAAAGACGTCAAGTTGAGAAATGTTGCCGGCTTTCAAGGGGTGTTATCGAATTTATCCAACTGCGTTTAAAACAAAGACAGATACAAATGATTTTATTTAAATTTAACTCTGAAAGGGATCCTCTACTGTGCTAACTAAAAATTCAGACTATTTACTTTTGCGTTATTATTTCGATTATTATACATTTCCTCGTTCTTAAAAAATGTTTTTCTTTCCTTCCCTAACTCGATAAATCGCATTTGGAAATAGCTAAAGCAATATTTGATACCCTTGACGATAGTTAATAAGAATGGAAGCATGATCAGCCGTATAATACACAATGCATGTAGTGGTATAGGTGAACATTAGAGTCTTGTTTGCTGAACAAAGCTTTTGCTAAGACAAACTTTACGCTAAATAATGCAAGTGTTTCTTGCATCAGTTTCAAATAATTCCACTTGATCTACGTGAACACAGTGTCTCGCTGACTATACTGGGTTGGAATCGTAGACATGCTATATCATTGTGGACGTCACCAACTTCGTATATCTCGCACACAAAATTCAAGTTTAATTTACATTTAAGGCAAATTCTACTAAGTATTTCGTTAGGAGAAAACGAATAAAACTGTGCGTATTAGTGACATTTAGATGTTGTTTATATAAAGTCAAGCATTGGTGCAACAACCACGTCTTTAAATGATCTATTAATACTCATATTTATCATTAATATCAATACATATCCTCTGTTAGAATCAGCTTTTTTCTTCCAGAGTTATAGAATCCCAAAATTTAGAGCTCTAGTTAAACTACCCTAACGTAATTTTTGAAATTAACAAAGATTAATAAAAACAATTTTATGATACCTTATTATAAAGACAGAAAATAAATAAAAATGAAAGTCAATTACGTAAAAAAATATATATTAGACACTTTATATAAATAACTTTAAATTAATTTGGAACCTTAGGCAAATAAAAAATATTATCTAGCACATACACACGAGTTGAGTGCAACAATTAATTCAAAGTTTGGCAATAACAATTGCATTCACTTTCAGTAATGTTTTTTTTATCATTTTATCTCTTCAAGAATCAGTGGCTTTAAATAGGTATTATACTTAACAACATCAATGATTACAAAATGTATTCAACATAAGTACAAAAAATAAAAAATCCTTATATAGAATATACGGCGAGCTGAAGATAATGATGCCTGAACCTATGCTTGTTTTCATATGGCGACCTGCATTTTTAAGCTAAATCGATATTATAAACTTTGTTCAGTATTTACCACTGCATCGAATAAGCCTAATTTTTTTTTTTTTTGTACAAATACATAAGATATTAATTATTTAAATTGACATTTTTATGAGAAAATAAACTTCCTTGGTTTTTTGAATCCAATAGTAGCTGTCATTATTCGTTCTTGAAGTAATTGTTATATATATATATATATATATATATATATATATATTTTACTTAAAACCAAACAAATATGACAGGTTGACAGTGCGTTGCATTATACATTCTTCTTTATAATATCCTTCAAGTACATACGAATAGGGGAAATATGCTTTGATTTCATTCATATGCTAAAAAAAATAATATAACGTATCAGAATACATCACAAAAAGCAGCTGGTATATAATATAAGGTAATGTTCTACAGGTCCCTATTATATTGATCTTGAAGTCTTCTCAGGTTACAGCTTATTTCCCATCGGATATATAAAGAATGCTAGGGGAAAACATAAAATGTCACTGACATCTACAATTAAGTTACAAATCTAAATTCCATCAAGAAATCTCATGCAATATCTCTATATTTCTTTGCGCAGGAATCAATCCCATAAAATAGTTTCTAGATTACTTCTGAAATTAAATAACTGGTTTTCGTAATAATAAAATTAAATTATGTCTCAACCTTAAAAAGCTTAAGTAATTTGTTCGTGATTACAATATTTTCGTTTGAACTTTGCAAGAAAACGTAAAATTCGATTCTGAATATTTTACAGACACACACCGATGATAACTTTTTAAATATGACTTGCATGTTCAAAAATGTATCCAAATTAAAAAATTGGTGTGTGTATGTTGCATGTTATTTCTTTGTAGTCTGTAAATATAAAATCTACGGATAGCAGAGGCCTAATTTGACTGTTTTGATATGTCTTGAATGGAAGGAAAGCAGGAAAGTATAAGTAACCCTCGTTCTCTCCACCTATCAACATCATGATCATCATCTCCAGTTATATACGTCATTCAACTGCCGGAACAATAGTCGGCTTTCTGAAGATCACTATGACAACTCATTTGTTGTGAGTCCGGTTCCCGGCGAGCGTTGTCAGTCAAACAATACCGAACAGATTGGACACTCGAATACGTTGATTAATCAGGGATACACAAGGTATTGTTACTGCTTCCGGATAATATACAGATTCCGCAAGTTAATTGACTTGTAATTTTAATAGTTCGATTCCTTGGTAATTTGCGTCAAAACACAACTATAAGTTCTAAAAGCATTGTTGATGTACGCATGTTTGTAATAATTGTATTTTCGAATTGAGACAATAGCAATAATCACTCGACGATTAAAAAAACTTAAAAAAAATATGAAATATTCCAATCACGATAACACATTTCATACACTTTCCGCATACGTTCGCAAAAAAAAACTAATGTAACATTCGGACCGTTCAACAATACAAATACAATAGATCTGAAGTATAGTGCGCATGGTAGCCTGGCCAGAAGGCAAAAGCAACGTGTGTAGTTGTGATTGCTAAAAGCAAACTGTCCATCGTTCGTTGATGGAATCCCCGATGGAGTGTACAATGGGTACATAAAGAGAATCAACTTGATTGTTATTTCCACTCAAAATCTCGTTTCGCAATTCGAGAATCACCGAGTCACACGTTCCGAATTTCGTCGTCTTTGTTCCAAAATGAGGCACGGATGTTCGCAGTACGCGCTATAGTAGAACCCATCCGTGATGACCTGACGATTCGACAAAAGACAAGAGGTGTGCGGAGGATGAGGATAGTGGACAATCATAGACATAGACGTACATTTATTAAACATAGAAAACAAAATTTAATACATTTTCATTTCTTGTACGAAGTCTAAATGATAGTAGATATTATAATTATCAAAATTTTCGAAGTTAAAACAGACCCTAGAAGCAATTCTATCTTAGGATGGACTAATCATACACTGTTAATTTTTTATAGTCTTACATCACTTCTAAAACAACATTACTACTAGAAACCATGTAATTTTTCTTTGTCGAAAGTTTTTCTAGAAAATAAACTAGAGTTATTAAAAAAAAAGATATGCCTACGCCTATGCCCTGTTGTAGTTGCGAAGAAGGGAGTAGGCGATGGGTGGGTGGTTGTGTCGAGTGACCGTCAAGAGCATTCGAAAGGAGGACGTCTTCGCTGATTATCTACAGGAGCTGTGGGGAGCACACGTTGTTACGGCCAGAATAAACAATTACCAATTACTATCATGGACCCAGCCCAGCGACAACCAAGGGATACAGGCAACTCGCCTACAAATTATTTAAAGCAACCCTATACCAAACCGAACGAGCGCTTCTGTTTCTCCCCCAGGATCGCCACTACATTCAGACGATGTTACACGAACTTGCACGCGTTCCATATATACATTCAAACGGCACACAGGCATCAATTGGCTTCCTGATATTCCATACGGAATTCGAAAAATCTTCGTTTTAATAATGTGCGAATAGAATATTTAAGAGAAGGAAAAATTGTTCAGAAAACAAACTAATTTAATAATAGTTTTGAAAACTAAGCAATTAATTTGTACAATGGGCAAATGAAGGTTATGTATAATTGATGTAAAATTCGTTTAACAAGCATAAGTACAGGCACCTATGTCTTTAGCTCGCCGCATACATAATTTTGTGAGGAAATAATCCAAACATATGTTCACAATTTATTGGTGGGCATAACACACATCAATAAAAACAATTACTCTTGAATGTGAAAATACTTTAAAAATCTCAATTATATTAGATATATTTGTAAATTTTTTGATAAGAAGAAATTAAGAGAAGCTCAGTGTTTTAAAGCCTATAACTTCGAAAGTATAAGGGCTATTTAATTTAAATTCTGTAGGTACTAAATATGAACTCATATTATACATGCATTTAAGTATATATAAGTGGAGAAATTATTATAAGTGATGCCAAATCTGGACCAAGAAATATAGCTTGATCGTGTAACACTTGCATCACTTTGTAGAGACATCAAAGTGGTGACCGGAGAAGCACACTCTGGTGTACCAAGTCAACGACAACAGCACCAAGATGAATAACAGCAGAAAAAATTAATTACATATTGATGACAGAAGTCCTACGCAATGTTTACCCAAACTAGAAATGTTTGAATAGTTGTGATGCCCGTGATGTTGTATATCTAAGTATCATTTTGTCTCTCGCTCTGCCAGACAACAAACCTGGCTGGAATCGCTCCTGATGTTTACCATTGAAATTAAGATTTGTTTTACTTAGGAAACCAATAACATTAATTAAATTACAGACTTGAACAAACAGTACTTTGTTTACCAGTCTTCTTACTGTTACTGTAAGTAAATTTAGTCATAACATATGAAAGATACATCATTAATTTAGTTATTTAAGTTAAATTCTAGAGTTCAAAATTCATCGTAACAATTTTAAAAAATCATCAAACCCGTATTCCCAAGAATTGTTTTCGTTATACATAACTCCAGCAAGAATGACAAACCTATTTTAACTTAAATACATCTAGAAAACAAATAACCTACCAAATTACGCAAATTCTTTGTTAAATCAATCGAAAGAAATCCATTTCCAGTTGAACAGTTAAAACAATAAAAACTCGAAAATAAAAACGTATTGGTGTGTTTATATTGCCTACATATTTTCTTTTTCTGCTGCCTGCAATTGTTTCTTCAATCTTCCCTGTGAAGTTTCAGTTCAGTTTCAAACGGAAGGTATTCTAATATATATGAAACGAATATCTATTGTCTTTGTACCTTTGCATGTTCGCCAACTTGGAATAACAAAATTAGCCGATCAAAAGCAGATGGTACGCAACGTACACAAAAAGGACGGCCGGCGTCTTCTTTCTATTGTCTTTTTTGTCTGTGTCAGTATCTACTTTACTGTATTGAATTGACATGAAAAATTAGGTGTTCTTCAAACAAAAGTTGGAATATCTAATGTGTTCACTTTTTGCTGGAGATGAAGCCAATCAGATTATATTAACGTATCTAAAAAATGGACCCTCTTTTTTACAAAGTCAAATGTGTACAATTTTTGATACAATATGCAGTATTTATTTATTCAAGATTTGCATTTATGATTGTTTCTGTTTTGACTTGTAAATCATAGATTTTATATTATAAAATCTTTTTTATGTAAGTGAATGTATGTGAAATATTACTATTACTATTCAATGTTTGTTGATTCAAGACTGAATATTGAAATACCGTATTAAATATCTTTTATGGGCTTTTGGAAACTTTTTAAACAAAATTACATCTTACAGCATTTTAAAGATGCTAAAAAACAAGAGTAAAAGTAGGCCCATTTCCAACTGTGCGATTATGCCCAAAATCTTATCGACTCTTCGCGTCTCTTTAATAATGAAACCCACAGCCATCCCTTATAATCCAAGACTCGATTATTATTATTTTTTTATATAAGAAATAAAAGTATTTGATGTTTTATTAAAATCGCGGTAATTGCAATTATTTGTTTATTCAATGTTAGAATTGGATTTTCAGAAACTAAGATATGACCGTACTCCTGTATATGGATAACGCTGAAAATATATTAAAATGTTCACTTTGATCTTAAACTGTCACATTGTCCACCCCCTCAACAGATATTATGATTATTTGCGAAAATATCCTTCGACATTTCTCCCCTTTTAATTTTTCGAACGGTGATTATTGTGGCGTGTATTTACGTTGCTTGCGTCCGCTGTGCTGCGCTCTCTTCCAATTACTTTAATTTCTTGTCCATCCCTTTTCTGCTTTTTGTTTGTTTTACTTGTCGGCCGCCTGCCGTATGGATGTTTTATTTTTGCTGTAAAAATATTTGGTTTCATAGCAATCCCGGCAATTGCGGTTCTTATGTATACCTACTACCTGATGGTAAGGCAGTCTCCTAACGTCTACAACTACAGATGTATTTCTTGCCCGAACAAACAATCCAGTGCTTTTCTTAGATTAAACGACGAATATGTGCAATTAGATAAAAAGAAAATAAACATTTTTGGTTGAAAAGAATTTTGAACGCTTCAAATGCTGAATGCAGACTTTTGTTCAGTAAAATATATATGTTCTATTTTATAAAAGAAAGTAATAATAATACATCCGTGGAATTGAAAAATTCAAAATAAAATGTTTCTGGTTCTAGCGCGTACACATACACAGAGAAACATACACACAAACAGACGTCATTCCGAAAATAGTTAGATTCGATTAACTGACGATAAAAACTTGTATTTCCGAGTTCACAAATTTTCATGATTACAATACAAGTCTTTCTTTTAGACTTCGTCCAAGATAGAAAACCTGGCTGCGAGAATAAAATATATCAACGCATAAAAACTTAAACGTAATTTGCAACAATGTTCTCGAAAAAGTAATTTCAATTCGTTTACGTTACGAATAATAATTAACTTTAAAGTAATCGGACAGCGGTGTCTGGTTGAGAGGTGTACTTCATCAAATTAACGATGTAAAATCCCGGAAAAAAACTCATTTAAATTCCATCGGTTTAAAAAGATTTTTCTGCGAAAAAATCGGTGATTAATTGCAAGTGAAGATGATTGTTCATTGAACGAACGGGCAAGAGCGCGGAAAAGGGTCCGAAATAATTGGGAATTGACGTGATTCGATGAGGAATTCAATTTAATCAGTGATTAGTGAATGGGCCCACGTTTAATTAATGGCTGTGGTGTAGCACGGAGAGCCACTCGAGGTGTCTTGCGGAGGTTGCACTATACTCGAGCAGAGGACCTGAGTTGAGCTGGCCCCAGTGGACTTCTGGGTTGCCGAGAGTTACGGCGACTCAATGCCAACCCTGCCGTTATACTATCTTTGTCACTCACGAATTTGTTTAAGAAAATGCAACGTGATTGAATGGTTGCCCTAACCAGAGCATTTGTTTGTGGTTATGCGCGAGGGACCATGGTTTCAAATTAATTTCATTTAATGAATTGCTATGAATAATATTATTTGACGCAGTTTCCACTATCTGGATGGTTTACTACATGTATTTTTGTGTATGTATTTTTTGACCACACTTTCGCGGTTACATGCCTATAAAAGTAGATATTCAGAAAAATAAGTATTGGAAGTTATTACCTTTGAGATGACGAGATGACGGAGGATTCCGATGTAAATTACTTCATACACTGCTTGGAGCAACACCTGTGTAAAATAAATAGATTAATATATATTTTATAAACGAACATTTACTTATATATTAATTTTATTTATATTATTTTTTTATTAATTTTATAGACTTAGATGCATTTAGTTGAACGCAATGGCCAAATAATAGAAACTCGAATTATATAAACGATAACCAAAGTACAATAGTTATTGATATTAATAGATCCAATTAGGCACATATTATTTCTATTACAGTTATTTAATAAGAAATAGTATTATACATTAATCTTAGACTCAGCTGCAGTAAGTGTATATTCTATCCGCCCTCTAACACGATTATCAGATCTAATAAAGCAATAGCGTTCATCTTCAACATCTTTGTGCATCAGGCTCACGTTTCATCTGCAGACCGTTCAGTGGACCATTACAACGGCAATCGAATCATCAAAAATAATAATAATAAAATGGCAGGGTGCTGGTCGCAGCCAATCCGAAGCCTAAATTCAATTAGTCAGGGACGCGATAAGCTTTCCCAATTAACCATCGACACAATAATGAAGTTAGGAGTGTATTTGGTACGTAGCAGCAACCTGTTTACTCAGTGCGGCCAACGCCGGACATCAACGAAGCCATTGGCCGGAAATAATGGCACAGGTAATCAGGAACACGTCACGTCGAGCTACACCTAAATTCTATGCGGGTAGAACAGAGAGTCGAAATGAAGTGCGTCTAGTCTAGGCCATTGTTTTCTCGCAGCTGAAGTGATTTTGTTCAACCGTTGGCAATGGAAAATAATTACAAAAAATAATTGCAAATAAAAAGCAAAGTTTTGTTCCTGATTAAAGAGAACATAAAGAATGAAGTGTTTATAAAAAACAACATGTTTTATTTTATGTATTTATATGCAAAACAATAACTGGCTGCCATTTGCAATAAACTACCTGAAATTTATGGTAATGTTTATTATTATGTGCAAAACGCTTTTTTTTTTTTTTGTAAAAATACAAACTGGCATGAACAGGAATCGAATCCCAACTTCATCGTGAAACCCTTACGCCATGGCGACAATTCCAAACATTTTATTGGCAGTAGCTAGTGTAATACCTATATGTTTAATTGCAATTAGAAATATGAGAGTACATAAAACTGAAATAAAAATATTTGCCTGGAATAAAATCATACAGAAAATATCTGTCTGCCGTACATTTATTGCCCCTAGACACATAGGCAACCCACGCAATACACATACTGTACCACACATAGAGCTACTTTACATGGATAGCATGTAGAACGTTTTTTAAAAGAAGTAGCATTAGCGCTCATCTCGTCGTATTAATTAATTAGTTCACGCTGTTCCTGAAAAATATTTAATTACGAATATTTCTCAGAATAATACCAGGCTTCATTATTATAATTTTTATTGTTTATGTTTTGAAAACATTTCATTCTTATATTTCTGTTTTGTTTCCGTTTTTAATCAACAATAAAGAGGGCAAAAAACCGTCTCGAATAATGCTCTACTTGCAAGTTACAACTAAACGGAACAATGACAGTAGCATCTACGATGTCTATGACTTGTAGTTTCGTTTCCCTTGAATGAAACTGTTGGAAATTTACAAAATAAACAGAGGAAAACTGGTTTCATTACATGTATAGAGATAGATCTTGTACTGTTCGGTATTTTCTCTTATTTTTAGCTTGCCGTACACTATGTAAAAAAAAATCTTTAGTAAAGAGCGTTTATATTCGTGGATATAAAACATTCTTGCAATAAAAATAAAAAATTGCACATATTTGTGTCTGTAAAAGTATATATAACTCATATATTTGCATGTACATATATCGCTCGCTCGTTTGGACAATAATATTTAATTCAATAAATTATTTGTTTTATTGCTTGGTTTCCGCCAATCATGTCTGTCCACATGTTAGGTATAACTCTTCATATATCAGTGGGTTTAAAACTGTGTCCTTCATAAACAAAAAATCAGACTGTTTACTTAGTTAATAAAGTATTGTAATCAAGAACATTTTCGAATTTGAGATTTAAACGAAAATAAACATGTTGGCCATCTCTGAATCGTTTCTAAACATTTTCGAAATGACATCTATGTGTGTATGTTTGCGTGTGTGTGTTTGCGGCCCGGGGTGCACCTCCTACTTTTGAAAATAATATCTTAGCTCTAGTTACTATTTTAATATCTCATAAACGGCATGAGGTGGAGAAAACGTGATTTTAATAATAGTTGAAGATATTAACATTTCTAGCAACTTTTGTTTGAGAAGTTATTCTAATCTACAAATGTACCATTTACCCTTTGAGACTGGCCTTATTACATTTCGTAGATAGAATTTAAAACTACATAAATTTCCTCACTCGGAGATTAATTGCTAAAGTCTATTGTAAACTCACAAAAAAGTACTAAACCTTCATATAGGAATAAGGCGAATAACTGATATATTTACTAATTAGTGCTTTTCATTTTACAAACTTCTTTTAAATGTATCAGAAGGCAACCGTGCAACGAAGCAAAAGATATAGATGTATAATCGCAAACATCTCATCTAAATATTTTGTAATAAACGACCCTGTTATGAAGTAGACATCGTGCACCTACTATGAGTGCTTTCGCCGATATGCATGCATTAATACCATACTATTTATTGAGGGAGGGTAGAAGCGCAACGCGCTCTAACCAAAACCTTAATAAATACTCATAATTATAACACATAACTGATCGTAATTAAATTGCCATCCACATCTGAAGACATATTGCGTGCTTTGGCGATCATTCGGGCGTGACAAACCGACTAAAAGCCAAACATAAATTTGAGGAAGAGATCTCCCGCGAGCGCAGGAGTACTCTTGCAATTATACGGACCAATGGATGCGCGCAAACGATATACGTATATAAGGGGGCCATGGGAAGGTGCATTCCATTTCCTATATCTCTTTCTCTTGACGTAATGGTTACGTAAGGTTTAAGTAGAGTAGAGATAAACAGGACTTGATCGAAATTGGAATGATGCTGATTTAAAATTCTGTACTTTTTTTAATACCTTCCCGTAAGCTTTATGGACGACTGGAAATTTAATGGATTTTAAATATTTATCACTAGAAAAATAGGAGGATTTACGAAGTTGTACAAATTTGGGATTCGTAATTTTTCGTATTAATTTTTCGTAATAATACAGTATATTGTAGTAAATCATATAATATAATATTGAATATAAGATTTGTTATAATAATTATATATATATACATATATATAAATATATATATATATATATATATATATATATATATATATATATATATATATATATATATATATATATATATATATATACCCAGATGTATGTGTTTGTGTGTATGTGAGTGAGTTTCTATGTTTGTTTGCATGTTTGTTTCTATGTGAGTTTATGTGTAGACCGTTTCTTTACAAGAAATTTTGCCACCCGTCAAATTATTCAATTAGACAGTAAAAAGTGAAGTGTATTCTGTATACAATATGGACACATGATGGTGCCCACGGTTTAACCTAGTTATATTATAAATCAAGACACATGGTCGTTACTAGGTGATAATAAAGTAAACAAACAATTAAAAATTATTCTTCTATTCGTCTACCGACGCGACACTTGGGTTAATTTATTTAATTACAAAAAGGTCTAAAATTAACAGATTACCCGTCAGTCACTTCTTAAATCATAACCGTAAGTTGATACTACACTGTTAATTATAATAAAAATAACTAAAATTTACATGGAAAGTGTTGAAAATATATATAATTTTGTTTGATTAGGTTAATAATATATTTTTCAAATTTTATGTTTAAGTAACGGCAAACTTTCAATCGTTTGATACTGACCCAAAAATGGAACCGTAAGATATTTCTATAAAAATTTTGATTTAATAACTAATTCGGTTTCTGATTAGGCACAAAGCTGCTAAAGCTCTCGATGCATATAATCCTTTTATGATTCGACACCGTAAGAATGACAATGACACTGGTAATAAAGATTATTATGAGGATTTAAAAAAGGAACTGTTATCAAAACTCTGTTTATATGAAGATTTAATAAAACATGTGAGTTTTACTTTCAATTAGTTGTTAATTTTGAATGTACTGAGGTGTCAATATGACAGTTGTCAGTTTTGACGTTTTTTGTTATTAAATTATCAATGTTACGAATTGTAATGGTTGCTTATTATGGTTGATATTAAGGCGATTTTTCGTGACGACCCAAATTTCTTTGGTTATTAAATTCCATTGGCAATTTCTCGCGATGAATCAAAATAGTTGAAAAAAAAGTGAAATTCATGTACCACAACGTATATTTTTATTATTACATCATGACAGACAAAGAAAGAGACCACTAGATGAACCACACTCAGAAACCTACTCGCGACGAACCAGGTTCATGGTTGACGTCATTATTTTGTCGCGAAAAAGTTCTGGTTTATGAAAAATCGCCTTTTGTTTGTTCAACAGTCATAATTATTATTCATGTAACGTAATAGTAAAAAATTAAAATTGAATGTCCATTTCATTGTTTAACAGATCTCTGACATGGTTGGGGAAGATATTCAATTTGTAACAGTGCTCCAAAAAAAATTCCGTGATTTTGACAAAAATCTTATGTCTCATATAGTCGAAATGTATGATTTTCCTAGCACCTTAAGAACTAGAGATCTTGTCCATATTATAAACACTTTCAAAATTGGTCATTACCGTGTTAAATGGACCGATGATACCCATGCACTCATCGTCTTCGACTCCATAATCCGAGGTATCCCATAAGGGTCGCTAGACTTTTTGCAGGCAGGGGAGCAATTTATTAAACAGTTATTTTTTTTTTTGTTTGTAGTACTTAGTTATTTGAAGAGTTAAACAAAATACTTAATATTGATATTACAAGAGGGAGAGGGCAAGCGTCCTTCCCTGCCACCCCCTGGCTATACCCATGGCAATACCATTATTGTTTCACAATCATCTAGAATAAACCACTTTCGAAACTAGAGACACTTACTGCATTTTAAAGCTAAATCGGTTGTTCAAAACAATATGAGTGATACAAGTTAATTTATCTATGTAGATACGTTTTAGCAATCTGTTTCGCAGGCTGACAAAAACCATCTTCTCAGATAATCCATAAGAACTGATTACTCACAACTAACATTATTAAATCGTTATACATGACGGAATAGACCTCCAAGACACCCACGATTCATATTCAAACCTTAGATGTCAGCAATCATCTGGCACACCCGTTTGCACTTCACGCTTACGTATTGAGTTTCGAAAGTGGTTTATTAATAATGAGGAAAATGTGATAACATAATTCCCATATGTGATTTGAAAATACATATATTATTTTTGTTGTATACAGCGTCGGAATTATTGAAATGCCATCATAACCTGGCAAAATTCAGGCCATTTCATGAAGCATCAACTGTATCCAAGAACAAGAGTTCGACTTTCCCCGAAATTTTTAGTACTAACTATGTTAGAGACAATACTTCTATATGGTTTCAAAATATTAATAGGTTTAGTTAATTAAAACTATTCTTATGTAAAAAAAATCGTTTACTTATATATTATATTTATTTAGAGGAAAATCATTCAAATTAACCAATAGTGCGATCTGATTTAAGAATATGTAACGAAAATATTGGTTTTATATATTGTGAAGATTGTATACATTTTTGAGAATTCAGTTATAAACAATTTTATTTTTTATATTGACATTTCAATCATGCTACACGCATTATTATACTCGAGTCGAGATACTATGGTAACAGACTTTTGTCATTGACCTGTAAAAGACTTATACATATTAAATGTTTTACAAACTTTAAATTAAATAATTAATTCATATAGTCCGGCGAGCTAGAGAAACCGTTATTAAAATCCAATCATTTTCTCTCAGTGTAAAATAGAAATAATATTTTATGTTTGAAGCAATGAAAGTTCTCATGAAATCTATTTTCTATTTGAAATTTAATTGGATATTACATGGACTGTTCTCCAAATCTCTTTAGTAACACGATGTATGCAATAAATAATACTATCGAAAAAGATTCGGATGCAAGTACACACATTTTATTACTCGAAGTGAAGCATTGCACCAAAAACCATAAAAATATAACTTCTATAATAATAACATAAATTTCAATTTTTATAGTATTACCCAAGTTTTACTGGTACATATTCTAAACTAATGGCTCTTGAACTTCGAAGAAAGAATATCTTAATATTAAAAACTTAATAAAAGAAAAAATTCCCTTCGCCCCGCAAGAACTATATATACGGAACGAATAGGAATTGAATAAAATAAAAAAAGTATCAAACGCCCGAACCGTTTGTCGCAGTTGGCAATGACTGCTCCAAATTGCTGACACCGCAACTAACTTTATCGGGAATCCCTAAAATTATTCAATCTTCTCCCGGGTTGGGGGCGGCGTGAGGAGCCCCTACAGGCGTTCCATGCCGAGATCAGTTCCGATTGCAAGGCACGCTCGATTTTATGACCACTTTGTCGCCTGACGTAACGTTCTCGAGTATTCATTAAAGACACTTGTTGGGTATTTTGCCAATGTCTTATTCTTTACTTGATTTGTTTTTTCAATACAATATAACTATACGAGTAGAGTATATTGCTTTTCTCTTGTGATATCTTTGCACAACAATATCCAAGTCTGAAGTCTTCATTGTGTATGATGAGCTTCGAAAGTTTTAATATAATGACAATAAGTACAAAACAAAATTTGTTTTACGAGTTTTTACTGATTATTTTAGCTTTTGATAACATCTTTTACTAAAAGGAGGAAAGAAAGTAGCTATTGCGCAACAAAAAATATTGTATAACTTTCGTTTTTAATGGCGGCGACATTGGCAATAAAATGCATTATGGCGAATGACAAAATACAACTTTTTAGTACTTATTCTTCAAATATCTTGCGGGCTAAATAATCTACACCTTTATGGCGATATAGTTATTTATATCTTGTTCTCTGTCTATCAACAGTAAATATCTATAATTTCTGACATATTATATATAAATAATTTCGAGAATACGCTTTTTATGTGTAATTGTTACTGTAACCATAGAAAATGGACAGTTCTTTAATCCTCTCGTTCGAAAACATATTGAAATATATACAGTATCAAAATAAATTTCAATTATGTAGTTACCTAGACCTATATCGCCATATGCGTGTATTCCCCCGTGAGAAATAAATAGCAATTTTCTAAAAGTAAAATGAAACAACAATTGTGAACAGTCTATTGGCAAACAAATTGTGTAATAAATTCTAAATATAGCTGGTAGCTTATCCAATAAAAAACATGAAGCACATTGAAGAGAAATTCGCCAATCCTTCGGAGTCTATTTCTGTGACACAAAAAGGTCAACCTGTCACATTGCGAAAGATTTACAAATATGAGAATGCAGAGGCAAAGTCAGAGGCGAGATATCCACCGACGACTTTTATTGGTATAGAGTCGGAGTCCACCATGCCATACCGAAAAGCAACACAAGAAAAATAAATTCACGACGCTAAAGCCTGTACGACACGCAGGTTTTGTATCTTTCAATCCTGAATTCAATTTTATCATTTTTATCAGTTTTTTCTTCTATCTGTACGCCATAGAAATTTTAATATAACATACTCAATTTTTCTAAGAGGAAATATTATATGAAATGTTTGAACTTGTAATTACATTCATGGACACCACGAAATACTTTTTTTTTTTTGGTAGTTACGTTATAGCATCGTTCACAAAGGTAACGTAAAACGAGGAATTACTGAATACCATAGATTATCTACATATTCTTTGATTATACGTTCATATTTGGTAAATTCAAAAAATACAAATTTAAATTGATATACCAATAAAGCTAATGAGAAAATATATAAGTACGTTTTAAAATTAGGTGAGTGCTGAAGTACATATATTTTATTCAGATAACCATATATTTTTAATATTTCAACACACAAAACAAAATAAAATAATTCATAAAACAGAAATATTCTCTTCCAACCCCTCGTGAATATTATTTAAATAGAAAATTTCGAAACCGTTTACATAATTGGTTATGCAGGTTTACCTTGCCTCTTTCCCCTATTTCAGCCTCGGTGGGCTCATTTTAATTTGCACTGCGTCGCAAACCTGACAAAAATCATGTTGATGACATGATCTTGCCTTGGGCATGAATTGTAAAAACGTATATACATTGCTAAATGTATGTCATCATTGTTTTCATTTTGCTGCTAAATTTTACAATTTCCTAGGTTCAGTACTATAAAATTTATACCCACTCATGGACATGTTGGGGGCGCCAACAAATAATTATGGCTCTAAAAATTGCAATCGTTTGGGATTTTTGTTTGATATTTTATAAAATCAAATTTGATTGTGGCACAATAACAATGGTTTCCTGTTTCCGCTAGATTAGTATTTATAACGAAATAGTATATAAATTATAAAAAAATTAATATGTCTGTGAATCCATGTAGATCTTAAGATATATTTAAATCTGACTTGTTCTGAGTCTAATTCTTATTATATAAGAGATGCCGACACACCGAGAATGATTATGTAATTTATCAAACAAGACTGCATTCCGAAAAAACATTTTAATATTTAATACTTTATGTCCTTCTACGTATAAGAAGGTAAATATAACGTGCTTCTGTTATAAAACCCCATCCAAAAGGGGATAGAACAAAATAAAACTATGTAAAACAATCGAACAAATTGAACTGTCTAAAGCAGAGATCCGAGTATTTTTGTAATTCTAGAAATTCTCATTACGTACACATCATGTTCATTTATTTTTTATCATAGCCGCCGGCAAAATCTGTATCACTTATCATTCCATGTACTGCTACGTACAGTTCCCCGAAAAAACATTTACTACAAAACGGAGTTGAAAACCAATACTAAACAGACCAAATGCCATTAATTTTCATCGTACAAGGTAATGCGACTTGCCATTTTCGTTTGCGTTTGACAAATTAGTTGTCTTGATTCAGAAACTTTACGTTCTACGTGTCACTTAATTAACGTACAAGATTAAGTGTACGGAATTCCTACATGAAAAGCGTAGTCTTAAATTAGGTGCTTTACAAATAAAGTTCCGTATATATGATTTTATAAACTGTGCTGTATAATTACAATTGCCATTTGTATTTGCTAATACATATAAACTTCCATATCTCGAACTTCCATAAGTCGGATTTTTGCAAGTGAGATTAGTGTATTTTGTATATCATTATATTATTTCTGTATCATAGAAGTTCAAATTTTTTGAACTGAATACAAAATATCCTATTTCGACCGGAGAGTTTGTATACTTGCAATTTCTCTAATCGGGTATCACGAGCATTGGAGTTTTTTATTACAAGTAATAATAATACCCTACTGTCAAACATATTCTTTAAGATATTAATAAATAAATCACTTCGTCTTTCATAATTATTTGATCAATATTGACAAAGTAAGAAATCCACCGAAAAAGCATGACGAAACAGAATAATTAATGACATTACTCAAAACCGGAAGGTTCGCAGAAAACGTAATTCGATAACAGTGTACGCAATTAACTGTTTTCCCAAACAAACACATTTATCTCATTTCCTTCGATACATTTTTACAAGAAAAAAATCTCTGATGACAGAAAGAAACGCAATACGAAAAGGAAAAACCTTTTAATTTTAATCCGAACAAGTTTGTTAAGGGCGACATAGACAGAGCAAACGTCACCGCAGAACCTGCATCATTTATAACGTTACTAATGGAAAGAACACGTTAATAAAAGGCGCCCTTAAAACTTCTTACGGTTGTGAAGCGGATTATCAGATTTCCTACGCTATACCAACCAGCCAGTCCAGATTCGTATCGAACAAGAAATATAATCAGTACATTTCCGGTAAGAGCACGTGCCATACATGCACGCCGTAATGATAAAACTAAATTGGGGCACACTTCTAAAATCTACAATTACACGTTTAGATCCCCACACTCAGGAATTTTTAATATCTTGAACGAAGTCTAAGATCCGGTATTTCTCCAGTTTGTCTATTTCTCTATTGACGTTTATGTGTTTGTGTGTGAAAATTATTAGAATCTCATCTTAAACTAACAGTTAAATCCATCATTAATGAAGAGTTATAATGTCGAAAAAATGTGATTCGTACGTCCATGATCAAATCATAGAAGTATGTATGTGGCATTGACGACGTCATTTCCCGCTGGCAAGGATCAACGAAAGCAATAGTTAATTAACAGTTTGGCCAATCGAAGAGTACGACATTTCAGAACGTATACGAGACCAAATCCACGATAATTAAAAGAAATGATCGTACAGTTAGGAAAGGAAAGACCAACTTCTGATCAGCTCTGCTCTGTGCACCATTATATTGGATTGGTCCAACGTTTTCATCACTGCGCTCGTATTCCCTTGTTCGTCGTACGTTTGCGCTAATGGTAAATTAGTGTCGTTAATTCTTTACGATTTTTATATATAATTCTCCACGGCAATAGCAACAGAAATATTGCTTATAAATAATTGGTTTGCGTTGTATTAAGTTTCAACAATTTAGAATTTATTCGTAACCTTTTTGTGTAGGTACTCAGACGCGATTTTAAAACAAACAGATTTATTCTATTATATTTAAAGTTCCTTTTAAATAAATAATTGGAAGATAATAAAAAGAAATTAAAATAGTTTATTTTTAAATGTCTTCTAACATTTATGCAGTTTACGTATTTTTAATTTAAAGTAAAAGTATTATAATATCTGACCACCATTGCCGAATAGATTTATAGCTTAGACGGATGCTATTTTCATTGTCCGCCAAACCAAAGGGCGCTATATCGTTTTACGATAGTTGTCAGATATGATAATACTTTTACTCTACCTGTGTACATGCTATTTGTTTTGTATCGTAATGAACAATAAATAAATAAAAAAGATTGAGAATAACTAAAATAATGAAAACAAAGCAAATCGAAAGTTCAAAACAGCGAATATACAAATTATTTGTATAAAGTGTAATCACAACATGGAATGGTTAAAAACAGAATGATCCATGAATAATAAAAATATCGAGTATACTTAAGTGAGAAATGTCAAAACAGATAATGGGAGATACGGTAAATTATCAAAACAGCAAATATTCAATTTTGAACAGATTTAAAATGGATGAAAATACAAATGCCAAAGGAATAAATAAATAACATGACCAGTAAAAAAGTTTAATCTTTTGACAGCAAAATACCTAGCAGATAAATGGTAAACTTTTTTCACCATTTCACACTAAACAAAACTCACAATAACCTTGAAAAACTTTTGTTTCACGTTTAAACGAGAAAAGATTAATTTGTTTCATTTGCAGTAAACACCCCGTGACTGTTCTATAGAAGATCCGGCTATCCGAGAATTCTCTGATGGAACGGTAATAAAACTAAAACCCAAAAAGAAATAGAAATCGTTCTCATCCCAAACCGAAATCACATCGGGATCACCCTTAATCTTCGAGCTTCGCACGATATCTATAATAATAAATATGAAACTGGTGCTTATGCCAACGTGTCATCCGCCATTTTGTTAGACGTCGGGCGATTTTAGTACCAGCGGCCGCCACAGCATAGAGTTCATTATCGGAAAATTAATTAGCCAATTACCGGGGCGTAGAATATGCCTCGGTGCGTATATCTGTCTGATTCGTTGTGTCGTAGCGAGTTATGATTTATCTGTGGGATTACGTCGAGACGGTTGCACTGTTCGCCTTTTGGAATTAGTGTATATGATTATGGGTATTATGGTGTAATTGATTTAACAATGCATTCGTGTTGACTGCGATAAATACCATCTAATTCTAGAATTCCGTCTGCGGTCGCTATTTTTCAACAGTACTTAATGCTGTTTTATTTCCGTAGGATATGGCTTTTGTATAATACGTGTTGTTTCACAAAAAAAATCTTTTAGTCAATACTTTAGATACATACATAGCAAAAACAGAATTTATTAGTCTTCATCTGCGTTGACGATTTAATAAGTAATAAATGAGATTTAATGTAATTTTCGATTACTTGTTTTGTTAATGAGGTAACAGATAATAAATGGTTAGAAGCATTGCCCTACATTTAAAACTACCGTTTTAGCTCGCGGTACGAAATACAGAAGATCTAAAGCATTCGGTCGTGTTTATGTGTATGTACCCATTGCTTTAAATAACGTTGACAATACATATGAACGACAGTGTGTAGCGACAATATTAGTTTCACCCAATAAATACTAATAGAGAAAACCAATATTAACATATTATTGTGATATACACATCGTTGACAACATATGCGAACGACATCCCATCATAATAATATATAGACGCGCGAGCCAACATGGAGCAGACCAACCAGACAGACCATCAGACATTGAAACACGAAACAGTCATCATAACAGTACCACGGAGTGTTAATGACAGTTTATGCCCAACGGTCGTTACGTTACTGCGAACGAGTTAAGCGATTTGTGATTTTCGCCAGGGGAAAGCCCTGTCTACACTCACATCCACATAGAACACTCACTGTTGCCAAAACAAACCAACAAAAAAGCAACAGAAAAAAACAAGAATTCTCGCAGGTGAATTAACAGCCTATCCTACAAGCATTCTATGTAGCGGTGATTAATCATCAATCGTGACTGTAATCAGGAAATTTTCGAGTACAATTCAGCGTTTATATTGTTTAGTTTAACTGTTGTAGTTAATAGAGTTGGATATGTTATAGTTGATTTTCCATTGTGTCAGAACATTACTGTGCAATTGTGGAATATGTTATTGGTAGTTTGTATTCCTTTTAATGTTTCTGTTGGCTTGTCGGGCGCCAAAAGTATATTGCTTATAATTACATATAATTCGGGACGCCCAAATAGAATAATTAATTTTGCCAATATATGAGATCTGACGAATTTAAAATATTTGTATATTTAGCCATTTCAATTAATTTCTGAACGTGCTTTGTACGCACAAGAATTACAATTTTAACTTAACTGCCGTTAAAACTGGACAAAAACGGTAGTTAATTTTTCTACTACGAATACACTTGGTTATATATCTCAGTTTTTATTTAAGTGTTGAACTGCTTTTATACTATCGACTTTCGGGCATTAGTGTTAGATTCTAAGTTTTATTTGATTTTAGATAATTTTCCATCCTTTACATGAAAGCTTTAAAGATACTTAAACTAATATTCAGTTGCTCATTTTCATCACATATAAGATACTTCGTGCCATAATATATCTAGTGGTTAAAATACATATAGTTTATATGTAAATATAAATCAGTTGATATATTCCCCATCAATATTTACGCGCTGCGGTCGAAATCTTGTTCACAAACTTCGTGTTAATATTCTCTAGCCAAGTCACATTAAAACTTCGTCGATAAATACGTAATCACACGAGCAATAAGAAACTCTGCTATAAATATCAATCAGTAAACTATAATACCCCCTTAAAATCCTAACTCATGTAGTAGTATATTATGGTAATACCAGCGGCGTAAGATGGAACCACTGTTCCCTATCACCGAAAACATAACATCACTGCCATTCTTCAGACTTATATTAAACATAAATCTCGTTCGAGAGATTCAAACGCAATAACACCAGGTTGTAATATTCTTTAAGACGGATGTTCGATGCTCGGAATTACTTGCCGATAACGGAAAATAAGACACTAAATGTGATATACTGGCTGATATATTTGCATAACGATCGCAGCGCACTAACCCGCTGCAAAACGGGCGACACACGTACTTAATTTAAAGTACACACATGTTCATATCCTGGTAAGGACTCAGTCACGCCTTATATTACTGATCTATAGTACAATTCACGATACTTTAGAACACGGACAGGCATAAGAGACAATAACCTCTTATGTGTTATTGTTTATCTGCAACAGGAGCTATAGTATTCGGTCGAGTGTCTGTAATACTTTCAGAATAGATTTATTTTAAAGAAATTAATTGTTCACCTTCCTGATTATGAACATATAAATGAACCTTATACCAACCGAATTTAATGACACATACTAGATAGAGGATTAAAAACGTTTCTATTGGTTATTGATATTTAATATGTCAAAATATCTACAGAAAAACAATGTTATTGATATACCTATACAAAGTGTCTTCAGATTGAAACCAAAAGTTATAGAAATTTAATTAAGATGAATAAAATATAATTATAAATAATATTTTTGTTGTGATAATTATTGAGTTACATGCGTCGAACACTGAAAAAGCACAATAATCACTTGTAATCTATTTAGATGACAGTGGGTAATAAATATGTTTTCTTCGTCATTTTAACAAATATTACCAAAAAGATTTAGAATTGCATTGATTTTCAAATATGTTTAAACGAAACAGGTAACACACTGTCACAGGAATCTGAAAAATATGTTTCTGGACATATTCCGATCTGCAAAAATATTGTGGGAAAGAGTATACCTTTATTGTTGAAAATGCCTCCAAGCTGCGTGGACTTCAAAAATTATTCTGTAAGCATGGGAGGCGGAATGAAAAGTGGCACTTGATCGGTCTCGGATACGACGTAAATAACTCGACGTGTTCGAGGGTAAAAAAGTTGTTTACACAAATTTAATTTCGAGACCGGAATAAATAAGCATAAATAAAAAAATTGCGTTTGTACATGTGAAAAGGCAAAACCACGGAAAACGGAAGAATATATATAAATATATATATATATATATATATATATATATATATATATATATATATATATATATATATATATATATATATATATATATATATATATATATACATACATACATACATACATACATACATACATACATATGTAAAATATGCCTCGAATTTTTCCGCTGAGTGAATAAAGCGGATATTTTATTTGTGTGATGAAATATAAATAATAAAATGAAGAAACGTTAGAAATAGTACTAACAAATCAAATTCAATGGTTTGAAAAATTATATATGTGCATTTGAAAAATAAGTACATAATAATAATTATTATTTTGAGGATATATTATACGTTTAAAACGGCGATTTACTTATTGCATGACACTATTACCATTTACCAGCATTCGAATATATTGCTCTTATAATATTAATGACTATAATTTTGGTATATTGTAGTTTAAAATTCAGCAAGACTTATTGGTAAATAGCTAACATAATTGTACATAATTGATATTAAACTTTCTTGAACGTAGTCTAAAGAGATGTGTTGTAATCATGAAAAAATAGTCGATATAAACGTTGTGTGTCTGTTAATTTGTATGTATATATATATACAGTCAGGAAGAAACCCTATTCTTGAAAATGTTACATGTTTACCAATTTCAAATCCGCTCAATTAAAGAAGAAATTATTCATTAACAAGTTAAAGATATTGGAATTATTTTATGAAATGGTTTCTCAAAACTCTATTAAATAGCTGTAAAATTACATTTGAAATTCGTAATTTTATATTGTTAGCAAATGTTCTAAATTGTTTCAAGATGAAACAAAATCTAAACAATATTATCAGTATTACCGCAAAATGTAATAATAAAATATTCCACGAAATATCAATACAAATTATTATAGTACTAGAACAAGAATATCCAGAAAGGCACTGTAGATATTATTAGTATGTTAACTTCTTCAAATTTTTAATCTTGGCTATCTTGAACATACAAAAAAACCTCGCTAAAACAAAGATATACAAATCGCACATCTATTCCAAGAAGAAAGATGAATGACGTAACTTTCGCAATCAGATACAATACGACAGGTGTATTCGTTTATCTATAAAATATCGTCATCATTCTTTACAACCAATTAAAATAGCATTAAAAATAATGAAAAATGCTTTGGAGAAAATAAAATACTATTTCCTATCAATTGAATCAGAGCGCAAACTAAATCATGCCAAAAACTTATAGCGGTACTAGGGGAAGTCCCGCGATACAAAAATACAAAGGACTGTCTCGTCATCCGGTCTACTAGGTATATAAAACTGGGATGCGTTCAAGTTGCACTATCATAAACATCCCAAACCTCATACAACCAACAAGCTACATTGTGACTCAATATTGAAAACCATAACCATCAAATCATCAACAATCAAAATGAGATTCACAATTGTATTTTTTGTTGTGCTGTGCGTTATCGCTGCCTTCACTGGACAAACGGAAGCTGCTCCACGGTGGAAAGGATGGAAAAAAATTGTAAGTTAATTTTTAATCTTCTAATTTTTTATGATGAAATTATTGGGTACACTTTGATTATATTAATGATAATTTAAAAATATAAAAATCTATCTAATTGTATGTGATTTCAATTGCTAGTTTTATATATAGAATAATTACGTCTTTTCTAAATTCTGTTGTTTTTAAATTTTGTTCAAGATTTATTCTTTCTTGGATAAATTTTAAATATTAAATTATACATTTTTATTTTTAAAAATCATACAATAATTTGCAAATATGTATTTGTATATTATTTATATTTAATTACTAATTATTTTGTTTCTATGTTTTCAGGAAAAGGCTGGCAAACGAGTATTCAAAGCTGCAGAAAAAGTGTTACCAGTTGCAACAGGATTTGCAGCAATTGGAAAATAGAACTCGAAATAATTCATAAAACCTTTACCTAGGAGTATTTAATGATTATTATTTATAAATGTATTATTTTAATGAGGTTATAGACGTTATTCTCTCATGTATTTAACAAAAATTATTTATAATGAACCGAAATACTTGCCATGTATTGTATTTGTATTTATTTTTTAAGAAGCTAAATTAAATATTTTCAATATATATTATTATTTGTTCCTTTTACTTTCTTATACGTCTTGTATAAAAAACAATTGTGATCACAAAAAAATATGGACTTCGTAATGTTAATAGAGATATCCGTCTTGAGGGTCCCTGAATCCATTTTGATAATTTCTCTATGAAGTCTAAGTGTCTGTCGGTCTGTATATGAACATTCTACACCCATTATCGTTGAACATAGAAGATGCTAATTTGAATTTGAGATTTGCATATCCAAGAAAGAAGAACCTCCGATTTTTGAAACGGATATTTTAACAGGAAATACTTTTTACTCGTATTTATATAATATAATAAAAGTTGAGGATATTAAAAGTTATTCTTTTCATACCATTTACTGAAATAGAGTCTTTGAAAATAGATATGTTTCATTTATGTTTCCCTAGTTACCACCAGAGCTTGACAGGAATTGAAATCAAAAATAATTAAAAAGGGAATTTAAATAAATGTAATTGAAGCATTTTTCATAATGAATGCTTAATGCTTTAGAATTGAATTAATTTGAAAAAATTGAATTGAATTTAATAATTAATCAAAGCCTTCAAGCCCTCAAAATGGCCTCAAGCCTTCAAAATAGAAAAATATTTCAAGCTAATAAAAGTTAAAAGTTACATAAAAGATTTTTAATTGATACATATACTCTGTGCATTCTTTGTTCTATCTCCAATATCAGTAGAAAGGCTGCACTTATGGCAAAAATAGTTCTGTTTTTAAGAACAAGAATTTTTTTGTATTTCATTTCTTACTAAAATCAAGTTTTCGATTTTTTTGAGCTCTGTAACTTTGTGTTTAATTAAACCTGTCGATTGGTTTAACTATAATAATATAAGAATCATTTTAGGGAGATCCCCGATCCCAACATTTTGATATCAGAAATTGTGGTTTCATATTTGACCTTTTATCGTTCCGTGAAATAAAATAATAATTCTGATAAAAATTAAATATAAACAGATATGTTCAAATCATAAGAATAAGTTATTTAAATACAATTTTCTATATTTAGTATGACTTTATGATAAACATAATATGAAATATATAGAAAAGGTCGAATATTTTTAAAACTCCAGTGATCTATCATTTAATTTCAATGTTATAAACGTACTCGATATACAATACAAATATAAATTATATTTAAAATTGTTTCATCTAAATAATTATTTGCTCTTAGTGCACAGATTGTCAAATTTTCCAATAGAAAATTAGCAAATTAAATTATTATGGTTCCTTTACCGGAAATCTGTTAATATTTACTAAAATATACCACATGTTTAATATCAGGAAACCGAGATAAGTTAGCTGATATTATATAAATGGCAAAAGAACAATAATTTTATAACAGCTTCATCTGTGTTATTAGCAACACTCAAAATATATAAACGTAATTAATATGAGATTCTCAGTTTTGTTTTTCTTTACCCTGTGTATTTTTACATTAATGTTTGGACAATCTGAAGCCAAATGGAAATTTGGGAAAAGACTTGTAAGTACATTCATTTTTCAATTCTATCTCTCTCTCTCTCTCTCCTACTGAATCACAAATCAATTGAAAACTATTTTATTTATCTAAATTTTCAATTATATAGTAAATCAAGAATTACTACAATTAAAATTTGTCCCATAAAGAAGACTTACTTATTACTTCGTAAAAGAAAGAAAAAATGGTTGGCTGAACCCAAACGTTATAAGGAGAAATATAAAATTTGTTGAATTTCTGCAATAATTTATTGCATTAAAGTAAACATTGCATACATTACAAAGATCTAAATATAAGTGTAAGATGTTTTATAGTAAATGTGTTTTTTTATTTTTTAGGAAAGAATTGGTCAGAATGTTTTTAGAGCTGCTGATAAAGCCCTGCCTGTCTTCGTTGGATATAACAACCTATTTAACCGCCGAGGGAAAAAATAACTTCACAAGGAATAATCGAACCACAAATCCTTCATGTTAAAAATATCCTAATTAAATTATGAAAATTTTATATTTTAACAAAGTAATGTATTTCATGTTAAAAATATCCTAATTAAATTATGAACATTTTATATTTTAACAAAGTAATGTATTTCATGTTAAAAACAAATCAATATATCTAGAGACTTGCGTCTCTAAAATCACAATAAAAACCAACTATTTGAAAAAACAAATCTTAATTTCGTATTGTATGCAAATTTCAACAAACCAGAACAAATTTCCCCGCTTATCTAAACACAAAATGTGATATTTATAAATGCATGTTGATAAAGAACTATAATTGGTATTTACAATTCAATCGGTTTAAATTTAGCACGTACGCAATTCATAGAATAGATCAACAACCTTCAATGCATCATCTCATTTTAACATAAATCCTGGGATGTCCCGAACCCCAGACTTATCTAAAACTATCAATCGCATCATTTATAGATTATAAATAATTTTACTATATATAAGCAAGCCCGATTCAAAGAAGGATCATATTACATCCAATAGTGTCTTCAGCATCATTATTACAATAATAATAACCAAATCAAATCAACAATGAAATTCTCAATCATTTTCGTCTTCGTGTTAGCTGTAGTCGCCGCCATGATTGGTCAATCTCAGGCTGGATTAGGCAAAAGATTAGTAAGTTATATTATAACATATTATCGAATAATTATTGATGAAAATTTTTGTGCATTGTTATTAAATGTGATTGTTTGTTACAGGAAAGAGTGGGAAAGAATATATTCCGAGCAGCAGATAAGGCTTTACCTGTGGTCGTTGGATACAATAACATCAGACATGGATAAAAATTTGGAATGATGGTATTTTTGCATATTCTTCGATGTAACTAATAATTATGTTGATTAGAGGCAAAAAGAAAAATTACCACCAAAAAATTAATTTTACCTATATTATTATTAAATCTATTTATTCAATTGTTAAATTTGAGAAAATATTTGGAAATTATTTATTTGTATGTGTTCATTAATATAATTAATAAAAATAAATATAAATGTATTTTCAATGTATGTATGTAATTTCAAATCAACATTTACCTTATTTTCCTAATCTGTCATCAGAACAGAAAGTGTCAATTAATGCTTATTATTACACTTATTTCTCATATTTGTTTTAACGTTTATAATTAATTTCATTGGTTTTATGCAATATTCATTATAAGTACCAATGTTTACAGCTCATGAAGTTCTCGATGCATTTTAAATCTTTAAAATTGAGAACCCAAGGGTTATACAAAAATAAATATTAAAAAAATCATTATTATTTTTTTAATTCATAAATAATATCAAAAAAAATTCAAATAATTATAAATCATTTTATATTTATAACGTTTTCAATGATTGCCAACCCAAAGAATATTGAAATTTAAAATTATGTTGTTTGGTTGATTGTCCGAATAATTGCTACAATATATTTTATAGTCAAACAATTGCTATTGTTTTTATTATTATTTTATCTCTTCAAAAATATGTAGTCATAATTAGGTTTTCATACTTAGAGTGGTTAAAAAGTTTGTTCTACATAAATATACGGTGAGCAGAAGGCATTGGTGTCTGCACCTATAATTTATTATCTTTGGTCATATACATTTTAGGAATAGGGATGTCAAACTAATTTCTGTGCAATTTTACAGATGACGATCAAATACTTTATCTTCTTTGCACAGCAATTGCGTAGAACAATGATTTATGTTAAACAAATTCGCCAAAATATAGATTTAATGTTTATCATGTTTTAACAAAGATATATTTAAAACGAAACACTTGTGAAAAAAAATTATAATTTCATCTTGATGTTCAAAATTAAAATTATCCTAGATACCAAAAAATTGAAAAAGTACACATATGTTATAGAATCATTTTTATTATAGAACACTTCAATGAATACAAATAAAATAATATAATACTTATAAATCTAAACATGTTACCAGAACTAATACAAAGAAATACATCACTAATTCAGAAATTAGAAATTTTCAAAAATGTTATCATTGTCTGTTAAAGTATCTTATACCGATGGGCAAGGGTTTACGAGGAGCGCCGAAACCATTTTTCCCTCCTTTTTCCTGTAAACAACAATCACATTTAGCAATAATTCACATCAATATTACTCCAAAACATTTCCAATATATGTTATAGTATAACTTACCAATCTTTTGTCTAATCCAGCCTGAGACTGACCAATCATGGCGGCGAACACAGCCAAAACTAGTACGAAAATAATTGCGAAATTCATTGTTGATTTGATTTGGTAGATATTACTGTCGTAATGTTACTGAATACACTGTTAAATGTAGTATGATTCTACTTTAAATAAAACTAACTTATATATTGAGCTGAACTAACAATAAAAAAAATGTATGCAATTATATAAATGTGGCACTCCGGACAAGCCAGTGATCGATAGACAGAAATAAAAAAGTTATTTCGGAGATCGTTGATCTTTTCCACATAAGTGATATGTTTAAACCGCGAGTCGTCGGGGAATAACTATTATCTTTATGTAACGCAATATTTTTGTTTATAAATATAAGATTGTGATAACAATGTTTATTATTTGTTTTTAGTCAAATAGAGTTGCTTGCCATTGAATATTATTTTCGATGTTTTATTTGTAATTTAATTTATGTAGTTTCACAACATTGTTATTATGTTTATTATACTTTACCATCGAATAACTCAAAATAAAATATAAATAGAATAGACAAGTTCATTTTTTTCCATAATCTAAAGTAAATAGAGCTGCAGAATATACCTTTCAAATAATATTGAAACAGTTAACGTTTGTTTATATTTGGTCTGGTACCTTCAGGATAGTTGCAACTGCAAGACGACATCCATGTATATACAATTGTATTATTCAATTTCGTCAAATGAAAGAAATGCTAAATGAATATCTAGGCAAATTATACTGTAAAAATATCATGGATTTAAGTCTAAATTTTATCAAATGTCATAACACGTGTGTAGTTATAATCAGTATAAGTAAACAATAGAATTATGCAGAGCAACGCAAACATGACAAAATTTACAAACTCAAATCAGCAACGGAAATTCCAACTGAATTGTAGGATCACTTGATATGTACTTGCATCCAAAATTGAAAAGAAATAATTCCCATCTCTAAATGTCGATGCGTTATCGCAAATTCAAAACATTGACAAATTATAACATGTATATGCATTGCATAATTTCAAATATCCTGGGGTGTCCGGCGTCCCACAGTTATCTGAATAATTTAGATAATTTTACTATATATAAGCAAGCCCGATTCACAGAAGAATCATACTACACTCAACAGTGTCTTCAGCTTCATTACTACAATAATAACAATTTAATCAAATCAACAATGAAATTCTCAATCATTTTCGTCTTCGTCTTGGCTGTATTCGCCGCCATGATTGGTCAGTCTCAGGCTGGATTAGGCAAAAGATTGGTAAGTTATACTATGGCATGTGTCGAATAGTTTGATATGAATTTTTGTGTGAATTGTTACTAAAAGTAATTGTTTGTTACAGGAACGAGTAGGAAAGAATGTATTTCGAGCTGCACATAAGGCTTTGCCCGTGGTCGTTGGATACAATAACATCAGACAGGGATAAACATTTGGAATTATCCTATTTCTGTACTTTCGTCGATAGTCATTATGTAGACGAGGACTCGGCTAGAAGAAATATTTCCACCACCTACTTCATTTTGTCCATATTTATATACCTATTTATTTAATTATTTAGTTTGATAAAATAATTTGAAATTACTAATTTGTATGTGTTCTTTAATATTATTAATAAAAGTAAAAATGTATATCTGGATTTCAATTCAACCTTTACCCTAGTTTTCCTTATTTAAGCACCGTAAACTGACTTTATAGATTGATACGCATGGTGTGACTCAGAGTTTGAGATTCATTTTTAGGATACATAACAATTTCTTCTTTAAATTTTCCCTGTTATAACTTATAAGTATTGTAACTAGAGAAACGTAAATATACGATAATCATTTTCAAAGGTGCTTTTCAGAAAAATGTATATTTTTCAAATAGAAAGTAATTTAACAAAAGTAACTAGAACTTTTATGGGTTTCACATTTTCAAAAATTTTCATGTTTACAATACTTCTTTATTTTAGACTAATCCTGAGCAAATTGTAATAGTTATGTATTTTTTAAGAGAAAATGGTTATACTAAAAATGAGGGTAGTAGAATGAACATAAATTGTAACTAAATCATTACAAAATTAAAAATAAACAATCTAATGAAATTACTAAAAAAATAATAATATCCCTTTTAAGTAATAATTCTGAATCTTGAAGTTTCAATAAATAATTCATTTTTCAATATTATGGGTTACCTCGTAATAATAGATTCATTTTTCAATATTATGGGTTACCTCGTAATAATAGATTAAATTTACCAGAAATCAAGGTATGTTTAATTTTCTTATGGATTGTACCACAAATAGTTGGAATTGTAAAATAAATTTGCATAATGTGAATTCAATGTAGACAATATTATCATTTCATTATTTTGTTGACCGGAAAGCGAAAATAATATTTTAACAGGAATTGGTTAAACACAATATACCGCACTTGCATAAAGTTATCTTGCAGCAATTTTAATTAAAATTGTGACGCATCATATATACGAATTATACCGAAGAACTTCGAAAAAACATATTTTAATAATCGACCAATCACAAACGGTCATTCAAATCTGATCAATATCAATATAAATTGCTAACTGAATTAATTTTCATTATATTTATTTTCGGAACCAAAAACTGCAATAAATAAGGCTTTTATTTGTTTAATTAAATGTTGATATATTACTTTGTTTTTAAATAAAAACATAATTTCCAGATAGTCAGTTTTCTCGTAACTGGTACATTTTTTGAACAAATTTTTCAAGCAAAAGTTGTGCGAAACAAGAATATCTTACGTTATGCGCTTTAAGATAGGATGGTTATGTGAGGCTGACTGTAAATGATAGTGTGTTTGCGTATGACCTGACTTCAAGTTCGTCGAACTAAGACGGATATTCGCGAAAATACAATTGTCAGATTTTAAAATGATTTTTTAATGCGTATATTTATGAATTTGAACTATTATATTACAAATATTATAACACAAATTTATTTTTATTTTATATAATTAATATAGTATATCAATTAATCGACCGTGGCAAGAAAACATGTATAATCTAAATGAACTTGAAAATAAGTTAGCACTAAAATAAAACATTAATCTTAAAATAAACAAAAATATAAGCAAGTTTTCCTTATTCTCAATATTTGATCAAAACCAATTATCTCTATTAATAGCTCAGTTTAATTAAAGTCCCTTTTCCAATCAGTATGATATGTTTATATAGATTTGGGACATGTGAATCCCAATGTTATCAACTTTACTCCCCACTCTAAATAATCTCTTTCAAAATTGAATATAAAAAGGATATGAAGCAAAGAATCTATACAAATCATCAGTAGTAAAATTACCAACAAAACTTACAAAATGAAGTTCCTTTTGATTCTCGTGATTGCATTTTGTATGATTTCAATTGCTTATTGTCAATATGATTACTTGACACCAGAAGAAGTTTTGCAACAAGAATTGGTTAGTATAAATTGACAAATAAATCCCATAATTATATTCATAAATATAATACTATTTCAATATTTTGTAAAAAATAAAGTAGAATCTAATCTTATGAAATGTTATTCAAAGTGAATAATATTTCTTTATTTCTTAGATCAATAAAATATTCGAAAACATTCCGTACAATATCATAAAGTATATAAAATTAAATGTATTTTTTATTTATGTTTAGGACAAAATTCGTGGACGGATTTTCAGAGCACATGACAAGGTTATGCCAGTGATTGAAGGATACCAGAATTTGTGGAGAGATATTCAAGGATGATTCTCTGTACGACAAAAATATCACTGGGCTTATTTATCATAGTTATTTATTCAAAAATACCATTTACCTACTAATTTTATTCTGTAAACTAATATGATAATAAAATAATTTTTAAATATAGTTTTGAAATTTCTTCAAATATCACATACAAAAATACAATTAAAATTAATATATTCTTACTGGTCGTTCGATTTAAATTTAATATAGTACAAACTGTCATTCTCTCTCTCTGTCTCTGATGTTTTTAGAGTTTACTATTATGATTTTGTTTATATGTTTTACCTATAAAATTAAGTCTATGTACCTACCTATTGTTATAATCATAGTCTTGTAAATACAATTTTCTAAATAATAGTAATTATATTATTTATAACAAAAACAATAAATTAAAAAGAATGATAGTTGTCTACTTTATGAGAAGAAGAAAAGGATAATTTATTTATAATGTTTTATGATTTTGTTTATATTATGTTTTATTACGTTATAAAAAAGAGATATTAATTATAATCGTATAAATCTACATTTTCTCGAAATCGTAATCTTGTGGTTGTTCTGTGTATGTTTAATATATTTATTTTAAAATTACTGTGTAAAGTATATAAGCGTTTTAAGATTTTGTACAGAACTGCGGTGTAATTAACAGGTTTCACAACGTAAAAAATGAAATTATTTGGTATTATGTTTGTTTTATTCATGGTCATTGTATCAATGGCTATCGCAGCACCAGCTCCACGCTGGAAAGGATGGAAAAAAATTGTAAGTATTACCTAAAATTCAAAGTTTAGTTCATCGTACAATATGTATAAAAGAGCTATAGTGCTCTTGAAGTATAGAAATATTTAAAATTATTGAAACAATTGCTTTCATTATTTGTGCCAATCAAATTTGCTTAAATTCTTGAGTGACAATTTCTTCGAAAATGTTTTCTTCTTGTAATTAATAAATATTATTTAAATTGTGTATATTTTGAGAGATTAATAGGTCACTTTACGGCTGGAGAAATTCATGCGCTTCTTTTTTATTAAAGCATTATAACCATTTTTAATTTGAAATCAAGACATTTTCTTATTTTGGCTTTTACATAAATGTCAATAAGATAACATATGTATTGTATTCTAGTGGCGATATAATAAAATGTATTTTCACTTGCAGGAAAAAGCAGGCAGACGAATCAGGGATGGTACTATAAAAGCCCTTCCTGCTGCTACAGGCGTCAAGGCCCTTGCAGGAAAGTAAATATCATAGATCAACATAATCACACACGTGAAGTACTTTTATGTAGAATCACTTTATTTATGTACCTATAATATACAATAAATGACTACAAATTATTATGTATTTAATTTTATATCACCTATTAATAAAATATCTATAGTTAGTTTACTTAAACATATTTTCAATTCTCGATTTACGAGTTTCCTTATTTTTCTTTCACATAAAGTACAGGGATCATGAAAATTTTAACTGGTAAATTTCAAGGTGATCAAAAACAATAATATAAGCACAACCAAAGTATTAACATACATTTTGTAATCTTTAATCCAAGTATTTTTCGACTTCTGGTAAGGAATGAAAAGTAAAAGAGGAAGGAAGTGGTGAAGATATAACCACAACATGGAGAACACATTCTTAAGAATATAAAAAATATGTATTCATTTGAACAATACCTGTGCAGAAGTACACAATTAGAATTTTTATTCCAAGTTTAGCTTATATTTGAGAAATGGTTTCCAAGAAAATATTTGCTTATTTCTTAGTGTTATTAATCGTATGTGCTGTTGTAAATGCACGGCCACAAACGATAGATTTGGATGAACGAGACGCTGATCCCGGATGGGTGGTACGTTTTTAGTCGATATTTATACCGAATTTTACCATATTTTTTCATTCGTAAACAGATTCTTTGACATCGAAATTTCAATCAATGTGTGGAAAAGAAAAATTTAAAATAAAAACCATAACATTTATTATTGTGATTAGCTGATTATTTATGTTCGTATATAGATGTCAAGTTATTTGTGAAAAGCAATTATTCATTTACATTGTTAATATAATGGTTTTTCTCTAATTTTGACGGGTAAAGTGTCACTTTTCAAAACTTTTCGTAACTAGTTAGAACATATTTTCGTTACTGGTGACGAAAAACTTATTTCACTACTAGTTACGAAAACAACACACACAAATACTCATATTTTGATTTTGATTATTTCGATATCACGGATAATAGTAAATGTTTGTGGTCTTTTCAATATCATACCTAAACTTAAATCAGATTTTTTTTTAAATATTTTCAAGTATAAAAATAAGTCACACATGAATGAAGTAAATTAGGTAAAATTTATCCTAGATATAATGTGAAGCAAATCAGGGAAATTCTGATGTGTTTTAAAAATAATTTAAAATATTTTAGAGAAGACAGCTGTCGCGATTGGGCAACGCAGCTGGTAGTGTAGGAAACCGTTTTGGAGGATACGCATTGAAACTTACAAACGCCATTGATCGAGTTTGTGCCATAATCAAGAAAGTAATACCGATTGTTGGTGCCGTGTGTACCGTGGGACGATTTGAATTTTGCGCAATTGATAATGTAACTCAAGGCGTAGACGAAGGCAGATCACCAATCGCAGGACCTGGGTTTGCTGATGGCGGATCACCAATCGCAGGACCTGGGGTTGTTGATCTTTCTGTTCAAGATTAATTTATTTTTATATATTTTTGAAATATTAATAGATTTATATAATGCATTTTATAGGTTGATGTCTCATTCGGCATGTGATTATATAGTAAATTCAATAACGTATTGACGTTGTAAAGGAGTTTCCAATAATACTTGGACATTCCTTAACATATTCTATGATTATGTTTATTTAATTGTAACTTATTTTACTTAAAATCGCATTTATTATTTAACGATATAATATAAATCTAAATCCTGTATTTTCAACATGAATAAAGAATTATTTTTGCATGCTCAATTTTTAATCTGGATTAAAAGTATGTGTAAATGAATACGTGAAAGTTTAAAAATATATATTCAATTGCAATATCACATTTACCCCTATTTAATTAAGTCATGCATGTATAATGTAACCAAATTAATATAACCGCATATGTGATCATCCCGCGTGGTCCGAGGCACTAGCGAATAATATTATATTAACGGTCGAAACTAACAGCCTGAGTTTCGCCGCTGTCTCAGCAGATGGCTGGGCGCGAGTTGTCCACTCAGCATCACAGAAGCCTCAATCAGAGACGCTCCACTTACAGTAATTACTGACGCTGCACTGACCCCTTTCCACATCATACTGTCTATCTCTTTCTCGACATCTATAGTTTTACAATCTTGTCATCTCACTCACCATGTGCAGGGGGTGAAGGCTGAGCTCAGTGCTTTATTGTATTGTAAATGAATCAAGTTTGAATTAATATATTGACTTTGTATAATCTGCAACCCGTTTGTTCCTAACTTCACTTAATTGTTCGCGTTGTTATGCAATGAAACGGTTTTAAATTGTAAGTAGGAAACGGAAGAATGAAAGAGGGTTGAACTTTGTAATTTGATGCACGAAATGTGCGTGCGTGTGGGTGTCGGTTAGGATGTTTTGCATTTTTGTCGAACAAACGAATAAATCAGATGACAATCTGACAAATTTGTTTTGGGAGAAGAATTTGATATATTTGTAAATAATGGCTAATATATCTTAAATTAATTATTTTGGATACTTTATATTTATTTGCAAAATTTGTGAGAGTCAGAATATATAAATTTATTTAAACAGGATACAAAATCGGAAAGAGAAACTGCTAGCGTGTTCAAAAATATAGCACAGAATATTAACCGGTATTAACAGTTTACTTGCCACTTATATATAATTCAAAAATTGACCACGGATGTCTTACCATAATTTTATGAAACTAATATAAAATAATTTAAATTATGTGATATATATATATATATATATATATATATATATATATATATATATATATATATATATATATATATATATATATATATATAATTTAACTGCATGTCGTGTATATGCAATGAGCAATAAAAAAGTTGAAATTTCCCCGGTGTCGCCTACCAGTACCAAAAAAGAATTGACATTTTGAACAAGCCAACAAGTTAAATATTGGACGATAACATTCCCAAATTTAAATAAATCTATTGACAAAGTTGAAAATTCATTACACTTTATTGAAAGCCTTCCATTCAATTATTGCAGTCTCCAGAGAAGAGACGTATTCGTATTCGACGATTCTCTTCGTCGAGTGGTGCGAGATGCCTTCGCGATTGTATTAAAGAAGTGAATGGATTCTGATTGAATTGATTCAGCTGATTTCCGCACGTTGTGATCCATTGTGTTTCTGTACCGGGACACCGGGCTGCATTGCTTGACGGAACATCTGCCGCCCGAATCGCTTCACTCCAAAACTCCAAAATTGTTTCGACGGAGATAAAAAATGATAATCGAAACTCTACCACTCGAAATGAATAAAACATTTATGCTAATCTAGTTCGAGCGATCTTTGTGTATGCATCTTCGTATTATTTGTGCACGTCTGTCATTTTAATATCGTGAACTTTCGCCCATTGTTGGTGGCTTTAATACAGCGAATTAGAACATGAATTTGTCAGGTATCTTCTCACTTCTTTGTCAATAGATGGCATGGAGAACTGATTTGAATTTCAACTAGCAAGAATTGATATCTGTTTATTTTCACGATTTGCGATTCCTAGAAAAAAGCCACCTAATTCGGCGTAAATATATCCACAATAGAATTTAAAATAAAAATTTCCTATATGCAGGCCGCCCCGCTATTTTTGACTTTTAGTATATTTACATTTCAAAATCAAGTAAGACCACGGTATCATTTATTATACATACATAAACATAACCAATCCATATTCTGTATGCTTTCAAAATATATTCTCTTTATTTACCTACATGAAAATATACTGTTTAATTGAACTAAAATTAAATTCAAACACAACGAATAAGATATATTTACGTTCCGAATCATACTCTTAGTCTATACTAAACTGACAGAATTTACACTCTCGTCTTTATCACTCAAGGACTCAAGCAAATAAACCATCCAGATTAAAATTCGTGGAAACTATAGGAGGAAACACACACACAAGTGGAAGGGTAAATAATTTAAAGGGTTGAAAAGGATGCGCACGGAAATACGAGAAGAGAAGGGGAACGGAAAATTGTTGAAATTTTCGTGAAAATCTTAAACGCGAGCAACGATTCTCTCATGTGACTAACCAAATAAATTGTTTGCCTCAATCAACTGGCACGCGAGGAGCAAGGGGTTTGGAGGAAAGGGTTTAGAGACGAGCACAGGAAAAGGGTAGAAACGAGGTTACTAAGCGGACTTTTAATTAACTGCAATTACTTAAATTACTGTTTCTGACGCAATGTACGATGGGTGTTTTGATTTGCGAATCGTGCCGACACGTCAAATGAAGGAGTTAAATATTGTTTTGTTAACAAATCAATACAAAACTCAGTCTTATTTCAGTAGGTCATTCAATTATTATAATTGAATTTTATGTTATACAAATAAAAACATACATTTATGCTTGTTTGATGTTATGTCGCGCTCAACATTTCATCATTCATAAATCATATTGTACACTATGCAACTTTATTAAATATTTCATATCAAACAAATTCAAATGAATGTGTGATAAAATATTGCACAGTGTCAAACAGCCGTCGAAGTTTGCACACATCCATATACGTTTCATTAACAAGTTCGTCTAAAATTCAAAACGGTGTCGAACGATACGCTATGAGTATATCAACAGTGTGATACAAATAATCCACGAATCCACAGAAAGGTAATCAAAGTAGATTAATCAAGTTAAGGGTAGGAGTATTTGACGTGTCTAGAAGGTGACGGATAATACGCACGTCCGGATAAATGGGAAATGCGTGTAGTGAGACACAAACAACATGAGAAAGAGAGATTGCCACATCAGGGTGCTGTGTTCTATGAATATAACAGTTCAAGAGGTAGGATGCTGGATGCTTCGGTTGGTAACAGATGATGGTTGCATCATTTGCATATATGAAGATCCCCGTTAGAGAAATTAATGTTTAGTCAACACCCTCATCGGAATGACACGGAGTCGATACAATTCGGTTATTTTATAACACCAATCAATCAATGCCGATGAACCTACCATGTCACATTTAAAATTCTCCTAATTCAGAAGATAACATACGTATATGAAGCAAATTGAATTTTTTTTTTGGTATATTCAATATTAAGTTAGCTTTTTTTTAACCCCTCCAACTAAAGACGTAAAAGTCTTATTGTATTTAAAAGTAATTATTCTTGATCAATGTTTCTTCATAAACTCGTTTTATAATTACTTAACCAAACACCGAGAAAATATAATCACAGATATCTCCACTTGTGATTCTGGTTGAAACAATGTCCATCACAAAACCTATTTACGTTTTAAATGTTGTAATTTCCATTTCTCAAAGTGCACTGGGTGCTATAGCTCTCAAATAGATTTTAAAATATACATTTTCTCATTTTGTTATATGTAACGATGCTTGTACATAAAATAGGTTGCTAAATATAAATTCCTAGTATATTCTAGTACTCCACCAACTAGTGATGGTGGTCCGGAGTGTGGAGAACGTAATGAAGTGAGCCACATGTTTGACGTTTATTGTGCGATATTTAGACAGTAATTGAATCCCACTAAATATGCAAAAACAAATATCCCTATACACGTTTTACCCTTTCATCGTGACTCTCGACGCACACACACACAGAGACGTGAACAAACGCGACAAAAATTATTTTACCACATGAATGATCTGCAGGTATGATAGCACCATGCCAACGCCAGGCCACACCGCCATAGGTAATTTATTCCAACATACGATATGAATACATATTTTGCCCTAAAGCTCATTTTGTTTTACATAAATCATTGGGAAATACAGCAATGAATATATTTTATCAAAATTCATCGATATTGAATTTCAAATTGTCCAAAGACATATTAATAATTGGTATTTATAATTCTTCAAAAATTGTAATATAAAATATATAATCAAGCGAACGCTAATTATAAATAAAAATTAAAACTTGGAGATGGAATTGAATCTTTTATAACGAACTTCTATATATAATTTTTTATTTTTGTTGAACGTTGTCAAGTTATATTTTGTAACAATGTACACATAAAAGTCCTTCAGACTTTCTGCTTTAATTATTGTGAAACTCAGAAACGGATCGGGCACGTTTAGTTCGTAATGTCGCGGGATATGGTAGTGGATGGCACTTGAGGTGTAACGTCTGCTCATTAAAATATTTTAATTATAAACGGGAATATTCCAACGTTTTTCCAATATTATCATTTTATTGCTTCTCAGCAGAGATCCAATGAACTTTGTCTGAATACTGTATTAATATACGGAATACTATACATATATATTTATTTATTTATATATATATATATATATATATATATATATGTATGTATATGGTCTATTCACTCCTTATATTAACTAAAGAACAATCTAATCCAAGTTAAATTACAGAACATAATGAAATAACGTTATATATAATTGAATTCAAGATGACTATTCCAAAATCGTCTACTACAATACTTGAACAACATACTCTTGGTATATCCGCACATTCCCGGATATAACAGACATTTGCATATGTAATATATGTTTACAATTCGAATAATAGAGGAAGTGTCAATGGCGAAAACACCCTCATCTCATCCCTAGTTTAAAACCTTACTATCGAACATTTTCCGTTTGCTAGTGTGTCGTCTAAAATGTAAACCTCATTCCATTTTAGATTTATTTTATGATGCGTTGTGACTCCACCATTTAGTTGGCATAGCAGCCTAATAGTCAATCTATGGGTGACAATATTGCCTATTTACTCACTGTTACTCACACAATAAATATATTCACTTTCCGGTGTGAAAGGACCACTGTGATGATGTCCTTACATATTTATAATATATATATATTTTTATTTATTTATATATAAGCTTATATTAATTACACAATAATCACTCCTTTTTATTTTTAAAAACTATATTCAAAGTATTTATTGTCGATAAATTTGATTGTAGTTTACTGCTCGCACCCACAACCAGGAATAAAATCCGTCGCCTCTGCACGCGACTAAATACTATAACTCATACGACGAGTAACAAACAATAAACCAAACATGTTTCACATTCGTATTGCATTTCAGAACACATTTCACATTTGTGCTCTAAGAAATTGTTATATTTTTAGAATTGCTAAGCCTAAGATGTGGGTTAATTTGACAGAAGAGGTAGCGCAGGCAGGGGGGCAGACTGTTAATTTGTAGATAGTAAGAGGGTGATATAAGTTTAGGGACGGAAAGCCAAAGCAGCCAACAATGCGTTAAGAGGCTGCGAATGACGAGTCCAAGGAACAGTCACCGTCTCCTCGTTAATTGTGCAACACTGTGTAATAACTATTGTTCCGATTTCCGGTAATTAGTAACACACATCATCATTCAACATTCTAACCTATACCTACACGTACCTCGGGATAAGATGAGATGGATTTGACGGATGACAAACCCGAATTGTATATTTGAGCACCAGCGACATTTTCTTCATCTTACGCCGTTGTTCACATTAATTAACACAACACATTCATGTCTTCTCTAAAGGGCTGTTAATACAGAGTTTTGATTGGGAATCACACATCTGTATTCAGTACGCTTGTACTGAATATATATTAGGCAATTGGAACGCTGATTTGGAATTGGAATTGAACCAATACGCTAATTAAAAGTTTTGATTTTACACTAGTATTGGGGTTTCAAAAAATTGTTCGTATAAAACAAGAATATTTACCACAAGTATGATTCGTGCATAAATTTATGAAAGAAATAGAAAAGATTCTATTTTTAAAATAATTTACATCAAATGCGCGACTGTATGAAGTGCCATTTGATATTCATAGTTATTTTCATAGCACACGTATATGTCTTTACATATTTTTACGATAATCACATTCACAGTTGTTAAAATCAAAATGTGTTAGAAAAGCATATGACGAATACCAAGAAAAATATTTTCTATTAGTCTCATATTTTACATCCAAATATTTCACGTAAATTTGTATCACTTTTTGCAAGAGAATCATGTTCTGGTCGCAACAGATATTTAGGTTATTTAAAACCAACCAAAAAAGCATGAATTGCCAATGTAAATTCACTTGAACTTACATAATACAACCTCGTAATCATGTTGTCTCAATGCATTTTGGACTAATTCGATGAAACTGATACAATCGTGCAAAAGCCAATAGCCAAAATAGATATTAAAAATTGCCTACCTTATTGTCACGTCCAATCCGTATGCCTCATTTTAAACCGAATATCATGGATTTTCTGTTTTTCATACACATTTTCAGTTTTAAAACACAGCAAACACACCGACACTAAACACTTCTTTCGCACAAGTCTGTCTTTCATTCCTTTCCCACTAATTTTCAATCTTTGCATTAATTTTAGCCGGACACTGCACCACACAAATCACCTGCACATCATGTGTGATACTAACCAACATAAACAAAAATGCTTAATTTCGCTACGAAAACCTACACGAACTCGTTTGTACTTCAACAAGATTGAACATTTATTTTTCATTCAAAGCGCTGCAAGTCAGAACATCATTCTAATTAATTGCATTATACATTTGAAGGACGAATACCATAATTTCGGGTAAGTATTTTTAATGAATATCCAGTGGTTCGAAAACTTTTTCTATACAAATTAATACTTATTTCAATAGACATAATAATGTATCTAAAATATTCAGCAATCAATCAAACAATGATGTTTTAATTGTATTTTACTAAGTATATAAAAGATAATATTGAGAAAACAACAAATAATATCGATGGAAATATCAGATTTGGTTGTATGTGTGTCTGTGTGAACGCTCTACAGTCTAGCGTTGAACATAAAAATATGTTTTGAATTTAAGATGGACATATTCCAGGAAATCACACCATGTATTTTTGAATAGAATATTTCAACTTGGGCTTGTTTACTTGTGTAATTTTTTGTATATCTCGAAAACAATACAAGTTAGCGAAAAAATAAATCTTATAAAAGTTAAATATATTAAAATAACTAGCAACTAAAAGATCGCCATTGAAAATAACCATATTACATTTACGTTTCTTTAGTTACCACACATATTGATATTGTTTCTTAGATTTCTCATTGACTAGAGTTATTGATGATGAAAATGAGTAATAGAATTGCATTTAAATTATTTAATCATTCTCGACGTTTCGGCGTATATTATGAATTCTTGGCTAGTCAGATTTATAAGAATTATCACAAAAAGTATATTATTTTACATACTTTGATGAAATCATATATTTTGCATTAGTACTAATTTAAATTTTCTACCTAAATATCAACCCAAATCAACGCAAGATTTTAATTCATGCGAACTTTTCAAGTGATTTTAACTTATAAAAATATATATATTATATATAAATTTATCGCTACAGAATTTTTTAAATTCACTTTCAATATAGCTCACAAGGTGTAAACTCAAGAAAAAGAAAATTGAAAATATATATTAAGAAATATAAATTTAATGGTATAGTAACCAGTCAAATAAAGATTTACACTGTGGTAGTAAATTCTATTCCACGTATGCCGACGTTTCGGAGCTATAGAACACATTATTGTATAAAATATTGTACTAAATCACGTTATAATATACAAAAATTAAATAGAATAAAAAAACAGCGTGAAAATGAATCAATTGTTCTTCAATAAAAATGAATGCAATCAAGAATGACCCAAATAATTCAACACATTATTGTAATCAATACATGGTGACAAATCGATAAGGCAATGCAATGCAAAAACAAATCAAAATAACATACAAAATACCGCAATGTGTAAAAATAAAACGCCAAATTATCTGTAAGTCGCGCGTCGTTGATACGAATTTATCACAGACCGGTGTATTTATAATGTGTATCACCACTGTGTACACAAAAATAAGTAAAAATTACACGGCTCGATCGCGAGGACGCCGATTCTGATGGCACTCAGTGCACGTACTGGCATGACGCCGGCGTCCATTGCACACGCTGCACTCTGCTGACCCACTTTTCGATGCACAAACTCGGTGACGTCACACTGCCACACAGTTCATCGTGCAAGCGCATACACCACATTCTACCAGGATCACATACTTCTCAGACGTCTAGCTACGATGCACTTTTATACAAGGAAAAATTGCATTTTTGTCAATAATTCTCATCCGAAGATTGAATTTGGGTCATACCAATTATTTTAATTGGCTCAATATTTACTTTAACTTGGATTTGCTGCAGGCATATTAAATATTTCATACTATAACGAAACTAAACAATTCTTCCAAAGCTTAAGACTATTTTTTACGTAACCCTTATTTCGGTAACTTAATTGCTCTTCTCCCTCTACTTTATCAATAATTCGGCAAAACACCAAACGAATTATTATGTTAACTATTAACAAATATATCCTACAAAATTCAATAAACATAGTCTTATAGAATTTGCCTTAAGGCTGTCGTTTACCTAGCATCCATCGAGCCTGATTACTTCATAAAGTACCTATAATTTATTAAAATAACACTGTACAAAAAACCTATCGTTTTTATTAAAATAAGTCTCATTCGGATACATAAAAAGAAAACAAAGACAACGATCGTTTTATAAAATAACTAAAGCAGTAAATACAAAATGCAAACAATAATATATGAATGTGATATAGATAATTAAACTTTTTGAATAACACATTTAAGCTTAAACAAATAATTATTGGACATGAATTTCTTCACCATATCCAAGTGCCACAAAGTGCAATGCATCAAATCGTCTTTGTTATCACAAATTGAGCCGCAGAATTTTTTCGATGTCAATTGAATACCAGTATTATTTAAATCAATCATATGAATATCATACATATACTTGGCAGCCTCAGTAGATGTACCGTAACATTGAACAGTGCAAGAAACTTGTTTATGAACATTATTATAACTAAAACGCAATCTAAAAACCTTCCCGTGAAGTTCCATTACACTCAAATATTCATCAGCATCCGTATCGGTGTATGCTATCTCAATGAACGGATCTTTTTGAATGTCTTCAATGTGATCTAGTTTGCAGTGCGACATAATCCGTGCGACATTTCCCATCCAATTACATTCATCTAAATCGATAAGTGGACATTTTTGCGGTTTAAACATGCACTCGGCTTCATGTTTCCGAATATTACCAGAGTTTGTTACATAAACACAGCCTTCAAAGCGATTCCGGCAATGATAAGTCAGATTTTCTGTAATTTTTTCCAACGTGAAGTTTCTAGTGCTACCGATTTTATCGCGACAAGTTGGGCATTCTTTCAATTTTGGTTTGCAAACTCCACACACACTATGACCAACGACACATTGGTATATTGGAGGTATCATAAATTCCTGGCAGACAGGGCACTCGATATCGAAAAGCATTTTGTTGGCAGGATCTTCGATTATTGGATTAGTTTTCACTTTGCTTTTAATACATTCATCTTCATCCGTTTCCGATCCCGATTCCACTTCTTCGGTTTCATCTACAAGTGCTAGATTTCCCATATTTGATTCTAAGTTTGGTTGTATTTTGACTTGACAGACTATATTTGATGCTTCTTCTTCAAAAAAACTTTGAAGTATTGCTAAGGAAAAGGTCGAATATGTAATTCGTTCCAAAATATTAAGATCAACATCAACTATTTTTTTCACAAGTGTATGCGCATCTCCCTTTTCGGATGAATGAATTGCAATCTCATACTCGTACTTCTCAGCTTGTTCTTTTGAGCCAATCATATGCAATGAACAACAAAACTCTTGTTCCTCAGCATTGAATTCAGTGCGCAAAAGAAACAGTTGTCCTATCATAGGAATTAAATAATGTTCCTTATAATTATTGATTAAATCCAATTCAAAGACCGGATTCTCTAGCAACATGATTTGATGAGTCATAGCGAAATGTCCATGAAGTTCGGAAGATGCACCTTGCCAGATGCAGCTTCCCATTGGCATAATCGGACAAAAGTATGGCCGAAAAATACATGATGGCTCGTGGAGTGGCATTTGTTTCATGGTAAATTGTTCCAGGCAGCCGTGAGATCGATAGCGACATGGGAACGTGAATAGACTGACACATAATTCGTAGTTTTGTTCGCGCAGAGGTTGAGCGGTTTTCTCCGGCTCTAATACGGGACAGCGGCCACACACACTGCCAGATTCTGCGTACAGAGTGATCGGAGGGTGAGATAAATACTCAGAACATAATACGCATTTGAGTTTATCGAGAATGGTATCTGGAAATTCGTATTTCGCCATGGTGTGGCCTAAAATATAAAGGAAATACAATGACTATATTAAATTTCACTACCTTTATTCCGATCTTTGCAACTACAGTAGGCGCTTGGTTATGTGAATACTCTATTATATGAACCATCCACTAATTGATATTAAAATTTTAACTTATTAATGAAAAAGGTACAACTTTGGTTACTATTTTTCACATACCCGAACGCATATTGTGCCACACTGCGGCAGCTTCATAATATACTAGAAGTCTGAAGATGTTATATTTTATTATCTTAATAGTATATGTAGTTTCACCATTGAATTGTTAAAAAATAAATTATACAGCGAAATATTGGAATAAATGAAAAAGTTTACATAAAATAATTCTATCCTATTTGACTTTTTCAACTAGTCGGTTGTGACTTCGACATATTATATATTATTTATCGGATTGTAAATCTACATATTAATATATTAAGAAAATAAAATGTAGTACTGTGTTAATTTATTTGATGTAAATTTACGAATATCAAATAAATTATTTTTACTTTTGCTTGCCAGAATTCTAGTTTGCGCTCTAATTTTAGTCTTTTGAGGCGAGTGTTGACTTTAGATAAATATCTCAGATTTGGTGGATATTTTATGTAAACATATTTTTAGTAATAATTAATTCGCATATCCAATACTTAATATAGTCTATACACTATTCGCATAAATTATAGGCTTTCTTTCCGTCGGTCAGAATTGTAAAACAAAGTTTCCTGAAATACACTGTTTACGTTACAGTGGATTTCAGGAAACTTTGTTTTACAATTCTGATCGACGAAAAGAAAACCTACCAGGAATAAAAGGATTTCATTTGAACTATAAAACTAATATAAAGATAATAAAAACATCATCACTCTTCGTCAAAATGGTAAATATACTTCTAGCGGCTATTATTTATACAAATTTTGTAACTAATGATAACAAAGTAAAAGTAATAGTATTCCTGTGATAAGATACTTTTTAAGAGAAAGATAATTTATTCATTTTAATGTTTATTTGCAACATGATAACTCTAATTACGTCATAGATCAGAGCACAGTTTGCATTGGTACCATTGCATTATATAAACAATATTGTTTTGTTTTTTTTTTTTACTTTTATTTACGTTGTGTATAACAGAAAAATCGATCAAGAAATTAGAATACTTGTATAAAAATTCGTTATAAGGGTCTTTGAATGGGTGAATCCACTTTGAGTACTTTCTCAAAGACGATTTGAATTTAAGTTTTCTAAATCCCGAGAAAGAAAACCAATGTTTGAGAAAGATATTTCGACAGACATTTATTGCAAAACATTCGAGAAAGTTTCAAACAAAAGATCGGGGAATCCCCTATGTTCATATCTGCGCATACTTACTAATAATTACGTAACTGCGCAGATTGCACTTGCTGGCATTGACAATACACCAATGTAACAACGAAATCTACAATGAAGTCGTTGGTCTATTAATGCAAACAGTTGTAAATAACGTTTAAAATAACTTTAAGGTCAATGTAATATATTCGAAACATTTACGCGTAATATATAATCAAACAAAAACAACAAAAATAGTTTCCACTTATCACGCAGTCTCCCACAGCGTACCATTTTGTTTGATAAAACACATACCATTAGATAAAGTATACTTACTGTTTCCTAAATTCGTGGGAAACATTGCACGAAATGTCCTTTTTGGCACAATAATACTAGAACATATCTTGCAAACAATTCTAACCAATAAATGTGTTGCAAAACACTAAATAGCCGGTTAAAATGTGTCTACACACACGAACTGTTGTAAATATACTGCACCAACTTGTTGACTCACAAACTTCTCTGATTTAAATCAGAACCGTATCGTTAGAGTACTTTAAGGCTGGTTTGCCTTGGCAAGACCGGCCAGCTGATTATGTTGAAGGCCAAACTAAAAATGATCGTGAGTTTCCGTTTGAACCGAACGAATTTCATTTGAGTGCGTTTATACGTTATTTTTCAACGATATATATATATATATATATTTATTCTAAAATAATGCGATATTTTGTTATATTGGACACTGTTTTCAATTTATTAAACAAAGACAAGTAATATGATGCAGTACCTTGAACAGTGTCCAAATTACGCGAATATATTTTTAGTTACTGCCGCTTCTGTTAGTTTTTTGAAAAAAGGAGTCTTACTAAAATTATTCAAATGTACCACATGTGGTTAGTCACATTTAGGTATTTTAAATGTATGTTTTATAAATTCGGTAATAAACGAATTTATTTATCTAGGAGAGTATAAAAATAATACGTAGCTTTGGTATTACGTTTCAAGTTTCGTAGACTGATACCATAATTTGCTATCTCATTATTCTAAGAAATTAATATTCATGTCTGAAATGCTTATAAACATAATAGATACTTGGGTAGTATTTTCTAGCAAATCCTTCTATAGTTGCTAATTATCAAAATTATAGTTTCTTTATTTTCTGAATTTCTTTCATCCATGCTACAGCGTAAATCTTAATTTAAAATTCTATATTGCTGTTATATTCATTTAGAAACATTTATAATATGAAAAGTAAACCCGCATAAATATTGTATCTACAGATGCAAATGAAATGTTGTTTCATCAAGCAACGAACATGGAACTGCTGTGTGTGTGTATATTCCTTTTATGCGTTCGTTAAATAAACGTAGCATAAGGTACAATGAACGCAAAGACCACATCGCACACAAAGTTTAAAGGGAAATGTACGAGTGGGGGTGAGAATGGCACGTCAAGAAATTACGGCAACATGATGGGGTGCTATGCATCGCGTTTTGCCGTGCGTTGCGAGAGATGATGTTCATATCAACGCATCTACATTGCTAATTTCTTAACGAATCCTTACATCACAGGATTCCGGATATTATGTGTAATTGAGGTTTGTTGCGCTCTTGTACGGTAGGGCAGCAAAAATTGTGAATCTCCAAAGAAAATTGTGGCCAGCACAAGACTTTCCAATGAAAGCAGATATAAATTTACATGAAATATTTTGTAATATTAAATTATATATCGTAGCATTCGCTAATTGCTTTCTATTTTTCAATTCTGATCACTTTAAATGGGATATATGTTTGGTATTAAAATGTTTATAAAATTCAAATGTAGTTTTCTTACAAATGGGAAACTTTTCACACAAAAATTATTATAATATTTTATATAGTTTATCCCACACTGGTAGATTCGTTGGTATCTAAAAGACTTGCAAGTGTCAATAGAGAATGATCTCAATGCAAAGTAGGACTTTTAATACTTTTGTTTTATAATGTATCGAATTGGAGCAGAAATGTGACATCTCACAATTGACCATTGATTCGTTACGAGAGTAGTTTTTGATATCTTCATGCTGTTTCCGGAAAAAATGTATTCAAAGGATTCAAATATCGCTTGTTTCCACGGAAATTAATATCGTAAGGTTCATCTGAGCGAGATTTAACTGAAATATCGTCATTATCATACCCGAACATCTAATTTTAATTTTCAATGAAACATCTTGGAGGAAATTTGAAAACTTATGTAGATTCGGCAAGTCGGGCGATCTGCATATGCTATAAGCAAGCGTCGAGGAAATTATATAGTAACACGAAAACGTAACAACGTAAAGTCATTCGCAGAAGATAACAATGAATGTCTTTTGACGTCAAGCCAAATGCACACCGACAATACACTTCCTTATTTCCGAATGTTCTCACTGTAACCCCTTCACACTCTCTAGCAAATACGCATCTTATAGAATTTTCATCGTTTACGTTGCGCGTTACGTTTATAACGCGTGGTGCGTTCAATTCATAAGGTGACATAAATTTTCCGCATTATAGATAATTCTTAACAATTTGTAGAATCGCTTGATGAAATTTGATTTATAATGTTTTGAAACGGCGATAAGAGAACTTTGATATCCTATTTCTGTAATAAAGATTTTATGTGCCAAATACATTGTTACTGTAAGACCATATCTATAGTTATGTAGTTTGAAGTCGAAATAAGTTATGATTTATTGATGAAAGTGTCCTTATATTGTTTTATAAAAAAACACAATTTGAATATGCTGATCTGTGCCCAAAATTGTTGTAGAAACAATTCCTCCACAATAGATTTAGAAGTAATATATGCAGAGCGATATTTAGTAGCATGAGAAACCGAATAAAGCCGCAACCCTTTTAGAACAGCCGCAATTTTGATTATTATAGCCCTTTGATCCAAAGTAGTACGCCACAGAGTAAGAAATTGAATTGCAGTCAATCCATTTTTCCACAAGTACACAGCATCCACCATATACCCACACACAACGTATGTAAGTGATACTTGCATTTGTATTCGTGAATGTATGTATTATATGCATATACAGAGTGACTGAAACGTAACGCCAACAACATAAGAGGTGTAAATGTATGTAAAATTGGCCGGTATAGTGTAGTGTAGTGGTGCCCGGGTAGCAGAACAGGTTCAAAGAGAAACCTGCCATAAGCTAACTCAACGCGGGCACAATGAGATTTGGCCTTTGTAGCTTTGATGTGTCTGTAAATGTATGTGTGTGGTGTGCTGTAGCAAACTTCACACCGTAAGTATTATCAACCGGAGTATAGCGACAAAGCGAAGCCAAATACTACAACGAAATAACACACAATGGACAAGTTTAGCTATTAAATAATCTAGGGGCGATAAAAATAGTTTTACAGATTACATCATTACTATTTATCGATAAAAATAAAGAAACACACAGTTTCTGTCCGCTTACGTATCTATTAACGTGTACCACAATGAAGGAAGGACAAAAATGTCAACAAAAAGTACTTGTCACCCTGAATCTAAAATATATCCCATATACTTCCATTATTATTATTTGATGATATCTTTTCGTAATCCAGGAGTTATGAAACGAATTTCTATTAAAAAGCTCTTGTGCTGTAAGTAGTGTGCGTTAAAAATATGTTCAGCATTTTAAAATGACAATTATCACAAAGTAATCACATCTGACGAAATTGTCAAAAATTGTAATTTTCCACGTAGTTTAATAATTCAATGAAACTCAATTATACGCATTGAAAACAATGTAAAATGTGAGATTTAATTATACGGAATATTGTTTTAATTTCTTTTCTCAACCTTCGTGCCCTGCCGCTTTCGTATATTTGATTCTACATATTGCTACACCTACTATATAATGTATATTAAGAATTCATGTCAGGTGTACTTCGTTCCACGGATGAACGAAAATGAATTTACTGTAAAGAAATCGTCGAGTGGACAAAAACGTCACGGCATTACGGATCTTTCATTTACTGGGCTCATTACCCATTACCCTCACGTACTCTTCCCATTAGAAATTCGAACTCTGGACCACGGAAATAATCATACGAATTCTACTGGAATTGAATTAATATCGTGCAAATAAAAATATCTAACATTTTGTTACATGTTAAATCAATGTGATATAGGAGAGAGATTCATGTTACGTCCCTGTGACATCTCACCTGGATCATTGCGGATAATGCAAGCTTTTTGCTATACAAAGAAAATAGTATGCATCATTATTGCTATTATTGTTACTATGTGATTCATCAAATTACTTTAAAATGTTTATATGTTTGAAATTATCTACAATAATAAATAATATTTTGATTTGGTTAGAAACATATATGTCTGAACTCTGGCAAATCTACAAAATAATTCCATTTGAATCCACAAATATTACCAAATCTTCAAACATAAAAATCAAAGAAACCTAATCTATTTTCCTTTTGTATGGAATGAAAACTTATTTACTCATCATCAAACGTTTGATTGCTTTATCCCCGGACCTATTTCCTCTGTCTCTTTATGTAAAAAAAAATGTCTCCCAACAAATAATTCCTCTATCAACTTTGAAATTTGGTCAATTTTCGTTCGCATAAAGGAAGCATAAACTGACATCAAATTCGATTTGATATCTTATGCACAGAAACCAGTTCGCTGATACATACTTCAAACGTTCACCGTCTTCTTCAAATTGGCTATACGCGACTAGTCCTACACGCGCTCCCCTATCCCTACTCCCTACATGCTACGCCATATGAGAGAAAAGACTCACTCCTTTATTACGTTACGGTGGAATATACGCTAAACTCAACCATATGGAAAACAATAACATACGTGAAAGAGAAAAGAAAAACAAAATACCCTAACCCCTATTTTTTTACATTTTATTATTTTAAGTTCATTTCCTCTGTCTCATTTACTATTACATGAAACAATAAAGTGTTTACTTGTAATCTGATCTTCAGAAAAATGTATCCAAACATTTTATTTTTTACCCCCAGCTACCCAGATCCTAAAACAAATACGTTGTTCACACAAACATTGCCCCACTAGATAACGAGAAATGAATCATGATATTTTAGAAAAATAAGTAAACCTATTATTTTGTACGAAATAATAATTAATCCACTTTCCCGCAATCATAATATTAAACTAACACACACAAAATTTCCATTACGTTATAAATATAATTTCAAAATAGGCGAGCAGTATATATTATACGTATAATAATTATTATTGGATTTAGGACTTAAGCATTATTTCATTAGTTGGATAATTTTGTTTCGGGGGTGCAATTACTATTACTAATTCATATTAACTCTGTTTTCCCTATTCCAATGAGAATTGTACTGTGGTTGCTATAGTTTGTTACATGCACAGAATGCGGCTACAATCAACTAACCCAACCAACCAACCAAACACACAGTCACACACACACGGTTGCTTTCGCAAAACCACATGCTCACTTTGCCAAGAAAACACGATATACAATTGCAAAACTATAATTGCAAAACTGAAATACTCTGGTAACAGAATCGATTCGTTTAAAAATTGTTGTGTGTCGCATGGCGCGTTTTCACATTTCTATTTATCTTGTACATACATAATAATAAAACAACGGTAGGTACTCAATGAATTTGCCGCAGACACGGTCACACGTACCGGTAAGGTTGCGGTCTGGGTACGAATTTGTCCCAAGAGTCCCCAGAAATTAATAGGAAACTTGAAACGTTATATACCCAGCAATATATATATATTTCGACAAAAGTTTGTTCACCTATGTAGTTTATAATACAACTTATACAAACTCATAAAGCCTGTGTGAATATAATCTAATTTGTACACAAAAGGGTAGTCCAATTTTAAATATAAATAATTTATATGTATATATCGTACTCAGAACGTATTAAGTCACCTTGAGCCTTTAGGTCATTCATTTATGAGATGACCTCAGTAAAAATACGATATTTTGGTAAAAAAAATATATAATTTAGATCTGAGACATAGAAATAATACATAAGCAAACGTTGAAAATTACCTTACCTAATCTAACAGAGATAGAAAAATGTCTTGGTCAGGAATTGCTAACTGAACTATTAATAAAATTATTTTTTTCGATAAAACACTCGGTATTATTATGATATATTATATACAACCTTATTTTAAAGATAGCTAAAGGCTACTGACTTGCGTCATAGTAAAACGTTACTAGAATGATGACGTCATGAGTGAACACATAAAAATGTATTTAAGGATCACAATACTTTCATTATTCCTACTTATAAGAAAATAAAAATATAGATAATATGTAATTACATTTAAGTTGTTCTGAGGATAATAGAAGCTAAAAGCATATTAAAGAAAAGCATTTAATAAGATTAAATATGTCTACATGAATATTGGATTAAATGAATTGGACACGACAAAATGGCTTCAGTGTATACCCTTTAGAATTCCAGCCATAAAATTATGTCTGCCGACCCAGTAAACATGATGATCCTCATTACCCGATATTTCCAGTGCAAATATACTAAGTGTGGCTGATCAATATTCTTTTACCCATTAAAAAAGAAGTGCCCCGTTATAATTTGTTTCTTAAATTGGACAAGTTTAAAACGTAATCTACACACGTTGCCATCGAGTTGGGTAATCCTTTCCGGATATATGGTAACCATTAAAACGTCTCTGTTGTATTCTCCGTGTGGCGCATTGCCCGCGCTAGCATAAGTGGGCAATATCTATGCCAAATTCGCCCGTTCTCCATGCTACAATACGATATACATGCATCGTGCACTACGAAATGTGTCTGAATAAAGTAACCATGGAATTTGCAAGCTTTCCTTTCCTTGCAATCATCCAATTTGTTACTGAACCGAATTTATTTTCATATATAGTGCGAATAGTTGTTTGGTCCATTGTTTTATCAGACTTAATTCCGTTTTGCAATGTGGTTGTTGTTGTGTACACTTGCATATTATATCTTTGCGCTTCAAGACTGTTATTTGCCATCCATAAAGTTAAAGTGTAAATTTCGTAATTTTCGGTTAAGTTCAGAAATAGTAGTTCACATAAAAGAAATAAAAATCTTCAATAAGACATTGAACTCGTGGATGACTTCAACTCGATGGTGGAGTTGCTTTTTGACATCTATTTACATAATAGTAAGACTTGTTTTCTTGCTCTGGCATATATAAGACAATTTATTAGTACATTTTTGTTATTTTCTGAAAATAAAATAATTTTTTATGTGATTACTCGAATTAAACTCAATATACAATATTTAGAATCTCAGTTAAAATCCAATATGTGTTTGTAGGTTTGCGTCCTTCATTCGACGCTAAATTAAGTTAAATACAGTCAATTTTCAGTGAAGTCTACTGAAAAATGATCCTGCAGACAAGCTGGGAATGACAACTGGTAAAATATCTCTATTTTGCATAGCATGTGTGCTGAGGGTTGCTTTGTATGTATGTGCACTTTTAATAACGAAATATTAAAAGATCATTATTTAACGTGGCCTATTGGATGACCTTTATCCATTCCCAAACGCGTTATAATAAATCATGTGACATATTGAAGTAGTAATAAAATATCGACTTGATCCTGCTTGTCCTTATGATGGATTACTCCTCTGCATATTTCGTATTCATTTCATGTCAACGCCTCATTTTTTCTCAATATGTTTGCCCCAAAATTTAATATAAACTTCACCGTTATTCTCAGTATATTATAGAAATTATTTCAAACTACAATATATTTACGGTAATCTCAGTCGATTAAATTCGAAATATTTGACTAAGCGATTACACGAATGGAAAATAACAAAAAAATACAAAACCGTAAATAACAAAGCAGCGAAATTAAATATTAAATCGTCCGGCGACGTTTGACAGCTGTCGATATTTTCAATGTTTTTTTATGTCTGCAACTTTTTGATGGAGTTTACCATTTGATATCTATGTACTCTTATATCAAAAATATCTACAAGAAATTGTAGACTTTTTCTATCCATAACAATTTTTCAGATTGTTAACTCAAAGACCATAATATTTTTAAATTTAAAATATTATATGTATACACATTTTTTTCCATGATTCCTTTACTTTATATGAGTGTAAATATGTATAAAAGTTATGTTACAAGAAAATTACAATAGAATTCAAGTACTTTTGCAAAATCCAGTAAACTTAAATAACTTTTATTTCTTTATTCAAACCGGAAGTGCGTGCTTACTCTATAAATTTTTTGTTCTATCACTAGAACGGCTGCACTTATGGCAAAAATAGTTTTGTTTAATCAACCAAAATATTCGAATATTACAATTGATAATATAAAATACAAATGTAAATGCTTATAAAATCGGAAATGGTTGACTTCACGCGGAATGACTCCATTACACCTTGCTGATACTGACGCGTCTTCGTATCATTAGCTATTTCGTCTACGTCGGCAATTAGTAGCGACTCAAAGCTTAGAGATACGTCAAAATCAGGCATACCTGTAACCACACTACATAAGACTTTCATCTGTTTGATGTGTGAGCATAATACAGTTTGTTGCATTTTGGTAATTCAGTGAGATTCTAATGGTCTAAAAGTACGTCTAGATACGCAACGAATTATTGTTTGTACTGTACAGTATATATTTTCAATTATTGTGTATGCAAAAATTGTAAATAATTAATTACAAATAAATGTTGGTCCACGCTAGATGCAGTCAATATAGTTGAACTTATTAAACAGTTATATTCGCTTTGAGCTCTATATGCCAATAATCTCGTTTAGAATTTCAACGCGCAATGGTTTATTCACGTGAATTTAACTGAAACGGCAAAAAAAAAGCGTAAATCCGCAGACAGACGATTGAACTAAAATAAAATGCCGATCAATAAGGGACAGCACGTTAAACATTTAATGCACTTTTTGTGCTTGGACCTGCATTAGCCATTTACGTTATACGTTACATACAAACAGAATTAAAAGAAACCAAATAAAACCTTTAAACGTACGAATTCGTATCAACACGAATTCCCACCAAGCAAATAAAAGGTCATAATTAGTTTTGATGGTCTAACACGTCTCTTTTTTGAATAAACTTCAAAATGCCGTCAGTTTATTGCATATCGAGTTGTATAAATAATAAAGTAGTTTATAATAAATAGGAAAAGGTACCTATTTATAGTTTTCCGGAGAAAACGAACGAAAACTACGAGTGGATTCAAATGGGATGCCAAAAATTAACTATTACTATTTTTAAGTGGTTGCGATAGTTTTAAAATGTTGTAAATGATTGGGAACCGATTATGCAATAATAAAAACAATATTGAGTGATTAGTCTATTTTATTATAAATATTTTACACATTCTGTTGCAGCAAAATAATAATAATAAATAAATATTAACAGTCAAATATATGTTTCATAATCAGTTCACACAAAATATAACGTATAATATAAATTCGTAAATTAATGTTAATTAAAAAATAGTTCATACCAATATGGTCTACTCTAAAGTACAATCATTATATTTAATTGTATAATAATTTTTAGCAACAAATCAACAGTCATGAATGAAATACAGTAAAACTTTTACTGCTTTATTATATTAAACAAATGCTTATCTAGTTTTGTTTTAAAACTAAAAATTGTTACAATTCCACGATAAAGCATTTTTTGTTATTGTAAATATAAATCTTTTCATAATTATCGTAGACGATCCAATCTCAATATTAATTTGTAAATATATATTATGCATATGCAAATAACCTTAAATTACATATATTTTAGTAGAGTTAAAAGAAAATTGTATAAAGAATATAGTGTGAATATCAGTGTATAACTTGTAAAATTCGTTAATTGGCGAAATTATTCATGGCGTTTGCGAAGAGTCTTTGCACAATTCTTACAAGCTGTCAACACATAAAAAAAATATTGTAAATAAACACAATTATTTAGACAGAAAAAAAATATTTTCAAATAAATTATTTACACATTTCAAAAACACAATCTCAATAATGTATAAGAATAGTACTTCAAAAGCTCGCAACCACAGAATAAAAACCGCCAATTTATTATTCGCCTTGGAAGATCATAACAAAGTTGTGGAGTAGCAAATAAAAATTAGCAATTTGTAAATAATAATTATGGCAAGGCACTATATCGCAGTCTATTTGTTGCATATCTCAATAGATTCATTGTTTTCGAAAACACTTACGTTTCATTAGCAAATTTTGTAAATAATTGCAAAACTACAAAAAAATTCGAACGTGGAGCCAAATATGCATGCTGCATAGATACACAATTATGAATACATACTGTAATTAGTTAGGTATGGTTAAAGTTTACAGTTTGGTGCTAGTTCAAAATAAGTAAGCAAGAGTTAAATTCAGTAAATTTTCTATTTTTGAAAAATATACTAACCGTGTTTAAATAACTACTTGATATCCCAAAGTAGTAATTACTTTTGCTCCACGTTATATTTGTGTGTGTGTCACTATTGTTGCGAACACTATTATAAAGACAATATTTAAAACAAAAAATCTATATAATAATCAGCGTAATTCAGCACGATGTAAATTAAAACAATGATCAACGTACATGAACAAAAATAATAATTAATTTGTGATGTTTTGTGAGTGTCGCTGGTTGGTGCTCGTTGCTATAGACCTATATTGTCGGCGATTTCACCGTTTGTACACTTGCAAACGGATTCTTCGTAATCGTAATTAGTATGCAAATCAATGCGTTGGTCATGATCAATGTCATGGTTAGGAGATAAATGTTCGCGCCGGTGTTGAAGGATTGCTTTCCATACTTTCAGCTCGATGCCACCTCTGACAAAAACAATAAAACATTTTATAAGCATACGCATGCAAAAATTGAATGCAAAATGGTGAAATATGTATTTTTACAAAAAAAAATATATGTATTACCTTAAATGAAGTCTCCGCAGATCATCTCGGGTAACATGGAATAAGACATCTTCCAAGCAGTATTCTTCGGAGAGAATTCGATCGATTGAGTAATTATCGATCCCTAGACCCTGCAGCCATTTTGTCAGTCGCGTATCAGTTAAATTCGTGACGCTTATCTGAGGAAAGACTGGCGGTGGACGGTCTTGGGTTTGTGCTTGGTGACTAGTTGAAGCTTGTGCAATTTCGCTCGTCGGTGAATTTATCGATGTTTGCGACGCATACCCAACCGAACTTGTGTAACATAACGAATCACAGCGAGGACAGAGAGCTTTTTTGCTGTCTATAAGTTGTTGGACAGCCTCGACTTGTTGTCGATGTTCGTCAACAACTGTTCGTAATAGTTGTTGGTATTGTCTTTGACTTTCGATTAACTCTTGCATTAATCTACCAAAAAAAAAAAAGTGAAATGCAAGGGAATTCAGGAAAGGGGAAAGAAAACAAACCTCATATTTTCGGTTTTTAAGATGCTCATTTGTTCACGATATGTTTGATATAATTTTGCATGCGGATAACTGTCTACTGTTTTGTTGGACTTGGTGGAATTAGTTGCACTGACTAAAGATGGACTTTTGTAACCGTCACCTGCATCTGTGCCTAAATGTCTTGTGTCGGTTCCGGCTAAATTTGCTCCGAGTTCTATTACAAAAAATATAATGTTGACAACATACGCAGTCAGATGTCCAAAAAAATAACTATTTAGTGTAGATAAGTAGTATGTCCCTGTACCGTTGAGTATACGAGTATTTTCTGATGTTTTGCAAATGAAAACACCTATATTCTAAATGGATGGAACGATTGCTGAAAATACTAAGAGTAGAAAAAACACAAACCTGGAGAAAGCACTGTGATAGCAGCTTGAACAGCAGTCCGAACTAAATTATCCAGTGCAAACATCCAATGTGGCTTAATCGAATGCAGCCTCAATACTTCATTCACCGACTCTTGGAAGAAATAAATCGCAAAATGAAGTTGATTTATCGCAGCTGCATCAAAATCTAAATCCTCTTTTAGCGACCTAATAGTATTTCCAATCACATCTACATGCTGTTCCATAATATAATCCTTTATACCAGTCATTAATAAATCTAAATGTGACTAAAAAATAAACTAAAATTAATACAATTTCATATTGAAAAAAACCCACTAAACTCCAACTTTAATTATTTTACGAACTATAAAATAAATAATAATTTACCGGTGTTAGCAAAACAGTTTCGCCCATATATTTTGTGCTTATCTTCTTCATCCAAACATCGCATATTTTTGCGCCGTCTTGCGCCAAAACTCGAGATAATGTTGTACGACGTTGTGAGTCTTTTTTGAGTAGATAAAAACCATCGTGCTCTCCTTCGCCTAACGAGGGCGCTCCCACAGGGCCTTTTTTACCTTCTCCTAATTCTACTTCAGGAGATAATAGACCTCCGGAAGAACTACGTCGTGTTATTGTCAACCCCGTTTCTGAATCAGGTTCTAAATCTATTGACGGCGTTGATGCGAGACTACTGCAAAAATAATTTAAAGGTCTCGTGGTAAGGTATATTCAACATTTTCAATCTTGTCCAAACCGCATTTCTTGATCATAATAAAATATTCTTACGCAAGAATAATATCAACGAATTATATGCAGGTTAATTTACGGATAGTGTAAATTTTTTTGAGTTTATTACAGCATTAATGAAACTTTAATCACTTGTAGTTACTTAAACAAAAGGAATTGGACCTATGTTTATATGACATTTTCTTCTCAAAACACTGTTAAATTGTTTTACACTAGTCGTGAATTGCCCTGTATAATTTATTTACCGAAAAATTAAGAAATATATGTTGTATATTAAACAAATCACTGATCCACAGTACAGAGGACATGATATCTGAGCAAATAAAAGTAACATCACAAAGCAAAAGTATGCGTAGCAATAACTAGCACTTAAAATAAATTATGAATTAAATGAAAACAACCACATTAAACGATTGGATTGAAATAATCATAAACTAAACAATGAAAAGCGATCACATTGATAATAATAACAATAAAGACAAACAATAATAGACAATCAGACAAATTAGTTATTAGAAATACTTGTTTTTTTTTTTGTTTTTTTTTTTTTTTTTTTGTATTTATGTTACCTGTTAAAGGAGAGGGCAGTGGGCATAGTGATTGGCGTGAGCAGAGCAGGACCTCTAGGTATGACTGGGTTTGACTGCGTACTGAATCCAGCCGCCCCGCTAAACCGCAAGCCAAAATTAACGCCAATGAAAGAAAAAGTGTTAGTCAAATAATAATCAAATTGATTTTATGTATCAATTCATTTGATATCCAGTTTAAATATACGCTACGGAATTTTACCTATTGCCTATTACGCTATAATCTAACCAATTTTTTACAAGTATATATGAATACAAATAAAATAAATTATAATGGCAATGAAACAATTATTATTATTTAGTTATGAATGATACATGTGACAAAACAACTGTTATGCTAAAAGAAGGAAACCCTACGGATTGAATAATAAAATTCTCCAATTACAGTATTATTACAGTATGCGCCCTTACTTTCTATTTCAGTTATATAGAGCGATCAACAATAATTGACGAGCTGGTCTTTTTTTTTTTTTCGCTCTCATTAAATATTGGGTACGTAGTTAATGCTCACTACATGCTTGTGAGTTTGAGCGAACTCTCCGGCATCGTGCAACGCATCTGCTCAATTGTCGTTTTCAAAGGAATATAATTTTGATAATAGTAACATTCAAATATTGTTACTCGCTCTGTATTATTAATATTAAACCCACAAAGTTGTAGTGCAATTCAAAATGGCAGCTATATTTACTATAATACTTCCAACTATATTAGATTCTACAATCTATTCTGTTGGTATAGCTAACTTATTAAGTAGAAAGCAGCCCTGAATTATTTACAAATATAAATAATGGTTCATCACAGAGTGATTATATATATAGTTAAAAAATTATATCTTATATTATTGCAAACTAAAAACCATTCCTGTATTACGCAAACGATCTAGCCTGTAAAAGCAAAATATCAAAAACCCAAAAACTTACCAGCTATACCTGAACAGCCAATCATCCGAGTTAATAATAGAAATTCTTTGAAAAATCATGCTTCTTTTAAACAATGCTACTCAAATAAAACTACACATAGTACTAAACATCCTGTGTAAATAAATACAATCATACAGCAAAGGGAAACCACAAAAATATAGATAGCGAATAAAAACCATACAATCAAAGTTTTTGCGTAGTATAGTAGTAAACCAGCATTAACTACATATAAAAATAACTAAACTAAACTTAATATTTCCATGCAAATATCAACAGGAGGGAAAAACATGCTAAAACATATTACAAAACCAAACTTACTCAACATCGGGCGACGTTGGAATCGGTATATTGGAAGTTTGTGCGCTAATTTTCACAATTCCACGATCGGCAGGCATTGACACACTTCGGCTAAACTCAGCCATGGCAGCTAGACGCCCTTTCTTTTTCCTAAACAAGATTTTTGGAAATGTTGTTTAAAACATACCGCTTTTATATTTGTGGATATTTAAAAAATAAAAAATTGTAAGTTGGTACATGAGTAAAGAAGAGAAATTATTACTTACTCAGTCAAAAAGCTATCTTCGAGCAGTTGAGCTGCTGTAGCTCTTTTATCCGGATCAGGCTCGAAACATCGAAGAATAAAAACTTTAGCTCGTTCGGATAATTCGGCGGGAACTTCTGGATGTACTTTATAATATCCAACCTATATTTTTATTTTCGACTTTCAGGATTAATTAGCTTTTTATATTTCTTAAATACTACCTTAAATACAGCTGCTTGGGGTGATCCTAGCTCAATAAACGGTGGTTTACCAGTAGCCATTTCTACTATTGTGCATCCCAAAGACCAAATATCAGCCTACAATTGCAAAATTAAACTAAAGCCCCCCTAATACATTATAGAATACAACTTACAGGTGCACCATAGCCTCTTTGCCCCTTATCAATCACCTCAGGCGCCATATACTGTAAAGTACCTGTAAACGTTTCAGTACTTGGACATAAACCAGCCAAGCGTTTTGAAGTACCGAAATCTGAGATTTTAACTACACCACTGTATGTGTTCACCAGAACATTATCACCTATATAAATTAAAATTAATTTAAATTGAAAAACAAAGAGGAAATTTATGAACAACCTTTTATATCTCTATGTACAATCTTTTGATCGTGAAGATATTTTAATCCTTCCAATATTTGTTTTGTGTAGAAACTCATTGTTTGTTCGTTTTCTTTTAATGGGCCCCATTTATCGCGAAGCAGTGCTGATAAACTACCTCCAGGAACCTAACAAAATATATCATTTAAACATTTCCTATCAAAAGCAAACCATAATTAACCGTACAATTGGTAATAAATAGAATAAGATTAATTCAAAAATTACATTTTAAGAAGCCAGTATTTCTTACTTGTTCCATAAAAATCTTGAAATAATTATCCTCGGAGATTGATCCTAAATATTGTACAATATTCCTGTGCCGTAACTGCGAATGCAGTTTAATTTCTTCATGTAATGGTTGAACATCGCCCAAATTTTTTTCAGGTATTTCTTTCACTGCAATTCGGACTTGAGTATTTAAATCGCGAGCTGCATAAACTGTGCCATATGTCCCTTTGCCCAAGATTATACGTTTAATCTGATCATCTAATTCGTATTCAAACTAAAACAAATATACATTTAAAAATTATATTTTAATAAATATATATTAAGTATTACTTTAATTTGATCGGAAGACTGGTCCGAGTCGAGATCAGTAACCATTCCTTCTTGATCCGCTGTCATTTCTAGTATTAAATCGTAAAATCGCAAGCGACATTGCACAGAAGGGAAAAACATTTGAAAATCATCGGAATTTTGGTGCACATATAAAAATAAACATCTTTCATCTCGTTTGTACAAACTGAAAAGCAATAGGTCATTAAATTTGCCCAAGGCGTCGATATACTGAAAATCTACTGTAATTACCTAACGCTACGAATCGCATTTGCTGTAAATAACCAATCATGAACTTGTTTACATTTATTTCGCATAAAATCTAAACATAAATTCCAAATTTGTAACGACTTTTCTTCTGCGCCTAAATTTACATTCACATAACTAGGCATTAAGATTTTCGTCGGTTCGAGAACTAAAATCTAAAAATAAAATAGTTTCGTTGAAAACAGGAATAAATCCAGATTAAATCTGGACTTACTGGAAACCGAATATTGTTGTCAACTTCAATTTTCGTAGCTTCCACAAAGAAATCCATCCAGAACTGGAAGACTTGTTCTTCGGGTGATACCTCGGCGTCATCGTGTTTTTTGCGGAATCGATCGATCAGCGCAATATTACCAATGGTTGATTTTAGATACCAATTTGGTGGTTTTAGCTTGAACATACATTCGGCTGCCTGTATTGCTTTCGAGTAGTCTTGTGCTAATACGGAGATTTCAAAGAAGGTGGCCACGTCCCAGTATTCTTGCAAGGAGGATAAACTGCCTTTTTTGCCGATTAAATTATTCAAAACCATTCCTGAAATTAAATATTAAGACCATATTGCACAAAATCCTATTTAGAAACATAAATGAAATGAAAAAAAATTACCAATATGTTGGAGTTCCTCAGATTTGCTGAATTCATTTCCTGCGATTACAAGTAGTGTTGCCAAATTTATCCCGGCGTATTCGTTCGGTTGGACCTCGAAACCCTCCCGGTACCAACGAATCGCCTCTGATAAACTAGTCTGATCTGAATGCTGCGATTCAACGAATTTGTCTTTATAAATTCGTCCACACAAACACAGCATATCAGGATATCGATTCTCTTTTTTCTCGAGAGCTCGCACGCAGACTCTTAGTGCGTTTTCTCGATCTCCTTCTTGATTACGTCTACCAAAAAAAACATCATCTTTCAAAAACAGTTTTTTTTTTTAATTAGGATATTTACAAACCTATTCAGTGCAAATGCATAAAGATATTTAATAGCAGCAGAGTTAATATAACTCTTTTTATTCGGTATAGTCTTTAAATCATCTACAAGTTGCACCATTGCATCATATCCTTGAATCTCACGAAAGGAAATCAACATACTTAAAACAACCTCCCCAGTTAGAACATTGGGATCATCTAAACGTTTTCGTATATTATGCAAAGCGATTGCTAATTCTTCGCCGCTATATATCTCGCGAAGCTTACGCAAATCCGAGAGGAATTTTTCCTTCATGTGAGCTCTGTGAAAATAATTATACAATAATATCTAAAGAATATTGGACAGTTTTCTTGAATTACCACAGAAAAGTCATAGTGTAAATGGTTAAGACTCTCGTCTTTCACGCAGGGGATCGGGAGTTCGATTCCCGCTTATGCCATTTTTTTTATCGTTCTACACATACAAACATACCTACGCGTCTGGGTGACTTACTTTGTTTGAATTTCGACGTCCTGGAAGAGTTTCTTTAATTTTACCGACAGATACTGTTTCGGATCAATGTTATCTTCGCCGGATTGCCGTTTTGAATTTGCTGGATTGGTAGTGATACATGCACCCCATTCCGATAATAGTCGGTAAGTGACAAATGTGTAACTTCCACAAGAGAGCTAAATATAATTCAGGTTTTTAATATTAATAAATTTTCGGCTAGCCATAAATACAATATTTACCTTTAAGCGCATAGTAACTTCTGCATCAATATCATTGTACAATAAAATATTCTCTTTCATCCCAAAACTCTCCCGAACTCCCAAATGATAAAACAATGCACTTTGTTGCATTTGTATCGATAGATCAACAATTGCAACATCGGCATTGTAAAACGAGTCCAAAACATTTGTTTCACCAAAATCTAGTTTTTCAAACTACAACAATAACAGAGGATTCATGTTTCAAAATAAAGTCGTATTAAATTACATTTAAAAAAAACAATTGCTAAGCATATTATAGCTATGGCATCATAATTTTGCACTACGTCATCCTAATATCATAAAATATCTGGAGTGGCCTGCACTCGACTTTCTTTTACGCAGTTTTCACTATATATATATATATATATAAACTAAATCCAGCCATCAAACTAACCAATACTCTACAGAAATATCCTGAAATGTCATTTATCTAATTGAGTCTATTTGGTTTTCCTGTCAAAATAACAGATGATCCGATTTTATAAGCTACATGCGAATCCATGGCAACGCGTAAACCAAGATATTTATAATGTTTCGTAGCATTTTTCTCGCAACTGGTACATTTTTTGAAGAAATGATTCAAACAAAAGTTGTGCGAAATATTAATATCTTTCATTATAAACATAACTATTTTTGCCGTAAGTGTAGCCGTTCTAGTGATATTGGATAGAACAAAAAATGTATAGCGTAAACATGCACTACCGGTTTGAATATTCTTTTCAAAAATAGGAGGTGCACATCTAGGGCATATACAAGTCTTAAGTTTGAAGTTTCATAATTCTACGTTCGACAGTTTTGGGTCAGAGCCGTCACAGACGTCATTCCGAAAATAGTCACATTCGATTCAGGAAAGGCCAAAATATCCGTTGAAATGTCGAGTTCGAAATTTTTCATGATTACAAGACTTAAGGATTGTTCACAGCTAAAGAATTAGTAATTAAACTTTGTATTATGGCAAGCAATGTTAACATTCCAAGCAACACCATTTATGTTAAATTTTGTTGTTGTGAACGTTAACCTTGTATGTCATACAACAAACTGGAATTATTACTTATAATTTCTAAGCTTAATTACTAATTCCTTAGCTGTGAACAATCCTTTGCTTATTACTTCGTAAAGAAAGTAAAAATACAATTAAAATGTAATCATTCGACAAACTAAATCTCAACGATTTAAAAATATTTACTACATATATATTTTTCGTTGCTTCGATATATTATATAACTTATATAATATATATATATATATATATATATATATATATATATATATATATATATATATATATATATATATATATATATATAAACAAATACATACTTATATAATATAAGTATGTATATGTTTACGAATCGTCGAATATGCAACAGGAATATATATGTTTTAATAATCATTATTGAATACATTTTTTTATAATATATACATATTCATAATATGTTTATTTTAAATTAAAATGCGTTATATAGCAAATCATTTTCAAGTTATTAGTTAATTAAAGTCGAGCGTGACCGAAGATAACCGAATATGTTCATTCTGTACACGTTCCTCGCGCATGCGTCTGTGTATCTTCTATGGCCGAACAACTTGTTGGCTTGTCACAAATTTGTGTTATTTGCAAATTATGTTAATTAATAAATTGTCAACAAACTTTTAATCATAATGTGAATAATATTTCTTATCATTAATCTAATGAATAAGCAAAAATATATATACTTGTATGTGGTTGCATGACACACCGGCCTCGGCACAGGCCTGTTTCACCTCCTCGAAACACCGTTTACGGTGCGACAACTTCTCCGATTGACAAAGATCCAAAACACAAACAACATCCATTTGTTGTCGTGTCGAACCGCCAGTGCTCGCTTGCACTGTGATACCAGACAGATCGGAATGACTTCCAACACTGTCCGTAACACTCCGACATTCAACTGTAAACATCGGAGAACAATTTGTTTTTGAACACACAGTGCAAACGACATAAATTCATCACGTTCATTTATTTATTTTATCACTAATTGCCCCCCCACTTTTCATTTGACAATATTGTTTATCTATAAAAACCTTGAACAGGTTTAGATAAAACACCTTTTGTTATTGTTTCGCACTGACAAAAACAATAGAGTGTTCATTGTTTATAATTTGAACTCACCTGCAGCATCCCCTTCTGATGCAGCTGGGGCTGGATTGGACACGGGGGGCGGCATTATTTTATTGTTTTTAAAATAAGCACAGGGCAACCTAACCTAACTAGTAAGACAACTCGGTCATTTTCACGTCGAGTGTACATAAAAGGAATGTCAAATGTATCAAACTACACAAGATGTTATGAATATATCGAATTATCACATGTTTATCAATTTCTATTCAATCACTGTATATATTCGTACACATAATTACACACATTGTTTATCAAAAATACGATAATAAAATGCTAAAAACGATTGTAACGGGTGTTTGAATACACATAATACTCCATCAGCTTATCGCAGATTTTTCAAGGATGGTGTTCTTACTGGACCGTAGACCGTAGGTTTTACGCCGTTTTCAGAGCAACCCGTTAAACGCATATGATTATAAAAATAATTTGCGGAATTCATAAAACACTTTATATGTGCATTTTAAAATATTAATATTATTAGAAATGTATTTTACTTTTTACTTTCTTTTATATAGTAATAAGTAAGTATTGTAATCATGAAAATTTTCGAACTCGAGATTTCAACGGATATACACGTTTTGACTTTTTCTGAATCGAATGTGACTATTTTCGGAATAACGTCTGTGTGTGTGTCTGTGAACGCTCTGAGCCAAAACTGTCTCAACGAAAAATTATGAAACTTCAAACTTAAGCTTTGTATATGCCCTAGATGTGCACCTCCTATTTTTGAAAAGAATATTCAAACCGGAGGTGCGCATGTTTACTCTATGCATTTTTTGTTCTATCTCCAATATCACTAGAACGGCTACACTTACGACAAATATAGTTATATTCATAATGAAAGATATTAATATTTTGCATAACTTTTGTTTGAAACATTTCTTCAAAGAATGTACCAGTTGCGAGAAAAATGCAACGAAACATTATAAATATCTTGTTTACGCGTTGCCATGGATTCGCATGTAGCTTATAAAATCGGATCATCTGCTTTTTTGTCAGGAAAACAAAAGACTCTATTAGATAAATGACATTTCAGAATATTTCCGTAGAGTATTGGTTAGTTTGACAGCAGGTTTTGGATATATATATATATATACATATATTTATATCTAGTGAAAACTGCGTAAAAGATAGTTGAGTGCAGACCACTCCAGATATTTTACAAAAATATTATTCAAAAGATATGTAAAGTTATACATTTCGTCAAATTTTATGTTTAAGAACCAAAAATTTTAGACATATTTAGTAATTTTCGTCGGCAATAAACTTATATACTTGGATGTTAGTCGTCGCTCGTTCGCTCGGTATCTCGTATCCAAAAATATATATAACTTGGATGTTAGTCGTTGCTCGTAAAACCAAATTTGTGCCCTCTACTCCTCTGAAGGTACCAGAGCGATTCATACCAAATTTGGTACACATATTATTTACCATCCCATTTGCATCCGCTCGCAGTTTAAATTCAATCGCCCGTATACTTCCCGAGTTATGGTGCCCCAAAATTTAGAGCCCCCCTTATAAAAATAATTAAAACACCCAAAAATTTATGTCTATAATATTTTTTCATATTGTTAACCCAAAGCCCAAGAAAAATTATTGAATATTATAATTTTGAATTTTAAAATATGCACTAAAATTTTTTTTTTATCAATATAATCTACAAAACATTGTAAGATTTTTTATATCTATAACATTTTCTCAAATTGTTTAGCAAAAGGCAATAATAATTAAAAGCCTCTGCTCGCAACGCCTAAAGGCGAGCCCTACGCGTTGGTGCGTTTTACGCATACCAAATCTTGTTTTAATTGACTGAAGGTCAAAAAAACATTTATTAATAATATTGAAAATTAAAATGTTGATTGATTATTTGATTGCTACAATAAATTTTGTACTATTGTACAATTACTATCGATTTCATTATATCATTTGATTGTTGCTCGTCTGAATGGCGAGCTGGAAGCATTGGTGCTGGCACCAATGCTTGTTATCATTTATGTCTTTCAAAAGTAAATGGTTATAAACACGTTTTTGTACAACTTATAACAAATTCAAAATTCTACCAAATAGAATATACGACGAACTGAAGACATAGGTGCCTGTACCTTGACTTGTTTTATTTAAAGAATTAGGAGTAAATTTATTTTGAAGCGTATTTTTTTTTATTGAAGTATCACAAAACGGTTGACTAACAATTACAAGAAAATGTACAATTATACATTTTAATTTGTTTTTATATTATTTGCATAAATAATAAATAAAAAAAATTGTTGGAAATTTCTTTATTATTCAAAATATTTGTTTACATGCTACACAATTCATATTAATTAAAAAAAATATATTAAAAATCAATTAAAAATGGATGATTTAAGGCTTGTTCTGCAGTTATTCTTGTATAAGGGTTAACATCCAATAATTTCTCCAATAAATCATAAGCTGAAGAAGGAAATAAATCTTCTTTTTCCTAACAAAAAAAAAGAAAAAAAAAACATGAATTCAAAGTAAAATTAAAAACAATTAAATTTACTTCTGTAGGGGTACCAACGCATAAACAATTATTTAAAAATTGTTCACAAAACCGACAAGTTTTCTCTGTGGTTTTCTGTAGTTTGTCCTTGTTTCGCAGTTTTGTGCAAACTTTACGCAAGTCTAACGGCGGTCTTTTTTGACAACACATTAAATGGTTACCTATAAAAAATGAATTAAATATTGAAACAACTGTCTTTCAATATTGTAATACCGAATATCTTTGCGACTTTCTTCATTTTTTCATCGCCAAACAACGAAATCATTTCCGCTAACGCTGTTATATCGTCTGGAGCTCGGAAAAATGGATAAGTCCCACTTAGAATGCATAACATTATAATACCTACAGCCCAGATATCGACAGCTAAAAAAAAAAAAAATTATTACATTTTTGAATTTAATTTTATTGTTGTTTTACCTGTTGTTTGTTTGTTGTATTTGAGCAGCACTTCCGGTGGGCGGAAACCAGGGGTACCAGCACGTGGCGCCTCTTGCGGTTTGCGCAACAAACATATGTTACAAATGCTCGGTTTATTGAAACAGTAACATTTCGTCTCTGGTTTTAAATTGAGTTGAGTCTGTTTTGTTTTTCTGTCGAGGCAGGAAATATGTTTTGTTGGGGTTCGCGATGTTATCGACATTGACATAGGTTTTTGGAATTTTGCTGTTTTAAGCTCGGTGTCATCGACGAATAAGCGGCGTTGACCGGGCATTTTTTGAGAAACTAGAATAAAGTATTATAATATTTAAAACAATATTTTTTGTATTCTTACATTTTGAATGTGTAGGTGGTAAATCCAATCCTGGAAATTTAAACGGTGATTTTAAAATTTGTTTCGACATATTTTTCATGGGTGATTTAAACGGCGATTTTTTCACAATCAGCTGCATATCATTTAAAATATTTTCTTTAGAGTCGAATTCAGTTGGAGCTTTTTTTGCGAACGTATTTTGTAGATGTGAAACTGTAAAATTTAAGGCATTCAAATTTTTCTTTTGTAGCGCAGGTCGTTTTGCAAAGGGTTCGACCACATCTTTTGGTTTTTCCTATAAATTTAAATTTAAAAAAAATGAGTTTTTAATAAACAAGATTTGGTACGCGTAAAACGCACCAACGCGTAGAACTCGCCTTTAGGTAACATATGCGCTGCGAGCAGTGGTTTTTAATTATTATGGCCTTTTAGTAAATAATTTGAAAAAATGTTATAGATATAAAAAGTTTATTATATTGATTAAAAAAAATTTGGTGCATATTTTAAAATTCAAAATTATAATATTCAATCATTTTTTTCGGGCTTTGGGTTAACAATATGAAAAAATCTTGTAGACATAAAATATCTTAGAATTTTTGAGTGTTTTAATTATTTTTCTAAGGGTAGTATTGAGGAGGAACCCAAATTTTGGGGCCCTATAACTCGGGAAGTATACGGGCGATTGGATTTAAACTGCGACTGCCAAATAATATGTGTACCAAATTTGGTGTGAATCGCTACGGTACCTTCAGAGGAGTAGAGGGTACACATTTGGTCTTACGAGCGACAACTAACATCCAAGTTATATATATATATTTGGATTCAAAGCTACGAGACAAACACTTTATGTTAATGAATTTTTTGATCCGAGAATGCTACAGACACACGACCGAATGCTTTAGCTTCTTCGGTACTTCGTACGGCGAGCTAAAAATGGAAGAACTATAAAACATACTACAATTTCAGGTTCGCGTTTTCGTTTATAAGAATTTTCTAAATTATTTGCAGATGTTGGAGATCCTAGTACAGAGTTTGTACTCGTACCGCAAACTTGAGCTAAGCCAAAATCAACTAATAAATATCTGAAACAAATATTTGGATATGTATTAAAAATTGTTTTGAAAAATACACAAATATTTAATTAGGTAAACTTACTGTTTATTTCTACGGTCATATAAAAAATTATTCGGTTTTATATCTCTGTGTATAATTCCAAAACTATGTACGCGGCGCACAGCTTTCAAAAGATTTTTTAAGTAATGTGCAGTTTCTTTAACATCCATATCACCAACATATTCCTGTAAATTTATTATTCATAAATTTCCAAAAAATAAACAAATAAACTAAAACTCACAATAAACGGTTTATGCTTCAAATAGGGCATAACGAAAACTATATTTTCATTTTCTCTCAAACACAAATCGATTCCAACTACATTGTCTTTCCCCCTTTAAAATTTCAAAGTTACTAAAGCTTTTAGTTCCAATTCACCCAACAAGCGACCAATAAACAATTCATTTCGTATTTATTAAGTCGCGTGTGCGAGTTGACTAAAATTAGTTAATATACCCTATTAATTGCAAACATCTCAATTCAACTTCAATACGCATTGGATGAGTAGTAGGAACTAAATGCTTTACAGCAAATAGTTTTCGTTGTTCAAAATCATTTAAAAGACTTGCCATAAATACTGCACTGAAAGTGCCTTCTCCGATTTGCCTATGGAGCCTAAAAATATTTGCCAATTTGGTCAATTTTTGTAATAACCATTGGATATGGCGCTCTTCTCCTAATAAAATAATACCGATTTGTTAAATACTGGCTTAAGTAAGCTTTAACATTGAGATTTAAATGTAGAAATTAATTTACGCGGATATTGGGAATTTAAGTAAAGTCTTATTTGTAAATTAATACTTAAATGGTAAAACCAGTTAATAAATAAATGTCTCTGCAAAAAGTTATAATATAATTTTTGGTGCATATATAAACATATCTGGAGCTACCAAACTAACCAATACTCTACAGAAATATCCTGAAATGTCATTTATCTAATTGAGTCTATTTTGTTTTTATGTCAAAATAGTAGATGATCCGATTTTATAAGCTACATGCGAATCTATGGCAACGCGTAAACAAGATATTTATAATGTTTCGCGTAGCATTTTTCTCACAACTGGTACATTTTTCGAAGAAATATTTCAAACAAAAGTTGTTCGAAATATTATTATCTTTCATTATGAACATAACTATATTTACCGTAAGTGTAGCCGTTCTAGTGATATTGGAGATAGTACAAAAAATGTACAGAGTAAAGATGCACTACCGGTTTGAATATATTCTTTTCAAAAATAGGAGGTGTACATTTAGGGCATATACAAGTCTTAAGTTTGAAGTTTCATAATTTTTCGTTGAGACAGTTTTGGCCCTAGAGCGTTCACAGACACACACACACAGACAGACAGACAGACGTCATACCAAAAATAGTCACATTCGATATTTGAATTTTAAAAGGACTTTTTGACGCAACAGAGGCAAAATCTTACATTTTTAATGTTACAGTTTATATAAACTAGACAAAAGACAAATGTATTTACGTTCTGAAAGTTGTTTTTCCTCAGGCAAATTTGGTCTCGGTGGTGTAACAAAACTAGGTTCAGGATTAATATTGGCATCTGGTTCAGCATACTGATTTCCTTTAAAGTTTTTATTCATAAATGAAACTCTGTCATTATTTTTTACTTTTAACCTAAATACATACCATTATGTTTTTCGGGAGTCCAAGCTGGTGGCATTATGTATAAATTAAAATTAATTTGAAATTGTAGGTTAAAAAATATATTTTATTGAAAATATGAATTAAAAGTTGACCAAATGTTCACACAACGAAAACAACAGAAAGGTTAAAAACGAATACATTTAAAATCTGCTAATCAAAAAAGCTACAAGACATGGATTAGATGGTTCTCCCAACACCACACTAACATCTTTCCCTCGTTTATGACAGGAATAAAATGCCACCTGCCACACATTAAGCAAACGAATGTTGTTGTGGCATCTCTTTCTTTACCATTGAAAATGTGTGCGTTCTCCGTTGCACTGTTGTAGCAAAACGCGCGCGCGCGGAATGCAAATAAATCATATTTATTTTGTTTAAAATAGGAATGCTGTTACATAAATATATATTGTATAATTTATTTGAACTTTGATAAATTATCGTGAAAATTCATTCCAACTTGCTAATTCCCTATACGATACATTTATCAAATATATATATATATATATATTTTTGATATTTGGCTTATTTTATTATAAATTTGAAATAACTAACAAATTTTTATGTCAAAACATGTATACACATACTACTAACAAGATGTTGCAAACTCATGAATATGATCATTTTCTACTCAAGGCTATGATGTAATATGGAACTTTTATATTTAGCTATGGAGTCATATATGAAACACACTATTTGTAACGTGCGATAAAACAAATTCAATACACATTTTATATCGTTAACCGGTTACAGATTTATTGAAATTGTGTGCCGTACTATACCGGCAAGTAACTATTTCTAAATTTGTGTTTTGGACATTTACTTTAATATTATTCTGTTCTTCTGAGGTGAACGTTTCGGTGTAAATTTTGTTAAAAATGTAAGATATTTGTTGTTTTTTTTACTATAACAACACAATTAATTGAATATTATCCAACAATATATAAAACTTTCAAATTAAATCATTGATTTACTAAAATACACTTTGCATTATCGGTGATTATTATTAGTTGTTGCTAAGCCGCCAAGTGTTATAATTAACACACACACCGCATCAACAAATATCGTTTAGTTTATTTTAACGATATGCAAATAATAATCGTGTTATTGATTTAATTTAGATACAAAATGGCAAGTGATAAAGAAACTGTACCTGGTTTAGGATTTAAAGATAAGGACAAAGCATTGGAAACAATTAAAAATTTAGAGGGCCGCGATACGGATTACCAAAAACTAGCAGTTAAAGGATTAATTGGTCGCGCAAAACGTACTCTACAAGGTATGACCTAAAATAACATATAAACTTTCAACAGGTCACTAAAGGTCAAAATAATTGATTTTTATAACTGGGTCAATTTTTTTAGTTACCAAAGCAGAAGATAAACTTGCAAACATTAAAGAAGCATTGGTAGTTTTCGAAAAATGGTTGAAAGATTTTGAAAAATTGCATATTCCTAATTGGTCTTATTTACCATTTGCTACCGTAGAATCATTTTTGGGTTTGAAAAAACATTTTGACATTAATGATGAGAAATTAGTGCCATTTTTGGACGCGTACAAAAAGGTGGATGGCGACTATAAACGTTTACGTACCGTTTCCAGTGGAGATGGAAAACCTACTTGGGACGTTGTGCGTAACAATGAATTGCGTGAATTAATGAAAATTGTCGATGATGAAACTCCTGAGTTATGGGATGATGACATACCGACAAAAATCCACACCAAGTTGATTTTATGGGCGTATAGCCCTGAAGCGCCAAGAATTAAGAAAAACCTGTCAGCAATTCAAACAAAATTGGAGAAATTCGAAGCTGAAGATGGGAATGCAAAAGAAAACAAGAAAGATGAAAAGGACAGTGATAATGGTGTGAAGAAATCCACCAAGAGAAAATCTGCTGGAAGTTCCAGTTCGAATTCGGGGTCAGAAGATGAGGCATCTCCAGAGAAGAAAAGAGCTGTTGAATAAATGTATATATATTTTAATTTGTTTAAGTTATAAATGTGTTCAAACACTTTATATGAATTTTAGTGATTTCGTTAAAACATATTCGACGAAATACTGCATTTCTGGTCTTGTGTGTTTACCCATATACATAAATGGTGTTCAGTTTTTGTTAAAAATTCCATTAAAAATAATTGGTTTACATTATATGTCATTTCTACTGGATTTTTGTAAAAATGTGCCTTTAGTTTGATTTTGTATTTTCTGATTACTAATTAAATATATTTTTGTTATAAACAAAAAGAAAACGGAAGCGACTTTCTAATACCATTGACTAGGGTACTATTATATATATATATATATATATATATATATATAATTACCCAGAAATGTTTGTATGTGTGTGTAGGACGCTTTTTTTGTAAAAATGCAAATTGGTATAGACGGAGAAAGGCAAGACTCTTAACCTCTGCGCCATGGCAACTGTTATTATTGTTATATAAAATAATAAAATGGTCTATACTGAAATAAAACAATCACTACTCTTCTGAAGCTGCTAGGTTGGCAAAACAAAGTGACAATACGGATAAAAATCAAATATTATCAATTGACAATATCAATAATTAAGCATTTATGTTAAAAGGACCGGCCAAAGAACAAATATAAATAAAAGTGATATACCACGTGACCGTCAAAAACAGTATATCAATATGTGACGTACGAGTTACGGAGACATAGTTTGAATTTGTAAATCTTAAGTTTAAAAGGGGAGTAACATGTTATTATTCAATTTTGAGGTATTTAATATGTAAAAAGTGCATATTTTTGCCTAATTGGCATATATTTTTAGCATAATTGCTCTACCACGTGTCGTTTTGGAGATGTGCAAATAGTTACACGAGTAAACAAGCTGTTTCGGTTGAAATATTTTTTTCAAAAATAGGTTTTCTTATTAGTATTTATACATAGCGTATTATAGGCGTAAAGCGTATATACATGTATTTGTTACAATAATAAATTCAAATATGTCCCGAAAAAAAATAATTCTGCTCAATTCGGTATTATCTATACTGTGAGCTAGAATCTAGAATTGAGCAGAATTAATTTCTCGGTATTAGCTAGATTCTAGCTCACAGTATAGATAATACCGAATTAGCTGCTAGATGCCAGCACTGTGCTAAATATATACATCATTTGTTGTCATTTGCAGTTCTCACGTCAAATATAGCTTGAAATTGTGATATATCTGCAGTTAGTGATGAGGTGGGCCTTTGAAATTGATATAATAACAATCCTTAATAAAAACGTGTATAAACCAGTGTTAAAATTATGATGGGAAGTCGAAAGAAAGCGTAAAACATGTTTAGAAAAGTGAGTTAATAAAAGTGAGTGAGGTTATGGCCGACACAGACTGTGCAAGTGAGAGCGCCAGCTCCATTTGTGATGAGGAGCGAGTGAGAAAACTATTCCAAGCCTGTGATGCTGACGGAGATGGCTACATTGATAGGTATTTGTTTACATTTACCGCAAATGAATGAGATCGCACGCTAATAAACATTCTTATAACTAGCCTCTAAATTCCACCGAAAATATCTACACTTTTGGCCTAAATTTTCCTGTAGAATTTTTTGACATACTTTTGTTATATTTCATACAGAAATTGATGCCACATATGATATTTAGTTTCAATGTATATTTATTGCAGCCAAGATTTATTGGCGGTATGCAGAGAACTGAGTCTTGAAGACTCATTGGATGAGTTGATGTTGCAACTTGGGGCTGATGCCCAGGGCCGTATTTCGTACGAGCAATTTTTACAAAGACGTTTAGCACTAAGGCCTGAAATCGATGCACTCAAAGGACCAACGTTACGTGATACTGCTAGTGAAAATAGTCAAGGTAAACACACGGATTCCTTAAATTACAATAATAATGCTCAAAAATCCCTAATATCAAAGTCGGACATAATATTTTCTGATATCCGATACTGTATATATAAATATATATTTTTTAATTTTGTTCCAGGAAAAGTAGATAGCTGGGAATGGGATTCCGGAGCCAGAGATTTGAGTCCGGTTCCACAATCAATAGCACGAAAAACTGCCAACACCAATTTCTTAGAACCAATGATTCAGGTAGGATCTTTTTAGAAATTGTATTATTTTAATTTTTAAATGCACGAACAAGTGCAAATACGCATCGATTGAAGATACTGGTTAAGTTATTAAATCATGTAAACTTGGACTCTTAACAATTACGCCATGGCGACTGCTAATAATGTTATAATAAATAATCAAATAGTTTATACTGAAATAAAACACTATTCTTCTGAAGTTCAGTCTGCTTTGAAATAGACAAAAAGGAATCAAACGTCAGAATAAAATGTCAAAAAAGTTTTTGTAATAAATCTTCAATTCATTTGATGATTTGAAGTGTATTTAGTGTATTTACTTTAAACAGAGTGGCATCTGCTATATTGTATGTCAATGAGGAATATAAATAATTGTTAGTTAATAAAATTAAGTTTTATTTATTCTAATTTGAAGTTTGTGAGTCGCTATTAAGCATTTATGTTAAAGTAGCCGACCAAAGAACAAATATAAATAAAATTGCTACCATGTGAGCGTCGAAACCAGTATTTCAATGTGATTTAGTGACATACGAGTTACGGAAACATTGTTTGCATTGGTAAATCTTAAGTTTAAGGGGAGTTATTATTCAATTTTGAAGTATTTAATATAAAGATAGTGCATATTTTGGCCTAATTGGCATATATTTTTAGCAAATACGTGTTTCCGTACATTTCACGCTAAATTGTTATATAACCGAGTTCCCGTTATATATATATATATAGGTGTACTATCACGCAAATGTAGATTACAAAAGGAACTCGCTTGACTAAAATCAGTGTAGCTCGTGTTTCTAATAAAAATAATGGTTTATTTATCGTAAATATATGTACATAATGTGTTCATTTTAACATTACTATCGTAAAAACTCGCCGTATTGTTTCCTTAAATATTTTTTAGCTATTTATGTAACCAGTTAAGAAATTCCTCGTTCTGTATAACGAGAGTTACACAAAATCTTAACGAGTTTCATACAAATTTTAATTTGAATGATATCTGATGTAAGTTTATATATACCAAATGATATCGAATATGTTGCATAACAAGCACTATTGATCTCGAAAATAATAAACAAACTTTGCATTACCAGTTGCGAAAATTGTTCATTTTCTAATTAGTTATGAAAATTGAATCGTTTCGCAACGGCAGTTATTAAAAATAACACACAAAAAATATTTTGCATAATCTCCGATAACCGCTGCCATCGGTATGCTAATGAAATGTAGCGATAATAGAACACTTGGCGGAAAGGGTTGAAGGTGAGCTTAGAAACAATAAACAAGTAAACCGCAATCCGAAATCATTCGCAATCGTGTTATCCTGGAATTGGCCGTACGCCAAGCAATTCAAAATGTCGTTCACAAAATAATTGTAATAATAACCGTTGTTATTGTATAGAAATAGGTTCGCCTACACATATTTATTGATTATTCGCTATCAAGTTTATCGCATTACACAAATGTATCGTTTAAAGTTCTGCTACCGTTGTTTGTATCAAATGTTTATTGTATGGTTTCGTCTGCCAATGCGGCTTGAATAAGGACGACGCCGTGTCAGTGTGTGTGTGTGTATGCATTAGTGTGAGCATCGCGACGCGCCCTTTTCCCAGCTACTTACGTCACTTCCGTCTTGTGTAAACGATCAAAGATGAGAGACTAAATGACTCTTTTACATCGTCCACTTTGTAATGTAATACTCTGAAAATATCGGAGTATTTAGTTTACTAGAAGATGCGAAGATGGTCTTTTTGCGTATAATTTCTGTACACATAAATAATTAACCGTTTCCGGGTAACATTAAGCCAACGTATATCCTTTTACTTTCTTTATGAAGTAATACGTAAGTATAGGGATCACCGGAACAATCGACCTCGAGATTTTAATGGAAAAAATCTATTTTGAGGTGCCATGAATCCATTTTGACTATTTTGTGTATGTCTGTGATGTCGTTTACTCGCGTGATAGGACCTAAAATTTAAATAGTTTCTGGATTTTTGTTTTACATATCTTAAAATAGCTATAACTTTTATTCCGGACGAAATAGGACCTAAAAATGATATAATTTCTGGGTTTTGGTATTACAAATCTTAAAACTGCTATAAACTCTATTCTGGAAGAGAATAGGACCTAAAAATGATATAATTTCTGATCAATCGATTTTGAATGATCCTTATACTTTCTTTATAAGAAGTATATATATATCATCACGCAAGGATATATAAATATCAACAGCCAAACCAACAACAAAGTAAAATATATTTTAATTCTTGGTTAATTAATCAAAGAAATGTGAATAAATTTGCCCATGTAAATAAACTATGCAAATACTGCATACAATTTCTATTGTCTTGATTCTTTATAATTCAAATTACTATTCAAATAATATAATAAAAATTCGACACACGTGTCACCAGCGTCGTTGTGCGCATCCGTTGCATTTTGCTTGGCAGGGCAACTAGTTCCGGCTTTAGCTATTTATCTATGTATGAATATACTCTCTATTTGTATATAGAATAGATCTGTATCTGATATGGGACAAGTGTTGCATGAAGTAGTTCACAACAACAGCGAGGCTGCATTTAGATGCTAAAGAATGTAATAATGCTCGCCGCCAAACTTACTGTGTGTGCGAGTGTGTGACACATCTGGTACATATCCGTCAAACTATGCCGCGGCATGCCGATAGTTTTAAATAGGGGCGTGGTTATCGGGTGGGCTATTCGGGGGCACGATAAGTTCAATGATCTATCAAGTTATTGTTTTTTTTTTCTGTACAGGAATGTAGTGATTTCTGATCAGTATTCAGAACTTCATTACAAATTTGAAGGTTATGTTTTGAGAAAGGAAGCCATATTTGTTTACCTCACGCCATTTAGAGCTGAAAATTTTTCGTGTAATCATGTATTGGTATTTTGTGATATATTTATATTACGAATATTGTTTTATATTTTGGTAATCATTGATTCTGTAATTATAACGAAATAATTTAGTAAATAACTTGGATACAACATAAAGATTTATCAATTTTAAAAACTATTTTCTAGTAAATGGTACATTTTTTAGAAAACTATCCAAATTAAAGTTGTATGCAATTTTATTATCTTTAACTTATATATACATAATTTTTTCTCAAACATTTCCTGGGAGTAAAAATGTAGCAGTTAACTTTAATCACCGGTTTAAATGTTGTTACCACTTAAAATAGAAAGCTATCCTTTTGAAAGATTGAGAACTATACTATTGTATATCTATAAATACATTTTTAGGTGTTTTAACAAAATCTATCCGTCCCCGTAATATTTCAACTCGGATTTTGGGTATTTTGAGTAATCTACATGCACCTGTTCACTATTTTACGATTTTTTAAATACTATAACTAGATAAGTGCCACTGTATCTCTAACGCATAAATATCCAGTAGAAACATATAGATAAATAATTAAAACTTAAATTATTAATTTGTAATATTATGAGGATGATATAATTTTTTGCCAAGCGAAGATCCCTCTAAAACCCGGCCCTAAGCGGGTACTATAGGTAATTTTAGAGTTCTATGAGTAACAGGCTATAAAAGGTTAAGAAATAAGAAATAATGAAGAAATACTAATAAATAACTAGAGGATATACTAAAAGTTTTAAAACTACGCAGAGTTATTGGATTACCAAATCTAACATATCAATACTTTATTACATGTTATATTTATGTCATTAATGTTAATTATGTGTTTTTAAAAATACGTTCACAATTTTTATGTAGTATTTTTAAACCAATTAGGGTGGGACTATTCATAATTCAACCGTGTATATCTTGTGAAAAATAACAAGAAACTTTCTTCCCATAATCTGACTTCATATTTCATTTTTAATTTTAACTCAGCCCCTGTAGGACTTGATTTTTTTTTATTATATATATATATATATATATATATATATATATATATATATATATATATATATATATAAACGAGTAAACACGTTGATAATAATGTTTTTAGCTTCACAGAATTTTTTGCTTATCGCCTTTGATAAATATTATTTTGCTTTACAATTTTTATGGCATTCTTTCAGTAAGAGATCATATTTTTTGTTACTCCGCTAACTATTTTAACATGTGTGTTTTAAATAGTATAACAGTCGAATATGACTTACGTAGGACCTCCTGCCGTTAGATCAAAAGATTGTCTTGATGTTATAATGAAAGTTTATTTATATATTAGAGTTTTATGTAAATTTTGTAAAAAGGAGGCCAGGGAGTTATATGTAAATTAAATTTTTAATTATGATTCATATTCATTGAGAATGATAATGTAGGCCTCGCTCGGTTGGAAATTTCGTTAACATAGAAAATGTTTTATCATGAAACCAAGTTTATAACTAAATTATTATTATTTATTTTAATCCAGAATTGCTTAATTATTTCAGCACATTTAAAATACTAATATACAAAATTAAATGATTATTTATATAATTTTATTACAAAATAAGTAAGAATTTCTTAATAATTAACATTGTTTTATCTTTATTTCAAATTTTAGCATTCGTTAATGCGATTATCCTGAAAAAAATTAGGAAATATAGAACCATGGATTTAACGAATTTCCTAATTTTAAAGCGAACACTAAACGGCAGATTTTAATGTGAAACATTTTCAACGAATTACTATTTCTCTATAATTTGTGCCGTTTTCGAAAGTAATCTTTTAATTCCAGTTTAGATATTATTTTCAAAAATAGGGTTTCTTCTAGACTACATACAAACTTTAATTTAAAGGTTCATATTTTTATCCTAAACAGTTTTTGTGTTAGAACAGACACACATACAAAGGCGTTAACTTAGAAATTGCCAATATCAATTCAGAGAAAGAAGAAAGTAAAAACTTGTAGAAATTCAGAAAAAATAAAACAAAACAGTTTTTGCTCGACACAGACGTCATTCTCAACATAGAAATACTTCAAGGTAGCAATTTTAATTAAATTCTCAACTTCGAAATAGTTATGATTGCATTACGTCTTGTTAGTCCTCGTCCAAGAAAGTAAAAAATTGTCAAAATAAATCTTGCAATTTTTACACGCTAGACGTTATTTGAAATCTCATGTATTTCTTACACCGAGTAGAGATTGCACGCTGCACGGTAATAGGAGGAGACGTCGTCGGCAACGGCAAGTGAACCGTGCTACTACGCCGTCGCGACGCATCCACAGTTATGCAACGACGCAATGATACACACACATACATACATACATTCACTGACGTCGAATCAGTCGTTCTGTTACTCTCATCCTCAGCGCAGAGTAACCACACTCTCTCCTTATAGTTCTGGTTGTTGATGTCTGTGCCTCATTTATTTCCTAACCAAAGTTCTGTATTTTTCATTAGTTCTTCTAGCTGTCGTTCGCTTCGTGTCACTTGTATGCTGTATCGCAGCATATGACCTATATTGATAGCAATAATATTGTGCAGTTTTGTTTTCATTGAGTTTTTACTAAAAATAAGTGCTTTGAGAAAAACGTAATTGTTATATGCTGTGCCTTGATTTGAGTGATATTTAAGTAAGTGAAGTTAACAAAATGTGCATTGAAAATATGAAAAATAGTTTGTGATTTTACACTTAAATTAATTTAATTTGTTTATATACGAATCTAAAATAAAATGCGTGCTTATTTATTTATTTTATTATTTTTTTTTTCTTTTAAACTTTAGTTTGGAATATGAAATATATTTGGGTCCTATATCCTCCACCAAATTTATTTTACATGTCCCTGAAATATAAATTTGTTATTTATAACGAAATATATTTGTTGTTCCATGAAATAATTTGGCATCGTACTGCGTAGTAGCACCATCTCGTGTATTAATAATAATAAATGCGATTATTTTTATTTTTCAGTAATATATTTGCAATCTGCTGGCACCAGCAATTTATTTAATATCGAGTACCTGTGGATAGAAAGTTTAAAAAAAAATTGCATTAGAAGTATGAAAGAAATCTTCTTTTTTAATATATATATATATATATATATATATATATATATATATATATATATATATATATATATATATATGTATATCATTCATTTAAAATTATCGTATATAAATTTGTTTGCATTATATTTTTATTAAATCTACATTTTAATTTTGAAAAACATACTTTTACTCATACTATTTTTTTATCCGTCTCAAGACCGGTCTGTATTTCCAGCAATATTAAATTGCTGTAGTCTAAGGGTTAAATTGACCAATACACATTTCCAATTGAATATAAATTTTGAATTACATATGTGCAATGTTTAAGGTATATAAATAAAAAATATTATTTTGTTACAAATTTATTTATTTTTGTACATTTTGGTGCCTTATAAAGAGACCAAAATAATCTATACATGTAAAATGTATAAATCAACATATTTTACAAAATTTAATTAAAAGTTAGTGTAGAATTTTTTGTTCTACCTGCTTTTGAGAATTGCCTCCTATTTTCATGTTGAAATTAAAACAAAACCATTAGCTTATCTATGAAATTCTTTTATAATTGAAGTTTTTTACTGCGCAATTTATCTATCCGGACGAAAACTAATTTAACTAAATAAACCAACAAAATCGGAGGGGTCTGACAAATTCAACCCACAAATTAACACTACGGACGGTGTGTAGATCTTGCAGACTGTATAACCAGCTTAAAGCGGTCGATGGCATAACCACAGAGATAGAAATATTGGACCAGTCATCGATTATCCAAACTCTTATTTACTGTCTATCGTCTATCCTATAGTTCTAGAGACGCATTCCTTAGAGATTTCGTGAAGGAAGCCACACTGATTATTTAATGCTCGTATATATATATATATATATAAATTGAGAGCACGAACCCCTGACTTTGGTCGTAACTGATTAATTGATCTTTACTACACTTGGAATTGATTGAATGAACCGGGTCAGAGGGCAAAAAGCAGACATTGAACTGAATTGTCCAGATGTCATAGAACAATATAGTAGGATGTAGTTTTAGAAAATTAATGGAACAAACGAATACTATGGTTCGTAAAAAATAAATTTGATTACTGTATCGAAATGAAATGTTAAAATTATATATTATGATATATTTTCACTAACGTACGAATGAAATATATTTTATACGTTATAATTCTACGTACAATTTTCAATTAAAATAAATTTATTTACTTAGCACAATGGTTATATAAATACTTACATGATGATTAAATCATAATATATTACATGCAATATAAATATACAATATAAACAAATATAAAAAATTATTGAATTACTCAACCAAGAATAGTTGTTAATTTTTACATGTACAGTAGAAACGAATATTTATTATTTACTTTTCTTTAATATATACACAATAATTATTGTAATAATATAAATTGAAAATGTAAGGCACTAATTATTTCAGAAACGACAAAAATATTTAAATTAAAAATAAACAATTTATTTAATTATGCTTCATCTTAACAATTTCAAACTCTGAAAATGGTGGTTTGTTTTTTGAACTTGCTACACCAGTTTATATCTCTTTCTCTGTCGAATAACTACATATCTATAAATTTCTGCCCAATTACGACCATTATAAATAATTTCGTACAGTCTAGAACCATACAATATCTACAATATGGTATATTTTTTTACAGCGTCATTTTGTTATTGTAGTTGTAAAATGATAATTTCCACAAAAAAAAAATATATATATACCATTTTACAATTACAATAATATAATTTCGATGTAAAAAATATATTATATTGTAGATATTGTATGGTTCTACACGGCCCGCTTTACTAAATTATGTGTATAAAGTTTAATACGTCAAATAAATAGATATTTACCGTTGTTAGAGAGAGAACAGGTGTATTAAGCAGCCATGGCAAGCTTACGATAAATAAGAATATTAACAAATTAATTTAATTAAACATCGGATAGATACAGAAAATGCAGCCGATGTTTCCATTTAAACTCTACTTCAAAACTAAACTAAAAGTGCAATAAATCCAATAAAGATGAGTGATCCAGAAAGCAGTAAACCGCCAAATGGCTTCTAAATACACGTGTAATTATCATTGCCAACGAGCCCAACTATTAAGTGTGATCTGCTTCGACCACAGACCGTGATGAATACAATGGATTAAAATAATGGTCATGATCGCAGTTTTTATTTCGCTTCGATGTTGATGCCAAATCACTATATGAATGAAAGTCAATGAGATAGACGCCGAAGTGAGGCTGGCGGGTTCACAAGGGCCTCCAGCGGAAAATGGTGCGGCAGGAGCAGGCTGTCATACGACGTACGTGTTCGCCAATACGGCGGAACGTTGCACCGGAACACCAAGTCCTGAAAAGGAAGCAGCATCCACACTTCAGTTGCGGGAGAACACGAAGTGGCTTGCAGCTAATAACGATTCCACCGAAACTGATCAGAATCAGAGTTATGCCTACGGGCAGATCTTGTTCAAAAATATACCAGCTGACGACTTGAAGGTACACTTTAATCATTCATGCGGGTGGTTAGATGATGGGCTGGAATTTTAAATTGACGGTATATTACTACAGTATTCATCGGTAGAAAATGTATTTAAAGATACATTGTGCACTTACAATTAAACATCAAGCTAAACAAAAATAGTCAGAGTTGTTTTTCTAAATATGATATAAGTCGATGCGTAATTGCATAAGAAATACCTGGTAAAAATAAAAATTATTGTCTTGAACTGAATATTTTTGTTTTCTGGAAAAAAATAGAAGTGTTTCAAAACCATGATTTACGATTTTATTTAACTATGTTATTAAACTAGAATGAAAGAGTATTGATCCATGTAATTGCTTAACCTCGGCCCTCACCTTAAAATAGATCATCCGTGAACAAAATTAGATCATTACGATACTTAAATCTTAAATTAGAACTGAAACCGGTTCTGGAATTTTAATGTCTACTTGGATAGGAATATAGGTAATGATAATAATGTCAGAGAAAGGTCATTTCTTAGTTTGAGTTACAATGTTAAGTTCAAATTATTAATAGCAAGATTTGATCCAAATTTTGTAATACATGTGGAAATCGCTTTGGCTACAATTCTTTTAGTGAAATATTTGCAATTCAAGTATAAAATTGTTAAAATATTATATTTATTAATCATTTTTTAATGTACGATTTTTTTATATATCCTATTGTTTTAATAGCAAAGAAAAATTATATAAGAGTTTGTTTTGTTTAGAAATAATTTCTGCGTTTAACGTTAAAATTGTATATATGTAATAATATCTTTTATTTTGTGTTTGTCTTTTGACACATTTAACCTTGGACATTTATATGGATAAATAAGATATGATTACTTCTAAATGACAGATCATTTTCTAACAATAGAAATAAAATGTCTTAAAAGAAACATAATATTTCCGTTCATCAGAAAATATTTTTTATATAGACTTATATAAAACATACAACAAACAAAAGTAACACGAGAACTTTAGTTTGATATTCACAACATGCAAACAATTCAACTCAAAATTATAATACTTCTAATTTTATTCTCTATTAACCATACACAATAAAGAACAATTCATAATAAACTCAGGGACCAGTTATGAATTTTCATTACACTTGCATACAACATACAAATGCAATTTGCACGGTGAATACTGTAATTGCGAAATACCTACTCGGGTTAAACCACAAAACCTCATCTACCACATAACCGCTCAATTCAAATGATGTATAGCGCGTGTTCATAACCTCAAAATTAATATATTCAAGGTTCTGATAAAATCGGACAAGTTCAGCGATAGTTTGCAGAAAGAGTACGGTCATAAGTGCTATGTGCGGGGTTACGGCCAAGGGCACATACCGAATTACGGCCATCTGTACACGATAAGTCACAGTGGGGGCGGTGGGCCGGAATTGGAACGCACCTATGATGAACCGTGTATTGGGGATGATCTGCCGCGATCGCGGTCGTGGTTATGCTGCCCGGGTTCCCAGAATGCCGGGGATATTCAACCGCCGCCGTTGTTGTCTCCAACCAGTAGCGAACCGCTGCCACCGTTGGAACCGGTCACCAGACCACCGCCTACCAATAACCACTGCTCGAATGGTTGTGTATGTAATTGTTATTTATTATTCTGTCGTTGCATCTTATACTGTGTGCAACATTTTCATTTCTCTCTAAGCCCCGGCAGCGCTGTTATTTACTTTAGTCTGTCGTTTACTGGTTTTGGTAATATTTTTATATATCAGATTTATACCAATTTGTTCGTAGAATATGTAAGGATTTCATTTGAGTTATAACAATCGTCACCGGGCATACAGAGTACAACAGAGATAAATGTACTCTATGTTGTAAGTTTTACTACTACAAATAGCGCGATTGTGTACGAGCGTGCAACACTAAGTACAATCAAGCAAAACAATGTACTCCGGTTACACTGTATGAAGTGCCATCAAGTAGCATTTCAAAATTTCCGCGCTTTTAACTGACTTTGTTATCAAAACGAATTGTTTTAATTTCATAATTTTATGTAAATAATGATTATTAACCATTTTAATTAACCGTCCAAATTTCAAAAAATTTAATTATTTTATATATTCTATAGTTTATAGTCATACAAATTAATAAAATCAATGTACAATATATTTAACTACAAATAGATGCAGTAAATAAATTTATAATTAAAATTATATAATTAACAAAATCTTTAAGAGTTAGACACTTGATTGGCTGGTAAAAATATTTCAAATTATTAATATTTAAATTTTTGTAGGTTTGTTATCTGTTAAACGATACAAACTGAAAGAAAACCCGTCTAAGGGAAATCCCTTATTTATATATTGTAACTATGATTTACAAAAAAATTACAAGAAAATTCGCCACCCGTCAAAACTGACTGTATACCATATGGGCACAAGGTGCCCACGGGTGACCCTAGTATACAATAATTCATATTATATTTTAATTTAATATATATATATATATATATATGTATATACTTTTTATGAGTAGTGAATATTGAATTGTAACTTGAATTACTGCTCGTAATTTTATCGTTAACAAAAATACACAAAAAACTGAAACACATAATGATTTATATCATAATAGTCGCGGCCCCATATTAATAAATGAGATCATTTTAAAAATACTGTGATGAACATTCAAAAAAGAAAAAGAAATTTGTTGGTAAATAGATATAGCATTGTCTATTTCATATGCAGATTCGATTACAGTGACATTTTATAGCATTTGACAGTACCATAACATTTATTCCATACAAAACAAGCAAAGTAAATAGTAGAAACTGACATTTTATTCAAATTCCAACTAATATTGCCGAGCTAAAATAACTACGTCTCACAATATTGCAGACAATAACATATTTGTATGGCAAGTTTAATTTATTTATTTTCAAACAAAAATCATGTTTTTTCCGGTATAAATCCAAGTTATTTGTAATATAATTTACTTCAAATAAAATATTTCCATTATAAATACTGCATCTAGTAGACGCTACTACTCGTGTTAAAATCTAGGGCGCTATAACTGTTAAATAAAAGAAAAATACTTATTTATATATGGCTTAATACCATTACATTCAATCAAATTTTATCACGAAACCATACCATTACAAGAACGTATTACACAAACACACACACATGTTTATATCGAAGTAATGGAATTCTCCACCCCCTGCTGTAATAACATAGGTGAAGCAGAACGGAAAACACAATATTGCGCGTATAAACACGTATATAGAGCCTAAACAGGGTAAATTGGACATATCGACGAAAATTAGATTGGTTTCAGCAGTACTAAATTTACAAATGAGATGCGCCCGACAATTTATAGACGGCGAGCTTTTAAGGCTATTACAGTTTGCTTTCAAGTGCACTTTAACTTTAAGCTTAATGTGCTTAAATTGTGTTTTGGACGGTTAAAAAGACGAATTGTTTCAAACTTACGTACGTAACGCCGATCTTTTCAACTTCGGATAAAGTTTCGAATATTTATCTAGCAGTTATATGTTTGTTACTAATTTATTTAAATACCAAATAGTTTATTCGGGGTTTTATTTAGTTTTAGAGACAATATGCAGTTTGTGCTTTCTTATACGAAAGAATTAAGGCAAACAGCAAAAACTAGATGATAATATTACGAGTATAAGAAAAATCTCATTTAGAATGCATATTGTGTAAGATGCTGCAAGCATTGGTGCAGCCACCACTGGTGTGTGTGATTATTGTTTTGCAATATTTTGGGTACGTTTTGTTCTGTAATATTGCTATGTTTTGCTGGATGCAGATGATGATCAACTGATATAAATTCAGCTTTATGTGGCAGTAAAATTAGCATAAAAAATCGATACTGGAGATAGTAAAATATTACCATTTTGACGGAAGAGAAATGGACAGATTTGAAAATGGAAAAAGAGCTTACGTCGACGTGTTTTGAAAACAATTCCAAACAAAGAATCCGTTATTATAGAATTGAATATATCAACCTAACAAAACGATTCGTACCTCGAAGTAGTTTAGGTAAGAAGAATAAATAAGATAAAAATAAAGTAAATCGAAAAAAGTTCGAAGCGACTTCCGATAACAAGTCTACAACTGTCGCATCCCATCATTTTATCATCGAACTATTTTTATCAATTGAAAAACGATAAATCAACTTTTTCTCTTACATAAAATTGTAAAACTACGTTACATTTGACATTTTAAATTGGAAAATAAAACAGGCAACGCGACACATATTTATACCGCAGACAAAATCTCTCCTATACAGGAATAAGTTATCACATAAAAATGCAAGTTTTATAACGTTATCAGTTTAATTATGTGCTCATTATAACTATAATCTTAATTTTATTTTAATATATGAGTCTAGATAAAGGATTATAATTATTTTATAAGTATTAATATCGTTCTATTAAAGTTATGGGGTAGCGCATAAGCTTATTCATTAATTACACTTTTTAATAAAACTTTATACAGCGAAGCTTAGAATAGGTACTTTTTACTTTCTTTTACAAAGTAATAAGTCTTGTATGAATGTTGCAAACACATGACCGAATGCTTTAGCTCTTCTGTATTTCGTACAGCGCACTAAAAATAGGTTACATTTTATAATCATTTCACTCATTTTTGACATTATTCGCCTATTTCACGTTCCCGTAATACATTTAATCCGATTAATTATTATTTATATATAAAACAAATACATATAAATATTTGACTATGTTTATTTATTCTATATAATTAACATATACCCATTAATTATTGTGATGAATAAAAATGAGCTGATGATCATAATTCGAAAATGCATCACACAAGAGATATATAAATTTAACCACACACAATTTCGTATTCATAAGGTCTGTTTTACGTTTGTATTTCTCTCCTTTGCATCATTAGGCATCCGTTCCTCGGCAGCTTGTATTACGAGCTATTTCATGGTGAAATGTTCACCTTGTTTGCAAGAATAATGGCACATTATGTTCGGTCAGGTTATCAGTTAAAATGTATATGGATTATTATAATTTTGTTGTTGTTTTGTACTTGTTGACAGGATAACCTATTTAACTGGATTATCCCGTGGGCATATTGTGCCCATATCATATATAGTCTATTCGTCATCGATATAATAATGTATATTTTTATAAAATTAAATAATACAAACAGTATTTAAAATATTTCGTACGCATTTATTAATACAGTTTCCATGATATTTTTAGCACAAGTGTTTAAATATTATTTCTGTTTAGTTTCTTAGTGCTGCTCTCGCTTTTCTTTGAGTATGCGCACTCAATTTATAAAAATATTAAATGGATATGGTTGCATTCTGTCAAATATCCAAAATAAATAACATGTCCCACCCCAAAATAGATGTATCCATATTTATGTATATTGCATAAAAATCAACACGCAATATTTCAATGTTTCAAATACCTCATTAGCAAATTAAATATATTTGCATACGCATGGCTGATCATAAATTACAAATAGATGTAATAATACAAATGGCGTCCCATTTCGCTAACTGGTGTAGACTTTACCAGAAGGGTAAAAATTATGAATTATGAACATCACGGTAGAAAAGTAGGTTATCAAATATTGATAACGTAAAACATGTTTTATTCAATTCTTCATTTGACTCTAGTGCGGATTAAGATAAATTAGGGCGTTATTTATTAGTTGCGTTGTTAACAAAAATATAATATTCGAATATTGCCTCGTAACCGGACATGCACGAAAACCTAGCCATATAAATAATATCGTTCAGAATTTTTTGTGTGAATTTGGTTGTATGTAAATCGTTTTTTCGCCCACTATGGTTTGAAATATTTATGATGACTTTTGTGTACGATTTATTCAACTCAGGTATTTTTATACATGCACAGGGGTATCTGCCACCTCTTTTTATAGAAAAAAAAAGATAACACGTATTGTGTGCGTTATTCATTATGAAATGCATACGATAAAAGTAGTTCCTAGAGAAAAATAAATCCTAATACAGATGACCATTTCACGAGAGTCGTTTTTTTATATACTTTATTTTTGTATGAATATTAGTAAATTATATTAACTTTCCAAAGTTTCTATGACGTTATACCACGACTAGTTTGATAGTTTTTAAAATTAATATGTCAGATTTGTGATCAACATTACAAGTGGTCAATTTTGTACTACTTGGCAAACCGTTCCAGCCGGTAATTTTGTTAATGAAAATAAATACACAAATTAAAAACTTTTTATACATTTACTATCTTATATGTAATGAATAAAAGAATGTAATGTGTTCACCAAAAAATTATACCTAGATATTTTAATAGAAAAATACTAAATATAAGAAAGTCGAGTGAAGGGAACTCCAGATATTTAAATAGGAAATGCATCATCATAACTTTTAATTAGTATTTACTATACATTAATTAATCTTGCAAAAAAATTCTTGCATCACAATGTTATGACAGTACAAAAATCACCAGATTGTAGCAATGATGGCGTTCAGGATTACAGTCTGACCTTTCTTTCAATCTACAAGCGTTTCTTTTAAACCAGACTTGCCGAGGCTACGAAATCGTCTTATACATGATTGTTTATTCCCTTTGCACAAACATAGTTTTTAGTACAGTCAAGAAGTCAAGTCAGTAAAAATATATAAATAATTAGAAAACTCCTGAGTGCAAACGGATTAAAATTTAATCTGTAGTTTCCTCTTCGTTAGAGTAACTAATCTGAAACAGAATTACCTTCAAAGTATTCTAAAAGGAATCTATCTTTTCTTGGCGTGAGTTCGAAGTAGAGTTTTCGCGTAAAAGGAAAAAAAGAATTATGGCGTAGAGTATGTTCGGATCATTTATCACTCGATAAATGGAACTAGCTTAATGGCTACTTAGAACTTCCGTGCTTAAAATGTTACATGGAAGATCAATGAATTTTTCACATAATTTATTTTATTCTTACACATGTAACAACAAATAAAATACTACAACTGCTCCTTTACATATATTAACTACAAATTACAGCGAGTTAATATAACTTATCGTTTTTATTTGTATGGAATTTATTCATTTTTAACGGAAATACACTTGACGATTATTCAAAAAATCAAATAATGGATGTGAAGTTTTCTGTGGTGGCTTCTCACAATTCACACACAATATAAATATATATATATATATATATATATATATATATATATATATATATATATATATACAGGGTGTCCCATTTTAATCCGCCAGTAGCGATAATTCTGAAACATTGCATTGAATCAAAAAGTGTTCCAAATGAAAAGTTAATGGTTTTGAGGGGGACATCTGATGCCGTAGACTTTGCCCCCCCAGCCCCCCAAGGGGGGCGGGAACAGGGGGCAACTTTAAAATCTTAAATGGAAACCCCTATTTTTTATTGCAGATTCTGATAGAGGGTTAAAAAGTATGTAAGTTTTATCCGAAACATTTTTTTTATTGGTCGAGAGATGGCGACTAAAATTGACCTACATTTTAAAACTCTATCCGAGTCTGAGGTACAAAATAGGGGTTTCCATTTAAGATTCTAAAGTTGCCACCAGCCCCCCCCCCGGGGGCGGGAGGGGGGTGGGGCTATGTGGTGGGCCCGGTCAAACACTGTTTGAAAAAAAAATTACATTCTTTTTTGAATTATTTTACCATTATTTAATTTGAAAAATAAGTACTCAATCGCTATTTTTGAGTACTTTACGTCTTTGTAGGGGGGGGGGCGGGGGTAGTATTTGGGCAGGCTGAGAAAAAAACAACCTTGTAAGGTTGTGAGTAAGTCCTAAGTAATAATAACAGTTAATTACGTGACGATTTTCGCAATTTAATTGACAAAATACCTAATTTTTACATTTGCAGCGCCATCTCTCGACCAATAAAAAAAATGTTTCGGATAAAACTTACATACTTTTTAACCCTCTATCAGAATCTGCAATAAAAAATAGGGGTTTCCATTTAAGATTTTAAAGTTGCCCCCTGTTCCCGCCCCCCTTGGGGGGCTGGTGGGGGCAAAGTCTACGGCATCAGATGTCCCCCTCAGAACCATTAACTTTTCATTTGGAACACTTTTTGATTCAATGCAATGTTTCAGAATTATCGCTACTGGCGAATTAAAATGGGACACCCTGTATATATATATATATATATATATATATATATATATATACATATATATATATATACATATATATATATATATATATATATATATATATATATATATATATATATATATATATTCTTAGGTACGGTTTCTGTTTTAGTTGAAACAAAGAAAAAGAGTCTTGTTACTTTACATAACGTAGCGTTACGTCTACTAAATTAACCTAAATTGAGAAAATTTAATTTGAATGTTTGATATTTTATAATCGTACTATTGTAAATATTTAATAGTACGGTATTAATACAGTTGACCTAGTTGGCCATGCACGGGGGTTAAATGATTCTATAAAGAAAATTCACATTCCGAGCCCGGAAATGCATAAAATTTTAAACGTGCAGAATATAAAATTATGTATGAATGTGTAAATGGGCTTAAAACGATTCAGCAAGAATCTGATATTCGCAAAATTGTCTAGCTCTTTCTCGCAACTACGTTATGTATGAGAAAGTTTTTTTGTAGCTAGTTTCAAAGTTATAACTTTTCGCTATATAGCTTTATAAGCACGGTTGTATCATCTTTTTAGTGTTAAAATTTGTAATATATTCTCTTACACATTATACAAAATTTAATAACGCTCAACAGACTTTTAACTATTTTCGTTTGTTTTAGGGGAACGAAGGGTAAACAATGCTACCTAGATAAATATTAAACTTCCGTTTATCCTGGACGAGTATAGAATTAAGGCATATATAGAATGCATAAATGAACAGATAGAAATATTTCCATTTTTCATCGATTCTTAAAACCGGTCAACTCTGGTAGCACGAACTATACCTATGCTTGTTTTAGTTCTATGTATTGAATTGACAATTTATTACACTTGAATAAATATATTTTCGAACAAAAATTTGTATGTATCTGAGAATGAGGTCAAAACTCATATCTAGTATTGGATATTGGTATAGATGTTACAATAAGTATTATGTCAAACAATGACAATAAAAATAAACGTATCAGTAGATCTGAAAGTAGTACCGAATCAATGATCGAAAGAAATGCGCCTGCGCAGAGCACAACGACGTGTAAAATTGCATACCGGCAATATAGGCACGATTCAAATTGGAACGTATCATGCTCAATGCAATGAGAGAATCTACCCTAGATACACATAACCTGTATATATATACGTTCTAACACATATTGGAAGTAGGGAGGGCATACGAACTGGGTAATACATATCGAGCATCGTGCGACACTGCTGCGTGAACAAGGTTAGCGGTACGCGCGAACTGAACCGGTAGAAACAAGCATCTCTACTCGTCTAGCCGAGAAACGGTATCGATTTTTCTAGCGGAATCATTTATAATTTCGCGCACGGAGGAACCACGCGTTCGGTGCCCGTTAGGAAAAAATAAAACGAGATTACTTCCCCTTTTTGCTACGCATTTATATGAAAAAGGAAAGTAATTTAGCGAATAAAATGTTGATTTAGCGATAAAACCAAATATCTGTTGTAACACATTCGTATACACACTAATAAAGTACATTGGATTAAGTACCCTACATGAATGACATGACGAATTGGCCAAACTCTGGATTAGCAGAAATGATTTGATAATCCTTAAAGCCCCAGTTAATATACCAAAATTATGAAATTCTGCAAACTTATTTTCATATAATAAAAGCACCTCCACCATGTTTTATCTTATTTTTAGGGAATATACATGTAAATATAATCTGAGTGGGATAGTTCATATTTTATATAATAAAAGAACTGGGGAGTGACCTTCACTCGACTTTCTTATTGTTATATATACAATATATGTGTTTGTATGTATGTATGTGTAGAACGCTTTGTTTATAAAAATACAAACTGGTATGGACTGAGATCGAACTCTAACTGCCAAATATCAGGTAAGAATCTTTCGCGCAGCCACCGTGGCTATAACAATTTGTTTTTATTAAAGAAAACTCTTACAATATTAAACAGATATTCCAAACATTTGTTAATACTTTATTGTCGTGCAAAAATATTTTAAATACCAAAATGATTATTTTTAATGGCTCAAGCCATTGTAAAAATCGCCTAACTCACTGTAAATTTTTAAAATATTGTAAAAAATGTATAATCCAACTTTATTTATGCCCAAAATCCAATCAGCTCTTCGCAAATATATTTTAGGCTCAAATAAGTGATTTCGCTTTTCAGCGCTTTTAAGTAATGCGACCCGACACACACACACACACACACACACACACACACACACACACACACACACACACACACACATGGACAGGCATCATTGAGTAAATATGCAAACCTAGCAATCGTTTTTTTTTTTTAATGATTCCTATACTTAATTTATAATAAAGTAAAATATAGTTAACTAAATGTAAATAATCATATTGAATTCATTCAACTATATTATCTTTATGTAAACAGTTTAACTTGGTTTGATTGAATTTAAAATAACTTTAAAATTGAAATTATCACAAGATGCAATTCAATTCAAATGATATCATCTGTAATGGAATGTAATGCAGCGAATTTCCCTTGAGTCATATATATTTTTTCTGAACCAATTTAAAATAAATGTTACTCATACTGTCATACCGAATAAAACGTAGAAACGTTAAAAAGCAATATCATTCTAGATGTAATATGTCAATAACTAATACTCCTATTTATTATTTTATATACCCGATAAGTCTGCATTTGATTTTTTGCAATAGTTAATATGTAAATATTTAATTAATCATTAATTGGTACTATATGTAAATATAGTCTGATTCAGAAATAACGAAACATTGATTATATTATTAAAACAAAACTCCATAAAGTTTAATATGCCTAATACGTTAGTCATTAAAAAAGTTTTGCTTTTATAAAATCCAACTTTTAATACGTGTTTCAAACATTTTTTCGTAAAATTTGTTTGGTGTGTGTTATAAAAAATAATGTTAAATAATCCCATAATCTTTTACTGCATACTGAAAACCTGTAAAACGGTGATTTTCAGCAGCAGCTTGTGTGTAAAACAGCAGACACTGTTAGTTTCAGCGTATTGATTTCAGATTCGAGTTCTTTATTTATTGTTATGTAGATTTATAGGACGGAAAATGACCCGATGAACACACTTACTAGCGCACCCTTGATGTATGCGACATTTTATCAAAATTATACATTGCGTGTTGTGTTAAAAATATAATTTTTACTCACATGATCGCTTATCAGAATTATACAAAATTTATTTTATATGTGTTGGTTGTTGAAGTGTTGTCATAATTTATATTTGTTATAAAATGGAAACTTTCTTGTTACGCCAAGATTCAACATAGTTCAAATAATGGTACATTAAGCATTTATTGTGTCATTATGTACTTGTTTCCATGATATGTTTATGCTTTAATTATTTACATACCATAACATATCATTTCACATCAAATTGAAGGGTTACAACACTTTACAGGACAAAACATAGATTCATGACGCTTTTTATCAGATAAATATACAACAAAGACTAGTGTTTATCAGCATAATATCGCAATGTGATGTACATTATGGCTAGTAGTAAAGCTTCTATATTTGCGATTTGTTCAAACCGTTAACTAGAAAATATTAGTTACATAATACGATATATTTTATATAATTTATACTTTTTTTTTAATTCATGGTGTTTATTGTTGTGTTTTTTATTTTGTTACAGGAAAGAGTAAAGCAGCAACTGGACGAGCAGGCCCAAAGGTATGAGGAACAATTGACTGAACTACATTCTGTGATCGCTGAGTTAACGCGAAAGTTACACCAGCAACGAGCCATGGCCATTACCGAAGAAGATGAAGCATCTGGTATTATCACTAGAAACAATTTTGTCTTAAACCCATTAAATTATCCCCTACTATCCTAAATCTAACTCGTATGTAACTGCTTGGACAGAGTACAAAAAGAAAATATAACGACTTTCCACCCATTTGTCTCGGTGAAATATCGTGGATTTTAGGGTCCGAAAATAAATTGGTTCTATATTTTAGGTTGTTGAAAATATCTGATGTGGTCTATAAAATATTATAGTGTACCTTATATGAAAACTAAAAAGGATATTCAAACATATTACATATTTGTAACTAAATCACAACATTACTCAAAATTTGCCGATATTTTTATAGTTTGTAACGAATTTATTTGTGAATTTAGAATCATTGAAATTGTTTCAATTACAAATAGTTGAGTTGAGCCGAACTTTAGAAAATCACGTGATATGTAACCATTGATGTCAACGTCGTATCTGCTCAAAGTTCTTCTGATAATGCCGATTTCAGTCACTCTTTTACTTATTGCTGCACTTCTAGAATTTAGTCTATTTAGAAACACAGAAACTACCCAGGTTCTAGTTACGTAAACCTTTATTGTAAATACAGACATCATTGCGTTTAAATCGTGTCTATTTTCGCTACTAGGTCAAGTTTACACTATTATCCTTTATTTGAATTAATCAAATGAACGGAATAAAGTGGTGCTCTTACTTATCGATTATACATTAGGCGTTCTAGTGTTTTTTTTATTATATATTTAGAGCAAATTGCATACTGATGAGAGTTTTGTTTTTGTTTTCAGAAATATGTACAAGTGCCCACGAAGATTCAATAACTTGTCCATTAGAAGTTAGCGAACTTGAACCATTAGAAAATGATCTTTCAGATACGGAAACAAAGCTTCCAGTAAGTAAATAATGTAAATAAACAATTGTTGCGATTGATACAGCAAAGCGTAATTAAATAAAGAACACACGTGAATTGAACTATCTCTATATCGGACCTTACAAATAATATTTTTGTAAACAGCGTACTTTTAAATTTCAATTTAAATATAAATAACCTGAACCCGAATTATATACTTTATACTATTACTTTATTTTTCTAGTTGGCTGAGTCGCCCCTAGAACTCCCCGACCCCAAACTAAACACATCCCAGCATGAGCCTACCGATCTAGTCTCTAAAGAAGAAATAGACACACTAAAGAGCGAACTCCAACTCGTGCGGGCTCAACTATCCGAGGCGCATACCAAACTCGCTCAATCTAGCACACCCGAACCATTTTTATACCCCAAACCAATCGAAACCATCCCAGAAAGTCCATTGGAAAACGACGAGAATCCGGAACATGAGGACAGCAGCGATTTGGCCGTGTTTCTAAGCGACGATAAACTAAACATAAAATCATCCACGATTGTACCCATCCATAAAACGAGTAGTATAGAAAAAAGTAAAAGCAATTCGTCGTTTTCTCCCGCCCCCGTTGCGAAGATGGCGGAAAGGGTTAGATTAAGGCGAGCCACCGAAGATGATCGAATTCTGTCGACGTTAGAACTTGTTAACACGGGACTGTCGACTGCGGTCGCTGAGCATTTGGTTGGCGATATTTTGCGGCAATGTGATCAGCCTGAGCGGCAAGCAATGGAAATGGAATTAAGACGGATAAATGCGAAATTGGAACATGTTAAAGCGCATAACTCTGTATTGGCCTTAACATTAACTGAAACTAAAGAACATTGTGATAGGTTAGTCATGGTCAACGATGTTTAAGTATATTTATAATATAATATTTGACTTTTAGGTTGGCATTATTATGTGGGAAATATGAATCTAATGCTATTGCACTTAGATTAGCCTTAGGTATAAGTGATAGAGCAATTGAGGCCTATGATGTTTTACTTGCGTTGTTGGAAACCGAACTTACAATGGATCAAAATGAACAAGGTAGTATTTGTTTTTAACATATCTTAGAAATGTAAAGACATTTTTTTTTTTGCTTATAGATACTTTAGAAAATCGTGCAGCTGCCGAAGGAGTAGCTAAACAACTCTTAGCTCATTTAGATATGCATCAAAGTTCGGATGTTTTATTATCACCCTGGCAACACAGTATTTATCCGAATTCAACTATAACTAGGTATTTTTATTTATATTATTCAATGTAAAGAGGTTGCAGTATTAAACAAAGTTCGTATAGTCATAAATTCTGTTTAAAAAAATATCGATTGTAATGATTAGTGAACCTTGGACAGCTGAGCATGAAACCCGATTACGTGAACATGTAAGCCGATTAAAACAAGAACGAAGTTCCATTCAAGGTACATACGTTACACTGGAATCCACTCATTTAGAAAATGTTCCAGCTCGTCCGGCTTCGACGCAAGAATCGCGCAAAATGGATTTGGAAATGGCTGTACTAATGCAGGTTAATTCATACATTATGAATTATTAGTTTTTAAAATATATAATGATAAATATGTAGACAATATATTCAAGTATTTATTAAATGTTGTGCAACCTTATCTAGCTAATGTGTTTTATTAGGAGCTAATGAGTCTACGTGAAGACAAAGCGGATTTATTAACAAAGTTATTCATGATGGAAAAAGATAAAAGTTCCACTGAGTTGAAACTGAAATACGTTGAAGGACAACAGAGGGCGCAAGCTGCAGCGTTAAAGAATCTTCAAGGACAACTGAAAGACACGGAAGCGTTACTGTCTCTTGCATCACAAAATAAAGTAATTATTTTTTCGAAATGGGGCATTGGGCAGAACCTTAATTAATGTTTTCACAGGATCAAGGATACTCAGATGCAGAGCACGCCCAAGGTGTCGAACTAGAGTTAATGCAAGCTCTAGCTCGAGAATCTCGGCTAAAACTTCGTTTACAAGAACTAGTGTCAACGTTGGAGCAAGTTACAAAGAACGCGGAAGCTCGACTGTTAGAAGGACGTGAACTTGTACATGATCTCAGTCAAACAAACAGGTTTTATATCGACAATGTTAAACAATTTTCGCATAATTACTAATTTATTTTTTACAGTGTTCTGGTCGAAACTGTAGATAGAAATTATAGAAAATATCAATCGCGTTTGAAGAAAATGGAACATCAAATGTTATCATTAGTAGAGCGACATTCGACACAGGTAACGAGTGATGATGACAAACAGATATTAGGTTTTCTTTTGTATTTGATGTTTCAATAGGTTGACACTCTGAAGTCGCGCATCCATACGCTAGAGACTCCTGTTCATATGATCAACAGTTCTGGGAATTCGGAAACTTCACTTTAACACTTATTGTAATTTAATCAGACAACATTGCGTAGTTATTTGTACAGAAATTATTTTTAGTTTATTTTCCAATACACTGTTTTTAGCATACAAGCATTGTATTTTATTTACAGTTCGAGATATAATGATCAGGTGTATTGCGTAATTCATTCAGTTGGTCGGATAGATTTCATATTTACATTGCGGCGTAACCTAAATATTTATTAAGTAGTTTATTGTTATTTTTTGCCTGATTGATGATTAAAATTATTCTTAGGAACGCAGTTTTTTTATTTAGTCGAGATTGTTTTCTTTTTTTACAACAATACTACAATAATTTCATTTAAATGACAAAATTTTAACGAATTGTGTTCTATACTTTAGTACCCTTGGCTCACATTAGTCCATGGTTTCAAGAAAACATCTAATCTTATTGTGAATTTATAGAGAAAATGTGTATTTACTTATTTTTTAGAAAAACGAACAACTTTGTACAGCATTTAACGTAAATATTAACGCGTGCGCACAGACATATTTGATAGAATCAATGCCGGATTTAAAGTATTCAGGGCCCATAGGCCCACTCTTTTCTGGGGGCTCTTTACATCTATATATTATCCACAAACCATAGCGGTGGGCCTAGTGGGTAATCTGGCACTCTATAAATTCACCTTTAATAACAAGATATTTTATTTATAATGTAAATAAATAGTCGTCATAGCCTTAAATGTCACAGTTGAACTATTTGCTACGCTCAATATTAATCTAAACACTGAGTTCGGAATTGAAATCTGGAGCGCATAGGGCAGCAACAAAAGTGGGGAAGTCTCCTATTTTATTTTTGATTTAGAGCGCTTTAAATTTTAATGCCGCACTCAGACAGCGCACAGTACGTGAAAAACTAGCCTAAAACTATCCGACGCCGACTTGAGATACGTAAATGTAAAACAAAGTGTTGGCTAAAATAACTCGCTTACAATGCATGATATGAACAGTACTGTGATTAGATATAATAATTAAATATATATATATATATATTAGCTATTGACTGAAGTTTTAAACTATTGAGACAATGATAGGTTTTTGGAAAACTGAATCTATCGTATAATGAAGCTGGTTATGTAAGTACCTGTCAAAAATATTGAAGCTGGTTTAATTTAAAATAAAAATAATCGTGCTAAAAGTTTATAATATAAAAAAGTAAAATGGTAAGCAGTTTTCAATATAGAAAGCAATTTGAATTTGACGGCATGCCTAAGGCTGATACAAAAATTACAGAGCAGGATTTTACTCTAATAATTCTACCATGTTTTATTCTAATATTAATAATAATAAAAAATATTAATCCTGTGTAAAATAGTAAACAAAATGTTATTTTTACATGAAATAACCGAAAATCTTTACATATTTCTACCAATTTCAAAATATTTTTATTTATATAATCATCGGGTAAAGATAGAAAATATCTCTTCCTAATATACAATAAAAAAAAAACTACATCAATACTTACAAATGACAAAGTGATTTTGTACCGCTCTAGCGTCAAAGCAATGAACTAAATTCAAATCTCAGTATGGAAACAATTTTTATTTAGCAATTACAGCAGATGATTGTGTCTTCATATACAATAACACAAATAAAACAACACCATAAAATATGTATCCATGTAAATTTTAGTTATTTAAATATAGCAGTTTAACAAGTTGCTGCAGACTTAATCGATGCTAGTGCTGCATAATTCACTTTGCCAAAACATTGATTTATACTATCAACCGTCCCATACTATGATTAATTCAAAGAAAGAAATGTAACACAATTAGAAATTAGCAGCACTTACCTGAAATAGCTATTGTATGTGGAATTTTGTTGCGCAACATATAAAATTAGCTAATTAACTTATACTACAAGTTCATCATATGTCTAGAATCTTTTAGAACAAAAAAAAATAATATATATATATCGTCTATGTTACATAAAATGCATCATATATAATTTTATATTCAAAACAGTTTTCCTTAAGCCTAGTACAAAAGCTAATGTTATCGCTATAAGTATATTAAAGCATTTATATTATTATAATTTTATTAAATTTAATTTAAAATTACTTGCCATATACATTTTTAGATTTAATCCTGTACCTAATTGTAATGTTAATAAAGTAATTTATAATGTTGTGTATTATTTGTGAATAAAAATTGTTTTTAATAACTGAATTTCTGATACAAATTATGTTTGATAATATTTTTATTAAGTATTCTCGAATATTCTACAAAGGCAATTTTTTTCTGTGAATAAATTTAACTTTATTTTTTGTTTTTAGAAGAACTGTCGGTATAATTAAACATAAGAACTCGTATTTATTGTATGGCTGCAATCTGCATATATTATTTAATTTATTTAAAGCTGCGTTTGTAATTGTGTTGCCAGAAAACAGATCATGTATTACAGGTTACCGGCTTTTTCTTTGAATTGTATTCAAACTATTCATGATTTTGTGAATCATGTTTATACGTTCGTTATTAGTTATCTTTTCCATTTTGTGATTAGAAAAAATCCCTGTTCTCTTGCAAACCAAACAATTTCTATGCTTAGTTGGATTGAATCAGAGAGTAGGAAGTGTAAGAAGGTATGGTATTTTATCAAGACTCGGGAATTCCGAAATATCGCAGATTACGCTAGTGAGGTAAGCTAAAATTTCCTTAAAAAAAGTGTTTGTCTCGTCTTGAATCCAAAAATATATATATATATACTTGGATGTTAGTCGTCGCTCGGTCTCTCATAAGACCAAATTTGTGCCCTGTACTCCTCTGAAGATACCGGAGCGATTTCCACCAGTTTTGGTACACATATTATTTGGCATCCCAGTTTACTTCCCGAGTTATAGGGCCCCAAAATCTGGAACCTGTATAAAAATAATTAAAACACCCAAACTTTCTACTAATAATTCTAAGATATTTTAGGTCTACAATATTATCTCAAACCCAAAGGCCATAAAAAATTATTTTGAATAACCAAAAGGCTGCTCGCATCGCATATAGTACTTATAAGGCGAGCTGGACGCGTAGGTGCGTTGTACCTAAGCCTGTTTTTTACAAATTTTAAAAACGCTGTTCTGGACGAGATAATAATTTCTAGATTTCTTTTTACAAATCTTAAATACGCTGTAACCTATAAATGAAATAATTTCTGGATTTCATTTTACAAATCTAAATAACGCCGTAACTTTTGTTTCGGACGAGAAAGGACCTTAAAATGTTATAATTTCTGGATTATATTTTAGAAAACTTAAGAACGCTGTAACTGTTCCTACTGTTGCAAAATAAAATCTAGAATTATTAGGTCCGATTCGATTGGATTTAAAATGCGACGGGAACTTCACGGGCGTAGAAATTATAAATACGCGGTCACAACATCTGTCTTATTCGTCATTATAAGAGAAAAAGAGACAAATCAGTGACATACAAACACAAGTGCGACATCGGAAAAGTGGAAAGATATTTAACTCAGCTGCGTCAAGTAAAAAGATACAAGTAAATGAATTTGTGCTGAAGTGAGTTGAGTCACTCAGTTATTTTATGTAAAACGAATACAGCTAATACATACTCATTTTTTTTTCAGTCCTCGGAAGGATTCACTTGGACTTGTTTTATTAATTAAATCCAGTGGTAATTAGCGTCGATTCGACAGGCGCCGCGCCACTACACACAGGACAACCGGAAATGCGATTGGACGGCAGGGGGTCTGTCCGAGCCAATGACACGTGCTGTGTGGGCGGGGCCATCCTGAAAACAATCCTTACACGGTTATACATACTATGTAGAATATTTGTATGTGGTTACAGGATAATTTATTAATATATGGGTACTCAAAGTATAAGAATATAAATACAATTAAAGTGTTTGTATAACAATTGACTATGTGGGAGGAATTACAAATTTAATTTGGAATATAATAATTAATTATTGAATCCTTTTCTTGTAATCGGGGAAAATGTGTGTGTGATGAATTCTAATTTCATATAATTGTAATTTGGTACGTTTGAAGCGCAATTTAACTGTTCATCTTTAAGGAATTTTCAATTTAATGTTATGATTTTCTTTCTTTTTTTTTCAGGACAATTAATTTCAAGAACGGTGACACTGAAATCAATTGTGCTCGTAAAACAAAAGGGCACAGTAAATATTTGATACACACAAGGGCGGGTCTTTTGGAAAACACACCCCTATATGCCACAGGTAATAATGCACTTGCGCAATACAAATATACACAGACATACACGACCACTTCAAGCGTATGGCTACATCCTGTCAGTTCCTATCCATAACATTCAATCAACCGTATGATAAGATGATGAGTGAAATTTTGAACCGATCAAAAAGTACCTGAAATACAGGTGTGTTTGAATATCCCACAGATATAATACAGAATGAGTTTTGAAGTAAACGTTCGTTGTCGAATTTTCATTAAACGATTTTCTAAGTGTTTGTGACTTCGCGCTTTTGAAACGATAAATATTTGGTTGTAAAGACATTCTTTATGAAGGAATGAATCAAGATCAGCAAGTTCCAGCCGTAGCGACGGATCTCTTAAGAGTTGTAAGTGCATTCTTTTTGATTATCAAAGTTTTCATCGTTTTCTTGTTTTATTTGTAAAATCGCAAAACGTACTCATTAGGTAGATAAATGTACATTATAATAATAAGTTTAACTATACTTAATTTTTATTTTTATTATATATAGTGAAATTGTTCATGAATCCAGAAGGTTTTATAACATTTTATAAGTTTTCTAATTCCAGCAAGTCATGCATGACACTATATTTCTCGATGTTCAATGCTTGGTCTATCTGCAATTCTATAAATACAGATTTAAATTTAATCATAAACTACAGTAATAGAATCCGTCTTATATTCATTATGTTGACATTCAGTGCTGAAAAGTTAAAATTGCAATTTTTATGAGAAGTTTTCTATATATTCTAAAAGTTCATTTACAGTGAACCAATTATTAATTTAGATTAGATATTACAATTAATAATCCAGTTTCTTTTTATAAAAAATAATTGTAGCGTTCACAGCAACAAAATTTATAATTAAAACGTTAACTTAGTTACTGTGGAACATTCTCACAAAACAAACTAGCTTATTATATATAATTTCTAATTTTAATTACTAATTGCCTCGCTGCGGACCTTAAACGTTGTTTCCTAAAAAGTAATCTTAGAATTTCACCTTACGCTGTAATTATAATAGTTCAAATTTTACAGTTACAGTAAAATTGGAAAATGAACATTATTCTTTAACAATCTATGTTCCTATTTTATATAAATCTTATGAAATAGAGCATTTTTGTAAGTTCATACTTTCTTATTTGGAAATAATGAAGTATTTTACCTAATTATGAATATTTTCGAATATGAGAATTTAACGAAAATACACGTTTCCGTGACTCGAGTCTGACTATTTTCAGATTGTCTGCGTGTGTGCCTGTGAACGCTCGAGAGCAGGGATTCCTAACCTTTTTTCTATTTCGATCCCCTTGACCTTTTTTTTTCAATAAACCCCCTAATTTTTTCTTTGTTATAATGCATAAATAGCGCCACGTATCAAGTTGCAATTGTAAGAACAATCCAGTAACTAACATAACAAATATAAATACTATCGATCCTTTTTAAGCTTACATCGACCCCTAAGGGGTCCACTTGGGCCCCGTTGGGAATCCCTACTCCAGAGTCAAAACAAAATATATCTACTACAAGTTAGTACATTTTTACATTCTTGACGTATTAATGGGAGTATTGTGTAATCATGTAAAAATTTGAACTCGAAATTTTAACAGAAATACACTTTAATATCATCCCTGAATAAAGTCTGACTATTTTCAAGATACCGTCTGTGTGTGTTTTTGGAAATAGTATCTTTCGTAATATCGCGAAAACGGTATTACACAATTATTTCGTCAAGTGCTTTGTAGATATAATACAGAGATGACTTTAAGAATAATGTGGTTTACTGGAGTGGTTTGTGCCCCTTATGTGAATGTAATGAGTTGTAATGTAACTCGATCTGTGCCCAGAGACACCACACGACACGAGGGCCTGTGTTGACACGACTAATGAAATTATCTGATGGCCCCCGTCTATACCTACAATGACAATTCAATTATCATTAAATTCACTCACATTTATCTTAGATTTTATTGCTTCTACTTCATCAGCACACTTTACGCTGTTTTTTTCCTCTCTAACTCTTACCATTGAATAGACAATAGTTAAAAAAAGATAAAAGTGTTTATAAATTACACAATAATTGACATACATGCATACGACCAACATTCTTTAAAAAATGTATTTTTAGTTCTTGTACACAAATTTCACATTTGTATTAATTTTATCTCTCTCTATGTTTAAAATATAATATAGTAAGTAGTAATGTAAGCGAAGTCCTAAATTACCAAAATTTACTTATTAAATATAATACAATAAAAATTATAGTGAAAATCAAATTCTTTTTGTTTTCGCAATAATGAGTATTATGTATTTAAAATTATAACACAATTTTAGCTGGTCGTATGGTCGACGTATGGTATTACAGAAGAGCTTTAGTGTGTGTTTCGGAATCAAAAAATTCTTTACAGATCTTCGTTTTATGTCTTCCTGAACCCGAAAATGTAAAAAAAACCCATGTTACTTGTATGTATGTCGCTCGCTCACTCGCTATTAAGGCTCTTTAGTCACGAAAACTAATTCTGTAAGAGTTAGGCCTCTTCTTTTGGGCCTGGGGAACTGTAGGCATTGATGCCTGCACCTATGCTTATTTTAATTGCATTTTATATTTGAAATATATTTACAATGTATTTACTAGATTATTTCCACCTCCACCAAAAAACTAATAAATCAACCTGTCAAACCATTTACTTTCTATTAACAAACAACAATCAAACATTATTTAATAAAATTGACACACACACATCACAAGGTGATACAATCGACAAACAAGAAAAGAACACGATGGAGGCATCTCTCCCACTATTTGCTTTGTGTAGTTTTAAACTTTCTTCAATCAATCAAAGATCAATCCGGCAAATTCTTTTAACATATGGTGTATCGGTGGTGTCAAAGGATGTTACGTGGCAATAAGTGATTGACAGATACCCCGAAGCGCCGCGCATCTTTTGCTGTTTTGTTGCTTTTGCCAGTTTGATGTATAAAGGTGTCGGCCCCAATTAAGGTAATGACACAATGACTTGTGTAAATAGAGCAACACAGTGGTATTGGTGTTGCATTGTCCTCGCACACCCTAACGAATCCACTAACCCTTGGTATAGATTCTTGTACCTTTTATTCTTTATACAAATATTGTTGAACGATAGTATGTGAAGGGGATCATGCAGTGAGTTGCCTAAATATTATAGAGACACTTTTCATTCAAGTTTCATTCTTAATTTAGGATATAAACTGGTTCAATTTTTGAAGAAAATTGTCAAACAAAAGTTTACGTTTGACAGTTTTGGCTCTAGAGCGTTCACAGATGCAGTTGGGATTCTAAAAATAATCTCATTCGATTCAGGGAAGTCAAAACGTGTATATAGCATTTTTCATGATTACAAGACTTCATAAAAGAAAGTAAAAAGCTAAACTGAGTATTCATACATTCAACGTGACCCTAATAATTTGGTATCCCAATGTAGCATGAAATCCGTGAAAATGCCGGTAAATCTATTGTTTCATCCTATGTGACTATTGTTTCTCAATCGTATTGTCGTTGGGAGCCAATTACATTATACAACTGATTGAACTGTGCGAAGATCAAGCCGAAGCAGGCGGTGGAATGTCAGAGTTCCGTCTTAAAATTGATTAATTTCCCGATTACAGAAATCTATTAGTAGTCTTACTTTACTATGCGATTCGTTTACGTTGCAGCAGAAAAGACACTTTTTATTTTCACAAAATAGAAATTCTATGTCTGTACCATAATGTTTTTTTTTTTTTTAATTATTTATTTGTTGAGTAAGTATTGATATGTAAATGTTTTGCTAAATAAAAGGTTTATTATGTTTACTAGGGAACCGTTTTTACAATTCCCTTGGGTCCACAATATTACCCACAGTCCTCCGTTGCTTCAGAGACCTGCAAACAATTTACTAATACAGGTTTGTACATTTTAATCATTAGTTTATTTCAATTAAATAAATAATTACAGGTTATCTACAAATTAAAAAAATGTACGCATACAGGGTGTCGACTTTCACGCATGTCGTTTTATATGTAAAACTATTCATATGTCTTTAAATATCCAGATATTTTTATCGCAGAGAGAATGTGGTTCTTAATTCAAAATTGAGTAGAAAAATATGACATATTAGTTGGTCTGGATTATTTTGAACTGAGTTAGTGATAGTTCTGTAATCGCAGGGTCCAGTGGCGCGGTGGGTGGCGAAGTGGGTCTACCGTACCCCGAGTGGCGAGATCCCTGGCAACAACAAGACGGTAAGTAATAGCAACGTGCCAACAACACAGACCGGCAGCTTCTAAACTAAAACAGCAACAGAATAACCGTGAGCCGCTCTAGTCAGCAGCGCGTCCATTATTGATGACATGAAATGCGTATACATTTAACCTCTCTACCCTCTACCGAAACTAAACGGTGTAAAATAAGCCTGCGTACATGCGATTCTCACCCCAATTGTGTACTGTACATTAGTACCAGCAATGCTCGCGTATTGCCAGCGCCGCCTCATCAATGATGCACGCAGCTAAATGATCATCATGGCCCGTGTGATCCCACTGTGAATAAGTGTATAGGGAATTCTTTCAGCATACGAGTAGGCTGCTATATTCTCGCTGGATGGATAGATGTTTTGTTTACTTATGACCATTTTGGATGGTTTCGAGCTGTAAAAAGGGGTAATAGAGGGCTACATAACAACAACAACAAATGGATGGGAACTTTTAATGCCATGAATTAGTTATGAATGTCTGTTATTTTAAAATTCGAGAAAGAAATGGATACATATTTACATTTACTGGGAAATTATTTATATTATAATGTTAACAGAATTATATTTATACAATCTATATTTGTGTTTGTGTTCGTTATACGCCGATTCACAGTAGGGGCACCTCCTGGCTTATGTAGTACGTAATACTAAATTTAGTTAATATATTATCCCTCTAATTCTATATCTAAAATATCTGGAGTGGCCTGCACTCAACTTTCTTTTACGTAGTTTTCAATAGATAGATATTAATATACATATATATCCCAAACAAACTGTCTATATATATATATATATATATATATATATATATATATATATATATATATATATATATATATATATATATTAACTCAAACAAACGGTCAAACTAACCAATACTCTACAGGAATACTCTGTCTATTTTGTTTTCCTGGCCAAAACGGGCGCAGATAATAATTATTATTATTAAGTGATAACAAAATCTCTTGCTGACCAATATAAAATGAACATTCAAATTAAATTACTATAAAATAATAATAACTGGATAATTATACCAATTTATAATGGATCTGTATTTGAAGTACTTATCGTATTCACTCTTAAACAGTAAAACTCCACAGTAAAACTCTAAAATTGATAATTAATTATGTTAGCAAATATATAATATAAATTGATTCTAGAATAATTTACCTGATACAATGTATTCTAATAAGAAATCAATATTTTAAATATTAATTCATACAGTTAACTGTCAATGTAATGCTTGTTTGTTTTCAATAAACAAGAAACAAATGATGTAACTCATGGTTGATCCGATTTCAAAATAATAAAATTTGTCACAAGTGTATGGCAACGTAAATTAGATATTTGAGTTTTTTCGTAGCACTTTTCTCATAACTGGTACAATTTATGAAGAAACTTTTTTTTAACGGATATACTCGTTTTGAAGTTCAGGCAAAATGATATTAATAATGTTTTGATGCATTTTCTTATAATAATTATTACTTTAATAATACTGTGTTCCGTAATGAAGTGTAATTGTAAATATGTTGTTATTATTAGGGAGTAGTTGCGGTACAGATGACGGGGAGCAGTACGTTCCAGACGCGGACTATCAAGCCCAAAACTCCCTTGGTGAGTATATACTTACTTTACCTGTAATACATTATATGCACTCTGAGTTACTTTACTCTATCCACACTTAACGCATTATTTATGTATACCCAAGTCGATTATATACGTACGTATATTACATTACATATTTATCTAGTAACATTTCCTACTTTATTCTCATACATGAAGTTTGACAACATTGTCAAACGTAATTTTGTTTAAAATATGTTCCTTTTTGCCAAAATAGCTGTTTACACCGTGTGACCTTCTTGTTATTATAGTTAAACACACTTCACATCATATTTTTTGCAATCACAATACCCTCCCCTTCTCCCAAACACTAATCTATATATCATATACTCCACCCCAGCACCCCACCGCCTACCGGTGGATGACTGTATGTATACTGTAACCCTGCGGCTATAATTTTTAATCAATTGTGTCAAGTCCCCCGTTCTATAGCAAAGTCAATATAGCGCTCTGTTTGTTTAAGATTTTAAAAATTATCGGATTTAATAGCAGTGTACCCGTCGTGTGTATATACGTCCATTTTTTAACATCCATGCTTCTTTATTACTTAATTTTAATATACTGTTTGTTTATGCAAAAGATGGTTATCGCATATTTGTTACACAAAATATTTACTCTAATAATAATTTCATTTTTGTACAGTAACGAAATAACTGAAGTTGCCTTCATTTGACTTATCATTTCACTAAAGATGTGGGTTTTTATGTTTGTGAGTTAAATTTTTTATATAAGTTGTTTACGAGGTATACAAAAATTAGCAAGAGTAAACCTGTAATTCTGGCTAAGATATAGTTTTTAATAATAAGAGGTGTACACCCAGAATGTATACACAAGTCTGTAATGATTAATAATTTTGCCCTCAACAGTTTTGGTTTTAGGGATGGTCAAAACGTGTATCTCTGTTAAAATTTCGAGGTTGATTTTTTTTGTGTTCACTATTTTCTTGTTTACATATTTATAATTGACACAGACCTTTAAAATGGTAGATAGTGATGCGCCAAGAAAATTAGAAGGAAGAAAAGTAGCTGCACGTGCCACATAGCGTGTGTAGTGATCTAGAGATGAAGAGGAGGCAGGAGCGATTAAAATTTCTGGTAAAAAGCAGGCGCGTGATTCGCGGCGTCGTGACGCGACGGTGGCTCTGCTCTGGGTGAACGTCAATCGGCTACACGCTGTGATCAGAGATCGGCTGTCAACGTTTCTTTCAGGATCGTGAAATATCCATTTAGTATTTGTGTATTCTCAAGTTAAGGCGACCCGCGGGTGGCACAACCACTCACTATCTTTGCGCTTACTTAACGTTTTGTCAGTCAACTTCTGTGTTATATTTCGTCTGCACGACCACTTTCATCCATATTGTCTTTCACTGATGTTTTCAAGCTTTTGATCTATTTATAAAGCGAATGACATACAAAGACCAATTTAAAAATGATATATAAGTAAACAGTTCAGTTAAAATAAAAACTTTTTTCCGTTCGTTTGGTTGCCCTTTTACTGATTTTACGCAAGATTATAATTTAAAAAGTTTTACCAAATTATTTAAAGAAAACAGTTTTGAACAGAAACATTTATAAAGTTTATTCTTTATAACTGTAATGTTGTATTAAATTTTAAGGTCACCTTAGATTCTTTGAGGAATTCATATTTATGAATAATTCATTGCATAAAACAAGTATTATGTGGGATATATTTAATAAATTTCATCAATGTTTGATTTCCAATTCATTTATTAGATGTACTTTCAATTTTTTCAAGATTCTTCTTACCGAATTACAGAATTGATTGTTGAACTTACTGATTGTGATTGCCTTCTGAATCTATATTTATTGATATATTTTGGTAGTTATTTCGAATGTTTCTCTGTGCAGAAGTAAAATCCGAATCATCAGAAATGTCTGATTTGATGCAATGCCTGAACAAGGCGCACCCCGGCAACAACAGTGGCGGCTACCCACCAAACATCTCGTCATACCCTGCTGCTGCCTCTGCGACAGACGTATACGACGGCCTGTACACCCCCAACTATCAACCCCCAGTCACGTGTTTCTCGTATCCCCCGCCGACCTATTGTAGTAGGTAAGTCATCGCAGCAGGAACGCTAGTAAAAAAGAAATCACTGAAATCACTGATTTCTTATCTCATTTCATCGTACTAATTGCTCTATTTTCAGTTTCATATTATGAACACAAGCATTAATTTTGCTATGGATGTGAAACATGTATTTTTAGATGTGGATATTTTTGGTTTATAGATCAGTATCTCCTAGACAAATGACTACACAAACACAGGGACTACCTAGAGAGCCTTTGCAAGGGCATTTGATCACTCCTAGCACGCCGCATCTTCCAATCAAACAGGAACCAGCTGATAGGGATTTTGATTGTGAGTAATTTATTTATTCATTTATTACAATAGTCTTTTAAATTATTCTGATAAATCGACAATAACGTTGGGATGTCTTTGGCTGTTATACGTACAACTGTGTAGAAATTCGTCTCAAAAACCAATAAATAACTTTTCTTTCAAAATAATATTAAAGTAACCAAAACATTTTTCTTTTCTGCTAAATATTAGCTTATATTTCACTTTCTTGCAGTCGAGTGTGGGTCACGCCAATTTTTAATTTCCGTTGTATGCGAACGAATCACAACAGCGCATTTTATATGTAAACAAAACAAAATATAAATCATAGATTGTTATATGCACAACAAACAAATATACGTAGCAATTTCCATGTATGGCTGCGAATTATTTGCATAATCCGATACCGCACGCGAATTCGTTATTCGGCGGGTGGCGCGCGGTTATATTCGCGAGTCAAGATTTGATGAAATATTGAGACGGAAACCTAATAATGTGTTTATCCGCCAAGTATACGTGCCACCATGCAGATTTTAATCTGAGAAGAATCAATTTTGATTTTGTATAAGAATAAGGTGTTAAAAGTTTCAGCACGTCTTTCAGATGCTTTCTTATGTTGCTGTACGCATACGTTTCCATACAGGAAATTGTATTTACACTTTACCTACATATTTCAAACGTATTTTTCCTGTACCTATACGATTATTTATTATTATATATATATAAAACTACCAAAACAGTCGTTATTGATGGGAGATTATATATGTACGTATGTACAATAAAATATGATTGAAATGTTTAGTTCAATTGCATTTAATTCTAAAGACGATATAGAAAAACAGCGTTATTTATTGCCAAAAGAAATTATACAGTTCTATTTCATGAATGATAAGACATTCAATATTCCAGTGTCAAAACTAAGATATGCCCTATTTGGTAACAAATGAACCATCATTACTTTTGACTTTATTCATTTGGGGTAGCAACCCCACTAGTCGCCACAAAGATTCATTAATAACAATAACCAGAATAAATACGAGATAAATCAATAGAACATATATATAGTGTCGTCATGTTGTCACGAGTTTTATTTTGATTTGTGTATTCTTTTATTTGTGATGAACCAACCTTTTTGGGATATGATTATTGTATGTGTCTCGTTGTAACGTAGAGGCTTAAAGTTTTGATTTGTTTTTGATAAATATGATGTTGGTAGAAGGGTGAAACGGATTATGATTGCTATACAAGAGTAAAGTTTGCGGCGATGCATGCAACCCCTTACACTGTTCTGCTCTGCTCTCTGCCTGACTGCTAACAAGCTAAATAATTGATATAAATGGTTCGCCGTTCTGTTTAATTACCTAGTTAATTAATTACTTGTAATATGACCGTTATGATCATTAATGCTCATTAATAGTAATAGAATAATTCGGTTCTATTCTGTGTTTTAGAACCCAGTCGGTTGTACCTACACATATAAATAATTATTTTCAAATATCAAATCAAACACGTCTTGTTACTCAGCTGAAATTAATCCACATATATAACCAACCCATTAGAAATTATATTAAACATCATTTCTGTATTATAGCTATTGTTATAGTCTTTCCAAGATTTAAGTAATTTCGTCATAATTAATTATATCAAAACAATTTTAAAATTTAATATATAAACTAGGAACTATAAATATATCTTAACTGTTGAATATAAAATGCAATTCTTGTTTCTCATGAAATAGTTATTTATGTTAAAAGTGGGAAATGTGGAGAGGCTGGCACTCGACTCTCATATACGTAGTTTTCTCTAGAAATATACGAGTACATCTCAAATATACTCTGCAGTAATACTTTGAAATTGTACCATTTAGCTCATTATTATAACGTTAACAAATACTGTTTCTTTAATGTAAAATATAGATTATTTCATTAATATTCACCTTATCAATATATTCTAATATCATATTTAATATGTACTGTTTTTCAATATTTATCTGCAATAACCAATACGCTTGTACTTGAAACACGTTGTCAGTTGATCTATTTGTGTTAACCGGTAAAAAATTACAAATATAAATTATTTCAGTCTATTTTGTTTCCCTGCCAAAATGTTCAGACAGTTCAAACGATTTGTTAAATATAATCTGCATACATGCGAATCTATGGCAACATAAATAATATAGTTAAGATTTTCCGTAGCAGTTTGGTACATGTTTGAAAGAAACTTATGCGAAATATTAATATCTTTCATTATGTATAGAACTATTTTTGCCATAAGTGCGGCAGTTCTAGTGATATTGGTGAAAAGACATAGAGTAAACATGCACTTCGGGTTTGAATATTATTTTCAATAATAGAATTCACAATTTTGACTCTAGAGCGTTTTACATAAATAAATGAATTCAGCAAATCGAGCTGAAGAAACCCTACCTATATAAAGTTTATTTTATATATATATATATGAAAATTCGTATAATTTGGACATGGGACACTTAGAACAAATAGATTAGTTTAATATGTTTCAAGAGTATATTTACTAATATAACACTAGCCAGCCAACCCCTGAGGCGAAGGATTACGTTGTGTATTTGCTTAAAACATTAGTTGACTCTCTGTTGCTTCAGGCATCAATATGCGGTTTGAAAATTTGCTACACTGCAAACGTTCGCCAAAGATTTTAATTTTTAGTAGATCAATAACTCCCCTTATAACAAAACCCCAGGCCTCTAAAGAGAGAACTACGGTTGCCGTAATATAGTCAACGATTAAAATGTTTATCTACTGTTTATGCTATAACAGCAATTGATATTAATGAAAGATTCAAAATAATTTAAAACCCCAGCCGAATTCATTACGTAATTAATTGTAAATAATTATTAATTATTTAAATTATAGGTACATATAATAGATATGACCGAAATCATGCAGTTTCCCCATTGCAAGTATCGAAAAGTACTTGGCGTCTAACATCAACTCAAACCGTTTCGCATTCGCGTACCTCAGGTACACTACTAATTTTTCTTTTGATTTTTGGTTTTAATTCTAATTATTTTATAGATAAAACACGCGATGAGTGTTCATCCGAGGGTAGGTCACCCCCAAGTACCACAACCACACAAACTGGTAGAAGAGGTTCACTACAATTATGGCAATTTTTAGTTGCATTACTTGATGCACCCGATTCCAGTGCAGGATGTATTGCTTGGACCGGACGTGGGATGGAATTCAAATTAATTGAACCAGAAGAGGCAAGAAAATCAATTTTCATTTGAATTTAATAGTCCTAATGGCATATTTAAATAGGTTGCACGACGTTGGGGTGCCCAAAAAAATCGACCAGCAATGAATTACGACAAACTAAGCCGCTCGTTACGATATTACTACGAGAAAGGAATCATGCAAAAAGTTGCAGGTATCCACATATCAATTTTCTTTTTCGAAATGAACAAGTTAGGAAATAGAAAATAAATGTAACTAATAGTTCTGATTTGTGAAGGTGAAAGGTACGTTTACAAGTTCGTTTGTGACCCGGAAGCGTTATTCAACATGGCGTACGGGTCATCCGCTGAGTCATGTGGTGTGCGAGCAGCTCTTAGCAATCGTGCCGAAAATTTGAGCGTGAAAGCTCGATCACCAGAACCTCCGAAACATCATTTAGCGTATTCCGATATGCTCAATTTGTACAATTGTGGTTTGACACATTCGAGACCATACCAACACTTACATACCTATCATCCGGACACTGGAAATGGCGCTTCTGTTCATCATAAACATTCCCGATATAACACATTATATAATTCGACAGCTTGAAGCTTTTTATTTTACAGAATATATATAAATAATATTTAATTAATTGCAATTGAGTAAATGAACAGTAACAATAATAGTTTTAGGAATAACTTATATAATAATAATTTCTGAAAATAAATGTTCACTTTGGATTCTAGTCCTACAATTATTGTTTAATCGTTGTTATAATTAAGCTGTAATATATTTAAGTGTATCAATGTGGTGTATAGAAATAGAAATAATCCATTAATAAGAAAATAGTGGTGCTTATGTGTTCTCTGTATTATTAATTATAAAACATAGATTTAGTTCATTTACGTTTTAACTTTTTGAAAATGCCTTATCGCGTTACAAAACCTAAACAAGAAGCGTTAAATGTATTCCTTTCCATAACTACGTATAAGAAGATACGCACACTATTTTATAAAGCGATACGACAATAGGAATTGCTGCTGTTTTCGCGATAAAATCCAAATGGTCTTAGTTGGTCGTTGGCAGTGTTGCCACCCGTAATGGGATTCCCCTACGCGTAGCGTCTTTTCACGTACTGTGAACAAGCGGTTATATTATATATATAGCACATATGGAATAGTTCAATCCTATTTATATAGATATGGCATAAGGTTTCGTGCGCTTTTCCTAAGACATAAATATAAGAGCATTTTTCTTTTATTTATATCACTCGTTATTCGGTGATTAGTGAAAGTCGCAAATGATTTTAAAAATATGTTATTTATATTTTGTTTTACATATGTACTTATGTATAAAAGTTATCTCTTATTATTGAAAATATCCTATTCTGTAAATTGTATCTTCCCTAAGTAGCCTTTTAGTTCTCGTAGCGGAAACGGAATTGAAAACCCGGTGGTGACTTTTTTTTGGAAGCTGGTGGCCACACTGGTTTTTGGTAATCGTGTAATTTCAAGGAGATTTCAACAAGTGTCCGTTTTTACTTGTATCATTTGTGCAATTTCGTACGTAAGTTACCATGTTTCATCCATCCACAGGTATTGCAAAGGTGCCAAGAAAGCTTCCAGTCATTTTAACCAGGAACAACGTTCTACTACCAGGTTGTTCGAAAACAATTGCATTAAGTAACCAAAAGTAAGGTTATTATAGTGGATTTAATAGAAATGTTTTGATAATTTATATTGTACAGTGAAGAGTTAATACTAAAAATACATAGTATTTCAAAGAATAAGTCCAAATATATGGCGTTAACACATTCGCTTGAGCCTAATACTATTGGAACAGCAGCTATTGTTATAATGGTATAATTGCAATTTATTCGTTTGTGCAGCAAAATTGCCACTAATTAGCGAGAGCCTGTGCACTTTTTTTTAACTAAGCTATATACACCATAATAGAAAATATCTCGTAATTTAAGTTAAATAATATTACTAAAATACAAAGCAACGAACTCATACCTCAATATTTTGCGGCATTATTAATTATATATATATATATATATATATATATATATATATATATATATATATATATATATATATATATATATATTATATATATATATAATTATATATATATATATATAATTATATATATATATATAATTATATATATATATAATTATATATATATATATAATTATATATATATATATATCGCATCAGTTGATTTAAAAAAAACAACTTATTGTTACTTGTTTTTTTACGAAAAACCAAAATAACTTGAGATTTCAACGGATATACACGTTTTCACCTTCCCTGAATCGAATGTGACTATTTTCGGAACTAGGGACACCCGTGGGCACCATGTGCCCATATGGTATACAGAACATGGGTCAGTTTGGACGGGTGGCAAATTTTCATGCAATTTAATAATAATTACACGGTTTTCCTTCAGTTTGTATCGTTTGTCAGATAACTTATCTACATAAATTTAAATATTTAAATTTGTAATAATTTTGCCAGCCAATCGGAAAAAAAATTCGATATTCAAATCTTGCGGAAGCATGGAATGAATTCCCGTTAAAATAAATTTCAAATATCCGATCAATGAAAAATCACCCGCAAAATATAAATCCGCAAACCGCAATTATCGGGACTTATCTATACAATATCAATATAATATATCAGATGCCACTTATCTATAAACTACACAACACAATAAATACACTAGAAATCTCCAAATTTATATATTACAAAAATTCTTTGACATTTCATTATGACGTTTGATTCGTTTTTGTTTATTTCAAAGCAGACTGAATTTCAGAAGAGTAGTGATTGTTTTATTTCAGTATAAACTATTTGTTTTTTTTTTTTTATAACATTAATAACAGTCGCCATGAAGCAGTGGTTTCACCCTGGAGGTGATCCCCGTCTATGCCATTTTTTTTTTTTTAAGCGTTCTACACATACACACACACATACAAACATTTCCGGGTAATTATATTAATGATTCTTATCTGATATTGAATAGAAGCATGAGTAAAATATTACTTCGGTTAGGTGCACTTCGCGGCCATGTGCAAGTCTTAAGTTTAAATTATCATATTTTTGGCCCTAAAACGTTCACACATTCGATTCAGGGACGGGTAGAACCTGTACGTTCGTTAAAATATCATGATTACAATACTTCAATATATACATTCGCATAAGAAAGTAATTATTATAGTTGCCTCATAATCGTTTCCAATGAATGTGCGCATGCTGCGTTTGCGACACTTTGTAATATTGCTGCACATAGTTAATGTAGCATTGTTTATACAAAATTATACTGATTTTAGACTACCGACATTAGTGCAACATTTCTAGGAATTGCAAGGATCAAGATCAATCGAATTATATCGAGCGATCCGTACCGTGTGGCAGATGTGACTCAGCTTGAATTTCATATAAATTGCGAAGGTTTTAATTTTCAATATGTTCAAACACTAAACTCAATTTCGTGGTGTGGGCAAATAATTATGTTCTTTGAATTAGCTAAATTAATTTGTTATTTTACTCGAACTCGTTCTAATACCCGAATATAATAATAATATTTGCTCACCGTAAAAAGAAAAACAAATCAATATTTAATTAATTATTTTAGATCTATTTAAAAACCCTGAGATTAGAGATTTGTATGATGATGTACAACAGGCTTATTTGTCTTTGCTAGGAACTGAATCTTCTATAATACTGGTATTCAATTTGAAATTGTATACAATACTTATTTATTTTTACAAAAATACATATTTTTATAATAGGAAAAGTTGAAACAAAGACCAGATTGTTATTTAGCTGAAATGTCGTGTTATTGGCTTCAACTTTCTTTTGACGAACAATTAAAGTTATTAGAAACAGTGGATTTTGCTGAAAGATTAAAATTTACTTTAACTTTATTCCAAACCAAAGGTTAGTTAATAAAATGATTTTTAGTCACCATTTTCCAGGAAAAATGATGCCTTAAGCATTTTTATTTATCGCCTAGTTTTATTTTATTAAATTTTATAGATAGAAAACCAAAAGTAATATTAAAATTGCCGGTGCTTTCGCGTTTGGGGGCAATGAGACAGCAGCCAAGCGCTGAATTAAATGATTTACAAAAGCTACTAAAAGATGCAAAATTTCCAGCTAACGTTGAAAAAGTATTATGAAATTAAAAATTAAAAAATAAATTCCTAATTTCTTGTATAAAATTTCAGATTGCAATGCGTGACTTTCAGTCACTATCGCGGATACCATCTTACAGTTCGGAATACGGCATTTTGTGTTCGTATTTAAATTTATTAACTGATTTGCCATGGAATAAATTTGCAGAGGAAATTTTAGATATACCTAAAGCAAAACAAGTAAGTATTTTATTCAAAAATGTATATTGAAAATATATATATATATATATTTTTAATTTCAATCAAAATGTAGGATTTGGAAGTAGATCACTATGGCTTGGGTAAAGTAAAAACACGTATTTTGGAATATTTAGCTGTGCGCAAATTACGAAATGCAAACGATACTGATTACACTGCTCCAGTGTTGTGTTTGGTTGGGCCCCCAGGTGTTGGCAAAACGAGCATCGCTCGTTCGATTGCCTCGACCTTGAATCGACCTTTCGTTCGAGTTTCTTTAGGTGGTGTTAATGATATGTCCGATATACGCGGCCATCGGCGCACTTACGTTGGCTCAATGCCCGGCAGAATCATACAAGCTATAAAACAAACCGGAGTGAATAACCCGGTGATTTTGTTAGATGAGATTGATAAAATGGTAAGAATACTAATTTCTGTTATATATTTACAAACAAAAAATTCGATTAATTTTTGTATAGACAACTGGAGTACGCGGCAATCCAGCTGCAGCTCTTCTAGAAGTTCTAGATCCTTCTCAAAACAAAGAATTTATGGATCACTATTTAAATATACCATTTGATCTATCACAAATCTTATTTCTCGCCACAGCCAATACTGTTACAGATTTATCTCCTGCTCTATTTGATCGTCTTGAAATTATTCGTGTTTCAGGTTATACTTATGTAGGTATTTTTGTGATTAAATGAATCCTTATTTGTTTCATAAATATTTAATATATTAGATTGAGAAAACACAAATAGTGCTGAGCTATTTGCTACCAAAACAATTAAAAGAAAACGGCTTAACATCCAATCAAATCGTCATCCCTAAGGAAACAATTCAAGTTTTGAGTAAGTATTCAAATTGTATTTTTATTATATTTAAAATGTGTTTAAAAGTTTACTAAATATTTAACTGCGTCTTTATACTTTCAGTAAATAATTACACTCATGAAGCAGGAGTGCGAGCAATAGAGCGCAAACTGGGCTCACTTTGTCGATCAGTTGCAGTTCAGCTAGCAATAAATGCAACTATTGATTTCCCGGTCGTTATCGATGTTCAGGCTGCAAAACGCATTTTAGGGGTATTCTAGTGCTTACTGTCCAATTACTAATTATTAAAATAATTTTTCTCGTACAGCCAATGCTGCACGAAAACAATAAATGGACCTCGCGATTGGGCCGTCCTGGTGTTGGAGTTGGTTTGGTTGTGAACCGTGGTGGCGGTGATACAGTAGCAATTGAGAGTAGTTATATGCCGGGTAACGGGAAACTAACACTGACAGGAATGTTGGGGGAAGTGATGCAAGAATCAGCCCATTTGGCTTGGGGATGGGTGCGCGCCAATGCTAATATGGTAAGAAAAAAAAAATAGAATTATTTTAATTTTGTTTAACTACGTTATTATTTTAGTATGGAATCGATTTGGATGGCAAACGTTTGAACAGCATTGACGTACATGTTCATTTTCCCGACGGGGCAACCAATAAAGATGGACCATCAGCTGGCATAGCAATCGCAACTACACTTATGTCTTTGTTCCTAGATCGTCCGATTATGCCCAATATAGCCATGACCGGAGAAATTACTCTGCAAGGTGTAGTTTTACCTGTAAGTAATAACTTAATTCGGTTTTAAATCGATGCTATAATGTCCATTAATTATTTTTTATTCGTTATTGATTCCTAGGTAGGAGGAATAAAAGAAAAAGTTTTAGCTGCTCATACAGATGGGTTTACAAAAGTGATTATTCCGCAAGGAAATGCCAAAAATCTTCACAGCATTCCGGCTAGTATTAGGGTTTGTACATCTATCACGCCTTCCCCGAAAACGTAGTGACACTTATCTAAGGCCCGTTTATGATTGCTTGTTGCTACGTCACTATACGGCAAGTTTCCGCTTAAACTCTAATCTAACGTACCAATATGAACAAGTTTAGCACTTGCCGTGCAGTGCCGTAGAAAACATCAATCATAAACGGGCCTTTACGGCCTGAAAATACTATAAATATCTCGTAGAAACCTTACTTTCACAGCATTGATTTTGTTTTTTTTTTTTTTTATAAAGGATGAATTGACCCTCGTCTTAGTCTCGGACATGCAGACAATAATGGACACCGTATTTGAAGTTGGATTTACTCTTGTTGACACGGAAAGCCTTAAAAATAAATTGTAATCAATTTATACTTTTATACCAATTTTATATTACTTGATTAGAAGAAATCTGTGATTTTAGGTTTTTGAGATTATATGACATGTTTTATTACAATTAATTATATTAGTAACTATATATATAATCTAATAAATATATATATTATTAAGAAACATTAATTTAGTTTTTTCGAAGCTAAATTAAAAATCTTATATAATGTTCCACTAAACATTTTTAGAGTACAGTAATTATCAAGCTGTTTTACTTTCTTTTACGAAGTAATAAGTAAGTATTGTAATCATGAAAAATTTCGAACTCGAGATTTCAACGGATATACACGTTTTGACCTTCCCTGAATCGAATGTGACTATTTTCGAAATGACGACTGTGTGTGTGTCTGTGAACGGTCGAACGTAAAATAATGAAATTTCAAACTTAAGACTTGTATATCCCCTAGATGTGCACCTCCTATTTTTGAAAAGTATATTCTAACCGGTAGTGCATGTTTACGCTATACATTTTTTGTTCTATCCCCAATATCACTAGAACGGCTGCACTTACGGCAAAAATAGTTATGTTCATAATGAAAGATATTAATATTTTGCACAATTTTTGTTTGAAACATTTCATCAAAAAATGTACCAGTTGCGAGAGAAATGCTACGAAACATTATAAATATGTTGTTTACGTTGCCATGGATTCGCATGTAGCTTATAAAATCGGATCATCTGTTATTTTGACAGGAAAACAAAATAGACTCAATTAGATAAATGGCATTTCAGGATATTTCTGTAGCGGATTGGTTAGTTTGTTAGCTGGGTTTGGTTATATATATATATATATATATATATATATATATATATATATATATATATATATATATATATATATATATATAATAGTATCTAGATAATAGGATATGTACATAAGTATAAAATATGACTCAGTTTGAATCACCGTAAATTCTAGAAAAGAAATTTATAAAATTGGAACAATTTTCTAGAATAATCTGGAAATAAGAGTGCGCATGCACGAGGTCAGCATGCGATATATATATAAACGTGCGCGGTAAGAATATTGCATCAGATTTATCTTATACACCAGCGTTTAGTGAATAACAGTGATATTTAAGTTGAAAATACTCAGTAACGTAAGTAATTCATTTATTATTAATACGAATAGTAGTGTATTTCCATAAATTATTTTAAATCAATTTATTTATTGAAAGTTTGTGTTAAAATAATAAATAACCAAATGAATATACTAATTATTTTATTCGTCTATTAGTTTCAGAATGTCGTCTATTTTGCCAATTGTACTTAAAGAAATGATTCGTCCAATGCGGATGATGGAGCAGCAAATGCGCATCATGCAAGAAGAACTGCTGCATCCACATTATTTCCCATCAGTCTGTCGTGGTTCAATTGTAAATAATCGACCATGGCACGTACTATTCGTGGAGGATAAGGATGCCAATGTTAACATTGATAAAGAAAAGTTCCAAGTGAAAATGGATGTGCAACATTTCCAACCGGAAGAAATTACGGTGAAAATGTCGGAGAATAATACGGTTGTTGTTGAAGCTAAACATGAAGAGAAGGCAGACGAGAAAGGATGTATTTCTCGGCAAGTAATACGAAAATTTTTGATCCCAGAAGGGCATGATTTGAAGCAGGTGGTTTCGAATTTGTCTTCGGATGGCATCTTAACAATTACTGCACCTCGGAATCTAGAAGAAAGAGTGATTCCAATTACTCAGACTGGTCCAGCAAAAGAAGAAAAGCCGAAAATTGAGACAGAGGCTTAGTTTGTAATTTTTAAAGAATGTTTAGTTTAGACTAATTTTAACTACTTATATATATATTTATGTGACTAAAATAGGTATTTATTTTTTGTATTAATAAAAAACTAACGTGTTTTTTGAAAAATTTATTTATTTCATATTTACAAGTTTTAATCAATCCAATTCATCATTTGATTGATATTATAAAATCTACTAGACCTAGAATTATTTGGAAACTTAACATGTGCACAAAATTTATTAGGATCATTTTTAACTTTTTCTAGAACAATTCGATAATTTATTTTCTCCAAAGTTGCCTGTTTAGAGCATTCATCCGTTGCATCTTTTTTAGAAGTAAAAGAACTATAAGTGGTAAATACAATAACTATACTATAATCCTTAGTCATATTTTGTATCAATTTTATAATTGTTTTCTGATACAATTCCATTTTTTGTATACCACCGGTCAGCCTATCTGTCCAATAATAAGCCGAAGAACTATCTAATACCAGCAAAGCTATGCGATTATTACCCGAAATAATTCTTTCTAAATTATGTATAGTTGCAAAAAAATGTTCACTATCGAAACAATTTAAAATAACTAAATTTTGCAATGAATTGTTAATAATATCATTAATTTGCAGTGTACTAAAACTATTCGTGTTATTTCGACATTTCCTTAACAAAATTTCCATTATGTTTATTAATTTAAATATATGGCATTGATGATCAGTATTTAGAATTATTGCCCCAGCATTTTTTCCGCCAATACAGATATTTCCTTCCCGCTCCGGTAGTAAACAGTTTGCTACGAGTTCAGTTACAAGATATGTTTTGCCTGTCGATGATTCCCCGGTGATTTCAATAATTTCTCGGCCATTTGGCCCAAAATTTGGAATTAATGCCGGATACAGATTTCTTAAGTCTGGCCTTGTACTTAGCCTAGCAAACAGTTGAAAACCTGTTTCTGCTTGGTAATTTGCCATATTTGTTAGTAAATAAGAATCGAAAACACTTGACAACGATAAACAAAATATTATGAAATGGAAACAAGGCTATGTTTTGTATCAGTGCTCCTCAACATTTGTGTTAAAAACATAATAGACTTAAAAAGTGGCACGTCACATCCGTAACTTCAGCCCGCAAAATACGAAAATTAGTCTGCTCAACGCGTGATCTAATGGGACTAATACTTTAGGCCGAAATTCTCTTATGTGTAAATATGGGAAACCTAAAGGATTGTTCACAGCTAAAAAATTAGTAATTAAGCTTAGAAATTATAAGTAATCATTCCAGTTTGTTGTATGGCATACAAGGTTAACGTTCACAGCAACAAAATTTATCATAAATGGTGTTGCTTGGAATGTTAACATTGCTTGTCATAATACAAACTAGATTATTATTTGTAATTTACTAAGTTTAATTACTAATTCTTTAGCTGTGAACAATCCTTAATAGTGACAAATTTAAACAGCTTCATTATAATGTTGGGAATATTGGGGAACATATTTAATATGTGTGCATTTCTAACATCAAACACGACAGAACAGAAAGTGCCATGACAGTTTTGATAACCGAAACGAGCCGAAATCAGCCGAAACCTGCAATCTGCATGTTCGGCAAGTCAGACATTTTGAATGGACGAATCAGAGAGCCACTTCCGGTAATACAATGGCGCATTGCATTGCCGATGCAAGTTATGTATGAATGAATTTGCATTTATGCACACTTATTTAACATGTTCCCCAATGTTCCCGACATTTAATTGAGGCTGTTTAAATTTGTTACTATCAGATTTCTTAAATTTTCAATAACTTAATATGTAAGAGAATGTCGGCGTATCGGTGCGTCGCATTACAATTACCCAGAATGCGTGGACGCGTGAGGGATCCATTTTCATATTTCGCGGATGTGACATGGCCACTTTTTTCGTCTATTTTATATATAAAGTAGCAGATTCTCAAAGCAAACATTGTATTTATATATATTGTAAGCTATTTATATTGAAAACTGTTTGTAAAGTGTGATATATTCACAATTTGAATTATTGGAGCAATAGTTTTAGAGCTTCTGTTTTAAAATTAAATACTACATCCGTTCGCATGATTTATTAATTTATTATTTTAAATTGTACTAGAAGGATGTTACTAAAAGTCTTTGTCCAAAATTTTAATTTTTGAACGATAATTACATATTTATATAGATTTTTTATGAATGGGTGCAGTTATATATGGATTTTTATCCGTTGGCGACATTGCAAAATTTCATAAATGGCAGCTTGATAGAAAACAGCCCGTCAACAGTGAAATATGAGGGGTGTTTAATTTAATCAAAGCGTGTATTTTATTACCTTAATAGAAGTATTATAATGTAACATCAGTTAAATAGTGTGTGAGTTTTAGTGTCAATGTGGATTAATATATTGTACAACGTTCCATGTGACGTTCTATTTTATCATAAATAAAAATAAAAAATGTGAGTAATATCAACATTTTTCTAACATGACATAAGTTATTTATTTGTTGATATTAAATTTCTTTATGCTGCATACGCACTATTTATCGTAGATTTTAAATCATAAATAATGGATAGATGCGATGAAACTTTGCAAAATGTAGTGCCTTCGAAGTGGGATATTAACGAGTTGGTTCGCTTATTACGACAGGAACGATTGTTTATTTGTGCAGAACAACACGAGTTGCAGTCGTTAAATGAAAAGGTTTGTGGAATGCAATGTGAATTATCTTATTTACGATATCCTGCTTATATTACCATTGAACTTGTACTTTTTATAAACAAAAATATATAATACTGTTTTCTTTTGTGTTTTATTGAAATAATAAATATATATTAATTTTTTTCATGGATTTAATATTTTTTAAAATTAGGTTGCAGATGATACTGATAGAATTGCGCAAAGCGCGTGGGTGACAACACAACAGAGGGTGAATTTGAACAGACTTGTTGTTGCAAGTACTGAATGTTCACCAGCTGTTTGTTGTCAACGCGCAAACACTTTGGAAACAACATTATTCGTTGATGCTAACAAAGTTTTACAATATCAAGTGAGACCATTGTTCAAACTTTTGTTAAAATAAGGTTGCACAGTTCACTTTTATCTAATTATACGACGCATGCGCGAGAAACATACACAGACTAAACACATTCGGCTGTCTTCGATTCAACTCGGCCATGTTCGCACATATCCAAGTAAAACACTCAAACCAAACTTTGATATGGTCAAAAATATGTATCCGCGATTTTTTTAAGTAATCTGTACAACCTCGTTAACAATTGTGGGATGATTTGAAAATTGTTAGTGTTTATGATTTTTTTTTTCCAATTTCCAGGACATTATTGCGTATTCCGAGTTTTTGCGTGTGCTGCGCTTAGCACCAGAGTTAGTGGCGCAATGTTTAGTTGTAGGCGAACGTGTTTCAGAAAGTGCCAAACAATTAGCAGATGTAGTACAATGCTTAGTAACAGGGTTATATGGTAATTTAGTTTTGCCAGAAGATACATTGTTAGTTTTACAGTTGCTAAGACAATTAGCCAAGTTACAATTGATTTCCAGTGATAATCCACGCAGGTGTGTTCATTATTTGATTTGTAAATTCGGGAAATTATTCAAGGGTAATTTTTTTTTTCTTTCGTATTTTAGACTTTTGCGTAATGGATCATGCGCATTTTCCAGACTTTATTCAACGTTCCATGAGGGATTATTTTCAGCGAAATTGTTCCTTACAGCTGCACTCCAAGGGCCAATTATGCATTTGCTTACCGAAACTGAATTTTACTATGATATCGATCCGAACAAAGCTGTCATCAGGTACTTTGTTTTTACTTTCTTTTACGAAGTAATAATCATGAAAAATTTCGAACTCGAGATTTCAATGGATATACACGTTTTGACCTTCCATCGAATGTGACTATTTTTTTCTGTCTGTCTGTCTGGCTCTAGGGCCAAAACTGTAGAACGAAATTATGAAACTTCAAACTTAAGACTTGTATATGCCTTAGATGTGCACCTCCTACTTTTGAAAAGAATATTCAAGTCGGTAGCGCATGTTAACTCTATACATTTTTTGTTCTATCTCCAATATCACTAGAACGGCTGCACTTACGGCAAATATAGTTATGTTCATAATAAAAGATATTAATATTTCGGACAACTTTTGTTTGAAACATTTCTTCAAGAAATGTACCAGTTGCGAGAAAAATGCTACGAAACATTATAAATATCTTGTTTACGTTGCCATGGATTCGCATGTAGCTTATAACATCGGATCATCTGCTATTTTGACAGGAAAACAAAATAAACTCAATTAGATAAATGACATTTCAGGATATTTCTGTAGAGTATTGGTTAGTTTGATAGCTGGTTTTGGTTATATCTATATCTAGTGAAAACTGCGTAAAATAAAGTTCAGTACAGGCCACTCCAGATATTTTCATATTTAAGTGTACTTAAACTATACAAACTAAATAATTACGGATTGTGCTAAAATTTATTTAATAACTAGTACAAAGGCATATGCACAGAGCACATGTAACAATATCAATATAACCAGGGAAATTTAAACGTAATACAGCGATTATACATATTGGCATTTTGCTTATAGGTTTTCCCCATCTGACCGTATAAAAAAATTTGGCATCGAAGGAACACTGGAGTATGCAAATAAAATCAAACAGTACCGCAAATGGACTATACAAAATCTAGTAAATATCACAAATCGTTTTATATCCAGTTTACAAGAGAACATCCACTGTTTCCCAAAATCTGTATGTTGGCTTGTGAAGCACATTGCAACAATGTTGAACAAGTGTGGCACACTAGATGCCAAAGAAGTAAACGCAATGTGCACTGATTTGGTCTTTACACATTTTATTTGCCTTGCAATTGTAAATCCAGAAGTGTATGGTATTTGTGATGCGCCGATATCGACAGTGAATCGATTTAACCTGATGCAAATCGGTCAGATTTTACAAATGTTAGCATTGATCAAGTACCAAGATCCAGACTCGAAGCTGCTGGATTTATATAATAGCTTTGATCAAAACGCGGTGTCGTCACTGTTAGATGGACTTATGAATGGACTTGAAAGCTCGGACGAGGGCCCGATGTCGGTGAACGGAGCAGCTATTCAAGGGGTTAAAAGAACTACAGCTCTTTTTACATTAAACGAACTTCACTGCCTGGTGAGTTACAATTTTTTTTGATATCCTTGAATTTTAAGTTTAAGTTATTCATTCATGTATTCATGCAGTAGGGCCATAAAGCAAAAAAGAAATTTTTCTAGAACGAATATTTAAATTATTATTATATTATATTTGCAAAATGTGTACTTTGGGAGAATCTAGGAATAACATCTATGGGTTTGTTCAAAAATTAGGTTTCCTTTTTGCAAAATGTGTACTCATCGCTGATTCAAGATCAAACAACCGCCAGTGAACAAGGATCGCAATCTAGTTCTTGTAGCGGATCTGATATTGGGTTCCCACTCCCCTTGCGAGATCAATTGGGATTATTAATTTCTACTTTACCAACCAGTGTTATGAATGGAACAAATTCACCCAAAAAAGAACCGCAACAGAATGGCATCACCATAGAAAATGGCGTTAAACGTGCTGGCATTTTGGGAAAAGGTACATTTTGTTACGTGCAGTATATATTATTTTGGCTGATATATTTTAATTTATACTAACAATTTAGTTTATGATTTTATTTGCAAATTTAACAAACTTGCTTTTGTTTCGGTATGTTTTTGTTATTATTGTGAATGATTAGCATGTATTGTGTTTTTTTTTTTGTATTATTTAATAACTGCACTGTATTTAATTGTCGCTTTTGTTTTTATGTTTATTGTCACCGTATTTTTCTAGTGTCAAAATCTCGCTTAACTAGGGCCATTTCTTCACCAGGGTCTAGCCATCATCATCATAATAACGACACAAACGATCAAACAACATCATTCCAAAACTACAAATTAAACAATTCCACAACCTCCTCTACCAATAACACAGAAACCATCGAAAGCGTTCTAATCATCCCGTTACTCATCGAGGAAAACGAACACATTGGTTTGCTAACCGAACAAAAAGTATTAAGCATGAGTCCAGTGTGCAAAATAACAAACGGATTAGAAAACCTGCACATAACCAATTCCATTGAGAACTTCATTCCGGAGCAAGATTGTGAGGAGCGCGATCGCTTACCAGATTCTGGAGTGTTGAGTTTGAACTCTGGCCAAGAGAAACGGACACGCTTCTCACATTCCCACGATGAAGGCTCGATCGGAAATACTTCTGATAACTTGGAAGCGATTTCTGAAGCCGCTAGTAATCATTCAGTTGCAAGCAGTTTGGAATTAGAGAATGAGGATCAGAACGATAATGATAATCTGTCGGATATGGTTTCAGCGAATGTTTCAGGACGTGGTACACCAAATATTTCAGGACGTGACACACCCAGTTCACAAGTAACTGAAGGAGAAGAACGGCAGTTGGAAGTCAGACAAGTGTATTTACCACCACAGTCATTAATGGGAAAGCAGATTCGATCTGAAATAGATGACAAATTCTGCAAATTTGAGATTAAAAAGCTATTAGAAGGCGATGAAACTATCTCGATTATCTCCGATACTTGGAGCACAGACGTTCTAGCTTCAGATAGTGAGATAATAGAGGCTCATGATCGCTCTATTGTGGTCCCACCTCCAATAGTAGAACAACCTGTTGTAGAACCAGTGGTCCAACAACTAATCGATATATCAGAAACAGCCAGTGAAAGCGCTTGGTCTACGGATGTCTTGGCCTCCGATTCAGAACGGATGACTGAGGTTGATACTGATGACACAGCAAGCGTAGCTCGTTCAGACGATACAGCTCGGTCAGAGGTAGATGAAACCCCACCATCTGTCCCAGAACCACCTCAAATACCAGTGATACCCCCAGCTAGTGTCCAAGTTCACCCATTTGTTTATCCCACCTTAGAACCCCGCCTCGTCTACCCTCAAAGTCCATCCGCTCTTAGTTACATGTTTAGACCCATTCGAGATGATGTTCCGAATTCTCCCACTCGAAATGAGTTCCAACTTCCGAACTACAACGTTACGGGACGTGGTGGACGAAAGTCAGATTATAGAAGACGTTGCGTTGAGTATGTTGATAGTAATGCGAATAATGTTGTGCATAATTCTGTTATATTCAGTGAGAGTAGTAATTTGGCGCGTAATGTTGCGAATGGAGTGGTTAATCACGTAGAAACAGTTGAACGTAGTATTTTGCGTACATCAAACATCCATAATATTGAAAATATTGCATCGCGTAGAGAGGCGATCATAATTGACTCAAACATGTTGAACTCGAACGGAATGCAGCAACTAATGGAGCGCAAATCGCTCGAAAGTCACACCGAGGAAGTAACGAGCGCAAGTGGTTTAAACATTGGCTTAAATATCGGTATGGCTGCTGTATCGCCTGCATTTCTCTTAGCCAATCACGTTGGCGGCCCAAAATTTATTTCGAAAACAAACAAAAATGAAAACGATATCATTCGTTCTAGCAACGCAAGTCTAAACTCAATGTCTAGTGGTAGTAGCAGCAGTTCTGAATCTCGTAATAAAATTTGTAATGGTTTAACTGCTGAGTGTCCAGTAGATGCGCGGGCGCAATGGCTCATTGACAACAAACCAACGAATGGCTCTGAGAACAGTTTAAATATAACTTCAACGCCATCGGGCAGTACCAGCGAATTATCGGTATTGAGTCCAACGAATACACAATTGTCTCCCGTGAATCATGTGAAAATCACAAATCCTAGTTCGATTAAGCCGTCGACTTCGACGGGGGCCATTCCGAAAAGTATTAGTTTTGATATGACGGCGGAGAAGGGGGATAAAGATATGGATGATGATAAGAAGAATACTCGTAGTTTCTTCGGAAAATTAAGAATGGGTTTTCGTAATCGACGTGGTAAATCAGTGCGTGGTTTGGATGATTTACGGTATGATACTGGTGATGGAGAGGGCTTACGAGTGCCGAGGAGGAACGTTCATTCTGATCCTAATGTAACTCGATCGCATTCGACTGTTGCTATTGTTAATAACGGTAAGTGTGTGCAAATTTAAATAATCAGACGGTTTGGTTTGATCTCAGCATTGAATATATACTTTTTTAGAAACATCCGAAGATATTTTGGCAAAATACCGTCGAAAACCTTCAACGGCAAGTGATACAAATACAATCGACTCAACCGCGAGCAGTATTAAATCTAAAGGTACCGAGCCCGACGACGAAAGATTAACTATCGATCCTGCTAATGTCGAGGCTAGTTTTGCATTTGTCGATGCTAAAAAGAAATTGCGTTTAGTGTTGAGCACTTCTGACATACAATACGCACCATTAGAAACATCAAAGGTATATTAGTAAATTGGAAAAATAAAGCTAGGCACTAATTTAAGTATTTGTTAGCGCGCTCCCGGACAAAATCTCAACGAGCTGATTGCGTTCTTACAACTTCAACTTGCAAAAGCAAGAAACTTGAAAGATTGGTCGCTTGTAGCACGGATGTCAGAAACGCTGCGCTGTGTTCGATTATTTGATGATGAAGGGTGCCGAAAATTGTGTCTTGCGTTGAAGGAGGATTATTGCAAACGGTCTATGTATAATCAGTATTTGTTGAGGTGTCGGCAGATTCTACTTAGTACTCTTTCGTATCTCAATAGGTGAGGAGGTTTTAGACGGCTATTGTCTTGAATGGTTTGATTCATTTTTTTGTCTTCTGTAGTTTACAACTGCAGATAACGTCAGAACGAGAATTGTCTAGCACTTGTTTGGTATCGTTGTGTGTCAGAATATTTCTTGAGCGTCAGGAATCTAACGTGATCTCATTTTGTGAGGAATTCGGACAACTAAAAATGTCTGATGAAAAAACTGATTTATTGGAGAGCTTTCTGGATATACTTGGGGGTAGCTTGGAGAGGGATTTGATTTGGCAAGGTACGTGTTGCGACATGTAATTTGTGTTTTTACTTTCTTTTACAGAGTAATAAGTAAGTATTGTAATCATGAAAAATTTCGAACTCGAGATTTCAACAGATATACATGTTTTGACCTTCCCTGAATCTCGAATGTGACTATTTTCGGAATGACGTCTGTGTGTGTCTGTGAACGCTCTAGAGCCAAACGGTCGAACGTAAAATTATGAAACTTCAAACTTAAGACTTGTATAGAATATTCAAACCGGAGGTGCGCATGTTTACTCTATGCATTTTTTGTTCTATCTCCAATATCACTAGAACGGCTACACTTACGGCAAATATAGTTATGTTTATAATGAAAGATATTAATATTTCGCACAACTTTTGTTTGAAACATATCTTCAAAAATTGTACCAGTTGCGAGAAAAATGCTACGAAACATTATAAAATATGTTGTTTACGTTGCCATGGATTCGCATGTAGCTTATAAAATCGGATCATCTGTTATTTTGACAGGAAAACAAAATAGACTCAATTAGATAAATGATATTTCAGGATATTTCTGTAGAGTATTGGTTAGTTTGATAGCTGGTTTTGGTTATAAATATATATCTATATCTAGTAAAAACTGCGTAAAAGAAAGTTGAGTGCAGGCCACTCCAGATATATTTTTCATTAATAACCACTGGGCTTTAGCTACTTAGATCTGTTTTGCGAACGCTGTAGTAAAAAGATCATTTTCGAAATTCAATGCGCGCAATTTGATCGATATATGTTAGAAAATAAATCTATACTATGTGAATTTGTTTTTACTTCTATTCATGTATAATTAATTCTATTTTACTAATTTGGGGATTAAATATACAAATACTGTGTTTAATTATTTCTCCGGTAGTTAACGAGAAATTAATAAGTCAATACCGTTAGAAAAACAAAACAATATATAATACTTTTTTTTTTAATATAGCTGCAAGTCAAATCCAGTTAGAACAAGCTCGTATTGCAATCGAACATACTGTGATGAGTCGTGTATATTTGCACGCTTTATATCCAAACGGTGAAGTTGATATTTACCGTGATCAGTAAGTTGATCAAAAAATTAAAAAATATTTTCATTTTTATAATTATGTCTCTTTTAGAGTGTTATGTGAACATATACGTAAACTCGCACGCCATATAACGCCCAATCACAAAGATCTATTGATCGAAAAATTGTTGCAATACGAGTGCCCGTGGCCGTGTGCTCAAGAAGCGTTGTCAGTGATGGCCGCATACAAAACGCCACAGGACAAAGTACGGTGCGTGGTTAGATGTGCATGCTGTATCATGGATTTGCTGTCCATGTCGAGTGATAGTGTTCCTACTGCTGATGACTTCACACCGGTTTTGGTATATGTAATCATCAAAGTAAGAGTTATAAATTGTTTCATTGGTGTTTTGAAATTGATTAATGTAATTTTATCATTACAAACCAGGCAAATCCGCAGTCATTGCTCTCAACAATACAATACGTAAACTGTTTTTACGGTACCCGTTTGCGCGGCGAGGAGCAATACTGGTGGACGCAATTTTGCGCCGCCGTCGAGTTTATTAAAACAATGGAGTATACAGACTGATCTGATCTTAACCAGTAACACTGATGGATGGAAACTGGGAGCGTAAAGGAGGGTAAAAGGTGCGTAGGTAAACTACTGAACAATAAATAAACAGAAAACAAAAATGATATAGTATTCATTTTCGAAACTATTATAATAAGAAGCAATTATTATTATTTAATAATTTATATTAATATATTAACGGTAGTTAGTATTTAGTGATAACTACTTAATAATAACAATATATTAAGAGTTTATGAACACTGTTGATTCTTTTAGCACACAGTGTTGTACACAAAACACTTGAAATTTACCATTTTTTTAATTGTTTTTAATATAGAATCACTTGTTATGTTGAGTGTATGAATGTTTTTGTCTCTCAATTTTTTAAATTTTATTATGCATGATTATTTTATTACTATTTTTGAGTACTAGAAGACTGTTCTGAAGATTGTGCCGCAAAATAGACCTTTTCATACCTTCACTAGGCATGCATTAGAAAGCGCTCATTCAATTCAAATGACGAAGAAATTAGAATTGAATTTTTATTCACTAATGCTTTAGTCTTATTTTGATATGTAAAGGTCTGAATTTTGAAATTGATTGAACGCAGTAGGTTATTCCAAGATATTTGTGCAGCAAAAAACAATACATTCACTTTAATATAGAGTATAAGCGCCTGAAGAAATATTTTACAGGAAAAACACACATGTTTTAACTTGTCGCTGTATTAAAAATGCAATAGTTAACCTGTGAACTTTGTTTTGGTGTAAAATATCATGAACAGATAATTTCAAATAACATTATTTTTTGGTGTTTATATCGTTAAAAAAATAATTTTCGATAAAAATATCAATTAATATGCAAAAATATCTTGGAGCGTTTTTTTTTTTTTTTTTGCACACTTTCAACTATTTGTTTATTTAATGGATCTGTACTCCTATTTTTGATATCATCTCGTGATAGTTGTTTAAATTGTTATAAAACATTGTTTTCTTTTCTATTATTTCTTTACGGAGATCCCAAATATATAATGTGATCATATATTTTATAAATATACTGTAAATATATATTTAAAAAAAAAAGATATTTTTGTTGAATTTTATGGTAAATGTATAAGCTAAATGAATTATTGTCCTTATTTTTAGATTTACAAATATATATATATTTTTTATTTATCGCGTCCATCTTAAAATGAACTATATTTTCTTATGGTGTATTGTAAATTTATAGTTTTTAATGTTCTTGCAAAATATTAGCGATTTCTTCAAATAATTACAGGTTTGCTGGGCGAACAAAATAATTTTTATTTTCATCAATTTTGCATTAAAGGTTACAATATAATATGTCATTTTGTAGAACAAGATATAATTATTTTGATAATGTTTTTGTGTAGTACATACAGATTATTGTAATTTATTTAACAAATAAAAATAGCGGATATATATATTAAAAAAAAAAAAACGTTTCTTAAATTAAATAACAATTTTAAATAATAATAAAAAACCGTATACCATTAAGTATTTTAATAAGCTAAAAACGTATTTCGACAACTAAGTTGTCATCATTAGGGCAAAGAAATAGGAATATAACGTAATATCTCTGGCTAAGGCAACCAAATGCTGGTAAATTTTTTGTTTTTGCCTTAGCCAGAGATATTACGTTACACTCCTATTTCTACGTATTTAGCTTATTAAAATAGTTTGTGGTAAAGGGTTTTTATTATTTTAATTAATCAGTCACAGACCCCAAAGCAATAACCAAACCATAAGAATTTACTTAATACTTTCCAATGCCCGTTTCGCAGTGTCGCATAAAACCTTAAAATGATTCACAAACTGCTCTTTCGTATGTTTCAAAAGATTGTGCGCCAAATCAATTGGATCTTGCACGTACATGCCTTTGTTATCCATTTTAAATAATTCGCCATCTTAAAAAAAAAAAGTTTATATCATCAATTTATTAGTTGTACAAACAATATTCAGTTTGGAAACTTACGATCTTTTAAATTCGCAACATATTGATACATTTCAGGTGGCAATTTTTTACCGTCCCTTGTAAATAATTTCGTAAGCACTGGTTTCCCTAATAATGGGCATATTACCTCATTTTCATAGTTGAAATTCGCATAATAATCGAAGAATCCATGTAGTAGTTTTTTTAATGTAACATTTCGGGTATCTTTCATTAATTTCCAATTGTATTCAGCTAATTCGTAATTTAAACAGTTATAGCCTTAAAAAAGGAAATAAATGAAGAGCGCAAAGAAGACATGTCCTAAATAATTTTGTAATATGAAATATTTCTTTACTTTTTATAGGATTTCTATAAGCATTATTTTAATAATTTAAAATATGAATTATGTATTTAATTCGTGGAATACAAAGATGGTATGTTCTGAATAATATAAAATATTTAATCCTTGGAGCACAAAGGTGATACCTGTCACTTTAAAATTTAAAAAAAAAACATTTGTTGTTTCTAAGTCAGACTAAAAATTGATTGTATAAAAAAATCATGCAATTAAATTAATTAAAATGCATATAAGAAACAGTAAATTGTTGTTTGGTTTAGAAGAACTTACCACAAATGATTTGCCTTGGTCCGGTATAATCATATTCAAGTTCATCAACAGAAGGCGCATATTTTTCACGTTGCATATAAAATAATATTAATAGTGATAACGCATAATTATTTATGTCTTTGACACAGCCAAATTCGGTCGACCATTCTCTCAAAATTAAGATTAATGATCGTAGCTTTTGTATATTATTGAGATACCTAAAAAAAAATTAACTTTTTATGTAAATGTGCCTAGAGTTTTTGGGTATAGTTAAAAACAAGATTAGGTCCCAGGCACCTATGCCTTCAGCATATATAGTATATACGATGCAAGCAGCGAACTCCACTCTGCCTTTGCACATAAAATTTTAATATAAAAATAATTATTATGGCCTTTTGGTTCACAATTTAACAAAATATTGATACAAAAAGATTGTTTTGTAGATTATTTTGATATAAAAAATAGTGCATATATCAAAATTATATTTTATTTATTTTTTTATGGCCGTTTTTGCAGGTATAAAATCTCTTATAATTTTTGGGGGTTCAAATTATGTTTCTAACGGCAGTATTAAGGGGGGCTCCAAATTTTGGGACCCTATAATTCCAGAATCATACGGGCGATTGCATTTAAACTGTGAACGAATTCAAACAAATTTTGTCGACTAACATCCGAGTATGTGAGTTATACATATTTTTGTATTCAGGGTTACGAGACAAATACTTTTTGTTAATTAAATAGAACACGACCGATTGCTTTAGCTCTTCTATACTTCGTACGGCGAGTTAAACTATATAATTGAAGCAACTTCGACAAAAGTGAATATTTTTGTGACGGAAATAAGGGGAAATAATGTATTTAGTAAACCTCGCGCGTATGATTTGTAAATTTGAAATGTAATAATACTTACATACACATCATTTGTGTATTAATAATACCAAAACCATTCATCAGAGTAATATCACATTGCATTCTTGTATCAAAATGTAGAGCTTTCAAAATGGGCGTACGACATGTTAATACTGTTACCACATTTACCCAATTATACGATTCTTTTTTTATTATATATTCGGCTGCTTTTCTTAGTATTAAATTCTCGAGCGGGGGATTGTTTATCAGACTAATGTTTTGTTCTGCGCCTGCAAAATAAACCTACATTCGAACAAAGACAATGTAAATATGCATTTGAAAACTTCAATAATTGAAATTTGCACTGAAAATAAATAATATATTTACGATATACATAAATTTATATTAAAAAAAAAAACAACTATTGTATGAAAGAATAAAAATGAGTTTCTTGTGAAAATCAGTCGTTTTTTAATAATTAATGTCATTCAATGCAACGTTGCGGAATCTTTATCGTAAGATATGTGTATTTTTGATATATATATATATATATATATATTTAATATTCTAGTTAACCTCGAATTTCATTGTGTTATGTAATTGTTATATCAAATCTAAATATTAAATTACAAATATTTGAAAATTGCAATTAGACGTTTTGCTATTTTTGAATTATATAAAAATTAAATTAAAGTAAAAATGATCTTATGTAATTGTTATATCAAATCTAAATATTAAATTACAAATATTTGAAAATTGCAATTAGACGTTTTGCTATTTTTGAATTATATAAAAATTAAATTAAAGTAAAAATGATCTTGTCACGCTAAAATATATTTTTTACTCTGTATTATTACTTGTATCAATAAATATATCCAGATCTCCCGTATCTTTAGTAGTCAATCCAGTAATTCTAGATCCAAATAAAACAACTTCAAAATTCCCTTTATATATTTCCGAAAATATATGACCTATGGATTGCGTAATTTTCAGGTATTCATTTTGTTTTGCTAATTGTGCTGTAGCACAACTTTCAAGATTCTCAGCTAAACCATTAAGATGAGTACTTGATTTGAAAAAATCTTTCATGTCCAAAATCACTGAAAAGCAAAAAAAAAATCAGTAAACATATAATAAAATAAATTTAAACAAAACTTACTCATATGTTTCTGTTCTTTTAAAGAACCTTTTTTACTGTTTAATAGTTTGCTTTGCACATGGTAGGGATTTTGTACGTGCATGTTCCGACTGAATTGTACATCATTATTGTATAAAATAATTTCACGCGAACATATTACACAAATTTTGGAGCGATTACCTAAATTTTACAAATGTTTTTTAACTTGAACTCTATTGTGTTATATTACTTGATACCTTTTTCTAGATTCATACTTAAATTACAATTTAACACATTGAAATGTTCAAACACTAATGACTCAGTTTACAAATCAACGATTTAGAAAGTGCATTATTATAAGAGAGGGGATTCCCAGATAAGCCCATTGTATATGTTCATTGTTTCAATATTAAACCCAAAACATATGTACTTACAAAATGATGGTTATGTGTTTATTATTTGAATTGATAAGATATCAAACATTTATTTAATCTAGTTGTTGTGTGTAATATCAGATATTTATTTAAATAACAGATAGGTTTGTTTTCTAATGAAAATTTCTATCAAAATAGCTAAATAAATAATACAATGTTGCAAACTGTTTAACAGTTTATAACACAGAAAATTAAAAGAAAACTGGCAAAGAAATAAACAATATAAATAACTAAGAGCAACATAGATTGTTTGTTTTATGTTCTGATTGCTAGATAAGCAAAATATGCCGTATAAACTAAATAAGAACAAAGTGATGAATATATTTTCTCTAGTGTGGCAACTATGCACAATTGCAGTGTTGCCAATGTAAAATTGTATTTCACAGGCGAAACTTATGGAAAATCTAGGGGCGTTTAAGCCTTCTACGTTTTAAATGACTCATTATATTCCAGCTGTGCATTTATATGGGTTCCAAAAGATCAAGGTCATTCAATAAAACTTATCAAGTATTTGAGCAGGAGCTTATTTGTGCGTGTGCCTGTGCAGTTATTTGCATTAGTGTGGCGGACGTTAGTTCTATTATAACAGTGTGATACCGAAATAATACAATAATGGCAACTAAACAATTCACGCTTGCCGAAGTGAAAAAGCACATTGATTCCTCATCTACTTGGATAGTTATTCATAATAACGTTTATGACGTGACTGAATTTTTAAATGAGGTATTTATTTTATTACTTTTGCACACGTATTTGCTGTTCGTATTCATTATTGTACACAGTAGGTTGCAGAAAATTGAAAAAAAAAATTGTGAACAGGTTGTTGTTTTAGGATGGACTAAATAGGGTTATAGAGTAGTTTAAATGAATATATGTTATTTTTGTGGATTTTTTTTTTTTTTGGATAGGAGTCACCTTAGTAGTTATGGTAAGATAATTATATTTTCTTATCTGTGTCTTATCGACCTAAATTTTAAAATGACTCGTTTATCATTGAAACTACTTTGCTATAATAGTTTTATTTACTAATATTAATAGATAAACTATGCAAATTTTTCGTAAAGCGCAGTTTGCGCAACGATTATTATATTTTTCCGTTTGTCGAAATAATGAGTTCACAACTTCGTTTTTTGCCAATTTTCACCAAAAAATGCGTGAACTTCGTTTCATTTAATTTTATAAGCGAACATAGAATAAGATAGACCTTTGTCCGAATATAATCACATTTATCAATTAACTCGTTTGTTTTAAAAATCTAATTTACTAAATGAGTTTAATAATTTCATATCTTATCTTAAATTAATTTTATTATGTAACTCTTGATTAATAGTATTTTTAATTATGAATTATAAAATTATATATATTTTATTGGTTTTCACCTTTTTTAATTCTAGAAACAGTAATTATTTCTATTTCAAAATATAAAACATCTTTTTTCTTATTAACAATAGTCACATTTTATTTCTATGGAGCCAATCTCGTGCCGTATTGCAAAATCTGCTAAATCATTCGCACATACATAATTTATAACGTCCTTCATAGTACTGAAACCCAGTGGTTGATTTTTTTTTTTTTTTAATAGCATCCTGGTGGCGAAGAAGTGCTGTTGGAGCAAGGAGGCCGTAATGCGAGTGAACCCTTTGAAGACGTGGGCCATTCGAGCGATGCCAGAGAGCTGATGAAAAAGTACAAAATTGGCGAGATTGTCGAAGCTGAACGAACGCCCGTCACGGAAAAATCAAATGTGAACTGGAATACGTCACAGGATGACAATCCAAAGAGGTATGTCATTTCTTCGGGATTCAAAACTTATATGGTTTTTATATTAACAAATTTACAACTACGATTCATTATTCATAATTGTAATCGATTAATTTATACAATTTTGTATGCAATATGCGCGTGCATGAACTTTGGATTATTTATTTTTTTCGTAATTCAGACAATAATAAAAGTTCAAAATGTAGGGCAAGAATATGTATATGAGTTGAATCATTTCTTGCTTATCGTACGCACAAATGAGCTATAATGTTCGGTCGTGTGTGTCTCTAGCATTGGCAGATTTAAAAAAAAATGTGCAAAGAAATTCGTTTTACGTCTTCCTGATTCCGGATAGAAGTACTTGGATGTATGTTTTTCTTTGCCCACTCGTAACTATGTGGACGGCCTTCAATTTTGCCTATTTAGTGAATTTATTCTTCTCAAGTTATAAGGCCCTAAAAAATTAAGTCCCCCTTAACTGCCCTTAGATATAATATATATATATATATATACAGTAATACCCAGTTTTTCGCGAACTTGACTTTATGAAGCCCATCGACATCGAAATCATTTTATGTACGCAACTTTTTTATTAATAAGTTGTATTAATATGCATAATTTATTTTCTAATTGAACCCAAGGCAACAAAATGTATGAAATAATTTTTAAATTTCAAATATGTATTTAATAAAATAAATGTTTTCATTGTTTTGTTATGAATTGATTTATGGCCGCGTATTATTGTTTTCATTGTTTCGTTATGAATTGATTTATGGCCGCATCTTAAGTTTATTTATCTCTTGAAAATCAGTGGTTATAAATATGTATTCTTTAAAAAAAAAATAACACACAATTATTTACTCAGTGCCTGTACTATACCATAACTTTTCAATTAGTTTTTTTTTTAAAGAAAAACAGAAAAACATCAATTAGTTTACTAATACAAATTTTCTATTCTATGTTTATCGATATTTATCGATACTGATCGTTATTTATCGATGAGGAAATTTATGAAATCAGTCCTAAAGTGATAGAGAAAATAGATATTTTAATAACCTTGAAACGCCACTGTTTATACCTTGGTTAAAATAAAAAAACGTTTTTGTACTTATGTAATACAAACGTTTGGTAAAACTTGATTATATAACAGTGTGGATTATTTTATTTACTAAAGCAATTCGTGATTAATTTGAGTTTTTCAACTACGGTTTACCGATGTACTATTCCCAAATTAATACTTAATAAAAATAGCAATTAGACAAATTGCCAGGAATTTGCCTAATAAATATGTACACATATATTTTCTAATTCTAACGTTTTATAATAACTACTTCAATGTCATATTGAACAAGGTTAAACTGCCTCTAGTGTGGTACTACATACAAACAAACAAACAAATAAATATTATTATGATGATTTTTTGACTTTTCATTATATTTGTAGCAACGGCAATTGGACCAAATATTGTACGATTTTATAAATGTTGCCGATCTAATTTTGGGCCAGGTATGAGCTCATTAAACGCATAATTTCTGTTCTAATTGGTGAACGGAAAAGAAATGAAACTAAAAATGCATGCATTTGTGTGAAATGTGTTTTAACATTTTATGTAATTTATATTTCTGTGTTGACAAATCTTACAACTCATACGTTATTGGTTAGCGCATTACACTATTGCGCATCGCATATGTTGCCAACTAATTTTGACCAAAAATCCTTTCTAGGTACTAAAAGAATTGTCTTTGTATGGCAAAAAATGCCCTCCAAAATGAATATTTTAAATCTAGGATCGTAATAAATATTACATAATATGATTATATATTTGGCTGTACTTTTATTTAAAAGAAATAATTGTCCTTTACAACTAATTTTGATTTAAAACTCTTCTTTTTATACAGTCCTAGTGATTACTATTTGCAATTTCGATTCGTGATTAGATTACTAATTGAATTGCAGTGAATACACTTACTTATTGCAGCGTAAAGTAATTAACTAATTAAATTCCACAAATAAAAATTCATTTATTTTATTGTCAAAGTACCCGAAATAACCCACAAATATCAAAATTTTCCTCTATTAATATTTTAAATCGCAATTTGTAAAGTCCGTTTCAGATTATGCAAATTCTTACCGAAGAAGTTGCAGCAACTATTGCAAAATGTCATATTGTCTATATTGCAGCAATAAAAGTTGCTGTAATTTTGCTGCATCATCTAGCGCAAAAAAAATTGTATCATGCAACAGGCTTTACAATCACAATACACAAGCCATTTTGGCCACGTTGAATATTTAATTTTCACTCTACAACTGAAACTGAATTCAGAGGGAGCCAATTAGTAATTCAAATTAGAAATTACAAATAATCATCCAGTTTATTTTTTTAATTACAAGCAATGCTATTTACAGCAACAAAATGAACGCATTAATTATAAATTTTGTTGCTGGTTTATTAATCGTAATTATTAATTGGCTCGTTGTGAGTGGACTTTGAATCTGCACAATATGTTAAATAATAAAATAAATTATATATGTATTGTTTAATAACTAAAAAATGCTTTTAATTTTATGTATAATAATGAAATGAATGTTTCACTAAAAGGTATTTTATTGTTTATAGTTCGATTACGCAGTGGCTAGTACCAATTGCGCTGGGTGTCCTGGCAACAATTATCTACCGTTTTTATATTCAAAGCCACTAAAAATCACTTTATGTCACCAAATTGCTATGATTTGTATGTTTAATAAAAAAAAAGAAATTATTATCTTACGAAGTATTTTATATTCCAAGCAATTATTATTAGGTTATGTCTAAGTAAATAAAGTAAATAAAATTTTAATGAATGTTAACAAAATTATGTTTCTATTGTGCATGAAAATTTTGTTTGTATTATCAAAATATAAATACAATTTGTAAAATGTTCATATTCTTTCATTGTTGTTAAGAATATGATTATTTGTATATGTTGGTGCATTCCATCTATTATTTGTACAGTCAACGAATTATATTATGATATTTTTATTCAATTTTAATGTGCAACTCACAATTAATGGAAATTCATGTAATATTTTATATTTCTGCTGGTCACAAAATATTGTTTCATGTGTTGTATTTTTACTTTTTATGTATAATTCCCAAAAAATGGGAAGTGCTATACATTAAAATGTTTATTTTATGAGCAATGTCTTATTTTTTACTCTACTTGTGTATCTGTGACCTTTTATTTCATACTATTTAACCTGTTAACAATACGTTTAAACTATTTCAATGCATTATGGATGTTCGGAAATAATTTGCATTGCAAAGGACACGTGTAAAAATTTAAAAATACAAATTGTAAATTTCGCCTATTTTACTTTTTATATATATATATTAAAAAAACCAGCTAATTTTCTTTGTAAAATATCATTATTTTTAATAGTTAGGTAGAATTAAGTAATTTCAATTTTACAAATGACAAACACATTTTTTTTTTCACTTTTTCTTATTATGAAATAAACTAGTACTTAAAAACAGGTTTATGATAAATTTACAAATAATAGACTAGGAACGTGTGACAAGACATGCGTCGCACGCAATGCACATTCGTCATGTTTCAAAACATGAAACATATTATTTCTGATATTGTACCCCGCGATTGCCTTCATGTTTGATATCATAGGCAATTCAATTTATTAGTTATTTAAATCACCGTTTAATGTAATTTTAGATGCAAAAAACAGTTTAAAATACTTTAAATTAACAATAATAATATTGAAATGTTGTTGACTCAGTGAATTGTTCGGATGATTGCAACATAAATAAAATTGTATGCGAGCAATTGCTTTTGTTTTCATTATTGTTTTTTATCAATTTATCTTATCAAAAATAAGTGATTGTAAATAGATTTCCTTCCTTAAAAATATCAGGGGCTAATAGAATGTTTTCTACATAAATAAAAAATACACCAAATAATATGGCGAGCCAAAGGCCTGTCTGCATCTATGCTTGTTAATTTTAAGTTGGCTCGATAGACGAAACCTGTAATATATATGTGCCATGTGCTCTATTTAATTTGTACATGTCAGTAATCAAGTTTCATTATACATTTGTTATTGTAAACAATTGAAGAGTACACCATTCATATGTTTGATTATCTGCTTTTACTGAGCATCAATTAAGTGTTCATTTCGCCGTGACACGCACCTCATAACTGTATAGCAAGTGTCCTGGCTAGGCGCTACAGTCTTGCGCAATACAGCAAAAATATCCGCGCAGCTGAGTGCTCCATTATCAGAAACCAGTCGGCGTTTGATAGTGATAGTGTGTGGTATATGGCTTGTTCCTGTTCCTCATCCGATGCGCTCACCAAATCACGTCTAAACCGATACAGTTCCGATAATCTGCAAACAAGGTGAGTGAACATTATAGTATATTTGTATTCTTTGTTTATAAATTGGTTGTTTTTTTACATATTTTAAAATAATAACATTGTTGTGGTAAAAATGCGGGACATGGACATGTTTAGACGAGCATTTGAATTTCGTTTTAAGAATGCAATGTTTTGTATTTGTTACGAACACGTGTAATATTATTTGTTATTATCATTGATTTTTTTTCTGAATAGATAATTTTTTATTTACATTTATATCAAATATTTTTGATCCTAGTACATATAGTTTGATATTTGGAATGTCGTAAATTTTGTCAATCGTATCTGAAGTAGTTTTATTTGCCGGTTGTTATTTTTAATTATTTCACTGTGATAATGTGTAAGAGATATAACATATCTAAATCAAACATTTACTGTCGTTTTAGACTTATAAAAATGATTAGATACTTTATCAATCATCCGTAGTAATTAGTTGAGATTCTTCCTATAGATAATATATTAATAAACGTTTCCATTCGTTTTTCACAATAAATATTTGTTTGTGAATGGAAAAAATGTCAATAAAATTGCATCATTGTCATTTCTGTGAATTGCAACCAATACGTATTGTAACTCAGGACCGGACACGAACAATTTAACCACCGGGAAAATTAATAATTGTCCCATTATTTAAAAATATTTTCTATAATTATTTTAAAATAAATGCATTTTCTGTTCTCAATATTACAGTTGAAGTTCAAGGTTTATCCTTACTTTTCATGGTAACGACATTTGTGTACCTATGTTATTAAAAGGGCATTACAAACAATATATGGAACTTAAACTTGTGTTATAGCCATTTGCGATTCACTTTTTCACTCGTACTAATTTTGAGATATTGAAAAAGTAGAATAAACCGTTACTACCGATTCAAATATTCTTTTCAAAAATATAAGGTTTTCATTCCTAGGACAAATCTGTATATTTTTATTTTAAATGGTATTAGCTGTAAAGCGTTCACACCCAAACAGGCAGAATAGGCAAAATGGATAATTCCATTAATTTTGCTTTAAATTGCGTATAAGAAAGTAAAAGGGATTCCGAAGCAGGCTATTCTATGTGAATAAAAATTGATCTATTTATAAGTGCGGTAATTTTTTTCTTTATAACTCGATTTGATAGATCATGGTCGTGGGTGGGGCACACATGGCCAATAGCCCCCAGCAATTAATTAAGGAAGCAGACTTGTCTGACATATCGTAAAATAACATTAACCGAATCATATATGGCAATAATTAATAAACTAATTTTCTTAGCTTTAAAACAGCCGTGGTTTCGTTTTTCATGGTTTAATGGTATTTAAAGGTTGTCATTTTTTCATCAAAACAAAATGTATTTGTTAACATAAAATATTGTTCGTATATTAAAATACACAGATGCACAGATATTAACATCTCGTATATTTTCATTTGTGGTTAATATAATTTGTATACTTATTGTAATTTATTTCGAAAGAAAATATGACAATGTATGAATATTTCCCAAGAAAATATAAACATGCACGATATTTCGATGTTGAAGGCTGTTATAATTTAAAGTAATACATCTTTAATTATAATTGTTCTGTTAATGCAGTATTGACATTCCCGAGTAATTAATCAAAGAAAACAAATTCTAAATGGAGTGGTATTCACTCGACTTTCTATACTTCTACTATGTATAATCTATATATATAATACAATTTGGTTTTATTTTATTTTAAATGTATGATATCATTGCCAAAGGAACCTTAAATGTAACAGATAATTCTTAAATTAAATTGTACGTTTTAATTAAATGTTGCTAAAATAAATTAATATCTTCAACTTTTATAGGAATCACTTTTTCTGTAACTTCCATTAATATTTTGAGGTTGATTATTTTGTGTTCATAATACATTTATACAGAGCGTAAAGAAAGTAAAAATAATTTACAGTTAATAAAATGACAGATACTTTCGTACATTTAATTTAAAGAAAATTAGGTCAACCCCATTTTGAAATTAAAATAATAAAACACAAAAGATATATATTTTCTTCTATAATTTGCATAAACATAATGAATTTCAATTCAATATCATTTTCAAAGAACCGTATAACTTTCTCATTGTTGGCATTGAAATGAAAGAACTGTTATTTCAATGTTAAACATAACAAAAACAACAACAATCGATTTCCATCTGACTTGTTTTTCTGTTTGAAACTGTTGATTTTATAATATAAGGGATGCAAGGTCAACATTGTTTGTATTTTTTCATTTGCACGCAAATTGGTTTTACCTTGGGTATTTTTTTAAACGAAAATACAATTTTCTGTTCTAATTGTTCAAACGGGCTTGTTTTTTTGGATTCCATAAAGACGTTTTAATGCGTCTTGTCTTGTGAACATTTCGGCTAAGGCGCGAACTTTAGTTTTTGAACAGATTAGTTTCTTGTTATTCAATTATCTTAGGAAACTCTAGTAAAACAAGCTTACATGTTTTGCGTGTTTTACCTCTTATTTATTACAGCTATATATATATATATATTTTATCTGAGCTTATTAATTTTGCGGGTGAAAATGTACACTGTTACCAGTCCAGATTACTTTATTCAATATTCTCTAGCAAAATGCTAGAAAACCACAAAACGTCTTTAGAGGATTTAGAGAGATTTTGAACCGCATATAAAAAGCTTCTTATATATTTAATTTTTATTTATGGGTTCATGACCGCTTGGCAGCAAAATCTGTATGTATCCAGAAAGGGAATCTCCTAATTTTGAAATTTAAACTTGCTCTTATTTTCTTTTACGCAGTAATACGTAAGTCTTGTAAACATGGAAAATTTCGAAAACGAACATACAACTTTTGACCCTCCTGAATTGAATGTGACTATTTTTGGAATGACGTCTGTGTGTCAACTCTCTATGATTATGGAGATAAGAAAGTTCAGATTTTTTAACTTTAGGAGTAAATATATCAATTTTCTAATAGTTTGGAACAGTTTTGTATATGTATATTAGTTCTTAAAAAACTTTTCCGCTCGTAAAGTTTCGATAGACCATGAAATATTTATATGATACACATTTTTACATACATTCCTGATAAAATACAAAATACCAATAAATCGTGTTACCGAACTACAAGTTAAGAGCGTGCCGAATATTTATTTGCAGCATGGCACAGGATATTTAAATTCTGTGTGCGTTTTTAGATACCGTTCGACTGTCTGACGTCTATGTTTTCGTACGTGATATGACGTCGTGTGTGTGACGTGCAATTTTGAATCGGATTTTACACTTTTAAAATAATAGGTGTACATTTATTAAAACTTTATACTGTCACTGATAAACCTTTGCTTATTATAAATTGCAATATTTAAATATTTGAAAATTGGTAACGTTCTCAGTTATTTATAAAAGTATCATATAGTATGTATGATTTAATAATTAAATAAATAATTTTTAAAAGCGAGCAGTTTGACAGTATTAATTATCTTGCTAATTGTAGATGGCAGCAAAGTTACATTAACTTTTGAATGGCATATAATTTATTACTGTCGCTCTGTTGGGATACAACAAAATGTAACTTATAATTAAATTATGTGCTTATATTATTGTTTGTAAATCTTACACTTGTCCTTGTCCGTGCAACCTCTTGTTCTCTTACGTTTTATGGTCCACTAGTGCCAATATTAAGCCCGTTTTACGCATTTTGTACCATGTTCATGAATTATTTCAGCAACACGCAGTTGCGCAACTTGTCAGTACGTAATTTTACTTGTCAACATGTATCAGCAACATTACTATAGTTTATACCAACAAATCAAACGAAGTCTGTGATAGATATATTCATGTTTGTCTATTATATATTCTATAAATCTAACAATCGCGAAAGAATAATAATAAGAGTAAAATCACAGTTTAAAGTTAGGCTAACGAAAAATAACCGAAAATGATTAAATTTAGTGAAATGTTACAAGTTGTCGAGCACATTTTCTAATTGGAGCACAGATTAAATAAATAGGATGTGTGATTTGAGCAACATGTCTAACTAATTCCTGAACTAATTCATGAACTAGTTCACGAATTTGTTAAATGTAAAACGGGCTTTACATTTATAATTCCTTGCCTTATCTAAGGAGTCAAGTCAATAGTTTGCTTCCAATTAGGTCAGTTGTATATTCTTCTAATTAGATAAATGCATTCATTTCGTTAAATGCTTTTAACTGATGAGAAATTGCTAAAACCACCGAGTTGAATGTATTTGCAACAAACTATGTACTCACAAACTTAATTACAATTAAACAGTTTGAGTGCCAGAAGTATCTTCGAGTTCACAGACTAAAATCACTCAATTTAATTAATGGGTATATGAATCACTACAATTATAATTTTATGGTTTCTTAATAAAACTTTTTGAAATATAGAACAATTAGAATTAAGTTATTTGTTACGTTTGTGTTGAATTTATTTGGTATACCCCAAAATTCTAATATCCTGGAATGTATCGACTATGATTATGGTGTTCCTAAATAGCGGGATTAGGATTTAACTGGGATAATAACCCGAGAGTCAAGTGACGACACATCCGTTAATGTATGCTCGGACGTGTGTATGCTTGTTACTCTGTAATTAATACCGTTCGTTCTCTGCCAACAACCCGGATTCTATTATTTGATTATCTTTGTTAATACAATCAAATCTATTGCGAACTAATAAACTAAGCATACCAGAATATGTCTGGTTAATATGTTTTTATCGTACGTGATGAATGGTAGAATTCACAGCACTCTAAAATCAATATAAGGACCAATACCTGTCTGCTTGATGCCGAGTTCTGTGATAGATAATCATATTGTATTTCGTTATATATAAATATATAATCCTACAGTCTACGCCGATACTTAAACAGGTGTATAGGTTCCTGATGCAGTATGACAAAGCCGTGAAATAAAACAAGTATTGGTGCAGACATATTGGCAAAAATTCGAACGAAAAAGGTTGCCCCTAATAGTCATCATCCCGGTATCAACTGTGCGATTATCCCCAAAATCGGTTCTTCGCAAATGAATCTTAGGCTCAAATACGAGTTTTTGTTGTTCTGTGCTTAGTAGTGTTTAAGTATTGGAACCCACACAGACAGACAGACTGTGATAATAATTAAATTGTACTCAGAGGACCTCAAAACGGCTATATCCATTCAAATCTAACAGTTATTATTTTTCATGATTTATATAATTTATATATTAGAAAGTAAAAGTTGTATTTATGGCAGAAAAAATAAGAATTGACGTATTAATATTAGGATTCCTTTTATTTAGCTCCATTATAAAGTATGCACAATCGAACTGTAATGACACACGTCTATATATACTTATATCTGTTTTGTACATAATTCATTAAGTACGGCGAGTTAAAATTAAGTAATTATATTAAAACTAGGTTAACCCGTGGGTACAATGCTCGCATATCAGACACAAATCTATTTCTCGCCGGATCCATCCAACTATTTGATAGGTGATTAATTTAATTTTTTTTTTTTTTGTAAATGTTGATCTAATAAAGTATTTTCACGTATGCGAACAGTGAGACAATTTCATAGAATTGTATTATTGCATTCTATTTTATATTATTTCTAAATTTAATTATCTGATTTTATCTTCACAACAATTTGGCTGCTTCTATTTTGAATTTGAATAGATTTTTCAAAGCACTTTAATAATCTCACTCAGAATAACTACTTTAATTTTGATATTTTCAAATTTTAATAAACAACCAGTGGCGGGGCTATATACATATATAATAATAATAATAATCAGTTGCTTTTAGCGATATTGAGTTATACATACTATTCACTTCAGTTTTTCTTGATCTATTCGATGCTTATGTCTAAATATCTACTGTTCAACCATTATATTCGCGGAAAGTTAATACAAATGGTGACACATGGCATTAAAATAAAATAAAATAGCGTCGTTGTAATTTCGAACGTCCAGGGATAAAAACTTTTAGCACCAAGATACATATTGTATTAGTGGACACGTGTATTTTATTTGTAATACTTTTGTTTAGCTGTCGCAACTTATAAACTAAAAACATCTGCGATAAATAATTTAGTCATCAAAACTCAGAAGTGAGACTATATCATAAACACTTAAAGCAAAACATGTGTAAATAAAAATAACACGTATCACACATGAAATTAACAACAACGAGAATAATTAACCGTATCCTCAACCTGTACAGGGGTATTTACATATTTGTCGTAACATTCATGAGAAAGTTGCGTTCTGTTCGTAATTAAGTACAAGTAATTGAGTAATAAGTACGCGTTTATTTAATTACAAAAACGTAACTATAAAACATGAGATAAAAGAACACCATTTAAAAAAGTTTTGTTGTTATCTGGTACATCGTGTGCCATGGGCTTTGGATATTTCTCACAACGAAAAAGACTACCATCTGCCGTCAAGAAACCTTGCTTAAATATTTGAAAGTTTTCGTCTTATTCTTATTTTTCATTTAAATATTCTTATACAACTTATACTGTAAGCCAGGGATGAGCAACCATTTTTTACAGCTGGCCGTGGGTTGCTCATCCTGTAAGCAGTTTGCCAGTATGTGCATAAAAATACGTTAGACGTCTCCCTGATTAATATATTATATCATGTTACTGGGAGGTTTGTCATTTTTGTTTTGTTTTACTATTTGTCAGTTAAGCACAATTGCCGTGAATAAATAATTAAATATTCAATAAGACAATTTGTGTAATTGTTGAATCATGATTTGCGATTCAAGGTCGCACAAATTCTTAATATTAATTTTATCCCTTCAAGAATCCATGTTTAGAAAAAATGTGTTCTTCTATTTCGTGTTCGACATTTACTGGTAGTCACTATCTTTATTACTGATTACTTTTAAATGTGTTCATTTAAAATATCGGTAATGTGCTGTGGTTTTTGGGAAACTTTGTCACAAAATAAGAAAGAACGGAAGTGGTTGCTAGAGAACGTACGTATGTACGTATATTGTCACGCGAACCTCTATAAAACTCATCCTTGTCCTAAATTGTTGGGTAACCTTCGCTGTAGTAAGATACTGCTACTGAATTGCTACATACCAGGTGGGAAAATCGTTCAACAATGAAATAGTTAGACTTTCATTTCATTACTTTTTTATCAAGTTCTTTATACGTGTTGAATACTTATAAAGTGTTACACCATTTAATAAAATGCATATATTTATTATTCCCCTCGCATTATCTTTTCATGTTTCCCTAGTGGACACTTCAGAGTTATCGTAGAGTGTATTTAAAATAGAATAAGGCATTATAACTAGGTTACCGTGGGCACCATGTGCCCATATCATAACTTACATATATATTGTATAATACAAATAGTAAAAGATTAAGAAAATCGAGTGAGGACCACTTCAGTATTTTTCTTTTGTTAATTCTACTACTCATTCTTTTGGGTTAATTTGAAATTCAAATTATTATAGTTTTAAAAATAATAAGAAATATATACATATTATTACTAAACAGGAAAACATTTTTTGTATTTATTAGTTTTTGTATAACTAAAATTTTATAAGATTATTTTTTGCATTTTATTTCTTATATTATATAACTTTTGTACTGTGAGAAATAATGTGGGAACTTTTGTTGTTGCTTGTGGAGAGAAGAGGTTTTTTTTTTATTAATCATGTGCGAATTTGTATTAGTTTAGTTGGCAAAACTGCTACACATTATATTTCTCGGTCTCGTCTCGACGAGAATTGCAATTTTTTTCTCGTAATTTCCTGACTAGATTCAGATTCAGCAACACTACTATTAATCAGCTCTTCGGAAATATATCTTAGGCCCACACCCCACACACACATACAGGCATTACAAAAATAATAAAATCATACTCAGGAGACCTTGAAAAGGTCATTAAAATTTTACAACCGATCTTTTTATTAGCTCCTATACATTATTGAGAAGTAAAAATAAATTTATTTTGTCTTAATTTCCACTAAAACAATAAACAAAGAAGAAAATAAACAAGAAGAAAACTTTTATCTTAAAAGCAACAAGCTTATAACAGGATACAGAACAAACACAAGGCAAGAAGGTATAAATAAATAATAAAGCTACTCCAATAACGGACAAAGTTATGGGAAAATGCTTGTGTTGATCCTATTTATATACATATATTCTCAACTTTCGAACAGTAAACCTCTTTGGACATGATTGATTATTTAATATGAGACGCAAAAATATATTTTGTTCCACACCTATTTCATCTTACGTAAAAATTGGAACGTCAAAATTAATATTCGACGGCGATAAAACTGAAGTACAATGTCAAATCGACTCAATGTCAACATTCGATCACGCAAAACTTCATTGCTAGTCATTTAAAAAGGAAATAAAATGAGTGTTTCAACTTATTTTCTTTTTCCGGGGTTATTTAAGTATTTATTTTATATAAAAATAAAAATGTGGTTAAGAAGCGAGCTTAAAGCATTGGTGCTTGTTTCTGACAATAATCTACTATTAGTATAGAATCACAATCATATACCGATAAGTAAATTTAACAAAAGACCAATTCGAGGTCAGTAATCAATTATTATTAGATATACCTAATTATTTTCAATATATACTACGTTTTTTTGTATAAACCACATATCAAGGCAAACCTTTTATAAGCTGTCATTCGTAAAATATGCCGGAGAACTCCATTAGTTTGTACTAATACAAAAATAAAATTTAATGTACTGTTTATTTCTAAGTTATGAGACGTATATTCGTTTATGTGCTATTAAATGTAGGACACGTATTTTCTTCGTCTAACCTTAAATTTATGTTGTTTTATTCCCTATAGCATAGATCTTCTAAAAGTAACTTGTTAGAGATAGAATTAGGTCGCAATTACATATCCTATATTGTATGTGAAAATGCACATGTTTCATTGTAAGGGCGACCCTAGCGATAAGCGAACTAATTCTCCAGCTAGCCTGATTTATTACCCCCTTGATAAATGGAACACTCTTGAATAGATCTAGATTAGATGCTGAAACAGTGCTACAATACATGAGACTAAGCGAATGTTTCTCTGTACAATATTGTACATCTATATTTCAACTACAATGCGTGAATGCTCCTAAGCTTAAACATAACACGTATGCTCTGTTGAACTAGCTTTACTTCGCGCTAAACGTGGCTAATATAATTTAAATATCTAGTTTACGGCTCAACTATTCTAAAATCAATTAATTTGAAAAAAATATGTAGTTAATTTCAACGAAAGTTTACATAATTCATTTCCGAATTGTCATCAGAAAAAAACATTCAAACGACTTTCTTGTCCTTTCACTATCTGTAATTATAATAATAGTATATTTTGTTTTAAATTCACTCTCCGTTTGCTATGCACTCAAATAACAATATCACGAAAACTAAACAAAAAAAATAATCCAAGAACATGTGGTTACAGAGGAGGTTATGCGCAACGTAATGCTACCCATCTGTAAAATAAAATATTGTAAAGTTCGGTTATTTTCTGAACAGACCTCGTGTATAAGTCGTACTTTTAATATTTATAATTTTGGCTCTAAAGCGGTCAGACACACAGACGTGATTCCAAAAATAGTTAAATTCGATTCAGGGAAGTCCAATACGCGTATTTCCGTTAAAATATTCGAAAATTTTCGTAATTACAATACTACATTTTAGACATCGTCTGGAAAAGTAAAATATTGCACAGTTTCTGATTCTGTAAATGTATTTTATATTTTCATAACTTGCCCGGTCGTGAAAACTGAATTTGGGTCGCATCTCTTCTGATGGTGTCTAGCTGTTCTTAATTAAATTATGTATACATAATAGATTAGTTCCTAATTAGATTTCATTGAATTTTAAATAGCCTTTGTTCTTCCCCAGTTATAGAACTCGTACAAAATAGATTCTTATAATTATTATTAATTCTAGAAAATGTATAAATATTTATATAAAACAAATATATATAAATAAATATTTGATGTATATACATTTTCTAAAGATTGAATAATAAAAAGAGCTGGACATCACTCGACTTTATTTATTATAATGCTAATATATACAAATATAACTAACACGTAAGCTGATTAAAACTAACCTAACCTAACAAGATCTAACCCCACATGTTTTCGTTATTTTATAACGTTAAATGTGACCAGATATCGTGTAAGAAGATCCCGATTTCTGCGTGCTAGAAAAGTAATTTGCATACAGGGTAATCATCGCCAAAAAATTAAGTCAATCCCTATCGACATGCTAATTTTTCATAATTATTTATTGGTCGAAGCATGTTGTCGGCGAATTCGGCACACTTCCGGCTAGTTTGCGTGCGCCTATACGGCAGTGTGTTGGTCCTAAGATGTGGCGATAGCAATCACCGGCAGGCCAACCTAAACCAGTACAGTGTGAAGTTAGCAACTCAATATGTTCAAGGACAAACGAGCCTTTCGCGATGTCAACATCATTTATTACAAAACGTAATGAATGTCCACATTTTCGCGTTAAATATATGTATGTCCCTCAAGGTCAAGATTATTTCTGATTTTGACACAAATTGCTCGGTTCGAAATTGTATTGAAAACGAAAACAGTTTACAAACTATATGCGTGTTTGTTGAGTATTCATATTTTCCATTTTTGAATATTAATTGGAGCTAATTACACGAATCGACTTTATGATTAATTACTGCTTAATTTGAATTAGGCGCAGTTATAATTATGATATTATACGTAGTTTCTCTAATTAATGCTGTATGGAATTTAATATCACGTATAAGAGAGTAAAAATGTACGTTTTTATGTTAAAACAAGCAAAAACACAAGTACCTATGCCTTCAGCTTGCAATATATTTTATTTGGTGGATTTTTAAAATGTTTTCATTTATGCAAATAAAATGTGTTTAACCACTGATGTTTTTAAGGAAGACAACATGTATGAAAATACTTATTTTTGAAGAGATAAGAGCAATAATGAAAATAAATTGTTGCAATCATGCAAACAATCAACTCAATCAACAACATTTTAAATTGCAATGTTATACCAAACACTATAACTGTCTTGTACTTTCGTAGCACGAGCTAAAGAATTATTAAATAATAATCCATAATATGGTACAATGTTCGATTATATTTTTTGTTTTTTTTTTTAATTTAATCTTTTATTCTGGAGGTTAAGTTCATATTCGTGGAGATTCATGTTGACATAATGACACCTATCAGTTATAAATATTCATTTCAAAGAAATATCCCGCCTTGTTATTAAGACAACATACAATTGATTGTATTTTCATGTAAAATATGTTTTAATGACAATTAAATTTCAAAGGTGTTCTACCGTCATTAAAAACTGCTTGTAAAATTTTAATATACCATGTTTTTACAACTTAACATTTCCTGTTAGATTCATGTAAAACTAATACTGTAACTAAATGACATATAAAATATTAAGTACTGCATTCGTGGGTAACATTTATAATAAAATCATATTTTATTAGTGATTTTATCAAAATTCTCTACACGTGCTAAGGCGTAATATATATTATTAAGAGTACCTAGGCATACACTGCAGTATAATAATATATTAGAAGGGATTTAACAAATGCGGCTACATTGTAATTAATATTAATTTATTTTTTATTCAACTCCAATGGTAATGAAATATTATATATATATATAGTTTCAACGTCAGGGTCATATGCTAGATTAGCGAAGTTTTGCATATTGAAAAGACTTACACGCGAAGGGAAATATTTGAGACTAATGCTGCGATATTGAACACGTCTGTAAATCTGTAAAATTATTTATCCTTTTATTACATATAAGAGGTTTCATCCGGGCCCTATGCAGGTCTTAAAGTTTTTTTGTGTCAGGTTTATGAGTTATCACAAATTGGCTATACTGTTTACTCCAGTGTATTATATGGTGGCAGCTTCGCATCGAACACACATGTTTCGACTGGTCTACTCTAGAGACAAATGGCTGTTTGCATCGCTGTCTCTTAAATAACCAAGTCAAAAAAAAATATTAATAATAATATTGAAATTTAAAATGTTGATTAATTGATTGCTGATAATTTTAACAATATTTTTTTTACTCTAACAATTGCTATCGCTTTCATTATTGTATTTATTGTGATCGGGCTCGCCGTTACGGCGAGCTGGAAGCCCTGGTATTTAAGGCATATGATCATAATTCTTGCTAATATTTACTTAAACCTAATATAAATATATAATGTTTTAAAAAAAATTAGTAGCTTCTGGGCATATTTACACAGTTGGAAGGGCCTTTACACTTGTAGTTTTTCCAGAAGCGCCAATAACGGCTGCACGTGAAGAAACATAGACTCAAAAATGAACGATATTAAAGACTTTAGCAAGTTACGTTTGAAAATAATCAAAATAATAGCATTGGAAATTCATACACGTTTGCATACCAACCATATATTTATTTTATCATGTTTTATAAGAAAGTCTTGCTTTGGCCACTCCTGATATTTTGACTATTTATATACCACAATTTTGTTTAAATTCTAAAGTTTATTCTGAATGCCAAGAATCTTATTAGTTGTAGTCTACAACTAATTAAATTCTGCAACTTGTACAAACTGAAATATCCTACATTGTAATTAGTTGTGAGTAAGCTTTAAATGTGTTGAAATTACAATTTACGTTAAATCAAATATGTAATTAAATTGTACATCATAAGCGACTCTATCCTAAGTATCATTTAATGAACATTGCATCTAGTATGCATATATTCACATTATTAGTTAATGTATCACAGCAATGCATTATACATAAAGGTACTTAATTTACAGGTCGGGATTGAAACTCTCATTATTGTAACTTTCCACTCGATAGCAAAATAGCTGATAGTTTTCAATTTAATTAAATCGAACGTGTATATCCTCCTATTTAGTTACTCTTGCACCCCATATCATATCAGTACATTAGCTGATCTAATAAACTGGATAACTTCGTCTAACGTCTATCTCCGGCGCCTGTGAGTTATTCCTATCTTCTAAAATAACACATAAAAACTTCACCACCACAACCCATTTCATTTTACTGTAATCCGCTCTTTAGGTTGGATAAACATATTTTGAGGCTATATATATTTATATGTTTCACACATGACCTTGAGCGTCTTTCGCGCAAACTTGATTTATTTACGAGAAAAGAAATAACATCTGAATCGATCCATCTACATCAATTTACTTATACTTTTTGTTTTGTATAAATACCTGATACCTACGCAAATGAATAGATATGTAATGGGTTGTTTTTAGAATTACGACGAGTCCATTATCATCTCAAGTTCTAGGTTACGGTTGTTGGCTTTTATATTATTCTAGGGGTGGAAGGTAGTAGTAAGTTGAGTCACTGTCGTATTTTATTCATTGAAAAATAATTAGACAAAATATGAAATATTTAATATGCGATGCGTGTCTGAATTTTCCAAATCGGTTCAGGCTCCAATGTCAGTAACTCGTAATACATTTTGACAGTAGTTACGTTAGTGAAAAATCAATTTTAATCGATTAATCTTAGCCTTTGTCAAGGATGTAGAATGAAGAATGTAGAATGAGTGAAATTGAAAACATGTGATTCCAGATCAAAATTTAAGTAAATACTTAACATGTTTGACCATCAAGCTGATGTGTAGGTATAATGTCCGTTGCTCTGCCACTTGTGCATACATATTATCTGTTTGACATGGTCGTTTTATACGCTGATGTCAATATCTTCTCATTAATTATACATGAAAACACGAAAGATATGCTGTGTCTCCTGTGTGTAGTCTGTACTTTGTATATCAGATGGTCAATGTAATATTCATATGTTGTCGCCCATTCTGCTCAAAAGATGTCAACATTTGCGCACGACTCACGCGTTTTGGTCGCACATCATCCCTGATGCTTTACAAATGCGAATTATTTAAGCGTTTAGGGAAATATTAAATATAATTACTTTGACATTTAAAATGTTAATTTCTTGTATATAATTCATTTATACTTGTGTATGTACAAAGGAAATAATGTATTTATATAATTAGCTATTTGATATCAGAATTTTCAAGACATGCTAATTTGTAATTAAATTCAGTGTACCGCAGGTGTGAAATATGTAGGTACATACATGAGAATTCGATACCACCAATATCAATATCTAATGGATTGCTAGTACAAGATATAAATCAAACTCAACTTTGCTCTAATTAAAATCGAGTAATTAGTACGTTGTAACCAGATGGGCCAATGTAATAATTCTAGCACACATACATATTACTAGAAGTAATTACGAAGGCACATAATATATTAACGGTACATTTTCGAAAAAATATGTTCAAAACTGCTAGAAATTTTAATATATATAACTTTTATAATTATCACTTTTTCTCTAACTCGTGTCGTTACCGAGTTACTAAAAATATAACCCGAGTAAACAAGAACTTCCGGTTGAAACATCCTTTTCAAAAATACGATGTTTTTTCCTGGGAAATTCATATCTTAAATTCAAATCATAATTTTATGTTCAACGATATTGGCTGTAGAGCGTACACACATATAAACACACACATACACACTCGCATACACACACACACACACACGCATACACACACACACACACGCATACACACACACACACACACACACAGAGAAGTCATTGGGAAAATTGTGTAAATCGATGTTTCCATTAAAAGGTTGATAATTTGTTTTGTTATCACAATACTTAACATAAGAAAGTAAAAAGTATTAAAATAAAATATTATATAACTATTAATTTTGTTTATATGACAACATATTATAATATAAGGTATAATAAATGAAAGTCGCGAAATGTCACAGAGATCATTAGCCACCAAATAACTTATTATATAACAGGCAAAAAGAATTCATTCAAAAAAATGCAAATTAAAAAACATTGTTTGACATTTACGAACTTTGCATAGAGTAGTAGTTACTTTCTTTTTCGTGTATGTCTAGTCATTGGTCTCTGGTGTCGACCAATGTGCCAACGCGACGTCTAATTTACATTACACTCTAAGTATACAGTAGGGAAATATACGGGGTGGAATAATTTCAAATATTGCATGAAAATGTTTGCGTTTATGTATGTTTGCGTGAAATATATCCTATAACGTTTTTACCTTGTTCTTAAAAAGATTAGAATAAATAATAAAATTGCAAAAATTTTGCCGCGTCGCTTACCATAAATCGTGATTTCTATACCTGCCTTTTTTCGTTGGCAAATTGCCATGAATTTCTAAAGAGTGTTTTTTTTTGTGTTTGTTACATAATACGATTCAAATATTATCCTGTAAATAATGTAACGGCACATTTTATTTTTTATACGCAGTGAATACCGTTTCTGATTTCGGTTAACGTTTTATGTAACTTATTCATCTCGCATAAAAAAGACGTATTTATTATATTTATAGTAATGGTCGTAGATTTATTTTTTACATTATCCTAATGATTTATTGGCATCGTTAATGCGATTTTTAGTAAATTAGAGGACTCAAGTCTTACAACTTTTCGAATCGGGTCTTTGCATGTATTTTTACGCTTACTACAGCTTTTTTGTAGTAGTGTGCAATAGTTCTTTTGTACAGTAATTGCGATGTTAAACAAATTAAAAAACGCGTAAAATGTATAAAAATAAAAACGACTATGAGATGTTGAAATTATGAAGTAGACACTATAACATAGTTTATTTGAGTTTCAGGTAATTTAGGAAACTGTAATATAAACAAAGTTAGAAAAATAATATACTGACGACATGTAAATAAACATACATTCAAATGCATCAGGAACATAAATATTTACATCGGATCAATAAATTATATATATATATATATATATATATATATATATATATATATATATATATATATATATTATGGAAAATATAGATAAGTATAGCAAACATTTAAGTTTCTGTTTGATATGTAAATATTTTATATAAAATTAATAACAATTTCCTCGGTATGCCAAACAAACAATACTACCCGTAATTATTTAAAAATGTATGATATAATAATTGGAATGTAAATGTAAGTTAGTTATTTTCAAACTAGTTAATTTTTCGAAAAAAATCTTCAACTTTTATAAGTTTCTCAAACTTGTGGCGTTTTCGGGATACTTAAAAAAGGCATCAATAAACAAGCACTTTTGGTTGAAATATAGATATGCAAATCTTAAATACAAAACATATTTTTATGTTCAACGGTAGCATACAGACGTCAAAATATATTCTGGTCCCCCAAAACGGATATTTCCATTAATATTTAGAGATCACTTTTTATTATAATCACAATACTTTCTTTTATACAGAACGTATAAAAAGTAAAAAAACAAACACATTAATTGCAATTCCAACTATTTCCAGCTAAATTCCAACTGACTCCAGCAAATTCCTAAAATTTGTACACTTAATTCTAGTGCGAACCTTCGCTTTAACCCTGTTGAACAGGACAACTGTAGCTATGTAAAGCAGTAGAAATATCCGATATTGTAAACGTGAAACACTTTAAATATATATACAAATTTAGAAATTCCCGTTCTTCCAAAGCGATATCCTTGTATTTACGGTAACCGAGGAAAATTGGAACGGTTATCTCAATTTGCATGTAGCAGTTGGCAATCCTGCCCATTGTTTGTGTGATACGATGGAACATTTTATCCTAATTTTTAAATATATATTCTTCCTATACATAAGCACTTATACTCCTGCCAAATTCTGGAGAAAAAAAAACTCAGTTTTTGGAAATAAAATTCAGCTGTTGATTGTTTATTTTGATTGCATAATATAAATATCTGTAGTGCCCTATACTGGAATTTAATTTGTCGGCCGTACAAAGTTTTGTGTTTTACTATCAGTTTGATCATATTCATATATAGTACATACATCTTAATAGGTAGCAGAACTATTTTATAGTGTGTGAGTATTGTAAACAGACATTACGCGAGAGACATGAACTTTAGCCTTTTATATTTATTGTAGTGAAATTTGTCGAGTCTTCGTATATCAGTATTTTATTGCAAACAAAATGAAAATGTATGCCAGCGCCTGTATTTTTATAATTCGATTGTGGTGCCGGTGTTAAATTACTTCACGAATAGAAAATATGTTTTATACTTTTTGTCTGACACTGATTAAGTGTCAACAACTCGCTACCTGATAGGAATGTGTGGTTTTATTGGTTAGGTGTTACAACCCTCATAGCATAAAAATTTTGCAATTTGATCCATTTATATTTAATCGTATATATATAAAGAACAAGTATTGGAAATATATCAGGTGTACCTATACATAACTTTATTTATTTTAACGCTTCACAAGATCAAATTAGCGTGGCTTACGTTGGTTAGCTTACAACTATTTTTAGATAATAGAAAACTGTTTGTTTTCATCACATTATATTAATTAGCACTGATTCAAACTTGGCGCTTACACTGAAACATACTCTACGGAAAACGTGCCATAACAGGTGCATTCATGCTAAGTGCTATTAATATTTATCTTTTTTTACCATTTCATAATTATACTTCAACAAATAACTTATTCGGAGATAAATTACCTATTTTCGCTAATAACTGTATACTCAAGGATAAACACCGGAAGTTTATTGTGTTGAATTACTAACCTATGGATAGATTACTAAACTAGAATGGCAGGAAACTAAGACTAAGTGTGAACTATGAAGATATATTTTATCTAATCTCAGATTAAAATGAAAACATTTACTGGAAAATGGTTATTTTGTATTCACGGTTCCCTAGTTATAATACATTTTGATTCCGTTTTAGGGCCTATTTTACTCTGAGATTATTCATACATTTTAATAGGATGACTCTTGAAATATGGAAGCCAAAGCGAAAACTAACCCAACTATTGCATAACTTCATAAATCAACAACCCAACATTCATATATCAAGAATTTTAATAAGCACAAACTTTTACCAAAATATATATAGGTATATATTCCGATTTGGACGCCTGCTGTGTGCCGTGCGGGGTAGTAACATGCGAAATAGAAATTACTATACAATACCAAACATTCAAAGGGAAATTGCCTTTTCGTGTCGGACTATAAAAATTTCACGATAAAGTCCGTAATATGGGACTAACGGAAGAAACAAAACAAGTATATAAACAACACACACACAAATTTAAACCCACTAAATGAACTAATAATGTCCGAACAAATTATTAACAGATCAAAAATGCTAATTTTTTCGCGGAATTTATCGAAGTAATTTGTAGGTCAAATATGTATACAATCTAGAAGTCAATATTTTATACTTTAAAATATCTGGCAAGGCCTGCACTCGACTTTCTTGTTTATATTGATATTGATTTAGTTTTGTTTGAAACAATTTCGTAAATGAAGGGTAATCATGCAAGCAAAATAAATTTACTAAAAAGCTTAAAAAAGATGATTTATATCTTATATTTTTATAAGAATGTATTTTTTTAGTAACTCGTGCCATTTTCGTGATAAGTAAACCGCAAGCAACGGTTAAAATTTTTTAAATAATCGGTTTTCTTTCGGTCAATATATAAATTATAAATATAAGTACACATTGTGAAAATAGAAATTTCGTTAAAATCTCAAGGTCGATCTATTCCTGTTTACAATACTTACATTTATACTATTTTCATGAAAGTAAATTTCGATTCAATATTTTTAATTGCGAGTTATTTATGGCATCAAAGAAATATTGTAGAATTTTAGGGATATTAAAAAGGACTTATTCTATAGGGTTTAAGTGAAGTAAATACGGTGAAGAACAAATCGTTTATTTTAAACAGTCTTATAACATTTTGTTGATTTTTTTTTTATCCGATAATATTACAGACACACGACCGAATATAGCGAGTTAAAATCCAATATGTCTAAATAAGAATAAATAATAGATAGGAGCAACGTAAATGGATAATTCAAATTTATTCAAAAATATATTGATAGTGTCATTATCAATATTAAATTTAATTAAATTATAGTAACTGTAAATAATATATCTAGATAACAATCCAGATTAAAAGTTATAAATTAATAATTGGACTTAATTATGTATATGTGCTATGCTAATATTGACGTTGAAAATAACAAGGTTCTAAATAAATATTACTAAAAACAATGTTGAACTAAAACAAAATGTATTATTCATGTAGCGCAATGTAGAAACTTTGGCGTATGTTGAACAGCATCAGAAACACTGCACTATCATCGTATAAGAGTATCCAACTTGCTTCTTAGGTAATTCATGAAAATAAAATTAAAATTCTGACTTTCTTATATAAAGCACTCCAATTTCATACTTCTTACTTATCCCAAATTTCATTCGTTTAAGATATTTGGGAGTAAGATTATAATATACCAACATAGTAAAAAAATTATAATTCAATTTATCATCATAATAAATATGGTATATTAGCACAATAAATATGAATCACTCCAGTAAACGAAACAGTGAAAAAATACATTACCCAAATGGTTATTTTCCAACTAAACGATAAAATATGATAAAGTGTGGCGTTGAGTTCGTTTACGTGACCAACAATAACGAATTCTATTGTGAACGGAATTCAATTTGTATTTGGTCGCCGAACCACACAAAGGAGGGCTCTGTGTTGTGTTTGTTACATCTGATCCAATTGTCTTATAAAATGCATCGATTCGGGACCATTATATACATACTGATTTCTCAGAAATCAATAATGTAAAACTTGGATAACAGGAAATATTATATTTATGCGAAGGGTTCTTGTAGAATATACAAGTTAGTCATTATTGCCAACTACAGTCGTGCCTATTCTATCAATGATTAATTATTCCAATTAAGATATTATTAATCATGTATTTTAGTAAAATATAATTTTTCCCTAACTGTTACATAAATAAAGACATCTAGATATTGAAATAAATAAGAATTGATGGGGTCGTTTTTTACCCTACAAACTTTTAGTTAATTTTCAGCTTTCTAATTAATTTAGTTAGAACAACTTTTAGATCAAATAACTCATATATTAAAACATCAATAATATTAGTCGTTTTGTCTAAATGAATTAGTTGAAAATTGACTAACACTAGAATTTCAACTGCGGCGGTAACTTCTTGGGCATTGCAATTATATGTGTATCAAGTTTGATTAAAATGGGCCTGGTATCTTCAGAGGAGATGCTTTCACAAAATTTATCTTACTAGCGAGCGGCATAATTCAAGTATATAAGTTATATATATATTTTCGGAATCAGGGTGACGAGATACGAACTTTTAGTACGGATTTTTATTATGCTTTGTTGATTGTTGCGTTCGTTATAGCAAATGTTTGCAAATCAAATATATATATATATATATATATATATATATATATATATATATAAATAAATAAATAAACTGTAGGTGAAATAGGGTTCTGCGTATCAGACGTTGAAAATCGTCCGTGTGTATAATTCGGTATATACATTGTGGCAGTAAAAGAAGGGTAATTTTTCAATTTACATCCGACATTTCAAAGTTCCGGTGTATGGAATAGACAATTGTAATCTTGTACTGACACACAGATACACACACACAACATAAGCACATACACACACGCATGAGACAAACGATGCACATGATCCCCTCACGGAACAGCACAATGGGAACAAAACAGCACGTATTAAGGGGTCAGTTCGTCCGTCCATTCGTTCTCGAGACTAATATCATAGTCGTTTAAGTCACATGAATTGGGTTAATAGGTTACCTCTATATATACACGGTCGTATATGAAAAAGGCTTTAGACACACACACACAACACCAGTAGGGCATCCAATATACGTGGAAAATGGTTTTTCGTGTCGCGACTCGAACGAGAGCAAAAAAATAAACCCAACACATTTCGCAATTTATGATTATGGCACGATTTTTATCAAATTCATAGGCCAAAGTTGCTCATATATTTCAAGGTATTTCTTAAAATCTAGATATTGTAGCAAAAATATTATAATGTCGTTATTGATCACGTGATAAATATGTGAAAGGTTTCATGTAGATAAATTATGTAATAATAAAACGTTTTTTGACGATGGCAAAGTTCCGCCTATTGCTGTTCTCGCTTAATCATATAATATTAAATAGGTACATGACATTTTTATTTCGTCAAGCTGTTTTAGACGTACATTTGAGCGAAGTTTTGTACACTTTGTTATATAAATTATGAACATATTAACATTATTCTGTCCACATTTATATGAGTATACCTTTTGTTCGTCCATGATACCACATATAATTTTTCTTTTTATCTTCAACCCTCTGTTTACATTGACAAAGGCAACCTTTTATTTTTATTTTTCAGTGTATGAATGAATATTACAGAATGTTTGTTTAATTTCGTAAAACATTCGAGCGAATTACTCCGCGGGTTCTAGCGCACTGAATCATAAATTATACTACGCAAACACTGATTTGATATTGTTTACCTACTGTAGAGAAATGCATGCCAAATACACACACCTACATATTGACCTAAACATTTATAAATTGAATATATCCAGTACGCGCAAAGACCCGTAATAGACGCATGTATAGTGGACAAGGAGCTTATAAATAGAACAACTCTTCAGGCATACACAGAGGAATCCATATCATAGCTATCTTCACATTCGATCAGGCAGGAACTCTTACATGTTTGCCAAGAATTATGCTCATAAGATAAATAGTGTAGTAATAATTGCAGTATATTTGTCGGAAATTCATGTCCGCCTGCATATGTTTATGTTAGAAGTTTATGATATTGCTAATTATAGACTGCTATTCGTATTATAGATATGTGGCTAAGGTGCAAGTTGAAGTATTTTATTTGATAATGTACTTACACGTATCTATATGTATAAAAATCGGTTGGGTGTATCAATCACAAATTTGTTGATTTTATCGTTTATTTAACGGTGCTATTTTCAATAAATAATACAATCGGAACTAGTTCTCAGTCGATCTATTTGTGATAACCGATATCAAATAACAAATATCACATTATTAGAGTCTATTTATTAAATATAATGTCCATACGTATCTATGGCAACATAAATAAGAAATTTAAGATTTTCCATAAAAGTTTTCTTCGTTACTGGTACATTTTTTGAAGAAACTTTTCAGACAAAAGTTGTGCTTAATATAATTATCTTTCATTTTGCACATAATTACTTTTGCCATAAGTGCAGCCGTTCTAGTGCTATTGCAGGATAAAGAACTTCCGGTTTGAATATTCTTTTCATAAATAAGAAGTACACATCTAGACCATGGTTCACAGACCCACTCATATACACAGATATCTTTTCGAAAATAGTTAATTTCGATTTCGGAATTATCAAAACGTGTATTCCCGTTTAGATCTCGAGTACAAAATTTATTAGAACATGTATTTATGCTTGCTTTACCTTTACATTTTAATAAAATAATTATGAATTTGTTATTTAAGTTTTGAACAATAAAGCTGCATTCACAACGGAGTCAATTAGTAATTTAGATTAGAAATAATAAATAATAATCCAGTTTGTTTTATGACAAACAATATTATAACTTTGAAAGCAACAAAGTTTACGTATTAATTATAAATTTTGTTGCTGTTAACGCTGGGTATTATTTTTCATAAAACAAACTGAATTATTAATTATAATTTCTAATTGGCTTGCAGGAATGGTTAAAGTAGTGTAAAACTTTACAAATGCTCGTTTTTTTTTTCATTTTGTTAATTAGACTTTCTGAAAACTGATAAATTACATTCAGTTCTTCAACTTTTGACATGTGTTGGAATTTATTTTTTTCTTTATACTTTGATGTTATTCTGGCAAGAAATTTCTTATTAGGTTTTGAGAAAGATTTCCCTAGTTAATTTTTTCTGAAGATTTGCCTTAAAAACTTTTTTATAACGTACTTTCGTCAGATTCAACCCACGGTATTTTAGAAGAAAATAAAAACGTAAGGTGTGATCCACCAAAAATATGTATTATACAGTATATGTTTTCGATATTTTTAATAAATGTGCCTGTGTGATAATAATACAGGTAAACATTGAATTTAAAAATAATTTACTACTAAAAATACAAATATTGTGACGTCGAATAAGTGTACGAATTCCACCTATGCCAATTCTTTTGCGTATAAAAGTGTGACCATGCCAACTCAAAAAGAAATTTGAAATGTCCTTCAATCGACTTTCTTATACTTAGTTTTCATTATATATGTAATATAACTTTATCGATAAAACAATATCAATTAAGTGGTAAATATAACTTGACTATTTTCAAAGGCAATGTTTAATTACCGATACATTTGTCGAAAGAAATAATTCAAACAAAACTTGCTAATAATATTATTTTCTTTAACTATGATTAAGGTCCCTTTTTATCTAATTCATGCCGTTTTTGAGATGTGTACTTATAATATGACACGAGTAAACAAGCACTTCCGGTTGAAATGTCCTTTTCTATAGAAGTACAAATTCAAATCTTAAATTCAAAACATCAATTTTTATGTTTAACGGCAGTAGAATCCTTCCGCGCATTATTTGTCCCCGACAATATTTGGGAACGAATTGTCGGGGACGAAATCTCCGGGAACCATTAACTTTTCTGTTACAATCATTGAAACATTTTATTTTCTTCCTAGATGAAAACTCCATATGAAATTACTAAAAAACCTGGTTCACCAAGGAAGTTCCTCTGAAGATGGTTCATTTTTAAGATCTTGCCAATATTACTGAAGACATGATGGTACAAAAATCAACTATTGGTAAGTTTTTCTATTAAATAGGCGAAGCACTTTAAAATCATATATAAGATTAAATTATTTATTGTCTAGTTAAATTTTCAATATTATCTTTATACGTGTTTGGCATATATGGAAAATTTCCGCATGTATGAATAATACGTCAATATAGAAAATTACAAATATTACACATTATTGTCATACTTCAGATATATATACATATATTACAGTTAACTTGCTTTTAAGTATATGCATTCTAAACAAATGGGCGTGCGATTGAGATCTATAAAGTTTATAAGTTAATTGATTCTTGTATGGTTTAATGCATTTACTAATAGCTGCATAAACGAGAAAATCAATTGCGCTTCACGCTCTGCAATTCGTTTAACATGCATGCATGTCTGGCTATCTCATACAGTATATCTTACAACGAAAATACTAGTGCTATATTTGGCTGAGAATTTTCAAACTATATTATTATAAAAGCTGGAGTAGTCTTCACTCGACTTTCTTGATCTTTCACTATCTGTATTTATAATAATGCTTTATTTTGTTTTAAATTCATCGTACGAATCAATATGTATTTAGGGAAACGGAAATATAAAATAACTATTTTCAAAGGCAATTTCGGTAAGATAATGTTTTCAAAACTAGGAGGTGCTAAGTTAAAAGTATCATTTTCAATCATGTTTTTAGATAATGAAATTCTAATTTGGAAATATTGAACTCGCAATGTAACAAAGTAAAATATATTTAGCAAAATAGAGCAAAGAATTAAATTAACCTACACATTTTGAGAAAACAGAATACTGAAATGGATTCATTTGTTTATTTAAACGAAAAAGGCAACCGGATACATTACCAATAAATCAAAGGAACAATCTATAATTAATTGAATCGGTTCTGATACACAAAACGCATAGTACAATCTATTCTGTCACTGGAACTGAAATATACTGCACTTTGACAATACTATTAATTATTATCAATGTATATTTGAACCAAATTTGCTACACATATTATTTGGCAATTGAATTCGTTTGCAAGCGGGGTCACATCGTATATATAATTTATAAGGCGAGCTGAATGCATAGGTGCCCGTACCCCTAATCTTGTTAGTTTTAAACCCAAATTAGAGATTAATAACCCAAATACTTTTCGATATAAAATTTATTTTACACCATATAACCACCCAAAAATATTAAAAAATAAATACAAAATACATATTTAATTAAATATAAATACAATATTAATTCCAGTTCCGGTTCAACCAATCTCCCCATACGAACAGCTAATCCAGAATGTCCACAGTGATCCACGTTGGGCACATGAGGTAATTAAATACTGTACAAGTCAAGCGCACTAATTAATTTCGTACGCATGTTTGTATTGCTTGTCGTTAATATATATATGTATATCTTTGCGCAAATATAGATATCGCTGGGACGTCGGGTCGGTCTTTACCGATTTTCCGGTGACATAGGCAGCGGCAATTTCTCACAGGTCAAACTCGCTGTTCATCAGTTAACCAAAGGTCAGTATCCCTGAACATCTATTTTATACCGGTAAGGGTTTATTTTCCAAGTAAACATAGATTAATGACGTATTTCGATAAGTGATATCTTTCTTGAACCCAGTTCTAGTGATATACTTTGTAACTAAATATAGCAGACACCCCTGACATATTGACATTTCATTAATTCTAATTACATTTATAAATAGATATTACCATATAATATATATATTAATGTGGATAAAACTTAAATAAAGAATAATTTAATATTAATCTTTTGGAGATATATATTTTAAAATTATCTTTTAGTCATCATCAGTAGCTAAATATTGAAGAGGGTAGCATAACACCAAGGATACACTGAAATTAGTGTAACCTTGATAAACCTTGTAAAGAGCATATCTGATGTGAACTTATTATGTTTGTGCTCACCCTTATTTTACTTGAAAGAATAGCGCATTTCAAACTGATTAAACTATAAGTGTAATAATGCGAAATATCTAGATTGTGTTATTATTGTAGGTAATTTGAATTTTTTCTAAGTTACAAGGACAGTTGATCGCGCAACTTATAGTTACTAATTTAGTTTAATTTAAATTGTTTCTCAAGTAATTAAATAAATTGACATATCGATTCAAAGTATATAGTTGACAGTAATTCATTGCGTGTAGAAACAATACGTGCATGACGTGTTGAGAAAATTGATTTATAAATTTTAAATAATCCAACGACAGCAACTCATTTTTAGTCAACAATTTGTCATATAAATATGTGGAAAAGTATATTTATTTAGCAACACCTGCAAAATACCGATTTATTAATATTTGTATTATCTTTATTTCACCATTAAAATTGTCTTTTAGTGATGTGTAATAAAAATGTTATTATGTTCAACAGATAAAGTGGCGATAAAAGTTATTGATAAAAGTAAATTGGATTCCAAAACGCGGAAGATGTTAGCTCGGGAAATTGCCACTATGGAGAACATCCACCATTCGAATATTATTAGGTAAGTACAATTTTACACTATTCTTACAATTTCATTAAATTCATGTTGAAGTACCATTGTAGGAAACCTATTTAATCAAACAGATATAAGGTCAATGATCCCATTTTATTTAAAATGTTACAATTATAGTCTATATTCTACTTATCAATTATGGGTATCAACTTCACATATGCTCGTACATAATTTAAATGTGCTGAAAATGTATGTAGGTAGGACTTTGTCATGACAACTTTGTTATTCTTTTCAGGTTATTCGAGGTTGTTGAAACATACAGTAAAATACATCTGGTAATGGAGTACGCCCGTGGTGGTGAATTATTCAACAAGATCTCAACAGAGGGACGCCTGTCTGAATCAGAAGCTCGGCCACTCTTCTTTCAAGTTGCTTCCGCTGTCCAACACTTGGTAAGTGACTCCTCTACATTACCTGTTCTGTGTACTGTGAACTACTACATCTTTTTACCTAACTACTGCGTTGCGTTGGATCCTAAGTTTTCAGGCGTGTTTCAGTTAGTATTTAAAACTTGCTTCTTCGTCGAAGGAAAACTAGTTTTGATAATTTAAACTTTTACTTCTTTAGAATATATGTAACAGAATGTTAAAGTTAAAAGAATATAGTAGTTGATTCTAGTTATAAATTACCTGTAATTTGCGATTTGATCTAATGGTAGAAAAAGAAAATGTGTACATCTAGATAGTGTTATTTTTAACTTCTTATACATTTAGTAAAGGGATCATGAATATATCGATTGGTAGATTGGATATAGCCATTTCGAGATACCTTGGGTACGATTTCACTATTTTCTCAATGATGTCTGTCTGTGTCTAAGTGTCTGTATGTATTTATTTGTTCCTGTGTTCCGTGTGTGTGTAAGTCAAATAGAAACCAACTAAGTGCAGTTCTGGTTAAGTTATTGTTTTCTAAAATTGAAGGTTTCCTTCAACAAGCCCTTTACAGCCCTTAAGTTTATAGTTTCATAATTATATCATCAACAATGTTTGCTGTAGTGAGATCACAAACAGATTAAAAAAAAAAACATTATTCTGAAAGTAGTCAGAAACAATTCAGGGAGGGTCAAAACGTGTATTTCCGTTAAAATCTCGAGTTTGCAATTATTCTTGTTTACTTCCTAAGTAAAAAACAGAACTTTTTCAAAAATTGGTTAATGCAGAGGTATTTGTGTGTGTGTTGCAGCCTTTTAAAATTAAACTGGCATTAACGAAACCGAAGTTAATTGTACACATATTTTTGAACTTATAATATTTATTATTTAAAATTGACATATATATGGGAAAATGTCATGAACAATTAAATTTAGTCGTTCGAAGCGGAAGAAGTATTTGTAAACCATTAAATATTAAATTGTAATAGATTATGATTAATTGGCAATTACCAATTTACATCTTCATCAAGAAAATAATTATATAACATAACCTTGTATGCATTACTAAAATTTGTTTGGTATTATGAAAAATATTCTCTTACAGCACAGTAAAGGATTCATTCACCGCGACATAAAAGCCGAAAATGTGTTCTACTCCGGGCCTAATTACGTGAAATTGGGCGACTTTGGATTCAGTACACAGTTGATGAAAGGTAAGCCGCAAAATTGTATTTAAATTGAATAATTCACTTATGTTACGTGGCGAGTTGCGTCTTAAATTGAATCAATACTGTAAATTATAATTAAATGAATAATGCCGGTACTACCTTAGCGGACGGCGCTATAAAAACGGAAATTAATTCAAATTTAATTATAATATATGTATTTTCAAATGAAATAATCCGCAAAGTAATATAATTACAATATAAGTATATAGGTGAGGTATAGGTGCATTTTTGAGGTACAATTAAAAATGAAAAATGTTTGCAACGAAGGCCCCGGGGAGATTCGAACTCCCGATCTCCTGTTTACTAGACAGGCGCTTTAACCAACTAAGCCACGGCGCCGTTTTGCTGATTTATTGCAACATAAACACTACAATTCTTATAAGAAATTTTTAGCTGTAATCAGCATTTATATTATACTAATCACTAGCATTTTAATTATTATTTAATTACTTAATTAAACTCCTATAGAGGCAATTGAAAATAAAACCCCCTCAGCCATTAGATTTGTTTGAAAAAAAAAATATATATATATATAAGATAATTTTCTTTGGTTTGAACCCTAAGGCCAACTTAAATATAATTTTGATATTTAAAATATTCAATTAATTGCTTTCAATGTTGGTTCTCGATTTATTTTACCTCCATATTTATGAAAGTAATTAGGAGTACGTAATAAATTTTGTACGGACACGTAAATCAAAATGCTGTTCAGAATTGCGCGTGTTTTGTTATCAATCAAATTGGTCCACTTTATTTTATATTTATTTTAAACATTGTTAGTTACGTATTTAGTGTTTTGTAACACAATGACCATTAACCAGTTTGTTAACATAATATGACAAGAGCAACTGCGATTTTTGTATCTGAGCTGTTTAGGAATATTTATCACATGTGTTTGTAATAAATCCGTATTTATAGGTCCAGATGAGCATCTAAATACATTCTGTGGTTCACCTCCGTATGCAGCACCCGAATTATTTCGGGATCAACACTACATAGGAAGACGAGTAGATACTTGGGCGCTCGGCATACTTTTATACTTTATAGTCACGGGGACAATGCCCTTCAGAGCCAACACAGTTGTCGCATTGAAAAACTGCATTCTAGATGGCAAATATCATATTCCATCACATGTTTCCGATGCCTGTGCTCATATTATAGGTATAATAGTCTCTTCATAAGAAATTATATATGTACTTTATGTTGTAATAAATAGAAAATTAATAAACGAATACAATGTACATTTTATTATTCTGTTCATTCATATTTACGCTAGATCTGACTAGTAACTTATTTTAGTGATAATAATGTGTATATTTCTAGAATCGTCTCTCCAACAAGTTCCCTCCGATAGAATACCAGTGGAAGATATTCTGCAGTCCAAATGGCTGATATCCTCTGACCCAAATCACTTTTGTTTCGAGCAGGAAAGATTTATGGCGCAACCGACCTACGGCCACGATCTAACACCTCTGAATCCGCTGGAGAGTAAAGCGCGCAAAAAGATTGAAACGTACGGCATTGCCTCAAAAATGTTGTGTGATAATGTGGCGCTAAGCAGTAAAAGTGCTGTGATCGGTATCTATAGGATTATTATCAATCGGTATCAATTAGAATTACTCGGTGACAATGACAGGAAAAAAGATAGTGCATCCAGTGAGAAACGGCATCAACGAAAGAACTCTATCAAAAGGGTATCGAAAACTTGTGTTATTTTATAAATTATAATTATAATATTGATGTTATGTATAAAAAATTAAGTCTGATGTCACACCAAATGAGATTTAGAATTAATTTAGATTATAATTGATCATTCTAGAATTGCACTGACGAGTAAATAAAGCTGATATTTGAACAAATCTCTGCACAAAATCATAATTATTAACTTTGAACAATATTACAAACAAGGATAATAATCAAATTTCAGCATTTATTTACAAAATTAAATCATTGGTTCAGTTATATGATAACTATACAGCACGAGCGCGATCCTGGTAACCATAGCCGAGTCAGCTGCTGACTTTCTTTCAAAAGTGAGTGAGCGACTATAAGAATGTATATATACAACAATTCGTTATTAATTCACAATAAATATTAAAAAATGATAGCTAATTCTTTCAAATCATATGACACAAGATGACTTAAATGGAAAAGAATAGTTGCAACGACTGTGGCACTGCGAGCATGACAGATAAGTGAAGATATAATTTTATGTTTTACTTTTACAAATAATGAATCAATGCCGTTATAATAAGAACAAGATGGCTTATTTGCAAAGTCACATATTCTAGAATGATTAATAGTATTTTAAGATTAGAAACTCTTCCAGACGCACCACTCTGAAGTAAATACATAGTGCAAATGTTTTTTTTTTAATGCATTGATCGAACGCTGTGCATCTAGAAGAGTTTGCATTGGATTGAATTCCTTGTTTTGTAGGTACACAACAATTAACCGAAAATTAATTGTAATGCATATTTGTACGCTAGAGACGACATTTTGTCTCTGACATAATAATTTAATAAGTTATTGGACAAGTGTTATTTCATAGATCTTTGAGGACCAACTTTTGCAAAATAAAGTTTAAACATTATTACTCATATCAGACCAGTTATTGTATATTTAGCTCTATGAAATATTTGTGGGTTTAATTCAGAAAAAGAAACCTTGATGTTCAGTAGGCTTACTAATATAAAATATAGTCTAGTTTTTTAATTAAATTTTGTTATTTTGTGAAAATAATATTCAGTATTGTACACGTGGTAATAATTAATAAAATACTTGTTTGTATTGGAGCATAAATATAATTTCATTTATGTACAGCCTTTGTTTTGTTCTAATATTTAGAATGGATCATGAAACATGAGGATGCCAGATATTTGGGTTCTAACCAATAGGTTAGTAATATAAGTATTATGAGATTGGTAATTTATTCTAGAAATATTTTTATGTATGCGTGTTCAAAAATTCTTGATATTAAAATTATAAAATACGGTATTTATTTCAACAACACCATGTTTTATATTAAATATATGTAATTTTGTAATCAAATAACTAACAAATTAAATAAAAACTAAAATGCATAATTTTTGTTTTGATGTGCGCAACTCTAGATTTTTAATAATAAAAAGCACAATCATTGAAGAAATAAAATTTTAAAAAAATCTTTGTATTCGCTTTTGGATGTGACCTGAGTAGATATTGGAAAAGAACATATAAAGTAATATTTTGTTTTGATAACAGAATAAAATAATAAGCTAAATTGTATAATATTGGAGTATTGATTGGTTTAACAAGTTGGTTTGGGATATATATTTGTAGAGAAAAAGGTTAAAGCAGGCCACATTTATTAATGTAGGAAGGGAAGGGTCCTCAAGGCACCTATAATGTGAACACGGCCCTGCTGAACTGCTCTGACATGCGGTAAAGCTCACACAGAAACAGCATACCGATTTGCCCGGACGAAGCTAATATTAGGGATGAAATAAGGAATGCCGCATTTATTTGCATAAAATATTTTATGTTTTATCAATAATTATATGTAAATATAGCAAAAGCAATGAAAATAAATAGCTATATATGAAATAGAAATCGTCAATATGAATGTTTAGTTCTGCAAATCGCCCACAGAACGCAGGCTCTGTAGCTTCTAGAACTACTGTCATTGAATTCTCTACTCCAACGGACAACAATCAGTTCGCGTACACCGGTGTCTAAGGTAGGGTGTAATACGTGCGTCGTCCAACAATCGCTTACAGCTGATCGTGATCAAATGACAGCGAAAACAAATATTAACAAGGTGTTTGATTAGTGTTTTTTTTTGATGATTGTACTCATGTTTTCCGTTATATTTGTGTAGTGATTGTTACAGTGAAGTGGTTTTTGATTATTGACTATGGTTCGCCGTCAAAAAATTGTGTACCCTTGCCGAGTCGAAGGATGGCTATTAGTTAGTGGTAAGTTTGCATATATTATTCGGTATTACGAGTGAAAAATGTGTAATATTTATTAAAAAAAAAACCGGTTATTCTACAGTGCCTATACAATTTTAACGTGTTATAAATGCGATTAATAATTAAATAATTGTTATAGTAATTCTTGTTGTGGTTCTGGTATTTTTCTAGTAATAACTTGTTTTATAAAATCAAAGCAGTTATGGGTTTCATGTCAAGTTCATATTTTTAGTGTTTCCTACAGTTTTAAATGTCGTAATTAATTTTTTTTTGTGCATTTTGAACGCGTAGCGGTTTTTTTCTTGCACTAATGTCAATGATTAATATATTTTTGAATATGTTTAATGATTGACTTTCAACTAAACGTCGATACTTGCTATTTCGACTAATTTATATATACTATACGTGACTGATCCCAATAATTAGTATTTAGATGTTTGATCATCATTAATATAAAATATAATTACCCAGGAATGTTTGTATATGTAGAACGCTTTTTTTTCGTAATTAATTTTTTTTGTGCATTTTGAACGCGTAGCGGTTTTTTTCTTGCACTAATGTCAATGATTAATATATTTTTGAATATGTTTAATGATTGACTTTCAACTAAACGTCGATACTTGCTATTTCGACTAATTTATATATACTATACGTGACTGATCCCAATAATTAGTATTTAGATGTTTGATCATCATTAATATAAAATATAATTACCCAGGAATGTTTGTATATGTAGAACGCTTTTTTTTTAAAATACAAATTAGCATAGACGGGGATTGATCTAACCACCTCCAGGGTAAAAGGCAAGACTCTTAACCACTGCGCCATAGCGACTGCTATTTTTTCTTTATTTTTCTTTATTATTATTTGCGATGTGGAAATTTGTGTTATAGTCAAACGATACAAACTGAAGAAAAACTGTGTAATTATTATTAAATTACGTGAAAATTCGCCAACAGTCAAAACTGACCTATGTTCTGTATACCATATGGGCACATGGTGCCCACGGGTGTCCCTAGTTTTATATATATGTATTTACTAATATAAAAGACCTATAAGAGCTCGCATATCTCTTATGCATTAGTGCTTCATGTCGTAATAGGGACTGCGAATTTTACTTTTTACAGGCGCACTTTACAATATTATAACTTTTTACTAATATTTTGCAAAAGTTATGACTTATAGCTACACTGCGTCTTATCTTTTTTTTAATATTTTGACATAATTTCTTGTTTGTAGAACTCCAAAGTATTAGAATGTTTGTTTGAAAATTATGTATATTTAAGTGAAAATATCTCATTAGCTACATTATTTTATTGTTATGCTTTTGCGTGGTGCTTACGCTCCCTTGCGCCCTACAATTTTATCCCTGTGTATTTGTGCGATATAACGTCACAATATTTCTGGTTTAATTATATTATAAAGTTCAAAGAAAAATATGTTGTCTCGTAATTACATTACTATTGCTAAAAATAATATGTTTCTGTGAACCGTCAACAAGCGCAGTAATTTTCCGCATTGAAGAAATATGATGTTCATGAAATTGATTATAGGCGACTTGTAGGGTTATAATAAAACGAATTAATTTGACTCCCATACACAATTTGTAGTGTTCCTGTGTGTAAACCAAGAATTTACGTAGCATATTACACCGTGTAATACGACAAGACTAATGATACGTATTTTTCAACGGGATTTCATCTGTAATTTTAATTTAGAAAGAAAAACAATATATAGGGGGGAAAATTTCGTGTGTACATAAGGCGAAATTCTCTTTATTTAATTAATTACCCAATTTTTTTTTACATAAACGTAAATGTGGTTTTTTTTTGTATTGTTATAAATAATTGTTTTAAGACGATCCCTTGAGTTCTCGTGAGGTTGACTATAGTTTACTCGAGAAGCTATACTCTGTTTTCATATTATTTTTATTGTCGTCAAATTTCGCGTATTTTCTTTCAATTTTTATTCCGTTTCATATAGTGAATCTTTGCAAACAAAATAAGAAATTGACTTCAACATTTTTGTTATATAAACAAATGTATATAATTACTAAAGTCTAATAGAAAGTATTGTAATTTATTTAAAATACAAAATTATTTGTCTAAAATGTAATTTATTAGTAAAAATATGCTGGAGTGGCCTTCACTCGACTCTTTTATACTGTTACCATCAATGTATATAAAATATTGCTTTATTTTGTTTTAAATTGTATCTACGATTGCTTTGAAACAATGTCAATATGTATTGTAACTAGCTGAACGTAAATAACGATTTTTAGCTCGCCGAAGTACCGAAGAAGCTAAAGCATTCGGTCGTGTGTCTGTAGCATTCTCGCATCAAAAATGTCATAAATAAAAAGTGTTTGTCTCGTCGCCTTGAATACAAAAATATAAATAACTTATATACTTGGATGTTAGTCGTCGCTCGTAAGACCTAATTTCTGCCGTTTACTCCTCTGAAGGTACCCGAGCAATTTACACCAAATTTGCTACACATATTATTTGCCCTCCCATTTGAATCCCCTCGCAGTTTAAATTCAATCGCCCGTATACTTCTCGAGTTATAGGGCCTCAAAATGTGGAGCTCCCCTTAATACTGCCCTTATAAAAATAATTAATACACTCAAAAATTCTACTACTGATTCTAAGATATTTTATGTCTACAAGATTTCTTCATATTGGTAACACAAAGGTCTTAAAAAATTATTAAAAATTATCATTTCTGTATTGTAAAATAAAATTGTAATATAATCATTTTTGCCCATAAGAAAACCCCAGAGTATTATGTAAGTTTAAAAAAATAAAATAAACATTCCTTTGTAGCTACTTAATACTTATTTAACAAAGGCCTATTGAGAGGCCAGTGGCCACAATTCGACAATGAGTAGTAGGCAAGTACCGCTATGTAAATGATAAGCCGAATATAATTTCCACAGGTATATACTAATACCAGCACCAGCTTTTAGTATGTACAGAAAACATTAACCGACAGCTCGTAACTACTATTTTAAACTATGTAGTAGTAACAAATATAACAAAATTGTTGGAAAATTTACATTTACGTGGGAATTTAGTAATATTAACCCGTCGTTATATGCCTACGCGATACTGTTTAGAGGTGAGGACTTCCGAATGACAAGCTCTGCAATTCCTGGAAGGTTCTAGAACAAGGGCTCCCTCAGGAAAACGGCAGGTGGATCATAAAGAACGGTTTCGTGAAATGGAAATACAGTGGCGTACATATCTATACTATCTTAAAATTAGGGGTTCCATTTTACCTTAAGCAATTTTTTTTTTAATTTAAATAATTTTTAAAGTATATCTCGAGATAAAATATAGCAAACTAAATAAATCAAGCATATTAAGATGTCCTAAATATTTCAAAATCGTCCTACATAATATGATATGAGTCACATGTCTTGTAGTTGGAAGCCAATTATACGAAAGAATTTAAATAAATTATTGTATACTGACAATTCATCATATCTTATTTATAATCACTAGCAACAAAAAGTTTGCAGGAGACGTCTGTCTTCGCGTTGTTTCGAAAAAAAAAAAAGGATTCGAAGGCGCTGAGGTAAGGCGAAACATACCTACCTATCGTATATACGAACGGAACGCCTACACAGACACGTGTCGAGAATCTTGATCACAGACAGCGCGGAACGACGCGAATAATAAATATTAATGTGTGTTGCCACATAAGAGTGAATCATAAATTGCAATACGCATGCGTATGTTAATGCAATTATTACTCACTTATAAGCAATATAATTTTAAATTGATTTTGGGTTTTTTCCAAATCTACATCTCGATATTACTTCGTTAAATATAATTGTTGATTGAGTTTTTATCTGGAAAAGGAGTCACATAGCGAACCAATTACCAGGGCCATAAACCACTGTGCCCTATGGAAATTGAGTAATATATTAACTTGTTATGTCATGCAGAGTTTATGCTTGTACTATTTTATTTATTATTATTATATTTTTCTTGTGAATAAAGACCAAACATACTATAATAAAACACAACAGTTCCTGCAAAAACTAATTCTATTGCCAAAATTTACATACACAAAAAAATGTTTGTATAAAAAACTTGAGAAATCGTGAGAGTTAAGCTTGTGCGTGTAAACAAGTGAACTTTATAATAGATTTGGAAATGAGTAGTTTTATTTTCTGCTCATCCGAGCTAAGGTTAATTAATTTTTTTTTTCGAAATCCTTGGGTTTGCAATATTTGGATTGTCTGGTTTGACATTTTTGCAATTTCAAATTACAGTTGCTAACATTTGTTCAAAAATATTCGTGAAACATCTAATTTACATGTGTAGGAAACCTTTTTCCGGAAACTAAAGTGGAAGATTGTATATTTGATTATGCACCTGCTATGTTGGCATTCATGTAAAAACAAGTGGGTACTATTAATTATATGCTTATTATTACCAAGATGAATACTTATTAGATATAATTTTATTAGTAGAATGTGTTGTAAGGTAATTGTATTCGACGTTAAATACTTGTAAATACATATTAACTGTTACACCATATTGATAATAATATTTTTATAATTTATTTCATTTAAAACTATTGCAAATTATTCTATGGGGCATCTGATAAGCTTTAAGAAAATATAAATTTCGCGTGAGAAAATATATAACGATATAATATAAAAATGTATGAGGAACGAAGAAAAATCGTGCAAGCAATGTGTGTATAATTGTATTTTTAATTGCATATCCCGTTGTAATTTGCGGTATATGTGTGTGTTAGAAATTACACCGGATCGCAATGCATTTTATATAAACATACATATATATATACTACATAGTTTGTATGTATGTACAATTGTCGCATGTCACCACCGACTTACCACTAGCTTGCATTTATTATCAAACACCGCAGAGACGCCTCGACGGTTCCACGAATTAACCCATAATTAAGCAATTTAATTTTAAATGAGTGTTGCACACAAAGCATGCCTTTAATTGTTAACCAGACAGATATGCACACGGACAAGTGTCATTTTATTATTTATATTATAAATGCGGGCACTGCAGTCCACTTTTAAACTAGGCGCGCTTCTAGATACACTAAATGTGACTGCATATCATTTAAATTAATTTCGTATACACGGCAGAATAAAAAAATAATGGTAATATTATATTTCATTTTTAAGTTACAGGCGCACGACCGAATGCTTTAGCACTTCTGTACTTTGTACGGAAAGCAAATCTTATTTGGTGATTGAATTAAGAGGCGCTACGTTTAATTCCGGTAGTATAAATTCGCTTAAATTTTAAATGCAATGAGATATTGTTGGTTATTCTATTACAGTCACATTTTCACATCTCCATTTTTTTTTTTCACTTTCCTTAAAACAGTGATGTCATTTGTTTTTAGTAGATCCTTTGAAAATAGCAGATAACCATAAATAGAATATTCTTAGAATTTTAAGAAAATCTTTACGTATTTTTCGCACAATAACTGTTTTGTCCTCCATAAAAACAATTCAATATAAACAATCCTCCTACCTATGAATCAGCCTGAGAACCAATGGCATAAGTGATATAACAACAAACATAAGAAATATTAAAAATCTAGTGGTTTGCGACTGTATGACATCACATACTACCGTAACCGAGTCATAAGGTATATCGTCATCTATGTGTACATGGCAATATACGATATTTATATCGCTATAAATATACACATTAACTTGAAAAAATAGCCGTTTGAAGGTAAAACGATAGATGTCTCACAGACAGGTCATATGACTCATGTATTTTCTAATCCTGAAATAAAATAATGAAAATTACAATATTGAATACTGTTTTTAATTTTATTACAATTATAAAAATCAGATCTTTTTCGCAAATATAGTTTTGCTAAAATACGAAACTTCACTATTTTACGCTTAATTTCTAAAGTAATTCGACTGATACACACACACACACGGAGAGATATAGAGATTCACATAGTACTTTCTGAGGATTTCGAAACTGTTATATCTATTAAAATCTAGCACTCGATTATTTTCAGGATTCCTATACATTCTTGATAAGATAGTAAACATTTTATGTAGACTGTTTTATTCACCACGACGCAAAAGAGTGGGAAAAGTATTTTTCAACTTTATAAAAATACTTGTTAATAATAAATGTTAATTTTCCTCATTACTTATAGAAATAATTATTTGCAAATTTTATCAATATTTCTATGATTTTGGTCAAGGTTTATTCGAACTCATTCTTGTGCTTTGAAACTACACATGTATCTATAACATGATCTGATTTACTTTACCACGATGGGAACCTTCAGCGAATTAAAAATGTTCATCCTAACTTGTAATACGATCGGAAAAATTATGTTTGTATATCATGTTCTATTTTATCTCACAATAATTCTTATACTTATCTAATAACTCTTATAAAAAAAAAAGTGTATTTTGAATATGTCAAGTTTTAAAAACTTAAATGATTTGTCTATGTGAACAAAAATCAAGCATTGCGAGTAAATACATCGTTAAATATATTTCTGCGAAAATATCATGAAAGTAATTTACAAAATACTATAAGTATTTATGGCTGTCGGCAAGTATGAACAAGTTTAAACATTGAAGTTTATTGTTAAAAAATCCAAGGTAAAATTCAATAGTTTTATCGTTTTATGTAGTGTTAACACCGACTAAGTCGGGTTTTATGTTCATTAAACAATATAGTTATATTTATTTTATACTGTTGAAGTTTTTAATTAACAATACGTTTACTGGTGGCGATTAAAACAATGTTTTTTATAAGAAAATATTACTTTTCTAACAACAAAACTAATAACAATTCTACAAACTCTGTTTACGTTTGACACCGTTTTTTTTTTTAATTCATTGTAATACTGTGTCACAGAATAAGCATTTATTTTTCGGCTGGATTCCGTAAACTTAATTTCCATGAAATTACGAAAACCAGCAACTATACAGAGGAAGCTAGCAACCGGTGAAACGAGATTCAACATTTAATTTTGGAAACACGGTTGTTCTACATTTGTCCCCAAAATAGCAACTCCTCTCGTTAGACGTATATGCTCATGTAGATGAATTAATTACCAGCATATTTTTCAAATTTACATTTTTTTTATTAAAAAGAAACCTGGTACTTTCCGTTTGAATTAGTTTGTCTTCTTAATTTAAAATTATTACCTTTATTTTTTTCGGTTGCTTATCCAAATAAATCTATCTTCAACTTCTATTTTCTTGTTTCTTTTTTAAATCTAAGTTTTTCTCTTGACTTCATCCAATGCTGAGCTATTTCTATTTTGAGAATATAATTATGTTTTTCAGATTTTACTTGTTTATTTATGTTTATGAGTCATAACATAATAAAGAAATTTATTTTTATTATTTCGTAGAATGTTTTCGTTAGTTTTTTTTTTGCCAATTTGTTTTCGGTTTTCTGCTGGTCACGTATTGTTTTGTTTTTGGAAAAAATAAATTTTACATGTATGCGAAAATAAGTAGAAATTTGTTACTAATTTTGTGAGTTTGTAGAATAATAAAAATATATAATGTAGAATAATAAAAAAAAAGATTGATGGTATAAATAATTTGTTGTTTAAATACTGTTATCATTCAAATTGAAGGATACCATTAGTTGTTTATTTATTGATAAAAACGTTGTAAAAATCACTTTGCCTTACATAGTTTCACACTATTAAGATAAATATAATTATGCTTGTTTCTTGCGGCATTGTGATTATTAAATATCCTTTTATTTCAATAAATGATATTTGCATTATTAAATTATACGAATAACCTTGCAACATAAAGGAAATCTGGTTTTTGCTATAAACGGAAAATATAAATATTAAAAAATTATAATTATTACGTTATATTTATTTTATATCATATTCATTTACATATATCTTGTACAGTCACAAACATAATTTTTGAGGACAGATTTGATAATATATAATTTCAATATATAATATATATATAATATTTTATTTCAATATCTTCTCAGACATCTTAAGTTGGCCAAGGTACCCGACCCTATTAATTAGTGGCGAAAATATTAGCATGCCAGCACATTAATCCTTTTGATCAAGACTATGTATACAATCTGAGAAAATAGTTTAATTGTATCAACTAAATATTTGAATGAGTCAAACCTATTTTCCCAAATAAAACTTTTTTCGATAACTAATTTAATTGATTGACACTTACCACGTAATCACTTGTCAAAACAAATGTCAATAAGCTTATTACATATGCAACGTTGCCGGTTCCATCGCAGTGTTGACATTAATGAATTGACAACAGTGTTAAATCACTTTACGAATATTAAATCTCCATTTATTTGGCTCAATTTATTCTCCTAGTTTACAATGACAAAAATCTATTTTAAGAACAGTCAACAAAGACGATCTTTGACTTTTCAACAAGATTCATCAATGAGTTTCAGAATAAAGTAAATATGTATGAAATTGGCATATTTAAAGAACACAGTTAAAGATTTCACTAATTCATTCTCAACTAATGTGTTTGAGAACGAAATACTAAATCAAATAGTACAAATTTCGTCACCGGATCTCGTAATTAGTGTCAATTCTAGTTTCCTGTAAGACATTTTTAAGTATAAAAGTGTTTTTTATTACAAAACAGCAAAATCATGAAAGGTAAAACGACAAAAATTTAGAAAAGAAAGTAAACTAAAAAACTTGGCGCGTAAATAATTATGTGTATAATGTTGAAAGACTTTTACTACTAGCTAAAATATCAACATATTAAACAAACATTAGCTAAGTCGTACATTAAACATATCATTTTAAATGATAACAAACCATAAAATTTTCAACAAGTGATATGTTTTTAAAATGTCTAACAAACCAAATAATTATTCAGTGAGATTATGTTTATTTTAAGTTTAATTACATCATAGTGTTACTTTCAGTAATTGGGCAACTTTCGCTTACAAATGAATTTGTATAAGGAATGTCACAATTCATAAAAAAATACTGAATAGAGAAAGATATGTAAATGGTGTTTGAGTATTTATTGTATAAATATCAAATAAAGTTGTTGTTTTAAAGTTTAACAAATGTGTCCTTTAAATTTATGTATATGTATAAGGTATGACTTTCTCCTCATTTCAATTAAATAAATATATGTTTATGCGTAATACAAGTACATTTGTTTTGACAAATGACAATATAAATATTAAAAAAGTACATTAAATTTTAAACAAATATTATATTTATTCTTTAGGTACAAGGTTACCAGACATAATAATTTTAAATGTCAATTTTTTTTATAATACATTTAATTATTTAGTAGACAATTGCAAATTGTACGACTGTGAATCATCCAAAGAAGAGCACCAATGTCATCAGCTCGCCTGATGGCGAGTTTTTATAATCAATTTCGTCTCAGCGGAATAAATAAAGTAGATTTGCTAATTGCTATTGTTTTCATGATTGTTTTTATCTATTATCTTTACAAAAATAAATGGTTAAAGCATCAGTTGTTTTTCTACATATAAATTAAAAATCCATTAAACTGAATATTCGGTGAGCTGATAGCTTTGGCGTCTTTACCTGTGCGATTTGCCAAAAATCAACTCAACGCAAATATATCTTAGGCTCAAATACGAACGCTGTTCTGTGTTTAGTACTTGTTCAATAGTAGAAAGTAATAAAATGCAATCCTAAAGTTGACGTAAAATTCATGAGGTCAGTGAAACATGATTTAAACAAACAACGAACATTTGCTGAATATAAATCACCTGCTAAAACAGTCAAATCCGGTCCAGGTCATACAATTGCATTATATACATAGGTATGTACCGTAAGCGTAACGTATACTAATACAACAGAGAACACCAACTCATGTCATTGCGCGCTACTGGTATATAAAACATGAATCATTCTACATCACGCTTGTGTTACGTTACGCGTTACGCTACGGTAATGATTGTTCAAAAGTGTGGAAAAATGAACTTGTGCTATGAATAGCCTTGGCTCTTTGTGATTAATGATGAGAATGATGAAATTGCGAACCTAATCTAATTCACAACCCCTTAGACGCCCGATTTTTATATTTATGTCAGTATGCTAACAAATTATCTAAGACCAAAAACCTAATAACATCAGAAAATTGTGAAGCACATTAAAGTATCATCAAAGCAACCCCCTATAAATAAGCACAAATAGCCCTGCTGCAACAAACTGCAAACGAAGCGTATCACACACACACACAGAGAACATATAGAGGCATAAACCAAGTAGTGACGTATGGAAGCACTTTAGTTCCAGCATTATCCGTTCGGTGTTCCGGTTCCGGTCAGTGCACCGGACGTTGAATCGTGCGCCGTAACGTGTTCGCTAACAGAACTAAACATCATGAATGGTCTTTTCTAACGGACTCTCTCACATACACACAAAACATTATGTGCGGACGTGAACATGCATAATAAAATTGGTTTTAACGTTGTGAATGGCTTCCAGTTTAGACACCAAATTTTATATGAATTTGACAGCAAATTTTGATTCTAATCTATAATCGATTTAAATTTACTTGGTATTTGCAATGGGAAATTTTGAGCTGTGTCTGATCCTTCCTAACAGAATATTTGGCCAAACAATTTATCTTTTCGGGGAGAAATTTAATTTAAAACAATATACAATACTTCCAGTTTCCTGTATTATTAATTTAGCCAGAACATAATAAATTTAATTTTTAAATCTGTGAGTTACATCAAATTACATTACATTACAGGAAAATGGTTTTTGTATCGTACATATTATTTTTATTTTCTTGGACGAAGTGAAAATTGGCGTAATTGTAATGGATATTAGTACAAAATAGTGTTTTGTTGATATCCCCGTGAATGCAAGATCAATTAAATGATAATACTAAACCCAGTTTTATTGAAAAACGAATTATAACTAAACAGCGAAACCGTAACGAATTATACAGAATTGAAAATACAATCTCATGACTTCTGGTCAAATACGGAAAATATCCGCTCGAATGAGAACCCCATTTCCGGTTTTATTATCTGAAATAAATGCGCGCATAGTAAGGGATATATACCCTTCTAAATCACAAAATCCAAAATGCAATATAATATGTAAATGTGATTGTTAAATTATTCAAATAATACCACCAAACCCTTATATCCGAATCAGCAATGGAACCACTACATTTAGAAATGACTCCATCTGCTATAAATAAATAGAAAACCGCGTCTAAGAATAGCCAAAGAAAATAGCCGGAAAATTGACGATGTTGTATATTTGTCCCCATTTTGACACTTGCCTTGCGAAATATCTTTCTGATAAATAATAATATTGTAGCAATTGAACTGTGCAGTATTTAGAAAGTACCTGTTATTTGGTACTAAATAAAAATAACATAATTGTGCGTTCATATTTTCTTTTTAGCATTATCTGTGTCATAAAATACAACCTTGCAAACATTCACTCAATCCTATTGTATTTTTAAAACAATCACTATGATACAAATTTAATAAAATATTGGATATTGCATAAATCTGATAAACCTTTTTACGAAAATAGGATGACAGAAAATCATGTGAGAAGTTTGAAATTGCCGACGAAAAATATGTTTATCTAATCAAATAGTTGTATTAACTTTCGTTATATTAATCAAATCTTCTAATCTGTGCATTTTATATATAACAAATAATTATACTATTTTATAAATAAAATATATCAAAGAATTGCAAAAACAACCAAACTACAAAAAGAACTATAAAATTATTTTAAATAAACACATTTAAGTACCTCTTTATTCAAAGTTAATTATAATGACTATCATAAAATCTATAAACTAGATAACAATAAACTAATTATAATTTACCATCAACAAAAAATAGGCTAATAACAACGAAAATTTCAATTTGCTAAAAGCATATAGCATGTTATTCACATTCTATCGACTATCTCTGCTCTCTGGGTTGTCTCAGGTGAGAATTGAAAGCGGTACCAAGGTCACAGCAACGTCATCAGATTAGCCATTAAATGTCAAAACACAATTGCGAGCGAACTTCAAGCCAATTCTTTTTCTATTAATAAAATATTGTTTTATAGTTAAACATGCAAACTATTGTTTTATATCTAAAGCTATTATTTGATAAATGCTTACTCATTTTGGAGAAACATCACATATTCACGTTTGTTTTCTCATTAACTAAATTTAGAGATTACTTTTATTATTATTATGTTTTTGTAGTTTGAATATATGTTTTAATTACGTTAGATTCATACAGCATTTTATAATTATTTCGACACATTGTGTTTATTTTTATTATACGATATATAGCTAAATTACAGTATATATAAATAAATACTGAACAAAACTATAAAGAGTACAATAACATAAAATAAAACAAGCAACATGTCAATGTTATTAAATGAGAGTACGTAAATATGTACTATTCTAGATTTTTGTTACGGTTTGCAATGTTTGCTCTTGATATATTAAAACCCTGAACTAACGTCGCTCACATAAACAAAAGCATATAGCCTTGACCCTTAAGTATGATGTGAACCTTAAGGTGACGTAAACCCGATTGAGGTGCGAGAGGGATATTAATAGAGAGCCCCCGGAGCCCTACCCCAAATCCACGCCTACCTATGTGTAAACTACGGAATGATAACAGTGTAATTTACAAAATTTGCATAATAAAATTACAAAATCATAACATTTCAGCAAGTCAACTATTATCAAACACGAGAAATCAACAACTTACACAATATACCACTCTATATTTCAAACCGCTACATTTTCCCACACTCTTTACATAAAAACAAGAACCTAAAACAATAAAACTACAAATAAAGTAATGCTCCTTCCTCAAATGTATCCTGCACGACTTTCGGTTGAAATTGCGTAATTTCATCCAACTTAGAATAATAAACTTTGCCCTGAAGTTGCACGCATATTTTACTATTACAAAATTAGCGAGTAATGAGCCGTGCAGGAACGTACACGCAACACAGATGTTTACGTGTATGCGTGCGTAGTGCCAAATTCACACGAGTCGCGTATCGACAGGAATTAATTAGCGAAATACATACTGTATTTTTGTTGTCTTCTTTTCTTGAGACTAATTTACTGTCGTGGTTACGGCTTACGTGCAGTATGTAATTGTTATGTTTTTATGTTGCGGTATGTTTTGTAGCATACTTTGTGGCGTTATTATTTTAATTATGATTGTAATGAGATTAGGTATGAATGAAATTTTTGTTGAGGTTAAATTATAATGTACTATATGTGAAACGTCGTAATAAGATTACAATGTCATCGACCTGCTTATGTGCTGTATACATAATAATAATAACAGTACAGGCACCAATGCCTTCAGCTCACCGGATCATCTATTAACTGATTTTTTTAATTATTATATAGAAAATAAAAATTACACTATTTATAATGACAATTTTATTAGGTGATTGCAACAATATTCTTGAAATTTTAAAATTATAATTTTTATTTAAACATTTGGGTTAGATAATAATGTAGAGCACTGAAAATTATGTTATTCTTTGTAAGTATAATATAATTGAATTTTATAATGAAGAATATTACATCTAAACGTGTACAATTATCTTTGGTTTCCGCTATTATTGTTATTATTATTGCCATTTTTCTGTATGTTTACATTATACTTATAAAACGTACTATTACATCCGTTGTCCTTCGTGACTTGATTCTGTAACTTGAGGTCGGGCGAAAGTAGACTTAGGAAAATGATTTATGATTCATTGCTAGTCTCCCACGCAAACGATCTAAATTTTCAACTAATCAACGGTAATTGTTTATAATTATCGATAAAGTCGTTAAAACGATTGTATAATTAGCGGGTGACAGTTTGAATTTTATTTAAATGATTTACTGGTTTTAATCTATCATTTTTTCATTCATGCAAATAGTACAATGAACGTACATTATTTGACAATTCCACAATAAGTTGACATAGATCGAAAATCTCACAATTTATTTGTATGAGTGTATAGAAAGGTGCAGTGAACTATTACAAAAACTATAGAGGTATTATTGACATAATCCGATAGAAATAGATACAACAAATACAAGCATTATTTAGTATTCTGTAACTGTGCGAAGTTGTACACCTACACAGATCCGTATAAGGATGAATTTCAGTGTGAAAAACCGGACAAGTATGGAAACTATGTCAATGCGACTGTGCTTATATAACGTCGAATTGTTAACATTATACAAGATAAATAAACAATGAATTGTTATTTATTGTTATTGTATAGTACATGTTATTTGGTTGTGTTAACAGTTTCGACATGCAATGATATCTGCAGTGCGGTAATAAACTATTATTTGTCAATACAATCGTAAAAATTGCTCTAATTTTCAGGTTCAAAATCTTGTTAAAACAATATATATAGCAATAGGTGTGCCTGGAGGCACAGCAACATGATTTTTGCATAAGAAATGCCATTTTGATTTGATATTGTTCTTTTTTTACATTATCGGCCCTAAATGAAGTAATTATGGATACCACATAAATTAAGAATAAAAAAAACAGGATATTGAAAGTCATTTATTGTTACTTGATCGAATTATAATTACGTTTTTATTTATCGGTGCATTGCGTGTAGTTAAATCGAAATTTCTAGTTCCCTGTGGTCCAGGGTAATTTAGGGTGAAATTGAAGGTTAATTTTCGTAAATGAATACACGTATTTTGATAGTTTAATTGTCTAATTGTATTTAATTCCCTTTGAGCCGGATGCCGTACATATATAAAATAGAAAATATGTTAATATTTTAATATTGAAACTGAAAATAAGTTGTTTAGCTTTCCTGCCAAAGTTGACGTCGACATTGATGAACTTTTCTGTGTCACGTTTGAGAAAGTAAAGTTATAGATGCTTATTTGGTTCAATACTAGTCTATAAAAATTAACCTAGTTTTTATCAGTTTGCTTGACTAGTGATTTGCAAATCATTATTTTTCAAAATGTATTTAAACCATCATATCTGTTCAAATACAAAAGAAATAGGTTATACAAATTATGTAATAATAATGTAAACTTTAATAAAATATGTCTATGTATCTAGCTATCTATCAGGAACGCAATGTAAATCTTATGAGCATACACAAAACATGAAATAATTGCATATACGTGAACGTGCAATAATTGTTCAATTTGGTTTTAAATTTTAGAAAAGACAATAACTTATTGTTTGATTATCCATTTTATGGTTTTAAATAAACTACAGCGAAAGACCTCCTTAATGATTTAAAATAGCCTATTATAATAGCAAGATTAACGTGTACCTTTCGTTTTTTGTGGTCAATCCAGTGAGCTCAGTGAGCTGTCTAGAAAGTGATTAATATACAACATCGACTAGAAACAACTTTCCCAAATGCGAAACATACACTCTTGTTTTTCATCAATTACCAACAATATTACATTGTTCTGTCACATTTAATTTAATAATTCTTTTTAACTACATTAAATATCATATAATAAATTATATTTACAATCTTATTTACAAATGCGATCCAATATCACTAGAACCGTTGCACTTTTCTTCAAAAAATGTAGCACTTACGAGAAAACTGTTACTGAGAAATTTAAATTTCATATTTATATTGCCATAGATACACAAGTTTAGAGTTTATATTTAGTAAATCATATGAACTATGCCTGACACCATTTTGACAGAGAAACAAAATAGACTCAAATAAATTGACCTAACGTATAAGAAAGTCTTGTGCTGCCACTACTGTTAATTTTCAATATTTTACTGTAATAATATACAATTGCATTGGAAGTTAATATTTTTATCAGAATTGTTTCTCAATTTGTATAAGATGTGTTTGTTGTGCAGGATATTCCCGATGTATTACTCCTATATAATTAATTTTACGATCCAATTCCAATTCAGTTTTAATTCAATTGATGAAACCTACATTCTTACAAATCAACCACGATAAATCGTAGCTGTTTTTAAACTAAAGTTTTATAGATTTGTTTGTTTATACATAGTTAAGTTTATAGCAGACATGTTCTTCCCTCGTTAAAATACTTTTTCATTTTATTAACTTTAAGATCATCACTTGTGGTTTTACGAGAGTTCTCCAACAAGGGGAATATTAACTTGGATTGAATACAATTTTATATTTAGATTGAAGAATGCATTTGGGAAATTTAATGCTTTTTAATTGGTCGTACGTATTGCAAACATTAAATATTATCACAGTTTTAGTTTAATCAAAATATGTACCATTTGTATGAAAAATGCATTTGCAATTCACAATCATATACTTTAAAATATCTTATGCTGACCACAATAGATATTTTTTTATTGTTTAAAAAGTTCCTTCAGACGCAAAAGACTATAAATTTTAAAGTTTTTCTATATAGGTAGAATGTTTTTATTTATTGAACTACCCCTGTCGTAATGCAAGATTTGTGCATTGGTTAGGCTTAATAGACATTTGAATTTAAATGATTGTTAAATAAAAAATTAATTATGAGAAAATAATACGAGTATCTGTTAAATTATATACAGATTTGTTTGTGTTCTATCGCCATATTTCCAATTCCAAAATCGATTAAGATATCTACAAATCCAATATTCGAGTCGAAGATGAAATATCTGCAAAGTATGATTTAACTATAATAATAAGCGTTGTTTTGAATCGAGTGAATCAGGCATCCAGTGGTAGTGATCCTTGAACTATGAGAACTGGCTCATAACTCTCGACTGAATTTATATTGAAATCTCATTCGCACGCCTTCACATAAATCATAATCGAAGCTGCTGAACTGACTCTAAATAAAATATTATATATGTATACCTCTACCTACCGCCGAGAAAACTACTTTGGAATTGAATCCCATCGTATTACAATAGGTGAACAACCATTGTTAATACATCGAATCGAATATGGTCGTTGAATTGATGATTTTCGTTGTCAGCGCATGCATGATTTCACAGACGATCTAAAATTAGATTACTCAATTAATAATTGCTTACTAAAATTATGTCTTGTATTAAACGGATATTCAGCAAAATTTTCATATCTCGAATTTTTCCTTATGTTGAATTTTTGCAGTTGATCTTTGTATCTTCATTAAATATAAATAGATTTAGAATTGTGTAGGTAGATTATTTAATTCGCTAAAAGGGAAACAAGCTAATGAAGAGTTAAACGTCGCTGAATGTAGGCCACCGATCTGTTTTAGTGTGTGAGCCAAGATTTACGGAGGACTAATTACTTAAATTTGGTATTAATTACGATCAAGCGTTTGGTTCAAGGTAGATACCTCAAAATTGTAATTGTCTCTAGGCTGTTGCCTAATGGCAATAAATGAACCAATATTTTCTTGGTAGTCCAAAGTTATATAATTATTTAATAATAACCACATTTATTGGAAATTATAGACAGTTAGACACAAATAAGAATGCTGATAAAGTTGTAGAAATAAATTCAGACGAATATATCTGATTATATACGAAGCATTTGATATTACCAGTATATTTTTTTACTTCGGTGAATCTCCTGTAGTTGCAGTGGGCTTAGACTATATTTCATATATAATTTAAGACATGTCAAATTTTGATATTTGATTGATATATTGTAAAAACATGAGTGAAAATAAAAGTGACATAGATAGGAATGATAACGATAAAAGAGATATTGATCAAGATTGACAAATGGCTTTTGTAATATAATGGGAGTATCATAAAATAGTCTTTGATAAACGATGAACTCCTGTTATTAAATCAAATCACTTTCTTTTATACACTACGTATAAGACAGTAAGATGGTACGGATACTTAATTAGTATCAATTAATTTTAGAAATAACATTTATCCAAATGTTAAACATGATTATTTGATGGCATGAAAATTGAAAACTCTTTTCGATGAAATATTTTGATTTGGAGCATTGAATTTCTGGCTTGTGGTTATCGGTTGAAGAAACCAAATAATGTAATACGAATATATTTGCTGACGGCTGGTTTACACCCCAATTTCACGGTGTGTTTTCTTTCGCGGCGACTTCATGTCGCTATATGAGAGCATAATTCAAACACACTCTTCACGATTTTGTGTAAGCAAACTTTTGGTTCAACAACACCCATTTGCACATGCAGGAAGTTATAACAATCATTCGGAAAAGCAGTCAACACTATTTATACAGGCAGTAAATATGTTTACAAAAATGTAACTAGCAATAACTTCTATATTGGGAAATTATGTAATATTTGCATTTTACTATATCAAGTGTAACAGGATCATTCAGTACTTTGAAAAATATTAGTTTGTTAACTTCCTAAAATGTATAAAATAATCTGAATTATACATAGAATAATTAACAATTTCTTCTGCAAAGACGTGAGCTTAAAGAATCCGTAAAAGAAACAAATGAAATACTCCAGCACCATTTCTATCACTTACCCAACCAAAATCCCCACTTTTACTAAGCATCCCAGGCATCAATTGAGGATGCAATCTAAACAAAATAGAAAAAGAAATCCAGGGTTCTTATCAACGGCCTAGCTAGCTAAATAAATTACAGTACGTGGTGGAAATGTTAATGCGTCTTTATTGTTATCATCCCAAGTAATCAACGTCTACGAATCTGGCCTGGCGTCAACACACACATGCACACAGAGGGTTGTCTGATTTGTGTGTGTGTATGTGTGTAACGTTGAAACCCCTCTTGTTTTGCTGAGAGGGAGGGAGACTGAGTGACTGCTGATTGCGTCTTCTCTCCACTCTCTAGTATTGATTGAGTCTCCGTCTCACCCACGCTGTTCCAGTTATGGATGCCATGCTGCTGTCTTTGTCGTCGCGATGCGTACATCACCCCTTTTACATAAACCGTGTGGCCAAAGCAACGGACAAGCGGGCCCATTGAGTTATTATCCGCCGTCATAATCAGCGATGCGTCCAATTAGTTCAGACAGAATTGGCCGGTTGATGGCGCACTGCGCTGGACGGCTTTTATAGAAAGTATTCGCTTAGGAATTTGGTTTAAATCAGAGATTAATTTAGGGTGAAATGCCGAATATCCTATTTCTTTTTGCATGTTGATATAAAGATTCGTTTATACTTTAATCAGCCATAAAATCAAATTAGCATTCCTCTGCTAAAAATTCTACATAAGAACCTAAGTTTATTACGTATATATTGTACAATTCTGGGTCAAGCTGTAAATCTGTAAGGAGAATCTATTATATTTCGAAAGTAAGTAACTACAGTTATACTTTTTCCATATCTCGAACTTCCATAAGTCGAATTTATCCCTATTGAATTTTTGGCTATTTGTGCATTCTGTATATCATTACATCCTATCAGATTATATTTGTATATTTATTGTATCTCAGTTTTTCTTTGCCGCATTTTTGTGTTTGCAAAAGCTTCCTGTTTTATAACAATTTACTTAAAATATAGAACACCTTGTTATTTTTCATAGGCATACGAAAACCCAAACAAAAAGTTTGAAGTATCTGAATTTTACAACGTCGTAAAGACGAAAATCGTGTAGAAACAAAAATGTTCACAGCCGAGAACTATCTATGTAAATTTTGGCCAACCGGCAAGCAATGTAAACCCTTCGCTATAGTTCGCGAGAATCTTTATGGATTGAATTCTTAGCTGGGTGTCAGATGGCTTGCGATGCGATGCGTTGTTCCAGAACCCTCCGTTCTTCATTCTCCGTTGGTGATGCAGTGGTTGCTGCTCCCCCAACTCTCTCAAATGAAATATAAAAAATGTAGTAGTAAAAATCGTTTTCCCTAATTTACGGGACGTGGGGCGACTAGTAGTGCGCGCTCTCCCCAAGGAGACGAAAGTGCGGTAAAATGCTGATGCATTCGCCTGCTCGTATTTCCATTCTCGAACCCTAGTGATGCTAAAATGTTAGCTGAAGGATGTTATTTTAAAAGGGTGACATGGTTTTAAAAATGTACCGTAAATGAAATGTCAGCATCGACTTGCTGGACTATGTGGAAATAGGATTTTTAATTGGATTGCATTTAGAGATTTTTTCGCTCGGCATACACTAGTACAAAAATGCTATAGAATTCGGTCGTGTGTCTGTAACTTTAGCGAAATATAACTGTTTCGCAAAAAGAAAAGTGTGATTCTATCAACTGACTACGACATAGATGAGCACTAAATTCCGCATTAGAATTGAGGAAGTAATATTTTAATTTAATTATTCAAAAAATGCTCTTTTATTAAATTTAAATATCAGTTACATAAACTAATTATATAGTTTTTCGTACATTCACTTATTATTATATTACTTATCAAGTGATATACGAGCACTTTAGAAATGAACAATGTTTATATACATATTTTGTAACAAATACGGATTTTATTAGTAGATATCTAATTTCTATTTACGTTTTTTACTTCCGTAATATACCATTTACTTTCGTTTATTCCAATACTTATGTTTACTTTAATGCGTTATTTTTAAATTTTGTTATTTACTTTCTTATACGCAATAGTTAGTCTTCTAATCATAATAAATTTTGAACTCGAGATTCCAAAGGAAATATATGTTTTAGCCCTCCTTGAATCGAATCGTCTGTCTGTATGTCTGTCTATGCATGAAAGTGCAAGGCAAACGAGTAGAACTGTTCTATTAAATTACAAAATACGTAATTGAAATTTCTTGTTTTTTATTATGTCGACTAGAATATTGAAATCTCTCAAAAGCTTACATTTAATTGGAAAGTATAAACTTTATAAATTGGTTCGAGACTTCGTCAAATTCATCGAATTCATCGTCATAACTCTCGAGAAAGCAACGATGTGGAACTTGTCGAAACCAAGTATAGCTATAATAAAATATTCAGTTCATTTAGCTCGTCGGATAATTCTAATTGTGTGTTCGTATTCAAGTGACGCGACCCCAATTTACAAATTCTGCTGTTCAAATGTTCAAACTTTCTCATGGCGAGCTTGATAATTTCGTGGATGAAATTGTCACGTTTGCTAGCGATAATCGTACCACATACAGAACAGAAGGGCGAATAATACACATGATTCATTCGACAAGTTTTCATTATGTGCATGTGCGTTCCCTCCATGCGTTTTCATCTATGCAATATTATTATTATGCTCGTATTCGATTCATGTTACGCCTATTTCTATTGTGAATCGCAATGGCTGTGAACTAGTCGCTTTACTGGTCTACAAAAGCCGCTTTTTTAGCTTTCCGAAGGGATTCTGTCACTGGCTATTCAGCGACTGGAGCCAGAACTATGGGAATATATGTGGTGGCAGATTTGGATAATCCGAATTAAGTATACTGCATAGAGACGATTATTCGGGGGTCGAATTATCTGAATCTAATGGTGAAATATGAGATTTGTTCTGTGATTGCAATCCGGCAAACGATTATTTTGTATTATGCTAAAAATAATATTATAAAATTGGTTGTGGCCAACACAGAATTTTGTTTTAGGTTTATCTCTTTTGCATTCTCCTTATATTCGTCATTAAAACGTCTACTTTTCTTACTCTCTCTGTTCATCTCTTTCTTTTCTTTGCCATGCAAGTTTCATAATGTTTCCTTTCATAGTTTTGGGTCCGCCAAGACAGTTAAAATTAAGTTTTATTTATTTGGACAAAGCGTAATTTCATTGAAATAACGAATTTGACATTATTCATGATTACAATAGTTTTTATTCGACTTGGTCCAGGAATTTAAAAATCAAAACTATTTGTGTATACTAATTTTTGTTTTTCTTGTCTTTCTAGGTAAGTCAACTTCAATTTACATTTGAGTATCTGAAATATGTGTCTACCTTCTACCATGTTCCATGAGAAGGTAATCTATTTTTACACTTAAAATAAACGTTGAACTCATGTCCGACTTGAACTTGATCTCACTAAACGTTAGTAGAATTTAAAATAGGTACATTCATGCATAAATAAGTGTATCAAATTGTTATTTTATCTACATGTACTACTTTCTTTTCTGATTTATTATTATTTATATATTCTTTGCAATTGCAATTTCGTCTTGCTTATTTATATTTATCACCGAACATATGTCCAATTTTAAATGAGAAATTTTAATAACTAATTTTAAACGATTTCCTCATATTAGTTGAGTTAATTTCATTCACTCACAAATAATAATTAAAATTGCAATTATCTCCTAACAAATAAATAATTTCGAGGCAGTTAAAATGTTTGAAATATTTGTATATTCATTCATTTAAATTCAATAATATTTTACACGTAAATTATTCAATTCTGTGTATTTTATTTTATTGAAGCTATATTGCAGCACATTCGCTTAAATCATATTTACAGCAAAATTGATTTAAAAAGTTAATGACTGTTTGCATCACTGTCTCTTAAAGTTGAAATCGTACCATTTACAGAAAAATCGTAGTGTGAAAGTAAGGGTTAAATTGTGATAGGGCAAGAAAGTCTAGCGATGACCAAATCAGCTTATTTAGTTTCATTATTTATTTGAAACTAATTAAATAGATCTAAAATTATTCAATAGCACTACCAAACGAAATTATATGTTTTTATCGAATTACAATGAATATTAAACATAGTTTAATAATGGTTTGATTGCGTGTAAATCAGTCTTTACTATTACTACCCTTCGTCAACCTAGTTTGTGTGATGTCATTATCGAATGTCTCATTGCAGAGTGCTGACTAAGAAATGACTCGTTATCGTGCTGAAATCTTAGCATTTGAAACAGAAGCGCTGTTGTGTGCAGAGCAAATTCAGCAAAGCGAAATTACAGTGTATTAACGTATATTATCTCCAGTTTCCATTGTTTTTTTACGCTCCATTACCAATTCATGTTATTACACCACAAATTGCCCAGACTAAGCTTTTACTTTTCAAACTTATTTAAGGAAAATTCTTCAATCACTTTACGCAGAGTATCTCCTAGATGCTTTGTGGGAAGCAACGAGAATATTCTAGGGCACTGCCACCCGAGGGAGGATGCACAATGGGACCAACGGTCAAAGTGCGAGAACTTTCTAAACCCTCTCCCCACATTGCGTTATTTAAGAATTCTTTAAATCTATTTTTACTTGCGCAAAATGCGATGTGAGACCATTAGTAAAAGTATTACTTTTTTCTAACCGTGTACAAAAACCCGGCTATCTCCAATTCTACGCCATCAGTGACTTGCACAAAGAAACCATCTATTGGAAAAACATAAACTGAAAAAGCATCCCCTTTATCTCATACATCTAACCAATGCCCAGAAGTGTATTGTGGCGTCGTTCTCCCAAACATATACCAAATATGACAACTCTATCTGCTCTATTGCACTGCACCTGTATTTATGTATCTATGGACCAAAAACAGAGAGGCAGAATAAAAGAAAGAAAGAGTGGGGGACAGAGAGACAGATTGCATCAAATAGCTCACAAAACCACCCCAACATCTCTCTAGCGTTGCTATGGCGACCAGCGGAACCGCGTGCGCCAACTCTCGCCACTTTTGGCAACAATGTGATCAATATTGAACGTGAAAACGCATGAAGGGTGATGCAACACCGAACGATTCGCTGCTTCAATGGTAACAGCACGGCAATGTTGCAACTACATTGCACTGAGCGCGGTCGTTACAATAAACTACACTCTGTTCCGGCATGTTTTTGCTACCTTGGAACTTGTGCTATCGCCTCCATTGTTACCATAACTTAGCGAAAGACATTAGGGTAAAGTAAGGGTGAATTTATATTCAATTTCCTCGATCTTAACTTGAATTCAATACTCAATTGAGGTGAACTTTGGAACCTTTGACTCATAGATGCTCTGGAATTCTTTGTATTATTACTCCAAATTTAACAATAATACACGTTTTGTGTTTATCTATTTTGACTATTTTCACGATGACGATGTGTGTGTGTGTTCGTTAACGCAGAAAAATTTATAAAAACTTTAAATTTATAGTTTGTATTATAGCTTTTGTTACTGTTTTAACTATCTCAAAAATGGTATTCGCAGTTTTGCGAATAATTCACAACCATTATTGTGTACAAATATATATTGATTCACAAATTGTCATTATACAAATTAGCCACGTAGAACTAATCATACTGTTACCAATTAGTAAGAATCGCCAATGGATATAAATAGTATTGGAATCTATTTATCATAAAATAAGATGTCTATTCTGATTCTGACGTTACAATTCACAAAGTATAATATGCCTGTCTCCACGCATTGTCTACAGACCATTATCATAATACCTGTAATTGGCAATGAGTTTAGAAATTGATATAGCTTGGCATGTATAATTATTTTCGCATTTGGATAATCTTAGCAATATTCGGATTAATCATACAACATATATATATTGTTGGTTATTATTAAAATTGAAGGAAGCAAAAATAACATTTTACCTTTAGATAAACACAATGAAATTGTTTTTGTATTCGTCAAATCTACCCAAATGTGTGTTTTCTTTAACTTACCCTTGAACTTAGTTCAACAAAAATCAATGTTGAACCTACCCTATAGAGTCTGTCAAAATGATATCAACCATTTTGGCATTGTAATCGCTCAATCCACGCGTCTAAAATCTATCCTTCATCGCACAATTTTGTTCAACATTCCTTTATATCCTGATCCACTCCATCTCTAATAAGGCAGGCGCGTTTTTTAGCGCGGGGGACTACAAGCTTGGCACACCATGATTAATCCGTACATTAATAATAATTACATGACAACGTCAAATTTACATTACAATAGGCACACTGACAACCGGATGATATTCAGGCTCGATTAATTAATATTTCCATTTTGATAATTCAACTGTCAAACCCACACACGCGTGTTCGCGAATATAGAAAAACACGAACAAGATATTCAGGTATTGGTATCCGAAAGATAAATGGGAAGAAAAAAAAAAACATATTTTAAAAACAATGTATTAAGGTTTAGTAATAAATATTGTTCAGTGTTGTTTTGCTGATTATCGGTATGATTGTTTATATTGAAATATTTCTTTGAGTATTTCGCAAATAAGGAGTGTGTTGAGCTTTCTTTTACATGTAATTGCAAACCACGCATTTAAGTAACTTTAATTATTGATTTCTTAATTGATTTACGACAAATCGGTTTTAATTATGATTTACCTAAGATAGATATTCAAAGGGTACCGCGTCGCTATACTTATGTAAGCAAGAATGCTATTTTAAATTGAAATTTGTTCATACGAGCGAGCGAGCGACAACTAACATCCAAGCATATGAGTTAAATATATTTTTGGATACAGGGCGACGAAATAAACACTTTTTAATCCGAGAGTGCTACAGACACGCGACCGGTTGTTTTAGCTCTTCTGTACTTCCTACGGTGAACTAAAAATCTAAAACCTTTTTCATCAACTTATTTATAGCAATATTTACTGTCAAACTGAATAAGACATTAATTTGGTACAACCATAAATAATTTCTCTTTATCCCAAACTTTGTTAACTCATTTAATCTGCTGTTTAAAAGATTTATATATTGTGCCTGCAGCCATAAATAATGAAAATTTCAAATATTTTAATCAAGCTGAGTTGTACCATATTCTACGCTAATATCGCGATGCTGCATAATAAATTTGCCAAACTGGCATGATAACAGATATAGCATAAAACGGTTAAAACCGCGCACAAGCGACGACCTACATATTGGAACGATGAAATAGCACGGGCACAGCGAGGTTGTATATATATATTCAGCGCACTTTACACTGCAAATTGCTTTTTATATCGGAAATATGATACGAACGATATTCGAACTGAATAACTTTATCGAATCACGTTTCTTTGAAAGTTTGCTTAGAAATAGGTTACATATTTACTCTTCTAGTTATTTGATGCGCGGAACTGGTGCAGCAGTAACTTTATTTTCGCTGAATTATTGTTCAAATTCAAGGACGAATATATAGCTAAATATGATTGATAATTAACGGCGTTTTTGGAAACTGAACATTAGTTAACACAGCGAACCACTTAGTACTTTCTTATACGCAGTAATAAGTTAGTCTTGTGTCTGTGTGTCTGTAGCTCTAGAGCCAAAACTGTCGAACTTAAAATGGTGAAACTTCAAACTTAAGACTTGTATACTAACAATTTGGCGCGTTATTTATATCCTGCGCTTACATTATCTAAATTATTAAATAAATGTCAAAAACCTTGTGTTTCTTTTGCTTGTTAAATCATTCCACCTACATTCCAAAATATTCATAAATTATTGTCACTGTTTCTAAGCGAATCAAGGTTAAATTAAAACGAATTTAAATCAAATTGTTTTTAACAATCTTTTATGTTATTCTAGGCGATGACACGATGAGAAAGGTTTATTTTACTTTAGAACCGCTTCCACAAAGTTATCTGACATCCTGTTCTTCTGTCATATAATTGCGTTTGCTCTGTGTCAATACTAATAAAATGGCTGTAGTGTTGATTTTTCACGCGAACAATATTTATTTTCACAAGTGCCAGTTACGAATCATTAGACTGAATTCACAGCCAGTCAATTAGCAGATAGGATTAGAAATTACAATTAATAATCCAGTTTGTTTTATGACAAACAATGCTACCGCATTTAATATGAATTTTATTGCTGTGAACTCTAGCATTATTTATCATAAAACAAACTGGGTTATTCATTTAATTTCTAATATATTTATTTTAATGCATCACATACTCATATGAATCGACTAATATGTACTTATTTAAATTTTAATCCCATATATTTTCCATTTTCGTCATTTATCATATTCTCTCCATAAAATTGTGTGTATGTAGCCTTTTATTTTACGTACTGTAGTAAATTTTGCGGTTATTCTGACATAAAACCAGAAATATCTTATTATATGGCAAATGTCGGGGACATATACAAACATTCCAACATATATGTATATTCATGCATATACGTAAACGTCGGCAGATGCAAAACGAAGAAGTTTGAGTTTGGTTTTGGGATTGGTGTATATGGTGTATATAGTTATAACTAGCCGTCAACGCCATGACGTGCCTATCCAAACAAAAAGCAAATCGTAGTAAGTACACAGAAGGTACACGAATTCGGTGTAGCACTTTACAAAAGTACATTCAATGATAGAAGTTTATAAGAAAGGCTATAAAAGAAGTTGTTGCCAAAATTATTTCCTGGGTTTAATTTCATAAGTAAATTTTTCGGCACACACTACGTTTACATGCAAAGATTTAGAATAGGCCATCGAACTTAATTCTTCTTTTATACAATTAATTATACTAAACTATGTATTCATTATAGAATTGCAAACCTTCTAAAATTTCACAAATTACGAGTTACTCTCGGAATTGAGATTGATGTCTTTGCAGAATCGACTTATTGATTACAAGTGTGATTAATCATGTTTGTAATATATTTAAATATTAGATATTAGCACTTAACTCACTTCTTATTAGTAATTGTTTCTCTGAGTGTACACAATTAGATATTGTACAATATTTGATTGTAAAGTAAAGCACAACAAACAGAAAATTTGCATATAACAAGGATTGTTAATTAGCTAATGAATGCATCGCACATGCCACACGTACCATAATAAAACATATTTTATTTTAACATAAACTGCATGAAATCATTGTTAAATGTAAACCATTTAATGCATCTCATAAATAAAATTGTTAGATGTAACACTTAGTTAATTGGCATATTTTATTAATTAACTGTGTTTTATTTAAATATGCGATTTATAATACACCATTTGTCTAACATTTTTTGATTCCGAGAGTTATTGAAAAATTTCCATGAATTAATTATTACATTCGGTTAAGATATTGTTTTCAAAAATAGAAGGTTTTCTTCCGTGCTCTATACAGGTCTTAAGTTTAAAGTTTTATAATTTTATCAGCAACAGTTTTTGCTGTTGAACATTCACAGAAAATAGAGATTCGTGAAACCTCGGGTTCGAAATATTTCGTGACTACAATATTTCGTACAAGCATTGATTTTAAAAACTTAGTTTTTAAAATCAATGATATAAGAAAGTAAAAAATGTGATTTCATAATTGAAATGCATTATTGCGACTGTAATCGTAATTTACATGTTATTACAATTTACAAAAGAGTGCGTTTTTATGTCTGAACCGTACAATACTTTGCTATTGCATACAATAGTAATAACACACCTGTGTTCCAAATTATTTAAACAGAAACATATTTCAGAACATATTTGTCGAAACAGTAGCCATAACTTAAAGTTTATGTGGCACTAATATGTTTTGACAAAAATGTTAACTACTCTTAACTACAATATACACATTGACCTAATTTTGTGTTAGACTCATCATAGGCAGTATTCCTTGGAGGTGTATGCCCGTACCTGGCTGTACGCTATTGAGTCCTTCCAACGGGGATATCTGGGTCACCTGGTGCTACGTCTCTGCCCCGCTTTGGGTCAGAGGGCGCGGTACCATGTACCCACATTTGTCCGACGAGAGTGCTTGATGCATTTCCTATAAAATTCACATTCGCGCAAATAACTGTCCATTGATTCTGTGTAAAAATAGAAATGGTTGTCGAGGGCAACGGATATTCAATTTTTGTTTTTTCGGTTACAAATAAATTTTGCTTTTATTTTGTTTTGCTTTTAACGTGTGCGAAACGTGTTTGATTTGATATTTCTATGCATACACGCGTGATGTGTTTTGGTTGTAAATTGCGGTTACACATTTTTAGTCTCTTATACGTATATATATAAGAAAGTATACTTCGAACTCGATATTTCAACGTAAATAAAATAAAGAAAGTCGAGTAAAGGACAGTCCAGCTTTTTTAAATTTAGGAATAAAGACGATATCAACCAATTTAATTTAACTTTAGTGTGTAAATTGCAACAAGAAGAAGTAAATAAATGTTTTTATTTGTAACAAAAATATAAGATCAGTATTTTTTTTGCATCTATACACTTCGCTGTATTGGAAAAATATAGGTTTAGCTAAACATTAAATACATGCAAATATATAACTAAGAAATAACTCTAACTTAAAAGTAATATGTTTGACACCATCTGATTTATTGCACGCATATAGTTTCAGTTAAAAATAACTTCCTAGTTCATGGTAACCTGTTATTTACCTTCGCAATTAGCACCCACATAAAATTCCTTTTACTTTCATTACTTTTGCATCATGCAAATATATAAACTTGAACTTAAATATATATTCTTGATAAAAACACAAAATATGTTTTCCTTATATAAAAATGTTTCACCAAATTAACTAGTTGTCCTTGACACGTAATAGAAACATAAATTCTACACATTATTATAATTAAAATATGAAAGATAACGGTTACATTCTTAGGTTTTTTAGTTTGGAGCGATTTTTTCAGTTTTAAAATATTAAATTAACTTTAATTGTAGTACCTACTACACAATTAAAGTCAGTAAGTAAAAAACTAGTATAAGTACAGCTCGCCGTTTAATCTATTTTGTGATTTTTTTTTTCTTAACCACTATTGGATTTCGCAGTCACCCCTGGCGGTGAACAAATGAAATCTTGCGTTAGCATGATTTATGTATATAAAAATGTTCGCATTGGGTATGTCTCGTGAGACGCTCATTATTGCGATTGCGGCACTGAGCGGTGACGAATTAGGAGAAGGCGTTCGCATAATATCAAAACGCCTCGGGTACACTAAAACCACATTTGAATATAAATTCGTGCAAGTCGATTTTACCAACGCAAACTCCGCCAAGTAATGCGAAATCCTGCACTCTTTGAGTCTCAGAATCTCTGAACAAATGTCAGCCGAATGTATTACAAAACTCTTCGGCAATCACCGGCACTGAAATTGGCGTGGCGAAGGAATTGTTGTCGGTTTTTCATAATTCGCTTTTAACTCGCCGTATAGAAGTTGTGAGAATCTGTATCTTAGTAGTTTGGATCTGCGATACCTGCATTTATTCGGCGAGCTGAAGGCATAGGTGCCTGGTAATATATTACTTTTAATTCGGTCGAAATAATGATGAAAAGAAGTTTGAACGCTTTGATAATTCAACCGTGATTTAAAAGAAACATTCATGTTTAATATTTGCTCAGAATTTTGCAGCCCTGGGTCCATGTTGCCCTGTGTAAATCCAAGATTGATTACGCACAGTATGTTTCAATTTCATCATTTAAAATGTTCTAATAATACAAATATGGAGAATACTGCGTTTCTCTTGTGAAGAATAAAGCAATAAAGAATAATATATAGTGGTTTATATGTTTAGACAGATATAATCTTGGTATAGATAAAATATCCACGTACGCCACTGAGATCGGATTGCACAATGTATATTGTAATATATTTATAGTCGGGGCAAAGGCAAGTGCCGACAGATACAGTCTACTCTACGTTATTTTATTTCCTTTGGGAACACAAAATACTCGCTGCCAATTCTACACGACTCGTAACATAAATTATGAACATTTAGTTTTCGTGAAAATCGCGGTTAGATTTTCACTGTCAAAATTTATCGTCCATTTATGAGTGGAACTCCAATAATTGATATATAATAATGAGTAAATTAATTTTATTACCATATTTGTACCAATGATTTCGAATGAGAGACTCGGGGTCAAATCCCGGCAGACCTGATATAATTTTCCCACGCGATAAAAAATAGACTGCATATATAGTAATAATTTTAATCATCAATATATAAAATTTGGTTGTTAATGTCTTTATTTAAAATTACATAAAGTAAGTGGCGAGTTTTCCAAATAGTATATTATAAATCGCTTATATTATAAAATAAATACTTAGGTAAAACTTCCATATAAATTGATTAACAAAGAAGACTTCGTACATTTACAATTCCCTAGTTACAACACATTGTCTCAGAGCAATCGGAGATACAATTTAAAACATATAGATACAGTGACAGTGTAATATATCTATAGGTAGTGGCAGAATAAGAAAGTCAAGTGAAGGTCACTTCAGATTTTTTTGATATATTTCTTTTATACAACCAAACACACAATCTAATATATATATATATATATATATATCAGAAACAGAAGAATTCCGAGAAACTTTCAAATAAATGGGTAAACTTTTCACTGTTCAGTTTCAAAGAAAAGTCGTTTGACTTATATTTGAAATCGTATTACAAAATATTTAACACAGTAGGAACTAAAAAAGTCGTAACATTCGAGTTAATCTTCGACGTTTTTAAACGGCATGAGCATACCGCGCGCTATATAGCCCGCGCTTCAACAAAAGAAACAAATCCAAAGATTTATAACGTACTTAAGGCAACACCAACGCCATCCTTGATATTCAAACCGGCAACTTTGTGACAACTGAACCATCTTATGTATGTATGCATCTATCTGTGTAATCCTCGCTCGCGGCTTTTATGGGATGCTGACTTCAAATGGATCGTCACCAAAACATACTTTCGGCATTCTTTATATTATCTTTTCAAACTGAAACAGAAAACTAGATGGGTGTTCCACAAACTTACATCATCCTAGAATACGTGAGACATCAATATTTATCAAAAGCAGATAACTCAATGCATATAATACCCTTTTTCCAATATCACTAGAACGGCTGCACTTATGGCAAAAATAGTCAGGCTCACGTAAATAAATATTGTACTGGCCACAACCGAATCTTTTCAAATTATTACTAATATCTTCAACCTTCGAAAATTGAATCTCAGTTACCACGGTAACTAAAAGGTTTCGATTGAAGCGATACATTGTCGAACGATTCGTATAATAAATCATCTACAAAATAAATTATTAATAGCAAAGCTCCATTTTATATATTATTATATTTTATTGTATCAGATTAATTTGATTTTCATTCTATTCTGCTACACTGATTAAAGCAAACGTCCATTGTCAATATAGGTTATGATTTACCGCGAGAACCGAACTGAAAATACGGTTAGCGTTATGCGGTAAATTTATCATGTTCTACGTAGTTGTATTTTCGAACAAATCATAAAATTAATTTCTCATTCATAGAAAACATAACAATTTAATCTCAATGTATATTAATCGTGACATTTAAAATTATTTCATATAAACATAAAAATAAACATAATTTCAGAAAATATAGTCCCATTAGTGTATCCTCTGGAAACGCCTACAGATTTATTACATATTACCAATTTGCGTAAAAATCAAATAGTATAAAATCGACGTCTTCCCGGATGGAGTTAAATATGGGGAAAAATTGCTACCTCCATCACCATATGTCTTCCTCTTTGTATTTCATATACCGTGACTGCCATTGCCAACATTATATTATTAAAATTCTTGTAGATACTTCGTCACGCACAACTATAATAAACCACACACATGTACGAAGATTGCACACGAATATCCTGCAATGCCATATTTACGCGAACTTAAAAAAACTATAAAATTAGTTTAGTTAGAAGTCTCACAAATAATTAGATATTATGGGAAAATTATATTAAATATAGCTTTATTTTCATACGCGTAAATGAGGGGTTAAATATATTTTACAAAAATTATTTAACAACAAGTCCCATTCTATAATCCATTATCTTTAATTTATTGACAAAATGAATGTGATACTAGAAATAGGATTTAGTAGATTTCACAAATACGACCTCTTATTTCGAGACAGTAGAATTCTCATTATTCCTTTACAGTATTTTTAATGCTTCTTACAAGGACCTTTACTTCCATTCGTATTATTTAATTGCATGTTTGTTTTATTTTTTAATGACAATAGAACGTGCTTTTTGTTTAATATTTTTTTATGTCGATATTTCTCAATTAAAATTTGTGAAATTCCAAAGTGTTTTGCGCGTAACGGGTCATTATCAGATTGAAATCGGAGTAGGAAAGAGAAATCAGCATAATAATAATAAAAATAAATATGGACGTGATTAAATCTGACTGATTGATTTGATTTATGATTGGTGATTAACAGTTATTTGTTACCCTGTTAATTCGGTTTGTTTCTATGATTTATTTTAATTTGCAGCAATTACGGTTAAATAATCTAATTCTATTTGGTATTCGTACAGTGATTTATGGACACGCGTACCTTTTGAGACTAAAATTTGTTTTGTTTTGATAGCATCAATAGGTTCTTTATTCGATTAATTATAACTTCAAATAATGCCAGGGGAAGAAATAAACAAAATCATGTTGAATTTTGTAGATAGGCTCGAAATGCTTATAATTAAAATTAAGTAAAACGTGTGAAATTGAGATCTTTTTACTATCTTATACGTAATGTATAACAAAGTTAAACCTTATATTTTTACATTGTTTTCGGTAAAAAAAACCGAAACAAACAAGAATGAATATATAATTGAGTGAATCTAGATCCTGGAAGGATATGTTCAAACAATCCGTTAGCAAGAAACACGAAAGCGACACTTATACTGCACAGCTTGTTCTAATCCTAATTTGAATACAATAGACAACTAATTGTTCTCTAATAATGATATTCTATATCGCATGGGGAATATGACATTGAAATAGAAAGAACAAATAAAAAAGTACTACAATTTTTGTAACAATGGGCTGTATTTTTTCTATCTTGTCTTTGATAGTACCGATGTTGAATTTATATTACTTTATTTTTCTATATTGTAATATATTCTACGACACGAATAGAATTCAAAACCTATAAAACTACTCGTGAAGTAATTTATCAAGGAATATTTGTGACGCCGCAATTCTTTATATATCCGTGTTTCTGTTTATAATATAAATTTAGCTATTTAATTCCATATATATTTACCTACTAATTTTGATTGCGACCGGAAAAAGATTAGTAGTTTATATTGAGTGACTTTAATATGTCGTGTAGTAGCAAGTGTGTATACGTATCATATTAGAGTTAGTGGTGAACATAATGCCAGTCATGGTTGTGGACACGTGTCTAAAATAACAGCTATTTATAACGAGTTCTTCACTTACATACAAATACACATATTAGTTACAAACACAATATACATACATGTGTAGGTAACGATGCCTATTTTCCAATTACTTCTGTTCATTTTTAGCTCACCTTCCTAATACAGAAGAGCTAAAGCATTTAGTCGTGTGTCTATAAGATTCACGGTTCAAAAAATGCCCTTTACAAAATATTCTTTCGTTCCCTTTACATTTCTGAAGGTACCGAAGCGATTTGAACCAAATTTGCAACACATATTCTTTAGTATCTCATTTTAATTTGCTCGCAGTTTAAATTCCAACGCACGTATCCTTCCGCATTTATAGAGCCCCAAAATTTGGAATTATCTTAATTATTTCTCGATTGCCAAACATTTTTTTCTCGCAAATTTGGTTCAAATCACTTCAATACTTTCAAATAAGTAGTACTTTATTATGCTATTGTTTTTATAACTAAACTAAACTGCATTTTAGTTTTGGGATCATTTACCTAGATATATAATTCACAGAAGCAATTAAAAATACCGATATCAATGAATCATTTTTATCATATATAATTCTACGATAAGTTAATTTTAAAATTAAATTCCTTTATAATTTCATGCATATTCTATACATATTTAAAATTCAAATATTCAGTGAAGCACGGAGAAAGTATATAATGGAAAGTGTTAGTGACAAATCGCTAGGAATACGGCGAATACCGTATTTTTTCAATGAGAATATTATTATTGAATTACATTCCAAAACAAGTAGATATATTGAAAGCAATCTTATTAAATTTATTCATTACGGCATTAATACATGATAATTATAGTAAACATGTATAAATGCTAATTGCAAATATATGTTTTTGCCAGAGAATAATTAACAAAGTAATATTTATTGCTGAAACTTGTTGAATCAATACAAAAACATTAGAACGTAACATTGCCGTAGGCGATAGTACATTCGCTCTTACAGGTGATCTTGAGTCTCCACTATCAACCAAATATTGAATGTCTACATATAAATCGAATTAAAATTAATTTATATTAATTATTAACTAAGTCGATTAGCAAATTTCATGGGTTGATGAATCCAAACAGTACCAAATATAATCAATCTTCGCCATTAGATAACGAATGGTACAATTGATAAGAAGAAATACAAGTAAATAAGAATCATGTTTAAATTCAATTCAAACGCGCTGCGGCATCTAACAGGAAAGTTGAGAACTACGTAGTTCAGCTACTGTCGAATAGATGGCGCAGTGTGGTACATGTTCGAAAAGATTTATTGCCAACCTGTTGCCTTTCCCTTTCATGTCTGTTTGCATTGTTTATAAAACAATGTTTTTATTTTAAATGTAATACAAGATTTCATTAGTAACTAAAGTTGTCAGTCTTGTCATATTATTTAGAATAATTAACATAATTATACAATAACTTTGGTCATATGTTTTCATATTGCTAGTTATGTTTTTGCTCATAATAGTGAAAATGCGACTAAAACACTAAAAATATTAAAAATTGCATTTTTTTATTTTAAAATACTGAACTCATAGGCCATAATAATTAAAAACAATTATTTTAATATTATGCCAGAGTAGAGCGGGGAAGTCCCGCTGCTCGCATCGCATGTATTATACCTAGTACCTCAGCTTGTATTTTAAATCAACAGATAATTCATTTTTAAAAATGCCAAAATGTTTATACAGTAATTTGTTCTTTAAATGTTGTAATTATGAAACAATCCATTATATTTTGTTGTTGCATCATTGAAAAAGTATATATTTCAACGACTTCTGAGACTGCAGCTATATCTTAAAGGTTAATTAGATGTCTGTCTTTTTTTTTCTTTTTTAGGGTAATATTTAGGTGGTTAAATGTCGGTCAAGGCCAGACAAGCAATGGTGAAATATTATATAAGCACTAAAGTAAGCTAGTGTCGGGTTTTCGCTGAAGATGCTTGACCGTCCATATCATTCTATATCTTAACCGTCGCACTTGACATTATCACACGAGATTATAGTGTCACATTTTGTAACACCATCTTGTGAGAGAATTGTGTATCTTTGCACAGGCTTTGTTATACTATGTCCACACTAACACTTTAAGTGAGTAAGTAAGGTTTAGAACTTAACGCTTAATAATATAAGCACGAAAGTCGCATCTAAACTACAGGGTATATTACAACTATAATCCTTTATATTAATTAAGCAATAATCTCGGCTGAAAATTAACTTTTTTAATAAGTAAGTATTGTAATCATGAAAAATTTCTACTATATATAATATCTAACAATGTCAAATGTGTGATTGAATATTATAGGAAAATATAAAATTAAATATGTAATGAACCACATATTTGTCAAAACAGAAAAGGCCTTGACTTGTCAGCATCAATATAAATTAGATTTAATTCAATGATCCATATTGCGAGACCGTCTATAAACATAATACATAGATACAAATGATCAGTCAAATTACATAATCACATATAATACAATCATGTATAATTTATTTCCTGTTCATTAAACAACTGGGCTACCCAATGCTTCCTATTCTATAACATTCAATAACAACTCATATACTCGAGAAGTCGAAGTTAACCGACATTATCCGAATGTGTCTATGCTATGCTAGGCAATCGCGTCTGCGCAATGCAAGATTTCCAGAGAAATACTAATTTGAATAAAACAATATATATTTGAATCAGAATTGAAATAACATTTAAATTATATTAATATAATAGGAATAAAAAAATATATATTCTTTGATTTATTTATCACAATTCACGATGAAATTTGTGAATGAATTAAAAATTAATAAGCGATTAGCATAATCGAATAATTCAAGATAATCTTCAATGTATTATCGACTTCTTTGTGATAATCGATTACTTTACGGTTTATTCTTAAATCTTGATTAATTGATTCGTAAATTATTAACCGATGAAATTATAAATTATAATAAATACAGATACTAAAAGGACAAGAAAGTCGAGTTAAGCCACTCCATTTCCATCAAGATTCATCGAGATTTTGTACATAAGTTTTCAAAAATGTATAAATACTAATAAAATGTATAGCAGTTGGTACTACAATGACCGTGAATCTCTTAGAAATATTATTCAAAATGGTTATTCTTAGTTGACACCATTATTTCAATTTTTTGATGTATCAAGTCGTTAATTTCTTTGTTAACTTTATCTGCATATTAACCTATTCTCTAACCTACACACCATATGCTAAAATGGCGATTTTAATATACCTTCGGTACTACTTAAAAGGTCGGTAATGATTCTGACATAGTTTAAACGCAGATGTATAATTTGTTTTATACTGTTGTTAATCTACATTCACTCCAAGCATCTATTCTCCGGAAATAGATGAAGAAAATAAAAACAATACTCACTCAAAAAGCTGTGATTAGTATTTATATTTATATATAGTGCCACAGAGGAAATGAAAGTTCTAATGCCTGCCTCGGAACTATCATTTTTTTGTGATAATTTTTGCATTTCTGTGCAACTGCAATTTATACATTTATATTATTCTCTTCTTGTTCTAATATAACATACTATCTTAGTGAAAGCGTAATTTGCATTGTTTTTAGTAATTGTTGTTTAGAATCAAGATAATTTCAGTTTGATATTTCGTAAAATTTCAGTAATTATTTTAATATCATTTCTAAATTTAATGTACAAAAAAAAAAACATCAAACAAAAAATCAAGATACGTAAATTAAACCTTAAATATTAAAATAAAATTGCAAATATAATTTTCTCTAGATTTTTATAGGATAATTCATTTTAATTCAGTTATACATTACAAATCAGATTCTATTTCCAGGACTATTTTAATATTACACATTTCAAGGAAATATAATAAATAAAATCTCAAATATGGCTGACATAGTTAAATTTAATAATTCTATTATAAGATAAATCTAGATCAAATACGCATAGTACAATTATCCACCATTTGTCTCATTATGACAATTGCACAAACAATTAGTGCAAGCTACAATATACATTGAAGAGTTCCGAATCACCGATCACACAATAACAATTTAGCCTTATTTATAGTGTTCTACTTATGCATTATCATTGAAACCGATTAAAAACTGTACGAACTATTTATAACCGTCTGCGCTAATATGTGTCAGTAGTAACCAGGAAGACTGGTTTTATTTAACGGTCGTCTCGCACCTCACACCTGTCCAGGTGTTCAGCACTCCTAATCACTAAAGCCGCAAATTTATCTAAATATAATATTCGTGATCTTTCACAATTAAATCCCCCGATGATGGCCCGGCCCGTAGCGGTAAAATGTCCGGTGTATCTATCGTTATTTACCGTTACTTATCATCTTCTTCGGCAGTGTTTGGTGGGTCAACCGATTCCGATGGAGTCTTCGGATCTGGCGCGAGATACTTCGTGAGCGACCGCTTCGAGTCGGCAAAATTGAACTTGGTGCGTTCTTCATTTGCGCGAGAACTGCTGTTGGTGTTGTTGCCTGGTTACCGCAACGAGTGTATTTGCTATTACGAGGTTTCGTAGTTTTCAATGCGATGTAGTACAAACCGCACAATTGACATCACAGCCCACAGTGTTTTATATTTGACTCCATTTGGGATTCAAGGAGTCAAGTAACTGTTTTTGGTTCATCAAGTGTTGTTGTTTACAAAATTGTGCTGATAAGTTTCGAACATTAGTTAACACTTAGTTGGTTTTATAATCAACAAAAATTGTCAACCAAAAAAATGGATATTTAATATTAAATTTGTGCAAGTTTAACTTTAATACTAATTACTTTTGTAGTAGCACTACTACTACAAGTAAATGAAAGTATTTGAAGTGCCCTGTGGAGCATAATAATACTTTAAATTGTTGCTCCAAATTAAGTAATACAAATTAATACTACTACTACAATTGAACTTAAGTATACTATAAATTGTGCATATTTCCATTTTTTGCTGAGTTAACTGAGCAAATACAAATTGTGGGTGAAAGTATTTTGCTCCAAAACGAATTTCTAACATTGTGCCTCAACTTTGTGCAAATTGTTGAAGCAACATTGTATCTATAAAGTATACGAATTGTGTTTACAATATTGTGTTTTAACTACTACAAGTTGTTGAAAGTATTGTGCTCCAAGTATAGAACATATGTATAATATAAATTGTGGTTCAAAATTGTGCAAAATGCAAAGTATTAATATAACTCTGCTCCTACAAATTGTGTACGAAAGTATTTTGTTCGAATGAACCATTAAGTGTATAATTTTGCAAAATGCAAAGTATTAAAATAACTCTGCTCCTACAAATTGTGTACGAAAGTATTTTGTTCGAATGAACCATTAAGTGTATAATTGTGCAAAATTCAAATAGTTTTACATTGTTATGAATTGTGTATCAGCGTTGGGCCCTAAATATATCACAAATTGTGCGGTTGTGAGAACTAATGTTTAAAATTTCATTATGAAAACAAAAGTGCTAAAAATTTAATAAGCTACTTGTAATCCTTATTAACTAAACAGTGTTTCTTCTCATGTTTATTAAAATAATAAACGATCTTAAACATTAAATGTTACTAAATATTAATTAGATACTTCGCATAATTTAGTATTTCTATGAGAAGCTACTAAAACGGTATAATTTCCCATGAAGCTTTGGAGGCGCAAAAAATTCGGAGTGCAAAAATGTATTCATAATTTTAAGCGAGTCGTTGTACGCCAACACCATGTGCAGTACCAGATGTTGCATATTCTCATGTAGCTTTTTGATCGTAGATTACTATAATTTAGAAAATAATCAACCACAACTGATTGGCTTACAATGTAAATCACCAATGCCAGCATAGAGCAATCAACAATATAATGCCACCACACAGAATCACTTGATTTGATTTAATAACTCAACAATGCCGAATTGGAGAGATTTGGTCCTGCCGTCTGAGGACCTTTATGTGAACCCAATGTGTTCAGCCAGCTCGGTATATTCCGATTTTTCGGAAACTAGTGATGTGTGTAGTGCCGGTTGTGAATTCGAACCGTTTTCGGATGACATTGCGGAGTGTACCGGTTGCGGCTGCTATTCGCCCTCTAGCGGCTCGGATATGGAAGTCCTGGACTGGAGTCTGTTTGAGCCGGCCCGCAAAAATAGTAAAGCCGGTTCTGTTATCACCGCCGAGTTGTTTCTTCTCTCCAATGGTAATTGTTCAATGTTACTTTTGTTTTTGTTTGGATGGAAATGTTTGTTTTCGCTGAAAAGTAATTTATTGTTGTGTTAGTAATTCGATAGGCTATAGAAATTATTAGTAACTGAGACTTGAACGAATCATTTTAATGATTTGTTGCGAAACTGAGAATCTGTGAGACTGTAAATAATTTGAAAGAATTCATATATTTTTGTTGACTGGCGAATCAAACAAATTGAGTTTTGCTAATTTTTGCACCTTAATTGTCGCTCTCGTTATCCGAGCAGATTTGCCAAAATTGGTTCACCTAAAATATGTCTGTACGTGGTGTGTTTGTGAACGTTCTAGAGCAAAAACGGTTCAAGGTAGAATTATAACACTTTGTTAAAATAATAGAAAATACAAAAAATCATCAAATCCGCCGTTTATTAATAAGTATAATCTTTCAATTAGAAAATATGTATATTTCTGTTTTGTGTTCTATTAACTAGTTAATTATAATAACTATAGGTGTTAACCGACTACAAGACAATTTGATATACAAATGACATATGCTTGAAATATGTAATTAGCAAATAGTCATTTGTAAAATAATCGCGTGTAATTTGCATAAGAAATCTATTAAAGTTTAAAATATATGTATCTTGTGGGTTGTTATTTAAATGGTGTTTAACTTAACTACTCACTCATTTAAATATGGATAAAGTGATTTATATGTGGCCCATATTTCCATATTGGGCGCATCTGAACCAGATAATGAAATCGAAAAAGAATTTTAACTCTTTTTTATTTTTGTGATAGTACCGGGTCATAAACTGGGATCATTAAAATTTTATTTCATTATGTTAAACTGTAGGTACTTAAGAATCAAAAGTATTAAATTATTGAGGCGAATAAATTACGATTAATAATGTACAATACTTTCTATATACCTATATATATATATATATATATATATATATATATATATATATATATATATATATATATATATATATATATATACATATATATATATACATATATATATATACATATATATATATATATATATATATATATATATAAATATATATATATAAATATATATATATATATATATATATATATATATATATATATATTTATATATATATATATATATATATATATATATATATATATATATATATATATATTTAAAAATATATATATATATATATATATATATATATATATATATAAATATATATATATATATATATATATATATATATATATATATTTAAATATTGGTTGTATATAATCTTTATAAATTCCTACAAAATTGAATCTTCAATTGTTTTATTTACGCGACTCAGGTTTCCACGAGGAAATAGTTTAAATTTTAATACAATTCGATATTTTTTATATATATTTCAAAAAATTGTGTTTTTAAAAATGTTTTCTTTAAAATAATAATAATATAAGAAGGTTTTCTACCGAGATCAATTATAAGTTCGCCTTACGGAAAACTGGTGGCATTGAAGCCTGCATCTGTAGTTGTTTATTTAAGGATTATATTTCATTTACATTTGGATAGATTTATATATTCGGTTTTAAATGTTGAAATGAAACACCTACATACACCATTATTCCGATTATTTCCTTTGTATAATTTGATATGTATAATGCTGTAATGTATATTTTATTTTGATTGTTTATATTTTATACAGACCCTGTCCATATGTTAACTTCTTTCTTTTGGGCGAGATAGTAGGTATTACATGCATTAAATTTATTAGATTCTATTAAAAATACATTTCTCATTGAATATATACGTATAGAATTTAAAATACTATATATTAACTATATTACATTGACTATATAACTATTATCTAGCACAACAGATGTAATAATAATATTAAAACAAAGAATCACATACTTTGATCAAAGTAAAAATCTCTAAATATTTAAGCATACATCAAAACTGTACATTTTACAATCTCACGGAGCAGGCAATATTCGGAAAATGATTCCCATGTCTAATCGCAGTATTTATCATAAACCAAAAGCCGTTATTGGAACAACAATGAACGAATTAAAAAATCAAAACACATCCCATTATCCAAGCCATCTAACAAAACACAGTCACGAATGATTCGAAGACATTTCGAAGCGAGCGGGAGTTTCTTACCTGTGTGTGTAAGTGTAACGTACGCATATTACCAAGAAGAAGACAAATTGAAACAAGACCAACAATTAAATATGATTGATAGTGCACATATTACGTGACGTGCCCATATGAGATACCAATGTGTATTTAGAATGGCGCTAACCGCATCATGGTTTACGAGTCCATAGACCTCGTAGTTTAAAATAGTCGCCTAGTAAAACGGTGGACAAATGTTTTATATTCACGCATGTAGGACATGGGGCGCATGTTTAACAAAATAATCAAAAAGGCCGGAACAGAGAGGTTTGTTGATCTTTTGAAATGATCCAGACCATATTGCACGGTACTAATGCAACTCTTTTGAGGAACATCAATCACATATTTACCGCAGAACAACAGTAGGACACATTCTCGTTATTTTGCTCGTCGTACAAACGAGCTATAGTGTTCGGTCGGGCGTCTATAACATTCTCGGTATGTTATTCGGTTTCTGATTTTTAACCGCTTCTCCTGGAAACTGGCCGATTTTGGGTTTAGCATTGAGTTTGATTCTGGATTTAAAATAAAATCGGACTTAAATTATGCCTCACTCATTATGCAATATTGACATTTTACAAGTATAATGTTGCAATGTAGTGTTGATATCGAGTCGAAATGAGAATCCAGGTGTGCAAGTTGTTAATAATTGTACAGTATTTTAGTGGGATAGGTCATAATTATGTAATAATTTCACAGAGAGAGATAATGTTAATAACGCCGAGATGACAACTGGTTTTGGTTTGTTGTGAGTGTATGGACAAGGTTACGGGCATTTTAATTTCACTCAATGTATATGTATGTAGTGTAATTCGTTACATACATACGTACATATGTACAGCTGAAACGGTGGATAATTATTTGGATCAGTGGACTGCGTTTCCGGCGAAGGACACATATGGTTATATTTCCGAATGTCACGTCAACTTTGCATTACGTTTTCTTCCTATTATGATTTTATCTATTTAATAATAGCTTTGTTACACTATTTTGCGAATGGTCGTTTTAGTATTATTAAAAAACATTTATGATGCTGTCTAGAAATATCGTGATTAATGAAAATTCAGTAAATACATCGTCTAACTCAAAACTTGGAATAATTTTGAGCAAATGAAAAAATGTTAGGGCTGATCTAAAAAATAACGAAATAATCTGTTTGATTTAATCTGAATTTATATGAATGAATACAACTAAAAATACTAAATGTCTGTTTACAATTTCTAAAGCAACAATTTTCTTGTGTTTTTGACTCTTCAGTAATATATATCAAATAATTAATCAGCTGATTCACTAGGAACTATATCTACACTGTTACGTAAGCTGAGAGGAATTTGTTAGTTTTTCTGTTTATCGAGGACGGCGTTTTGTTTCAATTGTTCTAAATGTGAAAATTCGATAAAAACCATTTTAACCACATTACTTATAATATTACCATTCTTAATTAATGAAATATTAAAGGATAATAGATGTGGCAAATAGAACTTGTAATAGAAGATTGGATCTAATTAAAAAACACTTTACAGTTTACACCAAGTTCAAAACACAATACGACAGAGTTCAATCTTAAAAAAATCCCATTCGAAAAATTGAACACAATTCAATGCTAAAATCCCACTATTCAAAATTAATAATAAATCACTTAAACCAGGGGTTCTTAAACTACAGACCTTCAGTCCTGGGAAAACAAGATTTACTTGTTTCACAAAGTGTAACAAAAAAGAGGCACCGAAAACTGACAGAAAAATGATTAGAAAATTATTAAGTATACATTGTTCTCAAAATCTAAACTGTTTTTATAATAATTTTACAGTAACATGTACAAGCATTAATGCACTAATGCTTCCAGCTTACATATTTCCTGACTAAACTTGACTTTATATATTTAATTTTAGATTGATTCATTTGATTTTTTAAATTCCTGAACAATAATTAATTTTTTGTCGTAAAAAATTCACACGCATGTCATCGTTCTCTAAAAATAATCATGTTTATATTTTTTGTTTTTTAACATCTAAAATAATTTCACTTATTAAAATGATTAATATTTTGTTTTGCATGTTTCCAATTAGATTTAATTGCATATTTTAAAGTGGTTTGAAACAATAAATGGTATAGTTATATGATATACGAAGATTTTATTTTGTCTACCGTTTATATACGCTCGTAGAATCGCCCACATGAATATTGTTCAAGGATTTTTGCCTATATAAATATTTAGCTTTCAATAATTGCTTTGATTGTTATTTTCCTGCATTGTATATGTATACGAATATTATGTGTTATTTGAGATTAATTATGCAAAGTGCCGCCAGATGTCTTACGAACTTGTACGAAGGTTTAATTATATTCAAAACAAATTTCTCATTTGAAGAAATGTTTGCAAAGTAATCATTTACAATCTGGCTTAGTTGAATGTCAAGTTCGATTTTTACATTTTTACCAAAATCAATTTCACTTAGCATATGTTTGTTTTATTGTTTTAACTTTGGATTTGCGTGATAACCATTAATTTTGAACCGCACCTAGATATACGAATTAATTTACTTTCACAAACTTCACTTGCATTTTTATTTAATACATTATTCATATAAGGGATTTACATTGCATTTAATTGAAAAAGATATTTCTATATTTGGTTGTTTTGTTTGTTAACTTATTAATAATGTATAAAGAAGAAATAGGTGTGATAATATATAAATATTCTTTGATTATTTATACATCATATACGACCACTCCATATTTTATAAAATAGTAAATCTGTAACACAAAATATATACAAAATATATTAAAAAAAAGAATCACAAATTTGATTACAACCAAAATTTAAATGTTTAATACATTTTTTAAATTAATGTAACTATAATGAAAAATAGTTATTTTACTGATTTTGTGTAGTTACAATTCCTTTATAATTGCGAAATATTCAAGTTGATATAATTCCATATAAATGTATTTAATACGCCTCTGTTTAACTTAGGTACTGCCTACCCAAACAAATCTTTAAATATTTTGTTTGTTTAGGACCTTACATTGTTATTTTACCTGAACATTGTAGATATTATACGTTCGTTAAAAGGTATTTCATGTTCTTCGAGAATTGCAGAATAGGAAACTTATTTTAAAAGTTGTTTAACTTTGTTAAAATTCGTGGTCATGATTTTCATATTTAGGAGATTATTTAAATGTTTTTCTCTTTTTCTATTAATTATATAGTGGTCGCATTCCTTAATTAATATTAACTTATTTAGCTTAACTATTACTTATGAAAAGTTATCCTATAATTACAATTGTGTTACAATTAATTTTTAAAAAGTACAAATTTCAAATGTTTTATTTACACGTGGGCGGTATCATACATAATTAGTAACTTGTAAAATGTTATTATAATAAGTCCATTTCTTAATAGAATTTGTTTTGAGTTAATTAATTTTATTATACACAGAGAGAGAGAAACTCAAATTGCACCCAAGAACCTCTAAAATAGAGTCACTGAAACTCATGATAGTTTTACTTTAAAATTGTTTACTGAAATTTGATCCAGTTAAAAGTAGGGTACCTCCTGGAACTTCCAAATGCTGTCCCAGGAGGTCTAATTTTTTACTATATTCTCAATGCATTTAAATCATGCCAGTTTCAACAGGTTCCAATAATTAATGGGCACAAAAACACATCACTATTAGTCTTATTCGTCAGCTATGATACATAACGTATTTGTTCTAAATATACAGAACGGTATATTCTGTCATTTTTCTTCATATCATGCAAATATGAAGTATCGGTACTATCTGCAGTTCAAATTAACCTGTATTTCAAATAAATATACGGTACTTGTATGCACCTTATACATACACACGTCACATATTAATGCACTTGTTAGTGATGTGTAACTAGTAAGGTGATATCTGTGCCATTTGCATTATATGTTTTCCCGTTCATGTCGATGCCGGCGAACTCACGTATTTTAGTGACACACTAACGCATCTTGACCAATCCGATGCCTGTTTTACAGCTACTGTTACAGATCTATTATTTTATTTTATTCATTAATGTCTTATTAATTGTTCGGCACGTGGTTTCGTGTTGGAATTTCTCAATTAACTGTTGTGATTCTGATTTTTGGTATTTCAAACATGTTGTACCGGCATATTTTGTTAATTAATTGAAGTTTTAGTAGATATTGGAAATATGTATTGAGTCGAAGGTTTTACATTGTTAATTTAAAAAAAAACATTATCCTGAATAAGTAAATATATAAATATGGCGAAACGTTAACCTAGTTAGTATATTTTATTGTATATTCGGCATCAGGAAGGCATGAAACGAAATTCTATGCAAATGTTTTTCTTTTAATTATTCATATTTAGTACATGATAAATTTTGCCAATATAACATTGTTAATATACTAGAAATGTATATTTAGTTCAACATGATAAACTATGCAGTTATTGCCTTTAAAGTATGACAGATAAAAATCGTTAGTAATTTGTTATTTTCTGTACTTAAAACGTAACAAGAATACCTTTTAACTGAAGACTATACTATAAGATTTACGATTTAGGTTTTAGGACATTCTTCAAACTAGTATCATTTCTATAGAAGTATTTTTTAAGTGCATATTTCTTCACATCGATATGGGAATGGGGTACTTATTGAAATTAGTGTTATTTATTCGTAATAGATACTCGGAAAACGGAAAAGATGCATTCATCTATAACCTGTCGTTTTGTTTATAAATACAGCAGGTTGCAGTGAAATTCTATTTAATACATAAATCATACAGACTTTAATAAGCATGTGATGTTAGTGAAAGGCTTCATATTTCAATTTTAAGCTAATTAATAAAAACAATTTGAATGCAACCTTTCTATTTAGAAGGAATTATGCTTTAATATCGCACATGCGGCAAATAAATTCAAATTTTATTTACCCTATCGCATAATACATAATTTTAATAACTATCATTAAATGTATAATTTAGTATTTTGGTTCATGAAGCCACACTTATACGAACATAATTTTCTATGTGGAATCTGTAATATAATAATATCACGCCTTTTCCCTAAAGATAGCATTGTTTATATAAACACTCAGATGTATGTGTAGAACGCTTTGTTTATATGGAGGATTAATTCATTACATTTGGTGCACATGTAGACCCCCTATGGATTAAGCAAATCGAATCATATTTGCAGACAATTTTCTGTCCCATTTTTCTGCCAATATTTACGTTAACATTTTTTATAAATAATTCTATTCAATTTTATAATCTTATCTAATTCAAATAGTCTCATAAAAACAGTCTAATTTGACATACAAATGTCTGTATATCTAATATTGCCGATGTATATTGAGAAATTGTAAGTAACGGTATTGTAAAAAAAAAATAGTTGCAGGAAGCAAAATGTTTGGGTAAACAATGTCGTTGGAAATTCTCTCAGGTAACACACAAATACAGATTGTATATGAACGTGTATCCACTCTAAAGATGATGATAAGAATGTTTACAACTTGAAAGACATTAGAAAATGTTTTAATATGTATCTTCCTATATTTGTTACATATTTCCTGTACTTATTTTTAGAAATGAGTTACATAACATTCTTATAGTAATTGGTACATTTTTAAAACATTTACTTGATTGAATCTTATCTAGGCAAAGATACGCTTTTTATTTATATTTTTTGAAAAGAAAAATGCAAAACCCGAACACTATAGATCTTTTGTACATACTGTACTGCTGGCTAAAAATTACAAAAGATTCGTTTGCACAAAGATGTACTTCTCTGTCTACATTACAAGTAAAATCCCTGTCAAAGTGCGCTCATATTATAGGTTTTGACGAACTGTGGAGTTGCCGGTGGAGATATAGTAAGTAATTATAGAGCAAAATTCTAGAAGATGCAGAGACAAAGAGAAAGATGGGTTGGTTCTTCTATACGTGGTCTACTTTGGTACGCCTTCAGGGTTAAACGGCTGTCATGTTCTCCAAGTGCACTCTGTACCTGTTTTATTTCAACGTGTTTTTTTTTTTTGTTTCGCGCATAGAAAGATTTTTTGTTTTGCTTTCGTTGATCATCAGGTGTTTGAAGTAAAACAGAACATTAACGGATGTAAATGTTTACTAGTTGGAACACGTTTAAACATGAGGCGAATGTTCATAAACAAGTTGCTAAATTATACGTTTTAAGTAGTCTACTTATTAATTGACTGTTTAGTTTGCAAATTTGTGCGAAACAAGTATGTATTAGTCTATATTTAGCTTCTAGGCATGTTTTTGCTACAGCAATTCTTGCAAAGAAAATCATACATTTTCAAATATTATGTCAAGCTTACAAAAAATAAATTTGTAACTATTTTAAACTAACTTTTGCCTACGGCAGCCCTGCGTACAACGATCAACATAACACTTGCCTCTACTTGAAATTTAAATGAATTATGGATTAAAACCTGACCAAATAACATACTTGTTGCCTTTTATAATATGTAAGGAATTACCAATTCACAGCGGAATTGGAAGAGCAGTGGAAATCAGATTGCAGAACAAATTTATTTAAAACATTGTTAAGTAGAGATAATAAGATGCATTAACTATGAATTTCACCAGAGAATGGATGTGTGTGTGTATGCAAATTCCGTTGATCTCGGTGAAGTGGTAATGAAATATAAATAACTCGATCTCAAGCACGCATGTTTGTGTCTACAAGACCAAGAAAAGGTATAATACTTCTTGGCCGCTCTAGTTAGTACACGAACCTGTATTGCCGATACTATCGCAACTTGATTGTACTACATGTAAGATGAACAAGATCCTACACATTATTTGCATAATTCTTTATCTTATAACTTGTTAACGGATAAAATATTTGTATATTATTATTATATAAATATAAGCATCCCGATGATTGTGTGAATGCTTGAATGAATGTGTGTGATGGACGCTTTGTTTATATTTTATTTTACATTCTTAAACGTCAAAATAAATTTTAAATGCGAAAATAAATCTATACAAAAATAGAAGCGGTACCTAAGTTTAATATGTATTGTGAGAAGCAGTTACTTTATTTTTAATCACTGTCAGCGTTCACAGCACAGTTAAATCTATTATTTTATTATACATCGAAGTGCCGTCAGTGAATATCGATTATTGTAAATAATATAGTAGATTATAATAAAAACGAAAGGTACCTCATTATAGATTGTAGCTTCGAAAAAACAAAAATGTGTAAGAGAAATGCTTTATTTATATGGTGTATCCTTGATTAAGTCTACACATGCCTCCAAAAAGAAAGTTTTTAAATTATTCAATTAGATGGATCAATGACAATTGGACTGTATTCTGTATATGATACGGGCTCATGGTGCCCACGAGTTAACAAGAGCTTGTTGCAATCTATAATTATTGAAATTATTTGGTAACTTATGGCTTTTAAATTCTCCTAGTGGCTAATTATACATATTTATAAGAAAGTAAAACCGATTAGCTATAACAATGCTAGTTTTCTTAGTTAGGTGTCATTGCTAGTTTAAAGTAAAAGTTACAAATATCATAAACACCAGTGATCCTCTCACAAAAAATCTAACAAAGATCCATTAAGTTGAACAAAGAAAGTAATTTGTTACATTTAATGTAACAAAGAAAGTTACAAGCGTCACAAATTCGTTAATGAAGGTAAAAGTGTAATGTAAACTAGTTTCATGGGAATTATGTACTCATATAGTGCACTTTCAAACCAAAATACAGGTGGCGCAAATCTTGACCTCTAATCATATTCAAAATTCTACTTCGTTTGTTTTGCATTTCTTGTTCAGAAAATAATCTGTACTTTTTCTTCGATATAAGTGGGAGAGAGATGAATAATGAACTCGGTCATACCGTAAGATATCAAAATTGACATAGTAATTTTGAGTCCAGCTCCTAGAATCGACATACATTTGATTGTAGAAATATATTTCCAAATCAAAAGAATAGAATTTGTACTAAACATTGAATTTTTAGTGTTTTAAGGATTATATAACTAAATACTAGTTTTTATGTATAATAAATTAATTAAAATGACATAATTTACCAGGCGAGGTGCAACAATGATTAGTTAGTAATTTTACGAGTTAACGGCATTTGCTTACCAATCAAACGCCGGTCTTAGATCAAAGTGCAACTCATAAACATTCAACTAACAGTAGGTTCATCGTTTTTATTGACATGATGGCAAAAATAATCGAATAAATTTAGAAAGTTGAATACATCCACGGAAAAGGAAATATACATAATATTCTTCCACTTAATTTATATTTTCCTATCACATCCATATATTGACATTTAATGTATTATGTCAAGATTTACTTTCCTATACATAATGTATATAAAAAATACGATAAAAATAAATTGACATCGAAATTAAAATAGAATAGGGGTAATAAATGGTGTTATGATTGCAAATCATTTGTGTCAAGATGAACTGAAGGCATTAATGCCTGCACAGATGCTTGTTATTTGTGCAATCAACAAAATCCCTGCAATTTGATTTGTTTCATTCTGGCAGGACACAATTTACAATGTACAATAACAAAGGGAACCCTGTAATGTAAAACATCTTTAACTGTAGCAATCTTACGATTACGACCATGACGAGATTGCTTCGTCCTGTCCTGTCATCCATTCACGATAATCAATGTCCTTGATCTTCGACTTGCTTTTAACGAGCCAGCATATACATATATTTCTTATGGTCACTTATCTTCTTTGTATTATTTAGCTCCACTAACGAATTATGATTTATTCTAAATAATAATTTTATTCTTGTTACAGAAAGAGGAGGTCCTTCCACAACTCACAACCGCAAAGAAGGCACTGAACGATTTGATCCGCAATGGGAGCCACATTTCTGCGTTTTACTGCAAGATGAACAAACCCTGACCGCCTACCGATCCGAAGAATTATCGGTAAGTTCATTTTGACACATTATTTAATGAATCTTTTATCTTCAACAATATTTAAAATTGTAGGTATTAATCAAACAATGCAATATTGTAAAAAAATATTAAATATTTATTTTTGTAATTAAAGTATTCGAAATAATCTAGATAATCTTACCTTAAACATGTTAGAAATTGAAACACTAAAGATATTATAATATATACTTATAAAATGACACTTTTTGAATACTATGTTCGAAAATTGAGTTCTTATTCATGTAATTTAACCAAAAATATATAAATAGTATATTTTTAAGTGTTGCAAATTATATACAAATGAGTAAAATTAGTGTATTTCACTGAATACGAAATCAGCAAAAATCGTTATATTATTTTTATTAAATTTCCAATGAACTAAATATATTTTGATTATAATCTCAGTAAATTCCAATTAAATGTGTTGCAAAAATCAAATCAGGTAGCAATATCAAAAAATCATTATTCAAATTGGCGTATAAATCAAAAGCAATATCTATTCATTATAAATATTATTGCAGAATTTTAACTATTGGAAAGTTATAAAGTTATAATAACAGTTATGATATAATTTACATAAAATAAAGATGTAGTGTGTCTTTAACTGCAATTTTATATAAAATTTATAGCCCTAAACTATATGGTGCATTCAGACAGTAAATTACAGAGTGTGGTAAACTATTCGTTGAATAATTATTGGTGAAGATGAACTAGATCTACTTTCATTTATACACACCGATTGAACGATCGATTGCGCGATATTTTTGATTATTTCTTATTTTTCTAGTTTCATGATGTATGATTACTTTCTATAAATAAGAAAATAACTTTTTATTATGTGATTAATGTTATTTTCTACTTTTCTTACATGCAGATCTTTTGTGGAACTCTGCGGGTAAGATTCTATGTTGTGTATGTGTGAATTATTTGATATGGGACTTTGATTTATTGATGCCATTTTTGAGGGAAACTGTGCTATTTGTGAAATCGATACGGTTTTCTATGAAAAATGACTATATATACTGTCAGTATTTATTGATTCGACATAACTTGAAATGCTGTGTCTATCTCGGCGTATTACATATAAATGAAATTCAAATTTAAACTACCCCTAAACTTAAGAGATTATGCTCATACGATAAAACTTTCTTATCTAACTTAGATAAGCAATTAAAATCTAAGGCATGTACATATCTATTTTAATTCCTTAGGAAATGGTGATTAAAGTACATTTTAGCTTTTTCAAGTCGTGGAACCTCTGCGTTTCATTCAATTGTGAAGTTATGTAATAATTCTCATTGCAACATTTGCTAGCACGCGTATATTATAGTGCACGCACTTCAATAATTCTCCGTGACAAATTATGTAATAAAAGCAATAAAATCCACATTAAATTCGATGAAATTATGTTTCGAATAAACGAACGTATCATTACCAGCAATATGTGCACCAATTAACTAAATGGACAGTCACTTACACGTTCCTTACATGTAAGTTAGGGCCCTAGATACGTTGGCTAACGTAACTTATCCAATGCCACAACAACAAACGATGATGTCAGTGCACTCGTCGCTAATGAAATGAAATTAATTGTGATTAATTGTCCGCGGGGCTCTCGAGGCACGCGTGTTTCGTGGCGTACTGACAACATTCATATTCCATTTCGATCAAATAGCGGGTTTTGGTTATTGACGTTTTTTTTTTTTTTTACTCTGGGTGTTAAATATATATTATTTTGTTGGCATGTGATTGATATGTTTAAATTACCAACGGGGTTTAATAAAGAATCTGTAGTGGATTTTTCTGTGTTTGCCACAGGTTTTTATTTTACTTTTTCTTACGTTTAAATTTTTGATATTCGATTATCAATGCATTCAGGGAAGTTGCTGTATGTGAGTTAGAATTTGTTATTCAAATCAAGGATTAGAATCGATTAGGGAAGCTAATATCGTGTGTTAAAATCCGGTTAAAAGAAAATTAGATATATGCAATTTCCTATCGCCTCTCTTGATTGAATTAGAAGTACCACTGTAAAATGGTTATATCTTTATTATGTTCGTGTTTAATTTTGCGCACACATGGTGTTTTAATTTATATGTTTATTAAGTGCATCGCAAGTGGTGCATAAGCAATAAGTAAACCATGGTGCTTGTATATAGAACTCCTGCAGTGTTCACTTTAACTGCACATTATAACAACACCCAAACTACTTATAACTATGTGGGGAGTACGTTTCCATTATCTGTATAGACTTGATGTAACAAGTTTTTTCGCAAGTGTAATATTAATTAAATATATTCTGTGTATAGGTTAGTGATGCCGTGTTCGTCGAGTTACCACGCGTTCGTCTCGATGGCGGTGGTCGAGTTGTCCGTAACTGGCTCGGTCCTCCGTCCCTTCCCGAAGAAAACGAAGACGCCGACGATGTCCTACCGTGCATCGCTGAAGATACGGTCTCGTTGCGGGAGGAGTCCAGCGCTGTGCCACCCTGCAGCAGCCCATTAGGTGCGTTCTTTCTTCGATACAACTTTATTTTTAATGTGTACTCTGTCTGGTTCAGTGATCAATTCTAGAACCTTCTAGAAGATTCTATGCATATATTCATATATCCTACATCGTTAAAATCTAAAATCATGATATGTGTCGATTGACACTGTAAGTATTAGAACACTTCAATGATTACCCGCGTATGTCTGTCGATATTCATACAAGTATCAATTATCCTATGCGTTATTTTGCTGGTTAATTCAGATAGCTATAAATAAATGTTTAAATGAACCATCATTGATATATATATATATGAAGCACGCAGTCATGCATTACGTATGTCAGTATTGTGTATACGCACAAAACCGAGACATGTTCAGGCACCTGCACATTTGCATGTAACATGATTTCGTGCTCGTTACCATCATTGCTAATTACTAACTCGTCTTAAGAGAGATCATGTTGCACTACACAACAAACTAACTAAAAATAAATAAACTAACACACACACACATGTGTGTACACTACGTTACAATTAAAACCTGTGGTTAGCCTTCAGTATTAAATTAATTGCAGCTCTTGTTAGAGCAATGTAATGTTTTAATTATTAAATAACAGTTTTTTTTTTGTTGTTATGATTATATAGAAGTTATATACATAACAACGCGTAAATGGGGTAAAACGGATCAATTATATTTTATTAATGACCAGTTTCATACTCCAGTTATAAATGTTCCTGGGTCATTCCACGCGTTTTCGCTCAAAAATAATTACAAAATATCCAATTTTAAACAAATTTAAGTAAATTTTACTAATGTTAATATAAAAACAAAACTATGCAAAACAGCCGTATTGTTTTTTTTTTACCAGGGTATTAAATATACAATACTATTTCAATAATTATTTTAAACAATCGTAAAATTACAAAATACATCTCCACGATTTCAGACAATGTGTCTATTCAAAGAATTTTGTAATACATTTCAAGCTTTATTTTTAATCTGTCATCGCACTTGTCTGTATTCCGAAAATGTCCTTGTGTATATGTGTGTGTATTGTTGTTATATTGTGTTCAACCGTTCGTTATTTATTTTTTCCATCGCTACATCGCTCTGACATGTAACTTGACACCACTCATGTTTCATACTACAATAGCTATTGTTGAATGGGAACAGCGGTTTACTATTGCTGCACGCCTTGTTATTGTGTTTTTTGCAACACGATCCCTGTTATAAATTACCCAAATGCCATTTCAAATTGCCTGCCACACGATATACGCGTGTGGCGGCATCTAACGACGAATAGCTGAACTTTACATAGTTCATGCGATTGTACATAGATGGCGGTATATGGCACGATGGCAACTTGTTTTGCATTGCAGGTATGTTGGTTATATACTTATAAGGCGCAAGTAAAATAGGGTATTTCAATATAATTCGGCCCCTGAGTACGATTTGACTATTTTCTCAATAATGCCTGTCTGATTCCGTATTTGTATTGTAATTTATTTCTTGTAAATTAGTTATTAGAACTGACTGGGTGTTTGCAAAGTTTCCTTCCATTTGAATTCAAGTCACAAGTTCGCTGTTTTATTCGGGAGCGATTCGTCATCTCCGGTGGTTTGTCGGCTTTTCCAAACACATCATATTACTCGATGTTTTGTTTTGTGTCCGCCGCGTTTCCGGTGTCACTTGTGACGGTTTTGAAACGGTGTCGCTTCTGCGTCTAATTCTGAAACTGTATGGCGTCAGATTATATTTTAAGATTAATTATACAAAAGTGTCACTGTCCTTCTAAACACTTCGCGATGCACACGGTGGAACATTTATTATAAGTCGACTTTTAAGATGCATGACAGAGACTTGAATATTTTTCTGTCTTAATTTTCAGGTTTTTGACATATCTGTATCTGTCGAGTTTATAATTGTAGTAATGGTATGTTGCGTTCGAAGTATTCTTCGTTGTGAAACATATTCTTTATTGTGAATAGGGTTTGTTCAGTTAATTACTGCGATAATTTTTATAAATCTAATGGGTTATTTTAGTCAAGAATGGATAAATAATAAAAAAAAAAGTGTATTCTAGTCAGTTTTGGTTTTTTTGATTAAAAATTAATCAATTAACAGAAACATGAGGTCTATAACCTATGTAACTAGATCCAAATTTCATATTTGTCAACTGTCATCTTTACATTGAAATTGGACCATTTCCTAGAACATTTCGGATAAAAAAATTAATCAAGATTTGACTGTTGCTGGTTTCATAATCTCCTTCTTTAGAAAACTGAGTATTGTAGGTACAGATTTAATTATAGACTCTAAAAGCCAAGTTCCTCAATGAGTTATCCTCTGTAATTTGTAATTAATTAAACAATAATTAACGTATTTTTTTATCGATTCTATACCACTTTTAAATTAATTGCATCTTTCCCGGATATAGATTACATAATTATGTTTTTAATTGGACGTTATACATTAGCATAATTTATTTGTAAATTAATTTGATAGTACTTTTTTCGTTGTCGCGGAAATTGCTAAAAGTTTTATACTTTATTTTTAGTCGGCGAGGCTTATCCTTTTTTTTTTATTATTTCAAACATTTTCAAGCAATTTTATTTTGGCATTGGTGTTTACATTATTTACAAGGAAGATAGATGTTTATATTTCTTTGGCAAGCTGATATAGTACATCGTTGAAAGATATATTACCAAATCCATTAACTAGGAACAGATTAGCTGTAAATTAAATAATAGTCGCTAGCTGCCAATACTATCTAGATAAAGAAAATATAAACAACAACATATATATATATTTATTATATATGTATATTCTATGTGTACAAGATAGTTCAGTGTAGGGCACTGCAGAATTTTTAAATAGAAAATATGTAGTTCCATATTGTTTCACAAGAGTGCTTCAAACGTTGTTTTAAGTGTGTTGACATGTCGAGGTTATGCGACAACACAAGTTAGGTTAATGTATCTATCCGTTTGTTTTAAGAACCGTAGGCACGTATAGGATACTGATGGCTAGGCGATTATACAGGAACATACCCATTACATTTTACATTCATTAACAGTTGACGATGCACATTGCATGTGTAACTTGATCAAACAGCGGATTCTAGACATGTCTCACAAATACATTGTTGACTTCAAGGTGAAGCGATATATTCATGAACTTAGACTGTTTACTGAAACCACAAATAAAAAAATGCTTATTACTTGAAATCAACCAATGTTTTTTAAAACACGCTATTAGAAAATTTAGGAGAAAAAATAAAATCCTTACAAGACGACTCACCTTTACCTATGTGATTCATATAGAATGAATTTAGATATATTTAACATAGTAATTATATATTTTATTATTAAAATGTGTTAAAACAATGATAATTTTTATACAAACAAACTTCTCATAGTTACTTCATTATTTATACCTATAAACTACAAGGTTATATATTATTGTTATTACTATTATCGTTATATCATATAAATATCAGATTTTCTTTTGTTGAAACTTCATTTGATACCTGAATATTATATTTCACATTGAATTAACCTTGAATCTTATAATGAAAAATGTAAAATAATTTAATTATGTTTAGCGCAAAATTAAATTGTTTTAGATTCGCTTCAAGTATAAAGTAAATTGTAGTAGAATAATGTAATATAATTTTACCTGAAATTAATCTTAGACTACTTTAGAATTAATCAAAAAATATTTTATTAAAATTGCCACGCTGAAAATTGTAAAAAACATTGCGATTAATAACAATTTTATTTAATCTCAATTCGTAAAATTATTTGACTACATTTATTAATTTATAATTTTTATTTTTTGTGTTAATGAAGAATTTATTACGTCAATGTAAAAATTTCTACTAAATACAATTAATACTAATTATATTTTATTAGCAAAAACAAAATTTGCCATATTTTTACGTCTATCAAACACAAATTTTCTTTACTTTATTCCGGATGACTAATACCTCTTCAACCCGTTGTGGCGTGACGTCCTTCAGTTCAACCAAATAGGGACCGTACTTACCATAATTTAATAAATCAGCACATCATCTTTTATGAGCTGTCCAACGCTTTCGTCCATAACTTTATATATACATATATAAAAATACTACGCAGTAGTATTACCTACATAAATTCATTTAATTCCAGCGAAAACAGACACTAATAAACCACGAAATTTAGTACCACAATTTACTAATAACAGATCAGGGGTTCTCCAGTTATATGGGTACAAACAGACATAGGGGCAGAAAGACGTTACGTTTATTGAGAAATCAATCATTAATTTTTAACATAAAACATATAAGTAATTTTAATAATATTCCTGAAGAAGATTATGTTATTGACGAGTATATTATTCTAGTCGATCATTTTAACATTTTCAATAAATTTAGTCCAATATCAGCTGTTTAGCGAATATGCTGTATTGGTAATAATTTTCAATTAAAGTTAGTACAGCTCTGAAAACGGAACTGTTGCGTATCGTAGCCTATCCTAGGGCCCTGTGCTTATCGTCGACGATGACAGGAAGTCGGTGGTCGAAACCGGAAACTCATTTCGGGCACAGCTTACTTAGATCCATTCTATTGTTCGCAGAACACTTTTAATACAGCGACAAGGTGGTCATACATCGAACTAAACTATCGATGTTTGGAACATCTCAAAACTTATACAAACAAACATTATCACAATACAAATATTATGTGATTATATAATCAATATCATTTACAGTATAAGTTACACTGTAAAGGTATATAATAACAATCAGTGTTCGTCAAAATGTTCGCCTCTGCATATCCATTGTTTTTTATAATTCTTCGTGACTCACAACCAACTATCGTGTGTATATTTCAATTGTTTGTCAGTTCGTAAGGTATCGTTGACGACTGCGCATCGGCAATTATGTGTTTTTGAGTGTAAAGTGACCGGGATTTAAAAAACAAGATGGCGCATCGCAAAGTGTGGAACAGTATTATGCGAAAAAATAAAAAGAAACAGGATTTTAATACTTCGCTACCGGATACAAGGGAAATTGACCAATTGACTCGTAAGCACGCAGTTTGATTGGTTGATTGTTGCAAAAGAATTTTTGTTTTCAATTCCGTGTTTATTTTTGTATGTTTATTGATACTACACTAATAAATTAGTATTGAGTTTTGTTTGTAGTGGTTTTGACATGGGTAAAACATTTGTTTTGGTTGTAAATTTAGACGAAGAGGCTAGTTTTGACGGAAAACGGATTATCGTTGAATATATGAGAATCTTTAGTTGTCAAATAAGTCTATTTAGGTGTTCGTTTACATTTTTGTAATTCTTCGGTACGACACGATTTATTACTCGATTTTAAATTGCCTAATTATCAGTGATAGAATCTTAAGTTATTAAATAAAAATGGTATAAATTGAGTTAATTTTTTTTAACTAAAGCATATATATATATACATATATATATATATATATATATATATATATATATATATATATATATATATATATATATATATATATATATATATATATATATATATATATTGTAGAAAATACTTATCATCCTTCTGTGCTTATAAATGAATTAGGAAAATTGAATTCTAATCTACATATAAATGAATCAATGACCAGTAAATAAGTGGTTACAAAAGGAACGTAGGTATCATAAAAAAGTATATATTTTCCATGACTACAAGTTTCCGGGAAGCATTAATAATTCCATTTTATTAACTTATATCCTACACAGTTATATATACATTTTCTCTGTTCATAAAATTTAACATTACAGAAAATATCATTCAAGTTTATCAATTAAAAAATGCTATATCCTAAATTGGATTTTCTTGTATGCATTATCAATGAATATGTATAGGTTTTTTTGTGTTATGTTTATATTACTTTATTCCGGTGATAAGGTACAACTATTCCGATAAAACTCATAATATTGTTTTACATTTCTATATTCATTGAAACTAGGGTTATCATAAAACCATTTCTTATAAAACTCTTGTGTAATTATGGCAAATACATACGTTTCTAACCTTAAAATTATCATACCGATTGAGGCATAAATACGCAGATGCGCACCAAAAGTGTCTTTCAATGTTTTGTTTGAACCGGAAATGTTCCGGTGTGAGCAACCAAGTGAAGTAGAAAAATTACTTGTCTCTTTGTATATTTCCACTGTTATTTTTACTCGTCTTCGTTTTCAAATTATGTGTTACGTCAATCAACTAGAGTATTTACAAACGAACTTTTAAATTATTCTCGTGCTTTTTGCATTAGTAACATTTGTGTATATTTTTAAATGTCGATCGGCCTGAATTCCATCACTTTTATTTCTGTGCGATAAATATTAGTGGTTTATTTTAAAGTAGAACGGATAAACGGGGATTTTAATGCGGTTAGCAAAATATCCGGTGTTTAATTTATAGTTGTGATGATTTTTAAATTTATTGGTAATTTATGTTCAAATTTGAACTCGAAATAAACGCATCTTTTATTTTCGTACTTTTTCAACGAACTTTTTTAAAAGTAAGTGGTTGAAAACTTCAGAAAATATAAAAGAATTATATTTTCTTTTAAGTGCAACGTTTGATGCAGTAGAAATTTAGCTAAAGTTCTAAGGAAAACACTTCTGTTATATCGTCTACGTAGTACGTACTACTTCCTGTAATGAATCGATACAATACTTATTTCTTGCAACAGAGACAATATTAGACAAAAAATGTGCTGCTTTGACATTTTTAATGCAGAAACCAAATTTATTTATTAATTTATAAGTATATTACTAATGTATCAATATATATATATATATATATATATATATATATATATATATATATATATATATATATATATATATATATATATATATATATATATATATATATATATATATATATATATATATATATATATATATATATATATATATATATATATATATATATATATATATATATATATATATATATATATATATATATATATATATATATATATATATATATATATATATATATATATATATATATATATATATATATATATATATATATATATATATATATATATGAAATATTAATAAAAAAAACCCTTAACCACAAAGTACTTTGTGGTTAAGGGTTTTTTATTATTATTTTAAGTTATCAGCCACAGACTCCTAACTAATTTGTTAATATATAATATATATTTTTAAAAATTAATACAATGTTTGCCCTCCATATAGATTAGACAATGAGTTGAATGCATTGGTGGTTGCACCTTTGCTTGATTTTACTTTAGTTTAACGCAAAAAAAATGTACTCCATTATTTGTTCTACTTGGAATAAAATAAAATTAGTTCCAGTATCATATAACAGACGTAGCTAACTACGACGAAATGGGCTAACCGAATGAGTCATCCGGTCTTAAATATTAATTAGGTATGTGAGACAGCACGTCTCGGTGGTGTTGACTCAGAGGTGTACTATACTTTGGTAGTGTATACATTGCATGGTTACTGCTGTATAACCACCATGTGGTTACGATAGCAGGGATGAAACATACGTATACGTAAGATTTCTAGGGACTCGTTAATTTCAATGAAGCTCTAACGAAAATATTAGTATTTCTCCTCCTTGCATACAGCATGATCAATTTATGTTTCTCGTCTTCCAACAATATATTTTTCAACTAGATTGTTTCAGTAAGATCCGTGATATACGTCTATTTTTTACTTTCTTATACGTAATGTCAAAATTTTAATGGCTCTAGAGCCGAAACTGTCGAACGTAAAATTACGTTGGACCGGCCTTCAATATATTAATTCACTTCTGCAAGGTTAATCTTATCGTTTACATTTTTCCTTTTAAACCAAATTTCTATTTCTTTGATAAAACTATAAAATAAACAGGAAAGCGAGAACCACAACAAAATACAAAGAAACGCTAAACATTATATTCCGCTGTATATGTTGCGGTTTCAAACAAAATTGAATTTTCGATCTGCTCATAAATTACATTTTCGGTAAATTCCTCCAAATATGTGTCTGCACAGCGACAGAAAAAAATAACTTTCAATTTATAATTTACATACAAGCCACATACAAGCCACATTTTGGGTAATTCTAGTTTTCTAACAGAGCAAAATAAACTAGCGTGTGTGCGTGCGTGCAAATTAGTAAGACCTGATGACGGTCTAAGATATGAAGGGTAGTAAAACTGGGGTAAAACTTTGTAGGTTTAACCCTTATTATATCATTCATAGTCATAAAGTTTTGACACAATTCTAGTTATCAGGTGTTCCAATTACAGAATTGTGTCAAGTCTTATTGGCATGACTGTACTTTGCCATATAATATTGCATGTCACACGAATTTGGACGCAAATTAGGTTCTCTGATATTACGAACGATAAACCAAAAAACTTATAAAGTACGAAACATATAAAAGTGTACTAACATAAGGTTTGTTCGAGGTTGCACTAAATGTTAAAAAAAATCATCAACTATAACTAGTTCGATGAAAACCCGTTCCGTTATGAGTTATTTCTGTAGGCGGCGCCACCATTCAACTTCAAAGATTCATATTTAATCAGTATTAGAAATATGCTATTTTTACGCTAGAATGAAAGATATTTCGGCAAATAATGACTGTTTAATTAATAAAATGGTATTTCGAGTACCTTGAAAAACATATATTTATTAGGTATTCCGTATGCAAATACGAATCGATTACATTTAGGGGAAAAAAACAGTATGTTAACCATGGGTGATGTTTTACCTTAAATTGACATTAATATCTCTTCTGAGATAGTTTTCTTATGCATATGATAAGGAAATAGGAAAAAATGTATTTATTTTGACTACAATGTATTTGCTTTACATGATTTAATTAAATTATTGATACTTATTCATCAATAAGTTCTCAAACTGAATAGGTTTTGAATGAATTACAGAATAACTTGATAATCACTGATATGTAGGCAATATAAGTTACATGAATGTTCCGCTTTTGTAAAGACATGCGCAATATGTTCTGCGCTGTGTCCCGCCAGTTTTTCGTCATTAACTATAGAGTCCTTTCGGAGAGGGTCGATTAAACTCGTGAAACATCGTTAATGGTAGTTTCATCACTCACTCGTAAGCAGTTTAAACAACTACAAATAAGAATGTTTTCATTAAATAATCATACATGATAAATAAAATATTTCTAACAGTTACGAGAATTTTTGAATAATTTTGTAACATTCTTCTTTTGCAACACGTATACCAATGAATGCAAATAGGTACTACAACTAACTTAAAAGTAATTATATGAGTATATGATTTGTTTTTGAGTAGAGAAGTATATCTTTTTGTATTCAGCTTGTACAGAGGGACAGATGTGTAATAAAAATATTTATAGCACCTTTGTTGCGACGCATGGTGTCATTGTCGCCTGGTTTGGGACGTCAAAGACATACACTCGATGCTGATTGGCCATTGGAATGTACAATCCGTAAAAAAGGCTTCAACTCAGGTAATACATGAAAATTCCTAATGATTACAAACTTGTTGTAAACTTCCTTTCATATAATAAGGTACATTTTTTAACGAAAAATACAGTTGAACATTGTCTAATCTGGCATAACCCAAATACTATTTTTAATCATATATTTCTCACGAGTTTTCATAAATCATTTTACACAATACAAATCACAAAGAATTATATTTTTTGCACAATCAAGCATCTAACCCAAATAAATCATAGTTATATGTCTCACGAATTAAATTTTTATTTAATAACACCAAATGGTGACTGTATAATTCTGCATCATGTCTTACAGTCTTCTAAAGACATCAATCTATTATTATGTAAATTGGAGGAAAAGTTTTCTAGCACTTGTGAAAAACATCTATTATTGTTGTAACTTTCATTTAATTTCATATATGTAAACAGCGTATGTATTCATGTATGAAATGATTGCATATTAGATTCGTAATTGCACTGTACATTACCATTGTTATTATTGTGAATTGTGATTTAAATAATGCAACTAGAACATCTAACAATAGTTTCAAATATGCAAAGAAAATATATGTAACTCTGGTCTGTAGGAAAATTTCATTGCAAGAATTCAAATTCAATTATTCATTCGTTCATTTTCATTCCGGCACTTAAAAAAATTTACATTTGTAAAACAGTAAATATGTATGTCTGTCACACAGTCTCTGTTTATATTTACAAACTCATATAAGTGGACACTGTCGGAATTTAGTGAACTAATTTTGATGTTTTCAAATAATAGGCAAATCCTCCTGTTCTTAATATAAATAAATGGTCTTCTACATTTGGGTCTCGCCTCGCACTCGTCGGACTAATCTAATTTACTTTGATTTATATCATTGGATTCGTGTTAATTTAGGAATTAGGATTCAGATGACCTGAATTCGCGTATTCATTCCGTTGATATTTATAGTACCTATGGATTGATTTAACTAAATATTTACCTATTCGAACTTTTCGATTTCAACAATCTTGTGTTGATGAGCGCAATGATTACTGTGTTAACCCAATTTTCATTAAACAAGCATTGGTCCCCAATAGCCAACTGTTGTGCGAAATATTAATATCTGCCATTGTGAACATACTTGATGCTCCAGAAAAGAGCAATAATGTTCGCTCGTGTTTCTGACGCATTTTTAGCGAGCTTAAAGTAGTCATTGCTGCTGAAGAAAATTCTTTTTGAATGCACAACTATATGAGTTATTTAAATTTAATTGTATATTAAAGATGCTTCGATCCTTTTGTTTATTTCGGCCCAATAAATGTCAGAGGTGAAACGCACGTGTCGACCTTTGTACATCAAAGTTCGGTGCGTGTTTTGGCATTGTAATAATATGTCTGGCAAAGTGGGTCATCCATAGTATTGCGAGCTGAAATGACGGAGTGCTCATTTTTAGTTTAGTTGTGGAGCGGTCAACGACACATGATGTGTGCCCACCTTAGAATTAGAATCCCCATTACATAATCTTTCTCTCCTGATATAATGTGCGTTTATTGTTAGTAGCAGCGCTCGTATTCAACTAGTTTTGTTTGTTCATCCATTCATTGTTGTACATTCTGTATTCTGTACAAGATATTCAAGATGAGCCTACAAGATATCGGATTATATTACTGTGTAATGTGAGATTTTAATGCTATTCAGAATTATCTTTTAAATATGATTATTTATAAGAGGATTTTTATCAGTATCAACATCAGATACAGATTATAATAAGACATACAAAACTAGTTTAGTTCACTAAGCACAAGGTGGCTTTATATAAACATCAAAGCTTATAGTAATTATTAATACGAGACTAAAGTTTGCCTATCTTTTATTTTACTTCTCTAAAGTTAGCAAGAATGTTGTAAAAGTAAGAACAAACGATTATTCTATTTATGCTCATAATTATATCCATTAAAATTAATTTAATATAGCCTCATAGAAACTACTTTAAAGCTTTCGTTTAGCTAGCAAAAATTTTATGATAAAACGCAGATTCTATGAAACTGTATTAAATTAATTTTATAGGCAATATTTGTTTACATATATGCATTTTCCAAAAACCACCTAATTTTTCGAAATTAATTTCCATAATAAACAACAAAGAATAAAATGGCGGCTCCTATAAATATATTTTTTTATATTCTATTTTCAAATAAATTATTTATTTACTTTGCATTTTGGAGAAAATCCAGTCTGAGCGGCGCGTTGCGCTAAAAATAAACCCTACTTAAAACCGTCTCGCCGCGACATATCACTTCTAAGAGAAGAAGTGCATTGCATAGCACACTTGTTTTTTTTTTTTGCATTTCTAACTAAAACACGCATCTCAATCGTATCTCTGCATTGCGATATTCGCATCCAGACAGGAAACCGCACACTGCTCACAAAAATATGGCTATTTTTGTTTTCATATAATTAATGCCAAAGCCACACCCCACACCCGGTTCCGGTGTACTTTAGAAAACATTCAATTTCAGTATTTGTTATATTAGATTGGTCCAGTTTTCGTTTAGACGGTGTCTGAAAATGGCAAATACTAAAATGTTGGTTCTTTGAGCTATGGTTAGTAAAACATAGTAATGGGTAATTGTAACCGAGAATGACCTCAACATTTGATCTTTTTCCTGTGTCTGTGTAGACTCCCTCTAATACCCATGATACAAAAGTAATTCGAGCCAAATGATTCGATAGGCTTTTTGTAATTGAATACGTTCTACTATATTGGGTTCACCAAGTGCGATATGACACATGTAGGTTTTTATATACATTATTTTTATAAAACATATTTCTAAAATTCATTAAAATTAATATAGAAATGAAACTATTTTGTATAAATTGTATAATTCGAACCAATGAAATCATCTAAAATGTCCTTCATTCGACTTTCTTATACTTAAATTTCACTATGTATGCTTTATTGTCTTTTAAATTCATTCTACAATTGCCATGCAACAATATAAATATTGTGTGGTAATTATGGATACGTAGATGTAATAAGCCTATTTTAAAGGTGATTTTTCAGTAACTGGTACATATTATCAATTTAAATTTCAATATAAATTGCTAAAAAAATTAATATAATAATCATAATTAATTAGTTATTAAAAACAATGAATTAATAGTGTTAAAACAAAGTATATCACAGCTATTTCTTTGTTTCAACATTCATTATTTATTGTTTTTTTTTTATATTTGACTGTTTAATTAAGTATTTAATTTAACTATGACTAAACATTTTTTATATAAACATTATATCATAATTAAAATATTATCCTTCTGAGACAGTCTTGTCGAAACATCGAGTATAATATACTAGGTTAATCCGTGAATACCATGTGCCCATATCATATACAGAACACGATTCACTCTGCACCGATCAATCTGTCTAATTGAATAATTTGATGAGTGGCGATTTTTCATGTAATTTTTTGTAAATAAAAATTTGGTAGCTATAGAAACTAATATGGCAATATTCGTTAATTGTTCTCTGATTTTGCCGGCAGTGTATGTGATGTATGGCTGTTATAAAAAAATCTATTAAATTATTGTAAAATGAGCCTTATTTTCAAAAGAGCAAAGAATTTATAAGAAATTATACGGTTTTTTAACTTAACTGTAAAATAAATACTTCTAACTTTATTTACTAAACAAGCATATAATACAACAATTGTTTTAAATGACGAATGAGGTAAATAAAAACTAATTATTTTAAATGCTTTATAACTAAGTACGCACTTTGGTCGCGGTCACAAGAAAATTGGCGAGATCGGCCACAACCATCAAATCTTGTGGGATCAATGAACAACTTATTTGTACACAAAATATTTTACCAAATTATAAAAATATTTTTTGAAACACTAAAGAAATCTAATTCAAAATTGGCAGTGCTGTTGCCATATCTTAGGTGTACCAAGGCGTTTATTACGAACAGTGAATTTGTCCTGCATTGAACATATTTTCTAGTTGCCTTTATGTAATTTTATAAAACAGTGGTAAAATAATAATTATAATAAATTCTTGAACACAATAAATTATTATTCAGAATAAATCTAATCATATAGCAGCTAATAAATGAAAAACATTGCACAAAAGTTAATATAACCGTTTTAGTAAACTTACATAGGGGACCATCAACCCTTCAATCTGACCTCTAACCCTTAAATGACAATGGACAAGGGTTGCAGGCAAATAAATATAATTATTCACACTTGCTGCACACAGAACGATGTACACATGACAATCTATTCGGGACCATTCACCCCTATATCAACATAATTTTTACATACTTTAAATGACATTTATTTTCCGTGAAAAATGGAGCAAGACAGCTGTTGTGTTCTCATTATAATGAAGCAATTCAGTTGGAATCTAATTTTTAAATGACATCTCACAAAATGAAACACGGGAAAAATGGCCACATATGCTTTTTGCATAGTTGAATATCTAATAGGCAAAATACGGCTGTATAATTATTTATTAAAATAAAAGTTAATGCGGATTAGTGGTTTATGTTTTACAAAATATATTTAGGGCGCGTATCATAGATTCCCTGATTTGCTGTTGTAACGAATTATGTACGTAACTCTTTTAAAACCTTATAGCCGGGTGTCGTGTGTCTAGTGTGAAAACGGTTCTGCTTTCAAAACAATATCAACAATGGTCATAATAATATCCATGTGAGTCATAATCTGCACATCTTTTGACGTGCGAGTGTTCTTTCTTGTGATGTGTAGGAGCATTTAGTGTGAGGTATTGTGGGGGGATTGTGCACCGAAGTTGCACGTTTCCGCTCGACTCGTACTCCACCGCGGCGAGCTCAGTTGTTGCGCGGTAGTCACCGTCACAAGTGTATTTGGAGTATCAGGTGCTACTCTAATTTTACTGCGAAAGTTATTGAGTGATTCGGTCTATTTGTTGCCGGAGCGGACCGTAAAGTGATTAATTGTGTTTTATTTCGAAACGAATGTCTTTTATATTATATTTGTTATTTGTGTCGTTTAAATAATTAAAGGTAGTTCATAAATAAATTAGGTGGTTTATTTTTATAAAACACATAATTTGATACACAGGGGCAATGCTAAATTAATTAAATTCGACACTGTCTCAATTGCATTTTGTGTGATAGTTTTTACTTTTGTGGTTTTTATATCTGAAAGGCTCGCATATAGGTTAAATTTGATGTGATGTGCCAGATTCACGAAATGTCAAATTATTTTCGGATTATTGAGTTTTTTTATAGTTCGCAGCGATTTTTATATTAAGTTTATTGAAGCGTTCTGTGAAATGTTTCCTCAAAGAAACTATTATTAGTTCCGACATAGTAGTTATTTATAAACTGAATGCGGTATTCATTCAGATCTCCGTTTCTCTTTGTATTATTGTTAATTTGTATTTGTAAATTATTTTAACTACTATAACAAAATACACAGTAGCCTTTATGCCATTTCTGCATTTTAATAATAGATAATTTCATTTCCAATGTTTCTGAAGGCCGTACGGACATATATTTGATGTAAACTTTGCTAACAAATTTGATTACGTTGAAAATAGAACCCATTCTATTTCTATCATTTTGTGGACACATTACTTGTTTTTGAACACATATATTTACGAAATCATAAGATTTTTGTCCGTCTAAAACGAGTTTATTAAATAAATAAATTCGTTGTCTTATTCGCGTCTAAGGCGCATTTAGGATAACAGATGAAAAACCTTCAGTCTTAATATGCGCGAACGTATCGTTTAATTTATAAACAATGCCAGAGTTATAAATAAAAATTTTTTAGTACATTATTGTGTATGTATCAACCATTATTATCAATTTATAATCGAAAATACATACACATTAATCATTATAATAAATGTATTTGTAAATTAATGAAGTACCATAGAACTAATATTACAAATATTTGTTTTTCCATAAAATAATCATGCGAAAAAGACATATTAAAACATGAGCAAATAGGCGCTCGTGCCATCTAATGTAGTCTAAATTACCCTATTTAACTGTATATTGTGAAAATGTAATTTTTTCAACACAAAAATGTAGAATAGCTAATTAGACTATGTCATCACACAAATTTCGAGCCAAATGAGTTCTCAAAAAAACAAATTACATTTCTGCTTATTCTTAACGAGCTGTTTTTCTAGTCATTCCATTTTTACCCTAAATATAGTTTGAACAAACACAAGTTATTGATCAATCTGATATTTCAATTTATATTCACTCTTATCAATGTTGCTCTTATCATAGTCCTACCTATGCAAGTCTAAACAGGCTATAATTTTTCCAGATAACAATATTTATAAAACTAATAAACAGTGGAGTCTGGTGTATTTTTGAATAATTGCAATAACTTTATAATGAAATGGTGCACTTGAGCATTGTGTATAAGTGGTCGAGTGTTGTGATTGGTTCATCGGAAGCTGTGACGGCACAGGGGACGGCTCTATAGTGTTTAGTGTGGTGTATGTCTGTCATCATGTCTACGGATAGACGTAGCCGAGGATTCCATTCATGTCTAAAAGGATCCGAGTCGCCTGAGGATGAAATTGTAGCCTATTCCGTTGGTGTGTATTTATTTTAAACCGGGCTTATTCTTACCTTTTGAGAAGCAGTCACGTTAGTAATGTCCTTACCCGACATTTACAATATTGCTTCAACATATTTTGTATTCGGTTAAGATTATTTTATACCTTTTCAAAGGTGTCCTTTGAACTTGCCTTTGAATACGTTATTCATATTCAAAAATAGAGCCCTTTCAAGTTGTCGGAGCATAACTTACGTTGCAACATCATTAAACATGTGTATAACACACTACAGGTTATGTTTTGTTAATTTATTTCGTTGTTATTGTAAAGAAACATCATGAAAACATCGACAAAACACTGTTATATTGATGTAGGCGATTTAAAATCTCTAGTATTATTTATTATTAAATATTTATAAAATTTAAATATGTCTTTTGAACAAATAAATGAATCTCAAAGTCGCGTCTTGTCTGGTACAAGATTTCGTTTAGTTTAATAAACAAACAAGTACATTTATAGCTTCCTGTATTTAGTGTTTTTGTTATTTCTATTCAGTGGAGCATCTGGTGTTACCGCAGGTAGCTTACACTTTACCGGTGTTGCTTTCAAAAACAGTTAGATAGTATATCCCGGATGAACGGACTACCGTTTTACTTTTCTTATAAAATATATATTATTGTATCATGTAAATGTAATAATAATACGGTTGCTGATATGTACCGTGTGATGCTCTAAATATATTTATTAATTCAGACATCTGTCTGTATTAATTTCGGTGTTAATTCTCAAAGATCACTGACGTAAATTTTAATTGTAATAATGAAGAATTGTTGCTATAGATTTTATTTTTATTTATTTTTACTTTTATAAGAACTATGCGTGCGTTGTAAATATTCTAAAACTGATCTTAATTTATCTTAATTACATCGTTTTTATTTTATTTTCTGACAATTTTATCTTTGTATTGTTTGTTTTTTCTTTAATTTAGTAAATAATAAGAATTTCATGTCATCTCGTGATTGATAATAATTGTTTAGATATGTAGTTTTCTAGAATCGAAGAAATAGATTGATATCTCCGTTATTTTTATGTTTGTAGAAAAGTGCAATCATGTAACGGCAACACGGTAGATGCTATAAAGTTTTATATTGATTTTCCGTTACACAATTTATTGAATGCAGATGTTGTTATAGTTTTAATAATTAATAGAAATACTCTATTTACGTTTTTAGATTACGAGGGCAGCTGTTTGGATCATGCAGTTTAGTAAAATGTCCACTTGGAATGAATTATGTAGTTCTAAATGTTGCAGTAGAGTATAATTTATTTTTTATCTGTCCATGTGTGACGCTATAGGGAATCTATTAATTTTTGAATAAAATTTATCTTGTTATTTTCTCGTATGTATATAATTTTATATCAATCAATATCAAATATGTCACGTGATATAATAAAAATGAAGTGAATCTATATTCTCTGTCACCTGACGGTTAATCGTTGTTCGTAAACCATATTCTTATCTGTATCGATAGGTTAGCTTACGAAAACTGTTTCCTGTCGTTGAATAGTGTAAAAATATATAGCTATTGCACCAAAAGTTTTCTACCTGACCGACACAAAGAATTTATTATTGTTTACTTACAAAGTTGCCAGTACAGGCGCCAAAAGAAATTTACAATAGCTAAAGTGCACACAATAGCATTCCTCTCGAATGGAATGTTTCGGAGTTTCGGAAGTTTCAAAAACTTTTACAGTTTTACTTCGCTGGGGGTAAACCGAATCTTTCAAGAAATATTTGAAGATCAAAACGGTTGACAATTGAGACACAAATAAAAATGTTTTGAAAACTTTAACTTCACTCAAATTCAAAATATGTTATTCAACCTTCTTACAACAAATTTATTATATGGTTAAATATATTTCTGGAAAGAATTAAACTTGTTTTTTTCGTAAGATTTGTGAGTGATTAGCATAATATGCTCATGCCAACGGAAGTGGAAATAACTAATTCGAAAGTTCCATCTGTTTTTTTTTGAAAAACGTTTGCAAAATCCGCAAGTTGTATTTCGTAAGTTTGTTCCGTTTATATTTACAACACTTGTTGTAGTGCCACTGCTCCTGAACTAACACGATGATTTATGATTTAACGCCATGCAAATATATTTTGAAAGACTGCCTGTTGAAATTACGACAAAATGAAAAGAAAAATTAGGTTTCGCTGTAGGTATTTTGTTGATAAATAGAGCCGAAATGCGTAACTAAAATGTGAAAAGCCTCGTTGCCTCATTTCATTTGTCTATATAAAACACTTGCACTCTTTGTATTCACTGTAGAAAAATAACGTACATTTAAAAAAATTTTAGCAAAAATATACGTTTAATATTCCCTGAATCGTTTCCGAATATTTTCGAAATAATGCATATAACAACTATAAACTTCAGATAGGCCCTAAAGAAAACCTCCTTTTTATTTAAAAAAATATCTTAATCGGAAGTAATAATTTACTCTTGGTATTTTTTCAATATCTCGAAAACGGTTAGACTTAGGGAAATGATGAAGCTTATAAAAGTTAAAGCTATTAAAATTTCTTGCAACTTTGGTCAATAAAGTTTTTTTTAAATTGTACTATTAGCTGAAAAATCGCGTTTAATAATTCCCTAGTTACAATACATATTGATATAATTTCATAGCAATCCTAGAATTAATTTAAAACAAAATGAAGCAAAATTATATGTAGATATACTGACAGTATAAGAAAGTTGATTGCAGGGTACTTTTTTTATTAGAAAGTTTAAGAAACGAAGTTTAAATTTATACAAAAAAGTTAAAATATTATTATTTGGCTATATAATTATTATATTTATAAATTTCATCAAAGGTTTCTGTTGTACACAGTTAGAAATATTTTACAAGTATTCTTTCTTTCTGTTTATTTTGACGAAATAATTTAATTGAATGTTGTTAAATTTGATATTTTTAACAAACTATTTGGCAATTTCACAAAACGAATTTTAATAAGCATTCATTTTAATCAATTTAACAAATCTTCAAAATGCTTACATTCTCTTACCTACACGATATAATCCTCTAAAAAAAAGAAAAAAGAAACTTGAGGTCGTCTGTTTGATAATACTGACGAATTTATTATTATTTCGCTAATACAAATTTTTAAACACAGTTTTCGTACATTAACTTTCAAAATTTTAAATTTGAATTAGACGACAGAACGCATATTGCGCTAAAATCATGAAATTAATAATATTTATAACAAAATATATTCACGTATTAATTTTTTTAATTATTACTTTGAACTTCTAATAATGGACTTGTTTTCCCAAATTTCATTATTAAAATTACTATACTTAAAACAATTGGTTGTTTTCTACATAGTGAATGCGATATTGTAATTTATCTAATTAACCAATATGGTCAGTAATTCACGATGACCTAGTAAGTTAAATTTTTATTTATGCTCATCTGTTTCATTTAAACTTGGCAGTGTTGCCAGATTGCCATGCGGTCATTTATTTTAACTATTATTGCTTGTACATCACGTGCCAATTGTATAAACATTAGTTTTGAAAAAGTTGCATATATTTTTAACGAATAATAGTTTATTTTAATTATCAGATAATAATTATTTTTAGTCTCACAATGTTTTGTTAGGAAATCGCTATTAATTTTTAGTTTACTTTAAAAACAACACATTTAATTTATAAATCATCTGCTAATACGAAATTTACCACACCATTATTAAATGCTAGATGTTTGTAAGTTCACAAAATTATACTGATTCATTTTCTGTTATTTAAATGAACAATAAATCAGTTATAAAGTTTTATATGAAGTATTTCATCGAATAATATATTATTGACTATAAATCTCATATCGTCCTTGATTTTTATTTGAACGTATCAATCTGAAATTTAATCAATTCTACATAAATTTTAACAATCATAGCCGACCTTCACGGTATTGGTTTGCAAATTTCCGCTCATGATTCATCTATAAGTTATGAACCAGTAAACAATAATTTTTATTGTTTGTTATGTCTTCTAATATAAAATCAAAATAATAATTAATTATAATCAAAACAATTTATAGAAAATAATTGAACTTATTTTACAAGGGATGTCTTGTCAAGATTAGTTGGTAACTCTGTCTGAATATAGAAATTGACAATTCAGAATGATATTAGTAACGATAAAAGAGATATAATTTGTTGCCGCGTATTGGATCTTGTTGAAAAACGCTGATCCTAACCTCTTGTTATCGGATAGTCGTCACTCTTTTCCCAGTATAAACTTATTCAATCTGTGTAGTAGTCCAACTAATTTACTAGTTTATAGTAACGCGCATCACTTCCTGTTTTAAATAAGGTATGCAGGGGCGTCCAAATGATAGTACATAAGTGTTCATTGTTGTGATAGGGCACGTGTTCTAGCAACGTCTCCACATCTACTGTGTTATTATGGTCATGAACCACGTGGGGGTATCGTAACTATACGTGCGTAGGTTTTCTGTATAATATTATTTATCTACTACCTTCATAACTATCATTGTAATCATAGGAAATAACCTATTGTTTAAAGGATAAAGCAGTATATTTACGACGATATTATTTCTAGGTTTTGTGTCACAAAAATGAAAAGTGTTTTGTATTCACATCAGTTAATAACTTTTGTTCGTTTCTTTATTTAAATTATTGAATTATCTATATAATAAAATGAGCATACACATTCAAATAAATATTGGATTGTGTCAAAAGATAAACGTTGATTAAAGTTAAATTAATAGTATTTAGAGGTTATCAAAGTATTGTAAAGCTTCATTCACAGCGAGTCAATTAGTAATTACAAGTAATATCCAGTTGTTGTACGACAAATAATGCTAGCGTTCACAGCAACAAAATGTATAATTAATTCGTTTATTTTGTTGCATAGTTCGTCATAAAACTAACTGGAATATTATGTGTAATTTCTAATGTTAATTTGGCTCGCTGTGAATGCAGCTAAATCCATTTTGCTGAAATCCGTTATTTGCATCGACAAAACGTGAGCATAAAAATATATTAACAGTAAATGCTTTGATCGAGCGTTAAAAGTAAAATACGATCACGTACATAGGTACTTGTATTTCTATAAACATAGTTTGCAATGCATTGCATGTTCTTGGTCGTATCTGATCGTATTTTTCTACAAAATACATAAAATACCGTCATCGAGTCAACACATACAGTTTTCCAGAAAAACGGTTTTATAATATTGTGCATTTTGCATGTAAAAAGTAATGTACGTATTGTAAAGTAGAAACATGCCGATATGAGCCACCAGTGTTGATAAATATTATCATACCTACAGTAATTTATGTATTTTTGTTTGCTGTTATTTTTAGCTTTTGCCTTCTATGCTTTTTTAGGTCAATTCAAATTCTTCTTCGACATATTATTTTTCCTTCTGTATTATTTTACCATAGACAATTGTGGAAGAAATAACACTTCTAAAAGATAATACATACGGTTTTGACACCAGCTTTTATTAAAAGTGTTCCTGTGCCAAAACAAAAAATTGTATAATCGTTCTTTAATGTGGGTAAACATGCGCTTTGAATTAGGTTTTGTCGCTCGTTAATTTTCACCGGAAATATAAAGTCTATTTCCGCTGCTTTCACGAATGATGTTTGCATTTGCAGGTGTTCTTGTGTTTCTTTCGTATAATGCAATCTTGACTGATTTATGTAAATATGCTTTAAGATGTATGTTCAACATGTCTGGACTATTGTTTACTTATAAGCTTTTGTTTTGCTAAATATTTACTTACCTGCCGAGATTTTTGACAATCTTCAACACTCTTTGCCCATTTCGCTCATCATTGAGGATCACCAAATTATTTTAAATTGTGTATCATCATCGTAGATAAATTTACAATTAGTCCTCCTTTTTTATGATGTATTTAATTGGCTTTTATGATTGTATTTAGCATGTAGCATCCTTTTAAATATTGATGTAAATTTGCTGTTAAAATTATTAATATTTTCTGGAACATTCATTTTCACATATGACCGATAATATCCAACAACCGTTTGTACTTATCACCGACATACGGACCCGATTACAACTACCGTAGTGTGTTTGTGTTCCATTAATGGTACACATATATCATGTGGGTCTGGTATTATTACATATTATGAATCATTTTCATGCATACATATAACAGGGCTGTATGATTTATACAGAAGCCAGTTTGAGTAGTATTGTAGGAGGGTGGTCCAAATATATTATTTTAATTGAATTTTACCCCGAAATTAACCTTGAGATATATCAAAATTAGTTTGGTGAATGGTTTACCGAGTGAAATTGCGAAACGGCTACATTGTTGGTATAAATAGACCAATTTAACTGTCAAATAAACATTTATTTGCTCGTAACAAATAATTTGATTCAAGCACTGAAGTACTTAATTAAATACGTACAATGTTTGACTTTAATAAAGTATTGATCCAATAGAACCAAAGTCAATATGACTTATTTTGTTCATTTATTTATTTATTATTATTTGTTCACACGCATTCAAGTATGTTATTTTTTTCCGGAATCAGAAAAACGTAAACGATTTTCTGTGCGTTTTTTGAGAATTTTACAGACACACTATTGATTATTTTGGTTCTTTTGTACTACAGTAGAAGCTTTACGAACAAATATATTGGTAATTCCTAAAGTGATACAAATTCACAGAATTATACGCACTTCCTGTCTGCAGGTATTTGTAACTAAAAATAACTTTTCTTGTTTGGGAAATTTAATAATATTATTTGAATATTTTTGAAGTCCCTAACACTTGTATCTATTTATAAATTCTGAATTAATATTATCTAAAATGTACTGCGCACTATTTTTAGACTTTTTATCTTGGATTTATTTCACAGATGTGTTTTATGTTTGAATACAAGTATATTCATTAATTGTACGCAGAATTTCTAGCTTTAGAGCAAACTTTACTAAGAATTGGGTTGATAAATGTTTCTTGGCAAAATACCAGTAATGCAATGTTCCAGTAAAACCAAATAAATTTTCCACTCGTAGGTCGCTAAATTCTGTCTAATTTAATATATATTTTTGTTTATATTTATGTAAAAATATATAGTACTAAATTACGAAAAACATGAAGAGACAATATACATATATTTTTAATTTGTATAAAAAATTCATACAGTAGAATTTCCCTATAAGCAGCACTTTCTAACTTTAAATGTATTTTTTTTAATACGCGTGCTGTACCATTATTGTAACACGCTATCATAATTGCTATAATTTCTTCATTTTCCCATAAATGTAGGGTAATGACATATCACAAACAGGTGATATCCAAATTTCAACATATTGACTGTCGCCTAAGATAAGATATATTTTTTGAATATCCAAAAATAAAACTCTTTATATCTTATCTCAAGGAAAACACAGATTTTTCACGAATTCAAGTTTAAGTTTAATTACCTATTAAGATATGATCTTATACATACTTGTATTATAATATATATATATATATATATATATATATATATATATATATATATATATATATATATATATATATATATATATATATATATATATATATATATATATATATATATATATATATATATATATATATATATATATATATATATATATATATATATATATATATATATATATATATATATATATATATATATATATATATATATATATATATATATATATATATATATATATATATATATATATATATATATATATATATATATATATATATATATATATATATATATATATATATATATATATATATATATATATATATATATATATATATATATATATATATATATATATATATATATATATATATATATATATATATATATATATATATATATATATATATATATATATATATATATATATATATATATATATATATATATATATATATATATATATATATATATATATATATATATATATATATATATATATATATATATATATATATATATATATATATATATATATATATATATATATATATATATATATATATATATATATATATATATATATATATATATATATATATATATATATATATATATATATATATATATATAATATGGCATATTTTTCTACAATGAAATTTTATTATTGTAGCTATAAAATAGTAAAAATATATATTTTTACCATTTTACAGCTCCAATAATAAAATTTCGTTTTAAAATAATATGCCATATTGTAAATATTATATGGTTTTACACGGCACGTTTAACGGTACAATTTATAATAAGCTCAATATGTCAGAAATTACTAAATATTTCCTGATGTTAGACAGAGAACGAGATTTAAACAGGTGTAAGCTCTTAATAACACAAATAATTTTGCATAAATCAACAACGATATATAGAAATTCCATTCAATTAAAATATATTTATTTGTATAGAAATTATAAACAATAAACTGTTCAACGCGGTCTTAATATGATTTCATTATTAATTGAAATGAGATCATATAACCATTTTGTGGTGACATGTGATTTTGCCCAGACTGTTTATAGCAAATGAAACGCAGTTGTTTTAATATTGTGTATAGTTATTCATTTATTTTATAAACACAGTTAATTCGTGTCTATAAATTATTTTTTGTGTCTGTTGTTACAGAGCATAAAATGCCATTATGTTTCTTCACATACGAAGTTGAAGCACAAACGTTTTTATTCTCATTGTAACAATGGATAATGTTGTTATCATTTTAATGATGTTTCTAGCTTTTAACTCTAATTGAATATAATTGCATAAATACGTCAAAGGGTGGGACGATGAAATTTAACCAAATTGAATTAGTGCACGGCCGCATTTTCATGTAATGGGATTAAAAATATTTTTATAATTGAATTTAGTTATACTATTTTGTTGCATGCAAACTCTGATATGCTAAAATGCTTTAAAATAATTTGCAGGGTATCAACTAAGTTTAAATAGTAATTAAATATGTGTAGAACGCTTTGCTTGTAGGGTTACTATACTTAATGGCAGGACCAGACCTTTTTACAGTGGCAGCACTGGTAGACATAAAATATCTTAGAATTTTTCGTAGTGTTTTTAAAATTTTTAATAATTTTTCTAAGGATAGTATTAAGGGAGCTCTAAATTTTGGAGTGGCGATCAGATTTAAGCTAGCATGGGATTGGCAAAAATTAATAATTTACGTAAAGTATCATCTAAGCGATATGTCCTTGTTTTAAAAAACTAAATTATAAGACTTACTAAATAATTTTTTGTTTTAATTAAATTTTAATGTTACAGTGATTTTTCTTTAACTTTAATTCTGGTTGCATGATAGAATCACTCAATATGTCAATCCACCATAGAAACCTTCAAGCGCCAATTAGTATTTTTAATTTGGCACCTAGTTGCTAATATCTGTGACATTGATACAGAAATATACCTGCTACATACATCAAATACCTTTTGTTCTTAAACACATTTGAATAATTGAAACTATTATTGAATTCAAAAGTGCGTTTTTTTTCCTTTCACATAAAAAGAAATATATAGAAACATTTATTACTAAATTTTATTGGATGTTAGCGATCGCTCGTACCACGAAATTTAGCTCTGCTCTACCGGCTACACCTAAAAACTAACTAAATTATAATATTCAGACAAATCAAGGTGATATCAAACACAATGGAAATTGTGTAATTACTTGCAATTGCAAGTGACTTTCTTTAAGGGTCACTGTACTAATAGTCAATACACACACACACACAGGTAAACACACTTTTATATAAATATATACACGTACTTATTTACAATGCACACAGCCACACTCACCATCTTGGCAATTGACACCGCCCTGTAGAGTCAACAGACGGACGGGACGGGCTTAAACAATAACTTAATTTGTGTTCAATACACTTTCACAGTGCCCTAATAAGTCTACCACAACAAATTTCAATAAACTAATAACCATTGAAAAAACAAACACCCACTTTGCCACTCAGATACACTATATTTAAATGCAAATATATTGCTAAACAAAAAATCGAGTTTGATCTTCAAAACTTGTAAACAAAAATACACGTGGGTCCACTTGCATTTAGGTGATTCCTTAAAAAAAGTATTTGTCTCGTCACCCTGAATCCAAATATATAAATAATAACAAAGCTAGCATTCGCAAAAACTAAATTAACGCATTAATTATATATTTTTTTTTGCTGTGAATGCTAGCATTGCTTGTCATTAAAAATACATAATCATTATTTGTAATTTCTAATCTTAACTACTAATTAGTTCGCTGTGATTGTAGCATGTTATGTTAAGCAAGCTGATGGTAACGATTGAAAAGGTGCGTTTATAATTGTTTGCCACGGCACTACACGGCGTTTATTTTTATGCCCAAATATAGAGGCGTAATTATAGACGCAAAAAAATCATTTTAGTAAACAGATGATAATAATTACCGTAATATTAATTACTCTCTGTCAACGTTCAAATATATTATTTTTTATAATTTATCTGCAACATGTTCCTCGCATAACACATGTTATATTTAGTAACGATACACCCATAAGCTTAGTTAGTGTTGGTGTCAAATAACTTGACCTTGAAATTCATAGAATGATATCGCAGCAGAGAACTAGACTTGTCATTCTGTGACCGCTAATATTTTAGAAGCAAAAGAAGGGTTTTTTCTTTTTAAATAGATTGATACATGAATCATTCGAATTTTGCTTATATTTGGTATGTGGCCTTGGATACGCGTGAAGAGAATCATCTAATATCTTTTTAAAATTTAATAACTATTAGGTTTTCGTGTTACGCAATGGTATTTTGTATTTAATTCATGGACAAAGTCTTGTTTTTTTTTTCCAGAATTTGGCGATGAAAAACAGCTTTAAATTTCTTTACCTTATTCTTAATTAGTATTTCTAATTGTAATTATTTTAATATATCTTATATACTTGGATGTATGTCGATGAGTCAATTGTCCAGACAATATTTTGGATATTTTTTATTAATTAATTTATTTTTGTTTCAGGTGAGTTGAAGTCTTTTTCTTTACCAAGAGGATACCAAGATGCCTCTCAAATTTATATAAATATTGAAGGTAAAAGAAAATCTTAAACTTAATCATCACATCACTAATTTAATTTTTTTTTTGCCATCAAATAAACCAAGACATGTGGTATTGTTGTAAGAGTCACAAAATAATGTAAAATATGTAAAACGTGGCTTTAATTATTTTTTAATTAAATGTGAAGACTGTTTAATCTTTTTGACTATAAAATTTGAATATTAAAGCGTGAACTAAATATTTACAAAACATAAAATTTTATCGCTAATTTATAAACTTTATTCATGGCCACCCTCGTCTAATTTGAAAATTCAGTACATCATAAAAATAAAATATAAAAAAATGTTATCGCAAACCCATTTTCAATTTTTTTATACTTACACAATGAAAGTTTTAGATTCGTTTTATACAATTTGATTTTAAAATTACAGTAAAAATATGTTGTCTGATGTAATGTGCATCATAAAAACGTTTGTAATCCAGATGAGATGACATAAGGGTTATTTTGAACGATGGCACGAAAGAGGTTAATTTCTGGGTCAGTGCATAATATGCACTCAATCAAACGCCTGCTATTTTGCACCGGAACCTCTGGCCTCTGTGATTGTTTAACGAAACGTGTGATGAACTAATTCATAGTTTTCATCACTGTTCACTGGATTTTCAAACTTGGTTGCCTGAATGGGTATTTTCGTATTCAGGCTATTTTTATACGCTGATTTCTGTTCTTCATTGAACAATTTAAAACATAAATTACACGTGCACAATTTAGTTCAAACATGTAACTACGTCACTAAGTATTGTGAATCAAATAATATCAATCAATATTATTTATTTAATTTCCGCTAGGTTAATATAATAACAAAATACAATTAAAATATAGTGTATTCATATATTTGTTCTTGTTTGAGAAAACATTTATAGAATAATAGTTTGGTTTTACTTTTGCAAATAAAGAAATACATAAATATGAATACCTATAAGCTAGAATGTAACATTACCGGTGTCATATCTTACTATACCTGTTGCTAGACAACCAACATTACACACATGACTCACGTATTGCATACTTGTAGGCGAATGGAATTTTTCAAATTGATCAATATTATTCTTTGACTTAATAATACGGTCTATGCAATCTGTATTTCCTACTATGGATAATAATTTAGATTAATTTACTTTTCAAACCTTCAAACTGTATATTAATGATATTAAATGAACATAAACATTGAAAAGATGAAGTATCTCTTCATTTTATTATTTAACGAATGCAAAATAAAATATTTATTTAACCTTTAATCATGTCCAAATTTGACTTTAGCACAAAGACCTAGTGAAGGGTGATAATATATTTTATTATAATTTGTAACGGTCATAATTTGTAACGGTCCAAATTCAACCCTTTACAGGCTAATCCCTGCTATTATGGCACCCTAGCGCTTCTCATTTTTATTTCTACCGTTGCTGCTGACAATTATTATCCTATGTTGTTTATTACTGTGTTGCATTGTATTGTGGTAGGCAAAACGCAAGTCAGAACATGTTAGGAGTTGATGTTAAATAGATTTATCATAATTTGAATATTTTTACATTTTAAATCATTCTCTCTCTCTATTTATATAAGGTAATAATGTTATGGATGTTTATTAATTAAGTTTATTCGAAAATATACATCTCCCCCAACGATTATAATGTTGACAAACTTGTTAATATTCACTGTGCGTCTTCTTGTTCTTATTGCTATTTTTTAAATCATGGCGCGATTATTGTGGGTTTTTGGAGATGTTTAAATTATAAATACAATCACATAAATAGGGTTTGTGTAGGATTAACTTGCATGAACGATTTCTACCACTTAAATTTAACGGTAAATTTAGTTCAACCCTTGATTCTAATCGTATAGTTAAATTAATCTAATTCAATCAGGGGTTTATTTGGTAAGCTGCCATTATTTACCGGAAAGACTATAGCCGATTCCGATTTGCTTTATATATTTATATTATTATACAATATTCAAGTAATAAATATAGTTATAAAAATCCAAACAATTATATTATACAAAATGTATTTACATTATCTACATTTTACTTTACAAACCAGTAACGTGTCTCTAAAGAAATTTAAACTACCAACCCTAATAATAACTATACAACTATTATTCAAGTGCCCATTAAGCTATATTGTCACGGACGTGCATGGACTTCCGATCTGACCGGCTTGCCTATAATAAAGTTTCCGTATCAATATAATAAGCGTACAAAAGCTCCTGATTTGCATATGAAAACCAAGCAACTACACTAGGACACTATACTGAACCGACACACACGTTTGTTTATATAATATGTGATTATCTGTGGTTTAAAAAGGACAAAACCTCTGATATTATCTCACCTCGTATCAAACAGGAACAGGATTTGCGACAGCTGTCGCTAGAATATAATGACCTCGCTTTTTTAAAGATATTTTTTATTTCTAGCATCAATGGTCAGTCAGGATAAGTATACAGTATATGAAGTGAGTGTTAATTTTTGAATAGATTATATTGTCAAATATTAAAATGACAATGTCAAAAACTATTTGTACCTTATTTTAACTCTGTTGTTAAAAGTTTCCCAAAGAGGATGGGCAATCGCCTAGCCTAGACTTCAGGCCACTAAAACACGACCGAATGCTTTAGTTTCTTCGGTAGTTCGTACGGCGAGATAAAAACAATTTTTTTAACATAATATGATATATGTATTTATTTGCTCAATTTATATCAAAATATTTGTTTTATTTATATGGGTTACTAAAACAGTATATTTTTTACGAAAAACAAAATGTTCAACCTTGAAAACTAGTCCAATATTTCATTTCCCATAGTATTCATTCTTAAATAGACAATATTTACTTAGATAAGGAATCACTTGTTGACCGTTTACATTACGACAACATTTAATTGTATAGTCAAAGTACCTAATTTTCTAAACCGAACTTACATAATAAGGATTAGCTAATTAACGTTCGTTGTTACCTAACCGAGTGTATAATACTAGATATGCGCAATGTAGTTGCGCACATTGCTCTAATAGGCAAAGGCTTGATACTCCAAATCCTAATGAGCAGACACGGGATGATAAAGTTGCTAGTTTAAATTCCGTAGAAATGACTCGCGTGGTCCATTTAATGTTGGCGCCGCCGGAATGCAACTTAGAAAGCAAATGGCTTGATTTTCTATTGTAATAAAGCCAGTGGCGCACCCACATAATTTTATTCTGCTATAAAATTAAATTAAACCCAATAATAGTTGCATTAACCTATGAGATTAGTTCGCTAATTTGACACCAGAAACACTAGTATGAATTGTAATAATGGTTATTATATCAATTGGTATTTTGTTTCACAGCAATCGATGAGTGAATTTAAAACAAAATAAAGCATTATTATAAATACAGATAGTGAAAGGACAAGAGAGTCGAGTGAAGGTTACTTCAGTTTTTTTTTTAATAGTTCCGACACTGTTTCCGAGATATATTATCAATGGATACAATATTATTTACTGAAAACACAAATAAATCTTTCATTAGAGATAAAACAATTTTGTATCTCCCTTCTTAAATACTTATAAACAATTCCGTTAAAATAGTATACCACTTAAGTCATTATCAGCAGAATTCTTCACGCGCGCCCCCTAAATTGTGGGGTCACGCGATACGCTGAGATTTCCAGCACAAAATACTAACATTGTAGGCTGCTGGGGTTGTAGTAATTCCCACAATATTCTCCCTTTTGTAAAAATAAACAAGTCTTCGGTTTCTAAACGCACGTGGTTAGTTTTCTTATTATTGGATGCGATAGAGTTTTCGAAGTAACAAAACATTCTGCTGGGCTCTCTGACCTGACCCACTTACGTTAGTTTGACCCTTTCGTTGACCTCGTGTCGGACGTGAAACGACAAGTATTTGGAATTCACGGTTTGATTTGCTTGAACATTCAATGATTTATTATAACAAAGTAATATTTTGATGTATTACTCTTCTCGTTAGAGATGATTTGTTTTTGATGTATTATTAACTACTAATTTTGAACTTATATTCAATTACTATAGACATTTATTTAAAACTTTTTTCTTTTAATCATTCTTCTCCCAACCTCAACCTGTCTTGAAACTAATATTTCATAAGCACATTAAAATGTTTTACATTTTTATTTTTATTTATAATGAAATTTGGAGGTCCCCTACGTATGATTTTACTATTTTCTCAATGATGTATAATTGAGCCTAAGATATATTTGCTATTTGCAAAGAGCTGATTAGATTTTGGACATACAAAATTGCACAGTTTTTTCAGAATTTCCAAAATGACTGCACGTGTTTTTAAAATAAACGGTATTATACATTTGATTACAATATAATGTTTTTGAATTACAAAATACATTTGAAAAACAAAATGTACATATTGTTTTGCTTATTTATAATAGTTAATGTTGGTCTAAGTTTTTTTAAAGTCATTAGAGCACCATTTTAACTGTCCGTAATGAATTAAAATGGTCGTCGGCAATACATCTAAAGCAGCCTAAAGTACATTTAAACAATTATAGCATTATATAACTTCGAATTACCAAACAATAACAAACATAATTGAAATTATTCCAATTATTTCGTACTTGGGTTGTAAATCTATATACCTGACAACCTAATTGAATTTAAACGTCAATATTTATAACTTGATTTACTAGATCATGAACAGCTAAATATACATAAGCGTAACAACGAAACCGTAAAAGATTTACTGACGTAACCGTAACAACACTATCTGTCAGATACAGTACAGGTTTCAAACCGAACCGGACATGTAAACAAAACCTTCCGCCCAAGTGATACCTTACGGAAATCGCCATTATGGAACCGAAAAACAACCCTTTTAGTAAAAATATCGTAAGAACTGCTGTCACTGCCAAGCTAAGACGAGTTTCCGGACGGCAAACAGCCAGTCCAGTCCTGTAACGATATCGCCAACGATGAGTTTCAGTCTCCGTGTGGTTCACTGTGTTTGACAAACTTGTTGGTGGGAGAACGCTCAACTCACAAACCAGTCTTGACTTGAATTCTTCGAGCGCTACACGGATAGTTGCGTTCTGATCGTGTATGTTGTTATTTTGTGTGTGTCTACTAACCCTTTACGTGCCACGTACCCAAACAATTACCCTTTTCGGAACATGTTTTTAACACCCTAGAAAACAGGGTGCATGTGTGTGAGGTTTATGACTTTATTTGTGCCACACTCTCGGTGTGCGCTTGGTCGGTGCCTGGCATTTAAAGAGTGACATTTAAACTCCCTCGTCAGTTAATAAGTTGCGCCTGGGGAGTCGTGTTCGGTTAAATTGCACTTCTCGCATGGTTTGAAATATTAATATACGGTGGCAGTTTTTTAGAAGTATTTGTGTTGTGAGATGGAAAATTCGCTGACTACAAAAGATTAAACGTGTTTTGATGCAATTATCTAGTATTTATTTACTCGGGTTCTCAATTTTTGAAGACTCAGACCAAGAATTACTTAGCATCACTTCACTGTTGAAGACGAAGTAAATACTTTTGCAGAGCATTGAATACTTATTTTCAGTGATTGTAAGAAATGTTTTAAATTCTTGGAAGTAATGTATAAAACATAATTGTTATTTATTATAAATAAAGACGAATCATTCAGCAGCATATTTACTTCCAAGAATTATGTATTAGCAGTTTAATCCTATAGTAAAACCTGAGCTAATACAATTTATTAAAAAACATTCTGTGCATAAATATGAAGATGATAATATTCCAAGATGAAGTTTTCAAAGGTGTTTATTGAAAAAACGTGCCGCTGCAACATGTTTTGAGCGTATAGACAGGTGAGAACGTTGCTGCTAAAGGTTCTTCATCTCGATTCCCGATGGTCCACCAATCCGTGCATGGTGCAGGTGCGTTTTTTATACCTGCGTCCAATTAACAATGCTAGAGTCAACCACGACACAAGCAGCTGGCCTGATGGCCGAAGACACCGGTCGCAGACGTTCAACATTCTATGTCTCCCTCACAGAGAGCGATAACACAAAAGCAGACAAACCTCGCGCACTACAACAAACTACAGGAGGTAAAGCGACCAGTAAACTGCAAGCTTTGACAGGCCTGTTCAAGTCATCCAGCGGACATACATTAAACAATTCACCATTACGAAGTGAAATCACTCGCTGTCATTCCCATAGCAGTAGTTCAACAAAACTATTTGATACGTCAGAGAAACAAAAGAAATGCAATGATAAAAAGTCTATAACTTTAACCGAAATTACGCGATGCCACTCACACAGTAGTAGTTCAACAAAACTATTTGATTCTACCGAAAAGACTTCACAACATTTCAAAAATTTGAATGACAATAAGTGTATAACTTTGCCGAATAACGTGTCGGGTAAAATGTGTTTGGATTTCGGGCGATCGCATAGTTCGCCTACACGTAAACAATTATCGAAACCGCGCGAAATTATCGCGCTGAGTCCGCAGGACCCGCCGAAAACACAATCGTCCGCCGGTAAATTGGGTTTGAACTTTATCAGACGTACTCATTCCACGAAACTGAACCGTAGCCCGTCGCTACTGAAAACATTGGCCAGCAAATGTGTGGATAACGTATCGTCCGTCGAGTCGCCGGATGTTTGTAAACCGATAGTACAAAGCCGGAATTACAATGATGTAAAACTACTACTACAACAGCGGTTTGTTGTTGATGATGAGGACGATCCAGGAGTACTTTCCGGTATTTATCTATTATTTTATCAATTTCGATTAGCAGCTATTCTTCATAACAAACAACTGTTAAAATGTAATGCAAATAATATAAATATCTAGAATGATTACAATTTCTCAATTACAACACAATGTTTCAATATATTATATTGAATTCCAAGTACAAAGTTTTACTTTATTGAGAAAATAAGTACAAAAAACTTGTTTAAAACATATTTCACGATAATGTATTAATTACTAACGGCAATTATTGCCCGGAAACGCACTTGATATGGTCAATCAACTTGTCACTTTATTATTTCTTGTAATTACGGTATTTCCCTGAAAAGAAATTAGAAATATTTCTATCTTTACCGCGGAACGGGTACTTAAAATAATCAGTGTTAATTTAGATTTTGCATAAATGTTTTATTACACTTTGAAGTAATCGAGAATCGTGCAGTACCTTGACTTAATTTGTTCTGTGCTCTAGATCTGTAACTTGATTAATTTATATGAATCTGCATGGGTAATTAATTTATTTCTTATTTATCTCGAGATACAAGTATTTGCATTTCTTTTATATATATATATATATATATATATATATATATATATATATATATATATATATATATATATATATATATATATATATATATATATATATTCACTGGTTCTTAATTCAATGCAATATTCAACAATTTATATAATATCTTAAAATTAATATATAATGTAATATTGAATTTACATTGTAAATTGCAAATTGAATGAATGTAAAATCGAGATTTGGTGAATTGTAATCCATCGTTGCACACTAATTTCTTGATATGCCACTTTCTGACTTCAAAATAGATGGAGACTTCTAAAAAATTCTTTAAAATAAAAAGTTTATTATATGTAATTAGATAATTTTATTACTATTCCGTATATATGCACAATTATGTCTGTAACGATGTAACAGTGATATTTTTAATTGTTGTCATAATGGTATTAATTAAAAATATTATGTTGTTTTAATTAAGTTGACTGTGTATTGAGAAAGAATTGTGCTATGTCAAAATAGCTAAGTTGAAAATTATAGCATGTAACGAGTATAACCGTTACAAAACATTGTCATTACAGGGTAAAAACTGTAATTTCAGCGTGACTTCACCATTGATTTCTAACAAGGAAACACTCGATATATTGCAAGAGCAATTTTATGAATAAAGTGAACCATAGTCCATAGACACCGTTATAGGATGAATCATACAATAATTCTAAGTATAGCCAATTTGCAAATTGCAATTATCTATAGATGTAGGCTAATTTTTACATTTAAAAAGAAAATAAAAACAATAATATTGTAAATACAGAAACAGTTCCAGAAAAAAATGTCGGAAACGGTTTATGAAATTATTTGTTTTTTTTTTACAATTAGTCAATAATGAAATGTTTGACAGGAACCGTGTATTTCTATCGTTGAAACTCGGTTAAAAATAGCTGCTCTAAAGTTCGAGCGAAAATACAACTTGATTCACACCAAATTTCCACCTACAAATATATCATTTTATTGAGTGTGAATCAGACTTGCCGTTGTTGTGATGCTTAATACTGATGTCATGAATTATAACTCAACTTTCTTATGAGTAACTTTAACTATTTTTTGTTCCGTCTGACTCTTAGTTCTTATACGGATCAGGATCTCATAAGGTTCCCTTTGTAAAAAACTGATTCATAGCCATTTTTTTTTGTGGGTTCATAACTTGGTGGGAGGCTTATTGCAATATGTTGCCAAAGAAGAACACCGCTATTATTTTCTGTTAATTACAATATTATGGTGTTATTAGAAAGATAATCAAGGTTGTTAAAATGCCAGATGTTGCATTAACATATTCTTAACGCACTTTATTTTTTTCATAAGCATTCAATGTTATTTGTTATAACATTTATAATAATTATGATTCACAGATGCATTTGTGGATGTTGATTAATGGATTGGGGAATTTACAATAGTTATAAGTGTCGATTAATAATAAATTGATTAATTATTGTTAATATTATCCATCTTGCTGCATCTTCTATATACTCTCTGAAAATAATACACTTTGATTGTTTTTTTTTAGACAGTTGGCATTCTGATATCGAGATTAATGTTAAAAACTCTAGTGTACAAATAATAAATCATATTGTTAATTGTGTAAATCTAGCATCAAATGTTATATTATACTAAATTTAGTGGAGGCATAAGAAATTCGGGTGTTTTTTTTTTTAATTATTTAAAAATTTAGCTCATGTTTCTATTTGTTTAATATTTTTCGTAAATTGGGGTCTTTTAGTGCCTTGAAGGGATTTTTGTCTAGACTAATGTAACATACAACTATACCGATGACACAAAAGGCGGTTTGTGCCGACTCGGTAGCCGAGTCGCCGGCCGCGTGAGGATGGACGCACACGGCGGTTTTACTCGCTGCAGCAATAAAGCAACACCCGTTTCTTAGAGTAAAATACGTGCCGAGTCGGCTCGACGCCGCTTGATGTCGATTCCAGCAGTGTGTGTTTACATATAGATTAGTGCCGAGTCGGCGGCAATCATTTTGATATTTTGTCAACCAAGTCAAATATGAAACTGTATAATAAATTTCTAATTAAAGTTGTCACGATACTTCTTATAAATATCGAAATAAAATACATTTCTAAAGTAAAAGTTCGCATAACTAATTCAAAAAGTTGTAATTTTTTTATTCATATATACATAATATATAATTGCAAATTTGTTTCGGCTGGAAATTTGATTTGACTTGACTTATAAGGAAACAGTTAATTAACTATCGTTCGTAATTTAAAAATGTGAAATAAAAATCATCCCGGTTTTATCCTATTAATGTTTGGTAGAAGATTTCTATTAATTAACTGAAATATATAATTTTAAATAATAATGCTTGTAACTATGCTAGTTATAAGCACCTATGCCTTCAGCTTGCCGAATTAATATAAACAGCAGTGTTCGAAATATTAATTCAAATAATTTCATTATCTATTAGGAATTATTAGGATTATTTTGTAAAAATAAAATACAACAGTTAAGCATATTTAATGATTGACACATAGGTTTATTTAAACTATTTCTAATCATATTTTTATAGACACTGAGTTTACATGTCGTCTATAAATATAACTTAACACAATAGCACATACCTCTCGATAATACTACCAAAAAAACACTATAAAAAACCATGGAAAAAATCTCATTAAATTTAAATTCTAGTTTTTCAAATGTAAAAGAAAAAAATGTTAGAATACAATCTCAATCTCTCACGTGACTAGTTCAGTAAGTTTTTTGTTCTGAATTTCAGAGAACCAAAACTGTTGTTGATTTCGTAATATGTACTATCGGATATCGTGTTGTTATAATGTATAATATCATGCAAAGAATTAGGTTAGTATTTAATCGAGCATATTTTTATAATCGTTTTACGATAAGGAACTCTAAATACGAGTAGGCGGATTTAATTATGAAATAAATCATAATTTTGCAATAAATTTAAAACAAGTGTGTTCTTGTATTTTAGGCTATATAATACTTAAATGACAATATTTTGTTTGTTTAAATAATAAATAATTGGTATTCTACTAGAGATTCAATTATTATCCGAATTATAACGTATTTGTTTGAATTTAATTTTCTTGTATTTCACGTGTTGATTCATACATTTGTTTGTTTAAATCATAAATATTTGATACTTCATAATAGATAAAATTATAGTATGAATTTATTGAGAAAATTGTACGTAATAAAAACTACAGAAATAGTAGGAATGATGACATTTATATTAAATTATTTTTGCACAATAAAATTTGCAGTAAATTTCATTATGTTTTAGTTTTTATCTTATCTATTATTTAATTTAACTTCTTTGATAAAAATTTAGCTGCAAAAATCAATATTATTATCTAAAATCCTAGTTGAAAAATTGCGTAAATATTTGCAAATTAAAATAAAAAGAATTATATTTGTTTTCTTCTTTATAAGTGGAAAAGAGACAAACCATGAAATGAACAATCAGTGCAGGACAGACGAACCATAGTGGTTCAATTTATTAAAATTAAATAAACCAGTGCAATTATTTATGAAAAACTATCAATCATCTCATATTCGTAGCTCTTAACCTTTGAACAAATCTAAATTTACCATCAAGCTATGCTCTATATAAATTAGAGTTTACAAATAAATTTATAAAATGTCTAAAAATAGTTTTATAATAACAATTGCTATTTTTCTTTATTGAATGGTCACGAATTAAATTTTACCAGTTGGATGCAAGCCACTGTATTCACGCATGCGCGTAAAACATACACAGAATATATACATTCGGTTAACTTCGTTGTTTAAAAAAATAACATTGATTTTTTCGTACAATTATGCATGCGTTTTTGATCGTGTTTAAACTTTAATGTGTATTATGACAAGTAATAAATTATGTAAATTATATATAATTGTAATTAAATTATAGAATTATGAATGGTGGGAATATAAATATGTATTATACATATTGCATATACGTATATAAACTATGTAATCATATTTGTACTTATATTGTAATACTTTATAGTAGAATTATGAGAAAGTGTTACAAACTAAAGTTGTGTGAAATATATAAAAATTATATAACGCCAAATATGTATTAACTCTCAAGTGAACATCAGAAATGAGTAGCTAATGATGTATAGATTATAGTTTTTAAGAAAATTGCTAGAGAAGTTGGCCTATATCTCTGTATTTTCTATAAATTGGGAGTCTTCAATGTAGTAATTAGAAATCTAAGGCATACTTTTAGCAAAACGAATGTCAAAATTGTCTATCCATTTTTTAACTTAATGGGTAAATTAGGTCGTTGACTTCGTTTTTGCTCATTTAATCCACTATTTAGCAATTACAAATAACTGGTAGTACGAATGTGAAAGTAATATGTCAGACTAGTATGAATGGTCACGAATTAAATTTTACCAGTTAGATGCAAGCCACTGTATTCACGCATGCGCGTAAAACATACAGAGAATATCTACATTCGGTTAACTTCGTTAAAGGACTACCGATCCGGTTCGAAGGACCATTTATGTCAGCGCATGCGAATATAAATACACAAACACAATTCGATCAGAAATAACACAGTTTTATTAAATATTAGTTACAGAAAAATACGAAAATGGAACAATTCTGTTCTGCCGCAACCAAAGCTAAATATTCAATAATTGTATTCATAGTATAAGGTTTGTTTTCAAATTATTATAAATTAAATCCGAATTGGACTACACTCAATACGCCTATTACAATCAATCATTTTATGCCACAAAACTATAGTTATATATGAGAAAATATGTTGTTTTCGACTTAAATGCAATTTGGTGTATAACAGCCGGTAGGCTGTACCAAAATAACAAAATCACCACAAGCCAGGTGGTGATGGCCATCTTTAACCTACCTGATGGTTTCGCCTAAAGATTCCTTAACCATATGATTGGATGGATAGATTAAAAACCACAGCGTAGAAAAACATGTCGCAGGCTAAGCTCATAGAGATACGCATCTAATAGAATAGCCGTGCATTCAGTACACGTACATGTCCACGTTTATAGCCGAGTCCATTGTGTATAGTAAATAGGGGTGATAGGTTATGAATGATTAGTTTTGAACATGTTGATACTTTTGCGGCACAAGCTTTATTGTTTGTGATACGTGGGTTGTGGAAATTGCATCTATAAAATTTAATCTGCAAGCTCTGATGTTGATAAACGATTTGTCATTTCACGCTGGATTTACAATGTTGGAATACGAATTTTGAAGCGTATATTCGTTATGTATCAAAGTTGAGACCTATTTACGCTCATGATAGACATAACGATTATTGCTTATGGAAAACAAATTCCATCATCAAAATAAACAGACTAACCCACCAATTCATCAAAGCCACACTACTAGCAAATAATATAATCACCAGTAATACAACTTCATTGTATTTTCTAAGCCCCTATAAGCAAAAATTGAGCATATGGTATTCTCTAAGTCTCTCAATAAATAAATCTGCAATCTCACCTTTCAAGCTACCTATAAACACAATGGATGAAAAATTGTGCGGTAGCAAATACACCGGGATAATATATGTTTATCTGTCTCGTATCTACGGGATGATACGGGTTACCGGTCCATACATGTATGGGATGCTGCAGACACAATACTTGAATTATGACTGCGTTAGTTTTTCACTCCCTGTTGTATTTATTGAGTGCGTATTGATTTCAAATTGAACCGAAAATGACTAGGGTGTTTTTTCGAATATGTTTTAAATGGGTTCGATTATAGAAATTTACAATGAAATATTATTTTAGGGGACTTAATAGAAGTTCCGCTATATATTCTGTGTCGTATTAAAATTAAGCTGGAGTGGTCTTTACTCGACTCTGTTTGCACTTCCGAACCTTATATCATTTTTAAATTTCATAATTGATAAGGATAGACTACGTAAAATATATATTAGACATCTATCAAAAATTCTTAAGATTACAGAAATCTAGATATTTTTATAAATTCTCTAGAAATTCTCTAAAAAATTATAAACATTGGAAATAAAATTTTAACGTGGTTTACATAACAAATATATATAAGAATGTTGTTATATCACATTTGTGCTCTAAGTTTGTGTGTTCTAATCCGTAAAATTACTTTTTTCTTTATTTACCTCGAAATTACGCATGAATAATATTTTAAAGATTATATGCTTAATATAATATTAGTTATTTTTTTAGTTAAATAACTATTTTTAATATATAACTATTAATTTTAATATTATGCAACAGGTAATCATAAAATCTTAAGTAGTACCTATCTTCTATTTAACAACTATAATCTGCAGTTAATCACAATTTCCAAGCATGACGTGAGTATTTCTCAAAATTGTTCTACTAATAAGATAATAATTTCATGTTTTCTTGAATCATTGTTGCATTATGCGATTTCTAGAATCTAGATCACATATTACAAAAAAAAAATGAACCTGAAGTTTCCATGAGTAATATGCGCAATTACAATATTTATAAGCTCATTCATAAACAATATGATGTTTATTATTATTAAACGTATTAATTCCATAAAAATAAATTAAACACATACTGTATATAATATATATATATATAATATGAAGATAAATCCTGTATCGATGAAGAATTTGTTTACACACCTCATAAATAAAATTTATATGCATACAATAACTTATTCACCGGATATCACAACTTCCGAATAAAATTATTCACCGATTAAACAATGTTGAAAAATAAACAACTGTTAATTCTGTCTGTTGTGTGCGAAACAATTTGAACCTAATTTCAAATTTTATAATTGCTAGAGTTATGCATATTTTATTTAGTAAGCCGTCAAATTACAGTTGCGAACTTTTAAATTATCCTGTTGCGTATTACCTAGCTGACAGTTACAAAATTAAAGCCTTTCTGGAGCGTTGAAACTTTCGCAAACTCTAAAGATAAAAGTTTAACCATTTTTTACGTAAAACTTTAACATTTAGTTAAATTAAAAAAGTTTTTGTTAAATATTACACGAAGGCCTGTAGGATATATTTTATCATGTACTGTAATTTACATTTACTTTACGTATAATAATATAAACACAAAATAATAATGGTAAATATCTGTAAATTAATTTAACAAAGGAAACACAAGCTTTTGTCGAAGAGTATATTACAAAAGACTGAATTTAAAAAAGAAGCACGAAAGGAAAAATGTGGCTGAAAAAGAAATAATCTCAAGTAAAAACTGAGCAAAATAAAAGTATCACTTTCATCAAAGTTCATGAGGAACTGTTTTTATACCTTTCGCTGCTTGAGAAACATCAAGGTTTTATACGTCAAGTCAAGGCTTTTTCGTCACATTCGAATGAGATTATATGTATCCATTGTGAAATATTTGAATATGTACGTGCTATTCTGTCTCTATGATATACTGTATCTATAAATTATCAGTGTACATTACAACAATAATAACTAGATATGATCGACTCGTATTATTTACATTTTGAAACCTACTATTACTCTGTTCCATATATGATTTACTTTAAATATTTTACCATAAACGCAGAACAATAGAAAATTCCCAATTATAATATTCCTTTTTCTTTCAATCCTAGATACATCTTATGAAAAAGCATGTCGCCGCGGAAGTGCTCCGACCACCCCAATTTTGGGTACCCGTCCGTCGACCAACGGCATGGATATTACGCCATCGCGTATCGTCAATTTCTTTTCGAAGAGGTCCTTCCGAGCGAATCCGCTCAAACGTACAAAATCCGTCACGAAATTAGAACGAAGCAAACGACCGTTCACAAATGGTACGGGTCCCGGTGACCCGGCAGGCACGGGTCGCCTACGGACATCGCGCAGTCACGAAAGTTTGTTGTCCGGACACTCTGTTATGACTACACTAGGTTAGTAATTGTTAACTTTGTAGTTAGTAGTTGTGTGTTTGTCTGATTAACTATGGTATATTATCAGGGTAATGGTTAATTTGAGCCTTGGAACTAAATTAACGTAAATTGCTTAAGTTAAGTAAGCAACACGACTTTGTGTTCTAGAGTATATGAAAACTTGTCAACATAAAATATCTGAATTTATCTAATTGTTTTAGCTAATTAAGAAGCCCTATAACAATTTATTTTCCAACTAATTATATGTTCGATTCTTGTAGACTTGGGTTCGAGTCCAGGCGCAGTCGAAATCAAAGCATTACACCCGTCAGTATTAGGAAGACAGCACTGCTTCCAAGTAACATTATCCTCTGATACGGATAATCCTAGATTTTTTAGTTGTCGGTCTCAGGACGAAAGAGACAAGTGGGTTTATAGGTAAGACATTTATTTGAAAATACAAGACATCTCAAATATCGACAAAAATGGTCATATTGAATATTTGGAGATATTTTGATGCTCCAATTCTGGAATCTGTCAATAATATATTTATTTTTCTATGATATGTTTACAGTTTACGAAAATCAGTTCAACCAGATGTAGAACATACACGACGAACTGATAACTCGTTGAAACTATGGATATTAGAAGCGAAGGGCATCCCAAATAAGAAACGCTACTTTTGTGAGCTATTTTTAGACCAAACTTTATACGCAAAAACAAGTACCAAATTGAAGAATGAGTTGTGCTTCTGGGGAGAACACTTTGATTTTCCCAATTTACCAACTGTTAATTTCTTGAATATTCTCTTGTACCGGGAAGGTGAACGGAAAAAGAAGAAAAATGTTTATGTCGGTAAGTTTAAATAAGACATGAATTAATTTTCTAAAATAACTATATTAACATTATTATTTTAAATTTACTAAAATAGTGATTTATGTAAATATGGTTTTGTATAGGACAAGTAAAAATACCAATTCATGATGTAACATCGAGATACCTAACAGAGAAATGGTTTCCAATTGTTCTGGATAAAGCCCTAAGCAAGGAAATTCCAAGTTTAAGGTTAAAATGTAGATTCCAGTCTATTGATATTTTACCAGTTAAGGTGTATTCTGATTTTTTGGATTACCTGAAATCAGACTATAAAAAAGTTTGCGAAATACTCGAACCAGTTATTGGTAAGTTTAATTTTTGTTAATATTATATTTAAACATATAAGGAAATGCGATATACAGATGTCGAATATCGATATGTACCGTTATATCGGCAGATCGTCGCATTTTTTAGACAAATTTCGTATTTATGTCCTCTGGAAGCCGGAATTATGTTTCCAGCCTTTGTATAGATAAATTATGTATCTTTACATCTCGTAAGAAATTCTAGCAATTCCAATCATTTCTGAAACGTATGTATATTTCTTGTTGCAGGTGTTAAAGCCAAAGAAGATATAGCAACATCTTTAGTGCTGACGATGCAAAGTGAAGGAATGGCCCGACAATTTCTTGCTGACATCGTCATGATGGATATCTTGCGCGTGGACGACCAAAGACTAACATTTCGCGGCAACAGCCTTGCAACCAAGGCTATGGAAGCCTACCTGAAACTAACGGGCGATCGGTATCTCCAAGAGACACTCGGCGCACTGGTTGCCGAAGTGCTTTCCTCCCAACACGATTGCGAAGTTGATCCGTTAAAAGTTACGAGTATTGGTGCCCTGGAAAAACAACAACAGAATTTGAGGTCCACGGTCAAAATGGCCTGGAATAAGATCCTCCAGAGTCATGTTCATTTCCCGCCAGAGTTAAGAGAGTGTTTCGCCACTTTTCGCGAAAGATTAGTTGCACTAAATCGAGAAGATATCAGTGATAATTTGATCTCCGCGTCGATTTTTTTGAGGTTCCTTTGTCCAGCGATTTTAAGTCCTAGCTTATTCAACATCACACATGGTTAGTATCTCTTTGTCAATTTACAATATTATTTTTGTTATTTTGAATCCACCTTGTCATTTCGTATTAAAAGCATTTTATTTTTGTTTCTTTAGTTTATTTTTATATCATTATAAATCAACTTTGAATTATTTTCTGTTCTTGTTATGAACGTTGTCGCAGCCATTTTTATGTTGGTTCAGTTTGTTGATTGTTGCATTTTGTGTTTTCAGAGTTTCCTAATGAAAAAGCTGCTAGGAATTTAACTCTGGTGGCGAAGACTTTGCAAACGTTGGCGAACTTTACGCGATTCCAAGGAAAGGAAAATTTTATGGAGTTCATGAATGATTTTCTAGAAAGTGAAGCACCAGCAATGAAAGAGTTTCTGCGAAATATTTCTGTAAGTTTAGCAGCGAATATATTTTATTAGCATTTTAATAACCGCTTATTAATATTATATTATATAATTATATCATTAACAATTAATTAAAATAATGTTTATTTTCTAGACACGAGTTTCTGACACAGAAACCAAGAAATCAACAACTAGCAGACGCGACAGCAACTCAGCGCATCTCGAATTCGACGGTTACATCGATTTGGGCAAACAGCTCAGCATTCTGAGCACCTTGCTCACCGAATGTTTGTCCAAAGTAGCCACGACCAAAGTCCAAGAACTCGACCAACTGGTCAAGATAATCGAAGCACTTCGGGTTCAACATTGTTCATCGCATCAATTTTTGCGACAACATTCGTCACCACCGGACGTTCATTGCGCCGACAATATATTTCGATTCAATGATCCTACTGTTCATGCCAGCAATACCAACTTAAACGGATCGCAGTTACAATTATCCCCAAGCGTAGGGAATTTTAATAATAATAATATTCCTCCGGTTAAAGTGATCGCGCACTCATTCACTCACAATAATTTGCAAGTTACTAATAATGGGGAAATGATTTATGAATCCCCGAATAAGTTAAGTTATGACCAACAAAAACTAGGTTTTGATTCAAAACTACCTTATGAATCTTCAAACAAAATTGGTTTTGAACAAAAAATTAATTTTGATCAACAAAAGCTTGGCTATGATTCCACAAAGTTAGCTTATGAGCAACAAAAGTCTGTGTTTGAACAACAAAAATTAAGTTATGATTCTACAAAGAGTTATGAGCAACCTAAATTAGCTTATGAAACTACCAAGTTAGTTTATGAACCCCAAAAGTTGGGGTATGTTGAACCAAAGTTAAGTTATGATCTCCCAAACAAACTAACTTTAAATTGCAATACCCTAAACATAGAAACACATAAGAAATCACCAAGGTTAGGGACAAGAGCTGCGACTTTACCACGGAATAATTTCGGATCTCCTTTGAGTCTAAACGTGCATAATCAAGAAGATTTCGTATTGGAGCCGGCAAATGCCTTCATTTCCAAAAGTCCTACACCTATTTTGAAGAATGTAGGTCTTAGAAAAGTGCATGGGTCCCATAATAATATTGCAACTACTGATAAACGAAATGTTACGATTGATCAAGAGGGCAATGAAAGACTTGGCTTACATGAAAATGGTAGCCCAAATTTGGATGAAATCTCTGATTTGTTTCATTACGCTGACGAGGCGGAAGAAACTGTTAACAATAAGGGATCTAATGTTTCGATTAGCCAATTATCAAACGTTGCTAGTTCAGGCTATCAAAGTTTTGCTTATAGTCAATCAAGTAGTCCGGTTGAATTGACTATGAATAATAACCAGAATGGTTTGAAATATGAATTGCCTCATAATAGTACAAAATTTTTACATGACAAGTCGAAAGTTGTTCGTAATGGTTCGTTTGAAACGAAATACGAACCACAACGGTTCCAAAATGGCGTTAATGGAAGCAAATACACGCCTATCTCAAAAGCACAGGCGTTAGCTTTCACCAATCCTGTGTACAGCATGGACTTTGCTCCAAAACGACAGCTGGAAAGCTCCAGCTCTGACGAACATTTAAACCAAACTGAAATTAAACATGTTGAAGGTGAATTGCGTCATTCAGCTTCATCTAAAGACGTTAATAGATACAATAATTATATTGACGAGATTCCAACACCAGCTGTTCGACGTATAAGCAACGGGCCACTTCCGCGAACGAATCCAATGTTGGGTTACCGTTTGCCTGATAAAAAATCCAATTACCAACACTTAAAAGTACCAGAAACTGAACCACTTCATCACAGTTCATCCAATCATGGATCAAGTCAAGGTTCACACCATGGCTCACATCAAAATCTAACCAAAATAAACAACCACTCTCGTCTAGAATCATCGGATTCATTTGATAATCGGTTTTTCCAAAAACCTCCCCAATACGAAAACTTATACGAGAAACCGTATTCCCCGTATGACAATAAACGGCACTACGAAACAACGAGTTTCCAACATGAGTCTCCCGCTTGTAACGAAGATCGATTCGATTGTAAGTCGAATTTGAGCCGGGATAAATTGTATAGACGTCTGTCGTTGGAAAGTGCTCGAGATTTGTCAGATTCATCTAGTGAGACAGATGAAACACCACAGTATCACACGACCGGGCGACATCGCAAAAATCGAGCAGTTGAACATTGTGAACGGGAGATCGAACGTTTGCAAACGTCCGTGGATATGTTGAGGCACAAGTTAGAACATGTTGAGATTGGATCTAGTCCCGACTTGAATCAGAGTGATGGAGAAAGCAAAATGAAGGCTATCATTGCTAGGTAAGTTAAAATTAATTATATTTTTAATTTTTGTCGTTATTTATCGAAATAAATATGTAAACGACAGTATTTTATATTTTTGAATAATATTCCGCTACTGATGCGTAGTATGGTGTCATAAAATGCAATGAAGGCAATTACCTGCCTTCATTCATCTGATGTGTTGGTATCGCTCAGAGCGTAGCGATCGGTAAGTTCAGTCGACAATTTTAGTAATGTTGGTTTTCTTTATAGATTGATAAGTGTTGAAGAAGAACTTCGTCGAGAACAACAAAAAATGTCCTTAACTCTATCCCATAAACAACGAGTTATCGAAGCTCAAGAACACAGAATCGCCGCACTTGATGCCACCAACAACCGATTATTAACAGCCCTTAGTACTTTAAAACAGCGGTACTTATCGGGAGAGCGTGCAGCGTCCAACAGCAGTACCACAACAGTTGCTAGCAACAGCAATGCTAGCGATGCAAACGAAAATACTCTTATATCAGAGTTTAGCGATATGAAGACTTCCACTTGTTAAAATAATAAATAATTTTTGTTGTCTTTAAGCCAAAAATAAGCTTGTTTGATGTCAAATATAATAATATTAATAATATATTCTTTTAATATATAGTGACCTGTTTTACTTTTTAGTTTAAGATGCATTTAAAAAGTATTGGACAGAATTTGTATTTATATTGTTCATCATATTTTAAGGACGTTATTTATTTGTGTATTATTTCATTTGTTTCTTGTTTATTTGTAAGATATTTTTTAAATCATAAATGTTTCGTACCAATCTTTTTATACTTACGCGCCAATATTTGCAAAAAAGAAAAGAAAAAAATATATATAACAACTATGATCTTACGTAAGGTCTATTTTGTATATCTTGACAATTTCATAAGTGTAGTTTTTAAATCTCTGTATTTGTCGAAATGTAACTTTCTTTTAAACATATGTCTTGTTTACTTTTTACTAGATAGTTTTATGCCACTACTTGTGTACATGACTGTAGATATGTATATGTACGTTTTTAGTTGTTAAGACTTGCACAATCATTATATAAATAAGTAATTATTTTTTAATTACGTATAATCATTACAAATTGATAACACAGTATTCTTCACACAAATGTAGTATTAACAGTACCTATATTTCTATTATAGCCAAAGATTTAATAAAACACAGTATATCAAATGAACTGATGTAGTTCTTCTTACAACCTCTTACTTATCTCAACTTTATATATACCCAAAAGTATCAAAAATTCAAATGATTATTTCCAACATACCAGCGACGTTCAAAAGTTCTTTACTTAATTTTATAAAATTATATTGATTTCGAATACTCATAGAATTATTATTTCTAATTTTAACTTTCTTGAGCGAAGTCTAAAAGGCAAAGGAAGTATTGTAATCATGAATATTTTTGGAATGATGCCTGTGTATGAACGCTCTAGGGCCAAAACTGTTTAAGAAAAAGTTAATAATTGTATATAACCCGGATGTGCGCCTCCTATTTTTGAAAATAATATCTCAGGCGGTAGTAACAGTTCAATATTTCGGAAACATACCATTTATTGAAAAATCGCCTTTGAAGAAGGTTATTACTATCTTTTACGAAGTAATAAGTAAGTCTTATAATCATGAAAAATACGGATATACGCGTTTTCACCTTTCCTGAATCGAATGTGACTATTTTCGGAATAACATCTGTGTGTGTGTGTCTCTGGCTGTGTGAACACAAGAGCCAAAAATGTCGAACCTAAAATTGTGAAACTTCGAACTTAAGACATGTATTTGGTCTAGGTGTGCACCTTCTCTTTTGAAAAGAATATTCAAACCAGAAGTGCATGTTTACAATTTACTTTTTTTGTCTCCAATATCACTAGAACGTCTTCACTTATGGCAAAAATAGTTATTTTCATAATGAAAGATTTCTTTATAAAATGTACCAGTTACTAGAAAACCGATATGGAAAATCTTTATATTCTTAATTATATTGTTATGAAAATACATATGTAAGAAATTTTCTTATAGTTATCGCATTACTTATGCCTGAAACAATTTGACAAATAAACAAAATATAAATAATGTATGTCATATTGCGCTGTCTAACACAAATAGATCGACTGAGAAGGTGAATTTTAAAGAATTAACATTTATGTTTCATATTGAAGAAACAATATTTGATAACATAATAAAATAATAAGCTAATTGGTACAATTTCAGGGTATTACTGTGAAGTATTGGTATTTTATTGACGGTTTATTTAAGAAAAATAATGCTAACGCTCATAGCACCAACTTTCTAATTCATGCGTTTAATTTGTTGCTATGAATGCATTTCTCATAAAACAAACTAAATTATTATTTGCAATTTCTAATCGTGATTACTCATTGGCTTTTATAGTTTTAAAATAATGTGGAAATTTCTTTTCGAAAAGTATAAGGATATTAGTGCCGATACGGTGCTGCATATATCCAAATGATATGCTATAAATTAAATCATACACATGTATAAATATAATTTACACCCGTTTGCACATATAATACAGTAAAAAATAAAATAAACAAATCAAAGTGAAGCAGTATAAACATGAGATGAACTGTTTGTCTAGAGAAGAGGAATAGGAATGTTGTTTACATTTTTTAAACCTATCACACACACACCCAGCGTAGTGTAAACGTGCTAGCTTTAGCCGCGCCGTGTCGAGTCCCGCCGAACACTTCTCACTTCCTAGCATGCGCAGTGCTACAGTGTGACGTCACACACACCCAATACGTTCGGGTCTCTGAACTCTCTCTTCTCGGACTCGGCTTCGGCAGTGTGCCGCTAAAGTGCCCGCTGCCCGTGCCCGTTCGCTCTCGAACTTGCTCTCCCGAAACATTCAAACTTGTGTGTGTGTGTGCTCCATTGCGTTTGCGCACATTGAAGTCATAGATCTTAGCCTGAGGATCGATTCTCGATAGGCCCACAACTCCCATTGCGTATAATGTTTACTGTATCAAATTATTAAGACCCTCTTTTCAAAATTCAGATTTTCTACTTTAGTAAAATAATTAAACCATCCACTGAATAGAAAATACAGTCTTGGTGCCTGCCACCTATGCTTGTTTATTATATAACGTATTTTCGGATTTAAAGGACACCGGCCTTCCCGAATTTATCCGTTATATGGTAATAAAAACGTTCAGGATTCGAACGCTCAGGCACGATTCCATATCTCATGTTGTTCGTAATAATATCAGTTGCCTAAATGTAATCAGGGGTCATTGAAACTCTAGCTTTACAATGTCACATTTTGGCAGCAAGGTTAACTCGAATTAACTTCAAAAAAATAATAATAAAAAAAAAACTGAAACATAATTGAAACAACTGTATAGTAGGTCATTGACAACAAAAGCAGAACAGACAATCAATAATGGATACTATAATTTAGTACAACATTTTTTCATGTACTCGTTCAGGATGAGTATGTATCGATCTGGTCCAGTGATTTTTATGAAACATGTAATTGATTATTGTTTGACATAATCGTCCGTGCTTAATCTTACGTTTAGAGAAGCACGTGCGACCTATGAATACCGAATGCTCCGTTATTCAAAACATTTGATGCTATTTCAGAGGATCGTCTGCAATGCTGATGACTTCAAAACTAAAAAATCCAAACTGTATAAATGTGAAGAAGGAAAAAAGAAGTTTATAAGATTTTGAAACAAAACTAAACATTAAAATTGCATTTAACTATATAAAAAAAAACAATACATAATTTATTTAAATATTATTTACAAATTTCCATGCAAACATTGTAATAACTAGTCAAATTAAACGATATTTGAAAACAAGACTCAAGAAACATAAAAAAAATCTGAGATAACATCCAGACAAGTTAAAAGCGCCTTAGTTAAACACTGCAAAAATAATGATCATACCTTTGAATCATAGCAAAACATAAGACTAAATCTAGAAATGCTTTACATTGCAAAAAAATATATTAATGCGCAAACTGCCAACAGACATAGACAACCTGTCCATTCAGATGCTCTATTTTTGATCTGGAAGTTTGCATTGATATAATTTCCGTATAACTAAATAATAAACGTATTTCTATATATATATATATATATATATATATATATATATATATATTATTTCAATTTAAGATTTAATAATTCTTTAATTATTAAAATGTGTCATATAATTCAACTATAAAGGCTGTTTTTAGCTCGCCATACAGTACCGAAGAAGCTAAAGCATTCTGTCGTGTGTCTGTAGCATTCTCGGATCAAAAATTTCATTAACACCCATTATTTCGTCGCCCTGAATCCAAAAATGTATATAACTTATATACTTGGATGTTAGTCGTCGCTCGCTCGTAAGACCAAATTTGTGCCTTCTACTCCTCTGAAGGTACCAGAGCGATTCACACCAAATTTGGTACACATATTATTTGACATCCCATTTGCATCTGTTCGAAGTTTAAATTCGATCGCCTGTATACTTCCCGAGTTATAGGGCCCCAAAATTTGAAGCCCCCCTTAATACTGCCCTTATAAATATAATTAAAACACACAAAAATGCTACTAAAAATTCTAAGATATTTTATATCTACAAGATTTTTTCATATTGTTAACTCAAAGCCCGAAAAAAATTATTAAATATTTAATTTTGAATTTTAAAATATGCACTAAAATTATCCTTTTATCAATATAATCTACAAAAAATTCTATGACTTTTTATATCTATAACATTTTTTTCAAATTGTTTACGAAAATGGCTCGCAACGCATGGTACCTAAAGGCGAGCTCTACGCATTGGTGCGTTTTACGCATACCAAATCTTGTTTCATATTGAGCCCGAAAATAATTTTTATATATTATAATTTTGAATATGCAGTAAAAAAAATTGTATCAAAGGATTTTTGTAAAGTAGATGTGCTTCTTAAAATAGAAATTGTATTTCATTTTTATTTGTGTTTTGCGAATTTCATATGTCACCTATTTATGATAGACTATTTTTATTGTAGGTATAAAGAAATTTATTATTATTGAGAAGACATATGATTCGTGTAGGTAGATTTATTAAGTATGATATTGTATTTTCTCTGTATGAAAAGAGGTTCTCAAACAGTAAAGTTTGTAAATATTTTTTTTCTACCCAAATTTCGTAAAAATTAAATATTAGATAGTATTAAACTAAAATGAATTTTTCACAAATTACCTGATTATTAGTGATAGACCGGAATGAATTGGATAGAAGTAGAAGACCGAAAATCGTTGTAGTTTGAGTGCGGCTGGCACACACCCCTGATGATCCCATCGCACGCGCGTCCCCACAGTCCTTCTCCTCGTCCCGTGTTCTTCTCTCTCCGCTCGCGCTCACGGAAAAGAGATTTTCTCTCTTTAGAGCGCTCCCCCCACTTGGTCCGCGTCCGCGCGCGCGTTGCATGAAACAGCGAGCGTGTGTGGCAGAGGTCATTCACCCGCGGCGAGCCGGGCAGAGCGCAACATCACCAAGGCCTTGCATATACCGTTGCGCTTATGTTTCGTAAAGACACTATCAACAACAAATTCACTGTACCGTGCGAAAAGGAACGAAAAAAAAAGAAATGGTACACATTGCCGATTCATAATAGTGGCCCGCGCGATCTATATTTTTAAGTCATCTCGGCGGCTTATTGTTGTTATTTGGTGTATTGTGTGCGACTATTAAGGACTGTTTATAAATCTGTGTGAGTGGGTGTGTGTGTTTTGTTTATTTTTATAAATAAATATTTAAAAAAAAAATGTGAAGCGAATTGTTTGTTATTGGAAACCAAAGTGCCGTCTTCATTTGAGTTTGTAAGATGGAACTGTGATGCATAATTCACTTCCGCAAGTTTATTTTGTTATTCATGCTCCTGGTCCGTCTGCTAGATAAACTTCATCGATTTAAATTACAAATGTCCCTACTAGGACAAATATAGAATCAATATGGTCCACTATTGGCCTAATTTGATTTATATTCCAATACTATCAGATGCTATTTAATGAAACATCATTAGATAGCACCGAATTGAGTTCAAATTGGACCAATATTGGGGGCTTGAAATCGGTCCAGTATCCTTATGTTTTCATGATTATAATTTTTGCGTTCCAATATTGCTTAAAGGGCAAATTAAATAATTGTAAAACATTAAAATCATTAGTCAAATATTGCGAATCAATATTATATTTGTATAATATACATCTCCGTAAAGTGAGAGTATTAGATTCATAAATATTGTTTCAAACACAATGGATACATTTTAAAATTAATACACACACACACACACACACACACACACATATATATATATATATATATATATATATATATATATATATATATATATATATATATATATATATATATATAATTATTATTATTTCGCTTCAAATTTAAACTCGAACTCAATTGAATAAATTTAACATTTTATACTCATAAACACACACATAAGAAGTAAAATATCGATGTCGCTTCGGCTTCGCGTCGAAATATGTGAAGAATTGGTTTATATTAGATCCTGCCTTACTAGAAATATGTTTAGTTCTAAATTGAACAATACACATCTTTGACAAATAAAGTAATATGTATTACAGAATACGCCGTATATTGCAATTTATAAATAATATGCAAATCGTATCACAATCGATATTGCAATATTAAAAATACGAAAGTTAATATGTATATTGTTTTTATAAAAACAATCGGATCAAACCACTCGATTACGAGGTCATGGTTTAGCCTAACCATTGCAACAATTCCAATAGACCATTGGAAAGCTCCTCAAATACCTTTGTTATAAACGTTTCTTCTTTACAGCCATTGTGTTCATTGGGATATGTATTAAAATCCGGGCAGAAACTAGAGTACAATACAAGCCGTAATGAATCATACTGTCAAGTGTGACGTTACGTAATGTAACTCTATTTCATACTCTGAGCACTCACCAGAAAGAAGAGATTCTCAAAATCATGTATTTTTTATAAATATTAAATATAGAAATGTGCCATTGGTTAATTAAAAAGAATATTAACAAAATACTATTTTTACGTAATGGATAAAATAGTGGGCTTCACTAGACTTTTCAATATTTTGTTTTACATTCATACTACAATAGCGAATCAAAATCAATATGTTAAGTAGAGTAAAAGTGTTATCATATCTGACATCCATCGTAAAATGATTTAACGCCCCTTGGTTAGGCGAACAATGAAAATGTCTAATGTCTAAGTTATAAAACTATTCGGTTGAATAGTATGTGTAAAGTTTTACTACCGGTTAAGATATTGTTTTCAACAAAATGAACACAATTAATTATAAATTTTGTTGCAATGAACGCTACCATTCTTTATCATACAACAAACTGGATTTATTAATTGTAATTTCTAAGCTTAATTACTAATTGTTTCACACCGTAACTGAGTCATGGTGGAATCTTTGTTCACTCCTAATTAAATTCTATATTTTAAAAGGAATTGAAACTGTAGGGTTATTTTACAAAGTAGTATTGATCTAATTCAAGTTTTTTTTTTTTTATCGAAGGGATTAAGTTTTATGACGGCTTTATTCGATGTGTGTGAAAATATGTTTAGTACAGGTTCGTGTATGCTGGCTTAGTTTCGGAATATAGGTCAGTCTTGCAGTATAGGTACATTGCACTGAACATTCGTGTGGTTTTATTTTAATTGAAAAATCAATGTTTCTACTTTGAATATGGGTTAGATGTGTGTATGTATTTGTACATAAAAGCGTACTATGTACGTTTGTCAAGAGTCATTCTTATACTGCCGTAGCAACATGAACTTTCAACCGGTCATTGCTCTAATTTACTATTTTTGACTTATCATCCAGTTCGAGTTTTCATTCGAACCATTACTGCAACATATTTGTTTATTGATAGGTATTGCATATTTTATATACAGATTGTTTCGTAAATGCATGTGACTTTAATATAAATTAGTATATATATATATATATATATATATATGAATTTCAAAGGCAGTGTAACCAAATAAACATCTCCGATTTTTCTCATTGTCTGCATTCTTTTCCTCGCATAATAATAATGTAAAACATGAATTGAACAACGCCCCGAATTCATATTACATTTGAAGAACTCTGAATGGTTTATTTACATAAAATAATGTTAGATTAGCATACAGAGGCTATAAAATAGGAATTATATTGAATAAACACATGTATCGCTTTGATCGGGATGCGAGTTTGCTATATTGAAGCAACGATCCAACTGAGCCAGCAAAATATTCATTGAATCCAAAAGAGTAACTCTAAAATTTTGGTGAAGGCAGTGAACATTGTTTATAATTTCATTAATCCATGATATATTTAAATATGAACAATTATTCTGTTATTTTTACTTTATTCCGTGAAGCTTTAACCATTTTTAAGGGTTTAAACAAGCAAAAATTAAACTAAGAATTAACATTAATAAGTTAAACAATATAAAACGTTAATTTACTGTAAGAACATTGTCATACGTTTTACATTGTTTAACTTATTAATGTTAATATTCTTAGTTTAATTTTTGCTTGTTTAAACCCAGCATTAATAAACATAAATTATTAATTTCTTCTTAGGATCATGAAAAAAATCTCTTGCTAGATTATATTGGATATAACCGTTTCAAGGTGCCCTGGGAATTATTGACTATTTTTTTAATTATGTCTACTTCGGTGTGCCTTTACTTAAAAACTACTAAGCTCAGAACAGCGAAATGTCGTTTTTAAGCCTAAGATATATCAAACAAAAGCTGATTATATTTGGGCATAATCCCACAGTTGAAAGATTCATTTAGTAATATATAACCAAAATGAATGATATTAAAATGTTTAATAAGTTTTGTTTTCTCTCAAAACTTGTACCATTTGTAAGAAAAACGTATTCGAAATGCATAGACGTTTCCAAAGCAACTATATATGTATATGTTTCATATTGGACATATCGAAATATTTGACGTGACCGTTTTTATAAGAAAGTCTTGTTCTGAAAATTTTCAATTAGATATTCAATATTCAAAATCGATATTCAAGTTGAAGTGTGTAATGGGAGACTTGAATAAATTCTGAATTTCTGTCGATGTGCTAGGTTAGATTTAGTTTGAGCGCCATTCTTGAGGTCTCGCTGGCCAGACCGCTGAGAACGCGGTAACTGGTACAGCAGACAGAAATTGCAGTCACTGGTAACGGTTCTTCATAACCCCGACATCGTTAGAAAGTGTTTTGCTTTGCTGTGGAAAAGTGAAGTGAAACACAACTCAAGCGTTTCGCTTATTCTAACGGCATTTCATACTCAGTCGACTCTAATGCCCTCTATATCACATGTGTTCTCTTCCTTTTCTTATAAAAAATAATTCAACCGTTCAGCTAGCGCATTGTTTAACCGGAACATGAACTTAAACTTTGTACAGAACTCTTCAAACACAACCGTTGGAATATTAACAAAATACGTTATTTATTGTGTGATTTCTTAGTTCTGAATATAATTCTGGAAGGGGACACAATTAATATCCTATTTATTAATAGATAAACAAGCATAGATGCGCGCATCAATGCATTCAGCTCGCCTTAAAGCGAACTTATGATAATTAAAAAAAAACAATAACTACTATTTTCTTTGTAAATGTAGTATATACAATTTTACAATCAATGTATTTTTGAAGAGATAAACCAAACATGTGTACAAATTTGATAACAAGATCTAAACCCACACACGTTGTAGTATGTTGCTTAATAAGACCAAGAATTTGACCTTCAACTGACCTCGAATTAACTTGATTTATTTAATGTTTATCCCTTTGCTCAGACATATCTTAAAGTGTTTTCAAGATATAATTTATTTAACACTTTATAAAGTAATTTTTTACAAATGTACCTAACCTAACCTAAATATATCTATAAATTTCTGTATACGCCCTTTTGTATAGTTTGTTGCCCACTACTTAATTGAATGATAGGACAATAGTTTTGTTGCTGGAATATTTTGTATTACTTGTAATTAATATGTAATAAAATGAACACACACATACGTAATTACGAAAAAAGGTGTACTCAGTGGACCTCGTAACGTCTATATCCATTAAATTCCCGCAATCGATTATTTCCATTTTTCCTACATTTATAAAAACGTAGTTTCAAATATTGAGTGTATAAGAATTTCAGAATATTATTTTTGCATTCTCAGTAAACTTCAAATTCATATTGCAAAGAAGTTATTCCAATATACTTTTTAGATGTAATAAAATATTCCCACTATACATATAAATAGATCTACAAATATATGTTATTTTAAATTACTTTATTCTCAGACTTTGCTATATTTAATTTATAAACATTTAATCTTCAACCAAAGGTACAGATAGAAAAGAAAAATTTAAATAATATAAACAGTCAAATTTTCAACAACAAACCTAAATTGATCTTTAGAGAAAGTATTTAGCAAAATATCTGTGGATAGAAAGTGGTAAAATAACACAATATAACAAGAATAGCAAACATATCGCTTTACTTAAGAGAAATTTCCAACAATCAATACATATTTCACAGTACAAATGATCCACAAATACGTAGTATAGGAAAACGATATAATTGTGTATTTTAGGTACAACGATCGATAAATGAACACACCTTAAAAACTGGCAAAACAAAAAGCGTCACTGTTAATTTTCGTGACAATTTCATAGTGAAAGTGTTATTTTTGTATGTTAGACTGTACATAATATTAATGCTCCGTGTGATGTGTGCAAGCCTTTGTGAGTTATTATAATAATGAACATGTGCAAAGTGACAGAATTGTATTAACAATGATCAGGGTTCAAACCCGGCACCTTCAAGGTCATACTGTGTGGATCAAATTATTGTTATTCAAGTGCGTCGCGTGGAGATTCTGTTTTTGGATCTATTTAACCAGTGAACTAGGATAGAAGCTATAAAAATGTAAGTTCATTTCATATTACTATTATTTACTAGTGTTTCTCCCCCAAGAGACACTTGCATAGTAAACATTCAATCAATCAGCACCAATGCCTTTAGCTCGCCTTATATATTCAGTGCATGTTTATATATAGAAATAATTCATTTTCTCTGTTTTTGTAATCAAATAATATACCAGAAAATATCCATATTCTTTGAATATATGTACAATTTTTCTTTTCTTTTGACTTGTTAATTCTGAAGCAAATGATGGTCTTAATTTGTAATATTTAGTTTGGCATAGAACAGCATTTCTTCAATAATGAACTAATGATTGAAATATGCTTCAAATGTACTTGCAAGGCTGTGTGATGTAATGATATTTAAAAATAAATACATACTTCAGTTTGATATTCGATTATGGCTGCATATTTTTAAATGGTACGCGGAAGCCACAAGTACAAGGCGTTGAACTCATATTCTAATTCTAGTGCACGCGAACTAGAAAATTGTAATTTTCCTTGATTTTGATGAATCTACTTTTGAAATTGTGTAATACAATTAAAGCATCCGCTAATCGCACCAAGTCTCACATCGAAGTTGTAATTGGGGGTAACGGTTTCCCCCAAACCCTTCCAATTACAACGTTGAAATTTGGTAGAGATGCTCCTTGCGTGACCTAGTCAGCCGCTAAGAAAGGATTTTTGCTAAAGCCCCTTTTAAGAGGATGGGGGGGATTGGGGAATTAATTGGTTCTTTCAGCTACAATGTGGAATTTTGGTAGATTCTCCTTGCATGAACTAGACATTCTTTAAGTTAAGTAATTTAATAATTAATCAGAGCCGTCGCAGCCTATGACATAATTGTACTACTGCGCAGGGCCTCGGTTATCGTAGGGGCCTCAAACCTCCAAAAAAGGCATCAATATGTTATGAATATGTTCCTTTACTTATACTTGTGCTAGACCATGTATTAATTTACCGCTGTTATGTTTATTTATTTGTAATTATAAACAATGTATTGTTCGGTGCGCAACTTTCAGCGCTTTGAAAGAACAAAACTTATAATTTCATCTAAATGGAATTCGTTTATATAACATGAATTGTTAGGAATGTTCTGGGAAGCCATGAGTTCAAAGTAAATGTCAACTTTAATGAACATGTATAGAAAAAAGATTCTAATGTCATAAATAGTGTTTTTGACGTAATTACTCTGAAGCGAAGGCCGTTCATTGACTCCACATTGCTACAAACCTTTAATAACAATAATAATAACAGAAGGTTTCATTCTAAATACTTTTTCCCCGAACAATGAATAATTGTGAAATAATTGCGAAGGTCGGAATATGTTCCGCTGTATACATAATTCGCTAATGCGTGTATGGCGATATATTTTTATGGTAATTGTTATAATTGTAATTGCTCATTGGTCAATATTCATTAAATAATATAAATACGTAGGCTTAGCTTATACGTAGGGCACTACATATTTTTCTATATAATCAAAACAATCGAGTCGAGTCGAAATCAATAGGTAATTCAAGAGCTTATACGAAACAATTGTTTTATCTAAAGAATACAACAGAAACTACAAATAACCTTATACAAATTGTATTAAGAGAAGCTTCAATTCAACCAATTTTCCCTTGACAAATACCGCTACCCCCACCAAGCAGTATACGCACCTGGTTTCGTTAGTGGGGTAAACCGTGATGTGAGCTTGTATAACCTGAAAAATCGGGGTGGGGACAGACAGAAATACCACACACGCGCGAGCAGCGAGCAGCGGGCACCAGTAAAGCTAAAAGCAGCCGGAGCTTACGCAGGAGAACCATGACGACACTAGAAGGAGAAATCAATGCACGGGGAGGGGGGCGGTGGTTGGTTGCGCGCGCATGTGTATACACGGTCGGTCGACAACCCCGTACAGTGATGTAGGTCAGTAATGGTGGTGATAGGCGTTCACAGGTGCGGCGGGGAGAGGCTTTTACCAAGCTTCACCGGTCATTCGCACACTTCCCTATCTAACTATAGAGCTGATCAATCGTATGGTCAATTCGGTTAATTATTTTTATAATTTTAAATAAACAATAATGCTAGTAGATGTAGCATAAATAGAAATTAATTTTGGCAATCGTTCACATAATTATCTTAACCAAGCATATGTACTTAATTCGCTTTACGGCGAGCTTATAAGTGAAAAAATAATTTAAGATAATATTATTACAACACACTGATTTTTAAATGAAGAAAACATATTTGCAACTATTGATTTTAAAATTAAATACAACATGAAAGCAATTGATTTTATAGAAACATAGCTACAGTTCTTTTGAATATACTGTACGAGCTACAAATTTAAAATAATGTTATTACCTCTCGAAATATAAGTATAAAGATGCATTAATTTTTATTTTGCTCATTTTAATCGCCGCACTATCAACAATAGATAGTCCGAACAGGTGTACTTTTAATTTCTGAACATCGATAAATTAGTCACATCCTCATTTACATACGGTTAATCATTCTGTCTACATACCATTATTATCAGTAATGGCAATCAGCCAGTGTGTTTCGCATTTATTTCTACATTTATGGTATAGAAAAGGTCCTGATTAATATATTTATATGCAAAGCTGGGCAGGTATTCGATTCAATAGGTATTAAAAGGAGCTTTAATTCATTTAAGGATTTAAATCAATTGAAGCCCTTTTGATAATGAGGACTTACGGCTTTGAAATATAATTCATTAAAATAATTGAATTGAATTTATGAAATGGTCATCAAAATGTGTAATTGTTAAAAAGACTGAATAGTTATAAATATAAAATAGACTTAAAGTTCCTTTGATCACTGATTTATAATACAAAATCACATACAAGGCATATAATTAACCAAAATTTGAATTATAAATGATTTGTAATTTATAAACAAGTCTCAATTCATTTTGTAATTGTCTAAAAGGCTTCAATTCCTTTTGAATTCGTACAGATTTGTAATTAGTAAATAGGCTTAAGTTCCTTTTGCTTAATGACTTAAAAGGTTTCAATTCGTTTTGAATTGTGTTGCAATTAATTGTGAATTATCGAAATACTTTTAAAGATGAACTGTGAATTATGCATTCAATTCCGGTAGTAATTGATTTTGCCCAGTTCTGTGTAATATGTACTTTAATCAGTTCTGTAATAAAATCTCTTATCCCAACGAAAATCTGTGAATTTATAAATAATAAATTAAATAATTCCATTAATACGTTTATGGGAATTACAAATACAGAATTTCTCACAACATGAAATAAAATAATCAAATATTTTATACCGAATACCAGGTGCATATACAAAACTATTCTTGCAACAAAAGTTTTGTTACAAATCTCTATAATAAAATGTATCATCCCAAAAAACTGCATTAAACCAGTTGCATTTGTAATCGTTTCGTAGCAACCCCTAATTTGTGAAGGGCTGAATCATACAATCCGCAAAAATTAACGAGAACTGGTACACTAATTTTTCACTGCCGATGATTTAATGTTCCCTGCTTTGACATCTGTGCTGTGTGGATTAACGAACAGCATGTGTGTGTGTGTGTGTGCAGGTATGTAAGTGAATAAACAAAAGGGCCAGGTGAATTATAAGGGAACCGGTTCGTTCGGGTAACTAAAGCCCTTTGTAGAAAAAGCAAAGTACACAGAGAACAAGAGGTTGTCAGTGCGAGAGGTTATCGACCTCGCTTGGAGATGTTCCTTGTGAACACAAGATCTTTTTCTTCGTCGTGAATTTTGTTCAAAGTTTGTTCGCTCGACAAATTTTATAAAAGATAATGAACGAATGAAAAACGTCCTTATGTTAGCACTATATTTAGGACAAGATGTGGCTTCTTATTGTGGACAAGAATTATATGACACAATTGAATGTACGAGATTTATTGTTGTATGTACGAATTTTCTAAAATCATTTTCTTTGTTGTTTTCGTAAAATATTTTATTTTCACGTAGTATTGTATAATTTTGCATAAACGTTATATTTGTAATAAATCTTGAATTATCTATACGGGGAATTTGCCCACGACTAGTGCACATGTATTGCTAAATTATTGAAAATAAATGTCAAGAATTATTTATTTTCTTTGAATTTTTATCTACAGTAACAATTTGAAAAATCTATTGTGTCCTACACTGGATTTTCTTGCCTGTATAATCAAAGAATATATATTAATATTTTCTGATATATTTATAATATTTTATCATTAAAACTCTTCATTAAGTATATAGTTCGTTATTTCGAAAACAGTCAATATAAATTTCACTATAGTTCAAAACGTTATTTTCCATTAAAATATTCAATACCTCTTACAAAATAAAATGTGAGTCATATCGAACTTTATTGTTTAAAAAATAATTATACATTATTAATCATATAGTATAACACGATATAATTAATTAATGGTATGGTCAATTAATAAATATTATCGAGTCAAGCATAATTATAATGTAAATGAACCGATTTCATGGTTCGTTGTCTCAATTACAAGAGCCTAATGCTAGGATATCAGATCTAGATTTAACTAACTTAACACATCATTGTAATTTAAAATATAGAATGGTCAGATTTAATAAGTATTTAACAAACGGATATTACAAATTTGCTTCTTTAAAAAGTACCATTTACTGGAAAATCGTTTTTGTAATTAGTAAATTTTAATATTGTATTCATAGTTACTCCATATTTACTAAATTAAATCATGATAATCGCAGTATCAACGAATGTCAAAATTTAAAACATTCTTGTTGTAATATAATAATATATACCACAAAATTAATAAATGATCTTTGAATATACGTACAAGAAAGTCCAGTGAAGTGCACTGCAAATTTCCCCACTTATGTTGTATTAAAAAGAACGTTCTATCTTAATTTGTTTACGAATGTGTTTATACAGCATTCACAGCGAGCCAATTAGTAATTAAGATAAGAAATTACAATTAATTAAGCTTAAGAGTAGATCTAACTAAAAAAAACTTTTCGTTTTGGACGCGGAATTATAACATTCGAACATATTAATGATATGAAGTGTCAATGAAATCCAGTGATAAAACCAATATCATCTTAGAGTGGTCCTGCGTGGAACATTTATCTAAAAAACGTTATCCAATTTTTCACTCCATTGGTTATCTATTTCTTCTATTAGTCACATGCTATTAACCTCCAATTACTTCTTCTTTCCACATTATAATTTAGTTTGGCTTTCATTAGGTACATATGCATACACAAAGCAGAGAGTTAAATTTTTGTCTCTCTATCAAAATATTATCAGGCGTAGTTCCTACGATTTATTAAAAATAATTTCCACACATAATGGCACCATAAATAAAAAAATTAAGATAATATACTTTTCAAAAAATAAGTTTTGGCTTTAGAGCGTGCACAGACACCATTCCGAAAATAGTCACATTCGATTTAGGGTCAAAACCTTGTGTATCCGTAGAAATCTCGAGTTCGATTTTTTTCATGATTACATGACTGCGTATAAGAAAGTAATAATCATGTTATAATATGCTTTACAGAGAACTCCGGAACTTATGCTAGGTAAATAATAGTATGAAATGTAAATACGAGATTACAGAAAATTATTATTTACTTTTACGTTATCAGTTGAAGTACGATAACGTTACTATACATAGTTAAAAGAGTTACTAGATTTTAACTTAAGTAGGGGAGATTGGGGAACACATACAGTATATGTAACACCAGAAGTTAGATTTATCAAAAAAATAGGTACAGGCACCAATGCTTTCAGCTCTTACAAACACTAATTTTGTAGAAATATGGTTTAAATATATGGGTTATATCTTATTATGTACATTTTCGTTCTAATCATATAAACAAACATATCTGAGTATTTATACATATATAAAAGGCAATAATAAATCATCAGCCGGCCAATTCGATTAGTACAGGTTAATAAAAATGTTTTCTATATTCCTGAGAAACATCATGACTCGAGAACCACTGCTCTGGAGTGTGCTCCGACTAATGAGGGTCATTCTTCAGAATCTTCATCAAAACACATCAATGTTAAAAAAAAAACCATAAATGCTAGTAAAATGAATCAACAAAACTCCCAGTAATAATAATCGCCGAGGAAGCAGAAGCATGCGAGCTCGTTATCAGTCAGTGACTACAATATATAGTTACTAAACGTCAGAGCAGGCGCTGAGCTGTTGTAATACACACACATATGTGTATGTGTGTGTGTGTGTGTGTGTTGAGTAAAAGGTCACTGACATCGCCACCGCACAACACTATATATTGCATATTTCTTTTTTGACCAAACGCCGTAGCCCGCGGTTCAGATCAGTTCATTTCTCAACAGATCAGTTTATCAACAGCTGCGACATTTTATAACCGCACTTCTGGCTAACACTTCAATTCCATAGTGATTTCCAATTGCTAAGTTTCCCTGAATTGAAAGTTACATTATTATTATTATAATACAGTGTTAGTGTGTGTGTACGTGCGTGTGTGTGTTGTGACAAGTGAATGTGTTGTTGCTTTTAGTGATGTTGAGTGATGTTTGACCTTGAAAGTCGGGGGTTACCGTTAATATTTTAAGGTTAGTTTACAGATTAAGGCGTTTTTGTTGATTATTTAATCTATTAAGACTGTTGTACTTATAATATAAATACATAACGTCAAGGTTAGTTCTTTAAAATACGCGCCAAATTTTCTGCCGTCATCACTTTCTACTAGTGTCGAATTTTATATCAACAGGTAAATCTTACCATATAAAATTCAGTAGACGCTAATTTCTCCTAAACCTAAAATAGGCAAACTGTAATTTTACATAAAAAGAAAATATCTAAAACTGTAGCAATTGTTTTTTTTTTCAAGATCCCTATTGCTTTATTTAAGCAAAAATTATATTAAAATTACGATATTTACTTAGTACACTTATTTTTACAGTGTGTAGCTATTAATTTTTTATGAGTTAAAACGTGGACTTTTATCAATTACTTTTTGTTAGATGTTATCTGAATGTGTAATATTCCGCCAGTCAAAATATTTGTTGCAAACTTAGACGTTGATCTCACCGCAAACATTAGATATTTTTATCAGTCATTAACTTCACAGTTATCGCTTTTAAACTAATAATGAGTCAGGTAAATAGTGAAGATTATATAAAAAAAAATATATATATTCGTTCAGTAATTTTGGGTTTTATCAATTTTGTCGGCGCCGTTATCGGCCAAACAATTGTTATGTTTTTAACGGTTCCAGATAAAAAAATTTAAACTGAGCAAGTTCATTGCCGTCAAAACTATTTATGAATGCAAGAGATATGCTTATTACTAATGTTTTCATTATAACGACTGTATCATTTTTATTTTTGTTGCCATTTCTGTATTGCGTGTTCTTACAAATACGTAACTTTTATGTACTGCTTGTAATATTTGTCATTTTATAATATTTTATGATAACTTTCTTTTTATTTTATTTCGCGTTTCATTATGTATAGAAATATTAATGAAATTCTGATAGTAAATGGACCAACTTTCCAATAAATATTAGAGAACTTATAATTATAGTGTTTTTACCAATGAATCAAGGAATTATATTTTTATTATTAAGTGCAATTCGTGAATAATTTTTTTCAGTATCTGTATCAGGCATCTCGCTATCATAGTTAGAATAGGTCTTCGATAAACATGAGAACCATTAATAAAAGCAGGAGTGACCTTCACTCGACTCTCTTCTACTTTTGCTTTATTTTGTTTTTAAATTGTTTATTAGATTGCTTCGAAACGATTTTAATATTTGTAAACGTACAATATTTACATTCATATAAGAAAGTAAAAATAAAATGGTATGACCCTAGTGCCAAATGCCAATGAATAGGTAGATATGGCAACCTTGGAATTGATTACGCTTCAACTAATCTAAGAAATTATTATTATTTAGATAAAGAAGTATATTCTAAGACAGTAACAATATATTTTCTCTGCACACACTTAAAAACAAGCACCCAAGTATTAGTATATAACATATGTAGCAAGTCAAGTGTATTATGTATGTATATATGTATGTATCTGTGAGGCCGACACTCTGATAAAGTTCATTACCACCAAGTATGCTCATACACAGACGACCTGATGCCATCACGTATTATTATTTCTTTCATAATAACAGATCGCGTACGCCTTGGCCAGCCAATGCAATTTTTTTTTTATCTTTACGCTTATTAGCATGGGGAATTCGGTGGCTGATGCACGTGCCATTTAATATGCAACTGTTGCATCGTGCTTGACGTCATGTTGTGCAGATTTTTTATTTTTTTAGTACTGATGTATATTTGTAAGTTAAAAATTGGTATTTCGTTTGAAGAAAATTTATTTTTGGACTATTTGACTGAGAACATTTATTTTTAGATATGGATAAGGTGTTACATTAAAATTCTTCTTCCTACTTTGTCCCTACACAGGAGTGGCTTTAGGAATTTTCTGTAAAATTTCACTATAATAAATATAAAATTATGTGAAGGCACTAATGTCTTCTGCTCGCCTTATATTTATGTAAAACACACTTTTTTAACCACTGATGTTTTTAAGAAAGAAAATCTAATTATAATTGTATATTTTTGAAGAGATAAAATGATAAAAATCAATAATTGCAATTGTTTAAGTACAAAATAGTTTGATTTGCAAACATTTTGTAGACAAAATCATCATTGTTGTTAAAATAACATTTAAAAATGTGAAAAATTCAGAGGGTCTTAGTCAAGAACGTGTGCTAAAAGTATGAAATGTTTAAACCTCACTTTTAATACATTTATAATATAAATGTAGCATTAAGGTTCATATTTTGCCAATTTAGTGAGTTATTTCTATAACTCACTAAATTGGCAAAATATGTTTGCGTTTATAAACCAGAAAATTAATACAAATAGCACTTGAATAAAAAATCGTTAATCATAATTAAAAATCGCCAAAATTATTTCAATTCTATAATAACAATGTCAATAACCTTTATTGGCAAAGTCTCGCAAGAGTGCGGATACATCGAACAGCACCGCAGTGTCTGCAAGCTCTGTCTAGCACGGCGGATGGTCGGTCGGGCTCATACACCGTTAGCCCGAGAGGCAAAGCGAAAGTCAGCGGTCTACAAGAGCGGAATCGCCGTACCGTTAGATGAGCATCAGCAACAGAATCGTCGTGATGCGCACAACTAGTGAAAGTGTTTAGAAGATTATAGTCTAACGGTGTTTCTTCCTTGTTAACGGCGGAAGGAGAGAGACAGACATATTCACTCATAGCTCATAACGATTTTATTAACATTAGAATAGGTCGTTCAAATCTGTTGTGGTTATAGCTATATTGGAAATTAACGGGGTTTGCGCAGTTTCCTTGTTGCTGTCATTTAAAATGGACTTTATTAGATACTTTTACATTGATTGACAATGGATTCATTTCTTCCCTTGATTACCTAATAGAATCTTTAAATTGTGAGGAATCGTAAGGAAATATTTAACTATAAATTGTCTTTATTGTGTGTGTGTGTCTGTAAGCACTCTACACTATTTTTAAAGATTGAATGTAGTTCGGAACTTCTTATTTTTGAAACAAAATTAACAAAGTTAACTGCTGCTAGTTGAAGGTATTAAAATGTATAACAAAATAGCCATAAAATGTTTATATGAAACAAATAGATAATGAAATATGTGTGGTATGTGACACCGGTATTAGGTATAGAGAACGTGTTGAACGTCACATCAACACACCAGTGCAATGTTAGTGCAGGAGGATTGGCGAAGGGGGAAGAGAGTAACAAGTGAAAGTGAATGCAACGCTTGTTGCATAACACATGGATAGATAGTGTATGTAGATACGTATCTTTATACCCTCCAACAAAACACTTGCACTCTCCATATTTTACACTCTTCCGTATTCCCCTTTGTAATACCTGCCACACACTAATTTCTACTTATCTGCATATGTAATGCATGTAAGTTAGATTGTTTAGAGGGATATCACTTGGAGGATTTAGCATAACAAACGGTTTCATTATTTCCGCTTTATTTTCATTTTTAATCGTTCATTTGCGCACTACATATTTTATATATATATATATATATATATATATATATATATATATATATATATATATATATATATATATAACGTAAGATTATGAAACTTCAAACTTAAGACTTTTATATGCCCTAGATGTGCACCTTCTATTTTTGAAAAGAATATTCAAACCGGAAGTGCATGTTTACTTATAATTTTTTTGTTCTATCTCCAATATCACTAGAACGGCTACACTTACGGCAGAAATAGTTATGTTCATAATGAGAGATATTAATATTTCGCACAACTTTTGTTTGAAAAGTTTCTTCAAGAAATGTACCAGTTACGAGAAAATTGCTACGAAAAATCGTAAGTAATATCTGACCGGGAAGTAAATATTTACTCTAGCTACGTTTTCAATAACTAGCAAACGGCGTGAGTTACAGAAAAATGATTCTTATAAAAGTTGAAGATATTAAAATTTCTAGCAACTTTTGTTTAAATAGTTTTCTCGTAAAACGTACCACTTACTGAAAAATTGGCTTTGAAAACATGTATATTATATTTGCGTTTCTCTAGTTACAATAATAATTGATTTTTAGTTAGAAAATAAAAATCTTTTAATAATTAAAGCAGACAATAATGGTGCCAATAAATAGAAAACAACGTATTGGTGTAAACGAGTGATTCTCAACCGGTGGTTCCCTAATCCGCTGGGTTTTAAAAAAGACATATTATTGTGTTAAATAAAATTATTGTATTTATATACTTAAAAGATCTACGGTCGCACTGTCAAAATGTTAGGTTGAAAGGGGGGGAAAGGGGGGAGTAAAAAAAGTTTGAGAACTGTTGGCCCGTAAGCCAATGAATCACCTAGATATTCCACGAAAGATTAAATTATTCCAAATAAATGATAAATTACGCATGAATTAAGTAGTTGTAGCGTGTGTACGCAAAATATTCTAACCTTAAAATTTGTGAGGGTTGAGGTTATAATAGCATAAGGGGAGGGGTAAAGTAGGCGTGTCCCCCGAAAAAAATTCGACTGGGCTACGCATAGCACACGCGTACGACACACCAACACGCACACGTACACGCACTATGCTGTATACTGCAAAGTGAAACTCCGTGAAGGTCATTGACACTGGACAAGGATAGCACTATTGCTAGAAAAGGACAGAAAATGCGTAACCTACGGTGTACGCACTCTTTGGTATCAGCAAAAAGGGCTCTCCGATAAGAAACTATAATAAAAGCAGCCTAATAAAACCAGCCTAGAATAGATTTAAACTGAGAGCGAATTCAAATGTGATGTCAAATAATATGTGTATCAAATTTGGTGTGAATCGCTCCGGTACCTTCAGAGGAGTGGAGGGCACAAATTTGGTCTTACGAGCGAGCGACGACTAACATTCAAGTATATAAGTTATATATATATATATATATATATATATATATATATATATATATATATATATATATATTGGATTCAGGGCGACGAGACAATAACTTTTTGTTAATGAAATTTTTTGATCCGTATGCTTCTTCGGTATTTCGTACGGCGAGCTAAAAACTGGTACTAATTCACGTGAAATATTTATCAACTGTGGATTCTAATTGTGAATATAATATATGGTTGCCATGAAAACGCTAAGAAGTTTCAATTGCGTATAATATATCCATATTTTGTTGTACGAGCAAAAGTAATCAAAAGTATTTCGCTAAAGATTAAATTAATTTGTTTTTAGTTACAGTTACAAATTTCTAATAATATATTTATATTCATTATAATAAATAGTTTAATTTAACGTTAAACTATCAAATGAATACTGTAATTTCTTCGTTTGAATCCCATATAAACGTAGCAGCACAACACGTCATAGCTAGCATGTGGTGCATAGAAGCGCGCGCCGATGCCTGAGTTCAACGGCCGTCCTCTAGCTTACCGTGCCGTGCCGACGCTGAAGAGAGGAGAGCAATAGAGTACACATTGAAACGCACGCGCACAGTACATACGCTCCTCCGTAACTCGCTCTCCCCGGCGCTCAGCGTTCAGCGGCGCTTGAGGAGAACGCGCGCTGCGCTCTCTGCCAGTTATTCTCCCATCAACAGGAATGTATAGTAAGACTAGCAGGAACTGTTTACGCCAGCTTTTTGCCTGGTTGTTTCCGTTTTTAAGTCTACGCTAATGTTACGCTATGATGTCTGTGTACTCTCTGTATTATGTTGACTTCATTTGCTAAATCAACGTTTGTTCCCGTTCGTAAATTAGGTGATTTGTATTCATTGTCTTAGGATTGGGGCTCTTTTAGGTTATTATGAACTTGAAATATATTATTACTATACTAGGGAATATTATACAATGTTGGTTTATTTGTAGTTTGTACTGATTGAGACAGTTATTTTTGAAAATAAATTATATATAAAGTAGAGTTTTAATTTATTTTTTTCGTATAAAGCTAGTATAGACATCATAAAAAAAAGAAACACTGAACGTATAATTTTTGAAATACCAAATTTACTGGACAATATTTATTATTTCTATGCTGTTGTTGATAGCCCCTTATCCCTAATCATACCATTATGACGATGGCGCCACCCTTGTCCAAATTACGGTGAACCAATTCGCACCCCTGCACACTGTTTGCGCCACATGGGACTTGTCGGTGCATTACGGGGTAGCGGTCATTTCATACGCGCATTTAGATTGACTAATCGAATTAATAATTTGACGGCCACGTTGATGTTTTGTCCATGGATATATTTCGAGGATTCAATTGTGGTTGAATATATCGAGTGTAAAGTATTTGGTTTTGCAACAAATTCATCAAATTGTTTTGTGAAATTATTGAACCAAATTCGTAAATATCTCTCTCAATTCAATAATAAATATACTAGCTCCGTTTGAACTTGTAATCAATCAGAAAGAAACCCTCTTATAAATAAATCAAACAAGCTTTTTCCCAAATTAAAAAGGTAGATGATCCAAAGTCGGAACACGGAGAAAAAAAGTTCCAATAAAAATAATGGTTTTTTGAGCAGATTGTTCAGGACAAGAAAACAGAACAAATTATAAAGATTGCGTATGTTTGGGTAGAGGAATGTTAGGAATTAGCGATTTGTACTTTGGTATTGATATCGTAAATAGTACTCACAATTTTGATGAATGAAGCACGTCGTCTGAAACTGGGAACTTGTACATCTGTTCTGCCCGATGTCTGAATACCGTATACGTATATTTCAATTTTTCATAAAACTGGTTACCTTGCTCTATCATTTATAGTGAACAAACGTGTGTACAACTACAAAAGTTATCTAAGTTAATTAATTAAAACCAATCAACCTATTAGATAACTTGTAACCAGAGAACAGTAACACAACCGCCGGTAAAAGTCCGTGCTGGCCACAACCGATGTTTTCTTTTATATTAGGTTTCTATTTTCAGCCTAAGGAATATTTGCGAGATAGATTTATCAAAATGATTAATATTTTAACAATATTTGTTTGAAAAGTTTTACATAAGTTTTTACAGGTACTAAATATATCCCGTTTCCAAAGTCAACCTTTAAATATGTATTTATAAGATTATGCATGGAAAATTTAAAATGAATCTTTGCAATATAGAACTTAAACGGTTCTTAATTCCCAATGTCAAAATGTTACCTAAATGCCGTAATTTGCCAGAAATTTTCCATGATCGAAACGCCATATGTCGTGGAGTATAAAACCATTGTCCGCATAATATAAAATAAAAGCTATTGATATCGGTACAGTAGGAATTACGTAGTAGGGGTGTGTGTCGTAGGTCAGTGACCGAATAGGGGGTTATATAGTTTGACACTGACGCCATTGCCAGCACCAGCAGTACGGCGGGGTCATTGGCACCGCCAAAGCGCCCGTTGAGAGAACACAGAGAACATGCTGCTGTGTTATCGATTTCGCTCTCTTATACGCGCCACTGTGAGACTATTTAGAGATTCCCGCCATTTTCAACCAACTACCCGCTTTTCTACATCTTCTTGCACCATTGCTCTATCCTCGTCGCACCATCGTTGCTCGACCTTTCTCTGTTTTGGTCGGTTGTTCCTTGTTCTGGCTCGCTGTTGCTCACAAGCTTTGATATTCGAGTGAGTGCGATTGAGTGTGTTCCTGCGTGTGTCTGTGTGTGTGTGTGCGTTTGTGTTGACTCCTGTCCTGGGCAAGGGTAAACTAACGTAAGGTCGTCCTATCTCGAATGGAGCAGGATTGTTTGTGTTGTTGTCGGTGCGCTGTGGCATTGCTGGCATCTGAGTGGAGATTTCCGTTAGTGGATTGTGGATTAGAAAGGTTAGTTTAGTGTCTTTGGGTAATCTTGATTTTGCTCATTTTTAATCAACTGGATCCGACCCTTTGCAAATTCAACAAACTTCTTTTTAGATATTATGAAATATTTCAAATCTCACAGACAGTTATACTTTTTTCCTGGTTATTATAGATTTTTTCTCTCTCCGTGTTTAAAGTACTGAGCTGTACATTATGAATAAAACTTTTCATGCTAAAATGTGCGGAAATCCATCGGCTGTTTTAATAAAAACACCCGTTTGTAGCAGCGAGCATAGCGAGTGCGTTAGTTCAGAAACTAATTTCAAGCGCTCTGTTTTATCGACACTGTGGACCCTCATCAATCAGTGTGGAATCATGTACGATATTATCGTCAACGCACCAGAGGAATGAATTGTAGCGGGGAACGAACCCGGAACCAACAGCTACCCTCTGAAGCCGTGTGACATTCTGATGGAACTCCGCTGAATCACGTTGGTGTCAAAATACGAAACGGCGACCAGGCAATAGGACAATGGACTTTCGACTTTCGGCGGAAAGAGATGGGATAAAGGAAATGGATAAACTAATGGTGATTGATCGACTGCCCACGGATATTGGGGATAGGAAAGGAATATACGTTCGCTAGAGTTATTGTTCATTTTGCTTCAAAAGAACATTGCAGACAAATTTGTTTTACATTTTTGAACGAATCTGACACAAAACTTATCTAAAGTCTCAATTCGAAATAGTTAATTTAGACATTATATTTGTTGAACGTATTATTCTGTGTGTAACAGAATAATAAGAGTCGATTCAGGGATGGTTAAAAAGTGTATTTCCGTTAATATTTCGAGTCCAATCATTCTTATGATAATACTTCCTTTTAGCCTGCGTCCAAGAAAGTAGAAAGTACTTATTATTGTAAGAACCAAAACGCTAATTCGAAGAATAATTACATGATATATAATATATAATATGATCATAACAATATATATATATTTTTTTTTTTTTTCGTAACCTTCTAAGAAGGTCTCCGCCACGCCCACTTTACGGAAAATTCAAAATCCGTCAGAAACAAAATGTCAAGCCGGAAAGATCGTTACCTTTAAGGTAAAATACAACTACAATATACATAGATACAAATGTACATCAGTAGACGGTAAAATATATGAGCACACGAACTACGTAACTTGGTTCAACTTGTTTTTCGTAATAAAATATACTGACAGACACACACAGCGAACGATGACGCCGTGTACGGTTACCAGGGCAACGAGACGCTGATGCGAAATGTGCAGCGAATCCGACGCCGACCTAGGCTAACATGCGCCACGACGCCCAGATGCACCGTGTTTCGGTTGCCTTAGCAACCAGTTGTTTGACGCTATCCTTTTTATCGGTTGTGTGTTCTGTAAATGTGACGCCTGTTTTCTAGCCGCAAAAATACACTAATAAATATATTATACTATTGATGTTTCGTCCGCATGATGCTTGTTTATTTACTAGTTTATTTCGGTTGTACCATTGTTTTTTTATGTCTGTACAATTTGAAACTCTACAATTGGAATTTCACATACTATATTCATGGTATTTGCATCTAAAGTTACGTAAAGTAATTTAAATAACTATAATTGAACAATCAATGTGATTATATTGTTAAAAAGAAATTTAGTGCATATTTTAAAATTAAAAATTATAATATTTAATAATTTTTTTCGGGCTTTGGGTTAACAATATGAAAAAATCTTGCGGATATAAAATATCTTAGAAATTTTAGTAGAATTTTTGAGTGTTTTAGTTATTTTTATAACGGCAGTATTAAGGGTGGCTCCAAATTTTGGGGCCCTATAACTCGGGAAGTATACGGGCGATTGGATTTAAACTGCGAGCGGATTCAAATAGGATGCCATATAATATGTGTACCAAATTTGGTGTGAATCGCCCTGGTACCTTCAGAGGGGCAGAGGGCACAAATTTGGTCGATTTGGCGACGACTAACATCCAAGTATATAAGATATGTATATTTTTGGATTCAGGGCGACGAGACAAGCACTTTTTCTTAATAAAAATTTTGATCCGAGAATGCTACAGACACACGACCGAATGCTTTAGCTTCTTCGGTACTTCGTATGGCGAGCCAAAAACATATTTGTAATTCATAGATGTTTACTTAGCAACCATAAAGGATTGTTCACAGCTAAAAAATTAATAATTAAGCTTAGAAATTATAAGTAATAATTCCAGTTTGTTGTATGACATACAAGGTTAACGTTCACAGCAACAAAATTTATCATAAATTGTGTTGCTCGGAATGCTAACATTGCTTGTCATAATACAAACTAGATTATTATTTGTATTTTTCTAAGCTTAATTACTAATTGTTTCGCTGTGAACAATCCTTAAACCATATAATATAATATTCACAGTTGTCAGAATCAGAATACAATTGACGAATGCCAAGATATATATTTTCACATTGATTTCCAATGTTGGCTTTTGTTGGCCACAACGGATATTTAATTGAAGTATGCAGCCTGCGGAGCACTCGTCCTTGATTGCTCTTTTGCACAGCAAATTAAGTCGCACACTTTAAGGCCACTAAATCACACTTGGCGTGCACATGGTGAATTGTGCATAATATGAAGAATCACAACGAGCGATAGGGGTAAATAGGGGGTGGGGGCTGGCCAGTGGCAGCGTGCAAACTAGATGAGTGTTGGGGCAGGTCGCAGCAAGTATTGAGGCCGTCACGGATGCGCCGACGCCTCGTTACCCCGACCTCGACGACGGACGCTAAAGCTAGCACAACCGCGTCCGTGTTGGGACAGGTTCAGGACGTGTGCATCCATGCCGTGCACTTGCAGTTTTTCCATACCCCAGTGCACTCTCTCGCTCTCTAGGAGCAACGGTACGGATTGGTTGGAGCACTCGACGGTAGTGTACTGACGTCACATGCAACAAGCCGCCAATACGAGATTGCAATGCTTACATTATATCCCCCTTAGATGCTTAATTTCTTTTTCAAGAGTATTTGAGCTTGTAATTAGTTTAGAGTAGATTTTGTTTAGATGAAAGGCACACTACTTTTAGCAATTCATTTTTCAAAAAATACATCCAATTATTCGAATATCAAATAAATGGAAATTAATACATAAATATATAAACAAGCTTAGGTACAACGCACTTATGCGTTCTGCTCGCCTTATAAGTAATATATGCGATGCTAACAGCATACAATTATATGGCCTATTGTTAACAATTTGAAAAAATGTTAGAGATATAAAAGACTTAAATTTTTTTATATACTAAAAAACATATATACATATATGTTTCTTAGTGCATATTTTAAAATTCAAAATTATAATTTTTAATATTTTTTTATGGCCTTTGAGTTACCAATATGCAAAAATCGTGTAGATACAAAATATCTTAGAATTTCTTGTAGAATTATTGGGTATTTTAATTATTTTTATAAGAGCAGTATTAAGGGGGGTTTTAAATTTTGGAGCCCTATAACTCGGGAAATAGACAAACGATTGGATTTAAACTGCAAGCGAATTCAAATTGGATGCCAAATAATATATGTAGCAAATTTGGTGTAAATCGCTCCGGTACCTTCAGAGAAGTAGAGGGCACAAATTTGGTCCTACGAGCGACGACTAACATCCAAGTATCTAAGTTATATAAGTATATTTTTGGATTAAGGGCGACGAGACAATCATTTCTTGTTAAGGACATTTTTTGATCAGAGAATGTTACAGACAAACGACCGATTGCTTTAACTCTTTTGTACTTCGTAAGGTGCGCTAATAAATATTTAGCATATTTTATGATTGCATTAAAAATAACATCAGCCGTATGTATTTTAAGGACAAGGACTGTACTAAATTCCATTTAATATTTTTGCATTGCTAATTAGCTGTACTACCTGTGAACAATTATTCAACTAATTATAAAGTAATTAATTTTGTGTGATAACCCTGTAACTAATATTTCATATATTTACTAATAGATATTTATTTATTTTTAAATTTTCATTAGTTCCTCGGAAAATGAATACGCATTTATTATCAATCTCGATGGAAAAAACCCGTTTTAATGATAGGTGGTTGAAGCGTTAATAATCCGTACGTAGTATTAGTATTATTACTGAGCGATGAATTTATAATGAAATAAAACATAAATAAATAAATCACTGTCAAAACTATGAATTAATAATAATAAATTGTTTTTACACCATAAATTTTCCTGTGTAACTGGTTGATGTATCAGTGAAACATATGTGAAAAATGTGTCCTCAACAGTCTAAAAAGTACAATTTTAGCAGTGCCAAATACCGTTGTACAAATATCTATCATTAGACGTAATCTAGGTTAACCGGAAGTACCTTAGGACAGGTCACCTATAATATTTATGATTTTTTCACAACAATGTGGTGCACCGTAAAAAACATAAAAACCGGTGTTGTGGTATTTTGTTTATCATGGCTGTAGCCTTGCATATAGTGTGTCGCGTTCAATTAGCCAATGACATTGCCACATTAACATCGTACCTCGTATCTGATTGGCTGAATTTTAATAGTACCAACTGCATGCATAACAAATATCCCCAGTGATTAGTATATGCTAATAATAGGTATATACGTCAAGCAACAAAATATGCATTTATCAGAACTATTTCAAACTACAATGGAATTACCAATACAGTATAACGCGATAACACGTTACGCGTTATAGGAAATCGTGTTACACGTGAACTTTCCTCGTTTAACACGGATAAATAACAATTTTATATACTAATTTTAACGGGGCATTCGCATTTTGTTATATTGCGCGTTTTACTAGAATTGCGGTATATAAAAAAAAATTTAGCACGTTACTGTTTACTATTTACTGTATACTGCATATTATTTCGTATAATTAATGCTTATTATAACGCATTTTCAACATAAATTATTTTGTAATACCTATTTAATATGTACTTCAAATAATTTGAAATATTTTGTTTTAAGATTTTTTCCCATTAGACTTTGCAATCATAAATAATTTTATGTGAACAAGCCATTAGGAAATTATTACGCAAAGAAATTATTCTTAAATATTCACAACAAATTAGCAGCGATTGTTTGTTTTGATAAGGATAAGTTTTATTCCGAACTACATTCAAAAGTTTCATAATTTAATTTTCTACAATTTTATATAGAGCGATCATACATGCGTCAACTGAAAAATATTTAATATAAATTGTATAAAGCTCAAATTATGTATTTTGTTTTATAGAATTCAACATTCTTAGCTCGTCGTTCGGGTTAAAAAAAATCCTCATCTCGTCAGTAACTTGGGATTAAATAAATACTGTTTTATAATACCCCTAAGGAATATGCAATATAAACAAAAAAATTCATAAAAAGACGAGCAAGGCTAAAAGAAATGGAGGCTAGACACGTGTTTCCATCAAAATGTACACAAACACAAATCAACAATGCGTGTAAGCGCATGAAAATGATGGAATTTGCGATTGTAGAAACGTAATATGTAGTGCGCATGTCCGGCCTTGCGCGCGCGGGAAGTTATTGTTGTTTATTCTGTTGACGAGATCTCACAAATAAATTGTAAAATAGGAAATGTACACTTCAGCAAATACGTACCAATAACGATGTATGTACATATTATAAGTGACACAGATAATACTCACTCGTGTATATATTCTGACGAATTCTCATATAACTTTTATTTTTATAATAACAGATACTATGATTATATTGCACGAGTGCATTTTGACGAACCAATGAAGCTTTTGGAGGTCTGCAAACAACGTAATATATATATATATATATATATATATATATATATATATATATATATATATATATATATATATATATATATATATAACAACGCATTAGAGCTGTAGGTCATGGTAAAATACGACGGAGTTTAGTGTTCAAAATAACACGTGTATACTAGATCAATATTTGATGTACGTAATTACTGAAAATTCATTGGTTAATAAATGTTATTATTTAATTTAAGACGCAAAATGCTGCGATCATTTCTATGGGTTTAAATCTCTAATTCACCGATGATTTTTACAATTTTCTTTAGGTGTTTAGGTACACTGAGAAAAATAAAATGTTGAATCAAAAGGAATGTTCCATAGGGTTAGAAAACAAATCGGCCTGGAAGTTTTAATGGAAATATCAGTTTTGTGAGTTTCTGAAACTATTTTGAATACTTTCTCAATGAAGTCTCAAACTGTGAACGCTCTACAACCAATATCATGGAACATAAAAATATGGATTATGAATTTAAGTTTCTTTACATTTTTTCTTTATTTTTGAAAAGGATATTTCAACCGGAAGTGTTTGAAATATTTCGAAAACGGCATGAGTTAAAGATAAAGTAGATCTTACAAATGTCTAGCAATTTTTCTCTAAAATAGTTTTTTCAAAAAAATGTACCATAAATCAACTGTTATTGTTTTATAAAAAGAAACATTTATTTTATTATGATTTGAGTGTTTTTATGTTAGAAATATGGTTAATAAAAAAACGTTTATTTATAAATGTGTATTACTAATTTGTTTTTTTATTTTTCAGGTAAGTTGCAGTTCAGAACCAAACTTGATGCAGTGTCGTATTTTTGTAAGTAATATTGAAAACTAAAAACTATATTAAAACGTGTAAATATAATGATAAAAACTTCATTTCCAATGAGTCAATTAGTAAATTATAAATAATATTCCAATTTGCATTATTAAATGCAGAGCTAGCATTCACAGCAACGAAATGAACGCATTAATTATAAATATTGTTGCTGTGAATGCGCTATCAATATTAATTATAAAACAAACTGGATTTTAATGGCAATTTCTAATTTAATTATGAATTGGATTGCATGAATGGACCTTAAATGAAGTCATAAGACTATCAGAAAGAGTGGTTATGTATATGGGTCATGTTGTGAATGGTGCAGCGATAGGCAGGTATATTTTTGCCGCGTGATGTTATTATGTCTACTGCGAGCGACGCACGCAATTTCAAATTTAGAGCAAGGATTGTAAGGTTAGGTAGTATATATGCAATTCAACACCTATGAAAACTGAAAATAACTTCTATAATTGATGCATGCAACGATTGAAGGATGTTGAAATTATTCGTATAATATACTTTACGTTAATAGCCCTAATAATACTTATGACGTGTAATAATATTGATCAATTCACGCGGAAAGCAACAAAAACAAAAGGTTATTTTGTTTTGTTGTTTACCACAAAATCAACTTTACACTAGGAAAAAAAAATTCAATCTCTTATAATTGCATGGTATCTGGGTATAAATATTATTTCGGTATCAGGGTAACATAAAACGAATATTTGTACAAAAATGTGTAGACCAAATACTTCAGTGTTTTGTTTCTGTTGTATGGTAAGCTAAAGGCAAATAGGCAAATACTGCAATTTGAGCTAAACCAAGCCTAAATGCAATCCTGTTCAAATAAACCGCACAATAAAATATATAACCCGTTGCGCATTCACGACCATGGACTAGCAACCCATCAAATGCTGACATCTGGCGGCCAACCGTTCCGCCAATAAGCGACCGCGAATCGCACACTTGCAGTGGGGACACGTGGAATTTGATTGGCGGATTACGAGGCGGGAGTTTCCCAGTAGCATTCTCTTTGCCGCACGGGCGCTTCTCAATTTACAAAACCATGTGCGCACTTATAAATATAATCGTGTGGCACTGCAACAGAGTTTGTTAGTGTGTGTGTGTGTGCATTTTTCTAATGTGTGTATGTGTGATGTGTCCCTCTATTTCTATTGCACATGTTTGTCTACTAGAGAATAACATGCAATGTGATAATTTTTTAATAATTAGTAATTACTGATTATGGTGTCTTGTCAACTTATAGACACTTTTAATGCATATTTAAATATCTAAAAACAATTAAAAAAGATGTAGATGTGTTTATTTACTCACTTTAACTTATTTTTTACAATTTTACTGTTTGTTCAATTTATTAAACAAATTCTAATAAATCCAGACCTTAATTTTTTTGTCGTGCGTTAAATAATACCTTATTAATTTCTATAATTTCGGTGATTTTTCAAACAAAAGTTGTTCAAAAATTTAATGACGTTCTTTTTGAATTCAACTATATTTCTGTAAGTGCAGCCATTTTAAAGATACTGTGCTATTACACCCCAAATCTTATCAGATCGTAAATATCTTGGGATCAAAGCGTTGTTCTGTTTTGTATTGTAAATAGTCAAATCGCGCTCAGGAGTCCTCAAAACGGCTATATACATTAAAATCATGAAATCCGAATTTTTCCTGATCCCTATAGTTTATGAAAAAGTACAACATGTTATCAAATATGACAACATATTATTTCCTAAAATTCTCTACGGAACTAACATTTTTTTGTTCAGGAAGTCAAGCTGAATTTCTTTAAAAATAATTTCTCAAAGTTATAAGCAAAAGTGACATGACATGTTATTCCCTAGAAATATTTCCGTGTTAGTGTGTGTGTGTTTCCATGAGTGTGTTTGTGTAATTTTTTCTAATGCCTGTTTTAGCTTGTGTGTGTGTGTGTGTCGTTTCGTTTTCAATGAGAATGCGATGTGATCTCCCTCTTGGTTTCGCTGTTAGCTTGATCGAGTGTGCTGTGCTTGTAGCAATGACCTGCATGTAGGACAAATGCGGTGCGCGTTTTGCAATATCCCGGCCACACTCACGGCATCTGACTGTGTTGGCGTGTGACGGTCGCACACACACACACACATACCCAAACAATATAAATATAGAATTATATCTATGTGTTTCGTTAGATGTAGTAGTAGGGAACGAAGTCTAGGCTAGCCATGGATAGACATCCTCGTCACTTGCGCACGCGCACTGTGTGCTTCTAATGCGTTTTGATGCTAAGATGGCGGACAAAAGCAAATGTCGGACGATTGTGCTACGTAGCTTCGCGCCGGTTTTAGGAGTACAATACAACACGCGTTTATAACTAAATAGATACATAATCATAACACCGGGCAAAATTCACCAGTTTTATTCGCAATATATATTTAAATTTATGCTTTCAAATGACATACAAGAAATATAATTATTAGGAAAACATGTTATTATATTTTCTTCTCTGCTGTAATTTACCTGTTTTATATATTGTAATATTGTTATGGAAAATTAATAAATAAAATGCCATTTTTTGTGTTTTGCTTCCATTTTAGAATCTTTAAGCCTAGCTTATTTTAGATATCAAAATCTAATGGCCAATTTTACTAAATATACTTAATAATTAACTAGGTTTTTAAACAACTACCGTTTAATAGCTTAATTAATCTAAGTATCAAAATATTCTGTTTTATTTGTTATATTTATAGTTTTCTCAGCCGATTTAAAATATTTTCTACAATGTACACTGCAAGAAGAAATGTATGTTTACATGAATTAAATAAAAATTATGTAATTATACGTAATTATAGTAAAATTGCACTAAAGTTGAAATAATTTGACTAAACGTAGAATTACATGTTAGTTGATAGTTGTAATAAGTTAGTTTTAAAATAAAAAATGATGTAAATCTTATATGAAATTTGTTCAAGTGTATTTAGTTATGGAACAAACAAATTAAAAATGCAGTTATAAAAAAAAATTGTTATACCCGGAAAAACCTCTAATCAAATGCATTCAATATTTATATGTGTAATAGCAATCAATAGAAATGTATGTCAATCAAAGCATACCATACCGTCCATTTAATTAGTAATTTAAATAAAATAAATGACAACAATAAACAACTAGTATTCATATATATTAAATTAACATTAACAACAGAATGTGTGTGTTATTTATTTGCTAAGAATACAAATTTAAGGACAACTCGCGAACGTAATATTTTTCCAATATTTCAATCGAAGGTTATCTCGAAAACAATGCCAAAGCAAACACGATTTCTTCAAATCCTATTGTTTTTATGTTAGAAAGAAGTCATAATAACGCGTAAAATACAGAACACTGACTTTTTACTGCGCACGGGGATTTGTTTTATTTGCGCTTTCTGTTGGCATTACTGTTTCCGTGTTTGTGCTTATAATTTTCTGCGTTGCTTTTACACCAGACAAGTTATAGTGACTTTTAGTTTTTTAGTTTTCCCAGTTATGCTACGGATTTATACGATTGCTTTTATAATTCTGTAATTTATTTTTAAATGATTTTACTTATATTTTGTTGAATTTAATTTCTTTAGGTTTTTAATTTGGTTAAGTGCATTTAATAATGCAGTTATGTTTGGAGACTTTTAGTTTTTTAAGTTTTACTTATGTTTATAAATTTGACTAAGGATTTATACTTGAGCACATGAAGTGCATTCATATAAAGTCCCATTGAAACATTAACAGATAATTGCTTTACGCATAAAAACCATAAAGAATTATTAAACGAAGTATTTTACATATATATAGTTTTACAAATATATCATATATTTCACACAATTAATTTTCCCTTTCATTTAATAATTAAATGGCGTTTGTACACTTCACATTTTCTCGCGGTCCTCGACATGGTTTTGAACTGACTTGGTATATCATTTAAATAATATTACACACATTAATTCTTATGTTATTAACGTTAATGTTATTAATTATTTTCGATTTTATTTTTAATCGAGACTCATTAAAATTTATGCAGTGATACAGTTTACGACTTAATAACGTTTAAAATGTAATTTTCCTGCATGTTACAGCAGAAATGTTCTCTCTGTATATAAATAATGATATTTTTTGGTTAGATTACTGGATTTCAATGTAGTTTTAAAGAAATTCTACTGTAATTTTAGTTCAAGGAAGCAAAACTTTAGTAATAAATCATGTTTTTCTATTTGAATGGAACGTATAATTGCAGACCAGTTCTGTTTGGAGCAACTCGGAGTTGATCTGGGCGTTGGCAAAATAGCGCTTATTAGATACAAGTGAGAAGTTTTCAAAATGAAAAGTGTTATTTGGAATGTAACATTTTGAGGGATCAGTAAATAATAGTGTGCCGACGACTAGGGCAATTGTGTTTCGTCCAAATATATTAAGTTACTGTTTTTGAACCATTGCATTTTATCAAAAGTATCCTTGCATAGTTTGGAATAAAATAGCAAGTTAAAAAATGTACTGGTGACATTGGATCGCTGCCATTTTCAGTTGGTACCGACTGTCACGAAATTCTTAACCTACAAATTGGTTTTGACAATGCGCGATTATATAAATTCATTCTATAATTATTCTTCGGTGACACATCGTACGTATGTGGTAAAACAACATTGAACAAAATTCCAAAGCTCTCTAGACGCAACTGCATTGCACTTTGCACCGCTAAACAGATCAGAAGGAGACACACATGAAAGACAAGGATAATTATAGTTGTCTCCTCTACGTACACACAAACACATACACACCTATACATACACGTAGATATGCGACATTTTGTGATTGTAGTATGCTGCTTATTCTTGCAATGGTGGCTAGATGCAGCCGCATATCGGGTGGTGGGCTTGTGCCAAGGATAGACAAAGATGACAGCACGCGGTAGTAAAAAAAAAAAAAGAAGTTGCTGAAATTACGTAATTGTTTCTATAGTGATCGTTTTTCTGGTTAACGCATGTCTTAAGACTTAAAACCGGATTGTTGCTTGTTCAATATTTTATACAAGAAATATATATATTTAATTATCTGGGCAATCGGTTGCTTCTGTGTAAATCGTAAACGAATAATAACAAATCAAATTTAAGAATGATAAAATTAACTGCCTACCTTTTTTATTTCATTAATTAAACATTAAAATTGTATAAATAACAATAATGATTAGTTAAAACAAAGTATTATATTGATGCACTAACTATGTTGTACCAAATAAATTTTGGTTTGAGCCAACAACTTTTTAAATTAGAGAATTCAAACGAATATTTTTCTCTGTACATTTTTAAAATTCAATGCGCAAGCGCTAACTTAAAACAGTTGTGCCAGCTTATTACTGACATTGGATGTTATAATCTGATCGTTGAGTTTAGAAAATTCATCGCTTTTTCTGATGATGTATATTTATTTTTGTTTCTGAACCATTTACCTAATGTGTAGGTTTAAATTAGCCAAAATCACAGAATTATAACATCTGCTCGGCCATGTGCATTACCGTAATATTGGCACACCAGATAAATTCCAAAATATGTCTCTAATCATTGCGAAAAGGGTCGATTTTAATATTTGAACCCTAACCGAGTAAAATTTACTTTTGTTATAACGATATAAATGCGACGAATTTTGTTAAGGATAATAAAATTAACCATGAACGCAGTTTTCAAAAATGAAGTAATGAAAAACATTTAAAATGGAATTTATAATGTTTACGATGTTTACAATGCAAAAAAAAAAATTGTTTTATGACAGAACTTCGTTCTTGGCGGAAGTGGAAATAAATATTGTTCATGCAAGCGAACAAGGATAAACAACAGAGGACAATGGAAGTTATTGTTTCTTTTGACCCGTTCAAGTGCATTTCCATGCATTTTTACCTTTTCACCTACGTCAAGTAGGCATACATTTAAAATGGTGGCATTACGCATTGGCGCATGGATTATAATCCAACCTGTTTCGTTCGGTATTTTGGCACAAGCCCCGGATTACCAGAAAAGGTCTGGTAATCCCTAAAGCCACATTTAATATGATAAAAACAAAAAAAGTATATTAAAACAAGAAACAAAATTCTGCTTGCCGGCAAACAGTTTATTCTAATCACGCAAAAGCGTTCCAAATATGGTATACAAAATCTAAAAGCCAGTTAAGTGTGTCTAGTCATTCAATTTTACTTTTTAAGGTTATGTAACACTAATAATACGCATGCGTACATTGAATATATGCGTGTGTTAAGTAGGCGAGCACACGGACCATGACATTTTTGCAATGACTAGTAGTGCTAACTGGCAGCTTAACCTAAACATAGACCTTAGATGATTGTCGAGTGTAAAGTCAATGTTTTTGGTGAACGTATGTGCGTTACTATACGACCAAGTACACTGGTGACCCAATTTCGAAATAGAGGATACTGACCTGTGCATGTGCGTTCCCGCGCCCCGCCCCCCCCCCCCCCCCAACTCTCTCTAGTTCTAATGTGCAAAATGAGGGGAAGGCGTTCCGTTTCGTTTTGTGCGCATGTGCCGGCTTAGTTGCTAGTTTTTTCTAACCAGCTAAAAATGCGTTACATGTTACATAGTTTGTCGTATTCCGTATATTTGAAATTATCGCTATACTGATACGCATTTTTAAAATGCTTATCACGTTCTACAGCCATGCTGTGGATAACGTACGCACGTTTTATTTGTATATTTAAACATATTTGGCTTGTTTTGATGCATGCGAATTACATATTTACTTCTTTTATATAATCATATATAATTTTAATCTCTGTTTTAATGCAGTTTTGCACCTTGAGAACAATGTAGGCTTATTTTATCAGGGATTATTATTTATTTTGACTATGATATCGAAGGATATTTTAATTATTTAAAGATACATTCATATTGATTACGGCCACTTTAAAATACAGTCAAACTTCCATAAATTCAACTAGGAAAATACGACCAAAGATAAAATGTTTTTAAATTATATATAAATCGTTTGTTAAAGTTCACTCTTGTAACTTTTATACCATCTCGAAAATATCACGGTTTAGCGATTTAAGTGCTAAATATATAAGTTATAAATATTGTTATTTCTAGCAAGTTTTATCTCTTTTTTTATCCTACTCCTTACTGGAAATCCTCACTTTTGAAAGTAGTAAATTTATTTTTGATCCATGGTTACGAAATTGTAACATAATTGCAGTATCAACGTACGACAGTATGAAGAAGATCTTTTCGAAATATGCATTGAATCTCTTGTAATGTAATAATAATAATTATACTTTTAAATTTGGAGTTCTAAGTTCTAAATCGCGCATGTTTGTCTGTAAGTAGGGCGTCAGACGGTGACGTGATGCGATGTCTTTGAACTTCAAAAAAAATCGGTTATATTAATAGATGTCAGTGTAGGAGTGGGTCAAAAGATATTAACAATTTTATGTGCAATTAGCATAAGGACTAGAATCGCGCATTTCCGGGAATTAAAAGCGATAACGCGCCTATTTTTAATAAAATAATCATAGTTGCTTCATATTTATTTTGCTACAAGATACATTTTGTCACAAGATATTTAAAGCATTATTGCGTTAGGGTAGCTTGCATATAGAATAATAATAAATGGCGCACAATATGGGAAACTAATTTAAAATAATTGTAATATTTTAATAATGTCATTATTTTTATATGCTATTTCACGGCAATAACATTGTGATTTTGAAACTTTTGTTGTTTTTCTAATACCAATCTCTGGTTATTGTGTAACCTTGGATTAATATTGCATCAGTCACACCTATTATCGTCGCATCATCGTTTATGTTTAATGGCGTATTTTATTTTTAAAATATTACTGCAATTATGATACAAATTATCAGGTGCATTCATTATTTTGATTAATCAGGGTCAGGCGAATTTTCCAGATACCTAACTTGTGTATATTGCGATTTAACTAATTTATTGGAATATCTTCAGCTACATATATTCATAATGAACAATGTTACCAACATAACCTCGCACTTTTTACTAAATTTATTTTTAAATTACATTTACGTTTCCCGAGTTACCACACATATTGGTATTGTTTCATGGCAATGGTAGAATGAATTTAAAACACAATATGTACTGTCAAGATGTCCAAATTCTTCGATATTCATAATTAAATTTTGTACATATATATGGATATATTTTGGATCGAATTGTAGTAATATTGCGATGATTTCTGGGTGAAATTCAATATGCCCCTAAACCCGGTCATGTATACGCGTTATCATGTCATGTTGTTTATAAGAATTTCGCGTTTTCGCGTTAACTTATGCGATTAGGATTTCGATAAAAGCTATAAGTTTCCTGCAAGTGAGTGCTGATATTCTCAGTCACCATCAACAACCATGATGTCGGGGCCAATCAGATGCGTGCATTGCGAGTGTATGACGTGTACGCTGCAAATCTATAACCAATGGAATGTCGACTGCGTACCTTGAAATGTTTGTTATTGCGCCATCAACAGATACTTACACACACATAAAGACACACTCATACAACCACATCAAATCGCACACAGCAAACAGTTGATATATACACATATAATCACACTTTATACACACGCGTACGAATTGCAGATACAGAAGCATTACCTAAATTCGCATACATACAATTTACACAACACACACGCATATCACACAGTGGCGTAGCAAGCAGTATTTTAAAACTAATCTCAATTCAAATTTATTTAATAATAAATTACTTCGATTCTTATTTCAGTGAATAACGAATTCGTATTTCGCAATAATTTTACAAAAGTATATACATATATAATAATTTTTGGTTTTAATTTTGCAAAATTTTTCTTTATTAAAATAGAGAGACAATCATGAAAATTAAATGGTTAGTTTATAGTAATAAAAGTTAGGTAAAAGTCAGATTAACCTTTGAATACTATTATATAGTGTTTTTCGACATTAGAAAGGGTTCCATTCTTTTGTCTAATTCTAATCCAATTTGTTTTAATACTTTTTAAAAGAACTTTTATGGTCAGTGTATTTGAACACCCTTAGCTACGCCACTGGACACACACATACATATATACATAGTTTTACTACTTTTTGAGTAATCACATACACACACACGCACTTTGTCACACACACACCATCGCATATAGCACAAATATACATACATGCTCATAGCACACAAATGCAACAATGTATGTTTTTGAATAAATAACTATTCAATAATATTTTATATGTATAAAAACTATCCACGTGATTTGTACACTATATATTGTTGTAGTCGAACACCTATACCTGTATGTATGTATATCTATCATGCTTATTTATTAATTTATGTTTTTAATGTTTTTATTTCCTTGTGAGTTGTGATCAAGTATGTTTGTGTGTGTGTGTGTGTCTTTCTCTCTTGTGATCTGTTCGTACACTTATTCGTTGTTCGTTGAGTTGAGTGACGGACGACGTGATGTTGTTATCTTGGTGCGATTATTCAGTGTGTTCCGTGTGTTTAAATGATAAAGTGTCAAAATGATTATTGCGAATAAAATGCAACGATATACAATTGATGTTAACATTTGTTTAATGTGCCAGTGTGTGTGTCCAATATGACGAGATAGTCCAACCGTGCATCTGGTGTACTGGTTTGAACACTTTTGGCGGTGTGATGCTGGGTTAGATTTCGCGTGACGGCGCCTTTGAAAAGGTTTGCAGTTTGCACACATTTGTAGGTTACGTGTTGCACTTTGTATATTACAATTTATGTAACTCGGTTTATGCAACTGTGTATGCTTCGCTTATGGCCTGTTGCACTGCCTACACCAAGGGGTAAACGTAAGCGTATTGGTTATTGCAGATAAATATTGGAAACAGTATATATTATATTTACATCGATATTAAGAAACAATCCATATTTGATAACGAAATCAAATAATAAGTTAAATGGTATAATTTAACAATATACAATAAATCAATAACATTATTGTCTTTTATCATTTTATCTCTTTAAAATGCAATGGTTATAAATATAATAGGGTTTCTTCATTTAAACATAAGTGGTTAAAAAAATGTTTTCTATATATAATTTTAAAAAAATCCACCAAATAAATTATACGGTAAGCTGAAAGCATTGGTGTCTGTCCCTATGTTTGATGCAATAGATGCAAAAATTACAGTTATAATTCTATTATTTTCAAAATTGGAGGCATATTGGTTGCAATATTAATCTTAAACTAATAAATTCGGACTGAGCTAATTCTATTATGTTTATATTTTAATTGTTATAAAAGTGCTGATTTATAGCAAAATCTTTGCCAAAATATATTTCGTTATTAATAATTGCTCTGCAGTCGTCGATATTTAAATAATTTTAAAGAAGTTGCAGTTAAGAAAATAGGGTTGATTGTAATGAATACACCTTTAAGTTTCATTTTCAATTATTAATTAAGATTAGAAATAATATTTAATATTCATGTTTGTTTTATGACAAGTAATATGAGCATGCAAAGCAAGAAAATTAATGGATTCATAATAAATGTTATTGCTGTGAACGCTAGGATTGTTTGTTGTAAAACAAACTGGATAATTAATTTAAATTTCTATATTAAACATTGAAACTCATGAAAATGTACTAAATTCTGTTAAATTACGTGTATCTTAGCTGTAGTTTTACACTAAAAGTGTTGTAAATGTATAACAATATTTTATAGTGTTAGCGCCTTAATAATAAAATCATAATTGTGAATAAGTGATAAAGGTATAATATATTACGTACTATAAATTAGAAATTTAATTTCCTTTTAAAACTGAAGCTGTAGTACTATAAAGTATGAAGTATTATCGTTAGGAATAATTTATAATGTAATAAAATATATGCAATTTATATGCTTATTTTGAACTGATACGAAAATGTAAAAATAAATAGTGTATCCTTATGCAAGCAAATCTATAGTTATCAGTAACCTATTTTTGTATTTTTCTACATGATATTGAAAATGTATAAATCATTATCAACATTCAAGGTGCGCATCATAGCTTAGAAATACTATAACTGATAATTTTGAATTTGACCTAAATAAAAAATTCTGTTTATAAAAATACATCTTATCAGCTCTTCGCAAACATCATAAATAAAAAATATCAAATTTAAATCTAAACTTGAGAACATATTATTATAACTCTACTCTTAAAAGACGTGCAATTCTTTTAAAGTATATATATTGTAAAGTATCCTGATACATATTTATTTGTTTATAATATTACTTATTAATTTATAACTTTTTCCAAAATTTATCGACTAAACCTGGATTTGAATTTTTCCTTTCAATGACTACGGTTTTTGAACTCTGCAAGTACAAGTTAAAATGGCATGTTTGCAATTAAAATTCCAGAGCACTGAATTTCCTGTATGTTATATAAGATTTTCTCTAGTTATTTCTATTAAAATATCATATATTTTTTACTTACTTTGACCACTGGGAATTAGAAACAATTTTATATACAGCACTTGTGCTGAAAAAAGTTAATTGTAATGATTAATTTATTTTAAAAAGCATTGTAAAGAAATACATGAAATAACAATCATTAATGTATGCCTCCAGCTCTTTTTAGTCGTAATCAATAATTTATGTAAAAGGGTTGTAGAGGAATTATCTAATTATTATTAGATGGTATCCAATAATTTATGTGATAGAACTATTCGGTATTTTAATTACATTAAATTTTAAATTTTTTATTTATATAAAATAATGATTTGCAAATCAATAAAAATAGTCTAAGCTTTGACAGAATTGAAATTTCGTGATGCTTAATTTGAATAATGGAAACGAAAACACATTCCGTATGCCAATGTTGTATATTCAAATTCTCTCAAATTTCAGTGGGAATTATTTTGAGGAATACGTTCAAACCAATTAATATATTTTTGCACAATATATCGAATGACAAGTATAATATACGTATGGCAACATGTAAATCTATGTTGCCTATAACACCAATATGGCATAATGACAATCGCATAAATATTGATAAGATGAACTAGAAAACATTTAGGATAATATAAATACAATATCTATATAGTAATATACAGGTTTCAAATGCAAATTTATGAAAATGTAATAACAATTGTTCGCCATGTAGAAGTGGGCCATTTAATTTTTATATATTAGATGCCGCCGCGCTCGGAACGGACAACGAACGATGTTATCTAACTTCACTTTTCTATGCGCTGCTGGTGTCGTGTGAAGTTTACATATTATGTTACTTTTGCTGCTGCTGCTGCTGCTGCTCATTTCACTTTCATCGGGATTTATAATGGTGGTGATTCTGATAGTGAACGTCTCTAATATATAATATAAAGTTTTTTTTTTTTTTCATTCTCTTTCTATTGCTTTGAATTAATAACGGTTCTGACGTCTGCTTTCACTGATTTGTAAACATAAATGCAGTGACCGTCAAACAGCTATGTTTATTTTTGTTTTTAGTGCTATATTTAAATTATTTTATTTTTATTAATTAAAATATTTGCACACAAAGAAATTATAAAATAAACCAATGCCATTACGCTGTATTCTTGGATGTTAGATGTTACAGCAAAATTTTATTATTGGCGCTGAGTGATTCTAACTATAAAATACATTATAGTTTCTTCCTAAGATGAGAGTGTGTTTAACCTGCCATTTTAATACATTCAATGTCAATGTTCACAGACAAACTCAGAGAATTTTGAGATTTTGCTTTCTTTATAAAAAAAATCGCGTCTCCATCTTTACTAGATATCAAAATTCCTACTATTTGCAGTGTGCAAGAGAGACCTGTATTGGTTTGTAAGTTGTAAACAAAGACAGAGATACGTGACATTTGGTGGCTTTATATTCCGCTTAAGTTGACCCGTACTAGGAATATTACAAAATATCTATGAACCAATATCAAAAATAATGATGAATTGAATCGAATATTTTTATAGCTTTTTCAGATAATAAACAGATAGTTCCTATACTTTAACATGTATGTCATTCGGTCTAATTCCACATAAATTTAGAACGGAAATCAGACAATATATAAAACATAATTTGTCATTAAACTGATTCTAACTTAAATACATGGCATATATGCAAATCATCGCATTGAAGTATGAAATTGGAGCCTGGCGAAGGAATCCATCCCGTTCGCAAGATGTATTTGAACCTTTACCATAATTTCGTCGCTGAGAATTGCAAATGCTAACATAAAGTATCAATGACAATATAATTGTTGGTAAAATAAGAAATTTTCTACGTCGTAGTACTTATAAATCTAGATTTAATGTTCTCAAGGGCAATATGTATTATATAGCACATTCTTTTATTGCTTTTTTTTATTCTTCTGGAAATGTAAACAAAACACGCGGAAGAAACATTACTGCCATTAGCTAATTTTAAATTAATTAGTAATTATAATTGTTAAGAAAATTACTAGTGGTTTTTGCGTTTGGTATTATACGTAGACACGTTTATTTAAAGTTAATTATACTTTCTTATACGTAATAAAAGTATTGTGATCACAAAAAAAATTAACTTCGTAATTCTATCTGTTCGAAATATCCGTTTTGAGGGATGATATAAATAATGTAAGCTTGTGTATTTCATTTTTGATGCGTAAATATGAATTAGAAAATATTTTATTTTAAGCTGGTGCATCATTTGAATTTTAATAGTTTTATGACTACAATTTTACAGCTACAATATAAAACTTCGTATATTGTAGATATTGTATGGTTCTCTACGTCACATTTTACGAAATAATTTATATGATTAATAAATTACTATCACTAGACAGAGAAGGAGATATAAACAGGTGTAGCCTCTTAATATCAAAGATCAGAATATTTCTAACAATCATCTGACTAATTTTACAAAACAAAGATGCATTCACTTTTTATTCCAATTATGATAATAATAACAAGTGAGTGTTAGTGCCACCACCAGAGGCAGCGAACTCTTTTGGCATTCAGAAGAGAAAACCAGGAAACTAGACGTAACGAGCAACTGGTTGCATCAGTCCTCGTTCTCGCTCGTTCTATAGGTACACAGATCGCCGCGAATTAACCATGATAAACATTCAAGTGCAATGACCTCTTTCGCCATTGCTTGCACGTTTACCCAACTCACAAACAAACAAACGAACACGTAATTAATTAATTAGCAGCGCATGCGTAGAGACTAAGTACGCTTTTTAATTCGTACCATTTGTTAATTTATCAATAATCGATTTTTAACTCGAAAGAAACAACGAAACAAGAATCGCCAGTCGGGATTAATATTTTAAGATAATTGGACCAGATGATTTAAGCTAGAAAATGGAATTAGAGTTTCGTTACTGTGAAATAGATAACGTTGTGCGATGAGTTTCTAGTTTCCGGTATTAGAGGCGAGAAAGTTTGAGAAGCGCAGGTCATAAGGGATCGCTCATCATACATATATGTACGTGTACCAGGCTGTAAATTATATAAAATCGCTTCATAGAAATCCTGCACAGCGATTATATGTGAAAGTAGGAAATGTTGTGCCTCTGACGAAACAACGCGTATTTTAGAAAGTGAAGCAATGCCCCGTTATCACATTGGCCCACACCGATCCGCCAACATGTCCGTGTCTCGCCATTACGTGTACGAATCGACATGGTCGATTGTATTATTTATATTTTCGATGTTCGCCCATTGTCAAGTTTGTGTATACGAGTTGGCGATATGGCCTAATAATTCTCGCTGTGTGACCCAAACCTTTTATGAATAGAGAGAAAGGTCAGCTAATCTGGCATCGGGCAGCGTATAACTTGTTCCACATTCAATTTATAGCAGATATAGGAACATAGCTTTTGTAGATAGATGGCGGCAGCGCGTATACTCTTCTTTCAATATTTGGTTACCCCGAATATCAAACGTTAACTATTTTGAATAACGACAAATTATTCAGAATATATTCCATCGAAAAGAATAAAATTGCAATTTTTCAATTATGTTCTATGACTGGCGATTCAGATTCTATTTTTGTATTATGTTAAATTAAAGTTATTTTACCCAGAAATTAAACAAAATTAACTGAACCGAAAAACGGTAAAAACCGAAACCGTACTGATATATATATATTTTTTAATTGAACCGGAACGAAAGAGTTATGGTTCAAAGCCCCTTTAAGTTTAAAATCTGAAGATTTTTTTGTCATAGTTTTCTTTGTGGATTAGAGTATAAGGGGTTTTCGTGCTTTTTCTCTAATGTTGGCAACAGTGATATCTTCCATTAAACAGTCGGCGAGATTGTATCCTTGAGACGGTTGCATTTGCCAAAAACCCTGACCAACTTAACATCATCGTTTGCTATTCGCGAAGGGAATTAGATGGTTGCTTTGCTATGGTTTTCTCTATGACTTTTTGTAAGGTTATTATTCTATTCGAAGTTGCATCGTACGATATGTAGTTTCATTTCGAAAAGAATGAGCTATAGTGCTAACCCTGAATATTTAATGATTTATTTCAACCGGCAGATCTGACATTCGTATAAGAGAGTTCTATTTCAGGATGTAATTTTTTTCAAACTATAACATATATTGTTTGTTATAAAATCAATTAATTTTCATTGTAACCCATTCCAGAAGATGCCCAAGGAATTATTTTTAGTCAAATTTAAAAATGTTTCCTCAATAATATGCACATACAATAATTTATTCTAATGAACGTTAGAGAGCGTAACGATATAAATAAATAAAAAAATACAGTTAACTTCTATTCAAATTTAGATAGTGTTTACTATAGTATTTAATTGACTAATCCAAGCAAAAAGTGAAAATTTGATCGTTTTGGTAGTTAGATACGAAAGTCTTATCCTAAAACTTGATACCAATTATGTATTTGGTAAATTTTTTTTAATGTGAGCGTAAGAATTACTATTTTCACGGTTGAAGTAGCGTTTTTATGTCTAGACTAAACAAACGGACCGGTTTCAGATATATTAGAAAGTGTTTTTGATAGACAAATAAATAAAGAAAATTTATTTTTGGTACTTTTTAAATAACATCACGGTATGGGTTTAAAAATGCATTATCGAAAGTGAAATTTTTTATAACTGTTTTTCATGTCGCCAAATCATAAACAAAATCTATTTTTACTTTCTTGGACGAATTCTTAAAGGAAATATTGAGATTTTAACATAAATCATTGATTATATATTGACTATTATCGAGATGAAATCTGTTTTTAGCATCCTAACTGATTTAAATATATTTGGATCATTAAAAGATTACAATAGAATGAAATGTATCAATTTAATTTATACCGGAATTGCCATCGAAGTATAATATTAATAATAACAATAATTTTGTATAATGGAGATTGTTTTTGATTAGTGAACCATAATAAAACCGCAAAAGTATGGGACTAATGCATAAAGACATTATTTGCCTATAGCTTTTATCTAGATTAAAATATTTTAATCAAATGTCATAGATTGATCACGATTAAATCTAATAGATCTCTCAAGACAGTTCAATGACGGTTTATATATTAAGAATTAAATAATATGCAAATAAATCATAAACTTCGGAACAAATTAGTACAACTGCATTGTTTCAATTATATTTAACTCGTCATATGGCATTTAAAAAGGAACTGTTCTGCATTGATTTCAACAGTAAATGATTTAAAAAATAATAATACAATTTTTTTTATAGTAGCGATTTTTTATGTCAGTGAATTGAGTTAGAAAATTACAATTTATGATTGATACTTTTGACAGCACTGTATGTGCTTTTCAATTCAGACTTTGAAATTCCGTTTTTAAATCTGTTTTTTAATTAAAATCAAATTGTGTGCACTTAAAATATATGTATATAAATTTAACCGCCCTATAATGTGAACAAACCGAATTGAGAAGTGGAACTAAAAAAACACAATTTCGAAAACACAAAACAATTATTCTGTTTGTCTCGGCTGCAACTCGTTACGAATTTGATAACAGCATTTAGAAATAAATTATATAAAATTAAAGATCGTTCGGCAAAACGTACTATTAAAACTTATTACACCAGTTATGCAACTTTACAAAGGAAATGTCTAGAGCATGAAGTTTTCTTATTTTTAAAACTTTACATACAATATAATTTTATAAATAAAACAATTTTAATTCATAAATTTACTAAGAATTTAAATAATTTTAAAATAGAGCAAGGCTGTCTCTAAAAAGGATGCAATTTTAGAACACAAACAAAAACTTATAGTAAACCAGTGATTTGTTTTGCTTTTTACTTTCTTATACGTAATAAAGTATAAAAAAATGTTTTGTGATAGTTTGCTGAAACACTATTTTTTTTTCGATTTCAATTTCATTTCTAAACATTTAATAATCGAATAATTCATGATATTCGACAATTATTTATCGAATAATAGTCAATGCGTACATATAATCAATTATATTAATCGATACGAAAACAATTCGATGAATTAATCGATTAATCGATTACTACGAACATTATAAAAATTCCGCCACCTGCAAAGGGATTGTAACCGTCTGGTCATATAAAAAAGGATTTATAAAACTATAATGTATAACAATTTTGGATAATGAATCGTGTAAAACGAGCTTTATACTTAGACAATATAAGTAAGCAGACAATCGAGTGTGTAAAATATCTGAGGTAAAAAATGTCTCTTGCATTTTAAAAGATCATGTATATTTTTAGTTGTGTTATTTTTGATGCGTACTTTTGTTGATTTCAAATGTTTCAATGTTACGTGTTAGAAGTTATTTAGTACAGAATGTGGCCGCGCGTGCGCCCTGGCGTGCACCTCTCAATACGCGCTCTTTCGAAACACCGAATGGCAATAACACATACGAAGGCCACTGGCATTATTATTACAAAAGACCACGGCCATTCACATCGTTTTTTAAACAGCCCATCTACCTATTAGCATTATTATTTCATTTCATTATCATTTTCAACCAAAAAGTAAGGTTAAGGGTTTAACAAACTGTTTGGTCATATTGCATATATTTTAAATGTTCCTTTATCTTGAAATTTTAATTGAAACATTCATTTTACAGTCCCTTGAATCCATTTTAACTATTTTCTCAATCACGTCTCTCTCTCTCTCTGTGTGTCTGTGAATGCTCTACAGCCAATACCGTTGAATATAAAATGTTGATGTTTTGAATTTAAAATTAGTATATTCCTGGATAGAAAATTTCTTATTTTTAAAAGGACATTTCACCCGGAAGTATACTATGTACAAGAACATAGAGTTTATTACAAACAAATATTTTTATTAAATTAGCTTGCCGAATATAGCTTCTTAATATGAAAATAATTGAATTTATATTGATATGAATGTTTGAAAATGCACCCTTGAAACTGTCGTTTTGACACTTATCATCTTTGTGTTCCAAGGGATCAGTAAAGCATAAATAAATCTCAAGAATAATTAAATATTCTATTTGTAACTTCATGTACACTTTAACTAGAGTATAAATATATTTTGGCAGAGAGGACAAGTACTTGATAGTGTTTTTCCACCTACAAATATCTTAACCGCAATCTAAAAACAGCGAATAACCAATACGAAGACATCGATCAGTTTTTCCGATGCGAGCGCCACACACCGAGTAAAATTGAGCGGGAAACTGTCGAGTTATACAAATATAACCACGGTGACGTCACATGGCCGCCCCCAACTCAGGTTGTTGACCTCCAGAAGCGGGGAAAATCGATTGTGAAGAACCGCGTGCGCGTGGATTCGTTTGTACACAAGAGTCAGCTGCCTGCACCAGCACCAGGACAATGCCGGCCATTGCCTTCCGTACCGTGTCCTCTTTTTACTTCCTTGTGCTTTATACTAGCCTAGCCCAGAAAACCGTACAGTAGGCCACATTTTATGATTTTACTTCTAATTTGCAGTATGTGATTTGATATGCGTTTATATTAAGTTTATTTATTGTGGAACCATTTCTTTTTACGTAAATATTGAATTTTTGCCATATTGCTAGAGGATAATTGCCTTATATCGATCAAATCAATCGTAATATTAGTTCTTATAAAATTGAAACATACTAACACTATAGATTTTTTTGCGAATTTTAAACCTAAGAATAAGAAATGAACACAACTGTGAAAACTGAATTCGTGATTCGAAAGATGACGAGTCTGTCTTCCTTGGGCCTGAATAGTGCCTATAAGTGTATATGTATTGAATGCATAATTTCGTTAAACATATTACAATAAGTATACACTCGATATAGTGATGTTAGTTCCGTTGAAAGCAAGGGAACACGATGGTCTCGAGGATATTAGATAAACAACCGGTGATATAAAAGCATCTGTTCTAGAAAGCTCTTCCTGCATACATAAATCAATACCTAACGTTGCACTTTCATTATTTATCTAACCTGTCAATTAAATACACATTATATATCACTTACACCATACTATTAATATCAACGGACAACACTGCACCATCGTATTGTGCTATATCCTTTCTATAAGAAAGTAAAAAATTTACTATATTATTATTATTTTTTAGCTCGCCGTAAAAATATCTTGTCCCGTCACCCCGAATCTAAAAATATATATCTCATAAACTTGGATGTTAGTCGTCGTTCGCTCAATCGCTCGTAAGACTAAATTTCAGCATTCTGCTCTACTGAAGGTACTGGAGCAATTTAAACCAAATTTGCTTCACATATTCATTAGTATCCCATTTGCATCCACTCGCAGTTTTAATCTAATCGCTCTTAAATTTCCGGAGTTATATAGAACCTTCCTTAAGCATTAATTAAAATACCTAAACATTTTGTAAATGATACCGAATTTTATGTTGCAACATTAATTCATATTGTAATACAAAGACCATAAAGAATATAATAATATTAATAATATAATATAAAAAATATATATATATTTTTTGTATTCTTGTGTTTTGATCCTTTCATAGACACCACAATAAAATTTTATAATAAATAAAATAAAAAATTCAGTAGACATACATATGACTGTTCAAAAATACGTTTTTAAATTAAAAAGAAAAAAATAATAACGAATTTTTAAAAGCACATAATTTCTTTTACTTGTTTTGGTTTATTCGTTAATTTGTGAAAAAGGTTCTTCGACTACTCACACATTTTTATTTTGAGTCTAATTTAGCGGCGCGTTAAAATTATCTGACGCATGTGTTTAACATTCTCCGATTTCAACCACTGCATTTTTTTCTCTCCGACTTTTTTATATTTGGAAAAAGATGAAGTAAACGTATGGTGGTGAAATTGTTTTCTTTTTTAAAATAAACTTGAAAAAAGCTGCTCTCTACGCATCGTTTGAAGTATATTTGGCATATAATCCATAAAGACATACTATATTATTTTGTTTGGTTATGTTTTTGTTTTGGTTTTATTACTGCGAACATATTTTTCTTTTAAACATTTTACTGTCAAATTGATTTAGGAAACACTATTTATAATATTTTGTATATTTTTTCATTTCATTCCTCTCAACTCATTCTTTATCATATTTATCTTTTTATTTCAAAAACGACTTTTCAGTCGCAAGCTATCATCACTAATTTATAATTGTATTTTCAATATTTTACTTTCACTGCCATGTCCATCTCTGAAAGTTGGATGTTACTATTATCAATTATCATATATGGTAAATATAAATATGTGTACTGCTACGCTCTTTATACTACATAAACCGTGATCATATTTGTTTTAATTGTAATGGTTTCATTTTACCACTCATCAAATATCATTGAAATATCTATCCCTTCTAGATACACCATAAATATCAATTGGATAATGGTATTTACATCTTGCAAGATATCTAGAACGCAACGACGACGTCATTTATTATACCTAATTAATTAAAATTAGTTCATTAATAATAACTAATCATTTGTATAACCCATTATATAATAATATAAATACTATAAAATAAGATGTCAGGTTATAAAATAAATTTCGAAATAAATATATTGTAGTAATTATAAAAATGACCTTCTTTCGAAAATTTCATTTTCTAATGTTTAAGTTGAGCCGCCTGGAGACCTTGCTTTCCACATACGATAGTACACCTATACAACATACAGTATACACTGCAGTGCAATTGATGTAATCATTTTATTATTTGACCTGCAGCCTCCAACGGATGATATTTTTATTGCGATTTGTAACTATTTTGTAATCTGATATTATTCGCTTCTCACCTTGGACTTTTACGATAGCCAATTCAAATTAAACATATCAAAGTACGGATATTCATAAGGTCTTCCTATTCTAGGTACTAAATTATAATTATTCGAGCCACAATTAACTGTTCATACACCCGCTATGTACATCTTAGAACCCCTATAATATTTTATTTTATTAGGAACATTCGAATAACTGCTGGTTTACTATACAAGTAGTGATAATTATATTATAGTGTAGTGATAATTATATTTGTTTAATCAAAAAAGTTGGAGTGGTCTACACTCGACTATCTTGTCATTTCATTAACTGTGTTTTATTTTGTTAAAAATTCACCCTACGATTGCTATGAAACGTAAATATAAAATAACCATTTTCAAGAGTCATGTTAAACTTTAAGACTGTACTTGATCATGTTATTTTTTATTTATACCAATTTGGTCGTAAAAAGAAACCGCTAATTGTCGCGCATAGTTCATAAATTGTCGATTATTTTTCTGTTTTTAATTTTTCAATTGGACTTTTAGTTTCCCTTAAAAACTGCTGGACGTTCATTACGAACGAACCAATTTTGTTTCACGGGAACTAAAAGTGTAATTGAAAATATCGATACAGGAAAATTATCCTCTGTACGTCATTTAGTATATTTTTAATTTTCATAAACATATTGGCATAATATCAAGGATAATCCTAATACTGGGATACTTCTCATGGAGCTGCTCCATGCATACCTGTCGCAGGCGGTGAGCGGTTCTAACTAACCAAAGCGCTCACCGCTCAGATTGCGCAACACCGCGAGAGATATACTAAAAACAATATCACAAACTGTATCTGTAGGTAAGCGTAAGGTTGTTGGCCCCATGTTAGCTAGCTGTTAGTGGTGTGCGAAAAAATCTAACGGCGGTTTCACTTTTCCGCGCACACACAAGAGAAAGTTGTCCTACATTCATCTGTAGGTACGTATTATACAAACGAGCATATTCACAGTACCAGTACCCCCTCACACGCCCCGCACTCTATTCATGTTACACTGTTACAATGGATATTAGATGATGATATATAGTTACCATTACCACCATAGACAATCCGACAGACTATGATTTTCTGCCCATCATCTACTAGCACTATTGTTCTGATATTCATTAATTTACGAACAACCGATGCAGACGGTGTGTCTGTAACATTATCGGGACAAACATTTATTTTTGCAAAAAGTACTGACTTTCTTGTACTTTCATTATCTTAATTTATAATAATGGTTTATTTTGTTTTAATTTCCTCCTACGATAACCATGAAAAGAAAGCAATATTGTTACTAAGGAAACGTAAATATGAAATAACCATTTTCTAAGGCGATGTTTCAGCATATTTTCCAAAAGACTTTCAAACAAAAATTGCTTAAAATATTAATATCTCCTTCTCGAACACGTGAGGTTTCCGAAATATACAAAAGACACAGGTACCTGTACCTATCCTTGTTTTTATATAAACTAGAATTCTGTTTTCCTTGTTTTAAATTTCACAGTTTAGATTCAATGCTGAAAACTATATTAATATCGTTTTATTTTATTTCTACTACGTATAGAAAAGTTCAATAAACCACGGAAATTGAAAAGATGTAACACGAATTTTTAAAATTCATTTGAAGTTTGAAGGCATCGACCAATCAGAAACAACAATTTGTAAAGTTAATTGACAGATGTTTCTTTTTGGGTAATGTTAGTTTCAGTTTGGCAGTTTGTTATTCCGTAATGAACAAACTTTTCAAATTTCGCGTTTCATCTTTAATCTAGATATTGAATGTCAAAGGTTGTTTATTTATTAAAAATATTAATTTATCATCTAGTAGGAAGAACCATTATAACTTTTCTTTTCAACAGGCGGCATGTAGGTGGGAATTGATTTTAAACAATTGTAATTTCTAAAGTGACTTAGCAGAAATCAATTCTTTATCTTGTACAATTTAATTTAAATCTTTATATTAACAAATCATGTTGGAATAAAATAAATATAAATTATATTCGTGCAATATAATTATGTCTTATTACTACCATTTATATAAGTTGCAAAACATTTAAAAAAGATATGTATATTATTATTAATATTTTTTTATAGATCAGCAATTAAATTATGTACATATATAATTGCGATTAGATTATATATAGTATTCATTACTCAATTTCTTAATTGTAATTTGTATACCGTATGGAACTAGAATCTTTTGACTTGAAATGGGAAAGAAACCCGGAATAGAAATTGTAAGAAACATAGTCAAGCAGAAATTAAATTCAGACAAATACGGAAATACTTAGTCTTAAATTTAATAGTTGTCAAATAAAAATTGTCTATTTTTAAATCATGTCTAAAATTGTCTAGCTAGATTTTAATTTGAAATAATGTGCGAATGTTTAGAGGTTGTTGCACTTAAAAATTCAGAATCGTAAAAATTAATTTAAGTTTAACAAAAATAACCATTGACATGTCACCATTAACAGTAATTTTATGTTCACAGTATCATTTCACACGTCAAATATAACTACCCGGTAAATTTGTCATTCTTAAAACTAAAACCTAACCTAAGCGAAAAGATATTCAGAAATTATTCTATTTATACATCAATTCTAAGTCGACATCTATATTAGTTTGGTTTTTATAATTATTGACAGCACGTCCTAATATTACCTGGTAGACTTCGTACGGCGAGCTAAAACCCGGGTAGAATGGTCATTCTATAAAAAAGACAACACAACTTAAGAAATTCACGGAAAAAATATATTTAAAAACCAATTTCAAGTGACAGAAGTAATAAATGTCGTGCTAGTATTTTATGATCGTACATTTTATAAACAAATTGAAAACAGCTAACTGGATCTATAAAATAACTACAAAATTGGACAGATTCCCAAAAATGCACTTGTGCAATGACAGCTCGTTGTAAATTGTTTTGACAGCACCTACTTCAAAAGATACAAACACTTTCCCTCTCTGTATTATATGGACTATCTTCTACATTTGAAAGTAAACTCAACGTTTATATGGCTACTTTTAACCTTAGATTTTGTTCAATTGCAATTTATGATCCGGTAACTTAACAATCTAGAACTAATTCATATTAAATTGTGCATTTTATGACAAGTTTAAAACGGAGTAAAAATTGTTATTATTGTGAATGCTTAAGGACTAATGCCAAAACAAATTATACTAGAAATCGGTATATTTGATTACAAGAGAATGTTATATACTTTATCCTGGGTCGACTGAATTCATATCAAATTTATACATTCTTATAGGTAGTAAAGAAAGTATTGTAATCACAAAAATAAAGATCGCTCATTAAATTGCAAAGGAAAAATCTTGAATCCATTTTAACTATGTGTGTGTGAAAACACTCTACAACTTATTTATGATGCAATATTTATCGATATATTTATAAAAATAGTTCTATATTTGACTAAACTTTTAGTTTTTCACATCTACAATTCGTGAGGTTATAATCCGTTTAACCTGTTCCGGGGCAATTCTGAAAATAGAATCTGATTAAAACATTTGAAATGTCAATGAAAATAAGCGCCCATCTGCAATAAATCATTGTAAGAGTAGAATATCGTATTTTTCTTTAAAATTCGTTTCCGTATTGTATTTTTAAACTAAATGTCTTTGATGTTTTTACATAAACAAAATTTCGTTTCAGCGGTATTAAATTTCAGTAGTTTAACATATATGAATAGATTTCATTCATATCTTTTATTTTTTAGTTTTACTCATATAATTTAACTGCTTTTGACAGTACACCAATATCAACAACGCTAAAACATATATTTGCATATTTACTGTATGGATTACGAAATTACTGTTATGATGGAGTTGTTTATTTTGTTTTGAAAATGATGTAGTAACTTTTGTTTTTCAAAATTAATTGACTGTGAAGTATTTATACTTCTACAATATATATATTCCTTGTCCTACAATTATAAATATAGTTTTCTTTTCACAAATTTAAATATATTTCAATTTTTTGAATAATATAATTTTTTATACAAACTAATTTCTTGCAAAGTATTCTCGGTAAATTTATAATTTTAATACTGTAATTTGCTAATTAGTTGATATGAAAAACTTATTAATAAATTTGACTAATTTCCTACAATGTTTCCGCGTTAAATTTATAATAGTGAAATCATACAAATGTTGATATTTAAAAATGCAAAAAGAATAGAAATTTGCCGGAAGATCAACAATCTCACGAAGAATGAATTGAAAGGCAAAGGTTAAAAGTTAATTCAAAACATAAACAGTAAGAGAATAGTTTCGTTTTTGTTATTTCCGTATTTATTTGCAGTAACAGTGGTATGTAATGCGCGTGGGCCAACTAGAGAAGCGTGTATGTTTTTATATAAATGTATGCTCAATGTTAAGTTCATCGGCCCATACGAGAAATGATATCGCACCGGCTATTTTTAAAATTTAAAACAAAATTAGCGAATAACGCGCTAATTATACGCCGTAAAAAATATCACAAACACACACATGATTCGCGCGAATTAACACGATTTATAACACATGCCTGTGTTAACTGAATGAATATATTGCAAATGCAAAAAATAAGTATTTATTTTTATTTTATTTCATAAAGTTTTTCGGTTTATTTACTGCACTTTTATAATTATAGCTTCAGTACAATTTTTCTGAAACGACACTAAATTTTCATGCATCATTCCTACACGGATTAAAATGATTGAGAATGAATTGAATTGGCAGGTTTGAATTAGTGAAATAAAAGTTAGTTATTTGAGAAATGAATATAACATTCAAAATTATTTATCTTATTGGTGTGTTCGATATTTCAATGCATATGAGGTACATGATTTTATGAGAATAGTTCGCTATCCTTTATTTAGGTGAAAACCCTGTCCTGAATCCGTAAATAAAATATAACCTATGTTTAGAAATTAGCGAATACTAGAAACGTTGAACACGGAAACAAATGTATTTCCTGCGTCCGAGCCCGAGAATTTCGGGTTCATGATCCTTCAATGCGTAAATTTGATGGTATACCAACAGGGAGCGTTGTCCTCGCCACGGCCTTGGCCGTGGCATTCAACTGAAATCGATGAAAAAGCTCACATCGGCACGGTTCCAAGCGCACGGTACAGTTGAGGTTTGTTCCACTGCCGCGATGCCACCCCCGCACAACAGATGCGGAACCCTTACCCCAGAGTTCAATGGCCTTATGAAGAAGGCAGGACAATACCAATCATTCATTCGGTATTATTTTCAACTTCAATAGCCATATTATATTTCAATTTATTCGAAATGTTGCGTACTTATATCGAGTTTTTGGGTTACTTTAGGGGTTGAACATTTTATGGATTTTGATTATATTGTTATTATGTTTTTGTTTGGCCTTTGGTGTACTTTTTACCCTTGGTTCTTTGGGACTTTGAAGATTAGTTTGTTGTGTATTCAACCAGAATTGATGACTGTTTTTGTTTTGTTTGATATTTTATTTTCTTTTGAAAGGTTACATTGAGCTATATATGGGAGTATATTGTTATTATTAAAATAAGTATCACTTTTTAAATAAACAAGTTTGGTTATATTTGGGACATGTGCCATTTAACGAATTGGTCCACAAAATTTGGACAAATATTTTAAACTATCGGTAGTTGCACCAAATAGGTTTCAATTGAAATTCAAATGGTGTAAGATTTCAAATTCATTACTGTAAAATTACACAAAATATTATCTAATTTTACCATAATTTCAGTTGTAATTTTACATTAGAATTGAAGTAAATTTACAAAAAAAAAAAGGTGATAAGTCCTACTGTTTTTTGTCTTGCTTTTATAATATGAATTATGGGTTAAATATAAGATTTTTAGAGCACAATGGTGTTTTATCACACTGTATATAAACTTTCTACAAGTATTTAAAATATGAATTATGTATTTGATATGTAAAAAACAAAGATGACATGTCCTATATAATTTTGAATGTTTTTTATATATTAATATTAGATATTTCAATGCTTGTTTCATAGGGAACAAAGGTGATATGTTTCACTGCGAAATTTTGTCATTTTCCTATAAGTGTGATTATCCGCAGAGTACAAAGAATAAAATCATGAAATAGGGTTAAATTTATAATATTATAGGTATCATAAATCCATAACCCTGTCAGAAATTATTAATTTTTTTCGTGTTAGATTTACCGACTATATAGCTCGGAATCGGACCATTACCTGCTCTAAAGTAACTGTAACCGATGTTTTAGGGATCATTGCACCCAACTGCGTAATATTTCATCTCGAAAATAACAAATGTATAAGAATTAAACAAATCTCTTGAAAAAATACAGACATATCTTTTTCCATCTCGTTTTCGTATATACATATGTATATATATATATGTGTGACTGATAAACATAATGTTGCGATGTGTTCTATTTTTGACAGTTCAGCAGAGTTCAACAACCTTGAAAGGGTGGGGGGAGTCGATAGTGATGTTTGTTGGGCCATTTCGAACCCGCCGAAAATGAATCAAAATTGCGAGCTCGCAAGAAAAATCATATTTTTAGATTGCTACAAATTCTTTATTTTTAAGTGTTGTCCAGCGGAAGAATCTCTTATCTTTTGAGAGACGCCGCGAGTCTGGCGAAAAGTAAAATTTTAATTTCTTAAAGTTATGCGCCAACAGTTATACTTTTTAATTGTTTTATTCGGATTAATGAAGCTTTGATGGTAAAAATAAAACGCAACTTTGAAACTGTATAATGAGATTTGTGTCAAGAGTAAGTAATGTTGAACAGAGTTTTTCATTTCACCTTTTATAAAAATTTAAAAATATTCCCGTGGTAATCATATAATTATAAATATTTACATAAATGCAAGTGTGGCCCAATTTCACAAATTCTGTTTTAAGGATATTGCATTTTGATAGTAATTGTATATAGTTGTAAACAAAATCAAATAATCTTCATATCCCGACGACTGTTTAAACTATCAATATCCTGCATTTTAATTACATATAAATAAGTTCTCACATTTGAAATAGCAATTTGTTGGCTAATTATGCCACACAGGATGCTTCTATAATTTGTACTGATTATTGTTTGTTTTACAAATATATTTCGCAATTTACTGATTCACTGATTAATTTAAAATTGAATAATTATTTCAACTAAAACCAAATATGTATTTATTTAAACGCTTAAATGATGTCGCCCGATTAAAAATACAATAAAAAATAATCGCTATTGTTTTAGAATGATACTCATTTCATGATAATGAAATTCATAAAATTTCATGAACTAGGTCAACCAAATTTAACTTGCTAACAATTTTTGTTTTGCATGGAAAAAATTATCGAAAATCGTCTACTGTTTATGTATGATAACCATTCATAAGACCCATGCAAAAGTTTAAGGTTTAACCTAAAAAGAAATAGAAATAAAAATAAATACATTTTCGCCATACGATTAGCGAAAGATAAACGACAAGGCTTACGACCTCATAAAAACATACTGTTTTTTTTCGCGAATTTTTTTACACAGTGAATAGGTTCAAGACCCCCGTTAAAATTTTGGCAAAGAATTCAAGGTAAAAATATTATCCAATGTAAATTGGATTGCGCTAAAAAATATCCTGATGTTTCTAACAGAAGTTACATTCACCCTACATGTTTACAACATTATTTATAATTACAGTACTTTTTCTTTTAGACCGTCCAAGAAAGTAAGAATGTGCCCCCTGCAAGTTTTAGTTTAAGAATGGCTCGAGCCAGTCTTATCTTTATTTTTAGATTTTATTATCGACGCAAATATTAATCGATTAATCAACTATTAATAGATTCATTTATAATTATTGCTGAATAATTAAATCATTCTCGATAATCGAAGAATATTAAATAATGAACATTCATCGATTGTAAATTGATATTAACGCAATTCGATGAATCGATTAGTAGGAACAGCCGAAAATGTAACTAAAAATAATACATTTAATATCCTGATATTGAACAAAATATAGGTTGTTGACTTCAAGCAATGATTTACCGACGAAAAAAAAAATCTATTCAGTTTACATAATGCAGTATTTAAAGCAGCGTATCTATGAAAACCGCAGTAAATTTTAGAAAGTGCATTCATTATTATTTGAGTTGAGACAAGATTTCGCAATTGCAAAGGTAAAGAAATTTTTGTTTCTTTTACGATGTTTCGCCGGAAATGCTGGAACGATAAAAACTTAAATTGAGCTGCAAATTTCTTTCGGAAAAAACATCGCGGAAAAAATTGAACAAAAAATTATAAAAACAGCTGCAACACATATAAAAATATATGACTGTTGGTAGATATGTCATGTCACAAGGGTGACACTCTTGGCTCGCATGGTGTCAGAATGCAGGCGTATGCTACTCTTAAGTGCAACAAATGTGCCCGCTAATTGATGGTTTTAAAACGATTGTTTCTTTTTTTTTAGCGTGCCATGACTTTTATGCAGCATGACATTTTTTATTATTCGAAATTTATGAATTGTAGGTGCATTTTTATAGTTTTACTAGTGAAATGAAAAATATAGTAATAATTAACAACCAAATTAAGTGTTTGTTCCTCGAATACATAGAAATGTAATACTGATTTGAATTACTCAAGAATTTGTGTCCACCCAAATCTCCCTGGGCACCTCTGAACTTTAAGCTTTATACAAAATATTATGCCTCCTTCTTTATGGAGTCTCCCTACAACATAATTTAGGTATTTCTTTTCCTTTTTAGAAACCTGATATTTTCTCATCTTATTACAAATATTTTAGCTTTGATCATCACTGAAACAAATAATGTGACACGCGAGTTCATTGACATGGAATTTAATTTCATTCAATTCAACCGAATGATTGACGTTTGAAACTTTCATTTCAGTATTGCCTATTTTTATTGAAATCCATAACTCATTGTTTATGGCGAAAACAGTGGTGAAAAAAGTAGCTACATTGTTAACTAATATTTGATAGCAGGTGATGAAAATTTAATAGACTCTATTGAGTTTAGTTCGAAAAATAAAACAGTGTGTGTACTGGTTAAATATGTATTGATATGTATCCGATGCGACAGGTGTTTACGTTGCTTGAATAATAGTGGGTGTGAATAAAACTTTATTGATTTATTTATACTTTTTTGTTTTATATTTTGTAACGTTTTTGACGTACCCGGTGGCGAATTAAAACACTTAAACGCTACGAAATTTATATGACAAACTATATTTATATACCATAAAGCATTCTTTTCACAACACCATTCACAAATATGTACTTTTCACTAATGTCTATTCTCATGCTAATTACTGTCTGCACGCTACCACTATTTATTTCTGTATTCTCTCGGTCCGCGAGTCATGCTTATATATGGGATACAATACTACTCGAATCATCTGGAGTTTTTCCAAAAAGTTCGAGAACAATCAACGGCGAGCTCAGATTGTTCTGTAGAATTCCGTTTAAAAATGTAAAATTTATTTGTCGCACCTGCTATGCAATTTAGCACATTATAATCTATTAAATTTTAATTAGATTAATCCGTGGGCACTACGTGCCCATATCATATCCAGAATACAGTCCACTGCTCACCGATCCATCTGTCTAGTGGAATAATTTGACGAATGGTAATTTTTAGCTCAGTTAATCGTGGATCGTCTGACTTTAAATTCACTAGTCTAGTAACTTAGTTCTAGTTCAAGTTATTAACCGATAAGGCATAATAAAAAACAAGCTTTAAATAAAATAAATTTAACTTTTGTTACTATTCAAACCAGAGAACGTTTTGGAACCTAACTTATAATTAGCAAATAATAATATTTTTTCTTAGTACAAAAAATGCAATATCTTTATAGACAGTAAACGTCATAACCAACGTGCGAGAACTTGTACCAGCATGCGTCCTCGACACGACAGTAAGAAACTGATGAGCGTCGCGCGCATTCTAGGAAAACACACCGCGGCGTCGGCGTCGTCTTTTGACAGGTCGCGCGCGCGTTCTCGTCATAGTTTGTGCTGTTTACCAACGGAGGTCGATGCTCCTACACACACATACACAGCGTGGCGTCGTTGCCTGGCGACGTCCAAGTATTGGCCTGTTTTGTTGCTGTGCTACTTTTGTTGAATGAGTATTGCATCCTGATATCCATGACTCCGGTTTTATATATGTGAATCTAATTATTGTTGTATGTGCTCAATCGTTTTAGTGATGCTGCCAGCGTTGGTGATTGTATCAATTATAACTAATCACTAATCATTTTATTGGAATATTATAAGATTGTAAATGTTTGACAATTTTTTTGGTAAATCTAATTTAAAGGTATCCATGAGTTGATTCAATGATGTTAACCATGGATTCGTTTCTGTTTGTGGCCCCGCCCATGTAACCATCCCTGCCCCTCCCACTTTTGCTCTCATTTCTTCTAGCACTCTTTAGCACCCTTCTTCCTCTATGCCCACAAATAGGAAGTTCCGGAAATGGCTCTAACACTGCGTGCATTTTTTGTACTCCATTTGTTCCATTATAATTTATTGGTAATTGAATGTATTTGAATGTAAATCGTATGGAATTTGCTATATAGTATACATACTTCTTTTATATTTTTATGTTAATTGGGATGTTGCTTACTTTTGCCATATCGAAAAAAACATATAAATTATTATTATTATTATATAATTTATAATTATAAACGACTCTTGCATCGTCCCAATAGTTATTGATTATTTACGAGATGACGTATCTCTGTCTATGTGTGTCTGTGAGCGTTAAAAAGCAAAAACTGTTCAAGATATAATGTTTTTACCTTAAATATACAGTTTCTATGTTAGGTTGGGAGATCTACTATTTTTGAAAATTAGATTATAACCGGAGTAGTAAATTTTTTTATCATTTACTGGGAATTTGCATTTGAAATTAGTCAATTATGAAACTTTACATTTATAGTTAGTATGTACCCTGGAAGAATACAAATTTAAACCGATGATTAAAGTTTACTTTTAAAACTTTAAACTATCTCGAAAATGGTATGATTTAATGACAAAGTGATGTTTTACTTAAAAAGTATTCCCAACCAAATATACGATATACTGAAAATTCCTTTTTGTATCTCGTAAATTTATATGTTAATCTAATTATACAGTAAGGCAATTAGAAATTATGAATAGAAATTACTAATAATAATCCATTTTGCTTTATGACAAACAATTCTAGTATTTACAACTACATAAATAAAGCATTAATTATAAATTTTGTTTTTGTGTACACTACCATTATTTGTCTATAAAAAAAAATGGATTTTCATTGTAATTTCTAATTGGCTCGCTGTGAATGAACTTATCCATATTTCCTCCTTTTTAAAATTAGAATCGTTGTTTAAAAAAATGTAAAAATAGTGAATTTGTTCGGAAAATTTGATCTCTGTAATTAAATAATGTAAATATTCTATAATAATTATTTAAGCAACTGGTGGCGATAAGGGTGGAACAACGCGTCGAACCCCAATTTGCGACGTGTTTCATGCAAGATTTTACGTGAAACTGTTTTGAGAAATGAATCGTTTAAAACCCCTGTCCATTACTCATGACTGCCATTAGTACTAACATTTTTTTGTAAACATCTTTAATAGTACTGAAGATATTAATTTTATTACTATGTGTATATAAGTTATAATCATTTGGTATTGTAAATATTCATGATTCTGTTTACGACTTTGTTTACTTAATTTCTTATTATTTTTTGTTGCAGGTAAGTTGCTGTTCATATTATACCTACATATGCGTTCGACATCATACCTTCTGTTGTAAGTGAAACCTTGAATTACCTCTATTTGTTTGGTCTAATACAATTTAAAAATAGATGTTTTTAAATAATCATTTAATAAATATACGAGTATAGTTCGTGCTAAAGCCACAAATAGATTGACTTATTACTTGTTTCCATACAATAAACTATTTACTAAATTGTTCTAATTCGAAGAATCTATCGTGCTAAATGTTCACTATAAATAATACCAATGCAGGAGTTTATAATCTTGGATATGTTTCACTGATTTTAATCGTCGAAATCGTAAGAGAAGAAATCGAAACTTAATCTGCGCAATCTAAATTGAATATAACCTAAATTTCAACTGTCAAATTACACCAACATGGCGGATACAATGTATGACCTTGGACTAGATGATTAGAAAATGAACCACGAATAAAAAGTTGTCTGCTCACGTGAATTTATTCATAAAAATGCTTGCAGTTTTCAAACTGTTTTTAATTTCTTGGAAATCTAAAAGGAAGTATTGTAGTACTCAAGATTTTAACTGAAATACACGTTTTAGCCAGCCCTTTTGTTTAAAATGTTTTTTTTGAAAAATGTACCTTTGAAAATTGTTATTTTATATTTATCTTTCCCTAGTTACAAAATATATTGAGTTTGTTTCATAGCTATCGTATGGTGAATTAGAAAATAAGTAAGGCAATATTATAAGTACAAATAATGAAAGGACAAGAAAGGCCACTCCAGATTTATTAAAAAAAATGATAGCAGGCATAAACTGTATTATTAACTAAATTAAGCAGGTAATTTAATTTAATATTCGTATAAACAGTCTAGTCACACTATAATTGCTCTAGTATTAAATATCAATAAGTAAATAATATATTTTCAATAACTTTAAATCATTATCATAGACCTTCAAGGAAATAATAAATATTTTAACATTGACGAACCATGTAATTATACTTACGTAAATAAAACAATTGATATTGTTTTACAAACAAAATTGATTATTATAAATAACAGATTCTAAGAACATAATTATCATATCGTGTGGAATCATTTATATTTATATAAATTAATATACTGAAGAAAATTATTGTCCGCAAAAGAACAAAAATTAATGTGTTACCTTTTAGTCACTGGCATAAAATAATGTTCACAGGTTTTATTAAAAAGGAAAATATCATAATTATTGAAGCTACATTAACCTTCCAATAGTACCGTCATAGCCTGTTATCCTTTTCGAAATTTATATTTGCAATTTATTTTACCATAAAATCTAATTTGAAACGAATATAAAATAATTACCAATATATAGAAAACATATTAAATCAATGTAGAATTAAAATAATCATAAAGAGTTTTATTTTTATGACATGACCGTACTTGGAATAAACTAATGTCCTTTAGTTTGGCCTTATCAAATGTATGAACATCTAATACTTGAACATAATATAATACTGATGAATTTCATCACACATAAACAATAAAACAAATTACACTTAACTCTAGTGTGTTACTGTTAAATATATATATTTTTTTTAATCATTGCATTTCCTGAATAACTAAATATAAATAATTATTAACCTAAAAAATGAAGAAAAAATCAAATATTACAAAATTCTGAACAATAAGTTAGACTATAAATATGTATTAACACAGTTCACACGGAATATGAAATGAATTGAAATGCTATGGATATACAATTATGTATTATAGATAGATAGCGCAGACAGCAGGAAATGTATGTTGCACAATTCATAATGCACTGACTGAGTCGGTTGGAAGTCCACTATATTACCTATATACATACAAATTCGATCAAATAATGTGTATTGAAACCAACTACTGTCTTGCTACAAATAGATATATGCTTTCATTAATAATGGATTTTACATTGTTATACGAATATAAAGGACATAGGTTTACCTTTGAATTGAATTTATATTTACTATTGAGGAAGTTTTTTAATTGGCAAAAATATAAATTTATAATACATTAATGTCATTGGCATTTGTTCTATTTATAATAAAAATATACTAAATAGTATTAGTAGTTTTAGTAGCTTATTGCACAGCATCCACAAACAAGCAACAATTCGTTCGTTTGTCTATAACATCCCAGGACCAAATATTATAGTACCTATAAGTACTATATTCGCTCTGATATGTATTATATTTAGTTTATATATATATATATATATATATATATATATATATATATATATATATATATATATATATATTTAATTGAGCAAGATACTACTAACTACGAAATAATTAATTATCTAAGAGTAATTTCGTAATTATCGCCCAAAAAACATGATTGCACATGCCGAATGACAGTCCAAGTGACCCCAGGTGGTCTGCATCACCCATTGATTGTAATTATAGCAAGTTTCCTAAAGGCGAATGCCACCCGCACAGAAAAACTATCACTTTCTCATCTGATTGAGCCAACGAACGGTGGTCTATATTGGCTCAAAGACAACGCAGCTCCTAATATTGCATTAGTTTGAAACCGGTCGCAAATCATCAAGCAACCTCAGCAATTCATATATGTATATGTGTGTGTGTGTGTGTGAGTAGAGGAGAAAGTTGCACCATGCAATGACCTCGATTATGGCAAATTATTACTACCCATCCTGCTTAACATCGACCCGCTAATATAGCCCCTTCTCACTCACTCCTTTAGCTTTGAACACTGGACAGACAAGTTAGTATCTCTACTCTTGTCCTTCCTGCTTTGTGACCTGTGTAACTGCAAACCATTATAAATTCAGTATTTATTGCAATGGTCATTTGATCCCTAGATTATTAGCCTTCGATTTGCAACCCATCATACACTGAATTTGTATTTTTAAATTGTACCGTTTAGTGTTTGGTATTCCTGATTCCGAAAATGCATTTCACTGTTAACTCATTTATGGATCTCGGTATGTCATAAGATCTGGGTTTAAGATCGCATCTTCTAAAGCTTCGGACATTACCAAGACTGATCTTGGTCTCATCAAGTCAAGACAAGACTGATATGATAAAATCGAGACCAAGACAAAGCTAATCTAACTAAGACTCTTGGTCTTGACAAGGCTCTTGTTTATGTCCAAATACATGACTTTTTCTATAATCCTTATATACTTTCTTTGTAAGAAAATAAATAGTTTGAATTAATTAGTATATAGTAGACAGAATCCTCCAGAAAAATATATAAAATTTGATTATATAAATATATAATGTTATTGTTGTGAATGTTTTTAAGTGTGGGTAAATAAATTGTTTTCTTGCGCGAGCAGTCAGTGCTGTGGTCACGTCACGATTTCACCAAAACAAAATTCGGAATTAAGTTCAAGGGCTTTTCGCGTTGCCTTGCCTTGTCTTGCACACAGGTTGTCTACCTTTGGCCCACAAATGAAAATTTGGGTTTTTTTCGTTTCAGCTCACATTAACAACTCTATTGTCACGGTTATAATATTATAGTACAACTTATCTAATTACCAACATGGGCGTTTTTAATAATACCATCATATCGAGACAACCATTAATATAGGCAAATTGAAAGTTTGTTATTAGATTTCACAACAAAAAATGTCAATCCGTCAATCCCGCCCTTGTTTTCAAATTGATAAAAGTTTTGCAAAGTCATTAGTTATTTAAACGCTTTACAGGTTATTTAATATAAATAAAAATATTTTCATCGAATGAGATTTACATGCTACGTGTGATTTATTCTCTTTGATAAAATTTGAACGTATGTCGCATACTCGTTCGTAAAATCAATTTAGTGGACAAATCTCCTCTAAAGGTACCGGGTCGTTTTAATCAAATTTGGTATCCAAATACTTCAGGTACACCTCTTAATATTGACCTTAGAAATGATTTGAATAGCTATATCTATATTTGCTATGTCTAGGAAAGTAAAATTATTAAGTCTAGATTAAAGATATATTACTTTGTCAATTATTGCTAGCAATATGAGAAAAACAGTCTTCTTTATCGATAAATACTTATAAACTAATGTAATTTGCATGTGAATTCCACATTAACACTTGCTTACAAATGTGATATTAAGCTACAACAATGAAGGTCGATTTGTTCTTTTGATATAATAATAAATAGGTGACTTAACATTTACAGTTTGTTTTATTGCATTAAATTAATCATCTTTTTCTATAAATATTGGAAATATTATTCGCACACGATCGCCGGCAAGATCAGATAACTTTGACTGGCACGGATCACTTTCGAAGGACGAAGGATTGTAAAGCTATTGCCGTTGAAATCTCGACATCAATTTTATGTTTATTGCTTTTAAAATACAGTATATTTAAGCAACATTAAAACATATCCTAACCTACTTTCAGTCTTATCGTACGTTCATACATAAATACTGTACAAAATTTTATCACTAAAACTAACTTTGAAACGGGAACATGCGTAAACTTTGAAGAATTACAATATTCTTGTGTATTCTGTGGTTTGGCTGTGTATCAAAATATTACAAATATTCTTTCTTGACGCCATTATTTAAAAAATAATACTTAATATTTCATTTCAGATTCCTCACTGGTTTGATATATAGGGTTAACGTATTTCCAAATATTACAGACACACGACCGAACGCCTAGTTATGATTTTGATTGTATTTCCCTAACTATTATATAATATCCCTATCGTCTTTCTCATAATCGACTTATTGTAATATTGGTTTCTATTGCGTCATGACGGACGCTACTGGTGGCCACCGCCTGCCGTTAAAACCTTTCAAGCAAACCACATGAGGTGAAACTATTATCAACAACCATATTCGCGGACAGACACTCGTCATTTATGCAAACTGAAGTTGCTTAAATCTCTTGTTTATTCGTTTTCCAAGTATGTACAGTCCGTGCCACCAGAGTTGACCGATTGATCAAGCATGCAACATGGCGGATGTAACAGTATGCACATTATTTATTGTTCGAGTTAATTTGCAAATTTTTTCATAATCTTGTTAGAAATTATTTCCCAAGAAAATACATGCCTATAAATTTGAGTAAATCAAAATAATCTACAAAATATTGTAATACTTTTTATATCTATAACAATTTTTCGTAGTCTGTCGTGGTTCGTGTAAATTTCTTGTAACAGTTTAGTTAGGAAATGATGTGATGAATATATATGTATATATTTGACTAAGTAGGAGTAAAATATTGCGTGAAGAAATAAACTAATTAAAAACACTATAAATATAGGAACTAGTAATTAACAATTAAATGAACAATACAACATATGAGTCGGAATAAGTATAAATAAAAGTTAGGTCAGTATCGTTATGCAAATAAATAAGTTAGAAATCTGTCAATAAATCGTTTCAATTTGTCGAACATTTAAATTAAAATGAGCGCCCGTAAATTATGCGCGTAAACTATACGTACTAGTATAATGACGACCTCGCCTTCTCTCGACAATTCTGCAACTACTACAAAGACTATCATGAGTATCGTATTACTAGGATTGATTTGAAAAACATGTCTGATACGCCCTTAAACAACATGTTCTATTCCTTCTACAGTTGTTGTTTATCGTTTTTAACAACAAAGGACGCTATGCACGAGCGAGAGCGAAAGCTAATCGGGATGCCAATTAAGGTTATGTTCGACATTATTACTGAATATTGTGATTTATTGCAAAAGTTTCCTAATTTACATATATTACTTTATTATTTGTTTTGATTCAAATACCATACAGACTAGTCACAATATAATTTATACATATACATAACATCACACCTTTCCCAACAATAGGGTGGCAGAGAACCCTTCTCAAATATTTACAATCTTTCTCCACTGATTTTCCTTGGGGACACGTATTTTTGTTATATTTTCCTTAAGTCTATGAAAAGATAACTATTTATCTTTATTATAATCTACTGTATTATTTAAACAACTCGATATACCACAGTCGGTATTTTGACCTTTATTCAAAAATCAAATAATATATGATACTGTAAATTTTTATACTAAAATTTAACTAAATGTGATGAACATCTGACAAACCAAAGAATGCCTAGCTAATAAGAAATCCAGTTATTTGAACTTGATATTATGACGAATCTGTTATTGTCTTAGTTTTATTTTTACCTTGATGATATCGAAGTATGTTTTCACTAGTGAGTTTGATTGGATTAAAAGACAACTCGGAATGTGCTTAGTCATTGACTAATTGCTCACATAAAACATATATGTTGTATATAGGACTTGTCTATACTGTAATGGTTTTCAATTTTTTACAGTTCACGTTAAATTATGTGAAAACCTACATATTGTGTAATATGGAAGTTAATTAGGGATTTTCTGAGTATTTGAAATATATAAATTATATATATACTTAATATCATGGATATTGGTTTTATTCCTAGTAACGCATGCGCGAGAAGCTTACTAAAAAGCAAAACATTCGGCGAACGTCGTTTGAGTTCGGGCCCATTTTGCCAATTGCACTTGAACTAAGGACTATTTTTTTCCGGTTGGAGACTTCCCTTAATTAATTTTGACTATTTTCAGAACGATGTATGTGTGTCTAGCTAAGATTGAACGCTCTATAGCCAATACCGTGAACATATAAATATGAAGTTTGGAATTTAAGAAAGAAATCCTCCTATTATTATTAAAAAGAATATTGCAATTGAAAGAGCTAACATCAGTTAGAGAAAATGAAAAATCTTATAAAACAAATAATATAGCAACTATTGTTTGCACATTTTTTTCGAAAAATATACCATTTACTGAAAAATCGTATTTAAAATAACTATGTTATATATACATTTCCCTTATTAGCTATATTGTTTCAGGGTATTTGTAGCATTAATTTAAAACACAATAATTCATATGTAGTGAAAACTAAGTATAATAACGTCGAGTGAAGGGCACTCCATTTTTTTTTGTAACAGCAGAGCACAGTTAATTTTGACAAAACAAGATTTGGAGCAGTATGTCTATTTGGCGTCTCTCAAGAAACATATAAATATTAAATATAGGTATAATTGAAAATTGGCATGGGAAGAGATGAAAGAAATTTTAATGAAGTATCTTAGATAATGGTAACATATCGAGCTCACTGAAGCAGAACTATATACCTACATAAAATTGCACTCATCTAAAAGTAAAAACATATATTTCAAATTGAATAAGTAAAAGTTATTTGTTCATACAGTTTACTTTATTACCGTAGCTTATCATAAATGATTCTCACGTCTGAAATAAAAAGTAACAGTTCATCTAAACCTACTTAGATCTGAAGACAGGAAGAGTATATATTAACACATACAGCAACAAGAATATAACTGGTAATTACAGTTGCTCAGATGAACGAATGATGTACCGCGCAACTAACGAATGGGGAACTTTTACTTTTATCTGTCAGGTGAATGCCCAAGTGACTCGAGTGCTAATAGAAAGATGTTATACATTTCATATAATCACATCATGAGCGGTTTAAATTAATGGCAAAAAGGAAAAGTACACTTACATACTTACTTCACTGCAAGTTCAACACAATAAATGATTATGGGAACATTGACTTTTTCAACGCTCAATCAAATGGCTGCTATTTTAGTGACCAATATTTCCATTACATTATTGTATAGTCTTTGGTCGTATGTATCATTCTCGGAATCAAAAAATATTTGCAATGAATTTAATTTATAGTCTGATAGCTTGTATGCATGTCGGTTGCTTGTAAGAACAACTTTGTGAATGCATCTCCTTTGAAGATACTAGAGCGATTTTAACTAAATTTTGCTTACAATTAATAATTATTTGCTCGATTGATGTGATTATAACTTCGAAGAACCAAACCTAACTAGTAGGTGTATCGATATAAGTAAATCTCTCAGAATATAATTAATTATCTCAAGATGTAATTACTATATAGTAATTGTGTTCGAGACAATTAAAGCTCGGATTAAAATGTTGACCTTATCAAGGGTCATCTCATACTGCTTTCAGCCTGTACATCAACCAACGCGGTGTATTTATTATATAACTACATTTTTATTGTTATCTCAGAATAAATAATTCGCGGACATAAACAAAATTTAGTATTTTCAAACTTTGATAAATTATTCCAGATAAACTAATATGGATAAGAATTCATAACTAAGTTTGTGCTAATTTTCCACAGCGAAGCGATATTTGCTATAAAGTATTTATTTGAAAAAGTTATGTTAAATGTCGAAGGTAAGATTAGAAATGATCTTGGATTCATTCTTGGAATGGAACTTTTCTCCTAATAATTTCAACATATTCTGATAAGAAAATCATGGCCATAATTGCATCTAATCTTATATTTTAAACGATACGACTTAACCTAAATATGTGTATTTTTATCCGATACTTTAGTAGATTGTTTACATTATACAAGTACGTGGTATCTCGTTACAAAGTTAAATAGTTTGCCTGTAATCCGCTTGGTAGGTGGGTGGCGTGCAGAATCTAACCCTAGGAATAATGAAACTTTACAATGTAAAGCTCGTTCATTATGAATATCAAAGGATTCCGTTGTGTTTTGGGTTGTAAGTTGTAGCGCAACACGTGATGCGATTAGAAATAGTGTAAAATTAGGATTTGGAAAAGGGTTTGAAAATGTATTCCTGCACAAAATGCATAGGTAATTGTAAGCAGCGGAACAAACAGTAATATAAAATGCAAATATACAAAATGTTTTTGCTGGTGATATAAATACAAGTATATACTCAATTCGGCCAAAAAATGATGTATTGTCAGCTTTAGTACTAGTTGCAAGATGGTTCATCAAGCGTTGACAGATCCTTAAGTGACTAACGGCTTGTTACCCTATACCAACATATGTAACGACATGTTAGAAATTTTTTCAATGTTGTTTGTGTGTATGTGGGGAGTATATTTTCAGATAACGTAAAATGCCGATAACGTGTCCATTCTCATAGAATATAAAAATAAGCCCAGGAAACAGTGGTCCGAATGTCCTCCTGAAATATCTTTATGTAACGTTTGAAAAACTATACATTTTTTCGGACGGATATTAGAACCATATTTCAGGCATTGTTTCCTGGGGGTGTGCATAAAATTAATGCACTTGACAGGCAAACAGTTACACCATATCTAATATCTGGTAAAACTTCCACAAAAAAGTGAATGTTAAATCACACGATGGAACTGCAACGGGGAGAAAGTACTCGTACTTTCATTGCCGAAAATTTCGGAAGATCACAACAACAAAAAAAAAAGTACAACATATACAAGCAAAAGAAGATGGAATCAGAGAGAGGAGATAGTTGTCCACCTGGTGGTGATTCGCGATTTTCGCAGTAGAGGGGGTGATGCCCCCTTTGGCGAAACCACGGTGACGACTTGGTACCCACTCCATGCCAACTACTGGCCTACAGAGCATCGGCTAACCCATCAGTCACTGGCCTACTTTGTACCTGGTTGTACGCCAGTTCGCCACACACACTTCTAGTTTCAGTGAAGCTATAGCCTAGCTAGCTGTATTCGTAGTATACGACATTTACCGTTAGTGCGAATGCTCAGTCGGTCGCGCGCGCGTGCGGATCGTTCACTGTTTTACCGACACAGAGAGAGCGAAAGTTGTTATAGAAGAGAATCAACCATGCTATTACGCTAATGCCGAATTTTTTTTTGTTAGTTGTTTAGTCGACTAGTGGAATTGTTGGCCAGACGATTATTGGATTAGGGATGGGATTTTGTGCATTGTGCTTTTTGTGAACTGGGTTTGAATTTCGCGCGCATTTTTAAAAGGATTTCAAGTGATAAACCGGAAGTGTTGCACTACTACTAGGATTATTAAAGAGACTTGTGTTATTTAAAGGATATAATCAAAAACTTTTGTTCAATATAAAAGAGACTTGTACATTTAACTCAATATCGAGGACTTGTTTTGCTGGAGGATAATTCGAGGACAATTTAAAGGATAATTCAATACAATTGGGAAAACTTGTGAATATCGACGGGAACTTCTTCTAAAGGATACAGGGATTCTGTGTATTGACTTTTCTATTAAATAATATATGATCAAACGGAATTTCATACCGTCCAATAAAATTTTACAATCTGTGATGTTATGATTTCGTAATTTTGAATACTACGCAAGTTCAATAAAATTACGATTAAGATCTCAAAAATGTTTTAATTCTGAAAAAATTAATAAATCAGTTTTAACTAACAGTGGGCCAAACCTTTCTACGTCGAATTTAACTATAAAAATAATATTTTTGAAAGTTAATTTGATTATATTACGAAGACGTTTTATTAAACTAAGATTAAATTCATTGAAGAGACTGTGGGCCAAATTTTTCTACGCAACAAAGATTTTGTTTATAAACCCAAGGATAAATTTAACGCCGAGTTAAACAGGCAAATTTAATATGTATGTCACAAATAAAAAAGTGTTTGTTTCCCATAAAAATTCTTGTATTTTAAATATAAACTAATTTATAAATTGAATGACTGCAAGAACATTATATATAAATATATGAAAAATTGTAAAAAACAATAATAAAATATATTGGATATTTACTAGTGCTGAAAAACTGTTGCATATTGGATTATGAAGTGAAACTAAACCACAAACTCTTAAAAAGTGGTGAACTATAAATCTAGTGGTGCCCATGTTTGGGGCGCTAGGCACTAGATAACGGCAGGGGGTGGTGCGTGTAAGGGTAGGGCTTACGCCCTTCGAAAATTAATTAAGTGTTTTTTTGTAATATAAAACACTCAACATCTCTGGTGCCCAAGACCTATGTCAGATGGACGAGCGGAGATGTCATCTCTAGGTAGGTGATTTGCATAATCGTATGCATAAAACGGGATTGGGGCTAGCCCTTTTCGCGTTTACATAATGTTAATGCCATGTTTGAACTTGTGGATTTGAGGGACATGCGTCCTATGCAGTTGGTATCACACACCTGTTGAGTCGTGTACCACAAATTGTTGCATGCTTATCGACTCCTTGGACGAAAATGTATAAAAGGTTCTTCCTGGAGGTTAATCTTAAATATTTAAACTGAAATAACTTCTTTATAAGGCATATGACATTAATTTAAACTAGTTTTAATCTTGGATAACGAATATTTGTTGAAATACAACAAAATATATAAGAGCACTTATGGTGTAACTGGATACACTACTGTCGCATGTATATATTTTAAGCCAAGTTTTAGAGAATCGGGATACCGTTTCTAGGAATGAAAAATGAAGAAACATTCGATTTTCAAATAAACAAAACACAGCCAGTATTTATAACTTATTTAGAACATTCTAGAAAACATCACGCTGTCCACAAATTTGTTTACAACAAAACACAAAAATTGCCAAATCGAAATTCATTTTAATGTCAATGTCATTACGTGCAATATACGCAGTTTATAAATGTAAGCCCAGAGCAAAAAAAATATATATCTTTCAACATAGAAAAACAACTACTCTTATATTCCAAGCGTTAATTCTGAGTTGGTTCTTAAAATGAGTTATACAATCGGTGCCTAAAAAATTGTAGAAGTAGACTTCGTGAGTCAGTCTCCAAATGTATGAATCAGATTTCTTATTATTTTTTTTTGGAAATGTATTACACGTTTGCTATAAATAATTTAAAAGTAAATTTAGAATTTACCCTACACTGAGAAACTGTAACAAAAAATAATTGCTACAATATGTATTACTGTGTCTGAAATTTTCTGATAATGTTCCAGAGTACAAACACACTCGAACACTATAGCATTTTTGTACTTATTGATGGCGACCTAAAAACCGTAATTTTTGAACACGAAAGCAAGTATTGTTTGTCACCATGAATGTATAGAGAATTCTTATTTTACTATTCGTTCGATTGTGAAAATTACAATAAAATATATTGAGAAATACAAAACAATATTTACACGACCTTAAGTCAGTTAAAAAACAGATTACATAATTTTTATAAGTTACTGACCTGTAATAAAAGATTATTTTAATATTTTGTAAGCTCATAAATTATTGTGTATTTATATTATATCCGACTAACAATAAAATCTATAATTTTTATCATAAATTTTATTCTCAAGCATGTATTTCCTTATATTTGTAAAGTGATCAATTTTGGCAATCAACCAATTCCATATATTCATCTAAATATACCACCATTTATCATACATAATACATAACAATTTTTCATGTCTAGGAAACTCATAAAATCATCTAAGAAATTGACAAATATAAATTAATTAATAAGGAAATGTCGCTTTGAAGACAAAATAAAAATGAAATATTGTAGTAAAATCTATTCTTAGCTATATTACAGAAATAATTTTCACCTAAATTTCGTAACCGCTTACTAGTCAATTATTTCTAGGATGCATTTTCTGTCAACTAAACAAAATTGCATTGTACGTCAGCCATTTTGAATCATGACTCTGCAATTATTTTGAATTATAATTAGAAATGTACCGATTTGAAGTTTTATAACTTTATATGTAAAATGTTTTACTATTACTAAGAATTATTTTGAAGGGTGTAGTATTTCATGTAAGCATTTCTTTTCATAACAACTATTATATACAGTTATTCTTTCAAATTCTATTTTTATACATAACACAATTACGAATTCATGTATAATTGCAGTTATAATGCATTTTGATTAGTCATCATCAGTGATTCTTGTTAAAGACTAATGTTATTTGCTTATGAGAATTGATCAGTTGTATTTTTTTAAGTACAGATTGTGGGAAAACATAAGCATTGTCATAAAAATAAATTGGCTGAGTTGTTCAATAATCTCAATCATATTTATTCAACAAATTTAATTTGCTCAGGCACTCTGGATGAAATATAAATTTTGTTTGGCACATACGTAAAAATATAACCAAAGAATGGAATTATTTAATTGGAAAATGATTTTAAGTTTTTCTTTCTATATGTAATGTAGCTTATATCCAGGGTTGACAAAATACATGTATTTTTTTTAATGAATATATCAGAAAACATTTTTTATATGCATGTTTTGAAAAACATCAAATAAAACATGTTTTATAAACAAGCATTGGTGCAAGCAAGAAACATGTCAGTAATAAAATTCATTAGAATTATATATCGTGTTACCTAAATATTTTTGCAAATAATAAATTAGAGAAATTTTAAACCGTTCAACGTTCCTCTAATGTCGTTCCAGTTTTTACTACTAGATGGATAGATGCCAATACTAAAACAGGTAATGAGCCTAAAGCAACACATTAAATAGAAACAATAGATTTCGCCACCTAGTTTGTTTTATAAAAAACAAACAAAAGATGATATCTGTCGATCATTACATTAAAAACATGAAATGAAACACAATAAATAACATTGAATTGTTGTATGTGCATTCTGCCTGGTTTGAGTCAACCTTGCAACCGAGGTAGTATGCAGCTATGTTTATGTATTGATACATACAACATACTTATATATTATGAAAAATGACAAACGTACTCTTGAAATTTGCCAAGGAACTAACCGAAGCATTAATTGCAATTTAATGCATTATTTATGATATAGAAAATAGTGGGAATACTAGTAAAAAGTTAAATGTCAGATTGCTTGCACTTTACAAGTGTACAACATTATTTCTATACCAGAGAACATAGCTTATATATATGCATATAACCACTGATATGAAAAATTGACTGTCAACTACAGTTTCTTTCTTTCTATTTTTCTTATAAGTTTATTTTTTTAATCCCTCTTCTAACGGCGAGAACAAATATAATTGTATTCATTTAAACATTTTACTATTTATATTACATAAATATTGCGTAATATCGTTAGAATAATTTTTATTATTTCAAATATTTTACGAATGATGCTGCAAATTGCTAATGGAGATAAAAATTTGATTGGCACTTTTTTTTATTACATTTAATTATTTACAAATAATGATTTTAACGAAATTATAAACCTAATAAATAAAAATTGGATTTTATAAAATGATATAAAAATGCAATGATTCAAAGATAACAGTGGGCGTAACCGTAATTATAAAATTCGAGCCAAGTGAGTTAGAAATAAACGCCTGAGATATCTGATAATTATCAATATTATCCATAAAAATAACATACAGTAACTATAAATTAAACAATTGATAATCTAAGCGTAAAATATTGATACCACGGATTTCATGTGTGACACCCATGAATCTATTAAAATATGGTCTTTGCATATGTTTCAACATGAGTATTTTTAACATGTTTGTACCGAAAAGTATTTCATAGTAAACCGGAAAACCGCAAAACTAAAAATAGCCTTTTCTAATTTTTCTTACGGATTATCACAAATTCGCATTCATACTTTTTCGCACTAAGTTGATCATGTGTATGTATTTTATTATTCTACACTGAGAAAAGGATATATATTTGAATACAGCCAAATCAATGTATATTTGCTATCCCCAGATTAGCTTTTTTTGATATAAATAGATCTTATTACCATATAAGCTACATAATTGCACCATGTATTTACTGTTAATAAATCGTACTTACGTAAAATATGCTATATAAAATTTACTTATTTAATCGCAAATCTATATCTATTGAATAAATTTACTTTATAATAAAGGCAAGATAACTCCAAACTCAATAAAAAAAATTAAAAAAACAGGAAAGAAACGAAAGACGTAGTAGAACTATTATCCCAATATCTAACCAACTTTTATTCGAATAACAAAATATGTGGTGAAAATTTAACGAATAAGATTCAAATTTGTTTCGCATTTTAATAATAATTAATTAGTAAGCGATAATAAAAATTAGTCTCACATTTAAACAAAACGAGAAAGTTCTAAATTTGTGCATCAAATTAAAAATTTAGAAACCACAAATAATATCATCGAACTAAAAACAAATTAATGCTTAAATTTGGGAAAACGAAAGTGTGATTAACATATAAATTAATTAATTATTTTAATGGAAACAATAGTTTGTATATTGATATGCAGAACGTATGTGATGAATAAAAACGAGAAAGTTGAACGAACACACAATGCATAACAAGGGAACAACGTGCTAACGTGTATATATTTCTAAGTCATTGTCATGTCCAGCCAGCCACTTGTTGTGGTCATGTAAATATAAATATTGCAAATTGTTTACATTGCTTTACCCAGGTGATAATTGCTTTTACTTTTATTACGATGAAAATTACCTGATTAATAATATTTACCTATTTAAACGAACTGCTAAAATGTTTGGAATTTACGAAAATTAGATGGCATTGGCACAAATATTGATAACTATTTCAAAACCGAGTCTTGGGGCATTTTCTTGATTGTTTCACCAAGGACATCCACTCCTCGGGTCACCGAAATTTTAAAAACCTTGAAATATTCACTGTACTACCTCGAAAAATATGCATGTACCGATACCAATATAACAATAGGGTTGCGTTCCTCAAACTTAGAGCTACAGACGATGAATTCTTTGTTTAAAATATCGTTATTTGTTTATTCGATTCTTTCTTATTTTATATTTAAATTTCGAAAACTATTCTTCAGTAATTGATTTAAAAAGGTAAATTTGAAACAATTAAAAATTATAACTGATCTCCAAAAAAATGTGTAACAACACACCCATTTATTCCGAAATCGGTATTAACTGTACTATTAATTTCTAATACTCACAGCTCTAGATACGGTTCTGATTATTCGATCGTAATCATTCGTTGAAAATAGTATTGTATCAGAACTGTCGGAAGTAGTATGTGGGATACATATTTTTAAACAGGCATTCAGCATAGAATACATAATCTGACATAGGATTTCTTATGTGCCAATGCTAATAAATTGATGTTCAATGTTACATAACCTTGGAATAATTAACTTTACTAGCATTTACTAGTAACATATTAGACTTAACTACGATATGCGGATATTGTCTTACTATACATATTAAACAAATACGGAAATTATCGCATGCCTAAGTCGCATAAGGAATTTTAAAAATGTCTAATTTATTACGTTATTTTGTACATAAATTATTTTTCAACCATTTGTATTTTTCAAGTCATTAAACAATAATCAACGTCGTACTAAATACTGCTTTATATGATCCTTATTTAAGTCGTAAGTAATTTTAAATTTTCATGGTATTTCGTAAAAAAGAATATATAAAGTGTATTATTTTTTAATTAGAGCGTGAATTATCTCTGTAAACCAAATGAATTAAATATTTATAAAGGGTACATAATTAATTAAATATGTACCCTAAAAATACAGGAAGTAGTAAAAATGAGCCAAAATGCTCTTTTCTCCAAATTAAGAAAATTATTGACTGGAAACTTTAATTTGTAAATTAAATTAATAATCTAATACATGTTCTGTATTTCTAGAACAAATAACGCCTACAGTTCTTTATAATTATGTCATATGTTATACATGGATAAACAACTATGATAAAAGCGCAGTAATAACCATGATTTTCGAACATAAACCCCGAAATTACCCATAAATCTATTTCAAAAACAAATGAAAACTACTATTGATCTGTGAGTGTACGTTTTTTGGATATTGTATATTACCATAAAACAATAATTAAAGAATATTATTACTGTAATAACTCTATCATCAAAGAAGGCCAAGCGAAAATATTACGTCTAAAATCGTACCTAATGGGCATGCGCAATAGAAACAAACACCTGCGTTTGACAAGAAATATAACCGAGCTGCTAAAAGTCATTGTCGCTTGTGAAGTCATAGGTTGCTATGATATATCTTATGGCATTGGTCACAGATCGACATTGAGGTTGGTTTTGGTATTCAGTGTCACCTGTCAATGCCAAAATGGCCGCTGGTGCGAATTTAAAACAAATTAACTAAACATATTTCAAATTCATAAACGTTTCCAGAGTAACCACATTCACAGTTGTTCGAATCAGAAAGCAATTAGCGAATGCTAAGATATGTATTTTTACCAAATATTTCCGGTGAATTGTTATAACGGTTTATTTGAAAGTCTTGTGCTGGCCACAACTGATGTTTTCATTTATGGCATTTAACAAAATTTAAGAAATTAAACGTCTAAATATTTTGTTCTTATATTATTTCTAAAGTAATACCCTGGCTAAAAATCTAATGCGGCGCTACTGTACACAGCATGAATTTGCATGTCTTCCGTCAACTTGTATAGTAAAATCGATACCCATATATTTTAATAAACTGTTTTCCTATCAATTCTTATAATATATGTTGTGCCCTTGGCGAGACATCATCCCATCCTAAATTCTGAGTCAGTTCTTGTTGTCTCTCACATACTTCCATATTGTGATGTGACGTCACTCTATATATCAAGAGACATTTCTACTTCCTGGACAGACGGAGACAAACACAGTCATTGTACTTTGTTTCTCATTCATGTTGTTGTCTACTCTAACATCATCTATTGTTTTAGTTTCATTTTTGTCTTCTTTCCAGTGAAAGTAATGCCAATTTCTCTTTCTGAACTATCATTTCTAACCCCTTACTACATACATATTAGATTGTATTTTATCTTACATTTGATCCTCTTTCAATTCAGAAAATACCAAAAGCAAACTAACTTGAAAGAATAATTAGATTAGCCTCTACTAAAACAAATTTTTAATATCGGCTATATCCACTGGTAACACATATCATAGGGTTAATATAAATATCAAACTATCTACGATTCTTAATTGGAGAATATGTGTGGGGATTTTGAGTAGGGGTTATTATTTTCTAATATAGCAAGAAAGCAATAAAGACCCAATCTTTTTTTACATATGCGTGAAATAAATGTAAATACGTTACTACTAAAATGAATCTTATCAAACGATTATTGTAAATAGGATGTTAAATTTGAAAAAACAGAAATATTAATGCTTTCTTGAATTTAAAATGAGCCAAGTTTCCATAGTTAAAATTCAAGTAAATTAAATTCTAAGAAATTGATTATTGGGTCTGAATAAATTTGAGCAGATCCAGGAAAACATTTCGACTGTTTTTTTCCAATTTTAACCGGTTTTATAAATTAACTAATAAATTATTTAACAACAATTTTCATCAGAAATTTTGTCAATTTGTAGACAGAACGATTTAAAAAAAATTAATCAAATAAGTTTGTAATTATGTGCCAACCTTCATTTTCATAGCATTGAAATTTCCTTGTATGTATAATGTCGAATCAGATATAAATTCTTCTTTGTTTTTATTCGTAAAAAATATATTTATACATTTAAAATATAAAGAATAGAATTAAAATGCCTTTATGTTAATTAAGATGTATTTATATATATATATATATAGTTTATAAATACAATGAACATGAAAAAAGATCATTTATTATATTTTAATGGTCGTTTTGAGACCCACTGACTACGATTTGCCATAGCAACCATATATGTATTTAAATGTTTTAATGAATCATTTTACTTGTTTTTGTTCTGAATCTGTCAAAATTAACCTAACCCAGCTTTTCGATTCCGGATACATCTAATATCGTTTGTTGAAGGACTTGTTTGATGGAATAGTTTTTCGTAGAATATAAACAATGAATAATATCACATTTCGAAACCATGAAGGTTAGGTTTACGAATTGAGAACGCTTCGAATTATTATTTCATCATGCATCTTTCTCGTTTACCTGCGCATACTTCATTCAAAGATATTCTAGAATCTGCTGCACATCTTTGTACGAAATGTCTGTTTTTAAAAATTGTTCAAATACTAATTTCATTTACTTTTTTATCGGATCCTGAAAGTTAGCGGTAACAGTATTGGGGCTATAAGGAAAGCCACAGAATTTGAAATCATTAGAGTGCACATTTTTACTATACATTTTTTTTTGTTTTTTTAAATTGGTAATGTAGTTTTGTTTTACGTGAAACCGTAAAATAACGATTTTTTGTGAAGTGACTGTCAGAAATTCTTGGTTAAGTCACATTTAACATTTTCTAATAATGACGCAAAGTGCAGAGGCCACGTCATATGGTTGAGTCCTTGTACTTGACGGAGATACCAAAGCAAATAACTTACTCTCTCATATTATATTCTTTATTCCAAACAAAAGAATAAATAATCATATTTCTTGTTGCTTTCACAGGCGAATATTGTTTGCAATGAATAAGTATTAATATGTATTTAGTATATGGTAACACAGATTATTTTGACGTATATTAAAAACTAGACGTATATGTGTGTGTCTGTGACGGCTCTACACTAAAACGGTTTGTGTGTAGCTCGGAAGAAATTCGTACAAGAAAAAACATCATTATTTTAAAATAGAAAATTCGTTTGCGAATGAATGAATTAAAGATAATTATGTGCTTAACTGTACAACTGGATAAGAATAATAATAACACAAGAATTTTCATATTGTTTAAAGAACAATTATTTAATTAATTAAACTGATAATAGTTAATTTAAATAAGAGCATGATACAGTGTTATTGTTTTAAAATGCCATAGTTACTAATCAATTAACAATAAGTCACACATGTATATTGTTGATAAATAAAATTTAATTTCTTGATCTAAATGAATATACAATAAATGTGAAGTTTAGATCTGCAAATAGGAATGAATGGAGAAGTTGACATTACGCATTTATTTCTCCATATAGCATGTGTGTGTGAGCGCCAATGGCCAAGGTAAACCAGTCAATGAATCCTGCGAGAGCGATCATAGTAAGCTGTGTAAACAGTTTGGTGCTGGTGAAATTATAACCATCACATTTAGTTCGCAACACACTTTTTTACACAGTGCAAGTTTTTTTATATTAATCGATATATGTACCTGGATTTTATAAAAAACTTGCTTGGTTACTTGAACATTTTGGTATTGAACTTCAAAAAATGATTTCAAGAAAATCAAATATAACAAAAGCAATCTGCAGTGCCCTACACTGGATGTTTTTATCCATGTAATCAAAGAATATATATTTTGTAGTATCAATTCAGGGAAACAATCTAAAATATGTTATAATATAAAGTTATCCATGAATATATAAGCTTATTAGAAAATATAAGCTAAATTATAGATTTCTTAAGTTTATCGATTGGCAATACTGATGAGATCATTCGTTTATATAAATTTTAAGTTTCTCACAGCTAAATAAAAAATCAAATAGTCTAAAACAAGAAAGTTTGAGAGACTCTGTTCTAAATTTATGTAATTTACTTCTCCCCTATAACTCTGGATGTAAGTAAAGATTGTAAAATTTAAAAGAAATATAAAAATTATTATTACTCCCATAAATGTGTACAAAATTTAATAATAATAAAAATGAAACAAATGTTTTTGCAGATTTAAATATCACAGAGTTCACATCTTTCGAAAAAGTGAAACGAAAAAGAGAAAATTTTGACAAGTTTTTTAGTGAAAGTAACTATTTGTATTAAAAATTTAATTTCCACTAAAAACCAGAATAAATAAAGACCTTATGGAGTAAATGTCAGTAAAAATGTTGCTGTGTGAATATTTACACTTTCAATTTTGTAATTCATAAATTATGATTCTACACCATTAAAAAAGTATTCGAAAATATTAATTATATATAAATATGCTTGTTTTAGAAACAATATCGTCCGATAATAAACTGTATCAGCTAGGCAATAATTTCTGCGTTGAGCAATATTCGCTATTGAATAAACCGTGCTAAAATCATAAGTTATAATTTTACACGGTCAATTAAGCTTCCAGTAATAACAAGTCATGTTTTATCCTCATGCATGCCATACTTTTATGTTGTAAACGAATCCTTAGTTTTACTACGTCGTAGAATTTCAAATTCGCATCATAAAATGTATAGCGCATATACTATTATTTGCAACGCCTTTTAATAACTGCTAATAATAAATAAGTGTAACATATGAATGAAATACATAAAGATTGTAAATGTATCAACAGTAAATCAATAAAAAATATTATTATTGTTTTTTTATACGGCTTACTGTCAAATTTCAATGTCAAAACGGTGTTTAAAAAAATATATTGTAAGCTGTTTTGTTTTCAGGACAAGTGATAAATCTTATAGTTCACTAATAAATTTAAATTAAAAATACCTAATAGGTAAACGAAATGATCTTGATAATATGTCAAATTGCGAATCACCTTTAACTATAATTATGAAAATATAAAAACTTAGGTCAGATTTATAAGAAGGAAATCCATTATAAAATGTTTGCCTAAACCGTTCTACAATAGACCTTCGATGTGACGTGAACAACGTTTGCTATGGATAGATAAAATAAATATAAATAATACGTAAAAAAATCGTTAAAGTCGTGAGTTCAACAAATAAAATTCATTGACAAAGATCGAGGTGAACAGGCTATGCGTAATCTCGTCGAGGGCGATCTTCCTGGATCAAAAGAACGCTGAGATGCAGAACCGAACATCAGAAAATCAGTTCAAATATAATTTTACGCTCGGCAGTTTTGGCTCTAGAGCGTTCACAGCCAGACAGACACACAAACACAGACGTTATTCCGAAAATAGTCATATTCGATTCAGGGGACGTCAAAAATCTCGAGTTACTTATTACTTCGTGAAAGAAAGTGAAATATTATTCAAGAATGTAACCAATATAAAATAAACAACAATTCTCCGCAAGTCTAACTAAATCAAAACGAATTCCCTCGACTTTACATATAAATAAGCAAAAACTAATAATAATAAAAATGTAAATTTCATCAACAAAACATTCTAAAAATATAACAATATCATCAGTGCACTTTGGTAACATGAAATTAACCCAATTTTATTGACTTTATCAAAAACATTGACATTTGGGATGGATACCAGAAGCAAAACCATTTTGTTTGTTTCTGAAAATGAAACAAACAACTCAACTAAAGCAGCAGAAGCAGTGCGCTGTCAAGTGCAAAAAACGTGAAATTTATTTGAAGATTACGGAATGGAGAGCGCGTACCTTGAATGTTCAAGTTTCGCATGTGAAACCGCGCAAATTTTGGACGTCGGTTCCCGAGACCTTACCCACCAAGACCAAGGTCGGTGCGCCACCATTACCATGGTCAACCCCCCACCTAAGGTCAAAATTCAACACCCAAATATATTATTAAGTAAATATTTTGCGAATTGTCAGGGTTAAAAATGTAATAAAAATTATGACGGATATTAATAGTAAATAATAAAAATAATGGAACAAATGTATACATTTCAAAAACGTATAAAATTATATTTATTGTTGAATATGACAATGACATTTATTTTAATTTATTATTGTTATGGATAATTTGTATTAATTCTAGCAAATTAACTGGACAATACCTACTAATACATTAAATATTTACATATTTATAATTTATTTTTGTAATTCCCCTAACAATAATTACTAAAGATGTATGTTTTAAACTTTCTTAGTTTCTAATTCAAAGGTAATAAAAAAAGTATTATAATTCACAACAATATCAAAAGACAGTCTTTACAGTCAATTCCAAGCAAACCAATTAGAAATTAAGATCAGGAATTACAATTAATAATTCAGTTTGTTTAATGAAAATTATAAAAATGATTTATGTACTACTATGCATTCGACGGAACATAGTGCATTTTTGCATATTAAAGACGTTTTGTTTTGTAATATTTTCAATATTGCGTCAGACGCGGAATCTGAAGAACACGAGCTGTTGTGTATGGTGTTTGCAGTTCGCGAATGAAGTAAGTCGCACAGTCGCAGTCGATTTCACTATTATAAGCCCCCCTCAAGGTTTTGGCCTTTCTAATGCAATTCGCTGATAAGTTTTTGATGATTAGACCCTTGAAAAGTCAACTCTCAAGTCTCAATACCATGCAATTTTGGCCTTGTTCAAAAAATATATATTATCTGGACGTTTATCTCACGACATTTTGTTAACAAATAGATTATAATATCATGTACCCGCGCTTTCAATAGATATTTAACAGACCTTTAACCATAACCAAAGGCCTGTCAATGTTTTTACACGATTCTTTTTATCTTGTAATATAAAAATACACCAAAGTTGTTCTTCGTTCGGTAATGTTTTGTAAGGTTTTTAATACATCGATAATCATTATAATCATTTATTGTTCATATACATAAATCAACAATTTTGTGACGCATGCGTAGTTCATCTTATATCTGCCACTTTTGGACAAAACATCATTATTTATTATTTTCATTAATTAATGAAATAGTTTTATTCATTTTGTTATTATTATTTTCCAAATAATTGCTTTTATTGTTGTATATGGTTTTTGGATTCAATTGGAAGAAACTGTATATACCAAATCGTTTTTATTTTCTATATTCAAAAACATTCTAAATTAATAATATGGAGCCCCTTTTCTAGCAAACTAATACTGATTGCCCCCCTGTTTAAAAACCTTGAAGTATATGGAAACGATTGTAAAATACCTAATATATCAAAATTTAATTGAACATTATAAAAATAAGTTATTTTATTCTTATCAAATTGTGTCAATATGTTTTTAATCTAAATCAAAAAAATATCTTAACAATGACCACAATTATGCATTATTAATTTACAAAGTTTTTTTTAGTCGAACTTTAATAAATAATGAATTATTTTACTGGAAGTATCTCTGTCATACATTTAGGATATATATAATATGTGTGAATTGTGTTACTTATGGATATGTTGAATTTAAAAATCATTTAAAATAAGGTCAAGTATATAAGTAAACAAAGAAATTAAAATTTATTATATTTAATAAACCTGAAAATGAAAACAATACTTTTACCAAGATCTCTTATCTTAAATGAACGGTATACTTTTCTGACACTTACACTATTATATCTTTAGATAATCTACGCAACTAGTATTATATATTTTTAGCAAATTTGGGTCAGTTGTACCGAAAAGATTCGGATCTCAAAATATATTCGTTGACTCAGACATTCGGTTAATATATACCTACATTTGAATTATGGTCGGATTAGAGTTAATACACGTTTATTATTAACTATATCAGATGTTATACTTCACAACTTTCACAATATTTGTAATTTATGTAATTTCTTCGGTTTAATGTTCGGTAAAAGTTGTAATTAGACTTAAAATTGTCACTTCCTCATTGCATTCTGCAGAAATTTGCATTTCAATTGGTTTAATTGAAATATTTAGCATAAATATACGTCTTATCAGCTCTATCACATTTTGACACTTTTGGGAAGAAATTTAAGATAATTTTTGTTAGAAAATATTATAGATTTTGTGTGGTTCTATTCGGCACGTTTTACGAAATTATTTATATAAAGCTTAATATTCTAGAAATTAATATATATATTTACAGTTGTTAGATAGAGAACGAGATATATAAACAAGTGTAAACCCTTAAAAATTATATAACTGTCGTTTGTGTATAAAACAATGTTAATTATTATTAAGAGTGAATATGGGTAAACGTATAATATTCCCGCTAAAGTTAATAGTATTGGGAGTTTAGTTAGCACTTGATATCGTATGTACTTTGTCTCTCTCAACGATATCGCAAAAAAAATGATGACAGAAAGTCGGTTTCTGTGACCGAAAAAGCACTTATTGTTTTTCTGTGGACACCGAAGGAGTGTACAGAAATAACCACTCCAATTCATGGTGTGTTGTGTGCATGGTTGGCATGGCGCTGGTGCTGGCGCGGCGTCGCGTGGTGCGCCAAAATAAATTGTTTTCTCTACTTCATCTGTTCACCACATCGTCGCTATGTGTGTGTGTATGAGATGCAGTTTATACAGCGTCGTGCTGAGTGCAGTATATAAGCGAAGAGTTGGTATTTCCGGGGCGTTTCACACACACATGCACATGCAATACGCACTGATTACATCATAAGTCTGTCTCTGCGTAAGTGTGTTGTCTTTTGTGGATGTATAGCGTAATTGAGTTTTCACGAAGAAGCAGGAGTATTTTCCAGGAAAAACTATCTAGTCTAATAATTTAATGATACCAAGAAATCATAATTCGGTATATGATTTGGGCCCTTATTGTATATTCTACGTACAAGAAACTCGCATGTATTTAAAAGTAATTGTTAGTATTTAGTATAAAGATTTCCTTATATAGAGTTTCTATCAGACATTTTTTTATTTAACCTCACGGAAAAAAAACTTATTTGAGTATTTTTTTGTTAAGTTTCTAACTTTCTAATGCCAAAATTTAAAAGGATATTCTAAGAAATTAATATATATCACAAAATATTAGTAATACTCTTTGATTATACTTTCAAGAAATGCCAGTGGCATTGCAAAAGTTTAACTCTGGCCCGATTACTGAATATAAATAGTATAAAATCAAAAGTGATTAGTTCCTCTTGCGGAGTTATGTCTGTCAAGGTTTTGCTACCTGTGTAATGCACACTAACTTTCTGCCAAGTTTGAGTGAAAGAAACTGATCTGAGCGAAGCGATCGCTATAGAAAACCAGAGAGCCATGATTTGTTTTAACCTTTTGTGACGTTCGTTTGGCGCATTCTTAATTATATACTACGTCGTAAAGACACACACAGAATGTTTTGCAAATTGTCAGGGTTAAAATCGTAATAAAAAATATATGCGCATTAACGGATATTAGTTATAATAATAATGCAACACATTCATAAATATCAAAAACAAATAAACTTTTAATTATTATTAGTTTGTAAATGACAATGACATTTATTTTAATTTATTATTGTTATGTATAACTAATATTACTCTTACCTACACAATACACATTGTATAGTAACATTACTAAATATAGTAACGATTCTTTTAAAACAAATATAAGTTCAGTACATCTAACTTACGAAGCAGATCACGTCATTAATTTTCGAATCTAAAAAACCAAGTTATATAATGCTTCCTTTGTTGCACACACTGCTAGACGCGTATGCGGACAAAAACAGTGTGTATGATATTGGCTTCTTTATCTAATTGCAGCTATGACGTGACCTGCTTCATAAGTCGGTGCTGCTGTATAATAACGAATCGCAAAACGAAGAATTTAAAACAGCGAAGATCATTGTCTCAATTAGGTATTCTCTTTATTATTAATTCGCTCCTTCGAGTATTCTCTGTTTATACCAATTCGTTCTTTTGGACATTCTCTATTTACAATATTTGCTGTTTTGCCTTCCTCTATTTTTCTCAAACTCTCTTTTGGTCGTTCTGTTTTGCTCAGTTCTCTGTTTAATTTTTCAATGAAACTGTTATTTGTCAATTTTACGTTTTAGTGAAATCAATGGGGTTGCCACTTATCTGACATCTTATTTTATGTGAAGAGAGATGTATGCTAATCTTATAATCTGTCAATCATAATGTGTTGATGTGTAAACATTATTATTATACCACTTATAAGTGCTCGTATGTTTGTTTATGCGCGAATTAATGCAAATAAACATACTACACATACATTCAAATATCCTATAGTATTCTATAATTAAGGGGTTTCTTTAGATTAATACTGGGTTTAAACAAGCAAAAATTAATCTAAGAATTAACATTAATAAGTTAAACAATGTAAAACGTTAATTTACTGTATGAACATTGTCATACGTTTACATTGTTTAACTTATTAATGTTAATTCTTAGTTTAATTTTTGCTTGTTTAAACCCAGCATAAGATACAAATCTAATTTTTTTAATTTATTTCTATAATCTGGTGATCAATGGGATTATTTTGCCGTAGACAATATTGAAATATAATGCCTAAAACTGATTGTAAGCGCGAGTTTCAACTGTCCTTAATTCAAGTTCGGGTTCCGATAAAGTGATTTTACATTCATTAGATCCACAATTAACTCCGCTATGACCTTAATAAGGTATATATTTCGTTTGTGTCTAATACAAAATATGTTGCCTTAGCAAATTCGCGAAATATCGTTTCTAATTGGCCCCGTTCGCGCATAGTTGTACGCAGGTTTTGTTAAGTTGCTGTCTTACGCTAAGCGCAAAATGTTCCTTGATGTTAAACGCGCACTGTTAATATGCATTTGTGAGTATTTCCACATTTTGCAGAGAAAGTGAAATAAAAATTGTTTGTCAGTGTGCATGGTGTGAGTCACGGGAGAGGTCGTGTAGGTCGATCTCCCACGTTTCTTTTGCTAAATAATACAGCGATAAGCACCTGTAATGACCCTGGCACGAGTAGCTTCTCAAACGACATCACAGAATCTGTGTTGTGTCTCTGTGTATGTGAAACCTGTCCAATTTACATCGAACTTTTTGTAAACTGAATGCCAAGTAAACAACAACGTTACGTGATTTTCGACAAATTTCACTCGCTAATTCTTTATGGAAACTTATTTTATAAACAATATTCATTCATAGATACGTATATCACGTATAATGAATTTATTCATATTTTACATTCATGTATTTCTTTCTATTCTTTGATTTCTCTGTGTTGTATATTTTCTTTGATATATTGATATGTTATTTTTACTAAAGATTAAACATTTTTATAATATTTGGGCTTATTTCTCTAGGGTCCTTTCTTATACATTTAAAAAATTAATACTCATATAATTACATAACTCTATCAGTAATAGTTCATTTCATATTAAGTTTTTAAATTTCCTGTGATGTGATGTAATATGGTGATTTTTCAATACACTTTTCATGAAAAAGCTAATATATATATATATATATATATATATATATATATTTTTAATATATTGCTATTATTTTTGAAACTATGAGCTAAAAACAATCGCTAAGTTAGCTAACGCAATAGAACAATAGTTAGAAACTCTTGTATCACGGCGTCAGCCTTGAGAAATAATATTCTCTCAGAGAACAAGTGGTAAAAAATACAAGTATAATACAAAAAAAAAAAAATTGTAAATTATGAACAGTGTGTTGAAATTTGGCAGTGAAAGTTGAAATTTAAGGTTAGGTCGTTGAACGTAACGGAAGACAAGAGCCACAAGTTAAACTACACTGTGTGTTATGTTAAGTGAAAGTTTTTCGCTTTAAGCACAAATTTCGTTTTCGCATTTCGTCATAATCTACAAACATTATGAGAGTGTGTGTGATTATTGCAGTACCGTATTTAGGAGTAAAGTAGTAAACATATTTTTGGCTTCAATTAAAAGCAGCTTTAAGGATTGTTCACAGCTAAAGAATTTGTAATTAAGCTTAGAAATTATAAGTAATAATTCCAGTTTGTTGTATGACATACAAGGTTAACGTTCACAGCAACAAAATTTATCATAAATTGTGTTGCTTGGAATGCTAACATTGCTTGTCATAATACAAACTAGATTATTATTTGTAATTTCTAAGCCTAATTACTAAATGATTCGCTGTGAACAATCCTTTAGATGGACATAGAGGCTACCAGGGCCCACGAAAACATTTGCAATATTTCGATACATATAAATAAATTCCCTAAAATGGCGCAAAATCATTCAACATTAACTGATCGATATAACAAATTCCATGAACTTATTTAATATTTATGTAAATTGAAGTAATGTAGACAATATAGTGTTTAAATTTCGAATTTAATGCTATCTACACATCTAATGTCTAATACATTGATCTAATTTACTATTTCCAATTGATTATATGGCATATATAGTAAGTTTTAGTTAGTAGTTAAGTATTACACATTATTTCATCATGAATATCTTACGCGTTTAATTATTGCCTGCATTTTAATACTAATGTGCTGTTTCCCGCCAAGACAATTTCAATCGCAGCTCCAATAGCAAAAATGCTAGACCGCCATTTTGAATGTCACACTGAGAAAAATAGATATTGGCGATAAATATAAAAATATATATTTCTAATATCTTGATATTAAAACAGAGGATAAATGAAAACAACTATTTAAAGTTTATTTTTGCCGTTTTAAGTATAAATATATATGTATATATATATATATATATATATATATATATATATATATATATATATGAATAAAAATGCGCCCCGGGCCTCTAAAACTATAAATACGGCCCTGAATGATGTGTGTGTATTGGGTAGTGTGTGTATGTGTTCGTCAAAACGGGTTTTACCGTTTAAGGTTGGGCTGGTCGCAATATCGAACTGAGCTACTGCGCGAAGCCAAGGGTCTGGGTTACATTTCAATATCACTATCTAGGTCAAGCCGCCGCCATTTTCGGACGAACGTTCTGACATTCCCAAAGAGTGCTGTGCGGACAGATGGTCCATAAGAAATTATAAATAAAATCAACTATGAATGATGACAAGTCACATGTAACTTTCCAGCAGCAGGAAAATTGAAAGTATGACATAACCATCTTATATAGTTGGAAATGTACATGTTACCATTTTCAAATCATATATTTTATGGGTGTGGACGATTTTAAACATATGTTTGTACACCATTCAAATCAAAACAATCGATATTTTATATTGAAGAAACAGTACTTGATAACGTAATTAAATAGGCAAAATTGTACAATTTCAGAGTATTAGTACTATTTTTTACAGTTTGTAAAGTGTAGTGCAGGCCACTCCTCATTTTCTATATAAGATATCCAAGTATAATGGATAATAAGAAGTTTTAGATATTCAATACCCATAGGTGCCTAAATGTATGATTCCGAATAATACTTGTGATATTGATAAAGGATCTGATAAGTTATCACCCAGTATACAAATAAAAAACCAGGTTTAGCGAATGAATGGTTTCGAATCAATGATGAATAGCCGCGTAAAGGCATCGCGCAACGCATCGAGTAACGAGCCGGGTACGCGCAACGCAGGAAGACCGAAAGAAAAAAGCGAATCCCACATAACATAATGCATAAAGTTTCGATTTCCATGGCAAGGGTCTATGAACTCGCCAGCAGAAATTGGGTCAGCAATGCTACACGAACGAGTGTGCTAGCTACACGTTCACGCGCCGCTGATCAGACGTCAGTGACCGCGAGCTCGCGACTCGCAACTCGCGTACACTACGGTGTACCTGCTGCCATCTGGTTACAACACCGCGAACTTGTCTACTACTATGGAGACAGTGTACACCAAACTATATTGCGGTGTTCCATGGACCATTCCTTTATTTTCATCGGGGATATCAAATATTTTTTAACGAAATGAAATACGTTCCTTCATGTATTGCCTGAGTCCTAAATGGGATCACGTAGCACTTACCATATTAAAAAATATATTTTTTTTAATACAGCCTATGAACTGAAATATATATTATTTTTATTTACCTATAATTTATCCATTATATATATTACTATACTATACTAATTTTCCGTCAATTTAATTCTTATTTATATAAAACCACCCCATATGTACATATAATATATTAATTACCACATCATTTATATATTCCATATTGAAATGGTCATTGAGATGCGCACCCTAATGTTAATTTAATAAATGAGTGGCCAAAATAATTTTGTAATTAAATTAATACTTTAATTTCAATATAAACCGAGAAGAAAGGGAAATTAGTTGTAAATTTAAAAAATATTTTTTCTATATGTTTAAAGTGCATACGAAGTATAAAAACATTTTTTACATTTACAAAGTAATTTAATATGTTTCTTCATTTAATGTTAAATTATAATTTATTAACAATTATTAATTTCAGTGTTCCTTTTGTTTTCAGGAATTATGACCCTTACGCGTGCCCCGTGTGAGCTCGACAAGATGAGCCTCTTCCAAGACCTGAAGCTGAAAAGAAGAAAGGTGGACTCCAGATGTAGCAGTGACGGTAAGTTAGTGAATGTTATGTCCTGTGTTTGTTATATGCAAGTATGTATGTATGTATGCAGTATAGAGAACGTTTGTTATATAACATAGAACGCTTTCACTAACTAATCAACTAACGTTATGCGATTTGCGTCCGGTAAAAACAGTAACATTTGTTTTTCACTTTTTTTTCTGTTACTATTATTTTCTCTTTCATTTCTCATGATTTCCGTTTGAATGGATCAGGAACTTGTTACTTTTATTTTTACGCTTGATATACGTTATATAATTTCAATTAGAAAACGAAATTTTATATTGCTATTAAATTAATAAAAACACGTAACATACCGCATAGATATTATTAAAAAATAATAATACAGCAAGGATAATTTGAAAATGTACAAGAATATTATGATAGAATAGCAAATCTTTCAAGAAATAATTAAATTAACTTCTAAATAATAAAAAAAGGATTTAATCCAGTATCAAATATTTAATATCAAAGTTTGAATGAGACTGTCCAATGTACTTTTAGGTAATGTGTGTATTCGGTTCTAGGTGAGTCTGTGGCCGACACGAGTACCTCGTCCCCGGACCTGGTGAGCCCGGCCTCGCCAAAGATGTCCGAGTGCGTGCCGAGTCCAGACTCCACGCCCGGCCGCAACTGCAGTGAGCCAGCACCCTCGGACACCCATATATCCGCAAACCAACCCGAGGACACCTTTGACGGCGGCGGAAACGCCAACCAGAGTGTTATCCGACATGGTCTCACCCAACACCACCATCCAATCAGATCGCAAAGTCCCCCCGTGCGACCTGTCCATCCGCCCACTCCTCCCTTACCACCCCGGCCGCATAGTTCCCCAGTGCGACACAGCCCAGAAGGCTTTAATCCTGGAATTATCAGGCATAGCCTTGTGTCGCCGCCCCGAAGTTCCCCAATACCTATGCCTCAGCATGTGTCGCATGCGATAAAACACGAGAGTATGCAGCATCAGCAAACGGTTTTGTCCATGTCCAGTCCTTCCCATACGCCGCCCAGACAAAGCCCCGGAGCCCAGTCGCCTAGATTGCAATCGCCGTTAGCAAGAATCAACACACCGACGAGTGTAATAACAAGTCAGCAAGCGGCTGTTATACAATCGCAGTTTTGGGTGCAAAATTCGAGGATTAATGGGGTGAAGCCAGAATTGATTGGAGGGAATTTTGCTCCTACGACTTTGATGGCGCATTCTTCGGAAATGAAACCTCCGGTTTTGTCGCCAAGTCACCGAAGCATACAAGCCCAACAACCTTCTGTCCGACAGACTCCTACAGTGATAATGGGAGAAGCTGGTGGCGTACGAACTATGATCTGGTCCCAGCCCCCCGTAACCTCTGCCCAAAGCTCCCCCCTAGAAACACATGCTTCTACGTCAAGTTGGAGTAGTGGTAGCAGCAATTCTAATTCAGCAGTTGGTATCAACCCGGAAGAAAATGCTGCACAGTTATTACTAAACCTGGGCCAAGACGGCAACCGAAACCGGCCGATTCGACCTCAAGTGCCAGCTTTAAGATCACCCACCCCCAACTACACTCAAGTCCCGTTAAACATGGAGCGGTTATGGGCCGGAGATTTAACTCAATTGCCCGCCAACCAACAGCTCCAAGCTTTGAACTTGAGTTCACAAGGGGCTGGGCCAGCAGCAGTGATGTACCTTGGACGTCAACCTATTAGTAGTGACATGAAGATGACGGTACTAAGTGATTCGCCACCTGCGGGACCTGTGCAACAGCCACCCCAGCCAGATGCGGATTCACAAGAGGAAGAGGAACAGCCCATGATTTGTATGATATGTGAGGATAAAGCGACCGGGTTGCATTACGGGATAATTACGTGTGAAGGGTGTAAGGGTTTCTTTAAAAGGACTGTGCAAAACAGACGTGTGTATACTTGTGTGGCGGACGGTAATTGTGAGATAACCAAGGCGCAGCGGAATCGGTGTCAGTATTGCAGGTTTAAAAAGTGCATCGAGCAGGGGATGGTCTTACAAGGTAAGTGTATCTACAAATACCCAACAACTAATTTCCAAACAGTTCTGACTAACTTTAAGTTTTGTTATTTCACTATACATCTATTTAGTACATACACGGAGAAAAATATCTTTGGTTTAATTAAATATTATTTCACTCAACCATACCATTTCTTCAAATAATAACAAATAGAATTCATGCACATAAACATATTGGTCCTTATTACATATATATATATATATTATTACAGCTGTCCGAGAGGACCGTATGCCGGGGGGTCGAAATAGCGGTGCCGTCTACAATTTGTACAAAGTAAAATACAAGAAACACAAGAAAGCTACCAAACAAACACAGCACCAGCAACAGAAGCAACAGCAGCAGCAGCAGCAACAACAACAGGAGAAGACAATGTTGTCGCCACAAGTGAAAACCGAGCCACACGCCAGCATACCATCGCACCTAGTCAACGGGACGATCCTCAAGACTGCCCTCACAAACCCCAGCGAAGTCGTCCACCTGCGGCAGCGACTTGACAATGCGGTGAGCAGTTCGCGCGACCGAAACTACTCTATCGAAAACACACTGCCAATGATCCAGACGCTCATCGATTGCGATGAGTTCCAGGATATTGCGACGTTGCAAAATCTGGATGAGTTACTGGATCATAAGTCGGATTTAAGTGACAAATTGTGTCAAATCGGAGACTCGATTGTTTATAAGTTGGTGCAATGGACAAAACGGTTGCCGTTCTACCTTGAGTTGCCCGTTGAGGTGCACACGCGGTTACTTACACACAAGTGGCATGAACTTTTAGTGCTTACTACGTCGGCCTATCAGGCTATTCACGGTTCCAACAAACCGGGATCACTAAACTCGGACGGCTCAGAAGTTGACTTCACACAAGAGGTAATTTACACCGAATATTACATTACATATACTACCGTCAGAAAATTTGGAAACGATATATCATAATTTTAGTATGTGCATCTTATTTTTATACGTTCCTACATTTTATCAAATAATTGCTACTCACTCATAATAATGACGAGCTCCAATGCTGCAACTAATTGAATTACATTTCGATATTTTGAATTTGTTTTTAATAGAATATAATATATTATATTATAAACATTTAAAAATGGGTGAAACAATAACCTGTTAATTCCACAACGTTCCAGAAAATTTATTCAAATTCGCAACCATTCTGGCCGAATTTTTATGAATTCTTTGGAATGTTGTGGAAATAAAACATAATTGCTTCAACCACCCCGGTTATTTGGCCTGAATTGTCACGAATTTAATTCTTAATCTAGTGCAGATTTAAGTTAGTTCTTGTATAATTAATAAATGTGTTAATCGTTAGGTAAGCACAAATCTGTGTACGTTACAAAGTTGCCTAACATCGATGATGGGTCGACCTATTACGATGGATCAACTTCGGCAGGACGTAGGTCTCATGGTGGAGAAAATCACACATGTTACACTCATGTTTCGCAGAATAAAACTCACCATGGAGGAATATGTGTGCCTTAAGGTTATCACAATGCTCAATCAAGGTATTTTTACATTTTATATACAATTACAATGAGAAAAAGGCCGTCTTAAATAACCTAATACTTTTAATTTAAATATCACTGTATTCAGTGTTGAAAACCTCTAAAAGTCAGGTGCTACTCCTAAATACCCACAGTAAGACGGCCCCAGTTATATATATATATTTATAAAAAGACAAAAATAAATGTAAAATTGTTTACTTACAGCACGTCCTGGCGGTACAACGGGTAGTAGTGAACTAGAAGCTATCCAAGACCGATATATGACCTGCCTACGAGCATACACACAACACGTCTGTCCACAGCAACCTACACGGTTTCACGAATTACTTGTTAGATTACCTGAGGTAAGTTATTAAACACTCACGATTCAGCACATCATAAACACTATCCACTACAGTTCAAAATTATCACGTACAAATGATACATAATTAAAATATAATTTTGATTGTGACCTTCGTTATAATTGTTTTATTTATGAAATACATGGGTGCTCGGCATTGTACACGCAAATCAGTACTATCTTGATGCTAATAATGCGTAACAAGACACTCGAATTGAAACTTGTTGCTTCTGGCACAGGCAGGGGGGAATTTATAAACACATAACTTCAAATCACCGAATTCAAACTTGAACGAACTTAGACCTTATTTAAAGGTGCTATAATACTAATATATTCGGTTTTTAATTTGGTTGAATATTGTACAAAACAAACGTGTATGTTAAGCCCGTTTTAGACAGCCATATATTCGAATCCGATATATTACAACAGAAATCATTTTTATTAGTTTGTTCTGTAAAATTGTTTTGTATATTTTTGCCGTATAGAAGATGAAAATAGGCTGGAATTAGGCGAAAATAATCGACACTAGCCGAAAGTGTTATTGTATCTCCCCTTGCACGTTTTAATGATTCACACTTTTTTATATTCTAATTTAAAAATGATGAGTTTATGAAGAGTTTTTAGTTGAAGGATAATATATTTTTATTGTTTTTCAGGTACAATCGGCAGCTGCCCTCCTGTTAGAGAGTAAAATGTTCTACGTTCCTTTCCTATTAAACTCTGCAATCCAGAGATAGTACCAGTGATCACTTGTCGCACTCGCAACTTATTGTCTAAGTCCAAACACACTATACCAATGTTCCCTAGGTTGTAAACTCAAGTCTGATATTAGAGATAAAATGGTGATTCTTATGATTCTTCATTCCACAAACAAGCATTACTTGCCAAAGTTTGTCATTCATCCTTTCACACTGCTTCTCATTCATTCGTTGATTCATTCACTATTTCATTCATACATTCGTCACCCATTTAACATCCATTATCATACTATCTAACTATCTCTCTTTTGTATTTATGTATATTCTCAAACAGTTATTACAAATAGAAACACTGCCAGATAATTTTTTATACAATCATCCCTTTCTCCTAACATAATTCATTATTCTCATGATCATTTTACTCTAATATTATAAATGACTTGAAGACGCATCATTTCGGAATTGACTAACTATTGTTTGCCTTTTTATACCTATTTCACGTGTGAGATTTAGAGTTACCATTTTTTTTTAATTTTCCATAATTTTCCAAATATCCCCCCCAACACGGTGTACATATTAGTTAAGATAATGTTCGGGTTTTTCCGACACTAAAGTCTGAGTGCGTTGCCTTCTGCTAGGCTGTAAACTGTGACGTGTTTGAAGTTATCCAACGATGTTTAATCGATTCTTTTCATAAGGTGGAATATAGTTAAAGTAATATAGGGTTTGATGGTCCGAGAACATCATAAATAAAACTAAGTAAGTTGTTAAATAAAACAGAATAAAAACAAAGACTTAAAACCAACACTGCCTTTTTCAACACAATTTTTTATAATAAAACGTACTCGCGTTATTGTGAGCATTTTTTTCTAGTCCGAAACGTGATTTTTACAAAAATAAAAATATATTGTTATTTCGTTTTTTTTATATAATATACTTTGTTAAAACGCAAGCACAAGTATTTTTAACAGTCATTTATTGTCATCGTAAACATAATTCATCTGTTTTTCATAACCGTATTTGTATTTTATGATATTTTTCATGAATCGCTAGATTTCGAATAGATCAAAATAAAAGTACGTTCGCGTACTTTATCATTCATCGCTTGCAAAAACATTCAAAATGGCGTCCCAATGCAGATATTTCATTAGCTCTTATTGATCTCTCTCTTTTAACTATATAAACATGCGTTTTAGTTATGAATCTTAAATCATTTGACATTTTATTTGTTTGTGTTCAATTGAATTTCATTATTATGTTGTTACTATTTTTGACTGCAGTAAAATTTCAAATAATGAGGAATGGGTTTATTCATTTTAACTAGCATTTATAACATAATTTTGCATTTAAAATTAACATGAACCTATTTCTGTTTTACTTTTTTAAAATACATTAATTTTAAATTAGTCATGGATACGTGAATCCCTGGTAACTTATTAAGTAATATAATAAGCTATATTATAGTTACAGTGGGAGATTTTTTGTTTCAATAAAATTATATCCAGAAACAAAGTGATTTTAAATTCAAGAATAAAGTCAATTATAAAACGTAGTTATAGATAAATGAGAACGCTATGGAAATGTGTACATATCTATAGCAACACTGCCAAAATACATGTATTTCCATAGTTACACTGTTTTGTAGAGTTTAGTTAATTTTTCGAATTAAAATCTCTCCTTAATATGTTAAAATACTCCAACATCCATTTTAAAATACTTCTTAGTTACTGGTAATATTTCTCTTTCAATTCTGCCATTATAATGTCAACATTTAGAAAGTTACTGAAACTTATGACTAATTTGTTCACAAATATATTAAAGTAAATTACCAATTCAAGTTTTAGTGTCCTGGTTAGAAAAGGTGCTTTTTTGTAAGTAGCAATAAATATTTAGCGTGGTGACGCCATTTTCTATACAATTTGTGTACTTGTCCGTTCATTCCATAGTGTGTTGTTACAAACGCAGCATTATATATTATAAATAATAATATAGAATACGTATTACCTACCTACTGCCTGCCAGTAAATAACAATTTCATTATATAACTTCAAATGCGACGCACGTTTGCCAGCTAAATAACATTCATACATATATGTAGACTAGATTATTAAATATAATATATTATTATAAAGTACATGATGAGTAAAGAAAAACAAAAAGAACTGTCATATAAAGTGACATCAAATGTGGGAAAATTCAATAAAATTGTCGCAGTCAAACTGTGGCATATTATAAATGGTCTCAATAGTGCGACATTTTTATTTTTAACAAATAGGCTAACACTGCCTACAACCAAAAGTTACCAGTGCAACCAAGTATGCATACAAAAGATTCATGTTCCTTTGTCTTTCAAAGATAAAACTAAAAACTAAAAAAAAAAAAATGAAATTAAGAAAAATTATGTTCAACTGTATAGCAGCAGCAAACTGATTTCTGTTACATAAAAATAGAAAAAATATATCTTGCATACATATTTCTGTATGTATATGTTGTATAGGTTATATTCAGTGTTTCTAATAGGACGATACAGACAGAGAATGTACATTAAGATTCAAATAACGTCATCAATTTTTTCAATGAACAATCGCGTACGTCTTACAAAAAATGCCATGTGTAAGACAACAATGATATAGATAAAATTGATGACGTTTGGATGCAACTGCAACTTGCTCGGTTGCAAATAACGGCTCAAACTACGAAACCTCACAGATTCTTTCCTAATTTCCAAAATCAATGGATAACTTATTATTATCCTCATTCTTCATTTATATTTGAATCAAAATTGCAAAAAATGCTGCAATTTTACCTAAATATATTTATTTATGAAACTAAATTGTATATAATAAACTCTTCAAATTAAGTTATATTTAGGTTGCTTCCGTGCAAGATTAGATACAGGGATGAGTTCATATTAATTTTAAACTGTATTTAAAGATGCATTTAAAATGAGTATATATTGATTCTTGATTAAATGATGATTAAAATCGTTAAACATTAAATTATTTCGCGTGTCATGTTTATAAATATATATATATATATATATATATATATATATATATATAATTTTATAGTGGCTCACGTTGTTTGAGATGTGTATTCTGTGATAGATAACGTTGAAAACGTTATTTCAAAATTTCAGCAACTCGCAGTCCAAAAGTAATCTGCGCGAATTTGTTAACCCCGATTTTCGATTTAGCATCATTTTAATAACAAAAAATGTGTACTTTGTCTGTATGTCCTGTTGTCGCCTGTCGTGGGTGTACTCTGTACAGTCAGTGGTGCTAAGTTAATATTTATTGTCTCGAAGACACTAAAATTGTATAATTTTTGTTGAGAGCTTCTTGGAAGTGAATGTATACATACAATATATGACAGTAAGAGATTCGGTAATTTGATGAGCATATGCAAGACTTAAAAAAAAAAATGAAAATGAAAAAACGATTCTACTGACTAAAAATAACGGTTAGACTTTTAAATTTTAGATATATAATTCAAAATGTATTATTATTGTAGCATAGCCAACAATGAGTTACCTTTTTATTACTTTTAAGACAAATTATATATAATTTTAAGAATTATAACATACAAGAGCTTGTGTATTTAAAAAAAATAAATCATTCATTTGGAAATGTTTGTCAAGAATTTTTTTGTGACCACCTACTTAACAAAATCATTTCTTTATTCAACTTCTCTATTGGGAACATCACACATTGTGGTATGGAGAACTATTTTATGCAAACTTCAAACAAGGAATATTAAAAACTTGAATATTGTTAATTTTGAATATATTTTTCTATGCTATTCACACATATAATTTAGGCTCAGATACGAAATTTCGCTGATCTGCGCTTGGTAGTTTTCAAATAATGCGAATCGCACACCCAGATTGCGAAAATCGTAATTAGGTAAACACTTTGTGTAAGTAAAAACAATAATAAATAAATCATTCGTTTGGAAAAAATTGTTATTTATTTATTTGTGCCCACCAGAATAAATAATATTTCATATTTATTGTAAAAATAATGAATTACAGCACTCGTATTACTGAAAAGAATGGTGGTGTGTACATACATACTCTATTCGTGTAAAATACATCATGTAACTTAAAGAAAAAACAAATTGTTTCATAATATATAGAAAATTTAATATTTAATACCACTTAAGTGTTTTTGTAACGCAAAATAATTTTTATCACATTTTCAAGCCCAGTGTCTTTTTCGAACAATAACAACAGGCAGGTTAAAAATGGTGTGTGTTTTTTTTTCTCTCTTCTGGCATTAAAAAATGTAGTTTATAGTTATTATTTTGTTTTATTTTTTATTTTTTTGGCTTGTTTAGTTTTTATTTTAAGAGAATGATTACAGGAAGTAAGGTGTAGTATTTCTTGGTGGAATGATCCGCTCGGAATCCGGTACGGCTTGAAATAATTTCGCTTCTCGCTGGTCTATCGACGTGAACTGAAGTATGCTTGCAGTGTTGCCACAACGATAGCAATAATTCGGTGCTGACCACACCGTCACTAACTTGTCATCGAACATATACTTATAACCTTTATTACCAAACAAACATATATCTAGATTAACAAATGGGCTAATCTTATTAATCATAAGAACAACAAATATTAAAAACAATAGCTTTCATTTTCAATTTTTACGAAAATATGCTCTCTTTTATTAATATCAAATAAAGACTCATATAAATTAATTGTTAGATGGCTTAAATTAAATTTATCATTATCGGATTAGGGAATGTATCATATACCCAGCAAGAACATGTTACAAATATAATGAAAATATGTACTAACCTTCATGAACCAACTGATGGGCTCGACATATCAAATCCAGAGAGTTAATTTGCATAAATTCATGTGTGACCTTAGCACCAAAAAGGTATCCAGCTCCCCGAGGACTTATTCCCCTTTAAAAAAAAAAACAATGTTAAAAATTTGGGGTAATCGCTGCTGGAAATGGGGTTTTCTTTGGTTTCTGGTTCTTTTTTTACTTGAACAATGTGAATTAGTGACGTACGAGCTACGGAAATATACGTTTGTACAAATTGCCTCAAAAGGAAGAAAAACCGTATTCCAATATAAATTAGGGACGTACGAGTTACGGAAGCTTTGAACGTTTCTATGGGTATTGTTGTTAGTAAAATACAATAATTATTAATTTTCGCTGTTCTAGATTAAGTTAGGGATTTGTCATTCTTAAGTTTAAGGGAAGTAATTAAAAGTTATTAAATTCCAATATTTATTCATTTTCGCTGTTCTACATTAAGTTGGGAACTGTAAATCTTAAGTATTAGGGGAGTAACATGTTATTATTCAATTTTGAAGATTTTAATATGCAAAAAATGTGCATATTTTTGCCTAATTTGCTCTGTGTTTCCGTCCATTTATTTTAATTCAGGAGTACAAGAAAGTGAAATAGTGTAGTTTTTAAAGGATAAAAGTGAAATAAGTGACTGAAAAAGTGAATAATATTGAATAAAATATTCATTTTCTAGACTCCATTTTGTTTTTAGACCGATTTTGACCCCAAATACCTTGTGTTATCAAATTAAATTAAAATAAATACATATTTTAATTAACAGTGTATTAAAAAAGCAGGAGTGGCATGCACTCGACTTTCTTTTACGTAGTTTTTACTGGAAAAAATCAAAATATTGACAGGCACTAATCATAACATGATTGATTAAACTATATGCATATACATAGCAACATAAATAAGATATTTAAGATTTTCCGTAGAAGTTTTCTCGTAACTGGCACACAAGAAAATTAAAAAAAAATGTTTGAAATATGTATGGAAAAATCGGTTTTTTGAGTTAACGAAGTTAGAACATTGACGAATTTTTAGCGTCTTTTATACTTTTTATACATTTATGACATGAATTAATGAATAACATTTTAAAATAGTGACTATAAGTGATCGAGTTCGGAAGTAGTGAATGCGTGGAAGCCCTGAGGTGTTTATATTTTCACATCAAATAGATCATAAACAGTGTTTTTTTGTGGTATTTTGCTATAGTCGGTCGAAAATGTGTAATTTTAATTAAAATCGTGAAACCACTTACCACGCAACAATATCCTCCGGATCCGACCAAACTAAATCACAGAACGCTCCTTTGTGTGGAATTTCTTGATTACGGTCAATTGACCTAATCTGATCTAGCGTAACAATATCAGGGCTCAACCCCCCGTGCACACATAATACTTGTTCATCTATCAACTAAAAAACCATAATTACTGCGCATTTGCGACGAAAGCGACAGAGTTATGCAAACTTACTGCGGCAACAGTTAACAAATCAAACACTTGACAACAATACTTCCAAGCATTCGCATTCCCGTATTTGCTGAAGCATTCATCGTAAAAGCCGTACACCTGTGTGATTTGCCTGCTCTCATGATTCCCCCGCAACAAAGTGATCTTTTCCGGCCAACGAGCCTTCAAAGTTAACAATCTCGTCAGTGTCTCTAAACTGTAGTAGCCTCGATCAACGAAGTCACCCATAAAAATGTAATTCGTGTCAGGCACTTGGCCGCCACATCGAAATAATTCTTCTAAATCGTAAAACTGCAATGTTCGTTCAATATCCATATGCTTTTCATTGTATTGTTTTGTGATAATATAGGGTTACCTGTCCGTGTATATCTCCACATACTGTCACTGGCGTTGAAACGGGTTGTATATTTGATTCTTCTAGTAATAAATCACTCACGATTTCACATAATTTTTTCAAGTCATTTTCGGGTAGATATTTACATTCTTTAACGATATCTATCCATTTGTCTAATTCTATCATTCTGAATGATGATTTTATGATGTCTAAAATAAACCCAGCAAGTTGGTAGCGCTTATCTCACTACATTTCTCACTGACCTGCGCAGTACACTGTTTTTAGCTAGAAAATCATTCGTACGCGCATCCCTAGATGGCGCACCACACGTTTTGTTTTATTTTTAAAAATGGCCGGGATCACTAACAATAATTATGTTATATATATAAACCTAACAGCTTACAGAACTCTTTTCATAAAACAATACAGTATAAAAATAGTTACCTATACGCGTATAATTAGTACAAACTTGCATTTGTTTATTTTATCATATTGACTTATTCTTTATACATTATTTGATAATATAAATATATTCTAGTTCTATACATACACGTATAATATATTTTACACATACAATTGTAATCAACCTATTCTAACTAGACTATAAAGAATGAATTAACCGTCTACCCCTAATTACACGATAATTAATGCATATTCAACTTAAAATGGCCGCTAATCGCCTAATCCTAACACGTATTTCTAATTAATATTGCAATAATTACTATATTAAATACATATTATTAGTAATAATGTATTTTCTCTTTCCTCTTGACAATTTTAAATAATTAATTTAACAATTAGTAATAACTGCAATTATCCCAGTTAATAGTAGTTTTCATTTAAATTTATCCTAAGGTAAAAATGCTTATGTGTGTTAAAACTAATAAAACATAAGAAGGATGATTTAATTACATTTAAAAATAATTGAATGTAACGGGTGTTCTCAAGCATTCTGTGCCTGTTGCGATTGGTGTAGACCGGTCACGAGGCTTGCAACGTAGCTGTTGGAGCGAATAGCATGTTGTTTTTTTGTAACTCATTGTTATTCCGTTGCTATAGTGAGGTGGACGCGCAAGCATTTTCGCTACGAGCGTGCTTTTGTTTACAAAATATATCAAAGCAAATTGTTTAGGAAACCAGTTAACACCATTCTAACAACTTGAAACATTACAAACAATGAGCAATAACTGCATGTTAAATAGATCGTGAATGTAAACACAGTGTTAAGTTTCGGTCAATATGGACCAATAACGTGTGTGATTTGTGTGTTGTTTTTGTTTGTGATCATGAATACGGAAGTGAACCGATAGCATTGATTTTCGTGTCACGTCCACACCGGCAAGTGTGAGAAATAAAAAGTGGGCGTTTGGAGACCTAGTGAACTTATTACAAGTGTTGTTTTGATAGAAATCATTGTGTAGGTTTTGTGTTTTATGGCAAATGTGAAAAGTTTCGAGTATTATGGATGACATCGCATTCAGCGATTGGCCTGGACAACCTGTTGATCTTTCTAGCAGTAATCCATGGTTACCGGCGTATGGATACCAGCCGCCATCAACACTTCTGGATAAAGATGATTTCATTGGCAATCCAGGTCAGTGACATGTTCTTCTTTTTCTCCGCTTACATGAAATATAGAGTCTTCAGAGAAAATTACCAAAATTTGACAATATTTTTATGGAAAAATATACTTTTGGAGAGTATATTTGTGGTATTGATAATATTTCCACGTGTTTGTTTCCGTGTAGGTGCTTGATCGTGATCAGTGAAACTGATTCGATTGTAAATCGATGATTTCAATTGTTTATTCAAACTTTCGCTTTTTTCTAACAAAAGAAATGTATTTGCATACGAACGAATCTCTCTTCGATTATTTATATTTTCAGTAAAACTGTTGGATAAAAATGATCTTCCGATGACCTTTGAGCATCTGTCCTTCGTTTTTATCAAAATGCGCTATCTGAAAACTATTAAATCATAGCCAAATTTACTTTGCACTAAGTTATAAATATGCTTCTTCTAAACACAGTATATTTAATGAAATAAATAGGTTAAAGAATTCTTCAAAGAAAAGGCTATGTTTAGAAAATGGTTTCTATAGTTGAATTTCCTGTTTGCATGCAAATTTAAACCAATTTGGTTTTATTACCAAACTCGTTTCTTCAAACAAAAATAAATATAATTACAGGGCTTCCACGCATTCACTAGTTCCACTTTTATTCACTTTTTCCGAAATCGATCACTTAAGGATTGTTCACAGCGAAACAATTAGTAGTTAAACTTAGAAAATTACAAATAATAATCTAGTTTGTGTTATGACAAGCAATGTTAACATTCCAAGCAACATAATTTATGATAAATTTTGTTGCTGTGAACGTTAACCTTGTATGTCATACAACAAACTGGAATTATTACTTATAATTTCTAAGCTTAATTAATAATTCTTTAGCTGTGAACAATCCTTTATAGTCACTATTTTAAAATTGTATTCACTATATTCATGTCATAGAAGTATTAAAGACGCTTCGTTGACTCAAAACCGATTTTTTACTTTTTCTTTTTTTTTTCGGCAAAAGTTTATAGAAAATTCCCCATAGGTAAGAAGGTGTGTTTTTTATGTTTTCAATTGTCAATTAGCAAATATGTGTTTCTACTTTCTTTTACGAAATAATAAATTGTAATCATGAAAACTGTATCAATCTGTGAAATGCTTAATAACAAACTGATGCATTTAAAATACAATTTTTTTTCATTGTCTTCGTCATTAAAGGTCTTCAAACTCTGTTTGCCAAAACAGACACCTATAATTTGCAGTTACGCACTTACGGGCCAATTACATTTCGATTGAAAAACTATAATTACGAATTAAAATGTCATCAAAATGTCTGACCCGAAGCCCCGAAGGTCGTAAGGGTTAATAAATGATAAGCAATTTGAACTTGATCTTGAGTTAATATTTTATATCGCTCAGTTAATTCCAATAGAGACTTTAGCAAAAACGGTTGCAACAAACTTGTTTCTAGTAATATATCTTCTGCAGATTCTCCATTAATTTAACAGTAATTTTTCCGTTATTCGTAAATTAATATTGCAATATGGGCATCCGTTATTCTGTATTTGCTGCCAGTTCTCGCCTATATTAAACATAAACTTGTTTCATTAAATCTACTATAATAAGTACAAAATATAGCGCACACTATAAAAATATAGTAGTGTTAGATTTCATGATTGTTGTCTCGATTGTATCCAAACTGGTTCTGTGTTTCTATAGTAACTTGAAACTTCCCTTGTCTAAACCGGATATCGTTTTTTTTCACGCTGGTTACCTGCTAATTCAAACTAAAAAGGAAATTACACCTATGCCAGAACCGTCTTCAAATTTTTAAAGGTTGTGTGAAATTGTTAATTTTAAATGAAAATTTAAATTTAATTTTGAGGTCTGAGCTTAAGAAATGAAATTGCATTAAAGTCATAGATATACCGTGCGAAATTATTACGATATTAATAGAAATATTAAAAGAAGCAAGCATAGGTGCAGGCACTAATGTCTTTAACTTGCAATTACACTAAAAAAAAAAGATATTATTGTTTGACGAAAGTGCGCAGTAGACCTCAAAATATCTCTTATGTTTGTAATGATGTCATTATGACGTTATCTAAACTAAATAATTAAACAAGATTCGCTACAGGCACCTATGCCTTCAGCTCACTTTATAGCAAATATATGCGTGGCGTACAGCCGACTACATCCTCCCAATCCGCGCTTGCTATTATGGCATTTGGGTTCACAATTTGAAAAACTGTTGTAGATTTAATAAGTCTTACAATTTTTGTACATTATTTTGTTGTGGTTCTCAAATTAGAAAAAATAGTGCTTATTTGGGTTACCAAATGTTACCCGCAGACAGACACACAAGCAATTGTCTTTGAAAAAGAAATGAAAATGAACTGCGAGACCCTCAAAACGGTACCATTATAATTCCGACGTTGGTTTCTTTTTTATACACTTCTTAAAAGAAAGTAAAAATAACAATGTACTTTGTTTTGTCTACCTCAAAGATCTATTAAACCTTTCTAGCAATCTGTATAAGCATTAAACAAGGTATAAGTGCGTTGGTGATGTTTTGTTTTGATTCTAGCCGAGATTCTAGATCTCGTCCATAGCTAGTAAGGAAAGGTAAAAGACAGAGGCGCTAGAGTATATAATAAGTGGGCCACTTTCAGTGGAATGTCGCCCAGCCAATTATTATAATCCGGTCTCTCTTAAGCCATCTTGTTCTTTTACACTTGTTTCTGTATCTTTGTTTATATCTACATTATGCATATGCGTGTACGTGTACTTAATATTGTAATAAGTATACGCGATGTGCACCTTCAAAGAATAACCATGACTCTCTCCCATTTATGTCTTGCACAATACAAAAGACAATAATATTATAGCTTTGACATTAGAGACATTCTCTTCATTATTATTCCGTTTGTAATAAATTATAAAAATATCAGATCGGTGTTTATGCTCATTGATGCCAAGTACAAGGTGTGTTGTACAAATAACTTTGCACGAACAATTACACATTCAGATACAATGGAGTCGCGATTTAGCGAACTAATTTTGGCAAGACTTCTTCCCTAATTCGGAGTTACTCAATTTTCGCGAAAAGGAGTTTACCGCATGACCATCGTGGCTATAGTAATATTTTTTATAATAAAAAAAAAATCTCTTGAAGAGATAAACGAAAAAATATGAATTCAAATTATTATTATTATAACGTGAAGAATGGACTGTATATGGCATGGGCACTTGGTATAAATCAATTGGGCTTACTTTATGAAATGTATAGCATGTTTTTGAAATGTTGACTTTATTTACAAGAAACGAGAAAGATCAAAAAAAAAAAATGTTTAAAAGAAATCCATTGTTCATGTGATTTATATATGTTTATTATAACAAGACAGAAAAAAATATTTAGAAAATATTTATTATTTTTAAAGTGCTACAAATGTTCTAGTATGTCTCAAGTATAAATATTTACGAAATAACATACACAATTGATAGTGTTGAAAGGGTTAAAAATACATTTTGGTTCCACGAATCTGTTTATGATCCATTACGAATGCATTCGATTTCGTAATAAAAATAATTTATTTGTTATGCTCGGTTTTTAAAATATTATATTTTAGTCGTTTCATTTTTATATTTAGCTAATAATGTTGCGGCACTGAACGAATTATAGACCGCGAAGAAAACTAATTGGTGATTCCGGTTCTATTCGCTCAAACTTCGATTCTTGAAAATAACTACTTTGCATGGAGTAAAAATGCGTAAATATCTAATTTATCGCTAAATTGACACAAATTTCTTTGAAGCACTTAATTTCTGATAGTAAAATGTAAACAAACTATAATAGGTTTCTACAATTCTGATAATTTGATATTTATGGCACAGGTCATTTACCTTGATAACCATATTTTTATTTGTTTAGCATATTTATACCTACCTTTTAATTACTAAGCAATTATTAATTTATATTAGTTATAATATCTGTGATAATTTAACCTAATGGGGAACAATTTGAAAATTTGTATTATTGTTCTGGTTATTTTGCTCTCTTATTTTCTTTTTCCGAGAATTTATCATGCACTTGCAAGGAATATAAATTTATTTGAAACTATTTTTAGCCCCATTCTTTTGATACAATACAGCTTATTGGAACATTCCTGAATATGTGAATTAAAGTCGAGTAATGTAATAATTGTTTTAACTGACACTAGATGGCTAGAAATCCATTTTTTTTAGGTTCCTTTTACTTTCTTTATATATTAAAGTAAAAGTGACATATTTTTCAGTGTAATTGCCAACTTTAAATTTAAGTTTCATTGATATGTTTTACATTAATATTTATTTTAATGCACAACGTTCGATATTCTAACGAAAACCCTAAAAATATCTTATTAATTCAGGTCACAATTTTACGTTTCTCACAAACCAAAATCTAAGGAATTCTGCTCGTACAACAATCATTTTATTAAATCTTATATAACCATTGTCTAGTCACGTATAGTATACAATGCCTTTTTCTACAAAATTTGTTCCTTATGAAAAACCTTGAATGAATGTAAGCAGCTTGTAAAAAAAGATTTTGCAACACAAGGATAGAGCATTTTTTTGTGACTGTCAAAATAAAATTGCCCAACGTATAATTAGTCTGCCGGCAACTTTGATAGCTAATTATAGAAATGGCACCAATGGTTTTTGTTTGTTTTTAGTTCTCACTCATTATAAAAACTAGATGACACTAAAGGATTCGTTGATTTTACACACACTTACCAATAACCATTTCTAGATAATTGGCTTGCGAATGAGGTTTAAATACATAATTGTTTACAAGTCTGACTCGTTGTTTAAACAGATAATAGTTATTTTTAGTATTTTACCTCATTTGTCTTATCCATGGCTAACTTTGCTTATTCTTCTTATTTGACTGGTTCGTTAAAGTGAACTACGAATATTATGTTTACTAGTAAATAGTTTGATATACCTTTATAAATATTGAATTACATTAAATATTATATTTGCATATTTTGGTAAAGTGAATATTAAAAAAATAATCTATATTTTATATTAAAGAAACGTAATAAAATAATTAGCTAAATGGTGTTACTGTGGGGTATTGGTTGGTTTGAAAATTGTTTGGGATATATATTTTAAGTGAAAACTACGTAAAAGAAAGTCGAGTTCAAACCACTCCATTTGTAAAGGCAGTGTTCATTGATTAAATCATATAATCTTATCTTTGATTTGTCGCACGTTTTAAGAATGCCGTGTGTTGATCATATCAAATATTTACTATCAGTTTGATTGAATTTAATCAATTATAGTACCAAAATAATATACGCACATCTTCTTTTGATAGATAGGGAAATTACTAAATTTCTAAAATTGTCTTTATTTCTACTAGCAAGAATACGATAAAATAAAAATAGTGTGGACTTTGATTTTGTAGTGTTTTTCTTTATTGAAGCTCTATTTAGCATATGCCCACCAGTATATTTGTAAGTAACCGTACTTCAAGGTAAAATAACTATTGTTTCTTGATAATCCAGGACAGTGAGAAAGTAGGTAAATTCGTTTTGAAACCTTCTCCGGAAATATTAATTATTTTTACACAAAAACCAACTATTTTAAATAATTATCCCTTTCCCGGCATATTTGCAACTTTCTATATCTCTACTACAATCTGTCAAGTTATTTTTAAATCACCGCGAAACGGGGTTATTTAAAAACTAAGAAGCTATTTGAGTCGTAAAAATTTGGTAAACTTCTCCAATTTAAATAAATCTATTTTATCCTGCAACAATAAAATATAAATACATTTGTTATCGAATTGCTAACAAAATCGTAAACACCAAAAGTGTTGGAATTTCTTGTAGCGTATAAGTGCTCTGAGGCATAGTTATTACTCGTTATCCATTTCCGTTTTATTAAATATATTTGATAAATGTGTAACTTCAATAGGATACAGTCAGTTAACAGTCTTGTAAAAATTAAATTAATTCGAACATTAATATGTACATGTAAAATATTTTTTGCTTGTTTCTATTTATAAAATTATTATTTATTATTTTAATGTTTCTTTTCCTGTCGCGTGCAAGTATATTATTTTTGGTTACTAGCGTATAAATTTAGAAGCAGGATTATAAAAACAACAAGTCAATCATTTAAGTTTAAGTATGTTTTATTTTTACTATTGGCAAAATTAATTAACACGTGTCTTAGAAAAATTCCACACCATCAAAATGTAGATGCTGCATAATATTATTGTTTATAGTCGTAATCTGAGAAGTGTATATTTAATTGTAGTGTTGTACTTACATGTAATCAATGGTCAAGAGATAATGGTATTTAAGTTGTGATAATCGTCGATTGTGATTTTGATCTATCTTATCTTAACTCGCCGTTTAGCGATGGGAACCAAATTTATTAATACGCTCGCAGTTTAAAATTTAATATATACATGTTTAAAATATCTAAATACATAATCTGTATTCGAATTTGGGTTATATGTTTAATATTCTTCAAATGGAATAAACAAGTAAAGAAATCTCCCCTCAAGTGAAAATTCTTGTGTGACGTCATTACAATGCGCAGAGCTGTGATCGTTCGCTCTGCGCGTTCTGATGACGTCGTAAATGAGAATTCTTCCTTGACCTGAAGACAACTCTGGCGCCAGGGGCGTTATATCACATTTCAAATGGCCGATCATTCAACGAGATATATTTAGCATCACTATCCACTCCTACCGCCACTTAAGTACTGAATATGGAAAACAAAGAAGCAAAAATAATAAAAACAAGTCAAACTCGCATTTTATCCTTGCGATAATATGCTGGTCGTCTAATAGTGTATTCTAACAACTTGAATGTAAGATTACCAACTTTAAAATCGTCACTATTTTGCAAGCAGAATATACTTAGATGAACAGAAATACAGTGGACGAGTATACCCTGCTGACAGTTCGATAAGAATGTGGTGTACACTCGATGTAATAACATCACATGCATACGTTACATCTTAGGTACGGTTCGGTGACCGCCGTCTACAGACTGTATCTCTTTTATGTTGAGTGTGTGTGTGAGTGCGGGGCTTTTGAAAGGTGATGGCCGAAGAAGCATGCTGTCGTGCGTAGCCATACATACACCTAGCTAGCCTCTTCTACATAACGTCATTGGTGTTATGTTGTTAGTTTTGTTGTAGAAAATATTATTTGGAAATTTGATACGGCTCGCTCGATTTATCTAGCTTTATTTTTTTACTTGTCGCGGCAAAGAATTAAAATTATCACAAAGAATACAAGAGTTTTATAAAAGATGAGTTTTAAATTGAGCCTCATTTTTTATGTGGTATCTCTCTTGTTTCAGGGATATTTTTAAAAGTATAGTATACTGTTTACAATGAAATAAAACCTGATATATTGCAGGGGATTCAAACTCTTTATTTGCTCTACAAGCAACATTGAAATAGTGTCGTAAAACTATCAAGTTTGACAATTCTTAGAACTATAGTAGGCGCTTGATACTAATAAAAACCGGAGTGTTCATTAAATCGAATTGTTTAAATATTCGAAATTTTATTATAATGTATTTAATTATTTAGTACATGTTTTATTTGTTTATGCAACTTCTTGGTATTTTATAAATGTCTGTTCCTGCATTTTATAGAACTTAACGTCCTCCGAATAGAGCTTGAACGAGACCAAGACAAGATGAGACCAGTCACAGTCTTGGTCTCGACTTCATGAGTCTTTTTTAAACTTTTTTATTTCATGATTTCATCTGAGCAAAACGTTTCGAATATTTGTTATGCCAAGGACAATGCTTATACTATTTCATGAATGTATTTTAATTGATTTCACATTGAAAACATATGTATTGTTATTGATTTGTCTGATAGAAACTATCAAATCATGTCTAAGAATAATATAGTTTATAAGGAATCGATTATGTTTTGTAGTTGTATACTTAGAAATGTATAAAATTAAAGATCAGCAATTAATTGAAATCAATAAGTAAATTGCGAATTGGATTTAAGGTGCATAGCATTATTTAATACGCTTGATTTCCACAACGGTCTATTTGCTATATTTTCCTGAACCTGTCTTGAATAAAATCATGAAAATTTTATACAGGGAAATGTAAACAATTCTTCTTAAAATTCTTGTTTACAGTGTTTCTTTTTTTTGTGTTTTGTAATTATGGATTGCTTGCAGCAACAAAAACTAGTTTCAGTAACCAGACTGGGAGTGAAAAAGATTAAATTGACTATAAGTAGTCTTCATTTACACTGTTGTTTGACATCAGTTCGAATTTTCAAGGTCGTCTGATATAATTATGTTCCTGTGTATGAACTTTATGCAAAATTTACGATCAAGGTTTTAAACTTTCAATATTTCTTTATTGTAATAAGAAAAAATAATTTCCGCACATTTCTACGAGGTTTTATATACATATGACATCATTCTACACTTTCAAAAAACCGTTACACAAGTAAATACATGAAATACACGTAAATATGGTATGGCAGATGGCAACCGGCTCTTAGCTGTATATAGAATTTTTCTATAGCACGATTTCTGTTTCTGGACTGTTCGGAAATATTCAATATTACTATTGTTATACGAAATGTATGACAATGACAGCATATTATTTGTTTCTTATTTATGTATATAGTCCAGCTGATTTCTTTGTTTGGTTTATTGATTTTGCAATTTGTCAAATGTCAATTTGATTTCTTTTTGTTGGATTATATCTTACTAATTTCAAATAAAGGAATACTACTTTCTTTTTAGTAATGTTGACATTTTGACATTGATCGCCTTAACAATTTTGATGACCAGGTCAAGGAGTTTGAGCTAACCTTAAATTAATTCCTCAAATTTTCAAATTGCACCCAACTAGGTTATATATGTTACCAAAATATGTAATTATTATGTCATTTATATCTACCAAAATATGTAATTAGTCTGTCAAATATACCTGAATCGGATATGAGAGGAGATTGTACAACGGATTGTACATATGGTGAGAAGTACCAAAGGAACTATATGGAACTTCTAAATAAATTATGGCTTATGGGGCTTAATACGTTTAATGAATGAATATATATATATTTATATTATTTTGTTCATCATGAAACAATTTAGTAAACTATGGAAACTTACACATAAGCGTACTAATCTCTTTCGCTCTTTTCCAATTCATGCAAGCTTAGCACGTGTACTTCCGTTTAAATATACATTTCGAGACATTACATGATTACAATACTTCCTTTTAGATTTCTTCCAAGAAAGTAAAAACATGTTATTACTTATATACAAATATATTTATAATAATTGAATTTGCAAGGTTAGGATGATTATAAATATATACTTAAAAAAAAACTAACAACAATTATTGTTACTATCCAAAAATTTACCAGGATTTCATAATTTGTAAGAATAAACAAAAATCATGACTTTCACTTGGTACTCGTACTTTTATATTTGTTTCAATATCTATCAGACTATAAAACAATCAAGTAACAATAGAAATAAATCAATGATTTGGTTAAAAAGGGTCGACTTTTGTTACAGTTATGGATTGTTGAACAATATCATTAGGTACTATAGTAAATAATACAATACCATGTAGATACATAATTATTTTATTTTATCTTCACGGTCGAAATCAGCAAAACCGGATGCAGAAAATTATTAATCGTTTTTAGTTTTGTCCTATGCGACCCACTTTACATACAGTAATGCACAAGTTTGCTTTTTAAGTTTAAACAAAGAATAAATTATAAGTGTATTATTAATTTTAATGCTCATTGTACTTTCCTTTGACAGAAAATGACAAATTGCATTGCAGAAAATTATCCACTCACTAGCATTTTTTTTAAAGTAGGATTATTAAAAAACAGAATATATATTCGTATATTTAAATGTAGATATATCAATTAACTTTTTATATTAAAATAAATTCAAACAATGTACACATTTATGTATAAACAAACAACAAAACAATTAAATAATATGAACACTGTACACTATAAATAATGACGTAAGTATATTCTTCAATCATATCTAAATTATTATTAATAAATTTACATGTGCGCTTCAAAGAATTTAATTATTTTTCCTGGTTACAAGAACAATAGAAAATAAATATATGAAAGTTAGTGTGTGCCATATGTTATGTAATAGTAAAGAAACATATTTTTACTTAAATAAAAATTAATATATTAGGAATATTTTAGCTCCACAATTAACTATTAAAAAATTTAAATTTTCGATTAAGGAATTTTGAAATAATCTATTACACGTGAAGATTATTATAATTAGACGGAAAATAATTATGCGCTTATGCATTTAAGAAAACGTGTTTGAGGCAATCAGTGAGACAGATTTATTAATAAATGTTAGATACCATATGGCGTAAAGTAAATAAATAAAGCATATTTTGATTAAATTACTGTGTCTATCCTTGACATTGGCTAGCTTAAACCTGGTTTACAAATTAAAAAAAATTGTGAAGCCACATGTTTGAAACGTATACATATTATATATTTTTTTTACATTATTTATTTAAAAGAACCTGTACCTATTTACAGGCATTAATGTTTTCTGCTCGCCGTATAATCTATTTGGTGAATTAAAAGATTAACATCATATATTTACATACATCGTTTCCAATATTCCCCGAGATTTATATTATATAAGTATATATATCGTCAAAGTTTTTGGCATTATTATCCATGCAGTAACCATTGCATTAGCAAAATTATGCATTCGATTTCAAAGATATTTGAAACGAAAGTTTTATGCATAAATGTTAGGCATGTATGACATGAAATAGGCTATGTTCCGGATAACTAACATAAGTAAAACATATAGATAGTGTAATACTATCATAGTGTGCCATGCCCAAGAGAAATGGAATGCACTTTAGTTCTTCCGGCACGCATTGCTGCCAACAAACATGAATAAATAATAATAACTCCCTTATTATTATTATAGTATAGTTATCCTAGTTATGTTCTGCATCATTACACAGCTTTATACTCAGCTGAGATTATACTGGAATTTATTCTACATTGTGCTGTAAAATTAACACTGTTTAAAAAATCACTGAAATTAGGATTTGTGTTCAGTTACATCGTCCAAATCTAACTAGCTTGGCCTGACAATTGTTACTAAACTATTTATAATGGACATGCATTCGCGCAAAAAGATGCAAAGCGTGAAAAAAATGTAATACATTTGTTTTTGGAAAATCTTAACTTATTTATATCCGGGAACAAAGATAAAATAAGTGTTGTTTTTTTTTTAGAAAGTCAAGGATATAATCAGATGGTTACTGATTACTTCATATTTGTAAACACATACAGTATATATATTAAGAATAGTATTTTTCTTTAGACTTTTATTTCTTCTCGTGTAATAAGATAAATAGGTTAAAATAATGCTACATACTGGTTTCATTATAGCTACGTCGAGATGTAAAAAAGATATGTAAGTAGCAAAGCACGATCATATATTTAAATATTGACCTTTTCAAATTTTACGTGTGTATGTATATAATAATTATTAAAAAAGAAAAGAAAACTAAAAATAAATTTCATAAAAAGTCCTACTTACAGCATTTTACTTCACAGTTTTTGTTATAAATTCCCAACCATAAATTTTATATTAACAAGATTCCACTCTTCCACTCTGCGCTTGCGCATAAAATTTAAAAATAATTACAATAAAAAATCTTCCTCCAAGAAAGTAAAAATTGGTTTAAAATTATGCAAAAATAACAAATAGTATCCAGTGCTCTCTTTTATATAACGGATTATTTTTTATTTCTTGAAGATTGTATAAAAATTAATGAGGTGTTATAATTATTCCTGTATAATTATATCAAAATTATTTTGTCTTTTTTTATATAATAAATATGCAATCGAATTTTCTAAAGTGGTACAACGTATATTCGGTAATTATTGTAATTATTTTTTTAAGAAGATAATTAACTATAAAATTGCTATGTAAAACACGGTTTCTATGTGAAATATGCTGGGTAATTAGTTATATGATCGTGTTTTATGCGTAATTGTACAAAATGAAAATATAACTAACGGTGTTCCATATTTATATTGTTTTATAAATATACATTTTACGCAAGTAGTATTTAAAGATATAGATATATGCCTATTTATTTCATTACGCCAACAAAAGCCAAATAAACAGCCCAATTTTTATTTATTTGCAATTTTTTATTTCAGTTCTTAATATTTATATTATTTGAACATGTTTATGTCTATACTAAAGGTTGTGAATTTTGAAAACCCCCTCTGAAATAAATTCCTACTTAAGGATTGATGTAGTATTTAACGAACTATATAATAATGTGATAATAATAATGTTGCGGTTTCTAACCCTGCGGCCGTCCCTGTATACGCACTGAACATCATATCCGTTCGGGTCCTTGATGCGTATAGAAGCCACGCATGGTCCGACAAATTTACATAGATATCAGTGCTATATTCCTGTTACACATTGCTTGGTCCGAGAAGATACATCCGTAAAACATTGATACGTTTTTTATTCTCAATACACAGAAGTACCATTCCACTACTGCGTATCTACGCAGGCGCGCGAATCACACAGAGAAGGCACTGATTCGGTAATCATCGGTCGAGCTCTCGACTTCTTTCGATACAGCTGTATTAAATTCTTGTTAACACTGCGATCGAATTAGCACCTTCAATGAATTAGGTTTTATTTTATATAAAAATATAGGATGTACACTTTATATAAGTTCTACCGCGGAAGTAAATTAACTACATACATCGCAGATGGTAGTGACCATCTCATATGTCATTGGTTGTAACTAGTAAGGGAATGAAGCAACAAAAACATTGTGGTTAAAACTTTGTATTTAGTGTATATTATATAAAAAAAAATTGTAGGTGTATATGTGCATGACATTATAATATGTGCGTGTGTTCTCACGAAACAAACAAGTGTAACAACACAACAGGTGGTTTTAAAGTGTAGAATAAGTAGAGGAAGTTGTAGACATCATACATAATTCCAACGGTTTTTAACGGACATTTCTCACCTAGGACATTACTTGAAATTATTTTTTTCTGCTTCATTTTTGGCAACTACAATTTTTATGTAATCCTATATCAAATTATATTTTATGCTACAGATAAAATCTTTATATATGCATATTGTGAAAGGCACACTAAAATAAATTATATTTATATTGAAACCATTCCTATTGGTTGTCTTCACTTCACAGACAACAAGAAAGTAAAAATAGACGAAGATTACCCACAATTACTGCCTGTTTTCTTGTGAACAAAACTAACGTATACTTGAATACTAATTCTACATTATACATTTCCGTTATGCATACATATGGAATATAAATAAATCACATTAACCACTAGAGTATATACCAATGTTAACAGATCAAGAAGAGCGTATACACTTATGAATATAACAGTTAACAGCTGCAGATGATTGTGATTAGTAACGGAAAATAACTTATGGATTGCGCGTTCGTTGTAGAAGTGTAACTTCAATAAACCATAAACTTTAATATCTAATCGAATTTGCTATGTTTTATTTATTTATTTAGCACTTTAAGAATATATTGCATTGATCCAATACACCGACCAATCGAAATTTACTCGTGTTAATTTTTGTTAATCTTGCAAAGGATATGAGTTCGAGAAAAAGTGAATCTTATAAAAGTTAAAGATATTAAAATTTCTAGTATGTTTTGTTTGAAAAGTTTTGCGCAATTTACTGATAAATCGTCGATTTTTTATGAACTTCAATTTGAGCACTACCTTGGCTTCATTGAATAAACGTTTTGTTTAATCAATTTAGAATAATTTCGGTAAATAAAAGTGGTCTTCCGGATCATTATTCACTTAACAAACGAGCCTAATTGATGTTGATCAAACTAGTCAAATGTCACACAATGCAACTTCGACATTGCCCCCCTTCTGCACGTGGAGTACCATTTCATATACGACCTTTTAGTGACCGTATATTGTGGGTCATTCTGTAACTCTTCCGACGTCACTACGACCCAATGACGTAGATATAAAGACGCACTTGTATTAACATCCATTTATTTACGGTAGCTCAATCAATCTACATAAGTCAATTGTTATTCGTGTGTTACAACTGAATCTAGTTAGCTATGGTTCCCGTCATAGTCTGACTGTCACGTAGAACAATGAGCTAATAAAGATTTGTATCTTGATATTTAATCTTATGTTGTAAGAGGACTAAATAGACACTGTAAACGTAGTGATACATTATAAATTAATATCTAGAGCAACGAAACATAAGATTTCTACAAAATACATAAATACGCATTAAATCTTCACACTTTAGATTTATAGCAAGATAGTATGTTATTTATGTTATTCCTATGACAAGCGGTACTAGTGACGAATCTTAGACACATTAATAAAATTTATTTCCATCGCAATAAATGTTTATCGTCCGCATTATATTTTTATTCAGTATCTCAATTTCTAATTTCCCGATTTACCTCAGCCTTCATAACACTTCTCCATGTATAGCAAACACTAAAAATGTAGGCACTATATGCTAATAAAATAGTTTTACTCTTTTTTATTCAACTATTTATTCATTCGATTTCACAAGTCGCTTACTGAGTGATTTGCAAAGTTACCGGTTTCTTTGCAACATGCACTTTAGATAGACATGGGATTTACATTACATACTTGCTTGGTCAACCATTAAAACGTTTTTTACCTCTACATTTTTCTTTCCTAATCATTCGCGATTATCTGGGTCCTAGACAGGACCGTCTTGACCAACATAGGGTCACAGAAAAGGGCCTAAATATTGAAAATAAATTTTTACATTCTTATAAAGTATTTGGTTGATGAAATAATCAATACTAGATTTGTATGTGTATAACAGTTTCGAGGTCCACGGAGTACGATTTGATTATTTTCTCTGTGTGTGTGTGTGTCTGCAAAATATCGTTTTTAACCTACAATATAATCTGTGAATGTTCTAAGTGTAATTACTGATAAAATATCATCTATCAGGCGCTGTTAGTTTTACTACCGTTACAAGACAGCTATTTTAACATAAGAACTGTGTAAATAAAATCTTTCGTCACATCTTCAAAAATGAATATATTTTTTACGATACACACAAACGCATCTCTACAACATCTAAGGTTAAAACAACGCTTATATTGTTTAAAAATAATAATATTAGAAAAAATCATCGTGGGAATGTGAACTTGTTCGCTGCAACTCACCACTCAAACATAAATAGATCTTTTGTTTTATAAAGAGTTTTTTATTTAATTACCATCCTCCTTCTCATATTGAAACAATCTGCATGCAAACGTAATGTGTATAATCGGCCTAAACAAATACTAGTAAATGTAGCATAATTGTGCTAGAAATGTATTGTTCGTAGACGTCATAGTTTAACCGACCCAAATTCACTAGATAATGACATTTTTATGTTCATATTGTCTACACTACAAGATACTACATACTGTGCGTGGTTGTAAGTTTTTATAATTGGCTATTGTTATAACTTGCCCAATAAAGATCTAATGTAATATTCTAGTCATTTGTTTGACTTTTAATCAGCTGTAACTTCAGTCAGACACTATCACATTTACCTTAAATTATTAAAGCATTCGGTTGTGCATTCTCGGGTCAAAAAATTTCATTAATAAAAAGTGTTTGTCTCGTCGCCCTGAATCCAAAAAAATATATAACTTATATACTTGGATGTTAGAAGTCGCTCGCTCGTAAGACCAAATTTGTGCCCTCTACTCCTCTGAAATAACAACTCCATCTGAAAAAGAAAATAATCAAGACGTGAGAACAATTGTACAATAATATGTTTTGCCTTGAAAACCACAAGTAATCTATAGTGAATATTAGCTTAGAACGCGGTTATATGATGCCCAGGATGCACCGCTCCTATTGCAATACAAAAACCATGTTTACAATAGCAAAATTATACGTATGTGTATGTCTGGTTATATGCATACGTGACTTCCATTCAAATGTACGTCCACACATAATAAAATATATGTAATTTTTATCTACATAGACATACCATAATTTATTTACAAATATTATTTATGTTGCTCCATGAGCCATGACAACATTCTTAAATTTAAATACAATTATTTTATCTACAATTATGAAATCTATTATATTTTGGTTTTGGTGAGAATTTTGAATTTAAGTTTTTCTTTACATACATTTGTTTTATGTTGTCCCATGAATCATGACAACAGTTTTAATTTAAATACAATTATGAAATCGCTTTTGGTGAGAATTTTGCATTTAGGTTGTATTTCAAATTGAAGCTTTATTGCAAATAAATGTTATATGTAATAACATATAAGTATTAAATTTAAATACAATACTAATTTTATCTATTAAATATTTCGTAGTTTCTGTTATCTGAGAATTAAAATTTATGTCTAATAAAAATAACATAATTATTTTAAATATGAGATTATATTAAATTTTGGGAACAGAAAATTACATTGTTACATGATTTAATTTGAAGTAACAAGAAATATAATTTGATATATTTAAAAGAAGAACTGATTGATTTAAATATTTTTTAATTTCTATGTGTAATATAATTTATTTTCACTTTTTTATTTATGTCACATATATTACTTAAAATACAAATAATTTTGTAATAGTTAAATTTCACTTTTGGTCATATAACTAATATTAAACATACTCTTATTTTAAAGTAAATGGTATGTATTAATTCAATAAGCAAATACTTTTAAATAATACATTTTTACTTTACATACAACTAATTTTAAAATCAATATTAAATTGGTTTTTTAACTAGTTTATTTAAAATTCAAGCGGACCGAATTACATCCTGTACCTACAGTCTACAGTATTATTATTTTACGACGGATGTTCTTATGTGGACATCTAACTGAACACCTAAAACAATATGCAATTTGAACCACGCGAAACTTCAAACGGCGTGGACCCGATACTCATAAAACAAATTTCTTTACAAATATTGTTTGATTCTAAGATTAATACAGCACAGATAAACGATCTTATACGACTTTCACACAGTAGCTCGACAAAAAAAAATGTTTTGTATATATTGTGGGAAATAGGAAATATAAAAATATTTAATTACAGTATTACAATGCTAAAAAGTAATTAAGTGTACAATTGCGTACAATAATCGACCTTTTATTTAAATAAAGATTACGTATCTGTATTTTCCAACAATTATTTATATTATTTTTACTCTTATAGAAATTACGCATTCATACTCATTGAATAAACAATTCTGCAATCTCATCACTTGCTTGTAGAACAAAGATTTTCCAATTAATTTCCACAATTTTCTGTTTGTGCTATATGCAATTAAACTTTCTAATTACAATTTCAAGTGTATATCGTGAGAAAAATTAACTTTGGCAATCGTAACACCTAAATTTCATGTTAAAGGTTTTTATAAATGTGGAATTGAAATTTAAAAATGCCCAACCTAAAAATACAAAATTCCGCACAACACGTGCAAATGATTCATATATATATATTTTCTGTACATTCTGATTTCATACTGTATCATAACAGTGATCATATATTTTCCATATGACGTGAATGAATGCAAGCTCAGGCATGCATATCAAATAATTTTATTTGTCAATGTTCAATATTACCACCTAAGCAATGTTACTACGTCTTTGGATTATATAATATTTTAAGTTGAACGCTCTTTTTATGTGGATAGGTCAGGTGATGGCTTCGTCATTCTTTCAGCTAAAAAAAAAATTCATTCATTCTAATGTTGTAATAAAGGAGTTTTAAGGGTTCGACGAAACCTTGTTTAGCTATGTTTTCAGCGGCTCTTAACTACTAATAGAGGCACACGAGGCGGGCCTTAAAAAGGGCCTCACTGCCCAGTATTCATTACACTTACTGATTTTCAATCATGGGAATTCAATACTGCGAAGGTTTGCGAACTCGTAATCGATAAATTAAATATTAAATTTCAATCACATGAAATCTACTCTACACAAAGGTTCTTTATGGCTTGCCTCGGGTTTACCGAAAACTTTGTTTATCTTAAATAAGATTTATTGTTGTTCTTTTTTACTTGTATTGCTGCAAAGAGCTTTAAGAATCTCTAAGCCACCATAAATCAATCCTACTTTGTTATAAATCTCACTAAATCTTTAGTGCTAACGTGTAGTCCTCACAATTCTAGACAATTCTAATTTATATAAATAAAAAAACATTTTATATATGTTTTAGCTCGTTATTTTGATGATTTTATTAATTTGCGTTTGATAGTTTGAATTTAAATAAATTTATATATAGTAAAAATAATATAATACAGTGTGAAACCTCGATATAACGGACCCCGTTGAGAAATTAGTCAAAATGCATTCAGGGACACTAAAAACGAATATTTCCAATAAAATATTAAGGATAATGTGGCAAAAAAGTCGAGTGAAGACCGCTCCAGCTTTTTAAATGCATTCGGAAACGCTATAAGGGTGCATTTATAATAGAATTTCTCCACGCCAAGTTTAATAGCTATCTTTATCTAGCGCACACGAATGACAACCATCCTGCTTGCACACTTGGTGGAAGTAAGACAGGTTGTTCATATTGGTGCGTTAGATAAAGATAAGCAATTTTTACTCGTAAACTTGACGTGAAACAAGGTAATTATAAACATTCCTTAACGGACACCCCGAATTAGTCGGTTGTATCCGAGGTTTTACTATACTACCTAATTCGGCAAAATATGAATACTTTCTTTTCCTGTTAGCAAATCCTAAATCAATAAATATCCTTCTCTATCGATTTATTATCTAAAGAGAAAGTAATTTATTTTTTAACGGATAACTTTTTATTTTGAAATTTACTCCAACAATTAAAATATCTACACTGTTAATAAGAAATATAGAACATAGCATAACATATAACTTTCTCGATTTTTTCCTTATCTATATAACAAAAAAATTACACCGTCTGCTTGCCATGTTATTATATATGTATAATAAATAATTGAATTTGTTTGTAAAACAAACGAATATGAACATTTTCTAGCTTTTCGTATCGCTCTGTGTGGTGCTGACATCTGTACGCGACCTTGTCCACTACAACGCAGTTCAGTAACCAACAAAAGTTTGCATAGTCGCAATCGAAACCAAACTGTTTTATCCTTCTTTTTTAATTTTATTTATTTAATTCCAAATATTTGTAATTATTTTATTGATTACTTGTTTAAGATGCAGCCCTTTTCCTACATGGATCATCTGGTCCTCATTATGTTTTCCTGGAGACAATTATGGAAGAAACATCGGACGATCTGCGGTCGGAAAGTGATCGATCGGGATCGAGAGCTTCGCCGGTTGGATGGCTTGCGACGGATTCTGAATCCGGTTCTGTAATTCATGTCGATTTAAATGGAATTGGTAAGAATATATTCTTCAAAACAATTCGTGTTTTATTTTTAAAATTATTCAATCTTGGAATATATCCTAAATAGTTATTCTACGATTATTTATTTTTTCATTTACGGGCCAGATTGTGTTAACGAACTTGTTAACATTATTTTCAATTTTTTATTTTTTTTGTAGAATATTTATTTGTTTATGGATTATTGAAAATTATAAAATTAAGAAAAATATTGAAACCGTTTTAATTTCAAATAATCATAAAACACAGTTTTTTTTTATTATATATTAATTAGTAATTGAATATGTCATTTCGTTTTACATACATTTTTTTATATGCTTGACAATAATCACTCATTTTCATTTCGTTAAAAATACTCTTTGATATTATGCATTTATTAATCGGAACCTTGACTGCATGAAATATGCAAATATGTGTTTTATATGAATCATGTTATTTGTATGTAGGTAATTGAATTGCATTTAAACATGACGGCAAACAAATATCCAATAAATATTTCTCATTGAAAACATCTAAAAATAGTTATTAAATAAATATGTTTCTATAATTATAAAATTACGTTGCAATTTATGCTGTTTAAACTAAATATTTTAAATAATATTACAATAATAATATGTACATATTTTGAATACACACATTAATAGACAAAATATTAGAATCATATGCAATTTCAAGCTAAATATTTTATTTTAAAGGGTTTTAAAACGAATGTGTGATACTATACGCGCACGTATATTTATTTAGCTAAGTATGTAATTTAAAAAGAAAAGGCAAACTTGACAGTAATAGCTTAATAAATATTTTTAACACATTAAAAAATTATCATTAAACAGTTTGAACAAAATAAACAAACACTTCGAATGTGCGAAAATTGTTATGTTGATGTAATTTTCTAAGCAACATGTTTAGCATTATTGTATAAACAGTTGCATATACACAGTAAGATATTTGTAACGCCCAAAGTTATGCAACATACTTTACACAGAGGTATGTTAGCTCAAGAACGTTATCAGGCGTCGGTAGAATTCTACTTTGATTTATGTTTAGATACAGGGTTACTGGATATACATTTGAATATCGTATTACGATATGTAGATATGTATATGGTATTTGCATTTGAAAATCAATCTTTTGTAACATGCCTTCATTGATTTCAGAATATTTTTTATATCACAATTTAATGTTTTAATATTTTTAACCTTGTTTGTTGTGTAATTTTTTTTAGGTTTTTATTATTTCATTGTTATTTTTAAAACAAAACATATATATATACATAAATATACTATTTTTTTTTACATGTCTGTGTATTTTAGTTTTCGTTTTAACAATCTGAAATAATTTGAACTGAAACTACAGTTATACCGGCACAGCGCTCTATAATTTTTATAACTTTTGCTTCGCCTACTAAGACTAATTATTTCACAATTTGTGCCCACGTTCCTAGCACTCTTTATCGTAAATATTATGTTTGCTCTGTCATGTAAACACGTTGGTGCATCTGTAATTCATATATCATTATTTTCCAATCTGTTTTTAATTTTAATATATTACCTTCAGGGCCGTCTATATAGACAAGCGGCTAAAAGTGCCGTATGTCGCACTACTGAATTTATATGCCACTTGTTTCAAATAAAGTCATAAAATTTAAAACCCTGACGGCTTTTTTGATAACACTTGAGATATATTTTTATTACGTTTTAATTTATAATCTCCTTAAATCTAAATTCAGAGATTATTGGTAAATATACACGCATAGTTAGCTTAAAATAAATCTTGAATTTTATTGTTTATTTGCTCTTCTAAATGAACGTCTCCAAAAATTCCAATAAAATTCTAAATAACTTTCATGCATTTCGGTATTTATAGATCGTTTTCAACTGAAAGGGGTTTCTGTCTGTGTTTTGTATCTGTATGTGTGTGTATGTATGTATACCAGTATAATTTATTATAGTTGACATCTAAGAATAAACTATGAGAATGTTTCAGTGGTATTTATTTGTAAACAATGTAATAAGACCTAACAAAATATTGTTATTTTTATATTATAATTATTCAATTAAAATCGTTAAAATGATTCTGTGAAAATTAAAGAATAAAATTGTTGAGAGAAAAAGTAGATGTAGTTTTTATACTCATCTGCTGTTCAAGATCTTATACAAAGATTAGCTTGGAATAATAATCATAAAATGTGCACAATGTAACAATATTTTTTTAATATTTACAATCAAAATTAATAATTATAGCATATCGTTTTGTATTTGTTACAGATGAAATCGACAGCGGCTCAGAAAGCGAAATCGCATGCCCAGCCAAACGACGTCGCCAAGACCCGAACCTCCTACCAATACCAGTAATGTACAGTGATACAGACTCAAATCATTCCCTTAGTAGATCCAGCAGTTTACTCCAGTTCGAAAATCTGGAAAAAAGTTGCCAAGAAGGCTACAGCAGCAGCCCCAGTATCCTCTCACTATACAGCCAAGACTCGCTCGAGCAACAACGAAAAACAAACGACCTAAGTCCCGACAGCTTAGAACGATGCCACAGCGACTCCGAATCCGAATCTGACTACTACAAAACACTAAAAATCGACGTACCGAAATCGAAACGATACCGTGACTCCTTGTTCTACAACACTAAACGATTAAGTGATAGTGACTCGAAAAGCGACAGTGATTCACAAGATAGCGATGAAACACTTCAAGTCGCATCAAGGTCAAATAGTTGTAAGTCTGTACAAAATTTAAAAGCTTGCCGAAGTTTTGATAGTTTAAATGTGGCGACAAAAGGCAGTACTAGTAATAATAAAAAAGATAAAATGTCCGCTGAAAATTTGAGTGAGGATAGCGGATATAGTGATCATTTGTGTAATTATATGAAAAACAAATCCAGTAGTATTCCAAATATGCAAGTGCAGGGGATAATCATACCGGAAAAATCAACAAACAAAGTGCCTAATGAGCTGAAAAAAGTGAACGCTCGCACGCTTGAAGATATGAACTCATTCCGGTTGAAGAACATCAAAGTGGAAGGGTTTGATGCATACGACGGCGAACCGTGCTTTCAGAATTTTGCGTCGCACTTCGGTTCCAGTTATCAGGACTTGACTATGTTTGACCGATATGAAACGTTGACCAGCTCATTTAAACCAACGTTGATCGACAGGTTCATGTTGACGAGCAAGCGCTCTGGCGGCAACGCGGTGAACCCCGATTATCGCGTCCCCCAAACGGATGTGCTAAACATAGGATCGCCAGTGGAATGTGTTGCGACGTCTAAAATTAACAACAGCACGGCGGTTACGGCGTCGGCAAGTGAACCGAACTTGTTCCAACCCGCTGTGGATGCCGCCAGTTCAATCGCGGCCACAACACGATCGTGTTGTCTCCTTGATAAAACGCAGGTGCACCATTGTAAACAGGACTATTTCGAGGCGAGTGTTTGTGTTTCTAGTGTCCCGAAAGATTTAAACCTCGCCGGGGAATCTAAACAATTCGAAGAGTACACTTGGTCTTTCAACACCACTTCAATCGCAGCGAAAAATTGGGACATAGCCGACTTACCTGCAGAAGCGAACTTAAACTTCACGGATAATTTCAATGGAAATGCAATTCTAACAGAGGTTTTAGAAGACAAGATGGCCGCCAATATTTACAGACAGGAGGGATCTAATGTTACTGCAACAATAAGACATCTCACGGAAGACTTAGAAAACAAAATGGCCTCTAATATATACGGACAAGAAGGATCAATGCGGCAAGAAGAATCTTCCAGTCTCTCATCTGGAGGTTCAGATATCTCAATGCCTCGTTATAGACGTGAAGGTAGTTATGTCAAAGCTATTTCCGACTATCTAGATGTTACAGATGAAGAACAAGAAAAATCATACCAAGACCCATTAGATACGATCCTCGACATAGAATCACAAGTGCAGAAAGCCATTTCAGAATCTAGCATTCAAAGTTTCAACGATGATCAAGAAAAATTAGATATGTTCTTCCACTCGACACCGATAAACAAACGTAATGTTACAAGCACGCCTAATTTAACTTCATTAAACTGTGAGAAACAACTTTTCGATGTAATACAAACAAATGACGAAATACGAAGATCGATGCAGAATATGCCACGAAAAAGTTCTCTAATTGATCGTAGCGCAAGCACCAGTGGAATGTCAGATGATGACAAAACGCTTACGTCAAAAAATTTCAACGGATCCGGTAGCACAGCAAAAGGTGTACATTTTTGCCCAATTGTCTCTGAAGTCAGCTGGAAGGATAGTAGTTCTTCTGAAGATATATCAAGTTTTAGTGTATCAAGTGATCCCCACGATTCAACGCCTGAACCTGAAGATGAACCGCCGCGCGAACTTAGAACGCCAGTGAGAAAATCATCAAGTCAACCTGAGTTGCCGAAAGCAGGTGAAAACGAGACAGATTTTATCTTTATACCGTTAAATCCACAGAAGTGGGCGTCGAGTACGCCGAGCGTAGCGACGACACGGCAAAATCAAAACGGCAATGCGACGAAAACAGACCGCGGTGCATCTACAACAATAACAATAATGCTGAAGAGCCACGACGGTAGTGCTGATGTTTACAAGGCACCGCCCACCGGTCGTCACGTGAACCAACAACAACAACAGTGCAGTAGCATTAGCACTAGCGTGGTGGAACTGGAACCAGTCCCCGCGCCGTTCAACCAACAATCCAAGCAGCAACAAGCAGTTGTCGTCATGGACTCGCCGATAGCGCACCGGCCGGTCATACCCCCGGCCAAGCAAACACGCACCGCGAAGCTAGGCGGATTCTTATCCAGATTCGCCAGTTTCCGCTTCTCGACGAGGAAATCGAGCGAAGCGAAAGATAAGAAGAAAAATGAATCAAAAAAGAAAATCGGAGAGCCGAATATTGTAAAACTAGCGGAACCACAAACTCGAACGCATGTTGCAACAGAAAAGGATTATATTTATATTCCACTAAAAGGGCCTTTGCCACCTGGATTTTCAAGTGCTCAAACAGATTTGAATGGAGGCAGAAAACATATAAATACAACGACGACAACATCAACAAGTACAACAAAAGTGTTAGTGGATGGTCGTGAAGTGACGGATGGTGATTTTATTAAAGTGAATGGTTCATCCCGACAATATCGAGAGCAACAACAGCAAGTGCCAAATCCGAAGGAGAGATTGGATGGTGGAGCGGTGTGTATAAGCGCGAAACCTCCCTTACCGAAACTCCCGCCGCGGGTGGTGAGCGCATGCGTAAAAAAGCGTACGGAGACCGCGCATTCGGTACCACACAGTCCGTCTGCCGCGCTCCGGACACTCCGTGATATTGATTCCGGGGTCGGTGGTGCACCCCGGAATGCGTCCTCTATGGAGCCCATGGGGCTGATAGAGACGGACCTCGATACAGAGGTGACAGTGATCACCGGTGGTACAGGTGCCCATGTCAAGACACGTAGTCTGATGAACTTGGGGGGCGCCGAGCCGCCGCCCCAAGGCCGCAGGCAGCTCCTCACCGCCACCGAGAACGCGAACCGGCCCCACAAATCCATGGAGTTCCTGCTCGACAAACAGAATCTCAAGGCGGTCGAGGTGAGTACTAACCCACACTACATGATACATACTGCATGCATTATTTATTTACCTCGATACCGTGGTTCACCCCACTATAACCTAATACCCCATTATTACACTAATCGTAACATTGATTGAATACTCTGTTCAATATGTACAGTCACTGATTCTACTCGCCGCTAGCCAACGTTTTCGTTTCTCCCAAAGCATGTGTTTCATCAAAATAATATTACTACTCCCCTTTTTCAACTTGTTACTTTAAGTTAAAATACATTGAAAATATAGAGCACAATTAAATATTTCTACCCACATTTTATCTAAAATTTTGTAGGCAATTTTTAATTTTATGTGTTTCAAATCATTTGATGTAATTTTATATCCATCCTAAAACAATGTTGACAGAAAATATATCTCAAAAATAAAACAAAATACTCATAATAGCATCATTAACTGAACAAACAAAGAACTTCAATAAAATATTTACTACTTTCAGCTCGTTTTATTTGAGTCAATAACTATATAATTCTAAAAAAAATATCCCTATTCTTTCCTTATATCGCATTATTAGGTGAGATTTGTACATTATCATTACATAACTGAATATTATATGAACCAAATTTAACAAAATATTTTTGCCCTTATTATATCAAACCAAAGTTTGAAATACAGCCCTACATAAAAAGGGCGATCAATTTAAAATGACGCAGTTGCAACCCCTAGAAAATAAGAAAAATACAATCACATAGTACGCGACAGCACACGTCTATCCATTTGCGATGCGCCATTGAACACACAAACGCATATACACACATTCGTAATAGTAGAGTAGTAATGTGTATTGTGAAGTGACCCCATTTTTTTTCCCTACACGTTTGCGTCGGAACTGATCAAAACAGTGTGTGTTCTGTATCAATTACTACCCCCCCAAACCCTCAGACTGTCATTTCACCCCAGGGGTTCGACCAATAAACATCTCAGTGACGTAACAAAAATATATATCCAACATACATGCTAGCATCCGCGACTGACGAATGTAGGAACGAAATAATCGTAATTAGCTACTGCGTTGTGATGTGAGTAACGTTGTTGTTATCACAATTTCATTGTTGTCAATCAAAGGATATTGTTTTGTTGTAGTGTGTTTTTAGAGTCATTTTCGCGAATAATATTTTGCAATATTTATAAAGGAGAGCGTGGAGGTTAGAACGATGGGTAGGCGTTACCCATGTGGGTTTTGTTGGGTGTAAACCCACCGTGACCTGTCCCAACTAGAAAAATTCTAAGCGATCGTTTTTGATTTGTAAGATACTACCATCGCGTTGGCTAGATATTTATAGGTTGTGGGAAATAAATATTTTATTTTATTCCGGAGGGTCGAGTTTTTCGTTTTATTTGTTAGCACTTTTGGCTACGTGTGTAAATCCTGGCTGCTGAAGTACTTTTTTCACAGAATTTAACATACATTTTATATTTAAATTCGCGTTAAAAATACTTAACTTTCCAATTACACACAGAATGAAAAATAAATTGACTAGTATTGTCGCGATGTTCTTTTTTCACCGCTTAGGTATTGATTAATTTATGGAATTTATTTTCGGAAATAATGGTTCCACGGGTGAGTTTATATACCCATTTGAAATGATATGTAAATTTATATTTTAAATTGCATTTAAAATGCTAAGATTTCTCTTTGAAATCGATTCTCTACTTCAGTCATTTTATTTTTGTAACAATACTGAATTTGAATTTTAAATATATTAACTGTATTGGCTTTGACTTGGCTCAATTATTATACTGTATTTAAATTATTAGCCATCGTACCATGGTTAATATAAAATTAAATGAAAAATTATAATAAATTAAATATTATAACAGTCCGCTCATATAATTCGAGTAGCAACACGAAATTTTGCAGATTAATTAAATTAATACATCATAATGCAAAATTAATAACACGAAAATAATCATATTGTAATTGAACTATTTTGGACGTTCATTAAAACATATTTTCTATGATAAAATTCATTTTCCAACTAGCGATATGTTAGTGGGATATCTCATACATAAATAAATATTATTAAAAGCATACCTGAATATGTACATTAGATAATATGCTATTTAAAATGTCGGTCAATGTCAACCAATACATTGATTGTATCTTCAAGGAAAGTAAAATTGTTAAATAATAATTCTACTCTCAGAAATTAAACATTAAATATAAATTAAGCAAACAAATCTACACGGAGAGAAAAAATGGGGACAAAATAATATTGTAGTAATTAATTACGCAATTGTATCTAAAAACACTACACTAAAAATAATTTTATTTATATTTGTGACATTTTTACGTGGTTTCATTATGAGGCCTGTAATTGGTCTCAATATTTATTTATTTTATTCTGATTGAGCTATTTTATGTCCAAATGAAAGCGATTCATATATATATAAACTTTAAAAAAATTGTTTAATATAGAAATGTACGTATGTTTTTTGCGGCTGCGATTAGCAGGCTTTTAAGACCTCTCCATATTAATAATTGGCGTCTGGGTTAAAGTTCATTGTCTTGTCGCTTAGAATTTCTAATTACTGTACTCGCATTTGCTGATTATTTTACAAAGCGATTGTGCGTCATCATCGCGAAATTAAATTGCTTCTCTCCATTTTTTTTTTTTGTGAATTTATAAATTTAATTGCTTGTCTCCATTTTTTATTAGATTTTAATTGTTTCATCGCAAAACGGCAGCGTTAACAAACTTGATGATAAAATAAATTATATAAAAATATAGCTTTATAATCAAATTGAAGCAAATTTTCAATTTTGTTTCACTAAATTATGCCCACATATTTTCAAAACACATTTATTAAAAGCTGGAGTAGCCATCACTCGACTTTCCACTATCTGTTTAATGAGAATCTATTCTATTTTAAATTCACGCTACGATACGCTATGGAAGAAAATTAATAATGGAAACTAACTAGTTTCAAAGGAAAATGGTACATTAAAAGGAAAAAACTTCTTTACCCTAATTAAATTGGCTGGAAATTATTTTACTATTACCTTAGAAGCATATTTTCCTATCTTTTAGTATTATATATATAAATTAATAAAACAATTTAAACAACGTTAAATTGTTTCCATTAAAATCAGCCCTGTATTATAAATGCAATTCGTGCAACGCAGTAAAGATATTTAAATACGCTTTTTTATTTAAGTCCAATGTCAATAGTCTTACTTGCTCTTTTTGTCAGCTTCTGGAAGCGCTTCTGAAAGTTGAAACAAAAAGATCTTTATTTAATGTCTTTTGCAAGTCACTTCGTTCTTCAGAATTAGCTATACGTCGATTAATATAAATCTTCAATCTCTGCGATTAATTTAGTATGTATGCGGGCACTCAGAATGCAGGTAAATTTTCCTGAGTAGGCGTAATTTTCTTGGCCTACCTTTAGTACCTTTACTCTAATTAGGATAACTACGAAAACAACAAAGAATTTTATTCTTTCGGGGTCTTTGAATTGACGACAGCACATTTAATTTCTATAAACAACAAATTTTGAATTACTGTTTACTTGTATTTACGTCTAATATCGAATTAAGATGTCGAACTGACCTAAAGAATATACAATTACTTCTATGCAGAAAAATCGTATGAAGAACATTGGTTCATTATTATTTCGGTTTTTGTTTGACTATGCGTAAACAAACTAGAAATAGAAATAAAATAAAATTATATTACCTATACAAATTTGCGTGAGCAAGCAAATTTTATTCTGAATGTAGTTCATTCATAAAATGTATCCGTATAGTCGGGATAAGGTTTTATTTAGTACTTCCTGTTAAAAAGAATTATACACATAACACACCACGCTACAGGTTTATTCAAATTTTATTTCTCTATTTACTATTCACGGTTTTCAGTACGCTAATGAAAAAGTTTGGCGCTATATAATATTATAATAGATTCTTATATATTTTCATTATAAAATCTATGTACACGCTATTGAATTACGGAAGTACCTAATTGCCTTTTAAAAATAAATAAATGATCTTAATCGAGTCTAATCCTTGTGTCGTTGCCAAAAACGAGATCAGACCCGCTTTCCTATCAATCTTGGCCAGTGCCAAGGTCTAGGCTAATAAATTCCCAAAGAGTCCAATATATAACGTATTTCGTCATGGTAGGTATCTTTAAAGCATTCAGAATATATCGACCAGCAAGTCTAACCAGAAAATATATGCAGGTATACATAATGTTACCTTCATGTCAAAAATGATTAGGTTACGTGTGTTCCTAAGCGTCAAATATGGCGCATGTGCGTAGTAAATTACATTATAAACGATCCGTGAAATTAGAAACTAAAGATTTTTTCTCAGGAGGTCGCATCTTCATAATTAAAATAGAAAGTTTAAAGATAATTAAACAGAAGAAGTGTTTATGGGTATTTGCCAGTAATATTGATCATTTTCTGCTTTTTATATACATTTGCTTAGAGCTTATTTGATATATTTTGCAGTTTAGTATAAAATTGTACCAGATACCAGATTTTATATCTTACAATAGCAGAAAAATCCTTTCTAATCTATCTGTCAGTTAATAAGTTTTTTCATGAAAAGATGAAAGAGCAAACAATAAAACAATGTTTAGTTTCGAACCAGTTAAATTTGACAAAACTAGCTTTGACCTCTGTGTAAATGCTCCATATTCTAATTTAAAACTAGTATTTTTGGAACAACGCTCACATATTCCCCGAATTCAAGTAAACTAAGATCAAATAACCATCGTGTTATGGAAAGAAATAATGCGACGCAATATACATGTCTGAACTGAATCCGAATGTCTTTGTATTCTTCACGTTTATACACATACGCAAATGCGTGAGTACTCATACATCGTCACGCCCATCTTTCTGTGTTCATATATAGTCAGTCACGCACACTTACGCGCCTATAAATACGTTAACATGCATTTTAAATTCCTCGGCATACAAACACAAACATATACCAAAGTATCGTATGTTTTTAAATATTAAAATTAAGTACGAAACATAAAAATGTTGTTGTACTTACCAGGAAATTATATTTTCCCTTTTAAAATACATATCTTGCAAACTCAAAATTAAACGGAATTCAAAATTCACCATAAAATATAGGAGTATAATAAACATTTTAAAAACCGTTATTTTTAACGGGTTTCCGATAGTAAATTTATAAATTGCAAAAAGAAAAAAGAGCAATATAATTATGTACCAAAAATGGCACAAAACGCATTCATAGCACAGTGGTATACGTGCTTGTTATTCGTTACATAATTGCATAGCAAATTTTTCGGTGAATGATACCGAATACCAATGATTCGGTGACCGTAGATCCGGTTTTATAAAAATAAACAATTGGAAAAATATATGTGTGTGGTCTCTTAATACAGTTATATTTATATATTTACCAATGATAGGAACATAACTATAGGGAAACAACTGGTTATTTTTGAGCATATTTTCCTCAGCGATATGCACAGATGGTCCCAAGTTATCACGGATAGCAGGGGGCAACTGATAAAATATTATGAAATAAATATTGTGTGTTAAAAGATAAAATGTATGTAAGAGTTATTCTCGGATTAATGAATAATGAGTCTCGTGTTTTAGTGGTTTTATAGCTAAGATAGTCTTGGGTCAAATCTGAATTTTATTAAATAGTTTTTTTTTTGTCTGTAAAAAATATTCTATAACACTTTAGAGATCAAAAATCATACACTGAATACCTAGACCCAAATGTGTGTAACTCCTCACATCAAAATGCCTTATATATTTTATGCACGTTTTCCAACTTATTTTATATTCCATTTTTGTCCAAGAATTTTCCATTTACGCAATTAATTCATAATTATATTAATTTGTATGTTTCGAGAACCTTTCTCAAAGTTAATTATTTGCAAGCATTAACAAGACTTTTATTTGTATTTTAAAATAATTATTTTACTTAAATAGCCAATCAAAATATAGTCTAGAACTACATAATATCGGTCAAATTTCCTCGTACGGACTATACTTGACCGGATGCGATATCGAATGAAATAGAAAAAAACTTTCTTAGTTAGTATGTCACAGATACCTATAAATCGAAGTCATACCGTAATTATATATTTAGCACTACCATTAATTCATTATGGGTATACATTTATATTTGCTTTTCCTGTAGCACCGAATATCACATTTAAAATTAGTAGAACATCCAGCCTCCGTTGAAAATGTAAATACAAGCCTAATTTTAATTTAATTGTAGGCGAGCATATATATAAATAATTAAAAAAAGAAAATATATCGGATTTATTTGATTTTATAATTTTATAGTTTGAATATAAAAAATGTTTTCTAATTAGAAATCATAATTATAAATTTAATGAATAAATATGCTTGTTTTTATTTTATGTATTAACACCCAAGTGTATGTGTTTGTGTGATTGTATGTATGTATGCATGTATGTGTAGAACGCTTTGTTTACAAAAAGGTAAAACTGTGTAAAAGATGCATTACTTATATGGTGTATTCATGATTAGGAAATACATTTACAAAAAATGTACCGTCATATTATTCAATTAGACAGACGGTTAATCTAGTTTATATATAAACATACATCGTAAATTGTTATTATTCGGAAATTTGTAATTAGAGAAATTAATTTTACATTTAAAGTTTATTTCTAATAAAATTGGTAAACACAAAAGTAGGTTTTCTCTAAATGTAAATAATAAACCAATAAATCACTGATATAATTCCTAAATAATTTATAAGACTTTCTATCAATTACAGAGCACATTTAAATATTTTGCAATACATAGTCGTTATTTGTTTGAAAAATAAAACTAAAAAATTAAAGTTCCTATGAACTTTGAGCAAATTTATAATAGCCCAATTTCACGATCACAAAAAAGTTGAACAAAAAATATTCTAATTTTAGTCATTTAAAATATCACGAACGCCGAAGGTCTCGTTATAAATAAATCAATTAATTGATGACAATATCATAAATAAATTAACTGTAACTGGTTTGGTAATATTTTATCTATAATGTTGGGTTCGATTTCACGATTTTGCATTCTATAAGATCATTTTAGTAGATCTTTAATGTTTTCTTTGAATCATCGATATCGTGGACATATAACGAAAAACGCCCATTATTTTTATAAATCCAATATATTATTTTAATTTTAAGTAAAGATATACTGACTATAAGCATATTATACCTCGCTAAAAGTGGCACTTGACATGCCGAAAATAGAAAGAAAATTAAATTATATTCGTTCATTCTTAGGTTGTACGACGTTTCCAATAAATCTAAATAAAGAAAAAGCAATGAGTGTAAAATAAATTGGTAATTAATATTTATTTCTGTCCGTGTTAACACACGACTAATATTAATAAAATCGAAATGTCAACATTTTACAACAATATTCCATGTTGCTAGTAAAATAACAAAACATAGGCAATGTAGTTATTAGATAATACTGCAATAAAAATAGCATCGAGTATCATCTCAATTACTTGTAAATATCAACTTCAACATTCCACAAAATGTTTATCTTACTCCCTTGACAGCAAAATCAACAATTATTTTTGTCATTTAAATCTACGTAACCTAACATTATCGCATACTTCAGTTCAAATTACGTTCGCGTGTTTTCATGTAATATTGGTTGGTCAGCGCACTTTATAGGAGATAACCAATTGAATTTGTCGGTAAAAAAGACTATTAAGTGCTCACACATTAGTTTTAATTGTCATTGATGTGTTATATCTATTAAAATAAAACGTATAATTTAGTTTGAACAACACGTTTTTACCATTAGATAAGTATAGTTTTATTCTGTAGAACGTCATTTTTCATATTTGATTAGTAGTATCAAAGTTTGAGATTCTTGTTTATCAATGCGCTAAAGTAATTCCCAGCAACAGTGGCCTTCACTCGCCTTTTTTGTACTTTCATTACCTATATCTATAATGCTTTATTTTGTTTTAAATTTACTCTACGAAAGTAATGAAACAAAAGCAAAAAACAGTAAATTGTAAATGATATGTAAGTAAGTTGATGTTCTTTTAATACTCTATTTAAATATTACAGTTTTATTTGTACTATATAAGTATGTTGCAGGTAAACAAATTATATATACGTGAAGTCATATCATGTTACATAAGCACTGTATTATTTATTCGATAAATATTATCCCTAAAAGTATAAACGTAGATCGTTATCTAATGAAATTATACTGGTACAAAAAAAAATTAAATATAACTTAGCTAAACATTTATTTAATGAATATTTCAACAATGATATCTCAGTTATTCAATAATTATTGGTTCCATAGGAATGCATAAAATATTTGCTATTTAATTTAAATACATTATTTATCATATGATGTCACTGTAGGAGTGACTTCAATGCGAAATAAGGATATCTTTTGCATTATATCACCTGATGAGAATAGCTTTATAATAAAAATATCCTCTCATGCATTGAAACATTCTTTGATTTTTGAATTTTAACTGTTTTATGTAAAAGATTTTTTTTTTAATGCAAACCACTCTTTTTCATAACTATATCGATTATTTGCTGATCCCTATATCTTTAGATATAAGTAAGAATAGTCTATATGTTTTTAAGAATAAAATTTTTGTTATATATATATTATAACTTTATTTAAAATATGCCTTAGCAAAAGTGAACATCGTTAGTCCATATTATTAATCTCTGTAAAAAAAGGGTGAGGTGGGTAACTCCAGTTACGAGAACCAACGTGTGCAGCGTTTTAATTAACCGGATTTGGGAAGTGTATATTTCTCTCTGGTCTTTCCTGTTAGTTAAATGTGGCTTTAGAAAACTACGTAACCGGCAACATGTTGCGTCCAGATGTGCAGAGGTTGCTGTAAAAGACAATAGCGAGGAAACACACGGATAGATAAAGACCACTTTGGGTGTTGTAACAAACTAGGAACTTGTTGCTAGATTTCTGAAAATAGATTCATTCCTTTGTCCTATCCAATATGGATTGTGTAAGGGTGAGCAAATAATGTTCAGAGCGACAGGAAATGTATATATTTTTATACCAGTTACTACGTGTCCAATTATTTTTTACGCCAATTGCCAAATGTTTTCAAGGTTGCAAATTGAAAGAATTAATGAGGTTTTTGGATGTGGGTGTTGAAATATTGACATTTGACTTATTGCAGATTGAATAATCTATATTTAATTTTATGTAAATATTTCAAATGATATTTTACGTAAATATTCAACGTAATACTTAATCAACCACATCAATAAGATATTTTAATCACTCCTGCTTTTTTAATTAATGTATATCAAATATTTGTTAATATAGAATAATCGTTTGGTTTTAATTTTGCAAATTATTACTAAAAATAGACAAAAGAACATAAAATTTAAGCCGTTCCTTATTAAAATAGCAGTTAGGTAACCAACAGCCTTAATTCATTTTTCTGTAGCATTTTTTTTTTTTACTTATTTTGCCGTAATATCACAAATATCTGCCTTGAAGGAAAAAGAAAACATATTTTATGCTATAAAAGGTTTTTATTGAACATCAACTTTTATTCGAAAGGTGTGAAAACAGGCAATGAATATCGAACCAAAACATATTTTTGTGGACGTTTTGATATATTTTTATTACTTTTCGTATAAGCGAAAATTCAAAACGGTTGCCATCGTTTCGTATAGTATACATATATTTTCACAGATCGATACGCGGAACATTTCGACACAACAAACGTCTGTGTAAAGACATTTTTATCCGGCACAAAACTTTTTTCATGGTCTATTAATATAGGATTGATTCGGTCCACAGTATAAAGTATAATCTCGTTTAGTGCCAAAAGTTTCGCATTGTATTCCACTAACGCGTTCCAGCAAATTAAATTCTGTTTCCTAGGTAAACAGTTTAACTTTATTCACGTGAAATTAGTTTATTTATTTTCGTAATTTTATTTCGAGCATTTAGAACGTAAATATTTAGATTACTTGATGGAAAATTGCGCTCTGTTGCGGGCAGACCTAATTTACTTCTTATGTAATATGTACGCAAAAATAAATCTTGTTTTGATTAAATTTCTGCAATAATATATACGCGGTATATCTGGCAAATGTTATGTCATTCATTTTTGTTTCTTTATGAAAATTAGTTTAATTATTGTGATAAAAATTAATGGCTTCGGATATTATTTATAATATTTGTGATGACTTCGCTATTCAGATATATGAATAAGGTATATAGTATCAAAGATAGCCTTGACATAAAAGACAATAAAATAGTTATAACTATGGGAAAATACAGCTGTTTTCTGAAGATTCGTGTTCACATGTTTTATGTAAATACGTTTTAAATTACAAAATGGATTGTACTTCTTTTTAAATATTTTACAATATCAAGCATTGGAAGCTCACTAGTTCTTCACTATTTCTGGGATTGTTCGCTCTTTCGAAGTTCGAAAATTTTAGTAAAAGAATGACAAGTTCTTTTTGTTTAATTTAAATCCCACATCAGACATGTTTTCTTCAATAAGAATTATATTATTTTTATATTTATTTTAACCCAGAAGTTATCTAAAATTACAGTCATTTTTAACAGTGTTCAGGTAGAACTTGGTGGATGAGTTAACAATTAATTATCGTTCGAATGATTGCTGCTCCATATTCAACATTGTCCACAGCATGAAAATTATGTATAAAAAAATATACCGGACGTTGTCGGTCATTTTAAATTAGCCAATGATGTTAACTTCCTGAATTTTTATATTGGACTAATGTTATTACCATATTCCATGCGATATTTTTTTCACAGAAAAGAACATAATATCGGAGGTCATAATTCATTAACTCCACTTAACATTTACTTTCTTATTTATTAAAAATAAATAAATAAAAGCGACCGCTACATTTTAATGGAAATATCCGGTTTGAGGGTCCCTGAATCCATTTTGACTATTTTGATTTAATAATTGTGTATCCAGGGAAAGAAGAAGACCTCCTTAAGTGTTTCTTTACTTGTGCAATTTTTTAATTTTCTCGAAAATGACACGAGTTGGAGAAAAAGTGTATCAATAAAAGTGAAAGATATTCAAATTTGTAACAACTTTAAAAATTCCCTAGTTGGCACAAATATTTATATTATTTCATGGCATTGGTAGAATTAATTTAAAACACAATAATGCTTTTAGTTACTTTTTTTTTTTGCTCTTATGGGATTCATCAAATAACCTTGATTCATAGTTTAAATCGACAAAAGAAACTTAGCAGTAAATATGCGATAAATAAATATACTTTTTAGATCAATTTGTAGGAAACAGGTAGCCTTATATAGAGCCAACTGTAATAATTTTGTTGGACAAGTGAACTGTATGTTAATGTTTCATGTATGCACTTGTGTTTAGTAAATTTAATTGAATCGAGCAGTAAATGTATCTCGTAATTGGAAAATGCAAATATTAATTAATCAATTTATTGCAACCTATTAATATGATGACACATGGTTAATAAACAGGAAGTCTCGGCGATTTGTGCAACTAAACAGAAATTATTTTTGATTTGCGCATTATTTTTAATCATGCACAATTTTGAATTATACTTTACACCTAAATTAGATTAATTTGAATACACGAATTTAAAGTATAAATTAAATGTGGTTCAATTCGATTTGTCTCAGTTACTGAGCGTGCTATAATTTTTTTTACAACCAATATGGGCCAATAGCTCCAAACAAACTATTCCACATATATTGATATTGTTACATTGCAAACTAGTATGGATTTAAAACAAAATAAAGCAATACTACATTAAATTGACGGTCGAAGTATTAGAAAGCCGGGTGAAGTCCCCGCCAGCTTTTTTTACATCAACGTATTATGTATAATACATATAAACGCAATGCGCTCATTGTCGTGATTTTCATAAATCAATATATAAATGAAATTAGTTCAAAGAACTCATTGACCAAATACAATATATATAGATATCGACAAAACCAAAACTGTAACTGGAACAAAACACTACTGCCATCTACAGTCATTCACATTTCACGCCCACTGTTACTGCGTTACACATTCCACAAGCGAAGTAATGCATCTTCTGTCATCGACAATGACATGTTCAATTTCAGTGACAATGATACCATATTTCATTCAAGTCGTCGGATAATATGTATAAATATACTCGCTGATGAGGTTGATGTATGAGAAATGAGAACAATGCCTGTGGATAGATAGCGAAGTAGATGATTGCAGAAGTGAAGGCACTGCTGGCGGATTGATGGTAGCGTTTTGTTTGTCACCGGAAGTGGACATGTCACATGGTGATGTGACGTGCGAGTGTTAGTAATTCGTACGGTCAACCACGAACCAGCGGCGTAGAATATAAGCATACATTTTTATTTGGAAAATTTTACACCATGAAACAATTGAAATAATGTTTAAAAACATTCCCAAAAGGGCTAATTTTCATTGAATAAATATCATTTAAAGTTAGGTTTAGGTGTGCCAAAATAATTGAATATGAATTAGTGTATATTGTATAATCGAATTCCGCTATAATTATGTGTATGTCCATGAGTGCCCCCGTTGTAAGTGTTGTTTACGACGCCCATGAGACTCGGGCACTGGAATAATTCATACATTATAATACAGTTATGTACACTTTTGTCCGCAACAAGTGGGTGGATGCCTTTGACATTAAAATCACACTTGGGTGAAAATTGCATTTGCGAAAGAATATATCGAACACGTCTATAGCATTTAGCAACACTTTGTGCGGTTGCACACCAAATATAGTGAGATCATTCTATTGAATACAAATTATAAAATCCCACTCGATATTATTAAAATATTTGTACTTTCTTGGACGAAGTCTAAATGGAAGTATTGTAATCATGAACAATTTCTAACCCTTAAGAATTGTTCACAACTAAAGAATTTGTAATTAAGATTAGAAATTATAAGTAATAATTTGAGTTTGTTGTATGACATACAAGGTTAACGTTCACAGCAACAAAATTTATCATAAATTGTGTTAATTTTGTTGCTTGGAATGCTAGCATTGCTTGCCATAATACTAGATTGTTATTTGTAATTATCTAAGTTTAATTACTAAATAATTCGCTGTGAACAATCCTTTAAAGCCGAAACTAGCCTATTCCTCTATACAGTTGATAATCAGATATGAAATTAGGTACGGACGCAACCTTCACAACACAGCTGTTTTCAGCAATTAGATTGTTACCCAAAACAGCTGTTGCTAAGGACGAACTTGTACACTATTGACTTTAAATATATATATGTAAATACGTTAAAATATAATGAACAAAAGAAGCATTATTCCATTTTCATTCAAGTTATTCGTAACTTTGACTATTCTATTAACACTTTTCTAATTATCTTAGGTATTTATTTAAAAATACGTTTGGAGCCTGCACAAAAAGATGGTGTCTGTACATGGTATGTAACTTTGGCGAGACAAAACCCCTAAAAAAGAAACCAAAAATTGTGTTTCGCTTAATGTGTGAAACGGCCATTAAAATTCTATGAGACACTGGCTTTGTGTTTAGTTTATGTTTATTTTACTACGTTTTTAAAGCTTTGTTTTTCGTTGAGTTGTAACGTTTGCTGTAGATGAAACTGTTTTCGCGCGTGTGTGTGTGTGTTGTCTTTTTGTTTTAAGAAATTATGCGTTTGACCTTATTGTCATGTGGAGCAAAAAATTACTTGTCTATTTTATATGATGAGACACAATGTTATGTTATTATCAGATCTTTACGCATTGTTACTTTACGTTTTGTTGTATGAAGATGTTTTAAAACGTTTGTTAAATAATTCATGTTGCCGCTTTGTTGAACTAGCATAATATTTTTACTTTCTTATACGTAACGCATACGTGACCTCACTTTAAGACACAAATCTCTGTCTTCAAGATAGGCGAACTTGAAGTCACGTAATGCGCAAAAAACACTATCACTTCGAGGCAGGCTCACTTTAACATCCTATTTAAAATCTTGGTGTGAAAAGGGCATAAGTTGGCTGTAAAGCAAGTGCCATCGCGGTTCTGACGTAAAATGAATCTTGCAATTAAAATAAATTTACTTTTATTATTGGTTATTTATTATAAATTATTTGATCGGAACCAAAACTTTCATTAATTTTCACTTTCTTGCTGTAAAACATTTAAAAAATTCGATTTTAAATTAATTTACTTTCTCGCAAATACTAATTTGATTCTAAAATTTAATACGTAGATTGCCATGACCACATTTCTGATAAAAATGATCAAATTACAAGTGGCCACTTTGTATGCGAAGTTCAACTAATATAGTTGATTCTTTATTTAGAGATAGTGTATGAGAGAGACAGTTAGATATGTCAAGGGTATGAAGTGAGAAAGGACGAGGTCAACCACTTAAAATCCATCTTGTTCAATGGGTAAGAAAAGTTTGTTGTGATAGGATCAACGGTGTCCATGTCTATGTGTTTGCTGAACAGTTTATTAATAGCTTCATTGTTGTTGGTTTAGTGCTTTATGAATTAGAATCTAATGGAATTGAAGATTTTAACGGAGTTGCTAATTTAAACTTACGGTTAGTCTGTTGTCTGTTTGCCTTTGTATGAGTTTGTCTCATTGGTGATAAAGATCTCGCAATGAACTATCAAACTGAATCAATAAAAGCATAATAGAATATTCTACAGTTAATAATATAGTGGATACTCGTTTTCCTTTCAATTTTCAAAACTGATCTTATCAAAATGATCAGAGCCGAGTTGATTTATACTGCTCAGAAAATGTGTTCCGTTTACTACAGAGTTGTGTAGAAAACTATTTAAAAAATATCTTCAATATATTTTTTATTTCACACCCCAGAAAAAACCTTTTCTAACGAACAAAAATTCCTTCCTCCAGAACACAGCATGCGAGTCGTCGCATTACAAAAGAATTGTTCACGAAAAATTCCAAATATTTAAGCGAAATACAAAGAAAAAATAGTTTGACCATTTGATCTGCTCTGAACATTCTTTTCATGGAATGTGTTTTCTTTTCTCTCCAACTTTATGAACTTGATGAAACTTATGCGTAAAGTATTCTGTTAGCCTTATGTGAATTTTAATTAAAAATCGCATATGCGCTTCGTAATTTTATTATTAAATTTAATTTATTTTCTCATCAGTTTTCTTCATTTTATTGTTACTGTCGTTCTCTTAACAAACCATTATCTTAAACTAGGACACGAATTAACTCTTAATAAACTCAGTGGCGCCGGAACCATATATAAATATTCTGGGGTGGCGTTGCTTCATCTGACTTTAACCCAGATAAAACCAACGGCCTTTTAATAGGACACTACGATTTTATGTGGTCTTTAACCATGATTATTCTTTTAATTTATATTGGTTAAGTAAAAAGAGCCTATATATATATTATAAAATATGCTTTTTTAATACAAATTAGCAGAAAAAAAAAGTAAATATCAATTTCACAATAATTTTTATTTTTATTTGGAATAGCAGGTGCATTTCACATAAGGTTAATATATAAAAACTTAAGAACATTCTAACCCATGATTAAAATATTTGCTTGACATTCAAAGTATAAAAATGGCACAATTCAAACCAACGTTCATTAAATATTCAAAATTCTCAGGCCAGTAGCAAAGGTTAATACGTCACAAAGTTATCAGTAAAGTTAAATACCATAAAACAGTTTTGAGTAAATAATCAGAGTGATAAGTATTCATTCGTAAAGGTAATCGTCGCTTTTAAGATAGTGACTCTCAAGAATTTGTAATTTAGATGTAAAAAACTATAACGTGAAAGTGAGAGATTTAAATTGTTTTATTTATTACAGTAGCATTAGTGATTGTTCGTTTCTTTTCGGTAGCTGACATACATTTTATTATTTGTCTCGTGAAAGAGTGGTCTATTGTTTGCGGGTGTAGTGTAGGTTAAAGTTAAAGATCTCAGTGTATTTTTGGGGTAATTGTGCGAACTTTTGGAACAGAAATGGACGATGTAAGTTTTTAGATCTTTTCCATTATCAGAACTTTACAAATTTATATATTACAGTATATAATTTTATACTTTTATTTTCGTTTAATTTCAAAGGTGAATAACATCTGCCTAAACATTAGAAATATTAAATACATATAATATAATTGTTTATCTTTACATAGTTTTAAAAAACAGGTGTGCATTTTATAAAGACTATTATAAACAATTTAATATTCAATTAAAATATATTCCTTCGTTAATATAAACTAAATCGAATCAAAACAACATTTCTTATGCAAAATGATATTGCTGTAATTTTATGTTTAAATTTAGTGGTGGATTAAATTGTTTATAATATTCGACAACATTAATTTTTTTTTACATACGTATACAAAACAAGCATTGGTTCAGACACGAATGCATTCAGCTGGCCGTTTTTCTTTTAACCACTGACGGTATGATGAAAACCACTGATTTTTGAAGTGAAAAATGATAGAAAACAGTAATATAAGCAATAGTTTTATTGAGTATTTCGAAATAGCTATTTTTTATAGCTTTTGAATTCCTAATATGAAAAAATGTTTTAGATATAAAAACTCTAATACATATATTAATATAATATGGGGTTTACAAATTGAAGAAATATAGTAGAAATTAAATATCTAGAATTATCTGTTGATGTTGACTGAAAAGTTTTCTCATTTAACGCCCAACAAATACAGAAAATGTTCTATTTTTAAATACACTAACTGTAGAAATATCTCAACTTCAACTCTGACAATTATTAAATTCAGATGTGCATCTACATAATAGGACGCTGTCATAATGGGGGCCCCTATTCTCTACCGCGCATGCTTCAAATATCTTATAATACCCATCATGTTGTACTGATGCTACACTTCAAGAGAAATCTGAGCAACCACAATAATAACACAATGTTTATGACGCACATAGTTTTTCTACAGCACAGACATGTGTTTTACGTTAAATGCATTGCACTGAAACAAGCATTAAATCGAGAAAAAAAAGTATATATATATGTATAATGAATGTTTACTTTATGCGTCATTAATTTAAACAAATTGCGCTGCATGTGAAATTGTTTGCGGATTACTGCATCGCTAAACAATGTTATTCGGCGATAAAAAGAATTTCTGTTTTTTATGTATGTAACTTTGTATAATGGGAATAATCTTAGTTTCGTTGTTCCTAATTCACTAGTTGATTCCATCGAGAGTTTCAATTTTAATCGAATTTGAATTGGGAAAATCTATTACCTAATTGGGAGGTTATAGGTTTAGAAATGCCACAGAAATATATAATCATCTGTTCACGGTCTATTGGTTGATACATAAATTTCTCTTAACGAGAATTGGAGTTCTCAAGATTATTTACAAACCAATGTAATCTCGCTTAGTATGTGTAACCATTTTAATTTAACTAGTTGCAATAACATAATTTATAAAAGCAATTAATTCGTTCTTAAAATATCAATAAAACATATGTTAGTTTTATGTAATACTTTCGGAATTAGAAATCCCTACGGATTTTTAAGAATTCGCTTCTGTTTTGAAGGAAACTGTAGAACAATTATTGTTATATTTGTTTTTCGTTCACTTTTTATTAAACAAAATTTGAGAAGCTAAATATCAAGGATACTGACTAACTTCAACATCATAAATTAATAAAAACAAACATAGATAATAATTTGTTCTGCTAGTACAAATAGTAGCCGCATTCTTGAACCGGTGTGTACGTTAAAAAATTGCCTTTATTCCTCTCCTGCAACTATACAGTTTCTTCCAAATAAATACATATATTATGTGCGACATGCACTGATGTATATGTTTGTTTGAAGTCGCAACCGAACACTGGTCATCAGTCAGTGTTCCAGTGTTGATGAACTGTAATTTAATAGAATGCATCTATGTCAAATGCGGGTTACTTACTATCATCCAATCCAACATCATCATATTCATAATACCATGATTTGTACCCTACACACAACATTTAATATTCTTTTTATTTCTATTATATTGCCTACAGTTATATACTTAAATACAAATAACTGCATATGAATTCATAACATAATTTAATGGCTCAATGAGGTCAGAATATCAAAAAAGTTCTATAGTTTCTTAAAACTAAGACGCGCATGCGCAGTCAATTTAGGAAAAGTCTAAACTATGTGTATTTAAATATTTTGATTGATATTTTCTGATAAAATTCACATTAAACATATAATTTATGATCACATAATTTAAAATGACATTTAGCAAGTCGAACGTTTAGTTGAAATTAATATCCTGCTGAAACCTAAATGATTAATTATCCCAGTGAACATTAAACAATATCTGACTATAGAATCGTTTTATTTGTTCGCCATATCAAAGCGTACTTATGCGAAGCTTGATTAATAGGTATTCCCTCAGTTACTCCATAACATAAGTGGAATAACTGTTTGAAGCAATTTATTGTATAATTGTCCACTTTTTATTCCCTCAGTTACTCCATAACATAAATGGAAGAACTGTTTGAAGCATTTTATTGTTTAAATTCCCCACTTCTTATACATGATTTCGGTTCAATGTTCTTCGATTTTTTGTTTTAAAAGCTGTGAACACTCAAGTGCCTGTGTTTGAATGTGTAGAACGCTTCTATGGTTACTACCAGTACCGGGGCCAGGCCTTTTTTCTGTGGCTCGAGCCACAATCTACTAAATACTACTACTAATTTAAAAAAAAATGCTCATTTGTTATTTTTGTGAATGATTTTTGAAGAGATAAAATAATATTCTTATTGATTGAGTGACAAATAATACAGAATGCATATAATTCAATGCTCGGGTTCGTGTGTGTAAATGTAATTAGAATTGAGGTAAAATTTATTTTCTTTTATATACGTAAAAAGAAATATAAATTTAATAAGTTAAAAGAAATGAATATAAATTGTATAAAGTAAATTCTTTTCAAACTTCTGTATGATTTCATTTCTGTATTCTTGTTTAGGTTTTCTTTTTTTCGAAACGCAGGAGGTGTTTCTCTCTTGTTTACTTAATGGGAAAACTTTGTTTGAATGCCAATGAACTTAATTTATAGTTGTATAGTTCACTCAGAGAATCTCTGGAGTTAAAATATATTAAGTTTTATTGCGTTTCTCAATTTCGCGTTGGTAATTTCTTAATTCTAATTATTTTAGATATAGAGGCTTTTAATTTATGCCACAGATAATAATCCAGGTATTTCTAATCTGCACAACTAGTTAACAAAATACCTATCTGTAGTTCTAATTTGGAATCAATGTTTCGTATATCACAAGTTAAATAATAATATAGCACAATGTACTGGATCCTAAGTCCTAAATAATATATTTCACGTCAGCTAATGACACAAAACCACCCTAACCCCTTTAGTAAACATTGTATAATTTATCAAGGGGAGTGCATAGGAGCGTAACTACAATAATTGCGGTATTTACTAGGCGTGTTTGTATAGCCACGTGCAAGTACATATACATTAGGTTGCACGCTAGAGCTAGCGATGAACGATTGAGCAATCGTGCATTTCTTGTTATTTTGGGTTGCCATGTAGGCGGTTTTTTACTGGCACCGTCACGTGAACAAAAATTCATGATCATAAAAACGTGGAACAGAAAAAACAAATGCACGTGTTGCTATTGTCAAGTTGAAATGTCAACAAAGTGTTTTCTACAGTTCTTAACCAACTTTACGTGGCTGATGTGCTGGTTGCAGACATTTAGCGGTTACGCAAAAGTATTTATTAGACACATTGAGAAAGGTATTGTTGTACTTTTAAAATATTTATTATATATATTGTTTTGTTGATTTAAATGTTATGTATTTACCAGTTTAGTTACATTTTTCCCTTAAATTTAATATTGTAATCATAAAAACTCGAGATTTTAAGCGACATACACGAGTTTTTAATCGGAATATTCAATTTCTCTTTTATAATTAAATTATATATATATATATATATATATATATATATATATATATATATATATATATATATATATATCAGAAAATATCAAAACACATTCTATGATAATACGGACACGATGGTCAATGCAGATTTTTTTAACATTATCGGTTGCAATCCTTACCTATTATAGAAGTTAGGGAACTCCGTTTTATAATATGCTACCATATTTAGTTTATGTAAATATCTTATTTGCATATATTCAATGATAATTTTATAATAAATAAATTAAAAACTAATAATTTCGTAAATTTAACGAACATTGGTGGTGCATCAATCTTGAAGACTTTACTCCCTTGTCGTCGGTATATCTCTGCAGACGCTATTCAATTTGCGCGCGCCTTTGAATTTCGATGACGACGGAAACGCTACCGCAGAAATTCAATTTCCTTTGATCTGTGATGCTGTGGGGTGTGACGGTAAGATCCACTAACCAACGTACTTTATATTTACTACGTCATGAAGATGCAAAAGAGAAACAAACAGACAATCAATAACTATATATATATATAAACACTTAGATGTATGTGTATATATTTATATTTATGGGTAGAACCGTGAAAGTCGAGAGTAAACATTTATTTTGACCCTAAGTGTTAGCCCTAATTTTTTTCGTTAAGATTAAGCAAATTTTTTTGTAAAAAGAGGCTTAAAAAAAATCCCGTTAACCTGCCTTAAGCTTTGGTAATTTTTATGAAAAATAAGATCGCGATAACCACACCGTGCCCACAAGGAAAACCGTGTAAGGGAAAAATGAAACCATGATTTACCAATAAAATTGCCACCAGTCAAATAACTCAGACATAAACATTATTTGTTCGCAATAAAACTAAAACGGGCCTTCGTTATCAAGTATTATAAAGTAACAAATAAATAATAGTCCGTTAAATTTAGCAACTCAACTAATCAGTATTAAATTATTGACCGGATGTCATCATTTGAAGAGTGATTATAGTTGCACTTCCTTTGAAGTCGTGTGCCTGTACGAACTAAGAAGTATGATATTGATTTAAAAGTGTTATTGCAAGTTGTGATACATCTGGAAATAGATTCATTTGAAGAAATCACGTTTGCTGTTCGTATGTGTGTTGTGAAGTTGGTTTCACGTTGTTATATTTTTAACTTACAAGTATGTTTCAAACCGTTTTACTCTTATCTAAAGTACTCTTTGTTCTTTATGAAAGGAGAGCTTTTGTATAAGGTTTATTTATGGAAATGTATGATAAGTCTACTATTACATACCTGTTACACAGAACCTGCACAATGTTTATGTTGTAAAATAGAAATAGTAATTTTACATATACTTAAGATATCGGTACTTATAGATAAAGGAAAGTATTGAAAGTATTTCAATGCTAAAAAAGGGACTGAATCCATATTCACTATTTTCTGTTCTGTTCTGGTCGATATTTGCGTCTGAGTATCCTTGGATTTAATATAACCTTGGGATTGGGACGAATTGCATTTTCATCAAATATCCTGCTCAATCATTTTACATATATGTTGTGGAAATCATGTTCTATTGGTATTTTCAGTTAAGCAATCTCACTTTGGCGAGAACTTGTGGAAATTTACGACCTGTACATAAATATAATAAATATTTGACAGTAATTCAAATTTTCGTGCGCTGATTTCAAACTTCTCTGGTTCCTATAATTAGTTTGGAAACTTCTCGGTTATAAATTATACGATATTTACTCCCAAAAATGTGTCGTTCTTTCACCTCGTAACCCTTTCTACACACACGTACACGTACGTAAATTATAAACTACACGCTAGGGAGCGATTTGTGCTTAATCATGATTCTAACGAAATCACCAGGGACGTCTTAAAGATGCACTTAGTCCCCCGTAAATTTAATTTCACTTTCTGAAGGATTACTGAGTTTATTCATCAGGGTACCTATTCTGAGTATCTCAACTCAACCAGATCTCACTCAAAAACGCTGTTGCCATCTATTGGATTCATTGCGTAAACATGATATGACGTCATGGATCTCAATCAATTCGTAAATTTATCTCACTACCTCGGTAGGTAGTGGGACCAGAAAAGTTACTAGTGAGAAAATTGACAGATTATTAGTTGTGTGCCATGACATCTTTGTACAAGTGCAGAGTTTAATGAAATCGCTTGAACTGACTGTTACCCATTTATTACTTGTGAAATCTTTTGCTGGTCTCTTTGTGTTTTTTGTATTTTGTGTTTTCCTTGTTTTGTGTTGTTTAAAACTCACTTACAAACATTTCCGGGCTATTATATATATAATATTTGTATTTACTGTAGTTTTAAATCTTTTTAAAATAATAATTGTAACAAGTGTTGTAAACTTGAAGTCAGAAAAACCCCTAAAGATCTCACATGCGCGTCTCACTAGTGGTACGTCATCGTTATCTCAAATCTCACGTCAATATATTTAGTTGAGACACTCAGAATAGGGGTCCAGGGGTTTTTACTTATACGCACTCCAGAATTTGTAATACCTAAATCCGACTCTGTGTTAGCTATTCATAACCTTATGGAAAGTATAGAAAACAGTATCGGTAAAACTTCAGTAGAGTACAACTGACGTATTAACGTGTCAGTTATTTTTATATCTACTGTATTATGATGTGTACTTGAAGATGCTTATTATTAGTAAAGCTAGACGTGTAGCACTATATAATTACTATTGACCCAGAAAAAAATTGTTATGATTAACATTCAACATCATACTTATGAATCGAGAATCGAAAGCTTTCAAATATCTCTTTCAGTACACGGAAAAGATACACAAAAATAAATAAACGTAAAACATTGTATATCTGATTTAAACAAAGAAAGAACATATTCTGCAAATTTGGACTATTCTAAGGTCATTTCTTTGTTGTATGCACAAAGCAGTACAAAAGTAGATGTTATAAAATGCAGAATCCTCCCAGAATGACGTCAGGAATCAGGATGCATTTGTTTGGGATAATTTAAATTAGTCATTACTTTATGACTTTGCCCTAGAAAATACTGCATTTTGTGCTTTATATAAATAGCACACACCCATATATATCTGTATTGTCAAATTTATAACAAAAGCTTTGGCACACAACACCATTGTTGTTGTTACTTGTTTATAATAGTGACGCAGTCTAGTGTAGGTATATCATTGTTAACAAAACGGGGTAGCCATTATTACAAACTTCACCAACAATTGCTATAATCGCGCATCCTTCTCTGCCCCTTTGCCTGCTTAAATTTCCTGTTGACGGTCATGGTCGTCCGTATATTTGCTCTGGTTACCGCCTCGTGTCTCGTAACAACCTGCAGTTTACGTTCATTATTCGTGGAAAGTGTACGCGTACATTTATCTCAGTATGTGTCCATAAAAAGCTGGATCAAATCGTGAACGTGACTTATAAACCATCTGTGTGTTTAGGGGTAAACTAATAATTTCTTATCTGCACTGTTAAGGTACCATATTTATATTTTGTGTTATATTTAATTCCTGATCAACCATGATTATATTTCCTAAACATCTGTAATCGACAATACATTTACACTTAACTAAACATTGTGATACTGTGTCTAGTTGTTTATACATTAATATATTTGAATAATTCGTAAATGAAAATCGTTTTCTTAAGTTGGCAACACTAATAAGGAAATAATTTTAAATAAATACCTCCAACTTACGGAAGTAATGCGTAATGACCGCCACGATATAAAGTGCACTAGCCTATTTCAAACAAGGTCGCATTTGTATAAAAATACAACTTCAAATTTTGTGTTTTAAAATATCTAAAATTATATTCGCAAATGTCGGACTAGATATTACCTAATTATATGTTTTAGAAATATTACATTTTTATGAAAAACGTGTCAACTTCATTTAAACTTAACGCCTCCAATAATCAAGATATTATTTCATAATTGCTCAATTTAATATTTATAAATAAATTGGTGTTAACACAAAATTGTTTCGATTTAAAGTAGCACTGTGATAATAAAATTTAATGATTTTCTGTAAAGTTCAAATTGCCGCCACTTTTGGGACGTAAAGGATTGTTCACAGCGAATCATTTAGTAATTAGGCTTAGAAAATTACAAATAATAATCTAGTTTGTATTATGACAAGCAATGTTAGCATTCCAAGCAACACAATTTATGATAAATTTTGTTGCTGTGAACGTTAACCTTGTATGTCATACAACAAACTGAAATTATTACTTATAATTTCTAAGCTTAATTACTAATTCTTTAGCTGTGAACAATCCTTAATTCGCATTTATCTTCACTCCTAAGTTATCGTTTGTTTTGCATATTTGACAGATTTGGTTATATTTTTACGATTTGTTTAGTAAATCTTTAAAATTAGGCATCGCTTAAATGTTTCAGCGAGCAGTAATTGCGGCTGTGTATATTATGGGTTCAAAAGCTGGAGAATCAGTAAGAAAATTATAATTAAATGTGATTTAAATTTACTGACGTGATACACAAATGTCAAAGTCTAATAATTATCGACTAAGTACACTATATACCACATAAATAAACATTGCTAATTAGTGAACTAATATCACAATAAATTGCCAGTCAATAAATATTAATCTATGATGTTTGAACTTGTAAATTGCAATAGAAAATAAACATCATCCATATGTTGTGCGTTGCACCTTCTAGCGTGTTAATATTTATATATATATTTATATATAATAAAATTAATCTTAAATTAGTAAAAGTTTTAGAAACATATCTATATTATTAATATATACGTATTTATCTCAACACGAGAAAGCCGTAGAAAGGTAAAGAAGAAAAGAAGCTATTTTGTTTGTTGACAAAGTATGGTATTATTTTTTGAAATTTTCATTTTCACGATGTCGTTGTAAATCTAAGTTTTCTTTTATGTTCTGAGAAAAATTGCCTATCCCATCTCGTAGTTTTTCATATTTCTTATCTTATACAAGTTTATTTGAATTTCACATTCCTTACATGGCAACATGGCATTAAATATTATTTAATATATACCTATGAATATTTCATATTTAATTATAAATATATGCTTTATTCAAATGCAGTTAATTTTTAAATTTTAATTTGCGAAGTGTGGAGTAAGTGGGAAAAAAGTCCGCTGCTCACATCACATATATTACTTATAAGACGAGCTGAAGGCATAGGTGCCCTGTACCTAAGCATGTTTAATACAGAATATATGTAAAATCGAATCATTAAAATATGAATATAAAAAATTCAATAGTTCTGAATTCGACGCAATGCGACGCTGCTGTAATAGACTGGGTCATTTTTGTTATAGGTCCCTAGGGGTTTTTATATATATATACAAGTTACACATTCAACGCGAGATCACCCCTTATACCTCCATGCGTGTGAACATTGCGTTGAAGGTTTCCCTGTTATTTAAACGGATTCCCTTTAATTCACACAAGTATTTTTACCTCGCCGTACGTAGTACCGAAGAGGCTAAAGCATTCGGTCGTGTGTCTGTAGCATTCTCGGATCAAAAAATTTCATTAAGAAAAAGTGTTCGTCTCGTCGCCCTGATTCCGAAAATGTATATAACTTATATACTTGGATGTTAGTCGTCGCTCGCTCGGTCGCTCGTAAGACCAAATTTGTGCCCTCTACTCCTCTGAAGGTACCGGAGCGATTCACTCCAAATTTGGTACACATCCCATTTGAATCCACTCGCAGTTTAAATCCAATCGCCCATATACTTCCCGAGTTATAGGCCCCCAAAATTTGGAGCCCCCCTTAATACTGCCCTTATAAAAATAATTGAAACACTTAAAAATTCTACTAAAAATTCTAAGATATTTTTTATCTACAAGATTTTTTCATTTTGTAAACCCAAAGCCCGAAAAAAATTATGAAATATTATAATTTTTAATTTTAAAGTATGAACTAAATTATTTTTTATCAATATAATCTAAATTTGGTACACATATTATTTGGCATCCCATTTGAATACGCTCGCAGTATAAATCCAATCGCCCGTATACTTCCCGAGTTATAGGGCCCCAAAATTTAGAGCCCCCCTTAATACTGCCCTTATAAAAATAATTAATACACTTAAAAATTCTACTAAAAATTCTAAGATATTTTATATCTATAAGATTTTTTCATTTTGTTAATCCAAAGCCCGAAAAAAATTATTAAATATTTTAATTTTGAATTTTAAAGTAAGAAACTAAACTTTTTTTTATCAATATAATCTAAAAATAAATGTAAGACTTTTTACACCTATAACATATTTTCAAATTGTTAACCAAAAGGTCATAATAATTAAAAACACTGCTCGCAACGCATATTTTACCTAAGGGCGAGCTCTGCGCGTTGGTGCGTTTTACGCGTACCAAATCTTGTTATTGTAAAAATGTGATAAACTTTGTCTACAACTTCATACAGCAGTGACATTTTAATATCTGATGATAGCAGGTGATTTTTTTTTTTTCTCGTTTTCCAAGAATATTGGAAATCTATATTCTCTGGAGACTATAGCAAGTGTTGCATACTGCGCTACAACTTCAAACTTGCATTATTTATCATTGAAATGATCCTATCCTATACTTTAAATTTTAAAATAGGTGCTACATATTATTTTTTCATAGTAATATTTTCAAATTGCCATTTGACGTTACTATTATTTCTCTAAGGGTAAGCTTAGAACTAAGAAGTTCTTATAAACAGGGTATAAACCGAATGTATCGGTTTATTTTTGATACTTTTTCTATATCTCGAATACGGCAATAGTTAAAAAATAGTGATTGTTATTAAAAGTTGAAGAACTAACTACTAAATGATAAAGTATTTTTATTGTAATAATATTAAACAAGATTGTTTCAAAAGTGTACATATAAATTCAAATTATTTATTTATTGAACATAAACTGCAATACATAACATAACTGACTACAAATTGATAACATATGCATATAAGAACGCCCAAATATGTTAAATTGGGTTAATCTATATCAATTTGCCTAAATTCTCTGGATTCTGCTACAGCAAATTATGCGGATAAATCCCTTAATACCAAGAACCTAATTACCCAAAAACCGTGCCCAAAACTACCAACATAATTCTCACAACTAATCTAGTTAGACCAAGTTTTGCATTTATTGCACTGGTAAGATTAGCAAAACCGTTATTGCATTTAATGTAATTTCAGGAATTCTGCACTAAAACCTATTACGTATTTACATTTCGTTCGAAATACAATAGAGGTGTATTCAAGCAATTCCTTATCAGAGAATAGATGCATCCAGCTCCCTATTATCTGTGAAAACGAATGAGAAAGTTAAACAATAACCGACCGAGTTTGTTGTCTTTAGCGAGTGTTTTTCTTTTATTAGTCACACACAGACAATCTGGCGCACTTTAGCCAGAATGCCAAATTTGGAACAGCTTTGTTTTTCATACTGGTCTATTGTAAATAGTTTATTTATATTATATATGATGCTGGTTTATATTTTTAAAAATTCAAATATAGCGACTTTAATGTCAGTAAAAGTTCATATAAGTACGCATCGAAAAGTACTTCTTGGCATTTCGTCACCAGGGGCGCAGTGGCCCTGCAGTATTTCCCAGTGGGCCCACTGAGTTCTGAAACGTTCCAGTTGCCCCTAAGAAATCGTAAACTATATCACACGATGTATTCACTTTAAGCCTGGTTACATTCTGAAATGTGCTAAAGTTGATTCTCTGGTCCAGCGAAATATTTTATTTAGTGTTATTTTTTGTTTAGTTACTGTTAAGATGTAAAGTATCTCAAAGAAACACTTAATTATTTTTAGTAAACCTTAACAACCAGCAAATTCCGTAAATATCTGGTCTGGTCGGCTGTATTAGTTCGTAATAAGAGCTAATGGCGCTGCAGCGTTCATAGGTCACGGTTACACTTCGCCACCCTCCCACGAACGAAACTATAAAAGTTCATTTGTTCTGGAAACAATTGCACAGTTGCGCATCGAACGTTGAACATATCTTATCGTGAGTTGTGTCTGGTTACTGTTAATAGTGTAGTAAATTATTTTTGTGAAAAACTACCATCATGGTTAGCTTGCTCGAGTTTCCCGGCGATTTTGAGATTGATCACTACCGGAAGGAATGGGTGCGATTGAGTATGATGTGGGAGCCAGTGATAAAGGTTCGATTTTATTTTCCTACGATAACTATTTTTGTTCAGGCCATCTGGTAGTTTTATTGATTAATTGTGGCTATAATTGTTACAGTTAATGCGTAGATTCAATTAAAGTTGGAATTTATTGAAGTGTTTCCGGAATTGGGGACATACCTAGAATTTTATCTTACGTAGAATCGGGTTTTTTGTTAAAAGTAGATAGAATTCAATTAAACGCTAATTTTAATAAGAATTAAGTTTCTGAAGTGGACATTTATTTCAACCAAATAATGAAGTATTTTTTGTTAAAAGAAATATATATATATATATATAAATAATTGCATTTATTTAAAAATTGTTTGTGATCCCTATATTTACTTATTGCTTCGTAAAAGAAAGTAAAAATATATATTTCAAAAAGAATTGCTATTATTATTAAAATAAGAAAGTAAAAACAATACATATCACAACTTCTGCAATCTGTGTATTAATGAACCTCGTTCTCAAACAGCTAATTTTTTTGACAATGATTTTCATCAGTGTGAAATTAAAATGATCGTCAGACCTCTTGCATATTTTGCCTTTTAATTGAATGAAGGATAATAACATTAAAATATGTTTGGTGACTGTACATATTAATTTCCTTGGATAAACAGACAAAATACACTAATTTTCCATTATGCATTATCCAAATACATTTCACTTTAATATTCCAAACAATTAAAAACAAATCATACAAAATACATAATAAACTTTTCCTATGAATAACTTGAAAAATATAGTCGATATATTAATAGTTTTTATTTGTGTGTTTGCAGCCTCGCATATCTCTGCCAAACCAAGTAATTTATTTTTAAATCTTAACGTGTTAATATAATAATAAATGTGTTCATTATTAAATCTAATTGAATATTTATAAACAATAAATTAATTGTTAAATTTTTGTGTTTCCAGCCTCCAGAGAACGAGCTGCAAAAGGGCACTGGCGAGCGAGTAATGTCTGAGCACCAGTTACGCGTACAACGTTCCCTTCAGAAACTCACCGTGCCCGACTGGTACAAACACAATCAAGTACCCCGTGAAGGTTTCATCCTCAAGAAACAACGTAACGAGCCACGCTGGACCGGCACCGGAACCGCAAACAACAGTAAAACACCATCGCTTAGCAGTTTGGGCTCCGGGCACTCCCCGGTTCTGCTCAGCCCGACCCCACACGGCCAGACACAACCATTCACCCGATGGTCAACATCAAAGCTAAACTCAGCCGCATCATCACCGTGCGCATCAACGCGAAGCAGCTTCAACCACCGCACTTCAAACGGCGGCATTTCACCATGCTCCGTACGCAGCAGTTTCAGTTACCGCCAACCCTACCTCGGTTGGCGTTCGCAAGAACGTCTCACGAGACCTAGAACTCCCGCGGAACGACTTGCGACCAGCTTATTGCCAGCGGTTCCTGTCGATAATGTTGAGAATCCTGAGATACAGACTTCGATTAAGGAAGTCACCTCTGCTATAGTGCATTATGTAAGCGGATTGAAACCGGATATACACGATAGGAATTCGCTTAGTCCAACTTCTAGTCCGAGATTAGGGCGGGAATCGGTGTCGCCGAGGTTTAAAGGGTATGAGAGTCAGGATACAGCGAGTCAACGTTCGGCTAGTCCTCAGAGCAGAGGTAGTCAAAAGTTGTGCTGGTTGGAAAGTTCTTTTGTTGGAACGAGACCGCTGGACTCCCCTCAAACGCCGGTGTCGCTAAGTAGTGAAACGGCAAATCAGCAGGCCCCGCCCACTACACTGAGGTTAGATCTTCAGAAAAACATCAACAATGGTGAGTCCTTACGTGCCTGAACACAATTTATAAAATATCAAATAAACGCGGACTTAATTATTGTGTACCTACAAGATATACCGTTCAGTGTTTTATTTTAATTTGATTGGTTTGCCTAATGCAGATCTATTTCAAAAAGTGCTCTCTAAATCACAAAATGGTGCTCCTTTTGATTTCTCAATATAGCCTGGTGTAGATGTCTAAATATTTTTTAAGTTTATTCATTTGTTTTCGTCTATACATAGAAAACAATCTTATTTATGATAAATCATCAAAGATGTGTTCATTTGAAATGACGCCATTTTAAATGATCCATCTCTGTATTATTAAGTTGGTAAACTTCAAACATTTCGAGACTAGAAATCACCTCATAGTTTATCGACAGTGTAAATTGTGATGGTTTTGATGACGTTGCAAAAAAAATCCGAGGGACAACAGAAACTTTTCATTGTTCTCTAAATATGACTTCTGATCTATTGACTATGTTTCTGTCCCATGTTTTTGTTCTTACATTTTTATTTACAACTCCAGCTCCGTCCAGGAACTCCCGCAACTGACTTCATCTCAATTTACTAAATTCTGTTACTGATGAATGAAGCGCTGTAAAGTGTACCCCGCTTTATTTAATCAAGACTGCTCCATGCATATCTTCAATCGAGCTTATTCAAGTGAAATATACATTTATAACTTGTTATACTTATTCTAGGAAGTTCATATCAAGCGATGTGATTCTATGGCGATTCGTTAAAAGCAAAATTAAATCAAAATATGATGAAATAATGTTATTATACAAATGTTGCAAACATAAATAAGTATGTTGAAGTTTAGTAAGAGTTTAGCTTTAAAGGGCAATGCTATTAATATTAATAATGTATATTGTTTTTATTATTTTTTATTTTGACGTATCAGTAAACAAATGACTGGTAATAACATAAATGTTTGGCAAAATTATGAAATTGTAAACTAAATGAATATATTATGTAGATTATTCAAGTAATACTAGAATTTGCATTTAAAGATTATTTTATATTACACGTTTAACAAATTGTGTTTTTTCTATCGTATTGTCGTGTTTTCATAATCACTGATTAATAAATATTGAATTTTTCGTATAGTAATACAAATAGTTAATAATGAATAATAATATTTAATTAAAACTGCAAAGTTGTGTATATAAAGCATATTTTTAAATAGTTATGCTTAAATTAATTTTATTAATTATTACCTGTTTTGTATTTAGTTAACGTCTATATTTAGTTCTATGTATTTTTATCAGATATGTTATGCATGTATAAGATCTTAGATCTTAAATAAATTATTTTATTATTTTAAATTTACCGTTTTTATTTTTCGTATAATTTTGTGCACATTTATTTCACATTGTTTTTAGTCTTTAATTTCAGCACATTGGGCGTTTATGTTTTGTAAAAAAGAACGGTGAGTTTTTTTTGCTTTATGTTCTTGCTTATCATATATTCAAATATCACATTTTTCAATCATTTCAACTATTGACATTCGAATATATATTTGAAAATCAATTTGCGCGACCATTTCATAAAAGTCATTTGTGTGTTGCTATATTTTTTTCAGCAATGGTTGCTTTTAAATGTTCGTTTGCTTAAATAAAAACTTAAACATTATAAGTATATATTAAATTACATATAATCATGAAATAACAATACTAAATTCATATTCATAAAGTGATTTAACTTAGTTCTGCCGTAGCCTCTTGATTTACCTAATGTACCTAAGTGTGCTGTGGAAGTGGTTATAACTTATAAAGTGAAGTGTGCAACGTTAAATCACTTTATGAATCAGTCCTAAGTGGTGTAATTGTGAAATAGTGTCGTATTTCTTTTAGAGATGATAAGTCACATGATGGAAAGCACAAATAGGCCTTCACCGAGCTCGACGACGCTGGAGGACGTGCTGGACTCGCTGCTTGGGTTACCGCCGTCGACGAGAGCGCCCAGCCCAAGTCTCCAAGGTAGGAGACATGTGTAAGTTTCATTCCAGGACAATTTAAAACTATGATCTGTGACAAACACTCGACATCACGTTTTCTCTATCGACACCGAATCACCAACAAGTCCATTCAAATTTAAAAAAAAATATATAAGCACTCAAATCTACCAACAGATGATTTATATTGCATTGTTTTCTGTATATTGAACAAAAGGTAGGTATCTTACTTCTCTTTTCCTCTTCTGGTCACCGTATATTTCTTCCTTCCGCACTGCACTTTGTAATATATCTATTTCATTATACTACTCTACTTAAAATATATGTTTGCCCTTTTATATGTATTTGCTGTCACATCGTTTGTTCTTACTTAGCATATTTAGCATACTAAATTTTCAGTAATGGCCAGATAATTTTTATTGTAATTTTGTGCAATATTTCTTGTGACAACAAATATAAAATTTAGATATTAATACACAGTAAATGTTATATAATTAAGTAACAAAATTGAAAGCAAATTTATTTTAATTGCAGTGTGTAAATTAGACTCCCAGTAAGGCATCGGCAATTGTTTAGAACAGTAATTTATAAGTAGTGATACACTGAGAAAGTATTAATAATTTGCCTAGTATGCTTTAGTGTGATCTGAATAAACATAGCTGACAGAAAAACATGAAACGTTATTAAAAGTAGCGAAATAAATAAAATATTGTATGAAACTTGGTGTGCCACACAAGTGACTGATTGCAGAGACGGCATCAGCTAGTACAAGTCCGAGTAAATTGGCGGAGCGATGCGTGGAGCACTACCGACGTCGCAGTGAGGGCAGTGAGCCGTCGTCCCGCCCGGTAACGGCGGTGTCCAGTGAAGCGCCGCGACGCGTCAGCTTCCATGCCTCGCCGTCATCGGATGCGAACAACAGTGCCGCTGCCACTATCAAGTGCCGCTACTCGCGCTGTGGGAAAGTCACCGTAAAACTCAGCGACACGGGCAAAAAGTACAAAAACTGTCACAACTGCACGTACATCTACTGCTCGAGGGAATGCCGACGAGCCCACTGGGAGAAGCATCGCATGACATGTCTGTTCTCGCGCGTCGGAGCTTTGTGCCGACAAGTCTTAGCCGCTGCCAAAGAAAACTTAGACACATTGAAAATGTTCTCGTTATTGGCGCGACAAGGCTTCCTTGGCCAAAGCAACGGAGCTGTCAAGTGTTTTTTCTCGAGTCCTGAACATGCAGAGAAATTTATTGCTGGCAATACGAAAGCTCTAGGGGAACCGGTGTATGTACCATGGACAGATTTGCTCCCATCGGAAATGGGACCAAACCTATATTCAGACCTAATACGAATGTGCAAAACCTACAATCCCGATACACGATTCGTGCTGTATGTGTCGGTGTGTGTAGTCTCTGAGGTCCCAGCGACGGGAGCTGTGAAATGGGAACGACAACTAGTATCAAGATGCGCCAAAATCAGACTTTGCAAAACTGTTATATCAACAATCACTCCATCAACAAAACTCGATAGGAAATCTATATCATCATCGACTAAACTACTAAATGAGCCAAAAACTGTAATTTTAACAGCACCTCGCACTAATGATATGTCCGTGCAAAAATCACGCGAAGTTAGTTTTGCATGTATACAGCGCCAATTGCGCCAACGGGGCATTTCGTTGAAGCGACAATTTCCGGAAGTACATCAGAAATTATGTGCATACGTCGAGGGGAAATGTGATAAATTCGCACCAATTACGATCTACCCGAAGGATTTTCATACGGGGAAAAGTTTCATGTGTATTATAACGCCAGATATCGGGCAGCCAGACAAGCTTAAATTAAAATTGCCCACAGACAGCCCACGCAGCAATAAGCCTTCCGATGTGGACTGACATTTCTATTATCCTTCTTCCATGTCGTCTCTCATTCCTCTTCTTCTTACATGTGATGTAATTATTTGTTTACACATTTTATAACAATGCGCAACAATGAACCTGGATGCAACAATAATCACTCTTCGAAGCTGTTTTTACTCCATTTAAGCTTTCAATGTTTCAATTCATCAAACATGTTTTTACATAACACGAAGGTCAGTCTCATATAAAATATTCATTCTACTACCAATATTTGATGGATTTTTGTACAATAAAATCGATGTAACATCATTCAAAATCAATTTTCTTACTGACCCTGTGTATGTAATATGCTGAATCATGATAATAAGACAACAAAAACAAGGCAATTTCTTGTGATTTCGATACTTAATACCTAAACTAAATAAATATGTAAATATAATTTCAATAATATAAATCCACTTGTAAATCATCAAACACCAATCTATTCATATAATAATTACTATTTTGTATGTTTTACTTTTCTTTGTTACCTAGATGTAAGTAAAACAAAGCTTTGAGCTTAACAAAGAATCACTGTTATAAATATATTGTTGTTTAATCTTATCGATAGTATTATGTTTAGTAAGACATATGTTTGATATTAAGCGATGCCATAAAAATGAACTTTTAGTGAACAGATCAACATAAATATTTGAATAGCAAAGATTTTTAAATCTTGAGAACGAATTATCAAAAAATATATCAACTTTCATCGTATTGAAACTAAACAAATTATGATCAATAAATTCTCATTCTAAACACCGAAGAATTACAAATGTTGCAAAATAAGTTATTCTTCTATCGATTTTACCAATTAGATAATGAAAATTGTTAGCTAGAATTTCGTAATACCATGTTTTATAGCACTATGGTTGATATTTCAAAACAAATATTCTTATACTTATTGTTGACCTGTATGAAACAGGGAAGTAGTGGTAAAGTTTAAAAGAAATCCCGTTGCCTCTATACATAGTTTATTATAATATCATTTCATATTAAATTTTCTAAATAAATGAGTATGAATGTTTGATACACATAATTTAAATATCATATAATCTCTTCTAAAAAAAAAAAATGAAAACAAAATAATGGTGCTTTAATTTCATCTACTGTCGAAAGCCACATCAAAATAAAAGAAAATATATAATTTAATATTAAGCAAAATTGTAAATTTATGAGGCTGTATAAACAAATACATTTCATGTGAAAGTGTTCTGATTAGATTAAAATTAAATAAAAGGCCTTGTAAATTTATATGATTATCGAACTGATGCGGGCAAAATGTTTTATAATATATAGACGGTATAGAAATATAAATAAGCAAATATATCTCAAATATTGTGCCAAATAAAAATAATAAAAAGTATGCACGCTCAAATAAATTGTTTTACTTATTTTAATTTTTAAATCATCATTATAAGATGTAAGTAATATAAAACAGGAAGTATACGAATACATGAATATGAAATGATTAGAAATAAATGTGGTATATTTTGCGCAATTTTGAATAAAAGCGTCTAATACGACGGTCAAGTTCAAGTTGGTGCTACCACCTAGGGATATGCGCGTTTAACTTGAAGTGAGTCGCGAATGCAGTGACACCTACTGATAGATTTTTAAAGAGGCAAGCATCTTGGTAACAAGGTCAACAACACTAAATACTGGGCAAAAATTATATAAAAAGTAACAATTTAGCGTAAATAAAAGTGTATAATACAGTGCGAAATGTGATTATTGTGTGGTACACGGTTTCGTGTGTAAAAGCCATTTCGAATAACCTCCGAGATGGAACAATCAGATTCGTATATATATTGCAATTGCATTGTGACCTATAATATAATTTGGAGAGTAGGAAAGTGGTTTTTGCTATGAACATTCACTCCGACTTCGTTTATATAAGTCAGGTGAATACTTTATTTGATGTTTTATGTTTGTGCGTTTTTTCATGACACATTACTGTCATTTGAAAACGATCTGTCAAATGTGATTGTTTACGAGTAAAAATCGGAACACGCATATGTCTGCCCGCCAAATTTAAAAATGACAACATACTTTTTTCCCACATTATTATACATCGTCATTATAATCTAATTGTTTTCTTTTTAAGTTACACCTTTGTTCTGCATATACAAACACACATACATATATTCAATGGGATATTTGATGCCATTTTTTGTTTATACATAATACTATTTATAAAAAATTTTTATCTATCATTGTTCTCTTAGTCAAAAACATCCTGATATTTGATTTGGTAACATAATATTATTTTCTGTAAAGTTTAGTGATTCATAATTGCATCTGGAATGTCCTTCACTCAACTTTCTTATACTTAGTTTTCACTACTATATTATATTTTAAATTCATTCTACTATTACCATGAAACAATACTAATATTTCATACGCGATTTTTAACTAAATGGTACAACAAAAGGTGCTAAAAATTTTAATGTCTTTAACTTTAAGACATGTATAGGTTTTAAATGTATAAATCCTAATTTAAAAAAAAAATCAAACTGGATATACATGTTTACTCTATGCATTTTCTCCAATATCACTAGAACGGTTGCACATAAAGCAAAAATAGTTCATATTTCGCACAACTTTTGCTTAAAAAGTTTCTTAAAAAATATACGAGAAAACTGCTACGGAAAATCTTAAAATACTTATTTATGTTGCTATAGATACGCATATATATATTTAACGTATTTTGGGCAGAGAAACAAAATAGAAATAATTTTAGTCATTTTCCACCGGTTAACACAAATAGATCGACTGAGAACGTGTTTTAGCGTAATAGTTATTGCTGATAAATATTGAAATATATTTTGAAGAACAGTACGTATTAAGAATTGAATATATTGATAAGGTGAATATTAAAGAAGATTAAGTTAAAGTTTCTTCAAAAAAATGGACCAGTTACGAGAAAACTGCTACAGAAAATCTTAAAATTCTTATTTATATTGCTATAGATACGCATATATGTTTAATATATTTGGGCAGAGAAATAAGTTATGTCATTTTCCACCGGTTAACACAAATAGATCGACGAGAACGTGTTTTACCGTAATGGTTATTGCAGATAAATATTGAAATATATTTTGAAGAACAGTACGTATTAAGAATTGAATATATGGATAAGGTGAATATTAAAAAAGATTAAGTTAAAGTTTCTTCAAAATAATGGACCACTTACGAGAATATTGCTACGGAAAATCTTAAAATTCTTATTTATGTTGCTATAGATACGCATATATGTTTAATATATTTGGACAGAGAAACAAAATAGAAATAATTTATGTCATTTTCCACCGGTTAACACAAATAGATTGACGAGAACGTGTTTTAGCGTAATGGTTATTGCTGATAAATATTGAAATATATACGTATTATGAATTGAATACATTGATAAGGTGAATATTAAAGAAGTTTAAGTTAAAATTTCATCAAAAAATGTACTAGTTACGAGAAAACTGCTACGAAAAATCTTAGAATTCATATTTATGTTGCTATAGATACGCATATATGTTTAACATATTTGGGCAGAGAAATAAAATAGAAATAATTTATGTCATTTTCCACCGGTTAACACAAATAGATCGACTAAGAACGTGTTTTAGCGTAATGGTTATTGCTGATAAATATTGAAATATATTTTGAAGAACTGTACGTATTAAGAATTGAATATATTGATAAGGTGAATATTAAAAAAGTTTAAGTTAATGTTTCTTCAAAAAAAAAAACATTAATTAATGTCTCATTTACAGTTTAATTAAAACCTGTAAAACAATTTTAATATTTTACAGATTTTTCTTATATATATATAGATAATTGCTCTTGAAAAATAAATAAGACTATATTTTATTGTATTATTGATTTAGGTAAAATTAAAAAAAATAGTAGGGTAATTAATTCCTTATGCGATTTTAATTTTGCCAAATTTGATTGGTTATTATCATGCCGTTGTCAATCATATTGCGCGTGCGAAAATATTTAGACATCTTAGCGGTGGGGATTGGTGCAGATGCTAGAAGTTTACAAACTTTCGCACTGCAACTACACTCATTTGTTATGCGAACGACACTTATGACTAAAATATTAAAATGTATTGTTTCAGATATAATAAAAAAAAATTCGGTGTATTCTAAAAATTGTGCGTCTGGTTGTTAACAACAAATAAAATGTAACAATCAAGTAACGAATATTTGCTAGTTACTGGCAAACAATCGCGCACACACACACACACACACAATAATGGCAGATTCAGCAGTGACGAACGACGCTGCTCATGCCGGTGTTCTACACAAATACAGCGCTGGAAATTGTTCACAAAATGACTATGTCGCTGATTTCGGCGAGAACATATCATCCGAAAAACCGGTTGGAACCGATTGCTTAAGCTCCCCCGACGGCGTTGGCGCTTATAATTACGGTAGTGTACCGAACAATAACGTCAGTGGTAACGATGCGTTAATCGACTGTTTAATGGACGGTAGTTGTGTGTCAAATACTACTTCAGTGCCGCGGACACGCGGTAAAGTTTATAGTTCGTGCGGCCTTGATTCCTCATCACAATGCGACAGCAGCTCACAAGAATCATCCACCAGCAACCCCGGGTAATTATTTAATTATTTTTTTTGTTATTTAAAAAAATGTTTAATATAAATAAGACAGACATAAGTTACTTAATGAACATTTGAAAGAAGAAATCAAACTATCATACTGAACATTATTGTCGACTGATCGTGGCGCTGTGAGCAGTACCAACATGTCAGATTAGTGAAGGCAGGTAGTTGTCATTATCCAACACAGATACAGTTTGTGTAGATTTTACAAATAATTAATATTGTATCTGTGTGTTAGGAAGTTAGATATCTTCAAGTATTACTTAAATATATATTTAGACAAACATATTAAATTTGCAATCTCTATATAATTATCTAGTTTCATTTTTCAAAATATTAAGAAATATTGAGCAGAAATTCGACACCAGACTGCGTATCTGATATAGTATATTCGCTGAAAGATTGTATTAGATGTAAACAATAGCACATGGCTTGAATTTGATAGGTTGCATAAAATAACAATATCTTATCTACTAACAACAGTTTTATAGCTTCAGTTGTCAACAATATATATTCTATTTGCTATTACACAAATTTATTTACTATCAAAGTACTAAATTATCGTACTAATTATTCATTTAATTATTTTAAAAGAAACATTTCTTCAAAACATTGCGGTCTCATCACGCAATACAAATCATAAACATTTTTAATATAGAATCATTAATGACTAATTGTTGTTTGATATTCTATACCATAGGATCTATGGAATTTAAAACGAGCTTAATAAATAAATAATTTATTGATATACATTTACTGTGTCATAACTATACATGGAAATAAATTGGAGAATATATACGCCCGAAATTTACAACTTAACAATAATTCAGTAATTATTCTTAATACTGATTAATAATACCGAGTTTAAATCAATTTGCCTAAACCAGCAATTTCGAATGCTTCGCTCGAAGTGCAGAGAATCTAATATCGAATCGTCTTTATTCTGGTTGCTATCAGTTTAAAAGTGTAGGCACATAAAACGGTTATTATATTATTGAAATAAAAAAATATGTTAGTTATAAGCAGTAATCTTGGTAAAATTTTACTAAATGATTGTCGGTCGAGAATCCAAAAAATAAACCCAGCCAAACTTATCTTACTTTAGGTATGGTTACAAGCTACGAAAGCAACTCTACGTAAAATTAGAAACACCAGTGTACGACCCTCCCGAACAAGAAGACAACCAAGAAGATCCATATGATCAACAAGATCAGTATGATCCACAACCTGATCCATATGTGGAACCAATAAACGAATCGTGCGAAGAGAAACACGTCACATTTAATAATATTGATGAGAATAACGGTGTGATTAAGAAGAAGCGAAAAAGTAAGGAAGTTTCACTGTCAAAAGTAACAACTGCGGGACAAAAGCGAAAAACGCAACAACGAGTTGGAGCCGGCAGAGGCAGACCGCCCAAACGGCCGCTGATTGCGACGTATCACAGCCAGATTAGCGGTGATAAAAATACGATTAAGATCCGGATAAAAAAAGCGCATCTTACCACACAGGTTAGAGGATTTTATTTATTTACTGTAATTTATGGATTAAATTCATTGCAAATTAAAATGACATCGTACTTATGCCCCAATTATTGAATTAAAAAACGAGTGTTTTTCTCAGGTAACGGCACCAGTAAAAAAGACTCGACAACGTAAAAAACAGAAGAAAGTCGAAGCGTCAGATACAGATGCATCTGATTACGATAACTCAAGTAAACGTATTAGATCTTCTGACCTCGCATCGCATCATCCAAACAGCGACGAACCACGACCGGTAAGCCCTTCAGAGCAAAGTGTCTGGGGCCATACATTACCCGAAAACGTACTACATAAAGTCTTTCAATATCTGTGTCATGACCAAGGTGCATTACCACTACTTGTCAAGTAAGTTTTCCCATCATTTTGCATTAAAAATCGTTTTAAAACCACAAATATTTTCCCAGTTTATCTAGAGTCTGCCAACTATGGAGAAAAGTGTCAATATTGCCATCATTGTGGGAAAATATCGATTTAAGCAGTACAGTTAAAGACAGATCGAAAACCGATTTCAAATTGCAGTGGTTGGTTCAAAACCGGTTGACTGCTTGCCAGGACTTAAATTTAAGTAAGTGCATTTTCACAGATTATTTACCGAATGTTTTAAATTATTAATGATTAATTTAGGTGATTGGAAAATCAAAAACATTCCTGGAATATTGGAAGATATGTGCGAAAACTGTCCCGAACTTCGCGGTTTAAATCTCAGCAATTGGAGCGGTCTAACTGCTGAAAACTTGAAAGCTCTGACTACAGGTTGTTCAAAATTGGAACGGTTAGATTTGTCCTCCGTCAATGTAAGTATTTGTTTGTTTACTCTTTAAATCTAATTTGTAAATGTTCAATATTGTTGTAGGGTTCAAATTTGGGCACAAAAAGTGCTCTAAATGCCTCGCCGTTAGTTTGTTTGGCCCAGACAATGGCGGCTCGACTAACACATTTAGTATTAGCTCATAATAAACTCGCCGGTTTTTCACAGATCCTCACAGCTATATCTGTAAGTTACACATAGAACTGGCATTCAGAGACAAACTTATACCCCATTAGTGAGTTACTCTTCACTTTCATCGTCACGTACAATTTAATACTACGGTATAATATACCAATAGTACCTGAAAAATATGGAAATATACCAATAATTTATTAAGTTCGTCTCTTAGTACCTGTCTTAGTTGCATCTGTTTGTAACTAGATGCATTGATTTTATTTTATTTTTTATGATAGACACATTGTGCAAATCTACAGCTACTAGATTTATCAAACATAAAAACACATGCATACAATTCGTCTTTACTACATGTTGAGAAATTACAAGAAGGGTGTCCTAAATTACGTGTGTTACGTGTGACCAACAGTCAAATATTACTAGCACCCACAACGATAACAGCTCAAGTAAGTAACAATCTAGATTGATTCTAGATTGATCTAGAACAACTTCTATATTAAAATAAAAATTGAATCTTCCACAAAGAAAACAACTTAACAAATTAGAAACTTTAAATTCAAGTGATTTATTGCTAAATATTTTATGATGTTCGAAATGCTATAATTATTATTTAATTTGAAAGATGGCATCCCCCGGATTTCCGGACCTAGAAGAGCTATCTCTGGCCGGTATTGAGGACGACCAAACAACGTCGAAGTTTATCGATGATAATGGCATTGAACGCATTTTAAAAACTAGTCACAAGTTGCGTTTATTGGATGTCCGAGGTTGCACGAAAATCACAGATTCAGGGCTTGTAAAAATACCTGCTTGGGATCTAGAACATTTGTATTTAAGTGGTAATTAAAATTGTTTAAACACTATTTTTATTCGGAGATTAAATTTTACTTATAAAATAATTTGTATTTTTATAGCTTGCTATGTGACTCGATTAAATCATTCGGGACTAGAATTAATACTACAAAAATGGAGCCACAGTCTGGTAGAAGTTGACTTGGCATGGTCTACAGCTACCGAACCATTGGATGCAGCTGTTATGACGCTAGCTGAGAAAGGAATCGAAGCACCAATCAGGTTTGCATTTGTTCTTGTTGGAATTGATATATGTATATTAAATAAATTTATAGTAGGAGAAAACCTAAAAATAGAGTCATTTACCCTTAATTTTAAATTATTATTCTCAGTAGCGAATTAATGGCGAAAATATTCAAGCTCAACCGAAGTTTGTTTTTTTTTTAATTCATTTATAATTGTTTTAATTTCAATAAATATTGAATGTTAACTTAACAAATCTTTGTCGAATACTGTAATTTGCTATTAAAATTGTGTATTTTAAATCTCTTGGACTATTTATCTAGCATCGGTGTCTGTTTTTTTTTTTCTGGGTAGAACAATAAATTTATGCGGTTCGTCGGTGAGCCTTGAGTCGGTGAAAGCCGTCCTCGCCAAATGTCCGCACATCCAGTCCATCAACTTGCAGTCATGCCGGGCGTTACCGCGCGGCATCAAACGCCTGTACGAAGGCACCGCAGTGGCCGAACTGCGATCCAGTCTGGAGAACAAGCCACCCAAACCAGAGGATCTGGACTCGATAGGTTCCGAAGAACCGCCGGTCGAAAATGCCGAAGACCGGGCAACAAATGTTGCAAATACAGCCGAAAATTTAGAGTGAAATTGTTAGATTAGAGGACCATGTTATAGCGTCGCGCTGCGAGTGTTCATGAAATCAAAGTAATATTTTTTATTATTATTTATAAAATGGATGCGATTGTGTAAAAGACTGCAGTTGATAGTTTTTATTATTGATTATTATTTGGTTATTAATACTATTATTGTAGAATTGTGTCGTAGATTTTATTGATTTATATTTTGATCAAGTTTTTACTGGACGGGATTATATATAATATCGGTTAAACCGTACTGATTTTAATAACTCTATTATTAAAGAGTTTTAAATATGTACATTTTATTATATATTAGCATTCAATACATATATATATATATATATATATATATATATATATATATATATATATATATATATATATATATATATATATATATATATATATATATATATATATATTATATATATATATAATACATTTGTTGCCACCGTGTAACTTTATTTGAGCAATAATGAAGTTTTTTGTAGTACAAAATTAATATTTGTTTATCAGCGTGTATTTTATTAAAAGAATAAAATTTTTACTAATCATTTAAAAGAAAGTAAAAGTATTGGCAACAAAATTTGATAGGAGTATATCTGTATATTTTGTATGTAACATTTCACATAAAGGTTGTTCATGTTTTCTATACAGTGAGATTGTTTGTGTTTTGAATATATTTAAAACAAATTTATATTGTATACCTTAATGATAGGCGTTTCCAATCTAAGAAAAATAACTAGTTGGCCTCACTTTCTCGAAAAAGCAAGATTCGAGCTGTGTACATCATCTAAGTGCAGCTGATTTCGAAAAATCGCACCAAACATTTTTAATAAAAACTAATTTATTATTTTGAATGATTTCACAGTAAAGAAAATACGAACAAACCTAAATATTTGTACATATAAATAACAATTGAAAATTTAGAGACCAGTTTTTTGATATAATGAATTGGAAAGAAAATTATTTATTGTAAAATTTGTCTTTTTGCCCTGAAACATTGTTGTATTGTTAAGACTAATTTACTGTTTATTATATTACATATATTGGGTCGTTTAGACAAGAAGAAATGCAGAATCTGTTCAAGACAAATCAAATTTAATTTTATAACGTTTTGATACTTTTAATAATGATCTTCAAATAAAATTCGAATAAATTTTGACTGTATTTGAAGATAAATTTTAGTAAAAACATATTGCCATAAAAGTGCGTTCATAGATTTGCAAATGGAAATTAAGAAATAAAAATAATAAAAAATGAGTGTGTGTGTGCAGAATTGCCTATTTTATTGTTCTGCGAATGTTGATGCGAGTGTAGCGAAATTGTTTCGTTAATGATCGGAAGATTCTAAAAATATGCCCTAGGTACATTGACATTAACGTACGTTTTACTATGTTCACACGGGTACTCGCAGAAAATGACCATGGCCTTATGTGCAAATCATCAGATCTGCAGCATCTTTGTACAAATTTAAAAATGTGTAATATACATAATATATTATTAAGATGGATATTATATATCGTGTTATTTCTGAAAGAATATCAACTAACTAGTGTTAGATTTTTAGAACCATCGGCAATGCGGAACATTATCAAAAAAAAAAAAAAAAGGAATTTTCTGTTTAATTTTGTTTTCAATAACACCAGTTTTTACTAATTTATGCTAATATATTCAACTACTTCTGAGTTAGCGTTCATAATAAAATTTGTCTTGGGTACTTCCCCCACAAATTTTATTGTATACCTGATGCTTAAGTTGAAATGCCTTTTGTTAGACAACAAAGGAGATATATCAGTGGCTACTCTTTCAGAAATAACTACAATAGATTATAATAGACACTGTGTGAAATTATTATATAAAATAATATATAAATAATATAAAAAAAAAAAAATTAGAACGTTGAATGTTGGTCATCGCAGTAGTAGAATTTCTTCTAAAATATTCTCATATTCGATCGCACAATTTTCAAAACATACTTTTGCTAAAAAGAGTAATTAAATCATTTAAGTACAATTTAATTTTTCACATTTCTAAAAATGCATATACAAGAATGAAGTGTTTTACTGTGTTTGACAAAACGTAGCATTTACATCACACAATCAGAAAAGTTAATAATACAGTTATTTTTATACGTTTGAATCGAAATTTGTTTTTACATTACATTATTATGAGTGTCCAAAAAGTTAGCAGTTATAATCAAAATACCTAGAACTATATATGCTAACTTTAAAATTTAATAAGAGAAAATAAATAAGCATAACATTAATCTATTGTACCTATATGCTTACATTCAGTACAGCAATTAATATATATTTTTGCATATTTCTTTATGTTTTTTGTAGATTCTCGAATATGGATCATATTAATGAACAGAATTATTATTAGTTTGATATATATTTGTTATATTGTATGTTTTTTGAAAATAAACTTCTCAATCTTCTATTTATAATTAACGTTGAATGAAGATGGTATAATTGAGAATATATTAAAATAATAAAATTAATATTTATAGTAAAAGTAAATGCAAATAATTGTTTATATAGTAAAAAAAAACGTTATTTTGGGTAGTGAAACGAATATATTAAGATAAGATATCCAGATAAATAATTTTATACGAAATCAAAAATGTTAAAATAGCGGTGCATTGTGATTTTTGATTGTTTGTAAACAAAAGGAAATTAGTCGATTATCGGCGCAGTTCAACAGTGGAAGTGGAAGGTAAATATTTATCATTTGTTAAGTTAAAAAAAAAGAAACAATATTAAAATCGTGCATAGGCAACATGGATATTAATATTCGCAGTCAAGTAAATTTATTTAAGTCGTTCATGAGGTGGTAAAGGAAAATTGCATTATAAGGGACTTTCATATTTCGATCATGGTATCCCTGACTCAGCAGCTGGAAAATTAGTAATGGTGGACGCAATGGCTGCAACTAGCGGTGGTGTGGAGTGGTCATCTATAATAAAACCAATATTGTCGGCGAATTACGGTTCTGTCAATAAACATGACATACTAGAACTTTGTTCGGCGATCAATAAAAGGTATCACACTCGGACAAATCAATTTTGGTCCCCGTAATTTTTTTTTCCTAATCTTATGTCGAGTTTCATGACACTGGAATATTTCGTGACGCATTGCGCATTATTTGACCGTGTTTCTGTTACAGTGAGTCCGAAATTATCCATCATAAAGATAATTTTAAAGTTTTCTACAACTCGTTCGCGATTTTAGCAGCTGATTACATCAGCACAAATGCAAGTTCTTGTAAGTTTCTTTAGTGTCAGTTGGGTTGGGTCATCCTGTGTGTGTGTGTGTGTGTTTATAAATAAAGTAATAATAATTCGTTGTTTTTCTAGTGTCTATCAATCAAATGGATGTGGTTTGTAACGCATGCCGTATTTTGTTGCGTTATCTGATCAATGCGTTGCAGCCGCTAACAACGGAACAAGTTCCTAACACAGTGCAGGCGAATCGGTTATTGAGTGCGATTCGATCACTTTGTTTAGGCACTGGACTTTTGACCAAAAGCGACCAAACATCACTCACATCCACGATGAAGGGAGAAAACTTGCCGCCTCATATAAAAACAAATACGCCTGGTTCGTTTCCTTTGCCTTCCAGAACTGATCCGAATCTTCGTTTTTATCTTTTGTTACATTTTACAGGGAGTGAGAAAGAAACACCAACAAAATCAGAGTCATCAAAACCTCGATCTGATTTATCCACTAGTATTTTCGAACAGCTTACGTTGCCTTTACGCGATGGCCAGTCTTCGTTGCCCGATAATAACGAGGCTGACCTTTGTAAAATTTCAGCTGCGGTTAGCTCGGAACAAACATCTAGTAGCGCGGATGTATGCTCCGAAATTAAAGTAAGTTAATCGATACGTATCGATTTAACATTATTTCGTCTCGTTACATCTTACATATTCAAATGATACTATTTATAAATGCGAATAATCAATATCTCTGGCAAATATAAATATATTTTTGTGAGTAAAACAATTCGTGAGAATAAATAAATGGACATGATTTTGATTGAGTTGCGAATGAAATAGAAAATTACATTACATGTACATGTACAGTAGTAATTTTATATTTTTACTTTCTTTTACGAAGTAATAAGTAAGTCTTGTAATCATGATTTTTTTTATTTTAGAAATTATTCTTATCAACAAATACAGAAAATTTGCAAGCTCTACGTGCCGGTGATATTTTATTGGATCTATGTCTTAATTTGAATTCAATAAAACGGTCTAAAGTGAAATGTGATGAAGCTTTGGCCGGAAAACCTTTTAGTTTACCGTATACACATACCGAAGCTACTGCTATTAGAAACAGGTAAGAATTTTCTTTTACAGAGTAATAAGTATGTATTGTAATCATGAAAAATGTCGAACTCGAGATTTCAACGGATATACCCGTTTTGACCTTCCCTGTATCTCGAATGCGACTATTTTCGGAATGACGTGTCTGTCTGTCTGTGAACGCTCTAAACCCAAAACTGTCGAACGTAAAATTATGAAACTTCAAACTTAAGACTTGTATTTGCCTTAAATGTGCACCTTCTATTTATGAAAAGAATATTCAAACACCGGAAGTGCATGTTTCCTCTATATATTTTTTGTTCTATCTCCAATATCACTAGAACGGCTACACTTACGGCAAAAATAGTTATGTTCATAATGAAAGATATTAGTATTTCACACAACTTTTGTTTGAAATATTTCTTCAAAAAATGTACCAGTTGCGAGAAAAATGCTACGAAACATTATAAATATCTTGTTTACGCGTTGCCATGGATTCGCATGTAGCTTATAAAATCGGATCATCTGCTATTTTGACAGGAAAACAAAATAGACTCAATTAGATAAATGACATTTCAGGATATTTCTGTAGAGTATTGCTTAATTTGATAGCTGGTTTTGGTTATAAATATATATATATATATCTCTATCTAGTGAAAACTGCGTAAAAGAAAGTTGAGTGCAGGCCACTCTAAATATTTAATATAAATATGAAGTAAAACTACTAGGTTTTTTCCTTGAGTTGATTATTTTTTTCTTGAATGTTTGCTTACATAATCAATTGTTTAAACAAATTATGGAAATATTTCATTTTACCTATTTATAATATACATTGTTTGCTATAAAAATACCCATTTATTTTTGGTATCCTTGAGTTTTTTACAATAACGCTAAAAATCTCAAAATTTATTTTACAATACAAAAGCTATTTTTTTAAGCGTCACAAAAGCTGGTGACTAATTAGTACCATTCTATGATTGCTAACAAACTGCTACAGAAAAGTTTTATCGCAATCAACAATATCCCTTCTGCATGAAAACCCAACAAATTTACCACAATATTATGAAAATAATGATTCTGTTTCAGTTTACCGGCAATGGTAGCCGACATATCCGTAGTATTTTGGGCCATTTCGCTGCCCGTGCTAGAGCCCCTAAACGCCAACAAACTAGAGAAACTCTGCGCGCTTAGCATGGCATGTTTACACTGCGCAGTCACGCAAGCGGCAGCGAGCAGTGTCCTTGGCATGGGATCCGCGGTATCACCCAAACTAACCGGCATCCAGAACACAAGCAGCTCCATCTCCAGCAACAAAGACGACGACTACGACTCTTTAGCAGTCACCGTCGTCGAAAAAGCGCTGGACATGTTCACATACGTAGGCGATACAATAAAAAATTCAACGCGAGCCGGTGGACACGTCTATCAAAATCTTTTGCTCGCCGGTGCTTGGGTGCTGTTATCAGGGTTACAAACTCAATTATCGGTAACAAATCCACAAAGTGCGGAAAAGGAAAAAGTGCAGAGGGATGATAAAGGGCGTAGTCCTAGTAAATCTAGAGATTCAAACTCGGCGAGGGTTAGTTTAATGAAAGTTCAACAAGGTTTTGGAGTGCTTAGTGTCGCTTTGGCGACACGCGCGTTGATTTTAATGTCAGATTTATTAGATGATTTACATTTAGAAATGTGTGGGGGTGCATGCCCCACTACTCAAATAGAGCCAGCGCCTTTAACAATAATGGGGCAATTCACTGCGTTACAACGCGCTGTTCGTCTATTAGGAACAGTCCCGCTTAACCAATTACTATTCTATCTCGCTACGATAACATATCGTAAAGCTTGCACATTAAAACGAATTCAAAAACATCCACCGGAAGGCGACACGTTCAGCCAATCCGATTCCACAACTTACTACGAAGATATGATCATGTGTTCGGATGAGAGCTCAACAGATGATGACGATGATAGTGAACCGATTTTGGGGCAATGGTTTGAAGAAACATTGGCTCCGCCTGAAGTTGAATCGAATACGAATTCAACATCGGCAGAAAATCAAGATACGAAGACTTCTACGACTGAACGTGGTCAATCGCATGTGCCTGAAAAGGGCGAACCTCATGGTTATATAATGCTCGCTACTCAAATATTCGTGTTTATGAATAAACACTTTTTAACCACAAAATGCGGTTTTGTAACCAGATATGTCAAGGCCGGATTAACCGAACAACAAATGATTATATTAGCCGCAATTATACGAGATTTAGATCGAGAAACCGCTCGCACTGACACGGGAACGATATCGGTTTACTTTGGTTCAACTTTAGGGCAACTCTACTCAGATTTCTCAAGCGCTTTGACGCGTTTCACTCATAATCTAGTTACACATAACGCACTAGGTTCTTTACATACAAGTCTCTTAACGCATCTGGGTATTTCACCGTGGAATGTTGATGTTCCACACGCGTGGCCTTTACAAGTTTACCCCAGAACCCTAGCAGTGTTAGCCCAAGTGTTACTCTTGCGGCCACAACAGGAGAAGGAAGCTTCGGTTATAAGTATTTGGCGACGATTGGTTAATACGTTGGTTGAAAATGTTCTTAATCCTCCCGCTGTACTGGATTCGGAAAGTGATGATTTGAATGTTGAGCACGCGCAGGTGCTGTTGTATTTGTTCCATTCATTGAATTTGATGCAGAAAAAGTCTGTACTGTTGCTGACGGCTGGGGGCGTTGTGCGAGGATCTGAAGTTGCTCGAGGCCCGCTGAAAGATTCGCAATTATTGCATTTGTCTAGATTGCTTTTGTTGCTGGATTATATTATGAAACATCTGTATGATGCGCCGTCCACACTTTTAGAACAAGTGAGTTCATTTTTCACGATGATCTTGGCTGGAGTAATTTAGAAAAGTTGAAAATTACCTTATTTTGCGTTATTTTACTAAATTACATCATGTTACTATACTACTACTTTACTAAATTACGTTATTAAATTACATTGCTAACATTGGAATTATAAACCAAAATTTACAGCAAATTGATAAAATTAATATGATTTTAGATACAATGGAACCTATTCTACTCTACAAATCTAACAACAGACAAAGAGAATAAAGAGAAAAATGTTTCACGTATGTTCACCTCATGGCTAGATATCGAGGAAAATTATCGAAAACATGGCGGTGCTGATGAATTTGCGATGAAACCAAGATTTTATGCCATAACCAGTATGGACATTAACAACCAGGACACTCCAAAATTGGACGGGCTAGCTTGCAATTTTATTTTGGGCACCCCCGATAAACTACGATATCCATTATTACTCGATGCACTCATCGAAATTCTGAATATTACTCATGTCACATCGGGTCCGGCCGCATCCAAACTTACCTATTTAGGACTGTGCGCTACTCAGTACTGTTTCACCATTTGCTGGCGGTACGTTTCTACTAAATTCCATTCAGATAGAAAAATAATTGTTCATTTTTTTTTTTGCTACTTTCTTTTTAATGAAGGTTATTGCAAACTTTGCCCCCTTCAACACCGTACATGGATCGTTTATCGGCGGGAGACAATATCCCAGCTGGCCCGCTACTATTACATTCGTTAATTTGGGGGTCGCGAGCTGCCCATAAAACTTTCAGCAGATGGCTGAAAGACTGTTTAGTGAAACAAGGAATGTATACGCAGTACACTGAAAAATTACTTAAAGCTGTTTCTGATTCAGTCAACACGCTGAAATATGATGCCACTACAGCAAAGAATTGCATTGTTGCACTTACACCTGATGTCAAAAAAGGTACAAACTTCATCAATTGATCGATTCCGGAAATTTTTCTCGACTTAGGCTTTTTATAGTTATGTTTTCCTAATCAATCGTTAATATTTAGAGATTCATCTGTGTTTACAGGTACTCCAGTATCAAAAGAAAGCCTGCCACCACTATGGCATTTATTTCTTTTGGACGCTGTGATGGCTAAAGTTCAAGTATCCCTGATTGATGAAGTTGAACCAAGTGTCGCAGATTCTTCAGGAGTTATTGTAACTGGAGCAACACTTGTTCAAGAATTATTACCTCATATGCTGCGACTAGCTCAGAGTATTTTACACTGTAGCCGGTAAGTGTTTATAATTTTTAAGAACTTCTTGCATTTTTATATTTAAAATATTGTTCATGTTGTTTTCGAAGTTAGGAAAGATTAGTAAAATAATGACTACAATCGTGTGACATCAAAATAATTAACTCTGCCCGCCTCGATATTTTTGCAAATGAAAATTGAATTTTTATTGGTGCTGCTTTTTGTTTAATTTAATTTGTAACAATTATATAACTCAATCAAACTGGAATATTCCACTTCATTTTCGTATTCCTCGACCTATTGTAAAATTTTGTGTGTTCACTCTACTGGCTGTTCACTCAAATGTAATCTTAGAGGTGTATTATATCTATATAAATTGTATTCAGGTGGTCTTTGATGCATACAATGACAGAACAATCAGAAGCAGGTGGCAAATTTTCACCACAAGATAGTGATATAGTATTATTCCAAGATCTATTAGCGGTTTGTTCCGTTCACAACAACATTACCAACTCTTTGGTCCCTGATCTAACAGCATTGTTGCCATCTTCAGTTTGTGCAGTTCTCGAGACATGGAACACAGTCTTCTTGGATGACTGTTCTTTGGTAAGTCTTTAAAAATATTACCAAGAGGTCGTAAATCAAAAATATTCTTAACTCATATCATCCCAAATTGTTTTTTATGAATATTTTATTTATTATATCTAGAAAAGGCAATTGAACAAAAAAAAAGGTAATAACCGTAACTAAATTGGCATTTCAAAAGAATTAATTTACAGTGTAATAAAATTTACTAACAATAGTTAATTAACTAATTCCTCGTAATTTACCGTTACAATTTAGAAATTATAGTCGAAAAGAAGGTTCAAATTACATGTGTAATAAAATAAATTTCTTCCTTCCAGACGCCATACTTAAGCGACATAATACCAGCAGAAAGTTACATCTTAAGTATTGTAAATGCGCACGTCTCAACCCTATCAATGAACTCAACATTCACAATAAATTTATCCCTTAAAAGATTACTACAATGTTTAGTTAAATTTATTTGCCAACACGCGCCTAAAGCAGATAACACCGAAAGTAAAAACCGTGCGATCGAATTACTAGTTGTGTTAACCTTAGATGCACGTACAGAATTCCTCCATGAAAGCGTCCAGAAAACTCTGGATAAAATGATCGGTGACAGCGAAACCGACGAACATCAAAAACGCGTTTATTTAATTGTAATCGAACATACTTATAAGTTGATCGTGAATTATACCTCGAAAGTAACACCAAATTACACTGCGACCATTGACGAGAAAATCTTGCATAGTTGTTTAAAATATTGGGAGAAGATATTAGAAAAATCGGCGGGTCGACAAGCGTTCGAGACATTTTTCACGGGTGATAATGACTTAGTCAAAGTTTTAATGTCAGTGTCTGGACAGCAGATGTCTCAACAGTATAGTACGCGTGTTTTGCATTATTTTAACAAGCTGTTTCAAGCTGCAGAAAAAAGCCCGGCGGATCCGAGCTTAAATTATTTATGTAGTAGTATATCTAAACTTGCTAATGTTGACGGCGATAAACTTCAAACATGGCTGCGTCACGTGATATTAGGATCTGGAAGTATGATTTCTAGTTCGACTTCATCTAATATACAAACGCCGACGATTGCTCCCAGCGCTAAGTGAGTTTTCTACTTATTTTGAAGTTAGGGTTATTTCGAATGTGGGTGATTTTTTCGTTAGGTTACCTGCTGTCGATGAGACCGTACGCGTAGAAGAACCGAAAGCAGCTTCTAATGGCGGTACAACACAATGGACAGTTACACAGGTTGCTAGCATCGAATCTAATGCTTCTCCAAGTCCTTGTGATGATCGTAAATCACTTTTACAGGAAAACAGTCAATTGCTGCAGGCCCTCACCACCTATATTGTCAAACAGAACAGGTAATTTTCATTTCTAAATGCTACCAAAAAATATTTATTGTTGTATATTTTACATAAAGTTATTGTGTCCTTAATATATAATATAATTATTATTTTTTCAGTAATGTGTGCGAAGAAGTTGCCGTGACTATCCTAAAAGCACTAATCCCAATGGGCTCCCCGATCCTGTCCAGCCCAATCGAAGGTGTCGGTTTCTCTGAGCTAATGATCGTGATGGCAACGCTAGCAGATGCAGGCAGTGGCAAAGGGCACCAGTACCTGTTCGCAGCGGCTACCGAATGGCTAGAAACTTGCAAAACATACCTCGTTCAAAAGGACAGCTTAGAGAAAATTACAACAGCCACCTTTACGGGAAAACATTCTGCTATGTTGGATGCAACCTGCCATTTGTTGAATTACTTCGAAGACATTATCAACGCACTAGCACCACAATTGGGTAGCGGATCTAATGCTAATCTGAATCGAGCACTGAGTCCTCCCTGGGAAGGGGAGATACCTCCTGAATTCGATTCTGAGTGGCCGGATGAGGTCAATGAGGAGGATGATAGCGCTGCTGAAGATTCGGTAAGTACATTTCTGTTATTTTTGTTTTATTGTGATTTTTTATATTTTTTTGCAATGATAATAGTTTCTTAACACATTAAGTGCCATCATTTAACAAAACTATACCCTGTGTCACACAGAGTAAGGTACCTTGTTTGCACTCATTTGTAAGAATATGAGTCCACATTGACGCAATAAGTGTTGAAAATAAATTTCTAAATTTTGAACAAAGAGCTTTGATTTTTTTTGTAGATTTTAGTGGATTATTTCAAAATTATTTTATTTTGGTAACTAAGCTAAAGCAGTATTTACATTAAGCGACTTTTGGTCGAGCAACCAGGTCGGCCGAACAAAAACTAGATTGCACCTAGTTCGTGTTGAAATTATCCTAATAATCTAAATTGGGTTCCCCGAACAAAGGTCGCCTAATGTAAACGCAAACAAGTATATATAAAACAAACGTTCTTAAACAGGACGAAGATTCCTTGTGCAACAAATTATGTACTTTCACCGTAACACAAAAAGAATTCATGAACCAACACTGGTATCACTGCCATACCTGTCGTATGCTAGACGGTGTTGGAGTATGTTCAGTTTGCGCCCGCGTATGTCATCGCGGTCACGATCTTAGTTACGCCAAATACGGCAACTTTTTCTGTGATTGCGGTGCGAAAGAAGACGGCACTTGTCAAGCGCTCGTAAAACGCAGTCCTCAAACGGTCACCGAACCACAACCATCCACCTCAGCTGCCGCCAGTAACGCGAATAGTTTCGGATTAGAACCAATGTTAACAAGTTCGTTACGACGTAGAGCTTCATCGCCGATTCCATTAGATAAGATTAATGTTTATCGAGATAAAAAGAAGAATAATAATGTTGTGGTGAAGCAAATTGATGCGTCTCGTGATTGGCTTATAAACCACATAACTGAAAGCCCAATGATTTGTAATTTGTTGGAGATTCTTAACTCGTTGGTACCAGCGGTAGAAGCATCTTGTGATCGGAATTCGCCAGTTGGGTGTTATGCCCGAGCGCAACAGGCTTTGCAATCGTTGCATACTGGGGAGAAGAAGTGCGTTCACACTGATCAGTTAATGGTACCGACGTTAGGCTCACAGGAGGGTGCGTTTGAGAATGTACGCATGAGTTACGCGGGGGAACAAGGCCAAACTATTCGCCAATTGCTTTCTGCCCACATCGTTAGAAGAGTTGCTATGTGCTGTATGTCTTCACCGCATGGAAAACGACAGCATCTTGGTAAATTATTTCATTTTTCGTCAAGAACTGACACGTTTAGAGGCTACACCTGTTTATATCTCGTGCTCTGTCTAGCAATGGTAAACATGTATTTTTTCTGATTTCGTGTAGAACAATACAATATCTACAATATGACTTTTTTACAGCGAAATTTATTGGATGTAAATTAAATTTAAATACCGTTGCTAGACAGAGAACGAGTTAAGATTGAGATTAACAAAACACAGAAAATATTTTATAAACGTAGTACTTCAACTAATTCCACGAAACTTCACTAAATAATTCTTTCCAGCTGTGTCCCACGAAAAAGGTAAAATAACGGTACTTCAGCTATCTGCCTTACTGAAACAAGCCGACTCAGCCAAACGAAAATTAACCCTTACACGGTTAGCTTCTGCTCCAATACCATTTACGGTGCTCTCGTTATCTGGTAACCCATGCAATGAAGACTTTTTAGCCGTGTGTGGGTTAAAAGATTGCCACGTTTTAACATTCAGTATAACTGGATCAGTTGCGGATCACTTAGTGCTACACCCGCAACTAGAAACTGGCAACTTTATCATCAGAGCTATCTGGCTGCCAGGATCGCAAACCCAACTTGCATTGATCACAGCTGATTTTGTTAAAATTTATGATCTATCGAAAGATGCGTTAAGTCCACAGTATTTCTTCCTGGTTCCTAATGGAAAGATTAGGGATTGTACATTTATTTATGAAGATGGAGTATATAATATTCTGTTAATGTCATCGCCTGGACATATATACACGGAGACATTAAATGAGGAGAGTTCGGCGAAGCATGGCTCGTTTTATGTTACAAATACGTTAGAAGTTTTCCATTTGGATATTACTGTAAGTTCTGATGTTTTATTGTATATTTTTATATTTAGATATTTCTCTTTCAGGATTTAAACGGGCTAGTCGCTGGTGGTGGTGTTAGTATTTACTACTCTCACACTTTAGGTTTATTGTTCTTCAGTTACGCGCAAGGCAAAAGTTTCATTGCGCCTCTTAGTTCAAAAAGTAATTGCGTTACAACAGTGTATCCTATTACACTTACTACTACATCTTCGGGATCAAGTTCAAAAAGTAATGGCAGTAAAGCAGCTGCTCCACAACCACTTTGCCAGTGGACGGAAATTGCTAACCATCCTGGTCTTGTATGCAGTGTTATGCAGACAAGTGAGTATTAACATACTTTTTTGTGGGAAATGGTCACACAAATAACTCTATTAGAACTATTGTCACGGTATAGTCATATTCTTTGGGCAATTTAAAATTAAATGCATAATTTACTAAAAGTATTTTTCTGGAAAAATATTTTAGTAGAAGATGGTATTCCTATAGGTAACAACCCCGTCATCTTGATGTTAAAACCTGACTGTATCGCGGTGCAAGAAATCAAAGTTGTACCAGCAAAGGCAAAAATAATGGATATGGTTGCTATTAGGCATGCATCCGGTTCTGAACTCCGAACTACGTTGATTCTTTTATGTGAAGATGGGAGTCTAAGAATATACATGGCTAACATGGATCAAACAGGTAAACATCTCTAAAATTGTCCCTCAATTTTTATAATCTATAACAAAGCTAACTAATTTCTTAAGTTAGTTAGACAAAGTTTGCACAATATACGATCCCCTTATACCCCGATTTATATATCTGCTAAATCTAAACCGTAGGTTTCTGGATGTCACCGAGCATCCAACCAACCAACCCAACCACAACAACCAAATCAGTGCGTAAAAAGAAATTAGTAAAACCTGGCAAATCCTCAAATACTATTGCATTTCCCGTTGACTTTTTTGAACATTGTCAACCGATGAATGACATTGAAATCGGTGGCAACGATTTACTTCAAGTTTATAATCTTGCCCAGCTGAAACATCGTCTAAACACGACCGGAATGTATGTAGTGTGTACGAAACCATCAGGTTTTACCGTTGATGTCACAAACACCGATAGTAATATGGTTATAACAGGTTCGCCGCAAGATAATTATATTTTTTGTTCAAGTGGTAATATTGTTGTTTTTTTTTTTGGCTAGGCTTAAGAATTTTACTGGGTAACCAAGATGTTCAGAGAGCCCCATCGTATATTGAGATATTTGGCAGAACTATATCGACCACTGTAACTAGAAATCGTTGGTATGATATACCGTTTACCAGGGAGGAAAGTCTGCAGGCGGATAAGAAAATGGCGATAGTTTTTGGTCCATCGCAAGATCCTGAGGTCGTTACGATGGTTGATAGCATTAAAGTGTAAGTTTATTTGAATTATTTATCTTTTGATTTTACTTTCTTGAACGAAGAAGAACAAAGTATTCTAATAATTTTTGAACTTAAAATTTTACCCATCTAAGTGTATTATTTTGGGATTTGTATTAGATATGGAAAAACCAAAGATGCATTTGGCTGGCCGGAAGAAAATGAAGATGTTCTCACCAGTAGTGCAGTACCACAGCAAAATCCAGGTGGATCCTCATCAGAACAAGATTCAAACAGCAATAGTCCAACTCCACTCAGTTCCTTAGATCGGTAAGTTTAACTAAGCGAACTGTTTAATAAATATTTGTTGGATATTTTATTTATGTTAAAATTTTCCGGAAATTAATACTATTTGACAAAATTATTATTACACACCTCCTGCGTTTCTTCCCACCCATATAACTATTTTCATAAATACTCCTATGAACCCTTTACATTCTAAAACCATTCCTTCCTTGAATAAGCAATGACAAAACTACATAAACTTTAGAAGAAGTTATTATGCAATTTGCAGACTAATCTCCGGGGTGCTAGAAGTTCTAGACAGTAGTTTCTGTCTATTCCCATCGAACTCTGAAGATAAGTTAATCCTTCACAAGCCAGCGGCAATGGACGTTGCCACCAAACTTTTATGTTTACCAACACCAACCAGTGTTCAAATGCACACCAAAGCCTTGCTATCAGCTCTTCATGCGTCGCGACACCAATACCATAACTACAAAGATCAAGCATTACTATCTCATGTGCTTGAAAGTTTGGCCCAAATGCGAGATCAGCAACACAAGAAACAGTGTGAAATTGATGCCGAGAGCTTTTATCGGCTAGTTTTGATTGTTCGAGGCGTTGCAGTATCGCGGCCAAATAATTTGGCAAAGTTCGCCGATGCACATTCTACCATGCAGGGTGTTACATTAAATGATCCATTAGGTAAGCAAAATATATATATATATATATATATATATATATATATATATATATATATATATATATATATATATTTAAAATTCAACTTTATTTTATAGTCGATCTAAAGCCCATAAAGAATCAAGAGACCCAATACGATAAAAACCAACATCTAATCTACCAACTAGTCGAAGTCTTATGGCTTCTACATTCGTTAAATCCCGAGAAACCCGCCTTAGCACCCGTCGTAGTACCTGGTCTAAAACACACCGAACAACTAGTTCACGCGCTTGTTGAAATAGTTCACGCGTTCAACACATGCGACACTGACAACACCAACACACTCGGGGTCTACCTTCAACTGCTACTTAGTGATGATCCGGTCATTGCGTTCAGCGCCCGGCAAGCCGTGTGTAGAGTTCTGAAGCCACGGGGTAGACGACGAAGAGTCTTCATACCTAGTCCACCACACTGTATAACACCACCAGAGAGTAAGTTTACCCAACTTTTTCTGATTTATAGCATTTCAACGCATACGCATTTAGTTGTAAAATCATTTTAGGATGATGAAAAGGTAAGGTAGGACTGATTTGGGTTGGTGTTTATGTTACAGAAAATGAGTCGGAGGAAGAAAAACCTACGACTTCGACACATTCGAGCCAAGATGATGGCAGGGAAAATGAACCTAGGTACGACGTTGATACCGTTGAAGCCATTTCCTTTTTGCAACAAGATCGAAATATGGGTGAGTAGTTTTTATTTTACACTTTGCTAGTTTTTCAATTTAAAATATACAGTAATGTCGGAAAGTTTGGAAATAAAATTTTCGTTCGTATACCAAAATCTTGAACAGGTCAAGCAGTTAATGTTAACCCACTGGAAGCACTACTTGGAGGTGGTGGAGCATTCCCACCCCTGTTAGACATTCCCCCAGACGCAGACGATGAAACCATGGTAGAACTAGCAATCGCGCTCAGTTTACAAGAACATGAACTTAGTGGTGAGTTGCAAAACTTACAACAAGGCCTAGCTGCTGCAGGCGGTCAGCAAATGGCCGCTGCTGGAGTTATTGCTGGTCAAGCACTTCACAGTTTACAGGTAAAACAATACAAACAAAACCAACAATGTTATCGATAGTTATTTGTGTGTTTGTGTTTTTTGTATAGCAGGTACTTGCGAATCAAGGGTTGGTACAGCCAGTGGCGAACGCTAATCAGAACCATCAGAATTTGGAACCGAGCGGTGGAGGACATTACAGTGATACAACTGCTTCGGCGGCCGGATCAGATGATGAAGGTAGTACTGCTGCTACGGATGGGTCTACACTTCGTACTTCGCCTGCAGAGCAGGTATATTCATTATTTCTTTAATAAATTCGATTTTAAATGCGAGAATTATTGAATTACGGAGATAAGATTTTTTAACGGAAATAGGACAAGAAAGTCGAGTGAAAGGTACTTTTATGTTCCAGGGAGGTAGTGCTGGTTCCGCCGGCTCTGAAAGCGGCGGAAGTGGTGTCGACAGCATCACTGGAGAACATAACGTCTCTGGACGAAGTTCTTCTTATGGAGATAATATGCAGGAAACCATTTCAATGGTTGGTCGAGCAGAATCGAGCACAACCAACACCACATATCAAGTAAGAAGATTTTTTATATACATAAATTGAAATGTTTGTAACTTTATAATTAAATATACGTAATAATAACAAAGTTTTGCAATTTATCATAAGTATGTGTATACAACAAATACAGGCATTCTATTTTAAAATGCCGAAAATCTTTCTCTTAGCCGGCCGAAGCAGACAGCTTAGTGCCCGAAACCGAAGAAATAGAATCTGAACTTGAAAACTCAAGTAAACTACACACATTACGCTTGCATTTACTCGAAAAACTAATCGAATACATCCCAAACTTAAAGTACGTTGATGGTGTCAGAGTTATACCATTCATGCAAGTCATGCTTGTACTAACATCTGACCTAGATGGTAGTTCAGACAGAGACCGTGCTTGTCTAGATACATTATTAAAAGCTATAGTAAACGAACTTAAAATGTCCAGTCCTGATATCGAAAATATATGTACACGAACAAAAGAACGTGAAGTGCATTTAATCATAATGCGATTGTTAAGTAAGTGCTTAATTTTCAATTAAGTGTTGCATGGTACTTAAAGTGGTTTTGTTTAGGTGTATTAATGTCAAGGTGGAAACAGTCTTCTGGTAGCAAGCCGAATATCGTTGATAATTCAGCGTTTATTTCACAAACAACAGCGACTGTCTTGCAAAATGCGAATGTTATTAACTATTGTTTAACGTTATTGCAATCTTTGCTGGACTACTGGCGGGGCATTGCTAGCGAGGAGAATACGCCGTCTATTGGTGGAGCTTTACTGAAAGAACACTTGACCCATGCGCCTCCGGATATGCAGCCATTTTTCCTGAAGCTTTACGTCAAAGGTAAGAATATTTCCATTTTATGTATATGTGCAATATTGTTTCAAAAGTGTGTCAAATATATGTCTCTTTATTAGGTCATGCAACAGATGTCTTCGAATCATATCCGCAGCTCTTAACCGAAATCGCGTTACGGCTACCGTACCAAGTTCATAAACACTCCGAACTAACCCAAACGATTTTGCAAGCATTTGATCAATCATGGTACCGCCACCTTTGCGAATACATGATGACATCACAGACACCGTTCGTGCGGCGTCAAGTCCGTAAATTGTTGTTGTTCATTTGCGGCAACAAAGAGAAATATCGACAGCTACGTGATTTACATGCTTTGGAAACTCATGTTCAGGTATACATGACATTTTTATGTTACTTGAAGAAACTAATATGTTTAAATTTTGTGTTAGTCGGTGCAACAAGCATGCGCAAAAGGCGGATATGATGCGACGTTGTCCATACAACATGGTTTATCACTTCCATATGACTCGTTAGTAGAACTCATGGAACACTTAAAAGCTTGCTTGGAAGTAGCGAGTGGAAGGACTGGAAATTGGCAAAGATTTTGTTTGCAACATCCAACAACGTTGTCATTTTTACTTCAAGTTAGCTGTCTTTTAGATGAAGGTAGTTATCTTCTCTTCTTTTTTTTTGAAGAAATAAATAATAGGTTTTATTTTTATAGGAGTAGCCCCAACTGTTTTGCAGTTGCTGCAATCTGCGATTTGTGGTAGTGGAACTATCCTGAAGAAAAACGAGTCTGCATCGAAGTCAGTTTCGGCCACCACGCGTAAAGATAGGGAACGCTCAGATGATTCTGAAACTGATTCAAAGTTTGAAGAGGTCAACTGTGTAACACTTGTGGATCAGTTAAATAAACAAGTTATGCCGGAAGTGTTTGCTTTGTTTGTCAAGGCATTTTTACTCGAAACTAATTTGACCACTGTGCGATGGCAGGCCCATTCGTTAATATTGGCTATTTACAAGTAAGTTTCTTAAATTATATTTAATCCAGGTTAGCCGATTGTGGTCTTTTTATTTAACGTTACTGGCATTCGTATCTTTTATTGTAAAGAGGTGAAATTTTATCACTGATAATGTTTTTTTTTTTAGGCATTCGAAGCAGCCACAGCAAGAAAACCTACTAAGACTCCTGTGGCATTTATGGCCACATTTACCCGCGTACGGACGTAAAGCTGCTCAATTTGTTGATCTTTTGGGCTATTTTTCGTTGCGGTTCTCCGATAATACAGAATCACCTACGCAAGTTAACGGATATATTCAACAAGCTGTGAATGTACTTCGAGCTCAAAATGATCTGTTAGCTCATCACCCAAATGCTAATCTGTACGCTAATATGGCTCAATTTGTTGAGCTAGATGGATATTATTTGGAATCAGAGCCATGTTTGGTTTGCAATAATCCTGAAGTGCCACTATCTACCATTAAATTATCAGCAATAAAAGTAAGATTTAAATAATAATTTTTTAAATATGTGATATTCATTGTATTTTCTTCTGTAGGTCGACTCAAAATTCACTACGACTACTCAAATCGTCAAACTAATAGGAAGTCACACAATCAGTAAAATTACTCTACGTATCGGCGATTTAAAACGTACGAAAATGGTGCGATCTATCAATATTTATTATAATAATCGTAGCGTGCAAGCTGTGGTTGAGCTTAAAAATAAACCGGCCTTGTGGCATAAAGCGAAAAAAGTTACGTTACAAAGTGGTCAAACTGAAGTTAAAATCGACTTCCCACTTGCCATTGTCGCTTGTAATTTGATGATTGAATACGGTGATTTCTATGAGAATATCCAGGCGTCCAGTGAAACATTACAATGTCCAAGATGCAGTGCTGCCGTTCCAGCTAATCCTGGAGTTTGTGCAAATTGTGGAGAAAATGTTTTCCAGTGTCATAAGTGTCGGTATGTATTTTTTACTTTCTTAGATGAAGTCTATCCCACGAGAGTCTTTATACTCCCCTTAATTTCAGAGCAATTAATTACGACGAAAAAGATCCATTCCTTTGTCACGCGTGCGGTTTCTGTAAATATGCCAAATTCGATTATACTCTACTGGCGCGACCTTGCTGCGCAGTTGAAAGCATCGAAACGGACGAAGATCGAAAGAAAATGGTCGCCAGCATTAACTCATTACTCGAAAAAGCCGACCGCGTTTACAAACAACTAATGGGGAACAAACCTTCTTTGGAAGCTTTACTGCTCAAAATAAGCGAACATCGCATGGAACGAAAACCAGACGATGGCTCCACTAGTGTTACATCCACCGGCGTCCAAGTCAACAAGACCATTCAAATGCTTGCGCAACAATACTGTAGCGAGTGCAAAACTTCGTTTGAAGAGTTAAGCAAAATCATCCAAAAAGTGTTGGTTTCGCGGAAGGAGTTGGTCGCGTATGATCGCAAACAAAATGATACTATCCCAATGCGAGCTTCCTGTATTGGTTTACCTACAACCAGCTCAGACAGCAACGCGTTAAGCGCAGTCACTTTGCCATCTTCTGGTCGATGTTTCGGTTGTGCATCCGCCGCAACAGAACACTGTTTAACACTACTGCGAGCTTTAGCGACGAACGCATCAACTCGCCAGTTATTATGCCAAGAAGGCCTTATTCAAGAACTAGTTTGGAATAATTTACGAAAAGGAACTGTACAAATGCAAGAAGAAGTACGGCAATTACTTTGCGTTTTAACTCGGGACAATGAAAAAGCAACCGAAGAGCTTTGTCACTTATTAACAGAAAGAATTGAACCTTCGTTGTACGGATTACAAAGTACTGATTTGGGTACAGGTGTTCGTCACGAGATCGCTTTGCTGGCAGCACTAGTTAAAAAGGAGGACGACTGCTGGGAATTAAAACTACGTTGCATGATGCAATTATTCTTGAAAGCGTGTGAGGATTCGCGTAATCCATTAGTTATGGATTCAGTGATTCTTCCATGTTTGAAAATCATGAGGAGTTTAGTTCGACCGCCTCAACCGACTAGCAAGAAAAACAAAGATAAATTGTTGAGCAGTCTGTGCAGTATTAAAGAACCAAACGGTTTAACCGTGGATGTCTATCATTGGCTGGAGAAAGATTCAAATCACTTATTTAAAGGTTGGAAGAGCCGTCAAGTTACGAAAACCGAAGAAGATGCTCCCGAATTACCAAAAGACAAGGCTGAACTACACGTGTATTATTTACAAGAAAAATACGCGAAAAGATGGCGCAGTAAGATACGCCGGATTAAAGAAATCGATCCATTCAATTTCAAATTGGACAACTCAGCCTGGCTTAAAGTAGTATTGTTCAATCCAAGTTCGCGTCTCGCTCGCCAAGTCGCATGCAACATTGTTCAAAGTATGTGCGGTAGTTTTGAACGGAAGAAAAACGTTCTAATACTACTGACGTCATACTTAGACGAATTGACTCGTGCTGGCGAAAGCTCAGCTGAGTTTTTAAGCATGTATCATGATTTGCTACGTGAGTATCCTTGGGTGCAGTTCCTTGCTATCCAAGGAGTTCTAACGAAATTGGCAAATCTGTTAACGTATGAAATACAGGAGTTACACAGATTAGAAGAAACTACGCTCACATCTGATCTTGCGCAAGGATATGCGTTGATACAGTTGACGGAATTACTTGCCTCCATTCTGGAGAATGATGCGATTCGAAGACAATATAAAGGGAGATTAGTAGGTGCGGTTCTGAATGGTTATTTATCGCTGAGACGATTAGTTGTACAAAGAACCCGCCTGGTTGATGATACACAAGAAAAACTGCTGGACATTCTTGAAGAAATGACTACAGGTATGTTTTATCTTATTGTTTGTGCAGTCATTAATGTTATATCATATTTTTAATTGTAAAGGTACCGAAGAAGAAACCAAAGCATTTATGGCTGTTTGCATAGAAACCGTAAACAAGTTTAGCACCCAAGATGTTCTAACTCCAGTTTTCATCTTTGAAAGGCTATGTTCGATAATCTACCCTGAAGAAAACGATATTGGGGAATTCTTTTTAACACTTGAAAAAGATCCACAACAAGAAGATTTCCTACAAGGTCGTATGTTGGGAAACCCATACTCAAGTTTAGAAGCTGGCTTAGGACCTTTGATGCGTGATGTCAAAAACAAAATTTGTCAAGATTGTGAATTAGTTGCGCTATTGGAAGATGATAATGGCATGGAACTATTAGTAAATAATAAAATTATGAGTTTAGATCTGCCAGTGAAAGAAGTGTATAAAAAAGTTTGGATATCAGAAGGAGGGGAAGGAGATTCCATGCGAGTTGTATATAGAATGAGAGGTCTTTTAGGAGATGCAACAGAAGAATTTATCGAGACACTCAATGCGAAATCGATAGAAACTGTTGATAATGAGGAAGTGTATAAAATGGCGAATGTTTTGGCAGATTGCGGTGGACTCAAGGTAAGAAAGTAAACATGAAAAAGGAAATGTACAGTTTAATATTATTATTTTGTGCGTTAGACTATGTTGGACCGATTATCAGCCATAACCAGTATATCCCGAGCAAGATCATTGTTACAAGTATTATTGAAATTATTCCGACTATGTGTTAAAGTACGCAAAAATCAAGAAGTGTTGTGTCAACCCGAGTTAAGAGCAATTGAAACGTTTTTGAGTATTTTACAACTCTGTCTTGAAAGTGAAACAGACGCTAGTCAAGCTGCAATTACTGAGCAACTTTTAGATGTAAGTTTACAAATGTTATGTTTCAACGTGGACAATATAAATAAATACAATACATGTAAAATAATTACAAAAATCTTTTTAGATAATGGAAACAATATTATCACACGCGGCAAGTCAATCGCTCGAATCATTCACGAAGTTCTCGCAAACATTCGGTGGACCCGAATATATTCGTAGTCTACTCACATGTACCACTGCAGCTAGCGTTAGAAATAACCAATCTGTAGTTGTACACCTAACTCACGTGCTGGCGGCACTGGTGTATGGAAACCAAGAAAAAATGGTGATACTCCTCGACTACTTCAGGCCCGTGTTGTCATTCAACAAGTTCGACTTCGAGCACAACGTCGATGATGAACACAAACTCGAAATGTTCTGTATACTAACAATCGGGATCGAGGTGAACGCTATCGGGAACACATTAAAAGATTATATTATTTCGTTAGACGTCGTTAGTGAGGCGCTAGAATACATTGTCATGCACGCTCCAAGCGTTAAACCGACTTTGCTAAGAACGGATAGTGATGAATTGAAAGAGTTTATTTCTAAGCCAGCTTTGAAATATATATTGCGATTTTTAACAGGTTTGACTCAAGGTCACGATAAAACTCAACTTGCTGTTGCTGCGAATATAATTCCAATTATACATTGCTTAGAACAAGTTTCTTCAGATGAGCACGTAGGTACTTTGGCTGAAAATTTATTAGAAGCGCTTAAAACAAATGAGGCTGTCGCCTCAAGGATAGAAAAAGTTCGAGAGTTTACTAGGTCAGAGAAAAAGCGGTTAGCTATGGCTATGAGAGAGAAACAACTAGGAGCTTTGGGAATGCGAACTAATGATAAAGGTCAGGTGACCGCGAAGTCTTCCATTATGCAACAGATGGAAGAATTAGGTGAAGAGTCGGGTTTGGTGTGTTGTATTTGCCGCGAAGGCTACAAGTACCAGCCGACGAAAGTGTTGGGAATATATACGTTTACAAAACGGTGTAATCTTGAGGATTGCGAATATAAAGCTAGGAAAACCATTGGATACAACACCGTGACGCATTTTAATGTGGTTCATGTGGATTGCCATATGAGCGCTGTTCGGTAAGTTGTAGTTTTGATACCTTTACATTTTATCTCTTCAGAATCCAGTGGTTTAAACATCAATATAATTAAGACCAACTGGTACGAATTCACAAGTGACACTTTTCTTATTTTTCTAGATTGGCGAGAGCAAGGGACGAATGGGAATCAGCTGCGCTCCAGAACGCTAACACAAAATGCAATGGTCTGTTACCATTGTGGGGCCCACAAGTGCCCGAATCTGCATTCGCCAGTTGCCTGGCTAGGCACAACACCTACCTACAAGAATCGACCGGCCATCGAGATATCGGCCACCAATCCACCGTACACGATTTGAAATTGCTGTTGTGGCGATTCGCGCAAGAAAAATCGTTCCACGATGATACGGGCGGCGGTGGCCCGCAGAGTAATCTACACATGGTGCCCTACTTGATACATATGGGACTTTATGTTGTCAACACGTAAGTTTCAAACATTAGCAACTTACATAGGAAAATATAAACTATTTAAAAATCCCATAATTATATTTTCCAGAACAAGAGCGGCAAGCCGAGAAGAAAAGAGCTTGAGCACGTATCTAGATCTAGCGTCAACGGACAAATGGGTGGAATCCAGTTACGACTCCGAAGGTCCTGTCTACTGGCTTACATTCTCTGTGCTGTTGCACTCGACGCAACGTTGGCAAGTGAATCGATTGTCGCATTTGCGGCGGCTGATTGTGCTCGCGCAAACAAGAAATTCGCATCCCACGGGGCCCTGCAAATTGCTCGAAGACAAACAGGTGAAAGACTACTCGGTGTATAAACCATATTTGCTGATCTTCGGCATCATTGACGGCCTTTATAACTATTCATTTAAGGTAAGAAGATATTATTTATATTTAATAAATTGCATTGTCATCAAAATGATGTTGTTTGTTTTTAGAATGTAAGTGGAACCGATGAACAGTGGTGTACAAATTTGGCAGACTTTATACGTCATAACGATGAATCATTGTTGAAAGCTTCCGAACGCCTTTTGAACATCTATACCGAAGAGTTGTTACCGTGTGCGTCCTTCGACGAGTTCTGTGATGTTACAGGTTGGTTCTTATTTAATTAAACATGAATCATTTATTATTTAGTGAACATGTATGGTAGATATTTTGTGTATTTGTTAAATAATGTTTATATTCTTGTTTGATTGCAGGTTTATTGAGTGTTATTTCGAATCCCGACACATATATTTCAGATATTTTAAAGGGTATATAGTTGTAGCTTTTATTTCTTCGAAAGTATTTGTTTGCACCATAGCAAGAAGTCCACTTCGCTTTAATATTTTGGGTGTATGAATATTGTATAAATATAGTTTAATTTTCCTATAATAAATAATATGATTATGTAACTTGTAAAATTTGAAAACATGTAAATTGTCAGGGTGTCTAACCTACATAATTTATTTGACTGATAGTTTGTTTGGATTGTTTTTAATACCAAGCTGTTTAATAAATACATTATAAACATCAAAATCTAATAATAAAAATAAACATTATTATTAATTAAATTTACTGTTTGTTTTCTTCCCTTTTACCATATAAAAACATTTTAATCTGAAATTTTGATGAATATTTCATACTTGTCATCAATTATAAGTTTTTGTTGTGTACTCTTATTACTTTTTTGTATATGTATCTAGAAAACAACGAATGTTGGAAAAATAGTGTTACTTATAAAAGTAAAAAATAATTAAGCAATTTTTTTTTCCTCTAAAAACATTAAAAAATCGTTTTTGAGAATGGTTGTTTTGTATATACGTTTCCCTAGTTAGAATACATATTGATTTTATTTCATAGCAATCGAAGGGTGAACTTAAGACTAAATAAAGCATTATTATAAATATAGATAGTGAAAGAACAAGTCTAGTAGAGTCCACTCTAGCTTTTTTATAGCCTTTGGACTCACTAACATTAGTGGGACAAAAAAAAAAAAAGAATTTCATAATTATATTTAATGGCTCGAGCCATTGTATTTATTAGCATATGGGCATTTCACATTTTTAGAAAATGCTGACTGCAAACAATGTGCACAAAACGATAAAATGATGTTTTATGAGCCTAGTGGCCATAAGTAATGAGAGTAGGTGTAGTAGCGAAGAGCACATGTTTCAGCTCATAAGTTTAAAAAATAAAACCTTTAAAATACTTATATATTTTTTTATTAAACTCCTGACAATACAATATTTTTAATATTAAAAACCATTAAAATCATTATAGCATCAGGAAATGTTGTTGTTGCTGTTGGTGTTGATGGAGTAATTCAACCCTGTTTCTGGGCCAATTCTCGTGCTTTCGCTCGCTCCAATTTAGCGATACGTGCCGCTGATTTGGAACCGAGGAGACCTCCGCCCCAGTGTCGTCTGATCTCGTCCCCGCGGTCATTGTAGTTGGTCTTGATTGCCTCGACCAATTTACTGAATGTTGCGCGATCTCCAGAATCGGTTTGTGTGAGGGCGACCGACGTGCATGTCTTGCGTCTGACCAGCTGACCTAGACGCGCCTTGCCCTTTACGATACAGTATGGGACGCCCATTTTACGGCAAAGAGCGGGCAGGAAAAGTACGAGCTACAAAAAAAAAATCATTTTATTTATTGAAGCACATCAAAGAATAACGTTTGTAGTTGATTTATATTTTATTATGAAGCAATTTTGTAAATGTGGTACCATGGTTACGGCATGATTCCGGATCATACACTTGCACAAATATACGATCAGGGTGTTTATAATATTTATTACTTTTAAGACAACAAATTAAGAATATAATTTGACTATCTTAATTGTTATATTTCAGAGATATTTAAGATCCTATGAAGATATTCATAAATTATGTTACAAAGATTCGCTCAGGGTCAAGTTCACTTCATGTTTCACAAACACCAATATTATTGATAGTAAGTGCATCAGGTGAAGAAATTCAATATACATCATTGCGAAACCAATTTTTTATCATTTATAATATCTATTAACAGGGCTTTCACAGCAATTTTGTATACAAAAAGTGAAATAGTGTAGTTATTAAAGGATAAAAGTGAAATAAGTGACTGAAAAAAGATAAAAAAGGGAATAAAATATTCATTTTGTAGACACCATTTTGTTTTTAGACCGATTTTGGGGCCAGATTCGTAATCTGCGACCCCAAAAACATATTGTTGCGATTAAATAAATAAAAGAGTTATGCATATTTTAATTAAGAGTGTATTAAAAAAGCTGCAGTGGCATGCACCCGACTTTCATTTACATAATTTTACTAGAAAAAATCAAAATATTGACCGGCACTAATCATAATATGATTGATTATCTATGTGCAAATACATGGCAACATAAATAAGATAATTAAGATTTTCCGTAGCAGTTTTCTCGTAACTGGTATATTTTTTGAAGAAACTTTTAAAACAAAAATTGTGTGAAATATTCATATCTATCATTATGAATATAACTATTTTTGCCATAATGCAGCCGTTCTAGTGATATTGGAAATAGAATAGAAAATGCATAGAGTAAACATTCCGGTTTCTTATGTTTGAAGCTTCACAATATAACGTTTGACAGTATTTGCTCTATTTAAAAATCGGTTTTGAGTCCACGAAGTTAGAACATTGACGAATTCTTAGCGTCTTCGATACTTTTTATACATTTATAACATGAATAATTTTTTTAAATAGTGACTATAAGTGATCGACTTCGAAAAAAGTGGAAATAGTGAATGCGTGGAAACCCTGTAATAGTGAGTTTAGACCAAATAAGTACCTGATTTTCTATTTAAAAATGGCAAATATAAATATCAATCAGGGCTAAAAAAACTTCAAGACCGACGAATCTTACCTCAAGGGGTTCAACATCGTGTGCGATGACCACAAGCTGGGCTTTCTTTTGCTCGATCAGCTTAGTGACGGTGTTGGTGCCGGCACGGAGGGTGTTCGGCCTCTTGGTTGGAGTGTCAGCCTTCTTAGCGACCTTGGCTTCAGCGCGAGCCTTAAGACGGTCCTTCTTTTGAATGTCTGTCTCGGGTCTGTATTTTTCCAACAACTTGAAGAGTTGAGTCGCTAATAAATAAAAATTAGACCAACATTAATAAAATTACCTATTTTTTAAACAATTTAAGATACATTTTTATAAATAATCAGAAAGTCAATTGGTGGTAGACAAAGTTATCTGCATTTACATAATCAGATAGCAAATACTTTAAAAAAAATCATCATTGTGTAAAAGTTTAGAAAAAATATGTTCATTTCTTCTAAGTATGTACAACGAACCTGTTTGTTTGTCCACGGTCTGTGTGAATTGGTTGATTGGTGGTGGAACTTTCAATCGCTTCTGGAGAACAGACCGTTGTCTTTGGATACGAATGTATTTGGGCCATTTCACAAATCTGGACAAGTCACGCGACGGCTGGATATCCTGACCTTAAACACACCCCAACTATTTACAATTTCAGTAAATTTTACCACGTATTTACTCGTAAAATGTGTTTTTTTTTTTTAATAAATTACTCAGTTTTAAAAAGCTCGTTTGGTAGTCAATCATATTGAAATCTGACCAATTGGTTATGCATCATTGTATCAATAAAAAATATATATATATATAAAAAAATCTCACCAATTCCAAAGTTTCTGGGTCGTTTCTCAAACAGGGGATTTACAACTTTCTTCACCTCCACTTTCTTGACGGCGAGAGGAGCGGCTGCTACCTTCTTCCCGGATTTCTTCTTGGGCTGCAAAAAACCAAAATAATCAACATTCACCCAATTTAAACCTTAAGTCGAGTTTAAAAACGTGTTAACTTCAGTTTAGCTTATTGGTGGTAGCATTGTTTGACATCAAACACAATTCAGATAGCAAATACAAGTGTCATCATGTGGTATAAAAAATATCCTATTGTTAATTTAATATTTATTAACTTCAATAAGAAATTATAAACATAGCATTTATGAAGATTATTTTAATTACAATTGTTGTTACAACCTATAGACAACATTGCCAAAACACATGCACATTTCAACTCGATTTTTATAATTATCTACATTATATATCGTAAAACTATTATGGAATATAAGTAACAGTATTATTTTACCTTCTTCTGAACCATCTTCAATTAAATTATATACTAGGATGATTTAAATACAAATAGATTTCTTCAACCTACTCCTGAAGAAACCATTCACTTCACAACTGACGTCAAAGGAACGAAAAGCTCTAACTTGCCGGCTAACCGTAAACTCCCAGCCAGATATCCGGTATGCTCGGTCGGTAACCCGCGTGTTTCAAATTCGAAATATTAATCTACATGTATTTTGAGTTGGGATTGGTTTCATATTATTATTTATTTATGTAGAATACATTTAATTAATTATGAACGTACTTTCAACTTTTAAAAGAGGGCATATTTGCATATACAAAAATAGATATTCAAATGCTTCAGTTTCAGCCATTCGAAACAGTTGCTCTTACAATTTTTCGAAATATGACTATAAAATGTATTTTTAGTAGATATTTCTTTTAAATAATGGCAAGTTAAAAATTCAATCTAGCCATGTACAGTCGTAAATCATCAATTTTTGGAAAAAGTTTCAATTATATTTATATGTAACATACATAATTTTTATAAAATTCGCCTATATACTTGTGCAATGAACTTAAGCGACTTTTTTTTTTTTTTTGGAACGAATATATTTTAATTTAGGATTAGAAAGCGTCAAGAGCGGAACGATGATTTTTGTTTTCACGGTGCTGGATAGGGATTCCTCTTAAGATTAGAAATAAAAGCAAAGCATTTTAGATTTTTAATTAAAACTCTTTAATGGCAGCATTACGATATAACAATATGATTATTTATTAAAAATATTTGTTTACTGTAGAAAACGTTTCAAATACAAATATGTTTATTATATAATTAATTACAAAAACACATGTGAAAATACATCACTATTTAAAAATTCAGTTGCACTGTTATAACTTAAAACTTTCTTTCGCAGCTGTGACAATCTTCGTATGCCTGTTTTGTGCGCTTTGGTGGTCACACGAAGATAACGCAAATGCCCGATCATTTTCTCCAATGTGTAATCGAGCCACAGAATATTGCTAAATGGTTCAAAACGCTGCCAGTCATTTCTAATACAAACAAAACACACAAAATAAACATAGAAAACAAAACACAAATAAACATAAAAAACACTTTGTACGAAATGGTAACTTACTGATTATGATTTCTCATCAGTCGATAGATCTCGAACTGATAGTCGCCGGTAGCAGTGAATAGATCTGGATCTAAGCCCAGATCGTTGAAAATAAAACATTTGTTGAACGTCATGCGAGACAGTGTGTAATCGATGATTGATAACTTCACTCCTTTCGTTGCCACCTCGAATTCACGATTGCTTAACCGAAATGTGGTTGTTGGTTCATCGGTTGGTGAAATCAAGATGTTGCCCCAATGCATGTCGCGGTGTTCGAACTCTAGAGCCGATTCGGCCACAGCTAACGAACAAACCACCTAAATCGACCCAAAACAAAAATAAATCCGATGCTGTTATGGAATTAATAGTAATTTACCTGTGTAAACAGAGCATAAGTTTGATCGGCGTTATTGAAGCGATAGGCTTCCAGATCCTGTCCGCCGTTGGCCAGCTCCAAAATGATGTAGAGTTGGTCGTCCGGAAATATTTCGGGCGAATCATTCTCAGAGCCACGATGTTCATCATACAGGTCCCATAAGTCTAGTAGTTGTTGCGGATATTTGCCTTGTACGCAGCATATTTTTAGTAGTTCGGCAAAACCGTCCGTACCAAACGTTGTGTTTGTACGTAGGTTACTCAATTCCCTTAGATCAAAAATTATATATAATAATCGGAGATTTCATTCGGCTTTTCTTCACCGCATAACGAGTGTTACAAAAGTAACAATGACTATATTAGAAATACTTTCTAGGAAAACGCCTAACTGTAGTTTAGAGCTAACTTATGTGTTCAATTTTAATGCACGGATTGCTAAACGAAGTTTCAAACGTTTACTTAATTCGTGGTTTAACAGCTGTTTCTCAGTTTACGGCCGTAATATTAAAAGATTCGCAATAATTATTATAAGTATATGAGTTATGTTTATAATTTAAATTGATTTAGATGGATAATTATATTGACAATGTCATGGAAAATCTAATTTTTCTTATTTTTTCATCATAAGCGACGTTTGGATTTATATATATATAACCAAAACAAGCAGTTAAACTTACCAATACTCTACAGAAATATCCTGAAATGACATTTATCTAATTGAGTCTATTTTGTTTTCCTGTCAAAGGCGCAGATGATCCGATTTATTAAGTTACATGCGAATCCATGGCAACGCGTAAACAAGATATTTATAATGTTTCGTAGCATTTTTCCCGCAACTGGTACATTTTTTGAAGAAATGTTTCAAACAAAAGTTGCGCGAAATATTAATACCATTCATTATGAACATAACTATTGTTGCCGTAAGTGTAGCCGTTCTAGTGATATTGGAGATAGAACAAAAAATGTATTGAGTAAACATGCACTACCGGTTTGAAAAAATAGGAGGTGCACATCAAGTCTTTAAGTTCGAAGTTTCACAAATTTACGTTCGACAGTTTTGGCTCTAGAGCGTTCACAGACACACACACGCAGACATTCCGAAAATAATCACAATCGATTCAGGGAAGATCAAAACGTGTATATCCGTTGAAATCTCATTACAAGACTTACTTATTACTTCGTAAATGAAAGTAATACATATTCAACCGTACTTATATAGGTTTTTGGACGCATTTCCTTTGAATGTATCCCTATATAGCCGTTTTGCAGTGATTAGTAGAAAAGAGGAATGACTAATATACATGGAATCATGAGACATATTTATATAACACATTGAGAATATATATTGATTGAATTTGCTCAGGGTCAAGATTTCGTCAAGTGAAGAAATTCAAAAATACATGATTGCGAAACGTGAATGAATTAAAGATTTTATTAATAACCGCGATTACTATTGGAAAGAAACTTACGATGCAATAATAATTTCTGATATAATCTCCTCGAATTTCTTCTGATGTTCACCATTAACTACCAGACTCCCCTCGATAGGTATGATTTTCATGACCCTGTACTTGTCGTCCAAAGAACTGTACATGAACACTTCGCCATAAACACCCTCTCCTATTTTGCGACATTTTTTTAGAGTTCTATACAAAAATAAAGAACACAAACGAATAAATATTATAACGAGTGTTATAATGGAAAATGCAGCGATAACAAAGACAATAAATAAGTGTTAAAACAAAATGGTCACCAACCTTTGTGTGTAGCATTCATCAAAAGGAAGTGGAGTCGTTTGGCCGCAGCGTTTTAGAATAATTTGCCGAGCTGTTTGTTCGCGATCATCAACATCAGCAGTTAACGATAATTTATCGAAACTTTCCAAAATCGATTCATTAGCAAGAGTTGAAACATAACCTGTAGGCACATACGTTAAAAGATGCATACACTTAAAACTGTTACGGATTTTTATTGAATTTATTAACGGTGGTGTTAAGCACTTGAGTTGCACACGAGAATATGCACCAAAAACTTGATTAAATACGCACTTTATACACACTGATTATTATGACAAATACACGGAATTGAAATGAGGTCACGTTTGTATGTGGCTGGATGACGCACAGGTCACGTGATGCGCACTTTTACCGTTGCTTTTGTTTGCGCACAAAATACAAATTTTGGTGGGAAAATATCACGCAAACTTTATTAGCAAAAAAAACCCAACAGCTATTAAATACACTATTCTGGAATATTTTGTGGCTAAAGGCGCTATATTTAATACAAAATTATTATTATCTTATTATATCAATAAACGCAAACACGTCACGATTCGATATTATCGAATATTTATTCCGAAAACATATAATATAACAATTAAATAACCATCTCGGCGTTTGACAAAATAGTTGAAATTTAATTTTCATTCATGAATACGCAAATTTGATATAACATTATTTTTAATATATTTGCAACAAGTTTAAAACTTAAAATAAATATTTTTAATGTGTTTGCTAGATTATTCTATAGTTATTAAAATTAATTCGCTTAAATATGCATGTGGCAAACTATGCAGAAAATGGCATAATCATTAATTTGTAGCCTTAAGGATTGTTCACAGCGAAGCAATCAGTAATTAAGTTAAGAAAATTACAAATAACAATCTAGTTTGTATTATGGCAAGCAATGCTAGCATTCCAAGCAACAAAATTAACACAATGTTTGATAATTTTTGTTGCTTGGAATGCTAGCATTGCTTGCCATAATACAAACCTGATTGTTATTTGTAATTTTCTAAGCTTAATTACTGATTGCTTCGCTGTGAACAATCCTTAAGGCTACAAATTAATGATTATGCCATTTTCTGCATAGTTTGCCACATGCATATTTAAGCGAATTAATTTTAATAACTATAGAATAATCTAGCAAACACATTAAAAATATTTATTTTAATAATGTTTATCAAATTTGCGTATTCATGAATGAAAATTAAATTTCAACTATTTTGTCAAACGCCGAGATGGTTATTTAATTGTTATATTATATGTTTTCGGAATAAATATTCGATAATATCGAATCGTGACGTGTTTGCTTTTATTTATTGATATAATAATTTTGTATTAAATATAGCGCCTTTAGGCACAAAATATTCCAGAATAGTGTATTTAATAGCTGTTGGGTTTTTTTTGCTAATACATTGTGTTAATTTTGTTGCTTGGAATGCTAGCATTGCTTGCCATAATACAAACTAGATTGTTATTTGTAATTTTCTAAGCTTAATTACTGATTGCTTCGCTGTGAACAATCCTTTAGAATTACCATAAACCGTATCAATTTATTTAAGATTCAATATTAATTTATTTTGTGCAATTCAATTTGTAACTTAAATTTCAAATTGTTGACAGCTTGATTTTTTACTCCCTCTATTTTATTATAGCAACAAAGTTGCCTAAAAAGTGAATTTCAGGCAAATATGATATTTTGCATGATTTCCTAAAATATTTTTAATTTTTCAAATATCGAAATAGGTATTCCTTAAGTTTTTACCACGCCACCGTGTAGATTAATTTATTATTACATAAAATGAATCCGGCCAAATTTACTGAGCACTCTTTATTACATACCAACACAAAATGAGTACACATAAGTAAAGTACCAGTGTCCTAATACCAAATATAACTAATGATTGGCTACTACTTTGGTCACGGTGTAAATAATAATCCGATATTTAACTTTATAATTTTAAAATTCCTATGTTTCACTCTTGAAATATCCGGTTGAAATATTTTATCAACCATTGTATCGGAGCATTCTCCGAGTAGTTTTAAAAAAAAAATCGTGTGACAGAGACAAAATAAACTAAAAAGTACTGACCTGAATTATGAAGAGATGACGATGAAGTTTCAAAATGCGATAGACTGTTATACGATGTAGTAGAAGCTATCGGTACAATTTTGAAAGATGAATGCCGTATGATGGACGAACGGGTTTTGCTTTTGAGATGTCGAATTTCGCTGTCATTTATAATTGTATTTAGGGAACCTAACATTACACAATTATTTGTATTATAACCAGAAAATGAAATGTATGCGGCCTTAGCAACACTAATAATTTTAACAAATGACTGTAATAATTACTCACTTCTGTTGGCTTGTTGTTCGAAAATATCATGAACACTTTCACGATATTTTCTCCCTTTATTGTTGCTTGATGCGGGTAAAACAGCATTGTTGATAGTCGAATGCCGCAGCATCGATAGGGAACGAAACCATTGTTTACCCGGTCGTAGGAAAATACTTTTTCTACTATCCAAACTAAATCTGTCTCTTTTACTGCGACAACTAATTTCAGTACTATCATTTATTTCTATAATATTACTACTATTATTATGAATTGCAGATTTTCTACTAGTTCGTTCAATATCTTGTAGTTTAGGTGAACTCGTTTTAATATTCATATCAGAACAATGTATTTCAATATTGCCAATATTATCTTGCGCAAATTGCTCAAATTCATTTGCTAATACAATACTACTACTTGAAGAGTGCCCACTCGACTGCTCATTAATTTCAATCTGCTCCGATTTAGTTTCAGAACGTCTGTCAGGAGAATCGATGCGAAGATTACTAATTTTATCTTCAGTAAATCGCTCAAACTCTGCGACTGTAGCGCGCAATAATTTCGGTGCAGTTTCCTTCGATGGCAAAGTGTTAAATCTTGCACGTCTGCGCGTTGTTACGTACATATGTTTAGATATGTTTGAATTTCGACTATTTTCGATTATATTCGATCGTGATTTTTCACTATTATGCGTGTCTTCAACGTAATCACTATCTTTGTCAGAAATATCCTCAGAGCTTTCATCACTACTAAATAAGATACTACTAAGATTTGGCGCTGAGTTTGATCGTTCTATAGATTCTGCTCGAGGTACTGTTGAATTATTTTCAATTTCCAATTCAATAGATTCTCGTTTATTTGTTTTAGTACAGCCGTTTAGGTATGATAACGACAAATGTTCTAACACAACTTTAGGGGAATAGTTACATTGCAATTGTGTATTTGTTATATTTAAATCTGAGGTATTTGTACAATCAAATGATTTTTTTAAATTAATTAAACCTAATTTTTGTTTTTGCGGAGATACTTTTGATTCATTTCCGGTTTCTACATTTTTACTTCCTCGTTGCGACATATGTCCGTTTAGATGTGAAAATGATAGGTTTTCTAATACCAATTGAGGGGTATAATTTACATTAAAATCATTATCTGTAGTATTAAATTTGTTTGTAATTATGCTAATTTGAGCAAAAGATTTTTTTAATTGTTTTAATGATAACTGTTCTAATAAAACTCTGGGATGGTGTTTACTTATGAAACTTTCATATTGACTATTGAAAATTTGACCATTTTGGGTATTTTTACAATTACTATTATTATTTTTCAAATTTATATTTGTATTATTTAAAATTTGATAGCTAGCATTGTGTCTTTTTGGGAGTGATTCAGAGAGTACATTTGGGGCATTTAATTTAATTGGGCAGTCAATGTATCGTTCAAGAACTACTACAGGTATTGCATTTAATTTTATATCAGTTTCAATAATTTTTGAAACGCTCTTATTAGACTTAGAGATGTGTAGCAAAGATTCATTCTGTGTTTTTGAGTCTTCTATTGTAATTATTGAAGAAAATAACGGTTGTATCGAATTTTTTTTCTTTTGAAGTAAGGGGCATTGGGGATATCTATTTATTTTCTTAATTTTTCGTTTTTTAATTATAGGAGTTTCACAATTATTTTTAGAATCGCTTATTGAAGTTATCGCTTCTATTTTACTATGTTTACTATTTATTATTGTAGATTTTAATAATTCGTTAGTTGATTTTCGTAAATGATCTGATTTATCATAAAAAGATAAAAATCGCGAATTTATATAACTTTTAGTATTGTTTCTGGCAGTGATGGGTGACACATCGATTTTATCAACATTACGATATTTTCGTGATATTGGTGTACTTGAAAGCATAAATTTAGGAGTGCTTTCAGCACACATGCGATGTTCAAACCCATTTTGAAAAATATCGCTTTTATTAAAAGATGTAAAACGTTTCGGTTTTAATTGTGCCGAAGACACAATCGACGTATATTTTCTAGCAGATGAAGAATTCAAATATTTCTTATTATCGTCCGATAAATCATCATTTTCAACCTGTTTTTGTGGCTCCTTTTCAATAATCAAACTATGATTTATAGATTTTTCGTACGAATTCTGTGCTTTACTCAAATTATTAACCGGTTTGTTCGTAGAAAAACTGTCAATAGTCACCTTCACCGATTTGGCCAATTTTCGGACTTCATTTTTCTTTTTACTAATTTTGCCATTATTCACTTTTTTCTTCGGTTTATTTGTTTTACTTTTAACCATTTTAATATTTTTATGCGAACTATCCGAACTATCTTCAAATAGTGAAGAAATATGGGCATATTTAACCGTATTATAATTAGGTGCATGTAATAATCTATCAAATGTTGTGTTCGCAATAAAACAAACCGAATCATTTTCTGACAGCTGTGTTGGACCGGTAGGTAGATTATCGATTTGTTTCTTTCGGGACCGAGTAACAATTTTCTGCTCATTCTTCAATGATGTATTCCGTTTTTCGACATTTTTTGCCAACAATTCATCGAATACATTGCATGATTTTTTTGTTGGTTGCACACGCTTATTTCCATACGTCTTCAACGCTGGCATACTATGTTATACACAACACTTTAGAATTAAAAATAAATATATACACATATACTACTAATGATGTAAAATGTAAAAAATATGATATTGTAAATGAATAAATAATTGACAGAAATATAAAAGTTCAATAACAGTTCAAAAAACACAAACGAACACAAACACAAACATTTTACCGATTGAGTATGACATATACGACTCAGTGTTGCCAATGAAAGGCAAATGATAAATCTAAATATTAAACATCAACGTTTGTAATTATTCCACTGTATCACATGGATATTTTCGAACATTTAAGGATTGTTCACAGCGAAACAATCAGTAATTAAGCTTAGAAATTATAAGTAATAATTCCAGTTTGTTGTATGACATACAAAGTTAACGTTCATAGTAACATAATTTATCACATATTGTGTTAATTTTGTTGCTTGGAATGCTAGCATTGCTTGTCATAATACAAACTAGATTATTATTTGTAATTTTCTAAGTTTAACTACTAATTGTTTCGCTGTGAACAATCCTTTAACGTTCACAGCAACAACATTTATCATACATTGTGTTAATTTTGTTGCTTAGAATGTTAACATTCTTTATCATAATACAAACTAGATTGTTACTTGTAATTTTCTAAGCCTAATTACAAAATAATTCGCTGTGAACAACCCTTAAAGGATTGTTCACAGCGAAACAATCAGTAATTAAGCTTAGAAAATTACAAATAAAGGATTGTTCACAGCGAATTATTTATTAGGCTTAGAAAATTACAAATAATAATCTAGTTTGTATTATGATAAGTAATGTTAACATTCTAAGCAACAAAATTAACACAATGTATGATAAATGTTGTTGCTGTGAACGTTAAAGGATTGTTCACAGCGAAACAATTAGTAGTTAAACTTAAAAAATTACAAATAATAATCTAGTTTGTATTATGACAAGCAATGTTAACATTCCAAGCAACACAATTTATGATAAATTTTGTTGCTGTGAACGTTAACCTTGTATGTCATACAACAAACTGGAATTATTACTTATAATTTCTAAGCTTAATTACTTATTGTTTCGCTGTGAACAATCCTTTATACAAAATCTGCTAAATTTGTGGACTATCCTATTTTTTTATGTATTTTATAGCATCGCGGACAAAATGTACGTTCTCTTTGTATTAACAAAATACTAAATATGTATTTGTACATTGTATAGTATTAATTAAGTAAAATAGTAACAAGATTATTCTTGTTTGGTAAATTAAGGCCCTATTTAAGTTAACGGATGTTTTTCAACTATTTTGTGGGTGTAAAGCGGACTTATATGATCGATACGAGAATACCAAAATTTAAAATATCCATAATTAAATTTAAATTATTATTACAATAAGCTAGTTTATTTTATTGCACACAATAGTTTTTCAATTTTACAATATTTCTGAAAAGGGTGCAGCCTGAAAGCGCCTTTGTTGCTGATTGGGTCTAATGTAAACATAAAAAAACAATCACTTGACATTTGTGCTAAGTGACAGTTTGTCGCATGTCATTTCTAAACACTAGAATAATGTTATAACAATTTTTTTATACTTTTATAAACAGTGTTACGTAAATATTTTTGTAGTATGAATTCGAAAATGCCCATAAAAAAATAGAATATGGAAAACAGAAAATCGGAACCACCAGGTAAGTGGAAATCTTTTAGTATTTCGACATTGAATAAAACCGTAGTTTGTAAAAGAAAAGTATTATTAGGTTATATGTAATTTTTGCAAATTAGATTTAAGCAAGTGTAATTTCGGTACTGTCGGCAAGGCACATTCAACACATAATGTATGCAGTACCGACTATCAAATGTCCCTTTCGGCAACTTGTCCACCGTCTCCCGCATTTTCGTCAATAACTTTAACTCCCGGTCGCATACGAAACATAGACCAAGATATGGAGGCGCTAAGGCTATCGCGGCAAGATAATCCGTTTTTAAAAGTATTAATTACTAATTTACTATTTGTGTGTGATTTACTAATTGCCAATGAATTCTCTAGCAAGTGATTGCGAGTCGGGAGAGTCTGGTTGAAAGTCTAGAAGAATCTGAATCAGACGATACAAATCTTATGTCTCAGGTAAGTCGATGAAGGCTTTTTGTATTAATTTGTTTGGAGTTTGGAGTGTTTAACTTTGGATAATATGGTGATTGGTAGCACTGCATGAATGTAATCGCTTTCAGGAATTCCCTACTGACTTGGATGTAGATCCATTAACATTACCTGAAATTCACGAGCACATGATTCGTAGTCCTCCGCCTACAACATGGCCCCGTTCTTCTAACTTCAGGGTTTTTAATTTTCCAGCTGACAATGAGGTACTAACTAATCCTACTTTCTTAATAGTAAACATTACTTTATCTAACTCGCCTTATATGAGCCAATCGGTATCGTTTTTTTTTAAATTTATTAATTATCATGCGTTCTTTGGGTATGGTTATACTTTTTCTGCTTTAAAAGTATCTGGAGTGGCCTGCACTCGACTTTCTTTTACACAGTTTTTACTAGACATATATATATATATATATAAATATATATATATATATATATATATATATATATATATATATATATATATATATATATATATATATATATGCAGTCAAACTAACCAATACTCTACAGAAATATCCTGCAATGTCATTGATCTACTTGAGTCTATTTTGTTTTCCTGTCAAAATAGTATATGATCCGATTTTATAAGCTAAATGCGAGTAAACAACATATTTATAATGTTTCGTACCATTTTTCTTGCAACTGTTACATTTTTTTGAAGACATGTTTCAAACAAAAGTTTGGCGAATTATTAATATCTTTCATTATGAACATAACTATTTTTGTCGTAAGTGTAGCCGTTCTAGTGATATTGGACATAGTACAAAAAATGTATGGAGTAATGATGCACTTCCGGTTTGAATATTCTTTTCAAAAATAATTAAGTGTTAAGTTTCAAATTTTTTCGTTCGACAGTTTTGGCTCTAGAGCGTTCACACACACACACACACACACAGGCAGGCAGACTTCATTCCGATAATAGTCACATTCGATTCAGGGAAGGTCAAAACGTGTATATCCGTTGAAAGTTTTTCATGATTACTTCGTAAAAGAAAGTAAAAAGTCGCTAAAGTGCCAAATTGACATTTTTTGTCCAATCCAAAAATCCATGGTTTATGGTACAACAAAACATGTTCTTAACGTGCAAAAGAAAAAATTAAATCGATATAATAAATTGTTTTCGAGTTACAGCGGCAGTAAAAATGTTATTGCTGTGAACGTTAACCTTTTATGTCATACAACAAACTGGAATGATTACTTATAATTTCGAAGCTTAATTGCTGATTGTTTCACAATCCTTTATTCTATACATATAAAATCATCGAAATATGTAAAATTGATTGTCCATCTGTGACATACTTTAAATTTGCGAATGAATATCAATTTTGAATAAATAAATAATTGCTAATTTCTTGTAGAATACGTGCTATACCAAATTAAATATATTTAATAGTAGTTAATGGATTTTATGTAATTTTCCAACATTCTATAGTTTGCATGACCCGATTCGATCAGAGCACGCAAATTGTGTACATTACTAATATTAGCATATTACTACTTTACCGCGTATTAATATTAATTTATATATTTAGTTCTTCTGTTTTAGAGTAATGCGCGTTCATATTCTTGTTTCATTAATTATTTTAAGAATTATCTAATAGTTCTCGCTAGCTCTATTTTTTAAATTCGAGAATATAATTGAGATCATTTTTAAAATACTTAATTTTTGTATAGCACCAAACAGGTAATATGGAAACCAAATCAAAAGAAATCAACTGGGACGAACAACATATAGAAGCAAGCTCACCTCCATCGCGTGTACTGCCAAGGTTGCACAGTCACCAACATCACCATGACCGGTTCTCCATATTAACACCAACACCAATTCGTTCGTTTATCGAAGCGGGTGGCGACGACAGTATACAACTAATGTCCGCGGACGATTGAACCAAACGACATGGTTCGTTCAATTGATTACTCGACAAAATTAAATATAATACCTAAAGCGTATTGGAAAATAAATTAAAAATGCTGTTCATTACGTTAAATAATTAATAATAACTAACGAAAAACAGATATTGCTTGCTGAACAACATTACCCACAAATTAAATAATTATGTGTTCAGTCTCAAAAAAAAAAAAAAAAAATCTAGTCTAATAAATGTTATATAATTTTATTTATTTATCACTGATTTTATAAAGTTATGTGATTCAACGAATTTTATTGACTGGATTACCTCATTCCCATAAGGGACTATCTGATTTATTTCTTAGCAACTGTTTTTTTATTACTGCTGCACAGGTCTAGCGATGACGTTATTAGCCAATCATTGAATTGTATGGGATTGAGGTAACTTATTGTATTTGATCTCTTTGAATTGGGAAGTAAATGGCATTGCTTGGTTTATATTAAGCGGAAATGTAGATGGAGTTGTGTAAAATTGTAATATTAAGTTAGCGAAGCGCTGGCCGCTATTAAATTAGAAATTTTAATTAAAAAAACACTAGCTGTGCTGCCTTTAAATTAGCTACTTTAAACCAAAATACTTAATTTCGCCTACCTCAGTAATTTATTCTCATTAGTAATGCCGTATTTCAATAGTAACTGTCCAAATATTAGAGCATCTAGTCGAGTAGAATATCTTGGTTGACGTCATGATGTATTTGATATTTAAATATATAAAAACATGCATGTGTAGAACTGGAATTATTAACTCGTTATCTAAAATGTGTCACGATGTTATACCTATTTGGACGTTATTTGGGTGCTGGTAATTATTTAAGATTAGCAGTGCGGCTAGTTTGAATATCAAATCAAGTTTTAAATAACTAGTCGGTTTTATAAGACTAAAGGCCATTAAATTAAAACTAGTCAATTTCTTTTCAGAAAAAAGTAAACAATTAAAAAGTTAAACATGTTCAAAAATATAATATTGAAATATAATACTAATATTCAACTTGTTGATTGTTATGTGGCCTTTTTAAAAAAGTTTTACAGAATTATCTCCCAATATACGCAATAATATAAGGGGAGACGTAACATTATATTAGTACTAGTGAAAATATCTATTTATAACAAGAAATGTTACTAAATTTGTCGTACTTCCAAAAAGATACGGCAAATAATATATACCAACAGTTATAACATATTTCTATACTGGAATGACTAGTGTAATTATGACAAGTGTTATCTAATTATTGCTGCAGAATTCACTGGCTAACAAGTAAAAGTACGTGTTGATTATGTGTGCTTAAATGTAACAATGTACATTTGATACAAGAAAACAATTATTTAGAGCTTAAGACACACACACACACCAGGTAAACATTTTTATATAGTGCAATATTCTTGATGTGATGATTCTACAGAATTTTTATTTAGAAGTTATATGTTGTATATTTGATTTGATTGGGGATCATTTGAGGATGTGACTATATTTAAAACCAATGATGTAATTTGCTGCAACTAATAAAACTATGATTTGATGTTTCTTGAAGCAGTATTTTTAATTTCAATTTTTTTTTCTTCATACTTATTTATTTTTTTTACATTCTAAACTTTGTGAAGACATAAAATAACATTTTTATTTAAAAAAAAAAACAAACAATAATACACAAATGAATTGTTCACGGTTTATATTACAAGAGTTCTAGTGAACAAAATGAGCGAAATTCAATGTTAGCGTAAATGACTGTTTATTCTGGGTACTAACAACTAATACACATTCATGAATGGACACTTTTTAAAAGTATCGAAACAAGATTTTTTTTTGTATCTTTTTTCATATATTTTTTTTTACATATCCTTGTGGAACGTAAAAACACGTTAAGCAAATTAGTGAAGAAACAAGTAATAATGATAATAATTAAATAAACCATTGTCTGTCAGCAACTGCCAAACTTAATTATCATGTTAAGGCACCCAGATCGCCCTGTACACCTATACAACTGTCGATTTACAACAGTTTATCTCGATTTATTTCTCATATTGAATGGACATAAGATGGTTAATATTTTGTTGTTTTGTGCTAAAATGCTACATACACATAGCGACCAGCAAGCGTTTCATTATCTTCAACATTACTTAACTTACGAATTCAAATTGTCATGCAACAAATCATTTAAAACATTATATAATATATTGTCTCAATAAAAAACAAACGTACAAATTCATGACAAAATTATTCGTACTTAAAGATTTGCATACTGTCTACAAAGTTAAACTGCAATACATCATAATAACGTCACAACGACCAAGTTCGGCAATCACATATAAAATACACTCGGCAAAACAACACATCACGTCACTCTACTAGCTAGTGACCTCATGTGTTGTACTTTTTACCAAGTGCTTCAGATTTTAATAGCCGAAAATAACCGCCATCTTGGGTTTGAGATTAAATCCGGTATCTAAATAACTTATAACAAATTAAACTTGTTCTGAATATATAAGTTTAATTTGAGATATTAAAACCCAAGATGGCGACCACATGGTCTAGAAATTTTCAGTGGAATAATAACACAATGGCCACGAATATTTTCACATTGGACAAACGGTTAAAATAGAATCGAAATAAAACTTAGCAATATTTTTATAATACACAAAGTTTATTTTCTGTACTCAAAAAAAAAAAAAAAAATGAGTATGAACAAAAATAATGAATGCAATATGAATAGTTACAAGTTACATATGTACAATTAGTTTTCCTTCATTATCATACAGCCATTAAACTGGGGTTCAAAAAATTCACCCCAAGTGACAGGAGTGCTGGTCTATATGAACTGACAGTTACTCTACGACAAGCCGAACGGGCCGGCAAGGAGGATGGGGAGTGGGTTTGGTTGTCTTGAGTTAAGGAGGCGAAGGGGCACACACCAGACTTATATACATGACACGGGGGCAAAGATATACTCATTCATGACGTCACACGCGTACGCACACATTCATAACTCGTCGCCATTTTAGATGGAATATTTTATTGTTAAGGTTAGAAAATAAGTAGGACACAGGTAAAGTAGCGAGGACGGAATATATAATATAGTACTCTAGGATTTCGGAATAGACGACATTATTTTTTCGATCCAAATGACATACACATTCACAGCATCAATTCCTGTACACAACGAGAACACACAGAACATATGTTGCATAATTTAAAGAATAAAATGTAATTCTTTAAATTTATTTAACATTATTTCAGTGCCAGTTAAACTTGTTTTTCAATTAAAACAAAATGGCGCTGATATGACCATATACCAAAGTTTACTCTTTTGAATAAGCAAAGTGTAAACAAAATGGCTACATATTTTTAAAGATGATGTTTTATGTTAAATACTCCATGACTGTAGTGGATTTGCATTACGAAAATGCGTGGAACGCGAATGTTCAAACCCTGGTATATAATTATGTACAATTCCTTGTAAAATTTAGGAATTAGTTTTGAATTGTTATCACGGAGGTTTATGCTATGAATGGCATTCCATTTAGATTATACTGTACATATGGCGCTTTCTTTAATCTAGACTGATTCAATATTGGAAAAACCAATGTGGTCTTAACTTCTAAATATGTCATATTGATACTTAAAGTATTGATATTTAGACAATTTTATGCATTGTTGAATATAAATATTACGCCACATTCATTAGATAAGATGCCTTTAGCATTATGTAAATGCATCTTTCTCATTTATATTGATAAATGAGAAAGATGCATTTAGGTAATTTGGCATTAGATAAACAGGGATTTCTATGAGAATCAAAGGTTGTTCGATGTAATGAATGATAAAATAACGTATATATTTTTCCAATTCTGATGAAAGTTTCGATGAAAGAGAACGCCTATAGATAAAATATGCGTGCATACAGGGCGACTTGAGTCAACCAACCATGTCACAGAAACACACTAACACGCACACAGCCAAACAGAAGCATTCCACAACAGTTACTTGTGCAGGAAGCGTACTGATCTAAATATGAAAGCAGCAAGATGGTTTGAAAATGTTATCATCATCATCATCATTATACTTGTGTGAATAATCATCACATCCCTACTACATGAGAGACATAAATATTATCGAGATAGAAATAGAGCGGTACAGAAGTTTTATTTATTTATTTGTTCACTGTTTATTTTAATATTCATCTGTGGTTAACTGGAAACTACATACGGAAACATCTAAAATTAACATCCATATTTGAGAAGTGTTGTTCGACATTTCTACTATTTTGTTATTTTAATGATTATTTTAATAAATGTTTTACACTGATTTGAGGAGGTGGTGACGAGTTCACAACACACTGTATCAATTCATATTGCTGCTGCACAGAGATCTCTGGTTTGCAAATGAACGAAACAATTTTCACAATACTGTGTCGCGTTGTGCTGTAGCACTATTGAATTTATCATCCAATTGCAATATTATGCATGTAGTAGAAATCATACACAGATCTAGTATCATTTTTGGTACACACATTAATTATGAATAACTGTTTTGTTTGTTTATTTGTTGCGAAAAAGCATTCTGAATAATAATTGTCAAACACAGAAAGAATTCTAGGGTTTGTTTTTGCAAAACTTTGTTATTATTGTAGTTAAATAGAGGCTAAAGAAGCGGACATTTAGAAATGATGCGGATCTGGCGCCGCGTCTTGTTTGTTTTGTTATATTCACCATTCTAGAATAACGTCACAAGACACCCGCCATATTGACATATGTTACACTGACAATTATCAAAGAGCCTTTTTTTCTGTATTCAAATGCAAATAACACAATTTTAACTTGTATGCGTGGTAGTGGTAATACACAGAACTGGTAGCGTTTAAGTTTATAGCAACTAACTTGTAGTATTTGTAAAATGTAGTCCATGTCATTTGTCAAACTGAAAACAAAATGAGTGACAGCAAAATTAGTTTATTATTTGGCTACCAGTGCTGCGTACCGTCAAATGACTACCAGTATGCAAGTCTTGATTTGGAGTTAACGTAGCAACGGCAACGGTACAAGGTAAGATGGCGGACGTGTCAAAGTCCCAAGTTCTAGAATGATCAATTTTTCGTATTAAATATGAACAAATACATGTTCGTGCCCGGAGCCGGTACAATCATCACCTGCCAAGCTCACGCTCAGACGCACTCACGCTCTCACGTTCACTCAAATCAATCGTTCGTTCACATATCATCATCACAACACACTCGAGAGGCTCAGTTCTACCAGTAGTGGGGACGCGGCTCAGGTGACAGTGGAATTTGCATAACAATTCACATATATCTTTAATGATATTTGTTTTGGTGTTATCCATCGCCACCTAAGCCCCGTGACGCACGCATGGAAAAAATAAAAACACAAAGATCCCATTATCAAGAGGATCTCTTATACAGAATATTTGTACTTTTTGAATGCTTTCCGATGTTTTTTTTTTTTTTTAATTCAAGGGTTCGGGACGAGGAACGCACTTGCGCCCTATTGTATTGAGATTTTTACGCATGCGCATTCCTCTTGTCCTCCACCATACGCTTGGCCGACCTGTTTTTTATTTGACGGGACGGCTCTATTTACGATCCATCCAACAACACTGTACACTATATATATAATAATATATTTTTTATATACTTATTAAACTTTCTTTCTTTTTTTTTGTTCTTTTATACACATTTTATTTTATATTTTTTCTCTCAGTGAGAATCACAGAGATGGATTTTGTGTGCTTCATTTATAGCACAATTTGCAAAAGGACTGATTCAGATCGGTAGTTTCGTCGGCATCAGTCACAATCAGAACTCTTCACATGCTTCAACAAAAATTAACGCAAAAATGAATTAATATACTAAAAGTCTGTTCGCTTATTGCTCTTGTTCAGCTAGAACGCATTAAAATTAGGTTATTTACATAGTTTGAGTTACCCGTAGAATAAGAATAGAAATAATAATAATTTTGTCAGCTATTATTTTTAATCTAGCATTTTAATTTCCACCGATTATCAAGTTTAAAATAAGCAAACAGACAAGTAGAAATTTGAGCCGTGTTCTTTTGATTGAAGAATGAAGTAATCAAAACAATTAAATATTTCTTGTATACCAAGGACTGCATCATAATTTATATGTCTTGATTACTAGTTTATGAAAATATTAAAAAGAACACGGGGATTTGAGTATGTATGTGCTATAGTTCCGTTTGTGACTGTAGGCCTGCGCGCGCATGGTGTGGTCGAATGTGCTCGTATTATTATCCAATTATAACATTTAATAATTAAATAATAGATGCGAACAGGCAAACAGACAGGGACCGCTTGTTACGAGAGATAATATCACGCAGTCGGAATCATCGTTAGTTTCTTCATGACACTTAATCGTATCTTCTTACCCTTAGTTACTTATCTTACTTAAATGTAATTAATAAAGTATATATTTATATATGTACTCAAAAGTCATAATGGTTCTCAACATTAAATTACATCAACTAATCTCAAAAAAAAAAAAAAAAATAAAAATACTAAATCAGTTTTTAATACGGCCCGGCCCGCAGTCAGTCAGGCGGCGTGATAAAATAGAACGATTTTATATTCTTTTAGGTTTAAAAATATGTACAATATACATAAACAATTTACAATTGTGATACGACGATGCACTTGATAGATTTTTTGTTGTTGATTATTTTAATTATTATTTATATATTTTTATTTAACTTTTTTGATGCTGTATTTTCTTGTTGGTTGTTGTTGTAGTCGCTTTTCTATTTATTATTATTATAGTTAATATTTATAAGTTTTCTTTTCGTATGTCGAGATACGATGTAGATGAAACATCTGTTGCAGCATAATTCATTTATTCTTATGCATATAAAATTATTTGTAAACAAACACATAAAATGTGATTAAAAATTGATAAATATTGACAAAGAATGTCAACAAAAACGTTTATACAAAAATATTTTGTACAAATATAAATAATTAAAATTAATTTTTTGATTTGTATCTACCCAGCAAAACAACCAATCCTAAATGGAATCAACGTTATATCAACGAAATGTGTTTACTGGGTTACAGGACTAAGTCTTTTTTACTTAAAATGACATTTTAATAGATGGTTTTACTGTTTAACTGCCATTTTAAACAATGAAGGCCATGTTCCTAAACATGCTTGTTTGCACCGCTATAAGTTTAAGGCTTATTTAGAACGATAAGTCTGCCGCACCAGTCCAGTTAAATTTTAAATTTCAAAAGTGAAAAGTCTTAGAAATCTTAAAGACTACTTTTCTCTTGTCTGAACTAGTGCGATAAACTTTGATATTGTTCTTGTTCAACTTGTCCATTTTCTGTGAGAAGAAACTACATCCGCATATTTGTACCAGCATTCTTTATCGCGTTAGATTTTCCCACAGAAAATAGACATATCGAACTCGATTTATGTGTGTGTGACTGTACAAGCGGTGAAAACAGATATTTATTTATTTATACATTATACATAGAAGACCCATTTTCCACTCACATTGCCGGGTTCCAGATTTGCACAAATTATATTTCCAAGTCTTGTATTTCGATTTTATCTACACTAATTTTCAAATGGAATGTGTGTTGAAAATATATGAAATTTCCAACGCATATTTCAAATGCGCGCAATAAGCAGTTTTCTTTTTATCAGTTAGATACATATTGTAGTTAGTTTAAGATTAAAATTCAAAATGGTTGTTGCGTTATTCATATCTACAACCATTTTGATTTATAATTAAACTTGATTCGGAGCTATTTTCAATCTAACTGGTAAATAGAAAGAAACTTTAGTTCATTATTAGTGATCTATCAGAGTGCGGGTACTAACTTGATTTCCGACGATTGTGATGTTGGTAAGTGCATATACTGTTACCAGTACACAAAATGGTTGACGTCAGAGATCAAGTTGGTACATGCATTTTGTAAAATGAATATATTTATTCTTAACGAAATACAAGAGATAGAATCTTACCTTGGCCAAATCTGGCACCAGCAATAATAAGATGGGTCCCAAGAAAGGTAAAATGATGCTACAAACGATGCTTCATAAAAACGCGCGCATTATTGAACGAACGCTGCAGACATGTTCCTTTTGTTGTTGACTAGAGGAGACGCGTGTATGTAGTACGTTGTAAACAATACAGAGATTGGTCGGTCGGTCGGTTTGTTTGTTTATGTTCTTTGTTGGTTTGGTTGGTTGGTGGGTAGAATGATGGTTGGTGGTGTGAAGATAGTTCTAACACGTGGTGGTTGATTGGTGGTTGGCCCGCGCGCCCTGCCTTATTTTTATAATAATAATAATACAGCAGCCGGTCCTGGAAGCAGCAGCAGAGGTGGAGGGTGAGGAACAACGCGTCCTGATGCCTCTCCTCGCCCGACGGCCCATGTCTGTTCGCTCCTGCGGCTGCGGCGCCCCTCCTAGATGATCTCCATTTCGGACAGGGTAAGGCGGCTGGTCGACATCGCCACCCCGCTATCACTCGATGCACTCTGCACACTCGAGTGATCGTCCGTGTCACTCTGGTTGCTCGTGTAGCCGATCACGTCTACTTCATCTGTAACACGCACAACGAAAACACACATTATTAGTCACAAAAATTGACATTCTTAAATCTATTAGCAGTGATAATTTAACAGCGTCGGATTTAACAGTAAACTTAAGAATAGAAACTTAGACACTCGTATTGTCTATAATTAATCTAACATCCACGATATTTGGGAAAACAGAACTTGAGATGGAGTCTAATAAGGGAAATATATATATATATATATATATATATATATATATATATATATATATATATATATATATATATTCATAACCCTGTCCTGTCGCGAACTTCATTTCTAATTATAAAACATGTTTCATTATAAACAAGCTCGAAACTTGTTAATTCGAGTGCCAAAGGTTGGGTGGGTGGGTTTTGCGAGTGTAACCGACAGGTACATACGTTTCTATGTATGTATTTATGTATGTAACTCACTCACTGGGGATTCTGCTATTCTAATATCCGCTAGAAAGAGCAAATGCATTGTTTGACAGCTATAACCCTCCATGTGGCAGCCCCTTCACTGGTTACCGGATTAATTTCAAAAGTTCAACTTACGATGGAAAAATGTATTCAATTTAGATAGAACATTATTAATTAAACAAGACATACACAAATGATATTGCTGTAATTAAAATAGCTCGCAGCATTTCCCAGCAATAACGTGTATATAGTTTCGCAAATATTGGATCATCAATGTTGCCATTTACAAAATTTAATTGTGTTAATTCCTTTGATGTTCAATATAATATATTGTTTTACATTTGATATATTTAAATTGATGTAGAATGTATTTGAATTTGAACGTAATTCAAAATTAAATACCTATGCCAATGCATTTGATGTTATGAAGTTCAATTAATTGACATGTAATAGTAATATTGTAGGTGGAATACGGAAAATTCTACACGAATCAGAAATTATATATAAATATATATATATATATATATATATATATATATATATATATATATATATATATATATATATATATATAATTTTTAATTTGTGTCGATTATTCCGAATGCTTAAGCTCTTCTTCGTACGGCAAACTAAAAAAGGAAATTCGATTGTACCCTATATATAATAAATCTTTATTTAGATTGAAAACACAACTTTTTTAATATCACTCCAACTTCAGATTATAATACACGATACGAAGAAATTTGTAAAAGTCGTAAGGCGGCTTGTTTAATTACATTTGTATCTCGTCCACAGTTCCAAAGAAGAAACAGAGATCTTGATGTAATTGCAGATATTCGTCCTTCTTGGCATACCAAACACACACACACACACAGAACCAGTCGTACATCAGAATTTCCCCTATCTTACGTCATTTCGCTTAAATTTCATTGTATAGCCAACTTCTATCCCCGCAATTTCAGCCAAGATTTAATAGGACAAAAGAGGACGATGTTGATGATGATGATTCTGAAGTTTATAAAGTTGATTTGCATAGTACGGATTTCTATATTATAATATGTATAAAGGAAAGTAGGTGTGTGCTGCTGACTTGAAATGCCCTGAAAGTTAACTCCGTTTTAACTGTTCCTCAACTTTATTTTTTCTTCAATTATTTATCCGCAAGGGTGCGCTGATTGATCTTTCCACGATGATCTAACTCACTGCATCGCATTTTATAATGCTAAAGGAACTAAATATATGAGCTTTAAATATAAGTTTACATATATAAACTACTGGAAGAACAATATATGAATTGATTAAAGCTTCACATATAATTTGTTAACGACTGTGTTATTATTGTTACTGTTACTAATTTATATTGATGATGTGAAGTGAGACAATTTATATCTTGAATAGACTATTATGAATGTTAGTTTTGAGTCTTCCACGACACGCAAAAAGTGTTTTCACTATCTGTATTTATAATAATGCCTATTCATAAGTACCGCACTGTGTGCAATGTTAGCATGCAGATAGGCAGATACCTTGAACTTTTCAAGCAAAGTTTTAAATTAACTATAGCACAGCTCACAGCTGTCGTCTTTACGTGCTAAGTTGATTTGAAAGAAATTGCAAACTATATTTGCGTATATTGTGACCCAATTTCTCGAAATACACACACACACAGCACAGTACCTGTGCCGTAATGCCAATTTGTTCAACCGCATATTATAATGAACGAAAAGTGCGGGCCACAGTTAGTAAAATGTATGCGAACGTGAGCGCGTAGCCCACGCACGGCCTCGACTATGCGCGGTGGCACTCGCAGGACATTGTCAAGGTCACAACAAGTCAGCAGTGAGACTTTAGTCACACTCGCCAAGTTGTTGTGGGGAGCAGGAGAGGCAACATTATACGTTAAATTACGTAAGATGCACACTGGCTCCTTATATTGTACACACACATACGTGCTATGTTACACGTCACATACGTATGTGTTATTTTGAGTGGCTGGCCAAACGTGCGAAGCACATGGCGCAGCGCGGGCAACGCTTTTGACATGCGGTGATTTTGCGTTATTCTTGGATTTTGATTAATTGTTGTTTAGATCCCAGATTCTTTACCCTGATTTATTTTTCAGAACGAAACGCTTTCTCTAATACGCGTTCAGATTAAATTTAAACTGGAGTTAGATTTAATCTAGCATTAATAAAAATTGGCATTATGGTGTTTTATTATCTATCTCCTTGTGTTAACGATTTATTAAATATAATTTTTATCATCTGCAAAATGATTTCATTCGCTATGTATCACGAAATCTGGTGGCCTATTTATTTAATTACAGTCTGCTTTGCTGCTAAGCGTAATAGTTGCAAAATAAATAGCAAACCTGTAAATAGATCAAAGAAGTGTCACGGTAATCATTTTGAAATCAGTTGATATTCGATATTTAGTGTAAATATGAAAAATAAGAAAATTTGGTATACAAAGAATTCGGCGTGGCCATAGATTTAAAATATAGTGGTACTAAAGCGTGTGTCAGTCTACAAAGATTCATTCGGTTTTAAAACGAGTGTACCCTTTACAAAGATGCACAAAGAATGACGTGTATATAAATAACTAGGATATAAAGATTGGTGATGATGGTTATGGCAATGAAAGAAAACGGTTAAGAGCAAAAGAACCGAGAAAAAAGAACCAACTAGCGACATATATACACGTCCATGTATGTGTTGGATGCATTCATCATATTCCAACCGAAGGAGAGTCCTTATCAAAGGACACGCTTTGACACCCGCAGGAACCTCTAGGGACCAGTTTCCTTCCTAACATCCGGTTGATGGACGCTGCTGCAATAAAAAGAAGAAGAAGAGGTTGGGAAAAAGTATAGAGGCGGCTCTGAGCTGAGCTGAGCTGACGATGAGATAGCATCCGTTCACAAACGATGGGAGTTTTCTATATGAGTTTCCCGGTCAGGGTTGCGCCATGATCCTTCGCTTTTGCGTAAAAAGAGTACACACACATACACGCACAAAACAAATTACTCTCGGCCTCCTCGGATCGCATTGGCATCACGATTGATGCACGTCTTGCGCCTTTTCGAGCCCGACGCCTGCGGGAAAATTTTCTTTCATTCCCAAGGGAGGTGTGAGATTTAAGTGATAAAGGGCATATGCAAAAAAGGAAACCACAGCTCACTGTTGACAAAGTGAATTAATACAAACGAAAGATTTACGATAAGAAGTCTCAGTGTCGGCACTTTCCTGTCCATATAATCATAGATAATACATCTATATATATGTCGAAAATAGTGAATAACAATTCAGGGTGCGAAATTTGTTATGATGGCAATAAATTAATACATTATAAAAAGAAAATTCACGACCTTTATTAGCACTCGCAGACATACTATTTAACCATTTAAAAACTACATTTTGTTTGAGTCAGTGGCAGATAACTACCATCCATTCATCTGCAATTAATATACAGTAATAAAGAATAAATATCGACTAATAAATAATATTTTATGTGACATACAGTAGCACAGGGGACATATTAACAAGTAAAGTAAGACGAAGAACACCGCAATATCCTACTATTAAGATAGAAAAGAAACAAAACCACATCTAGCAGAGAGATAATATACAACACGACACGACAACAGACAGATTTACAACGCGGCGACCTGCTCGGTTGAATATGTGTAACAGGCAATTTAATAAATGTGGACGCGAATTGAATTTAAATAGCTAGATTATCGTTAAAATGAACCTGACAATTTATCAAAAGATATGCTTATACAAAGACGAAGTATACATAGGGTACATGCTGAATATATAATCACTTCGTCGCATCACATAGTCGGATTAGAGATGTTTCTTTGCATTACCTCACGTACAACATTTTAAAACTTTAGTCCTTTCATTCAAAATGAAACTAGATTATACATTAATGTAAAACGTAAAAGCGTGCAGTCGGGGGGTCTAAACTCTTTCGAAATTTCATTAAAATGGGTCAAAGAAGCTGACTAACCAGAAATTATTATTTTTAAATCGCCTGCGGATTATTGTTTTATTAACATATATATATATATATATATATATAAGGGGCATATTAAGTCAAGTAAACTTAGCAGCAAATTATACATGTTTACCAACCAAAAGTCTCCATTTGTCGTATAGCTTATAAAATATAGTAGTTTTAAGTATTGTTTTTCTACTATCCCCTATTTCCTCTTGTCTCTCCTCTATTGTTTCTGCATTATTGCTTCACGTTTCCCTTGCGTAGCTATATAACCAAGTTTGTTGGTTTTACGTTTGGTTGGAAGCGTTGGATGTGGCAAAGGGAACTCTGCGAATGCCGAAACGACGGGTTATTGCTGTAATAACCAGTGTTGATGGTTTCAAAGACAAATATTTGTCGATAGTTGCGTTATAGGAACAACAGGGATGTGCTAACTCTCTCAATATATTATATAACTTGCCAAGGGAAAATCTATTCTGACATCACTGTATTATAGAACACAAATATTGGCTTTTATATTTCTTTTATTTTTGATATGGTAATTGAGTTCAGATGATTCTAAAGAAATATATATATAAATATATATATTTGTCGTAGATTTTATTAAAGTATATGTATATGTTCTGATGATGGCCTAAGAAGCCGAAATACGTATAAACAATAAACAAATTCTTTGAAACTTAACGAGTGTTTTTATTACAAATTTTATTTATTAAAGTCATTGTTATTTATTTTATTTGCATGTATATTTAAAATGCATGTGTCAGGGTTTGTGTTGTTTTGGTATTTATAAAATAATGTTCGGTTCAATATTGCGGTGGTGCAGTGGGTCTATTTATCTGAAAACGTCGTGTTGTTCAAATGATGAAGTTAATATCTGTTTCTGATCATCGTTTCGGTATGATGACGAAGTTTCTAGTTGGAAAAGTGTCGTGCGCTTCGCTCTCGGTTCATTGATATCTTAAATCGCCATTTGTTATCCAACTTCGGAGAAAACATTCCGCTCGAAGTTTTCCTTTTTCTTCGGGATAAGTTCGGCGTAGGGAACAGATTATATTTCAATTATGGAACCACGGCAACGGAAGCACTGATAAATTTTTATTTAGAGGTATATCATTCGTAAATAATATATCCATATTTTTCCTTCAATAATAGCAGATACATTCATTTATTGAAATTGATTTCGAATTGAAAAGAAAAAAGTTTTATTGGCCTGGACATCTGTCAGACATACTAGCAAAAAATGCGTATCTTGATGATTTTGTAACTATTTTGAGAGTATACTAAAAATTATTTGTAATTTAGAAAGTGTTGTAATTGTAAATAGACAGCAATTTTTGGTGTAGCTGTACTCTTTTTTATACGTTTAAATAAAATATAAAAATCTTCTAATTTTGCTTGTATGACATTTTTCAACATAAAATTTCTGGATATTGTGATAAATACCATTTATTTTGAAAGGAAACTATTATTGTTAGGTATTTAACATATAAAAAAATAATATAGAAAATTGTGTTTTTCTAAGCGAGTTATGCTAGCTAAAATAGCTTTCCTTGGCGAAAGTAGGTGCTTCCATTTTACTACATATATAAGAGGATAAAAGTTATGAATATATACTGAAAAAGCATCGATTCCCGGTCAATTTTCTTAAATATCAGCCGTTATATTAGCACAGCGAATCATCTCAAGAAAATTGGCTCGTCAACTTCAACAACTTTTCATCATGAGACGCGTCTCTCATAAGCAAGCCCAAGTAAACGAAAAATGTGAAAAGAGTATTAGTGATGAGTGACGCCAGCAGTAATCTTCTTTGCTATACGCGGATTAGAATGTCAGCAAAGGCCATTCGTATGGTGCATTGCATCGAAGAAGCCAGTGCTATGCAGAAACCCGCCAAATAAGTACTATGTTCTCTCAATAACATACGTATGCGATCAAAAACTGTCGATTGCAAATTACAACTAGTCTAGGTTCGTGGCTAGCAACAGGGGAATGGGGGAAGTGTCGCAAGTACATTCAAGTACCCGAGAGTCCCGGAGTTTTAATGAGGATCCCGAGGCTTCGCGGTATATCCGGCAAATTTTTTATTTCTTGTGTCGACATTATTAATATTTTATTATTTTCTTATACTCAAAATTAATTGGATACAAAACTTTGAACTTTAATTTATTTTCTGCTTGTTGGTGTTCTTTCTGTCGATTTTTCGTTACTTCACGAAAAAGATTCTTAAGAACAGGAATGAATTTTTAAAAAAGAAAATGTCAGTTTAAAATTGCGAAATTATTTTGATGAGATTGGTTTTTTAATTATTTTTAATGTAAATTTGGTTTTAACAACACAGATTACAATTTTACAGCGGAAGAATTTATATTAATGAATTTTGTGTTGCATTACTGAGGGCCTGCACTGAAAAATAAACCATTGGACTTCGTAAAGAATAATTTTTCTCTAATCCTCTTTTCTCCAGCGTTGCGAATATATTGTTTGAAGCAGGATATTTTTGCACTTTGAAAAATGAATTCGTAAACAAGTAAATTTATAATAGGTACAATAAAGAATTTATTTCGTACGTGATAAACAAAAAATTTAAGTGCAAGAAAATTATATATTTATTCAGAAGAATGTGTTAATTATCAAAGAAAACATTTTATGAAGTTAGAATTAATTTTACCTAAATTAAATATATAAAAATCTATAATTATAGAAATAAATTTATTTCAAGTTGATAAAATAATTTAGAAATATATATTTTTTTTCATTTAGAAACAATTATATTAGTGAACGATTTTAATTACGGTACTCAACTATTCTTTTTCAGTGTGTCTATTCTACGATATTTTCTTATAAAATATAAATATACAACTTATAAAATGAATATGCAATTATTAAAAAAATTATGAAGTATATCGTTTCCAAACTGTTAACTAATTTGATAAATTGGCACCTAGGGCAATGACGCCCAGTTGTCCCTGAATGTGACGAATTTTGGACGTATGTTGAACAAGATATGCGTGAAGGCCAACGTATTTTTGCAAACACAAAGGTCACTTGATGTCGCTGACATAAATTACATATTAACAATAAATTTATTCCTACTGACAGAAGCTGACACCTGACTGTACCAATTATTATTTTGTTCTAAAGTTGAATATAGGGCAGTTTTAAATGTATCTGTATTATTATTATTTTTTTAATAATATATTTTACAGTGTGATAATAAAACCTATTCTTGCCAGTGTGCTATCAAGTTTCAAAATCAATTATTAATTCGTACCTAGACTTTCAATTAACTTACAGTTCAGTATAACTGGAAGAAGATAACTATTTTGCTCCAAGTACAGACGAGTATTAGAAATGAGATAAATTCCTGATGCACCATGAAAAAATAATGGAAAAAGGAAAAAATAACGATAACCAACAAAAAATATCTGCCGATGTTGTGAGTATGGCCAACTTCCAAAACAGTCATATCGCCAACTTTGACAATGTCCGTACAAGTTAGCAAAAACCGTCAACGTAAAACTTTTATTTTCGCGAAAAGAACACATCATAACTTATACAGACACTTCACAGTCAACGTAAAAACAGCATTCGAATTCGATATTAAATCACGGATATACCAACCAATTTTCTCATGAACTATGAGAAGCCAAACAATTTCAAGATATGTACGTGCTGATGTTAGCCGCAATAGGAAATGCAAATGCCCCCTAGCTTACTGCTACAATAAGATGGAGGAGACAGAGACGGTTGTGCGCGATTCGAACAACAAGAAATGGTGTAGTCGATTCTGTGTTGCAATTATACGTAAATTAAATTTAGATGCGATGGGAAGCGGTGGTCAGAGTCAGAGTGGAAGTGTAGGTATGGTATGTATGGACCGAACGTGCTGGAACTGGAACGGCTTGCTTGTGCTCAAGGTATTATACGACGAAGGAGAGTACGTGAATGTATTACAGGAGCACTATTCGAACGATATGTTCATTGGTCCGTTGGTGATCGTACATAAGGTTAAACAGTGGCAGCTAAACAGTTTACGTAATATGCAGAAACATACATACATGTATGTAGACTACAAGGAAACAAAATGATCAAAAAGTGATACAATTCTATAATGAGCCAGCAGATCCAACTAATAATAGTAAAATATACTCGACTTAGGATTCATTCTGCCATTGCCATGAAACAATAGCAATATGGATATTTACAAAGGCGAAATAATACCTTTATAAGATTTATGATTTCTCTAACTCGTGCCCTATTCGAGATGTGCAAAAATGACATGATTAAACAAGCACGAACTGTTGAAATATTCTTCTCGGAAACAGAGGGCTTTATTTCCCGGGATATAAAAATCTTAAATACAAAACATTTTTATTTTTAACGGTATTACCTATATATAATCTACACACAGACGTTATTGTGAAAATAGTCAAGATGCATTCAAGGAGCTTTTAAAACGGATATTCCATTAAAATTTCGAAGTCTATTTTACTTATTACTTTGCGCAATACTTTCCTTACATAAGAAAGTAAAAAATACTTGACGTATGTAGTTTTTGAAAAGACCGATTAATTTATAGAAATGATTGGAATAGCACCAATAATATTATACTTAACCGTTGATTATTCGATAAAATAGAACATAAATAAATGAAAATCGCCAAGGAAAAATTAATTAAAATAATTGATTCATGCAGTCTCTTCTAATTTTCGCATTACAATGCCAAGCAGAGAGTAGATTAATAAGTTAGCCAAGTTCTTAGTGTCAAGTTGAAACGGTAGAGTCAATTTCGCTAAATTGTGAAACAGTGTCAGATTGCGCCGAACAGGTTCCTTCGTACAAAAACTTACTCTACTACTGTGGGATTCGTCTATCCGCGCTTTACGCCTTTAAGCTGGGATTAACATAGTTTATGTTTCATGAAAGCCGTCGAGCTTAACCCTGTTGACCAAAATTGGGGCCACGCCGTACTTGATAAATGTCACACTACAAGGAAATAACATGCTCCCAAATTCGAGATTACAGGGCTATTCTAAACGGTTGGGATTACTAACTATCGGGCGAAGGTGAACAAATGTTCTCTTTATTTGCTTAATCGCGTAGCAGTGAAAAATTGTTTATTAAACAGTGCTATTGTGTAAAATAAATAAAAAACATTTATTTTGTTTTCGTTAATTAATTAAAATAAAGTATCTTTTAGATAATTAAAACAGAAAAAAACGGTTCAAATATGAAATCGCAGATGATTATTTTTTTGCTTTCTTTTTCCATCTTGGAATCAACCAACGAAAAATATTCTTCTCGCTGTTTTTGACATGTACTTTTATATGACTTATGCGCCACTTGTTCGGGATAAAAACTCGGTTCTGCCATCAACATGATTCTCTTTAGGGCTATTTCATTCGGTCGATAGCTGGGATTGTATTTTTATCGGTATAAACATCCGAAATTGACATGATAAAATAATTATATTTCGTTTAAATTTGTTTACTTTGATAACATACAATGTTAAAACAACATGTGCATGCTTGTATGTTTTCATATTTTATTAATATTAAAATATCGATTGAATTTTTATCTGGAATCTGGATGATTGATGATAATACTGATATTAGTTTTTTGTATTTTATATATTTTTGTAATGCCCAAATCAAAATAATTGTTCTGATAATAACGCATATTACTTTTTTTTAGATTTATAAAAAAATAAAACCCTGCATTTGTAATACAGTAAAACTTCCCTAACTCGAACTTCTATAACTCGAAGTATTCTCTAAGTCGAACTTTTTTCTTGAACACTAATGTTTCGTTCTTTTTATTGATGATTGTATGTTTCTGATTATATATACAATTCTTTAAATTTAGTGGAAGATTTTGTAGAAAATGAAAGGTGGTTTTGTAATATACAAAAGAAAATTATTGAATACTTTAAAATAAACAACTAATTTATTCACATATTTTTATTGTGTATTTTCTATAACTCGAAGTTTCCCTAACTCGAATCTTTTATCCTGTACCTTGAGATTCGAGTTAGGGAAATTTTACTGTATTTATATATTTATGCTTCTAATCAATACTGCGATTATCATAAAAATCCTGGAAACTGAAAAATGAACGCCATAAGAACTGATAACTGAAGTGTCTTGGTTATATTTGACACGAGTGTTTATTACGTTATTATAGACGTGCAAATTTGTGTACAATACCCTCCGGCAAACAATATTATGAAATCTTTTGAATCAGGGCGAAACAGACGCATTTAAAATTAATTACGTGGATTGAGAAGATCTGTCACACAAGCATGGTTTCTATTGGGGAGGAGGGGGTACTGCGTTTGAAATATTCTCCGCTATAGAACGAGCAATTAATCTCGATTGCGAATACATATAAAATCACTAATTTCAAAATCGATTTGTACATTTATTGAAAAAATAAGGTTCGAGATATTGAAACAGTGGCAAAAGTCAACAATTTCCAGTTTAGATTTTAACGTATTTAGAAATTTTCTTCCGGTCTATATGCAAACTTTAGATTTAGCGTAGTAATTTTAAAACCAGTCAGAATGGATGCAAGGAAGTTTAAAACGTATATTTGCAAAGTCCCGAGTATTTGTGAACAGTAAACGAGTATTTTAAAACCGGTAAAATATCCAACGAAATTGACCTTTATCAGCACGCAATCGAATATAACCTTACTATTTCATAAACGACCAATAAAAAGGCGTATCATTTATTCATGCATTCGTTTCGCTCGCTATTGTGATTGCAATATACAGTATATTTTACATTGAACTCCTCCGAACCCATTTCGAGTTTCATACGATTTTGATGATGTAATCTATCCTTATACACATTGCACAACATATTGAAACAACAAGCGCGCCAAAATCCAATTTAGGAAAACTATTTGGATACGTATTGCCGAATTGTCGTACAATCTAATGGAGTTGAAAGTAAATAGTGTCAGATGTAGATTGTGTAAATAGAACAAATGTGTTTGACCCAATTTAATGGATAAAACCAATTTTAAACCAGCACTGGTGGTACTTAGCTTGAACAATCAAAAGTCATCTCTCTCTCCCACAAATGCATACGTACATTTGCAAACATACGTATTTATACATAATCAACTAAATCAATAATACAGTGTCAGAAACAGTAAACAGTGGACGTGTATTTTGTATTGATCTACTTCAAATCATCATCATTTCATTCTATGCTAAACCTCGAAATCTGTGGGATTAGTCACCTACGATGTTCTGAAAAATTACCAATTAAATGTGAAGTGATTCTAATGTCTGGTTTATAGACAGATTATGATTATAACGAAGAAAAAGTTAAATTTTTTTAAACAATTTTCATATTAGAATTAGTATCACAAAGAGAATTTATTTTAAGAACTTTATATATTAATGTTGAAAAATCAATGAGTGTTTGTTTGGTTGCGATAAAATGGATGAGTGAATTTGTTGACTGACCTGATTCTGAGATGCATGCAGGCGACGTCGACGTCGATGAGGTGGATGAATTTGTACTGGAGATGGTAGATGTGGAACATTCGGAAACGGAGCGTCGTTTGGACAACGCCGTGAGGGCCGTCAATTGTTCCAATCTTCGTCTCAGGTAGCGGTGCTCCCGGTTCAACTGTTCTTTGTGTGTTGTGTGCTTTCGTTCTCGATCTTCTAAATTCTGTAATCAAACAAAAACAAACATAATTTAAGTAAATATTGCCAATTCACTATTACAGAACACTGGTGTATCGATCGCTGGACCCATTGGGGAATATATATACATATATATATATATATATGAGTATAAAATAGGAATTAATCTGCCCCTTGCACGTCATTCCATGATAAATTATCACGATTAGGCACGGAATTTCAATGTCTGGTTGTGTTAATTAATATTAGTAACCAGGGTTATGCTGCTAGTTAACACAATTTTCAATTTTTAATACCTGTTTAGACGCGAGTCTTAAGTTAATCAAGGTTAACATTATCAGTAACCAGGGATCAAAATACGGCTCCTTAAGTGCAAGACGATTTTCAAACTCCCAGTTATAAAGATATGCGCTCAGATATTCAATCGGAATGTGCAATTCTTAAATGAAATCTCTGAGCACACGGCACTATTTTGATCGGAAAAATATAAATCGAAAGACATCATCTGTCAATTTTTCTTTAAACGAAATGAAGTATAAAAGAAATCAAGTGCAGCATTTCTTTCAATTTCTTTCGTGGTGCGGCGCTATATATGGTAAAGTAAAGTAGAAATCTTTCACACAAACAAGGTACCTTATATGTGTATATCAAACAGGAAACATGGTGACAGGAACTGTTATTAGCGCAAAAAGACCGATGACACGTTTGGCTCGTGTTCACCAAGCCGCGGAAGGAAACATGTGTCAAGTTTTGCTATATGATGATTATATGGGGATGTTCGTCCAAATATAAATCGTAGGATAGATTGTTAAAGTGTGTAAGGTGTGTTTGGAAAATATTGTCATGATAACTAGGATGTGACGAAACTCGTAACTAGTCAATTCCAAAAAGCTACAAACAGTTGCTATTCAGTAAAATTAGATCAACATTTGTTGCCTCTCATAAATTGTGGCTGATTTCACTCATACAGTAATATCCACAATTCAGTTACATCATTCCCTCATTTACGTAAGCTGTGGCGAAGCAATGGGGCCATTTAAAACAGACCAAATAGCCATGGTCCACACACCACATCACCACAATGCAATGGCTGATGGGGACATATAATACACAAATGATATCGTATTCGCCGCTTGGGAATCGCTTCCTTGGTTTTTGCAGCTCTATCTAAACGCGTGTACATAAATAAAAAGATGAGCGCGCAAAGCGAAAAAGAGATCTTTTGTTACTTCCGAACTTAATAAAAGCTAGTCGTTTATGCGCATGTGCAAATAAAAATAGATGGCAAGAGAAGCGATTGGCAGAACGCTGAATTTGCACCAACATAGGGAAAAAGCGTTTGCGCGCACCACGGGGTTAGAGTTAATAAAGAGAATATTGGCCACATTTCTGCCACTATCAGGTTGCTACTATTTCGAACATGTATCACAATCGGCTCTGCGCGCTCACTGTCAATAAATGCCTCTATGCCGGAGACTGCTATATATTGTTGCTATGGGCACGGTGTCCTATGTGCGATTCATTTGGTATGCAATCGATTAGAGAAACATGGTTCTCTCATCAAAAAAATACGCATATACGTTTACACCCAATACCCTTTGTAACATGAGGAAAACATGTTGCCACATGAGGCACGCACAAAATGACAATAAAAAACTGAGCGTGGAATTCGAGATCAAGCCTGTGCTGTTTTCTCTATTATGCTTTGATGCTCCACATCAGGGTAATATGAAACAACATTTTTGCTTTCTTATATGAATGTATATAAGTAATCATGAGAAATGCGAAACACACGTTTTAACCATCTATTCGAAAAACTGTTAGTCTGCGAGACCACACTTCAATCCTGATGGGTTAAGACAAGTTAAGAGGTGTTTTTTGAATACAAAAAGTCGACGTCCAACTAAGATTGAACAGAGAAGACGGTTGGAGGGCAAAACCGAAACAAATGAACTGCTGGTAGGCTTACAGGGCCAAGACACAGAAAAGGTAGGAGGAAGAAGGTGCTTGTGCAGCGACGGGGAAGGGAGACAAAGGAGAGTTAATAAATGATTACACGGTCGTTAGTGGGGAATCATTATTCATTGCGAACGGAGTAATTCGGTTTGCGAATAAGAATGGCACCGCTGGTTTCACGCGGATAATTAAATTGTCTATCCGTTTGTCTTTGAGACGGAAACGCAAGAAGGAGAATCTGTACAATGAAAGACAGAGAGGGATGCTAGCAAGAGAAACGAGAGAAGGAAATCAGGGGGGATAGTATGCATGCGACAGTGACAAAAGCGTTCGACACAAACGCGATGAAACTAAACTGGCAAAGTCGCGAAGTTGGTCCCTTGGTTGGAGTTCGCGACCTGTACCGTACAAGGAAATATCTTTGTTCCAAGTCAAAGAGTGATGTGATGCTAGCTCTGGTGCGGCGTTCTGGGTCAAAACAGTGACTGATATATATATATGCGATGTCAACGTTGAGGGAGTTAAAGGTTAGCGATTGGAACAGTATCGATAGAGGGCGCTGGCGCTGCCAAGCACGGTCTGGTCTACGGTTACAACCAGAGGTATTTGGTAATGACGAATTCCTTGTGTATTTCGCAAATCGTTACCCAGGGACTACGCATAACCTCACAGGCTTGCATATTTGCCTTTGAACATTGATTTCGACAAGTTTGCCAATACATAAACTAGATTTTATTTTCAAAGTTTGTCAATATATATATAACACAAGAATTAATGTATGCACCGATGCTTCCATGAGTTTAAAACTTGTATATCTTAGGTAAGAAGGATACTTCAACCGGAAGAAAAAATTACACAATAAATGAAGCCATAATATGTTTTTTATAATAATGCAATATTCATAGTGTTTTAATATGCATCAGCGTTAAATCTGAGGCAAAATAATTTGTGCAAAGTGCATTGTATCATGTGCCAAGAAGACTGTCTGGTTTGTTTGCTTGGCGTTTGCAAACATTTTATTCACTTTGAAGTGTTGCTTCTTGCGTTTACCTACAGTTGCGTCTCCGTTTCCACCCCTGCACACCCCAATGCGCAATGCCATCCTTGTGTAATTATGAATAATAGTTTGTATTTCTTGTCATTTGTCTCTTTGCGATGGCAGTCTTCTCTTCTCATAATGAACACTGCCTGAGATTTGTTTTGTAAGAACATATTTCGAGAATCTAGACACTCCGTATTAAAGCACTGTCAGATATATCTTATATTATTTGGTTGGCACAGATGTGATTTACAGATCTTGAATGCAAAGGAGATGGTATTTAAAGCATTCATAAACTCTAGGCAATATGATGTTAGCTTTGCCTATTCCCTGTGTGTCTGTAAAAATTTTACCGGTAATGCTCTTAAATGGACGTAAACTACACGACGACGTATGAAAAGAAAAATTTGAATATTAATACACGAATTGATGCTAGAAAATAAGCTTAAAATATCAGTAATTCAAAAGAAATATTTCAATAACAGATACGGATATAAGTAATAACTTCTGTAGAATATTAGTTAAAATTTATAAATATGGATAGTAATTCTGCAAAATGGAATATTGGGAGCTCTTATTATTGCATGATTATTTCAGCAAGTAGCCTTAATATATTTAGAAAATAAAATAATGGAAAAAATCTAATTGAAAAAAAGGTCGTAATGATAACGCGTTGTTAATTAAAAACCGGCGCATTTTTGTGTAATTGGAACGTTACTGTAATTATACAGCATTCTCTTAATTCACTTCTCATTAGCTCTAGCAAATTGGTACGGTAATAAACGGTTTGGAAATTCAAATTGAACTGCGTTAATTCTATTCATTATCGGTTTGCATTGCGCGCTCTCGCCTGGAAGATTCGCCAACTGGTCTCATTTCATTTTACTAATTTTGTAAAACGTACAAATAAAAATTGATGGAAGAATTCATTGAAATCCATGCGCAACGACATGCCATGCCAGCCGATGTAATACAACAGCGAAAATGTCTGTTTGTCTTTTTCTCAAAGTATTAAATATAATGCGTCTGCTTGGTTGTTGGGATTATATTACATAACTTCAAATATGCTGGATTTTAGCGATGGTATTGTATAAACATATTATTAATACCCTAATTATAGTATATTTTAATTTGTTATTATAGTGAAAAATTACTGATACAAAAATGATAAAAATGTCACAATAGATACATGTGCATTCTGTATATCCTACAACAATCATTCCCATATTCTTTGTTTATCCGATCATATCATTAACAATTAATTACAGTTATTAAAAAAAAAAAAAAATGTATATGTAAATTTTTTCCTTTTTTGTTATTGTATAAATTGGAAAATAGTGTTTGCTAGAAAATTGTATGTATAAATGTATGTTAATTTGTGTATTATCTACTGTATTACATTGTTGAAATAAGGTCACAACTATTATCTAACTAAGTGTGATGTCATCGGCAAGTGCAATTAATTACAACATTTGAATTAAAACTAATAAGTGGATAATTATTTTCTATTCAATGGCCCTGACTTTCAATTTCTTGATTTGTACAAATGACCATAATTAATAATACCAACAAAAGTCAATTGTCCTGAGTTGACCATCTGGATAAAATTAAGATAAACTTGTTTGAATTTTTATTACAACAATCGCTTTTGAAATAGCTACGAATTGGGCGGCGATTCTGAGTTTATCTATAATTATGTAACGATAATCTGCAAAATGGTTGCAGTTCATTTACATGAATATTAATCTTGATATTTAATCATATTAGGTTCTTTTAATAAAATGATCCTACCCTTTCTATATTTGGCTGCAAATTAAGGTCGGAGATTTATTCCCAGGAGTATACTCGTATATTTATTTTGCCATCGTGCCTATACAGAATTCATAAACGGGAGTTGGATCATCAATTTTGTAAGTATATGAAACTATAAATACTGCAGAAATATGATTCTCTGCATTTAGAAACAGTCATACAGACATCCAATTATAACTAAGTTTTAGAGAAATTAACAAAATTAAATTAATACGATATTTCAAATACATTTATGTCAACATTTAGTTTAACTAAAGATAACTGGAACAGCTGGTCCATAAACTATTAAATCTCTTCTACAAATTTCAAATTTATGGTAATTTTCGTGCCTAGTTAGATTCAAGAACGGGTCTTGAATTACAGATTCTGTGAGGGTTTGTTATTAAAATACTCTTCATTATAACTATTAAATGGTTATATCAAAATCACTTCTTCAAATTCTATATTTAATGGTAATTTTCTATAGATATAAGAGAGTAAATTGAATATATGAATAAACAATCTAAAAATAAATAGTATAACTTGATACCCACAAAATTAAGTCTCGTATATTTTCAATAATAATTCTTCAGTGGAAAACCATAGGAGTCCAAGAAACACACTGTAATTTTCATCATAATAACTTTTGATTACACACAGTTCAGCATGGGGTCCACGCCACAGCCACATCCACAACCCTCAAGCAATCAGCTCGGCTTGTTTTTACATATTTTGATTACAATTTCATTAGTACCTTTTTTTCCGGCGATTTTTCCAAATTACCGTGAAAACATTTTTTTCACCCTTTGCTCTGCAATTAAATGCTATTCTGTTGTACAACGAAACACGAATACTTGTTGCAACATATTATATATAGACCATATCACTTCAGTCCATGATTTTTTACACATTTCTTGATTTGATACTCAAAATCTATTTTAATAACAAAATAATGTTAAATGAACCTACGTCTGATAGAATTTCAGAGGTATACCCCATACAGATTTTAAGCAATATGCTATTGAATTATAGAATTGCACTATTACGAAAAATAACATCAAAGTTTATATATTTTAAAATGATTCCTTATTAAAGTACAATTCCTGAATCGCATATACCTACCAACCTAGCTGACATAAATAATGTTTACAATTCTGGCCATGGCAACACTAGCAAAACACACCAAAGTAAACCAAACCAAATGCCAAGCAAGCACAACAAGCAAGCGTGTAGTTGACAGCGTCACCGTCGTCAATACGATGATTTCCAAGCGCCACCAGTACATCGCAACGCTGGGGAACCCCCCTCTTGCGCTGCCACCATTGTGTTCGCTTATTTATTTTGAAGATATCGTTTCCTCCGTTGATGCGAGAGCGCATTCGGAAAGTAATGTCGTTGACTCTGTTGTTACACAAACAGTATTGGGGCCAACATGCTATATTCCCTCCACCCTCTGCTTCTGTCTCACGTCTTCTATACCACCTCTCGCTTTCTTGGTGGTACAACCCAGCCCCCAGGTCCTTTCTTCGTTGTTGTCGCTGGTGTTGGTGTTTACCAGCCACTCCCGTATGCTATTATGTTCTTTTCCATTTTTTTATGTACACATGAAAACATCCCTGTTATTTTTTCTATCACTTTCAGTATCGAACACATGGCGATTTTTGTATGTATATATATATATATATATATATATATATATATATATATATATATATATATATATATATATATTATATTATTAATTCTACATAGCTTCAAAAATGAAGAAATGGAAATGAAAATATTCAATTTTCTTCACTGTCGGTGACTCTCTGGGTGACTTCCTTATTTAGTTGCCGTTTCCAGGATGTTGTTATTATGTCCATGCATAAAAACATACTTTCTGCTTTGAAAACAGTAATGCGATTTTCCACATGCTCAGCTGCAAACGGTAAGTTTCACTTGTCCACTAGAAATAGTCTATATACAGCACAGTAGAGAAAAATATTTCAGCAAATATTTAGATATTTAATTATCGTTGATAGATTCCTCAATATATTTCAGTTAATTAAAATATCTTTTAACATATTTAGTTCCCAAAAAAACTACCTTGAATAAAGAATAACAAATGTCTTGCTTAGTTTAATAAGTTAATATTTTTGACGATGTAATGTCACGTGATGCAAATTATGCACGCACCCTGTGTACAAAGGAAGTGAGAAAATTGAGTATCGCAGACATTTGTCTTGTTGATCCACCGGTAAAGCTGGTCGTGACAGATTTTACTTGTGGCGTTTTGTTTTTATTTTATTTTTGGCCGAGTAAACTAGATTGCATGTCAAGGGGGCTGGACGTGTTATTTAGTTTCGCGTTTCACATTAAAATTAACGTCACATTTTGACACTGTTTGCTAGTGATGGCCATCACGAACTATACCGAATGAACGCGAGCGACCGACAGAACGAGCAAGCGAGCGATCGAAAAGAGGAAGTGTATAATATTATGTTATACCTCAGCATCAGCCAGATATGTATAAATAAAATATGTTTGCGTATATTTTATTTAAACAGGTTCCACACTAAACTAGTAAATATAAAAATACATCCAAGAAAATAATCTAATAGAAAAAAAAAAGTATTTATCGAAAGGATATTAGATCAAAAAATAAATTTCTATTTGAAAACATGTTATTGCAAATATTTCTTTTACCCTTGAAAAACAATTTTCTACTATGATAAATTTCTCAGTTACGATCAAAACAAACACGATAAAATGGCAATTGACAAATAGCAGATGAAAATAAGCATGGATTTTCTCAATTAGACCAATCAGAATGCCATTTTACTTCACAGAAATTGGTAACATATTTTCAATTAGATATTACACCAATAAAGAATGTTCTTCGATGATCCCGGTCATTATATTGAAGTCAATGTAATTAATAACACGTTCGCTGCCGACGATACAAACTGTTGCATCACGACTTTTCGTAATCAATGTGTTAAGGGGGTCTAGCTGTTTGTGACGAACCATAGCTATATATTTTCTTGAAATGTTTACAACCTGTCTATTGATATTTAAACAAACATTTAAAAATGTTGGGAGCCAAAATAACTATAAATATAGACTCTACATAACGAAACATTGATAAACTGAGGCTTCAAAATATGATTATATTTCCAAAGAATCAAACGAAGTTTCGTAAATGTAGGTTGAGCGTAGCAACGCAGTTGTGAATCGGAGTATAGGTAATGACATCAGCGTCATCATGGGTGATGGAGCAGTGGTCGTTCAGGTCGGGTCGGGTCTGGTTGGAATGAATATATCTGCATATCGGCATCGCACTCGTAAAATGCACGATGTGCAACGAAATAAAAACGGCGGATAAGCCATTTCCTCCATAAAAATTGTTATCTCTGCTAGCAGCGAGCGGAAACGCCAACTTCACACTGTGAAACATCGACGAATCTTGGCGCGAACGTGATAAATCAATAATGCTCTCTCTACTTTGAACGAACGAACGAACACCGCGAACGAATAACCGTTCAGCTCAGCTTTCAGCTTTAACCGTCATATACGTATACGTACGCAAATCCAGCAAACGTAGATCTAGAGCCCTGCTGGAAATCATGTTTGAACACCCGTGTCCAAACGTAATTCAATTTTTTTCGAGGGTCCTAGCTCTATTTCCCATAAATTGACAAGGTTTACTATTTTTACGAAGGTATCGGCAAAAATTCAAATTTTTACAGCTCCATAACCAAATTGAAACATTGCAACTGCAATTTGACTACATTTTTAAACTTTAAAACAAAACATATTCTAAATTTAAATTGAACCTAATATAATAACAATATATATATATATTACAAATTAATGAAGTCAAAACGGTGCTGACATATTACGAATATAATTATTATTTAAGATTTTAAACACAACATGTGCTGGTTTTATAAAGTGTGAGAAGATATGTTTGTAACAAAGCCCAAAGACAACGAGATTCTTACATATTGCCTTACAAACGTGCATGTCAGTATCCATCGTCTTGCTTGGGATTCACTCTATATGACAAACGCGATGTCATTTTATTTCGCGTCTCCTTCCATTTAACCTGTCTGTCTGTGATAGCGGTTCAAATGAACTTTTTACTTCCGCCGCGCATCCTTTCTTCATAGTATCACAGCGCTCTGAGTGAATATCAACTCACCCCCATGCGTATTCTTCTCTCCTACATTAGCTTCTTCCAGCCATTGGTTTCGTATCATTTACCACGTCTGCTGTTTTTATCACAATACCCGCGCGCACGGTAATTCTCTCTATTCGCAAACCTATCACAAACAATTTCTTGTCCAATTTATAAACCGCTTTTGATCTAAATGCATCGCATCTAAATATAGTTTCGTGGTCCGCAGATAACTGTTATAAAAACGATTAATTTTAAATTTATTTCGCCTTGACTTCTATTGGATTTTTCGATATTTATTTTAACACATTTTTTTGGCTCCACTCCAATGTTGTTGTGAGATTCAGTCAACAAAATGTTCACATCGATATATCAAGAATGCATTGGAATTTTACTTAGATACATCCACTTAGATTTCATTCATCTTATAAGTGTCAAAAATTGATAGCCGTTCTGAAAACATAAGCTCTATTTTCTAGGTTCTCTATTTCTTTAAATAAATGCAATGTTTCTTCCTATTCGCACAGTAGTAAAATAAATTTATAGGGTTTGAAAAAAATGGCATAGAAATTCGTTTTATGTCTTCCTGAAAATGTAAATTACTCATATACTTGGATGTATAGCGGTCGCTCGATGCTCGTAAGACCAACTTTGTGACTATATCCTCTAAAAGTACTAGACCAATAAAATAAGAATGTATTAAATATTCAATAGCCCTTACACTTTCGGAATTTTGTGAACATATAAAAAAATATATACAAAAAATTAGAAGATTCTCTAACTCATGTTATGAGTAAACAATTAATTCCGATTAATGTTTTGTTTTCAATAATAAGAGGTGCATATCTGGGTCATAAATAATAATCAATATCAAATCAGAAAAGTTTAAAACGTATATAATCGTTAAACGCTTGAGTTCAAAAGTTTGAATGATTCCATTTAAACTTCGTCCAAGTAAGTAAAAATACAGACAGCTTTTAAGACTAAAGATAAAATGTAGAGCATCAATCATATATGTAAATATATATAAAAAAAAAAAATTAGCTATCAATAATAAATAAAATAATTCCTATTTTGAACTTTCCTATAAAATTAGAGTGATAAGTATATGTAATTGTTCTCAGTTCACTTGCTAAATGACTATGTCCTAGTTTCCTACAAACTCACCGTAATATAAAATATTACAAATAAAAACAGACAAAGAAGTAGAATATTTTGTGTAATCAGCAAATGCATCGCACGGGGAAACATAACCGAAATCCCAACGACGGCATCGTCGACTAGCTAAAATTTTATTCTTACGATTATTTACTTTTCGGAAGAGATTGTATCTTTCTTGGTTGCTATTATAGCTGGCTCAAATGGTGCAGTTTACATAACTGGCCGTTTGGCACACGGACAGGGAGGAATACAGATTTATTTCAAATTAATACCATACCACGGGGGGCGGAACTGTCGGCGAAAAAGACGAAAGAAACAACAATGGCAGGGCCGTCTTCAGCTCTTTCGAGGACGCATTATAATTTTTTGTTACATTTATGAAATAATTAATTATTTCTAAATCGTTGGTTGACCATAATAAACCCAGAGACTTTTATAAATAATCAAAATGTTATACAAAAATTACTCTAAACCTGGAATTCACATTAATCTTTATTATTTGTAAAAAAAAAAACTACTTCATTCGTTGGTGAGATCCAGAGAAACATTTGAATGTTGCAACCATACTGAATGTTGCACCATACTGCAAGCGATCTCCCTGAACTAGGTTCTGAACAACGTATTTGTATGACATGGCCAGTCCTGGTCGCGGCGCAAACAAAATAATACGAAACGTTTTGAAATTCAAATGAAATGGAATTTGTTGGTGTGCGGTAAACCGTAACAAATAACATAAATATATATGAACTAGATGTGTTGTATGCGTATCTGTATGTGTATGTGCAAAATGGCGTCGACGCAATCGTTATCATCGTTTCGTTCCCAACATGTTGTGACACGTGTGAATAGGTGCGCCGTGTAACGGACGCCTAGGGACTTGTGTGACGTCACGACTCCTCGAACAGAATAAATAGGATACAAAAGAAAAATATACTGTATCAATATCCCAACTCTTCAAGCGATGGACTTTGAAGTGCCAGCCTTCGTATCTCAGCACTGTATTTAGGTATTTTCGGATCACAAACGAACTATTCTGTAGACTTTATTATCTACGTGCGTTCAAGTTGAAATTGAAAAAATAAGGGATAATTGAGAAGCAAGAATAATATATAGAATTGCGAACTCAGATAAGACGATACGACATTGATCGGAAAAGTTCTTTATAAAAATAGCAAGACATTGAGCGAACATTTACCATCAAATGAGATGATTTGTTTGAAGGGCGTGTTCGTATTGGTCCATGTTCTGGAAAACGATAACATTAATATGATTTCCATAGCAACTATATATGTATTTTATCAGAATTCATAAGAATGTGATGTGGCAACAAAATATATATATTTTTAGTATTTTTATCGATGACGTGTTTCTCATATCTTGGATAGACTGTAGATTTTAATACAGCCACTTATACGACAAGTACTGTGTTCCATGTTGAAAATATATATGACATGCAGACAGTATAGTCGCATAAAAGTATAGGTTCTTCTTTATCTATGGCTCGAGGAAACCGTCCGACAGAAGACTAGGCGAAACAGAGTGGCCTTGCATAGAGAGGACGATACGGCTGTGCACCGGTGACAACTCAATTTACCATTTCGATTCGAAGGGTCGCGTCGTGTCGCACAAGAGCAGTGCACCCGCCGGAATTGTAGAGTTTCTCTCTCCGGAAACCTCATTTGATCGCTACAATTTCATTCTGTGCTGTGTTCCCTTAAATAACTCGGCAAAAGAGACACGAGAATTGGACACGATAGATTGTACGATATTTATTCTGTCGAAACGAAGCGCGCTCACCCAGACAATTCGGACAATAAAGGACTAGTTCAATTTAGACCACATTGCATCGAATATTTTTCTGATGGAATTCAATTTAATCCAGGCGGACATCAAACTTTATTTTGTTCTGAATGATTTTACACGTGTTTAGGCAACAACTTTGATCCAATGTTGAGCACAATTTACTAATTACCTTCAGCATCACATGTTGACACTTTGGAGAACAAAGGTTATATATCCCAATAGGTGTGCAGTATCACCACAATAAAATATCCGCAGTGACCTACATACAACAGTCATGCTTTACGACATTCTTTTGGAATTTAGATGATTACACATAAAAATGGATATAATTTATTTTGATCCCTTGGAGGACTAAAGAAACAACTCCCAATACGTGTGTACTAAAAATATAATAAAATATCTGGAGTGTCCTGCATTTCACATCCTTGTATTATAACATAAACAATCGATATTATGTATCTTGAATCATTGGAAAACAAAGATGACATTCTCAATACGTGTATCGTAAATCTATAATATATATGAATTTTTTTAAAAAAAGAAGCATTTTAAACATTGCGAGCTTGTCACCTATAGGGTGGCTTTGATCAGAAATGTGGTAAATTATCTGTATTAAACATGCACTAGTCTCGTTAGCGGAGTAAAATATTATAAGTGTCCGCCCTCTCATCAATCGACAATAAGTTTCTGAAAAATATTAGCGGTGACTCGTGTATTCCTTGACTGACACAAATATTATGCGGCACGAATTTCATATTTGTATGAAGCTAACAAGCACTCTTGTTATATGGGCGTCGCGTGAATATTTCAAGAATATACAAGCAAACACATCAGCGTGGACACAGCACATACAGATTCGTAAATTCACGAAGTGTTGTATGGCATGATGGCGAGTGCAATTTCCTAGTTTGTTTGTTTGCCACGTCACCATTTAAATGTCAGATGCGTTATTGACTGCAAATTGCACCGGAGCGCTAAATGCCGTCATGCAAGTTTCGTCTGGTCGCTGGCACGCCATACTGTCAACTGAAATTTACTGTACGACTATTGCGAATCGTGTTAATATTTTAAAATCCATAAACGGCTAAGCACATTTATTTGCGATTGAAGAATATTCATCAATAATCAATATTTAATATAAGCATTTAGGAGAATGTGAGCGCGGTGTTTTATTGTGATTTTTGTAATACGACTCCCAAACTTATTGATATAGATCTAATAGAATCCTACCTTGATAAACCTTTTCGCCTTGGTTAAAAGACCTAAGGTGGTGTGTCTGGAAGCCTCAGGACCCAACGGAACCATGTCCTTGAGCTTCTCCAAGCAGTTCCGCAGGTGTGCTCGTCTGTAACAAAATAAAAATAATTAAAATAATAATAAAAAACAAAAATACCATTAGCTGTTCGGCAAACTTACATATCTTAAAAAATAAACTTAAAAAAAACATGTCATAGTCACTACATTTTTAAATAAAGATAACTAATTTCTGGCAGATATAAAACAAAAATGAAGACATTGTGTTCACATTCTGAAGAAACTTTATGGTATATTCAATACAATTCTAAAGGATATATTAAGAAAGATGGTCACAAACACAAACTGAACTAAGTATGAGAGTTTTACACATTTTCGGAATCAGATATGAAACGAATTTCTGTGCTTATTTTTAACCGCCATTGTTACACACTCATAACCAAAAACTGTAGGACTCTTTGTATATTCTGTACGAAGAACTGTATATTATAAAATTACCACATAGTTTTATTTTATTCTAGTTCATTGCAAATACAAATGCGGTTATTGTTATAAACTGATATATACGTATTTGCTCTTGCAACAGCCGTGTAATAGAAACCTTGTACAGAGCCATAAGGGCACAACAATAATAATGTCTTGTTCATTGTTAACTAACTTGACCAATTGTATAATGACAGTATAATGTCGTAAAGTTTCCCAATCAAGAAACGGACATGCGGGTCAGCGGACGAGTGTGGTAAAAACGAGTTGAGTTAAGGGGAGGGAAAGTAGCGCGACGGAAGAGCTGAGGATAATAAAGTTTCGGGGATGATACGATGCGGCGTACGGTTTCTAACGAGAATTTAAATAAATTACAGCAGCCAGCTCGCTCTCAGTGTGGCAATTCACAGTGGCGGCGGTGTCAGCGGTGGGCCGGGGTGGGTATAATCAGGCGAGATGTAACACGAGACCCTCCTTCATTACACGTCAACGATGGCTGCGAGACAGGGACGTATCCGTCATAAACCCAATGCAACACCAATGGCAGGGAATAAGAGTAACTTCGGTGATATGTGTCCTCGGGCTTAGGCGGTGTTACAAATGAGCAACGTGCGGCTTTATCACTTTGATCTTCGTACCTAGCTGCTATGTAGGCGAATTTAATGCACGTTCATTTAGTTAAACGGTCGCGTATTGTGCAACTACTGAGAGGTGAGAAAATTAATTGTGTTTGACGAAGTGCGCACCTCATTTCTCATGAGCACACGTACAATACGGAGAACCGAACTTATTTCCTCTTATATAATGCTCAGCAAGTTCATATTTCTGTGCACACATTTACTATAATATTCTACAGTTGAACCATTAAAACCATATTATATATTAACTGTAACTATATAAGTATGTGAGATATACATTATCGGAATCAGGAAAACGTGTATTTTTTATTTCATGTCGCTACCACCGAATGTATGACAATTGCACTACATAAAAGAGTTAAAAATTGTGAACAATACAGAGTTCCATGATCAGGAAAAACTTAAAAATAGAACAAAACAAATCTGCATATCGTTCTCCGACTGACTGACTGTCTGTGGGTGCGTGGGTGGGTGAGTACATCTATGAATATGTATTCCGGATGCACGAATACAGAGAGGGTGGTGTCTGGTGGCAGTTGTGGTGGTCTGATTGAATTGCAATGGCGGAATCATTTCCGGGCAGTGTGAAACATTAGTCAGTTATGTGTCCGGGGTGAGGCGTGCACGTTTATACCGCCCCTTACTACCTATTCTATCATATATTGTAGGTACCAACTCCGTAACACTAGCACCGGATTTGATAATATCGCGCCACGGCCCACTGTTCTGATGTATCAATGTTTCCATCAAGAACTAATGTACCAATTAATGCTCGTGTGAGTAAAATTAATGCGTTTATATTGTTGGTACTAGAATTTGTTAAAAATCTGCAGTGCCCTACTTTGAACTATCTTGAACATATTGAATTTTATAGAATCTTTTTATTACAAACTGATGAGAGAGTTCGAATATTCCAAACAAATGCTCATAATATTGCTTTAAATATTTGATACATAAAAATCACATACATATGTCATATCAAATATAGTCCATTCAGAAAAGCTCAAAATGTGATTTCCGTTAAAATATCTAGTTCGATTTTTTTCATAATTACAATACGTACTTGAATTCTATAAATACTCCGAAATCTTGTTATTGTGAATTTAGTACTGTGTAATTAACATGTATTTGCAATTGGTAGGGGGTTGTAAAGGGTTAAATTAGATGTATGCCGCCATCATAATAGCATTAGATAAAATGTAAAATATTAAAGTATAAAGTTAGCGCTGTTGTCACAAAAATAAAGTTGGATAAAGGACTAGGATGTGCATGTTAATGATATGTAAATATTTAATATCGTCTTTCCCAACTAACATCTTTCTTGGTAAGTTTACATTTAAGTAAGTCTATATATTATTGACACGTTAACTTCGTCGAAGATCAAAGGCAGCGGTGGCTGCTAAAATGTGATTATTGTGTGTATTCTTTGTCTATTGCTAGTGTATATAGGTGGATAAGTATACAGTATACAGTGTACTGTGTGTTGTGTATACACGAGTACGGATAATTAAATTTGTATTTTACTTGAAAAGTTTGATTAATTACCTTGTAAAGTTTAGTAAACTATAGAATTATTTATGATTATCAAGCAAGCGGCATTTTGAAGCTTAGCCTGCACCATTAATTATCCTATGAGATGATCTCTATTCCGTGAGACTTATTTTTATACTTCATTTTAGTTTTTTCTTCTTCTTCTTTCGATTCTTTAGCTTTTTTGTACGAGATATGAGGCGAATTGAAACAATTAGTAGTTCTGACAGTTAATCTATCAAATATTTTACACTGTCATAAAGTCAAGAGCAAACATAATTCATAAAGAATAATGCTGCTAGGTTAGAGCTAGCAATTATTATATAGTTTCTAAAATTTAATAAATTTACAGGGGTCAGAGTACAGACACTTTTAATTTTAGCTAAATTACACACACAGTAAGAATAAAATAGAAGAGGTGCTCATATTTGTAGGATTCTAAATTAATTACTAAACATATGTTCCTACTGCAAAGTTTGTTTTGGCCTGATCTTATATTTTTGGCCGAAGTCTAAAAAGGAATATTGTAAGCATGAATATTTTCGAGATTATAACGGAAATACACGTTTTGAGCAACCCTGAATCGAATCTATTTTCGAGATGACGTCTGTATCTGTGTGTGTATGTTTTTGTATGCATGTGTCTGTGTATCTGTGAACGTTCAAGAGCCAAAACTGTTACAGGCAAAATTATGAAACTTAAAGGGAGATTAACAGGAACATTGTACGTTTCCTTAGTTACAATACATATTGATTTTGTTTTATAGCTATCGTAAGGTGAATTTAAGACAATATTATTATAAATACACATAGTAAAACGACAAAAGAATCGAGTGAAGGCTACTTCAGCTTCTTTTTTTTTTGCTGAAAATCCCTATCATATATAGAATAATTTTATACACAGCATTCAAACCATGAATTTTCAAAAGCTCATAAATTATATTGTAAATACATGTAAAATATTTGCGCATGCATATTCTAGATAACAAACAGTTTGTGTACGCATGCGCGCTCTCTCTCTATGTATCGGTCACTTCCGGAAACTCTTGTACACGGCTCACGTAATTTCCTTATCACAGAATCACGTAGTTGTTTGTACTGCGTGCGCGGCTACTGCTGTTATATAGTTCTCTTATGGTAAATATGCGTATCACGTTGCCATAATAACAACGGCATTAACAGTTTTCTTTTGTTTCTATCATATCATAGATATATATGTACCTATATAGTATATGTGCGAACACCTGTACAAACATGAATACGCATAATACCGTTAGGGTCAAAATGGATAGAGAGCACCTTTTAAGGAGCTTAATAAACTTGCATCAAACACATGGCTTTTCCATTGTAATTTTTAATGCAAAACGCATCGCAGCAAATCCTGGCTTATCATATTAATTTTCAATTCATTATATTCCAAAAGTTACGAACATTTCAATGTTTATGGAATTGAATTAAGGCGCGATACTTGTAGTGATAAAAGAAGGATTTATTGTTTCTTCTGAAGTCTATAATATAACTTTATTCTAATCCATTTTACTTATTTACACTTATTTAACTGTCGGTATTTTGATGTTTATAAAAAATATCAAATAATGAAAAGGTACTAAAACAAAAAAAGTTTCGGAACGTTTGTTCCAAAGGGTAAGCATATGTTAGTGATACAGGTGCGTCATTACAGCGGGGGCAACGCATTTAAAATCAATTAAGCATTTTGAAATGCAAAGCAAATGCCGTTCCGTTCTGCTAGTGTGACATGGTGTTACTTCCGGTGTAATTTTGTTGAACATGTTCACATCACATTTCTAACAAGCGTACACAACAATGTACATATTAAAACAAAATGGTTTTTGTGGTGTCTCTCGTTTCTGATGACAATCTCTTTGCTTAATATGTACATACATATATAAAAACAACAACAGAAAATACAAAGTGTGTATGTGCAACCGATATAAAGGAGAGCTATCAACATCTGATCTGATGGTATACGTATCTATAATGGCAAGCAACCAACGAATGGTAGGGGTCCTTTGTATGCGACATACATCCTTTGCGTAATATCTATCTCTGATATTTGATCTGTTTCAATCATATGATACATTTCACTTATGTGCGCGATGTTTGATGTCATTGTATCAAATATACTGACCAACTACGCTGTTTCAAAGGAAATTTAATCTCCTGTTCAAGCACAGACAGATTGTATATGGTAGTTCGCAAAAATACTATTTTAGATACGTATGGTTTCTATATTAAACCTCCAGTATTTATTCCTTTGGCGATTGCATTTAATATTCCTGATATTGTGTATTTTCTTTATATATTGATATTCTTCGTTTTACTATTCTAATTGGTTCTACTAAAAATACGATATATTTATTTTTCTGCATAGAAGTAATTATTGGTCCGATAATTTAACACGCGCCATTTTGAAATAGGTACAAAATAATATTTTATTACCTTAGTTTTTAAAAACAAAAAGAGAGTTAACGAAATCAAAATGAGATCTAAATGTGTTGAAAGTGCATCATATTTCATTGGTAGACGAATTATTGTCCAATTGGCAACAAATTGCCCATAGTGACAACACTACAAACATATAGTCAAATGAGAACAAAATAAAAACAAATTTGAAAATGATTAACTAATGCTTAAGCCAAATTAAACATAAAAGGTAATAGATTATTAGAAACTTCCCAAATAACTTGTAATATGCGTCAAGAATATTAGCTAATATTCTAGGCAACCAAGTGCATATTGTTAAAGTTCCCTAACTTCAATAAAGATTAAATTAAGTTCCGTGGGTTTTACGAAACTGATGCTTATGGAAAAGCAACGAATGGAGAAATTGGAAATAGTTGACTAGCACACAGAAACAAGAAGCCAAACGCATACATTGAGACAGGCGAATAAGGGAAGGAGCAGAAGATGCACGGGAAATGGAACACAGGAGGAAACGAGGGATGGATGGCTGGATGAGTGGAGTGAGTGACGGAATGAAGGAAAGGAAAGCCGGCGGCGGGCAACAGTAATCAGGCCAGCCAAGGCACTCATCCTGTTCCGCGCCCGCCCAGACAACCAAATCGAACCCAAGCTGCCGAAAGTTACGGGCGCGGCAAACAAGCGCAAGCAGAGAGGACTCATCCGGCTTCGAGAACTTCCAGTACAAACAACTCAACAATCAATATCATCACAACGCACAACCAATATTGTAAGACATAATCGATCGCGGAAATATTGAAAATAAATACAATTTTCCAATTTGCTTGTTTAATAAATTATATGATTAACTGCGTTGTTAGAAAAGAAAACCCTAGAAATAATAAAACCAGGAATTTCAGCGGAAAAATACCATTTACTTAACAAAGATTACAAAAAAACGATTTCTGATTCTGGACATATTATAGATGATCATCCCTCCTTTGGCTAGCATTGTGCGGCTACCCAACAAAAATCATGGATCACAATTTCCTCAATACTGGTCAGATTGCAAATGTTTATTTAGCTGCGTAATAAGCAATAGCTTGCAATTGCATGTCGCAGTGCAACATACACACCCACTCACACACAGATATAGGTATATATGTTCTGTTGTTAATTAAGTGCTGGTACAGCAATACACACACACACATATATACAGCTTCATATTTGATCATGCATGATGGTTGATGCTTACGTTCGCTTGTTACAAACGACCTCGCTATGGGAGAATTCTCTGCTCGCTGTTATATCTATTCATCTATCTGCCACACACTACACCACACTCCGATTATGAAACCTGATCATAATATTATTATTATTATTAATAGAAACCTGATTTACACTAGCATGCATCTATACATAATCCAGTAAAAATGGTAATAAGGGGTGGGAATCCATAACTCATAACAAGACCAAATGTTTATTCTTCTAACAAGATCACCATTTTTTAGCTCGCCGTACGAAGTACCAAAGAAGCTAAAGCAATCGGACGTGTATCTGTAACATTCTCGGATTAAAAAATGTCCTACACAAAAAGTGTTTGTCTCGTCGCCTGAATCCAAAAATATATATAACTTGGATGTTACTCGTCGCTCGTAAGACCAAATTTGTGCCCTCTACTCCTCTGAAGGTACCGAAGCGATTTGAACTAAATTTGCTACACATATTATTTGGCATCCTATTTGAATTCGCTCGCAGTTTAAATCCAATCGCCTGTATACTTCCCCAGTAATAGGACCCTTATAAAACCAATTAAAACATTCAAAAATTCTAAGATATTTTATAGATAGTCAGTAAGTTAATCATGGCAAATACAATTAGTCAATAAGCAGGTGTTGAAAAACTTAAGAGTTTAAATTGTGTATACTGTAAACATGGCTTGAGATTATTGGTTGCGTGAATAGATGTTGTTCAAAATGAACAGTGTGGTGTACCTACTAACTAGACATAGTGGCCACACCCCGAGTTATGACTGATATTATTATTGCTAGCGATGTGTGATAAATGATTTAATTATTGAAAGAGATACTACAGTACAGAAAGCAATGGATCCCAGTAGATTTATCATACTTTGCCAGCTCCATTGCAACATACATACATATATGTAGAGGTAGGTATTCTCGTGCGTGCTAAACACATATTAACCACACCATCAACATTGTTTACGCTTATATCCAACGCGATTTTAATAACCTATTATTATTATTACTATTTGCTGAGCTTATATGAAGAATTCAAAGTTAAATCTGAATGTTATAAATGTAAAATTTATCAAGATCAATAGACCACTTGATAGAGACATCCATTGCAATTTCTTACAAAGGTTGGGCTTTCGTTCCATCGGTCAGAGTTATAAATAAAGTTTTCCAGAAACACCATTGCTTTCGTTCCGTTAAAGCCAGTATCAACTATAATTTTTTTCGGCACATTAATTTCATCATTTACGTAACAACTTAAAATTAATTCGCTTAAATTATATAATACGACTGAGCGCTTTTTGATAAGATAAACACGAGTATCTTTGAATATGTATATTGTCTAATACCTTCAGTTCACAATACGGCATTAGTAAACCAAACCCGCCTAAGGAAGTGAATTTAACAAAATGTATTTAAATATTCAAAATGTAGTACAAATAATGCCTTTTGTAAGTAGCAAATCGGCAGTTGTTTTCGGGCGGATAATAATATAAAAGATATCTAGACATACAGGAAACAATAATGAGTGTTGTGAGGTGTTGAGTTCTACGGTCCACAGCACCTGTTGATCAGATTATGAACACAATTCGTCTAAAAACACACGAAAAATGTACAAGTCATTTTCCACGGACATTCCGTACCATTAACGATTAACAATTTGAATTATTCATAAATACTTGGCGTTCTTTACCGGAACAGATCTCTATCAATTTGTTCGAAATACATTTCGGATCAATTACGAATTGTTTACATAGCTATCATGTTTATGCATTTCCCTATATAGCTATATTCCACCTATTGGTAGAATATATTTTTTATTAAATTCTAGAATTCCAACTGAAATATGTGGCTACTTAATACTATTTACAGAAAGATTATAACTTTTAAGAAACTAAATGTTAAAGGTTACAAAATATATTTTGACCTGGTTCTTAAGTTATTGCGAGGAAAATAAATATAACGAAGTATGTTCTTATTTTCGTAAAAAAACATGTTACATATTGGTAGACAAAAGAGAGAAGTATAGGTATACTACACACTTGGTTTGCTTGTAGGAAGAAGAAGTCGTTGCCAGTAAGCAGCAAGCAACGGTGCGGGATCAGAAAGACAAACATCAGAGAGTCTCGTTCTGTACATTGAGAATCATTCAACCAGGATAAAATACGTGTATTATTCCAAAGGCACGCAACTTGATTCTCTTAGCCAAAGAATTGGAAAGAGTATGAACATAAATTTAAGCGAAATTTGCATAACAAAACAAAACAAATTTCTTACGCATGCTATGCAAATATAGAGGGAATTTCAAACGAATATATACTTACTTCGACTATAACGTATTCGTAAACATACCTATGTGTACCTACAGGGAAATCATTTCAAATCGATGTCTTTGCCATTCTTATTAACGTCACATTTAATTGTATTTATTTTCGTTTTAACATCTAATGAAAAACTCCATAAAAGGAGTTACAGTCATTCTTTTTATATATGAAAGGAAATCGCATGAATATTAATCAAAAGTTTTATAAAAATAAAACTTTCCGGATACTTTTTGAAATTTTTACCTTATAGACGCAAATTGCATATTTTTAATCCTCCATAGAACGTATTCTATTGTTCATACTTGAATAAATATAACAAAGCCGTCACGTAATATTTTACTAAAAATTATTAAAATAACTTACACTGTAAAAAAAGTAACACACTTAAAAATAATAATTTAGCTCATTCTACAGTATGCAGAAAAGAGCTCTACTGTTTGATCGTGTGTCTGTACCATTCCTGAAATTAAAAAATGTTTGCACAGAAATATGTTTTGTCTTCTTGATTTCTAAAATATATATAACATATGCTTGCATTATATGTTACATTTACATCTCTCTAGTTACCACACATATTAATATAATTAAATGGTATTTAGTGAAGGTATAAGAAAGTTAAGTAAGAGCCACTTGAGCATATTTATACTATGTATGAAATTATAGCAATATAATTTATTTTATACGGATCAAAAAAAAAAAAAATGAAAAGCAAAATGCATTTGCAAAATATGTTAAAAATATAAAAATACTAGATGAATTCTAAACAAAAGGTATAAATAATAAAAATGATTCAATAAAACTACCGAAATTCAATATTTCACTATTCGTACTAATATTAAAAACAAATAGTAGAACACACTGTTCAGAATTTGTGTGGAGGCCTCGTTAAAAATTGTTTGAATTATACGAACCGAATTTCAATGAAATATTCGAATTTGTGCAATTCCTGATTCACGGTTCATGCGATGCGGTTAGTACGCTTCGCAAACCTTTTATTACACATCCCTTGCCGCACACTACAGTTCTCTTGTATTGCACACGCACACACATACACACACGTACATTAACTCTTTCTCTCTCATTTCAATCTTTTGTTTTTTCAACTCAATTCGTTAACGAAAATAACTACGGTTGTGCTGGGTGTTCCGGAACGAGGAACCCAATAGTTGAACCGTTAAAAAGGGTGAAAATATACGAAATGCCCAGATCATACCACTGGACAAAAAATAAACATTTCCGCTTTCAGTAAAATAATAAAGAAAAGAGAAACAAACATTGTTTATTGTTCTGGCTACTATACCAAAATATAAAAATGTGAGCCAGTTCTTATTTCCATTAAAATTTCGAGGTAGAGTTATTTTGTGGCCACAGTTCTTTCCTTTATATGTATGCATATAGTAAATATATGTTATATAGTTGCATTTGATATAAAATATGTTTAAAAAGTTATTCATTTAGGTGTTTATTACCATTTTATAATTTATAAGTCCGCTTGCAGCGCTGATCGTCTAAATAAATATAATCAAACTATGTTTGCATTGAAAATTACAACTGCAAAACTTGTCGTTGTATATTTGACTATGTTGGTTACAAATTGCTGTACTATATCAAAAAGTGTATTATTGTTTTAATCCGTCGGTATAGTGCTTTTCTTTTTTGCCCTGAAGCATCTAGCAAATGTAGAAACTTCCGAGCAACGACGTAACAAAAGCTTTAAAAATAAATATGAAATGCACTATTACATAAAGCTATAAAAAATATACGGATATTCTACATTTTAAAATAGATTGACATATACAAAATGCAGTCCTAGAAAAATGAGCTCAATGTGAAGCGTTGCAAAAATGTAACTCTTCACATTCCATATTATAAAAACTAAAAACTCGATGACAAATAGTGGGAGGACAATATGGCACTTCGCACCGCCAAGTGCAACGCAGGTTTCGCGCTGGAGGTAGGGGAAGCTGAGCGAAAATGCAAGCCACTTGAAATATAAACCGTCTGTTGGGCTGTTGTTGTTCAGCAGAGGCACTTCAGCACTCGTGGCGCTGCATTCGCTCGGTCGTTCGGGGCGAAAAGTGTTCGTTTCGCAAGATGCGAGAGGCATATTGTTATTTCGTTCTCTATAAGTAAACTGTAGCCGTTCCTCTTGGCACAATTGATATGTTCCGATTTTAGTGTTGGTTGCTTTTATCGTTTCGCCATGATGTGCAATTGCTGGCGGAATATTATGTTCGTGTTCTCTTCCATGTACAAGCATTTCTACTTTCGTTAGCTAGTAGCTAGGTGGTTCAAAACCTAACTATTAACATTTGAGTGGGCTTTGTATTCTACTGACATCATTAGTGCAAGTACTACTATTGTTCACATTTTGTTTAATGGTAATGCGACCTCTTTTATCTTGCTTCTTTCGTAGTATTCCTATAGTTATGAAAGTTTTTAAGTTATAACAAGCTTAGTATGTATTCAAATAACATATACATATATTATTATTAAGTAATACTAGAACTGGTTTACATATTTCATAAACCTTTTTTTTTTTTCAATTTTGATTTTCTCGTACGCATGTATATAGTTATAAAGTTAAAAATAAATAGCGTTGTTTACTGGGGTCTTACTCTCCCAATATATTCAAATATTAGAGATATTCAATACAATAAAAATTTAGCCCGATAAAACTACATGTAAAGGTAGCCCAAACAGAACAAAAGTTGCACTAATTGCAACAGCAATAAAAATCAGCAATACTCATTAAAACGTAGTTGAATATTTTCTGATATTCAATGTTTTCTTTTTAAGGTTGGGTTACCCCCCTTTCTTCAAAATAATCATGACTATCTTCGGCCTCGAGGTTTTAATGAAAATACACGTGTTGATTATCTCTGAATTGAATCTAACTATTTTCGGAATGACGTTTGTATGTATGTACAAATATATGAAAAATTTAAGAAATATACGAACACTGGATATAAAGTTTCTTCAGATTCCACCCAAAGGCTATAAAATATTGGTGCCACTAGCAATGCTTGTACAATAATATGATATGGATATTAAAATCAGTGACCTGAAGGTTATAAGGTTGTCGCCTCCGTATCACAAGTCTTGTACATTTTCAAATACACACACACACACACAGTTGCAGAATGTAATACAGCGATAGAAATTTCAACGTTCGTGTTGTTAAATGTGTGTGTGTCGTGTTCAGGCAGGCGCCGGGTGTGAGCATTTACTATATTGTGCCGTCGTACACTCCACTCACGATGAGAGGACAAAGCAGCTTGGCCGAAGCGAGAAAGCGAGGAGAGGAGGCCATGTCGTATGTCTGTATGCCGTTGTCAGTTGCACAATGACATTGTCAAAAGCACAGCGATTTTTGTCTTGCCTAGACTTCGCGTTCACGCCCGTCTCGTTTCGACGACGTCATCACGAGAACAAGCAAAGGGTTGCATTATACCGCTGCACGGTGCGCGCTTTATATAGAGTTGTACGATGATAACACCAGACAAAGATTACTGCCGTCACATTAGGTATATCCGCTATAAAGAGACGAGACGAGACAAAAAAATCCGACAGCTCTATATAATATCGCAGTCTGCCATCACTGTTACCCACTATCTGGTTTGTACGTCTTCCGGTGGACTATTTTGCGGATTATAGTATATTCGTGTTTTTAAAATTAGAAATCATACAATGAAGACGCCCAGGGGTAGGATTCGATAACCCGTAACAACTCTAAATAACTTTTGGTTTTCTTTTTATTGTTTGTAGTTGTAGTTCCATTTAATTTACATTAGTAAACACATTTATAATATTTTACATATATCCAACATATAAAATTTTGGTATCGCTTTAGATAGAATCTAGTAATAACGCAATAACCACAGAAGTTCGATTAAATTCGAAGGGAATGTCAGCAGCAAAGGCACGATAAACCCTGTTGCAATAAATAACTCGTGGCCTGTTTTAAAATTATTCCATCACACAAAAATGCAAATGCTGGCTCGACGGTGGCGGCGTAGCGATGGAACGGGAATGATGGTTAAGTAGCGCGCACTGTATATTCCCGCTAAACAATGCGCCTATAAAAATAAATGATGCCGAACCGGCGTGGCGGGTTCGAGCAAAAGGATCAAGCAAGGCGATGGCGTAGAAAGAAACAAAAGAAAAAGCGAATACCAGGCAGTGGTAAGTGCGGACGTTTAGGAAATGCGTGACCATAATAATTTACAAATCCTCGACAAGACCGCTCAAGTATTTTCGAGATAAGAACATGGAACCGGTGTGACGGACATCGGTCGTAGAGCCACGGCAAACGACACGACACAACACGACACCACACCACACCACACCACAAAACCACCAACCGGCAAAATCTATATGCGAACAAAAAAAGAAGTTGACACGTACCGGAAAGGAGATGGAAAATGCCAACGAATGTATCGACAACCTTGTTATTTCCCCGTCACTCGAAAAAGTTTTCGTGCAACTTCTCGAACTGGAAATAGTCACTGACAATTTAACCATCTATGCTTTACCAGAGTTACAAGGTTACAGTTCACAACTCACAAGGAGATCCGACGACTTTTGGTATTTAATAATGTGATTCTAAATAAATCTGGCGAATCTGTAAAATATTGAATATTATTCAATAGCAATTTAACATTGAATACACTAAATATGTCGAACATATTTTGACTTTTGTATAAGCAACTTTATTGTGGTTTTGATTATTTTTGCAACGACGTCTGTATGTCTAAACCATTTCATATCCAATGATGTTTGTATATTAATACGTTACTGCATTTATAATAAAATAACATCTGCAAACCTTTTCGGCTAAAACAGTTTTCTTTTTCGTGTGAGAAAAAAAAACTCATTGAAATTTCTCGTTCAATTCAATTAACGATACGCAGTAGTTCGACGTGAGATTCGCTATTTAGTAGCGTAAAAAAATTAGAATTGAAACTTGTACGAACGTGAACCGGTACGAAAGCAGATCCCCAGATTGAATTAGTGAACAGACCAACGAAACCGAATGAAAAGAGAACGTGAGATAGAGACAATGATATAAGCGACGAGAGTAGGGTTTCGCGTTTTCGCATGTTTCCTCTGCTGATGCCACCGTTCGTTGCTGCGTCCGCTGAAACGCAACTCGAACGAACCCGCAGGGTTCCTCTGACTATCCAACACGGGTAGATTAGCACGGGGCGTGTCCAGTGTTCTCGTACGCGCTGCAGGAAACGACCTGATGCTCGCTTCAGCCTGCTGGCTGATCGTTCTGTGCGCCATCCCTCAGGACCGGTTGTCGATGTTTCCCCACTGTGCATGTGTGTGTGTGAGCTCCTCAACTCTTATGTCGATAACTTCTGATGGCGTCGAACGCCACATATCACATGTCCCATCGGGGATATTGAAGTTTGGATCTCTGTAGACGTATCAGGATCGGCTTCGCTAGTTTTTGTCCTTGGTTCGGCAGTAAAGCGAGTCATGTTCGATAAGATTCTGGTTATATGTTTTCGAGAAAATATTTCCAGTTAGATAGTTACGAAACGTTTTTGTTAAAATAGAGATTTCGTTAGCAGTTTGACTGTATAGCATGATTCACCTTGCTGATGGCGATGGACAAGATTATAATGTGTTGTTCTTCAAAAAACTGCACGCTAATTAAGTTTTTCCAAATTGCTGTTCGAGATATGAACATACAAGAATGAATTTGTTTGATAATATTCTTAAAGGTATCTTTAATTTAAGAGCCTGCAGTAGTCATGGTTACAAAAACTATCACGATATAAAATCTCTCCATAAAATGAAGTAAAAACAAATAAATCATTTAAGTAACCAGTGCCATTCACGATTTATAAAATAATCCAATGAGAGTATTACGTCGGGGCGCGCCAGGCTCTTGCTACGCTGAATGAGTAAAAGCCTTTTATGTAAACCGAAAATCTTGATGGTCGGATGAGAGTGTATGTGGGATAAACAGCACCACCAGGACATACTCAATAGAGGGCGCGGAAGCTGGTAGAGTGTGGCGTTGCTCCAAACGACTAAATCAAATCACGGCACGTACACGGCTTTAGTAGCACGCACGCACTGCCAAGGATCGGGATAAACGCGTGGAATTCACTGACTGGATGGCGTTATTCAACCATACCATACCATACCATGCCATGCCAGCGATGTAATGTTATGTTCATCATATCTGATGTGCAGAGGCGAGAGATGAATTCGTGAAATTTTGTTACCGCAACACCGCTGTTCAATTGGAGATATGTATAGAAACAAAAGTTGCCATCTCTTATTTCAGTTAAGAGCGTCATGGAAACAGACGCTTCATATTTTTGAAAATATTATTTAATTTACGGTTTTCAGGAACGTTTAGAAGAGACAGTAGAATTTGTTTTGGTTTTATATTCTCTTTAATCAATATTGCAAGTTCTTTTTGTCCTGCCTCTTTGTAGGACATTTTAAGAGAAACGAATTTAAATAAATACTGAATGATTTTTCAAAGTTAATAATATTTTAATTCAACAAATTTATCGGTTGCTTTATAGTCTCTCATTTATGAAAATTATTTCAACATAAACAGCTTCATCAAAGGCAAGCTAAACTATAAGATAATTATCAAAGCAACTGTGAAATTCGTAAATTCAACAAATTGCTTTTTACTTTCTTGAACGATGTCTAAAAGACAGAATTGTAATCATGAAAATTTTCAAATGCGAGAATTTAACGAAAATACATATTCTGGGCTTTCCTGAATTGATATCAACTATTTTCGAGAAGTCTGTGTGTGTGTGTGTGAACGTTAAAACGGTTTAAGGTAAAAATATGAAATCTGACGTTTATTCAAAATTCAATTAATATAAGTTATGTTATCTGTGGTGTGGGAACTTTATATTATGCATTGGTACTGCTTCTATTTTTGTATGCACACAATATATTTATTTTTATATTTAATAATTATGTTGACGTTTAAGAACGTAGCTCTTATTTTTTTAGAATATTACAGTGACTTAAGCCCAGTATTACAGTAGAGGTTTAAAATGTATCCTTTCGTTTTCATGGTTTCTTTCTTTTGTGTACTAATGTTATTCAAAAGGCACTAAAAACACAACTTTAAACTTAAATCAAAACTGGAATTTAAGCCTCAACAATTTTCGCAGTGGCATAAATACATGTTGTGTTTATGTAGGTAACATACATATATAATAGTGAAAGTGTAAGAAAATCAAGTTTATAAATGTAATTTACGAACATATAAAAAAAAACATTTTTTTACTCATCAGTGTATAAAACTTGTAATGATTTTGGAGTACTGAACATTGCCACCAATAACAGAAATACTTATAGTGTGCTGCACATGTAATGGAAGTGCAGTCCAACTGAAACGAGAGCATCACATCACAAAATTTAAATGTTATTGCATCGATGTAAAAATGCGATATTCAACAGAACGAACACGTGAATGCTTTCATCATTGCACTATCAAACATGGCAAATGGGAGTGAGGAGTGGTGTGGTGGTGGCCATGCCATGCCATGCCATGCCCGCATTGGACGCCGTATGTACATATAGTGTTTGAACGCGAACGCCACATATCATCTCATTGCAATGGAATGGTGCGAAGGGGTGCGAGGAGGGTGCCATTAAATTAAATGGTACAAAACAGTGGTACAACATACATGTTGTTGGATTTCCATTACCCCGTTTCCGGAAGGTTTCTCATTAAGTGTTATGGCGTTTTTGTTTGCTGGCCGTTATAATTGTCGACGTTTTTATCAAAATAGATACAGTGCTATGATTTATCGTTTTTTTATAAGCTCTAGTAGTTATCCTCATAGAATATCTGTTTTCAATCTTGCATACAAGCTATTTAATTTAATATCGATTAAATTAAATTAAAAATCTATTCAAGATAATATTTTTATACCCACTGTTATTTATTTTTAATTTTGTGAATTACTGTTTCTTGAAGACATAATCCAAACTTGTGTACAAACTAGATTGGCGGAAAAGCAATTGGTTTTTGTATATTTAAATTTTTTAAATGATTTATTATAGCGTTTGTGTTTAATCTGATAAAACTTTATATACACCAAAACTTTTGTAGAATATTTTGGTGTATACAAAAAATGTCAAAGCAAGTATGCCTCTGGAAGTTTACGGGATTGCCCTTAAACTTCCAGAGGCATACTTGCTTTGACATTTTTAATTTAGGATTTTATGATTTGAAATGTATAGCAAATTTTATATCACAAAAAAAAATTACATTATTTTTTTTAAAGTATTAAAGTATAAAGAAGTTCTTCAGAATTAACCCAATTGCAATCAAAATAATTGCAACTTGCCATATTCAATAAAAAAAATATTAATATATTACACAATTGTCATTATTATTTTCACTCTTAGGATGATATGTGTTAAGAAAAATTCCTCGTTCAGAATAAGATGACAAATGAGAAAAATAATGCTTTCGTTCCTTTATATGAGAGTAGAACCATGGATATCAGGATAATAAACAGCACACTTAATTTTACACTTTATCAGCAAAATTACACATACATATGCGAAGTCACAGTCTGACACTCATAAACATAAACATTCAAGCTCTATTCAAAAAAACCCACACATACGAAAACACAAAATACTACTATATCCCGATTCTCAAACACCGAGCCAGACCCATATATATATATACCTACTCCATATATTCGTAGAGCCTTTGAGTGTCGATTAGCGAACGATGTAAAAGAGAGAGATAGAAAAAAAAATCCCTATGCCACAAATACACGCGCGCACATTTGTCAGTGTATGTGTATGGAAAAAATCCAGAAAGAAGCACGATTTAATTGCCGCACATTTGCACCCTATGTTTATCTTTGCATTTTAACGTCTCTTAATTTGTCTGGGCCACGCGCCCCCTCGTTTTTCTGTGTACTTGCACGCTTTTAAATTACTCTTATGTTTTGAAAAAATTTAAACAGCATCAGTATTCTGATTCGCATCAGCACCGCATGTAGATATTAAAAAAAAAAAATTAAGGAAATGTAAACATTATTTTAAAATGATTAAATTTAATTCTTTTGTTTGTGGGAATTGATAATAATCGAGAGGCCAAACATAATGTAATAACTAATAAATATAATTGTAAAACGTATTTGTTCCTATGTTTTAGCTCGCCGTACGAAGTACCGAAGAAGCTAAAGCAATCGGTCGTGTGTCTGTAGCTTTTCCGCTATATTTTTTGAAATAGCCGAGCCTTTAGTGTTCCTCCCGCAACATTATATGTGTGTAAGTGTCTGAGAGTGTATGGGTTAGTGTGTATTTACTGAAATAACAACGTTCTCGGCATTTCTCTCGTTGTTGGACCGATAAGCGAAGGACTCGGGAAAAGAAGAATTATGGTCAGATAGGACAGAAGAGATAGACAAACAACACAACCAGTAGCTGAGGGCGACGTATATATATATAGACACACAAACACATACATGTGTAATATCCTTTTATGTGTGTGTGTGTACTATACCAGGGAATGACCGCAGTACAACCAACGATGCATCACGGTCGGACCAGGCGCAGCTAGAACCTTCGCGACGCCCTTCTGCTGGTCTCTTTGCAGATTATATAAATTATTACTGTATAACTGGCGAATGGACATGCTAGAATTTCTCACAATTTTGTGGTTCGTCGCATTTAATTATTCTATCTTTGTAAACTAATAATAATAATAAATTAAAACAACCAACATGTCAATGCAATTAAATGAGAACTAATTTAACTGTGTACCTTTTCCAACATCATTTATATGCGCGCAACATCATTTCATGGTAATTATAATGCAGATTTAATATCAATGATCGCAGACTACAAAATCAGGATTTGTAATAATAGATTTGCGATATTTTATGAAACACGTGTGTTGGTATATAAAATCACGCTTAGTCGAATCATATAATTTAAATTAATTAAATTTAAGTATTTGAATTAAAAAATACGTAATAATGTTCTTCATAAAGTATACCCCCCGTTTGCAATACATTTTAATTAAAATTAAAATATATTTTTATAATTAATCAATGTTATCTTCACTAAATAATTAATTTGTAATATGGTATTAAAGATAACTCACACTGTTCTCGAAATATGTGTAAAAATGAATGATGGGTTTAAGGGAGAAAGGTTGTGGTTGCTAGAAAAGGGTTGTATGCTACTCAATTCATAGGGAAAGGCGTTCCGTAGTGTATCTGTGTTTAGTATTTCCTACCTTTTAACGCCCATTAGAATTGATTTAATTAGCAAATATACCAGCAATATGATATCATTTGATATTCATTGGCAGCTACGGTACAAGGGGCGGGACTCGTTACACCACTATTGGGTAATGCCCAACGTAACGCTTCCTAAATGAAATCGATTTCTTGGCTTGTACATGTCAACATTTAGGTTATTAACGTTTCACCCAATCTGCCAATTGCTGTATGCTATTTTCTATTAACTGTTGCTATCGACAAAACTATAACATCAAAGTTACTAAATACACTGTTAAAAATTTGTGTAAATTACAACACAATTACTTCGCTAATCATGTAATTTTACTGTATTATAAAACAAATAGAGAGAGATTATTTGATTATACTACAAGAAAGGCTAGTGCAGATTTTCTGCAGAGTAGCAATATTGTTAAAAATATAAACATTTTATAGAAACGAGCAGATTGTTCTGTAAATTGTTTAATGTTATATTAGCTCATTAAACAAATGTCCATTGTCCATGCAAGAGAGGGTAAGTTTACAAAAAAAAGAAAATTCATGTAAGAATATCTGGTTTCCAAATCACGCGAAGTTTTTTTTTCTTGTTTCTAAGTTCTGTGAAACAAAGCATGCACAATGGAAAGTGCAAATGAATGTTCGTAGAGTTTGGCATGGGCTATAGGCAAGGTAGAGAGAAGTAAAAGCAAGATAGGGAACCACTGCCGGCAGTAGCATGGCATGGTAGACATCTAATAAATTAATGTGATAGCAGTTAAGCACTCTTGCGCATCGGTCTACAGATAAGAGAATTCCAACACCGCAACACGTAGTTAGGGGGGTGACTACATTTCTCATCTTCTACCTTGTATTCATTTAGGTCACCCCACACTCACACCCGCCTAAAGAAAGGGGAAGTTGAACTTTTTTAAGGGGTAACCGGACAAATTTACAAGAAGGTAATCTGATAATGATCAAATGTACAATTATACAATACAAAAAAAATATATATATAGGTTTACTATTCTATTATCATCCGATAAAAAACAAAGAAATATTACGACTGGAGCAAGTTATAAATTAAAGTTGGTCTATACTATAAAGTTATAAACGGTTTACTTATTGCTTAAAATAAATGTATTTGTGTTGCAGTTTCCTACCTTTCGGTAAAGTGAGATCTTGTGGGTAGCGGGATAAAAAGTTGATTTTAACCTTACCTGCAACAAAAGAATAACACTTATATTAGTACTAGATAGTTTTAAATGAAAAACTTACAATTAAATAAGCATTGTTTCTGGCACCAACTGTAGTTCATTAATTAATGCATATATTTACGTATAATTAAATACACAAATCATGTATAATATTCGATATAGCTTATAGATTCAGTCTATAAATATGATTTACACTATCGAATGTATTATAATGTGACAATTGGCTTTAAAATTCGGAAAGCAGTCGAATAAAATCACATATATTTATATATTGTAGCATAAAGTGGCGCATTCAAAACGTGACCTTTTTATGTCGCCGTTACAAATATCAATTTTATTGCAGTGTATAAAACATAGCATAAACGTGGAAAAATCGAAAATGGGAAAGCTGAAATAGCTTAATATATAGGTGGGGGAAATATCCATTTTTGGGGGACAAACTTCATACTGATGCAGTAGATAAAAAAATTAAGCCTATAAAATAAAATTGAGTTGCCTATTGCTATAATATATGGTTGTTATATGATGATAAAAAAGAATTGGGCATGCATATTTGATAGATTCGTCATTGATTTAGAAATTGATATTGATAAAATGTGAATAAAAAAAATTATCGGTTGCATTAGTTTACAATGACAGGAACTGAGTCTTTTTGTCCATTTTTCATTGTAATACAGGAATATGATATTACGGAAAATGACATAATGTTTCAAATACATATTTCAATTTAATTTTTTTGTATATACCATATTTTATAGCGTGGTTTAAATCAATCAGTTTAGTAAAATATATAGAGACAAATACATTTTTATTTATAAAAATAATCCATATATTTAGCTAGTCGTACAGAATGTAAAAAAAGTGCTGTAGTGTTCGGTCATGTGTCTGTAACATTCTTGAAATTGAGAAGTGCTTTCACAGATATTCCTCTGAAGATACTGAACCGATTTTAACCAAATTAGGTCTACATATAATATCAATAAATATACGCAAGTGAGTATGACGAATATTTATATTCGTTAATGCGTCATTTTGAAATTAAAATTTACTTTGCAATTATGTTCGTCTTACCATCATTTGATAATATTTACACAAGTTGTGGGTGCGAAGAATTGTAATGTAGGGCACAATTTGTAATCAGTAATAATTGCTTACTGTTTACTTACAAAGTTCTCAAGTGTTGTATCAATTTCACATTCATTAAGATGAGGATAATGATTTTAAAAGTTTTCTAAATTTAACTCCCCATTATTAGGAGTGTTTTATGTGATATAAATATGAATATATATAGTATATATATATATAGAAGTAGAAGAAGAATTAGGTTACAATTTATCAAAACAATGCAACTTACGTGACATATTTACTTGTTTTTATAATAAACTTACCAATAAAAAATTGTAACTATAATCTGAAAGGTGCTTTGACATATAGAACACCATTCATCATGTATATCACTGAAACTTCTTTTTTCTCAACAAATAATGTTAAACTTAGAATCGATTATTTACATTTTTTTATTATAAATGTGTCATATGGAAATGTAATATATCATTTCTGTCACTGATATTAGTCAGAAACAGAAATACAAAATGAAAACCTGTAACTTTTCAGCTAACATATAATGAATTTTCTTCCAAATGTCACGCTGTCCATTATAAACTTTTCATTTAACTGTTCAAATATATATCATACGAAGTATTTAATTTAATATGAACCATATCACATTTCCGAGACATTTGTTTTCATTATTCCTATACTTTATTAGAGAGTAAAAATCTATATTAACCAAGATGGGCATAGCACACCCATTTAACGTGAATCGAATGATTGACCAGGACAATTTTTTATTTTTTAGCTAAACATTTTAAATTTAACTGTTTTCTTTCCATTCGCGAACAGCTAGTACACTTTTTCCATTATAAATCTTTCGAGGTTAACAAGCTGTTCATTTTAATTTTGCCTTAATGGAAACAGACACAAAAACTTTGTTTTTCTTGTGACATTTATGTAGCAGAGATAGAGAACAAAATGATTGTTTTTGAACAATTGTATATACAATACAATATATAGTAAAGTACCTGAGTTAACACAGACAGATTGAAATCCACATTTACAAGTACAACTGAAATACAGAAAACAATTTACTGGATTCGTGCTGAGAGCGGTGTCACGACCATTATACCTTGAACTGACAGACAAAATGGCGACCAAATTACAGTAAATTGCAAAATTTGTTTTTCGTTCTCAACGACAAACACACAAAAAAAAAACACTAGTTGGTCTTTTATTTTTAACTTTTACTCGTGTTTTGTATTCAAGCAATAGACAATTGTAGGCATTATTGCAAGAAATGTTTATTGTAATTTTCAACATATAAATTATACGAATTAGAGTTTCAAGAGAGAGAGAGAGAGAAACTATAGAGATGAGGCAAAATTGCCTCTTATCAGCTTCGGTCAATTGTTGCTATATCTTCCCATTTGTCACTTGCGTTATTCCGTCTTATTACTTTCTTGGCTGAATTCTAATAGGAAGTATTGTAATCATATAAAAATTCGTAATCGAGCTTTTAACGGAAATACACGTTTTGGCCATCCCTATATCCAATCTGACTATTTTCGAGATGACGTCTGTGTGAGTTGCTTTGTTTATGTTTATGTTTAAACACTTTATAGCCAATACTGTTTAAGGAAAAAGGAAGAAACCTTAAACTTAATATATATATATATATATATATATATATATATATATATATATATATATATATATATATATATATATATATATATATATATATATATATATATATATATATATATATATGTGTGTGTGTGTGTGTGGCAAATGTACTATTAACTAAAATGCCTATTTTTTATGTAGTCAAATTGTGATTTATAATTCATCTCAAGGTAGTTTAAAAGAGTTTTAACATCCGGTCATGTGTATGTAACATTGGCGCTTAATAAAAAAGCCAATAGGTGTATCAAGTTGTACTCCGGTGAATTTGTTAAGGGCTCGTTAAAATTTCGGAACGTGTTAACTTTTTAACAACGTATTTAACTTTATAAAATCGTACCTTATTCATAAGAAAAGCAGGGCGCAGGAGTTAGTCATATAATTCATCTTCGTGATAAAATTACTTGCGCATGGAAACATGGAGATATAATTAATCTTACAGAGGGGGAAAATGTATATTTTTTTCAAATATAAGATATCACATTTTTTGTCACGCTGAATTTATCTACAAATTTATCAATTTACTCAAAAAAAAAAAAAAAAAACACACATTTATTAGAATCTCAGTATCTACGAGCGAGATACTTCCAAATATGTGAGTTAAATACATTTTGGAAACGAATTTCCGTGCATATTTACATTCGAACATGTAATTTTAACGGAAATAAACAATTAGACCATCCCTGATTATTTTCGGAAAAGTGTGTGTGTGTGCTAAAAACATCGACCGATTAGTTATTCTCGTCGCACTGTACGGTGGAGAAGCCTAAACCTAAATATGGTTTTTATAATTATAAATTAGTTGTGTAGTAATTTGTGTATTATGAAGGTAAATTGCGGTTGATGTATGATATACAGGTGAGTCTTTATACACGCAAAGTCACTCTTAGTCATAAGTCACCAACCACCATCAACAGTCAGTGGAATGATCGTTTGTTATTGCTGCACCGTGCGAGAATTATCGTTGAACCTTTATGTTGATTACCTAATGGGATGCCATTAAATTCTTCCACGTTGCATGCACAACGAGGACTAGATCGCATGTTCGACGTACTACTTAATTACACTGGACTGCGATACCCAAACTGTACGCGTCCATCATCAACCCCCTATTATTCAGGTGACCAAATTATCCTCTCAAATTTACAATAATTCAAACCGACAGGCTCAGTAGCTTCTCATTAGGAACTAAGATAATTATGATTCTTAGAAATGCAGTCTTGTTTTTGGCTCGTAGTACGGTAGTATTAAAATATTAGCGGATTCAAATAATGTTGATCAAACAATTGTTCAACGTCACGAATTTCATTTTCTTTATTTTTATTTTTGGGCTGTTACACAGCATGAACATGGAGTGTGTGAGTTATATACATTATTTCGACGGTGATATATGGTCAGCGTGTACTATACGTCGCCGTCACGATGCGTCTGGACGCTTGCTTGATGCAGGATGCACGTGATTTGCATTCGGTAAATGAGTTTCCGGTGAACGTCCAATCCCTGTGATAGATGGGATCTTCTTTATTTTCATTTTTTTCTTTTTCAGTTTTTATTCTTCATGTTTTTGAACCAACCAATCCAATCTAGATATCTTTTTAATATGTTTTTCTTTGTTCCATTTTCTACTCTGATCCAACAACTTCAGAGCGAATACATTTTACAAATAATTAATGGATAATCTAATGAAATACTTCGAAAAGTTACTATTTCATAATACACTGTTAAACATCTGTTGTCGACAGCACTAGACTTTCATATAAAAATTGAATTTGACGAATCATTACAACCATTTATTTCTGCAGCGTGATACAAAAAAGTGACACTATATTTGTTTGTGAAATTTTTAAAACTTCACAAAAAAAACAAAGAATTATTTAACTTTGCGCAATAAATTCAGATTTCTTTTCTTAAAAGGAAGTGAAACAAATTTGTATCTTGTTCGTTAAACATGTACACATTTAATTATTTTTTACTCTAAATTTAAAATTACATAATATTTCTACATGGATAATTCTTAACACGGCGTGAAACTTGTTAAATTTTCTGTACTTCAATTATTATTTATGTTTATTTTTACAACAGGAAATGTATAAATATTCGCTTCTACGAAGTCTAAAGTCATATATTTTCTATATTTCAACGACAACGTAAGATGAAATTATATTTTGACTGATTGTAAACGGTCAGATGAATTTATGACTATTTTATTACTTGGGATTGGAGCGACTGAGAGCAGAATTTAAATAACTTAATTAAATTATGACATTGTTGACACAGTTCATAACTGGCCAACTGTTGTCGTATCCTGTCAACTATCAAAACAACTTTATTGTTATATATAGAAAGTAATCTTCGTGCTATACAAAATTTTAATCCTTTAAAATGGCTACTAACTAAGTATTGTGCAAGCTCAGGAATGCAAGATACACATAACAATCAAAACGTATAACGAACCAACTCTTGAAACACAACTCGTTCGTTAAACGAAAATTGTCTGTATATCAGAATCGTTCGGAAATTTCATACTTGAAAAAAAAAAAAAACCATGAAGTAGGCAAACAAAAAAAATGTAAATGGGAACAAAATAACGAATGCTGATAAAGAATCGAAAAAAATGCATAACTTCACGAAATAAATAAAATGCGATATATCGTTCAGCGGCTTCCGGAAGCCGTCGGATGCGACCCAAGACGTTTTTTATAATTTTTGTCAATATTTCTCTGCAATTTCGTGTACTAAATACTACACAATATTTACAATCGCTATGTTTATCTCGCACTATTGTTATCCACTTAACATTTACGCTATTAAATTATAAGTTCGTTGTGAAATGATTAATACGATTTGATAAGTTTTAATTTATTTCAATAAAAAGTGGATAGATATATTACTAGTAAAACTAATTCCACATGGCACGTCGTCAGCGTAAAAACGTTCGATGTTGCCGACGTAAGCTGTTTCGATTGGCTATGTATCGTTCTCAAGGACATTCATTCTCAAAGCAGCTAAACAATGTTACGTTCGTTATCGAATTAATACATAAGAGCTAACTGAATCAACCTTTTTGAATTTAAAATGGTTGAAACCCCTTGTATTTCTACACATTTCAGTCGTCAAGTAATAATAAATACTAAAATTGTATTACTCTTTTACTTTTTTATACGAATGTAAGGGGTAGTCATGAAAATTTTCGAGATGAAGGGCATTCCAGCTTATTATATTCTTGGACATTACTAACTTGTATCGAAATTAAGTATTTCCCTTCGGAGACTTTAAATTTGAATCGATTGAACTTCTTATTCCACGTACGAGGCAACTTACTGTAACATTTCTAATTGAAAAACATCTCAAGCGAGCTCGTATTCTATTTATAAACGTAATAGAGGGCCAAGGAAATGAAATTCAACTGCGTTTGTCCGCTTGACCACATGGTCTTCACGTATCGTATAATACGGAGGATATAGCTTGCAACATTACGATCTGTCCTTTACCGTCTACAAGAGAGACAAGTACACGATTATATGAACCAGAAAACACGGTCGTTACACTCTGAATCAAGTATTCGTCGTCGTCGTCGTCTCGTGTTAATTTGGATTGCAATTTCGTGAACAGAGCGTTGCGTTCGAGCGCATACATTCGGCACTAACTTCCATGTGACGTGTTTAACGGTTTACCCCACCTCCGTCCCTTCTCGTTTACCGTTTCCACAAACACCCTGGACCAATAGAAATCCACTATTTCCCAAGCCTGGTTCCATCGGTAACCATCTGTTTATAAATGACAACTTCAGGTGGTAATTATAACGTGAAAGAACTTGATTTACTTAATAAAAGGTATCAATATTGGTGATTGAACAAGTGGCGCTAGCTTATTTAATGGTATAAACGATAGCATAGTTAGATGCTTCGCATTTGTTGTGATATAAATATATCTGGAATTCGTTTCAACCTTCTTCAACTTTCCATTTAATTGAGTATCGATTGCCATAATAAATAAGAATCAATATTTACCTGTGGTGTATATATATACAATGTATAGAGAAAGGAACGCTATTTTGAAAACAATCGTATTGTAACAAAGACAGTTGGCCCTAATTTAAGTTAGCAATTCCGATGGACTGCCGGTAGACCGACGTGACTAAGAGCACAAGCGGGTCGGGTCAGTCGGTGCGGTTTGTGCGGGCCTGGTTAGGAAATGTTGGGGCTGGTTGGGCTACTACTGTGTTACGCGAACAAACTGCTCCGCCCCGCGACTACTCTTATGAATAATGGATCTAGAAGAGCACCTCTTTGTCTCTCTTTGTACACGGTTCTTCCTTCATGCTGCTGCCTGTGTTGTTGTTGAGACGTTTCGGTAATATGACGACATATTATCCACTAATTCACGTCAAATATGACAGCTCTGTTAGCTGATTCATTTATGAATACTTGTTTATTTTATTAAAATTGATATATGCTTACATGTCATGGTTTTTTTCCCGAGATATACAAATCTTAAATTTAAAACTTCATCTTTTTATATAATTTATGCGAATCTAAACCGCAAATGCAACTTCTTCTTCATCTTCTTGATGATCTATACAATTCTATGCATTAATAGTTTGAATTAATAATCGTGGAAGTCAAATTATTGGGATATTAGGAAATTTAAGAAACAATCATTGTATATTTCGACTCAATTTATGGTCTTCTTCAGATTACACGATCAAAAAATCTCATAAATTATAAAAAAATTCTGTAAAAATTTAACCTCAATCGTCTTTTTATGTTCGTTCACACACACACGCAATCATCAAATGGATTTTGGGACCTTTAAAACTGATATTTCTATTAAAATTTTGTTGTATATTTTGGGATCACAATATTTTCTTTTATACATTTCGTATATAAAAGTAAGAAACGTTTAATTTATTGGAAAATCACTTTTTATAGTGTGTGTTGTTTTGCTACTATTTTAAGACGGTCGTGGTGAAGTATAAATATAAGTACTAAGTATAAATGCGCTTAATTTCATCGCTGTGAATGATCCTTAACTAATAAGCTTAACACAAAATATTGATGTAGAAATACCTATGTATGCCGCTCAAGTCGTTGAAGAAAATTGAATCGATGTATGTGATGAGCACAGTGTACGTTCGTTAATATCGTTAGGGGATACGACGACGACGACGACGACGACGACGGTGTTGTGTTGCTGTTGCGTTGCGACGTTCTCGGCTTCGACTCTCCGCTAACTTTATTACTTGTCGGCTGCACGGTGGTGCGCATGCTCACAATCACTTGACACACACCACATAGTTTTATTAGCGGTGACATGTCGTCCAGCATCGCGGTAACAACTTTTTAGATTACATTTATACCATCTCTCGAGTTTCCTGCCAACATTTCTTCTTATACTATTTTGCCCTTTTTCTGGATTCAAACTGTATAAATGTATGTGTTGATGCTATTTTTGTACAACGCATTAAAGGACATTTATATAATGACAAAAAGAGCTCACAAAATGTTTTTACTTCCTGTTCACTTTTTTCACAAACTATAGTGAAATTGTTGGTTGAAATGTTCGTTCTTTAAATAAAACTTGGAATTTTAAATGTGGGATTTAGGTATTGTCAAAATGTGTATTTTCGTTAAAATCTCTTATACCTTATGTACATTCGTATAAAATAGTAAATATTAACAGTGTCGTAGCGTACTATTCGACCATATATTCACTCCTGAATAATACACAAACTTTCGTGTGGTGCCTGACAAAAAAAGAAGTTAGATAAAAACATTGATGACATTGTGAATAAGAGATAGCCATCTAGCCGTTGACCACGGGTGTGGTCCTAAGGGAACGTTACATCACTAAACTAATTTTGTTTTATTGCCGAGCAACGAAGTTCCGGTCTTACCTATGTAAACTATCCATTGCATGTGTGTGTGTTGATAGATTAAAAAAAAAAAACAAAACACCATTAAAATTTAAAGTTGTTTGTGCGCCAAAGTTTCCACAAAGTGATATTACTGTCGATTTAAAACTAACATGTTCAGGGAACGAATAAGAACAAAACTAATAAGAAAGTAAATTAATTACAAAATGAAGGGTACGCGACATGTAAACTGATGCGCTATTGTCGTTCGTATGGCGATAACGTCAGGTGATTAGGTATGCACGGTGCGGAATCGCAATTGAAATTTGACACTTTACTTTCTCAACAATAACGATTCTTGTTGAAGACGCGCACAAATCACTGCCGTGCCTGTTAAGACACGTTCCAACTAAATTTCCTATCATATACCGACACGAACCTAAAAATTTGGTAATCAAACTGTTGATATCAATTAAATTCTAGATGGATGAAATGAAATTATGGAAGCCTCAACCTGAATAATGCAAGATTACGTTCCCCAATCGTTGGATTCATGAAAACGTTTGTATTTCATAGTACTGTCGCTAGATGTCTCAACAGTGACGGAGTAGTCTCATGTAATCTAAACCAACACTTTGAAACATAGTAATTCGCTATTCCGTTTTGATTTGAACCGGTTTTACTCGTGTATAAATTATGGTAATTTTTGTAAGTGTACCACATGTATATTAGGTATACACTGTTACATAATTTAATTTTTAAATCACTCTTTTTCCTTATCTTCTATCTGTTGAATACACAGTTGGATATATCTCCATGTGTATCATTATGCAACATTTAATTGAATATTATTATTTCATTCAACGTTAGATCTCTATCTCGGTTATGGTTATTTCTAGGATTATAATGTAAAATTTGTGAGCAATTACTATTCAAATATATATTACTGTTAAAAAAATGTGATATGTAATTGTTTAAAAAGGAAATGATGTGTTTTTAATTTGTTTGTAGAAATATTTAAACTATATGATTAAGTTTAATTTTATCTGAATTAAATCAAGAATAATTTAAAATTGTAAAATAAAATTTTAACAATAATTTATTGTAAAAAGGTCATATATTTATTAATAATATTCCCTAATTCAAGCAAACGCAATCTTTGCAATTTGTTCGTTCTGTTTATGAATCATAATCGATTTGATAAAGTATTGTATAGCAATAACAGTTTATTATTTCTTTTCAATAAAGTCGTTTGACCTTGGGAAGAAAGCCAAGATCATAGGTGACATTCTGTTGGAGCATTAAATGTATATATGCATACATTAAATTATATTATTGACATTTGTTGTGCCAGCTTATCTTTTTGTATTTGCATAGTTCTTTTTAATGTACACATATTTCCCCACTTGGCGATTTATGCCAAGTTTTTTCTTTAGTCGTTTCCATGTCTTTATATTTTAAGAATTCTTGTGTTATATCTTGTTTTGACGTTATTGATGGCAACAATAAAAACTAGATTTATTTTATTATTATAATATTTTCAAATGTCGAATTTCAGCATAAAAAATTACCCTATTTTGTTACTTGTTATGCTTAACAGATGATCGTCGTATATATTTAAATTTATTTCGAATTTTTCTATGAAGATATAAAAGACCTACAAATGTCACATTTGCGTAGTTTTGGAATAAATCCCGTTTCTTTCTAAAATACATATATGGGTCTATGAATTTCAAATACATTTTCTATTACACTGAGGTGCCAGTTTTTAGAAAAGCTAATGCATTGTTACAGTACGCTTAAAAGTATTAAAAAATTCTTATTCAGAAATATGTGGACATGTCAAATGTGCACTAGTGTGCATGTAGGCAAAACCGGCCGGTTGGCTTGCTCCGGTGACTAACACGGGGTTGTCAAGTTCGAGGCCGGATACACCACACTCCACACAGCGAGAAACACCGAGTCGAACCGCGCGATACCAAGCACGCGACACACGGCCCAGCCTATATCAGCTGATATATTATATTATGTAGTCACCACGCGTACACCATACATACAAATCGAAACAGAAGAAATAAAATACGAAATGTCACAAGAAATCAGGTGTTTCACCCCGTCAGGCCTTTATTTACAATTGAGGCTGTCTTGAAATCAGAACTGGTTCGGTTTATTCGCAACAGATGGCTCTGCGGGCACTGTAATTCAAAAATGTAACGTGAGGATTTTTTTTAGCGACTTCGACAGACATTTTTATTTTAAAATATTACTTTTGAACTGAATAAAATACTGTATGATACAATTCAAAGATATATTTAGGAAAAGATTCGGTCATGTGCTCGTGTGTCTGTAACATTCTCAATCAAACAATCAAAATACCAATTTATCAAATTGAAAACATTTAATAAAACAATAACTCTTGCCTAGACATGAATTTAGGAAAACTTATAAGACGTTTAATTCCCCTAGTTAATAGTGATCCAATGCAATAAATGAATTTGACTTTAACAATTCCATAAAAATAATTAAATTCAAACATTGTTACTGCACGTTCATGGCCATCTGAACTTGTAGAGAGATATCACGTCCTGCGGAGGGTGATGCAGTTGTTCGTACCACTATACCCAAGGTCACAAACAACATGCACCTTCACTGCACTCGTGCAAGCGGATAATAAAACCAATTGCAATAAAACCTAAACAGCATCGCTTGAATAACAACAACGGCAGCCTCTAAATAATGATATGTGCAAGTTGTAAACTGTTGTTTACAAAATGCGTATTTTCTTGTTTTGTGATTGTACTATCCTGATATCCATGGCACTTGTATGCAAGTCCTTACACCGTCTTGCCGTTCTTATAAAGTATAGGGATAATGAAAATAAATATTGATGGATTTTAATATGCCATATATATATAGCCATTTAGAGGTTCACTGACTTCGACTATTTTCTGATTGTGTGTGCGAGTCCCTTTACTAAGCGAGAACAGCGATATTTCGTGGCCCTGACTCTTGTCGATTTTTCAGTATCTCCAAAATGGATGCAGAATGAACGATATTAAATATTTTAATCAAGTTTGCTTGAATTATTTACTACAAAATTGTACCATTTGTATGAAACAAGTATTTGCAACTTATAGACGTTTCCATAGCAAACCGATTTTATAAGAAAGTCTTGCGCTGGCCCAACAGATAATTCTTTCTGCCGATGGGTGTATGCGCCGCTAGGAACAGTATGGAGAATAGAACACGTTTATTATCATACAATGTATACGGTGAAGGTAGATACAGGTCTTTACAACCTTCAGGTGAGAATGAAGGTGTCCATTACGTACAGTGTAATGGATATTTACGATGCCGGGACGGCACTTTAAACGTTAACGTTAGATATTTGCTGTTACCACGAAAATAACATTAACAATTTACTAAATGACCACGTAGCTATCGGCCAACCACAACACTTGATGTAACGAAGAAAACTACATTGCCCTCTTGTCAGTTCTTCTTTCCGAAAGTAGTTCATTTGCAGTAAAGAAATGGGTCGACTAATTCTCATTTAGTGTTTAGTTGAATTTGGGAATATTTAAAAGATATACACTCACACGACGGGGTAATCTAGTATATACATATCAGTAGAATGAGCATCAGGGAATGGCGATATTTCCATTAGAGATTGAAAGGTGTAGCAATGATGAATTATAAGGTTTTGTTAAATTTTTTAAAATTGTATTATTGGTAATGTGATATACGGCTAGTTAAAGCTTACTTAGAACATAAAATATGGCAAAGGAATTCAGGTTAAATATGAAAATCACAATTTTTGAACAAAAAACGAAGTGAAATATTGAAACTGACAAAGAAAATAATATAGCAAGTATTACAATTTTTCTGTGTACAATTGATGCCGATTTGCCCGCCTAGGTAGTAGGTATATCCGTTGCGCGTCTCGACTCGTCTCGGCGTGTGCAAGACGAGCGTCGGGCACAACACAAGAACAAGTGTGAAAGAAAAAAACGATGAAGTTTGATTGATGATTTCTGACGAAACCGGAACGCCTGAGCCAGAGCACACACATATATATACAAGATTGATTGGACAAAGCGAAAACCCAAGTCTCTTTTTCCACATCTTTAACCGTTCAAAAATAAACCGAATTAATGTGAGAGAATTTTCTTTCACTAGCCCACCCGTCACAGCATACACACATACAAACAACATATATCTCAAATCACAGATTATAAATTTTGATTGATAGTTCTGAATTCTGATCCAAGACATATTTACGCACTTTTGTGTTATTGATTTTCTTATAATTGACATCTATTCTAAGCGATTTTGTTCAGTGACTTATTGTTAGTTTTCATTTGATTGCCATTGGTAAAACATAATCCATTAAACATTGCATAAAACTTTTCTATCTTAAAATTTTGACTGTAATCCGGAATAGAGTACTATCAAATATCGTACAAACATTTTCTACAAAGAATCCTAATCTCAAAATATTATAAGCATTGTCAAATAATACCGCCAATCGAAAGAGAAATACTAAAACGTAATTCGCAACGAACTAGACAAGCTACAATTGATTGAAAATTGTAAATTTAAGACGGCTTAAAAATTAACAAAAGGCGAGATCCCTTTGAACTAAAAATAATGATGACTAAAAGCAGATTTAAATCTTGTACCATTATCTCATGATAAAGCAAAATCATTATCTACCTACAATGTATATTTAATCGAAAAGGTCAGGGATTCGCGCCGTGTATGTTATCAAAGACCTGATGATAACAAATCACTTAATTATACCTTTGTTCTTTTGTTTAAAAATTGAAATGATCTGTAGATGCATGCAGATTATACACATAAGGTATAAGCGTTGTTGAAACAAAAAAGATTCGAATGATATTTACGAATTACTGTTTTCAAGTCTAAATTGCGAGTAATTTAAATGTCTTATTGCCATTCTTTCGATTCCAGTTCACATTGATTTATGACCTTGCTAAGGAAAATTGGAAATTATAGATTTGCCCTCCAGTCATTGTAAACCAGAATGCAGAATATTTCTCCGCAGGATAAAATGTAAAATACAAATGAGTTTTATTAAAAATTATTACCTTTTGCCTTAGATATAGGTATTTAGGTTGTCAAGAAAGTTGTTTTTACCTGAAAAGAAGAGAAATTATATTAGTAAGCAATTCGAAAAATATTTTTAAAATACACGATTTTAAACAAGTACAAATGCATTCAATTCGCTGAACGGTGACCGTAAAATATAAAATCAAGTGTATAAAAAGCAGAAGTGGCCTTCACTCGACTTTCCTGTCGTTCCCTATCTGTATTTATTATCGCACAGACGTCAACCCGAAAATAGTTGATTCAGGGATATTCAAAACATGTATCCCGAGTTCGAATTTTTTTATAATTACAATACTTCATTTTATACATCGCCCAACAAAGTAAAAATTAAGAAAATATTTTATAACTTGATGATTTCTTTGATGAAAAATTCAATTTTTAAAACCATTGATGCGTGAAAGAATATAATTGGTATTGGCGGAAAACAAACGAATTGAAAGCAATATTGTTCCATTATAATTTTTAATGTAAATTATATTTTTATGGATTTTTAAATCAATCTGACGAAAATGTATATAGGTTGTATATCAAACAAGATTCGGTACATAGCAGCCTTAAAGAGGTTTAGTTATTTTTGAAGGTACTATACCTCTAGAAGTAAAAGGACTATTGAATCTAGAATTCGCTAGGCAGTATTTTAGTATGTATACCAAGTTCATATCAACATTCGAATAAAAGAAGAAAAATAAATAAATTGCTAGCATTTCGTTTGGGCCATTTAGAATTACAAGTGGCATCTTAGTCGTCGTAACAGAGTCAAGAAATATGTATGTGACATCTTCAGCGCATGACATTACCGCCAGGAGACTAATTCCGTGGCTGACAATTTCACAAAAGAGTAAATATGACATGTAAAAAGGACCGACGCACAGACACACGTACGCGTTAGGGGGAAGAACGCATCATGACGTGTAGATATATGTCTCCGTATACACGGGTGGCTGGTAGGTACAAAACATGAGAATTGTTTTTTTATTCTGTAAAAAATAGCGAAAATAAATCACATTACACAAACGTTTGCTGAACAGAAAAAAAACTGGTCCAATTTATCTCTCGAGAAAAGGTATAAATAAAAACATATATGAGTACGAGGAAATTGTAAATTTTCCTAACTTTAGGGACTACCTACTTTATATTTCACAAAAAAAATATATCTTTTTATATTTCATACCACAAAAGTATAATTTGACTAAAAATTCAAGGATATTGAAATATTTGTTAGTCTTTACACAATTTTTATTATATCGTACCTTTTATGAATTCGTTTGAGGTTTTATGGCCAAGATCATTAGATCATTCACGAATGAACGATAATTATCTAGCGATCGAAATGTATCATGTCGAAGACATTGCTTGTAAAAAGTAGAATTTCATAAAAAAGTCTATATAATTAATTTAATAAAACACGTGCTTAATTTTAATTGCAAAAACGAAATGCAAGTGTGGGCTTCAATAGACTTAAATATAAGTTGTTTTCCCTATAATATATAATTACTATATATTGTTGAAATTCATGTTATGATTGCCATGAAACAAAATTAATATGTATGGTACCCGCACAGTGAAACTGTTAAAGAAAATTTTCAGAAATGGTACTATTAAAAAAAAAAATGTATTTCCTTATATACAATCGAATAAGACTGCAATAACATCGAATATGGTCGTGATAATAAGAATTATATAATATGTATATTGAGAAGTTTCTTTCTAGATATCCAAAATTGGATATTGTTATTCCATTATATGTTATTGTATAATGATATAATTAATAATATAGAGAGAGAAAATTAAATTGGTAATTATGTTCTGGTAATTATCTCGTAAATGGTAACAGGTGTATATCAGAACAGGTATCTACAGTTTGATACATGTGCGGTCATGAATTTAACATTGATTGTAGGATCAGATAGATGTTAGAACAATCAATTATAGAAATACCAATTACTGCCAAATATTGAGGTATTACATAATAGTTTCAGAAGACTTATCACAAGCATATAATTATTGGAGAAGAGAGAAGACAGAAGCGCTATTCGCATAGAGGATTAATGAAACGCCGCCTATTTAGAACTAATGCACTACTTGCACCATAATACATGTTAACTTGAGGTGACTTGTGCTACATTTAGCCGGTTATACTTAAACTGCATTTACAGTGAGCCAAGTAATTAAGATTAGATATGACAAATAATAGTTCAGTTTGTATTATGACAACCAATGATTAGCAATAAAATTAATGCATTTTGTTGCTGTGAACGCTAGCATTGTTTGTCATAGAACAAACTGGCTTATATATTGTAATATCCAACCTTAATTACTGCGAATAAATCTTGTTGCAATAACATAAATTGGAAAAGACTTGATATTAAGTATGTAAAAAAAGTTAAATCATCGTGAAACAACCATTTAAAACCTGTAAAAAAGTAAAACGCACTGAACCCAATTTATTTTTATTACAAATATCATCTTACAATCTAGCCCTACCATTTATATACAGTAATTTAAGTCATCCAATAAATTTGAATACGGTATAAATTAACGTCACGACATTTATGCCTAAACCCCATGTGACCTTTGGTTCCGAACATTACTGCCTTAAAACTATGAAGGCACTCGGATTTTTTGAAAATGTAAACGCATATCGCTGCCTGGCTGAATGGGAGAAACGGTACATTTATCTTATTATTGAGTTTGGTTTCAATGTTGCTTTTGTAGCACAGGTGTTCGCTTAAACCATGTATTAACCTTGATCATATTTCATTTGTCGTCCACCGTAGCGAATCGGTAATCAGCCGAACATTACCGGTTTCATAAGCTTTGGAACGTGATTCTTATTCATGGTCGCGCACTCAATCCATGATGCAGTTATTCATAGAATCAATTTTTATATTAATTTCTAAATGAAGAAAAAATGTTTGTAATTACTTATTTTTAAATAGATAAACGAAAAATAGGGACATACTTGATAGGCGAATATAAAACAATTCGAAACACATGTTTTAGAGTTTTATAACACCGATAGTATAAAGGGCTAGTATTTAAAATGCAAATAGAAGTTTTTGAGAATCAATATATACATATCTCAAATTCAGTTAAAATCAACCTGGTACCTTTAGAGGCCACAAACTCAGATCTTATGACGGACTGAGCGAGCTACATACATCCAAGTTACATATTATATTTGCGGAGGTGTAATTTATTTTAAATGCATATTTAATAGTACTGTTTAGTTTTCATGCATACATTATTGAGCCAGACAATGTAGTGTCTCTTAAGAATTACTGTGAAATTACTTTTAAAACAACTATTGTCAGCAGATTTAAGTGATACATGTGAAATAGCTTTTGAACAATTTTCTTTTTCGCCACCAGAAAGCGTTTTGACGGATTGTATAATAATAAAACGTCTTCATAAATATATAATTTAGCGAATATATGTATGTTTGTATTCAACGTATTGCAAATGCTATACCAACCAATACATTTACGCATTTTCTTTGTGTTAAATTCTCCTTTACAAAACTTTATCTTATTTCATGCATATTACATTACAACCATGAATCACAGTGAAGATAAATTTCAGTAGTGTTGTATCATCCTGAATCATTAATATTAAACAAAATACAACACCTACAAAAACAAACTGTACGGCGTTCATGATAAATTGTTGAGTAGAAACAAAAACGTTGCAAAAACACAAGAAAACCTAACACACCGCCAACGCATGCCTCTAACAATAATCATTTATTCGTGCGTTTCACTACAACGTGCACAATTCGAACAAAGCGAATAACAATACTAGTACAAAAGGTGAGAGAAAGAAAGAAAGATACAGTGATGAACCCACCAATACATTTTAAGACTGATGTATAATTTATACACGAACCACACTGATATTGTTAGTGGTGTTTTGCTGTATTGTGTGAGGGGAAGTGGATGAGTGCAGGGCAGCGGGTGGCTGTACTCTCCTCCAGCCAGGGTCACGCGGTGAATGTAACGCGGGGTCAAGGGTCAGACCGCGTCGTGAGCACGATCTATTCTTAATAGGTCACGATCGAGACCGTTGCTACCAGCCCTAGTCCAAACAACGAAACGAAATTGTTGCAATGTTTATTGCTTGAATACGATTTCAAATATAAGAACTATAGACAAATATTACAATATCCAAATCATAACTGAACAAGCACCACAGCAAGCCCCAATGCATTCAGCTTGCCAAAGGCTCGTAAATATAGTGAGTCAGTGTATTAGAAATATTTAGAACTTATTTGTTATGAAAAATTCGATTGTGTTTTCAAGCCGATTGAAATCGCGTCGATGTAAAACGAGTCACTAACACAATTATAACCCAAGTAGATTCTTATAGAAGCAGCGATCAAATATTACAAACGTATTTCTATTCGTATTACCAAGGGATGAATATATCCATAGAATGTCTGGAATATACACAAAACCGAATTTTGTGATAAGAAGTTTGTGTTTGCGAATGGTGCATCATTTTTGTTTGCAGCAATCCCTTGAGACGATGATGTTTGTGTCTTCGTTTCGTACCCAATAACAACGGAAGCGTAACCGGCTAAACTGAGGTGTCTGTCAAAGTTCGAACAGCGAACGATTTATGACAGTGACCTTTTCTGTGTGCTGGGCTCAGCTCTGCTGTGCTGTGCTATGCTTTGCTGTATGTTCTGGAAAGCGCCAGTAATAAATTACCGGATGCCTTTACGCGGAAAGCCGTTCATAATGTATGACATTCTACGGCGGTGCGGTGTGCGAATATTTCAATTCATCATCTGATAAATTACACGCACCCTTATAAGATTATCCATTTTGTGATTAGGTATTGTTATTAGTGAAATTGAATTAACCAAGTGCTATAATTTGAATATAATTTTTAACGAACGCAACACTTCCAAATTGTATAAGAATAAAAATATATATATATAAGGCAACTTGTCAGAAATGCATTTGGCTTCGTCTATAAGTTACACGTTTAAAACTAACGTTTGCCATATTTTCATTTCGGTAAGTAACGATTTAATGATAAAAATTTGTGTACACACATTTAAAAAAAAAGACCAAATTATAAAGAAAAAAAGTTTTGAAATTAAAAAAAATTGGAAAGATTGGAGCTTGTTATTTATGGAGTATACTGCACTATATGTGACGCCGAAAACGTGGTAGGCTGTGTTATTGGAGCCCATTATTTTGCAGAACAAAGATATTTTTATGTAGATGAATTTGTAGATATGGCACACGGACATTTATTTGAATTCTATGGGATGTTGCAAACAATTCCTGTTTTATATTTGCATATTATTTCCACTATATTCGAATATTTGGTATTGCTACTAGTTTGCATAGCTATATCCATCTACATAGTAAAATATGTATTATTAAAATACAAGATACTGTGCTTTTGTTTATATTATTCTAGAAAATTGGCTATTCACAAAGTGAGATAACAGCACATATGAAATTAAAGCTTCCTCCTACTTGTACCATAATACTTATTTACTTGAGACATGTGCACCATTTTGGAGGTTAGAATAACTGTTCAGTTTCTCAACTATCGAATTATAAATATTCTAGGTTATTGCATATTATACTTTTTGATAACAATATGTATAGGTATATATAAATATAGTATATAACTTGCTTTAGAGATAACTGAAAATTTATTCTTGGTGTATTTTGAAAATAATGGTTAAGTTATAAAACAGCATTAAAGCTGTTAAAAATAAATTGATTTATTATTATGATTTGATTCGTTGTGAATATAACATAACGGTTCTTTTGTTCAAACTGATATGCGAACTTAACACTTTGATAACATTTAAGAAAAACAGATATCTATAAAACTGTCTAAGTCATAAAATAACACATAAAGGATAATAGCTTTTAATTAATGACATTTAATTAAAATCCCATAATTTCCTATATAATTAAAAACGTCTATATTTTAATGCATATAAAATCAGTGACATAAACGAGAAAATAAAACACAATTATAATACCGACATCGAACAAACATCAATATCGTTTTATTTAGTATAAAAGTCGTTAAAATTAATAACTGAAAATATGTTCGATAGATTTTACGAGCGGGTCGTAAACGCGTGGCAGGGCGAATCACTGGTAAATTTCAATAGATAGACGGCCGCCAAATAGTGTGCATCATACACTATGTTTGAATTATGGTGAAAAATGTGGAGCATAAACTGCTTTAATGGAAAAAGTCTATTGGCATATAAAACGGGGCGGCCATTAGCGACATGGTTGCCAGCCCTAATGCGCCGTTCACAATATATTGTTTTGGGTGTAATGCGATACCGCCAACTCTCATAAAGAAACATACACTAGTTAGTGTGCCAATGAATTATCTCAATTGTACAAACTTATCTATGATAAAGTGCATAATTTGTCATCAGCAATTTAAAACTTAATGGGATCATCTACAGTACAACTACAGTAAAAGTATGAATTCGAAAAAGAAGCTATAAATAAAACTAATGTTTCTTTGACACTCAAAAAATCTTGCTCATTTCAATAATAACTGAGGCGAGTCATGTAATAATATGAACGCGACTTATATCTTTATTTAGCAACATCAGTATTTGACTGCATGTATACTTCCTCCGGCAGATTTCAAACAACATGTTCATATGATTACAGTACCCATGAAGTCTATGTCAGTTCGTAAATAACGATATAAATAATCGTATACGTATTATAGCAATGATATAAAAACAGTTTCGTTTATGAAATTCGTGATATCTGGCGGTAAATTCTGCGAAACACGCCAAGTTCTTCGCTCCCCCCTCCATTCCAGTACTACCCTTTCCACTATGCAGCCATCACCATCACCACCACCGGCGTAACCCCATCATTAACGTAATGCATCCGGTGATGGCGTTGGTGTGCAGCGATGACGATCAAATGCCGAAAATTCTGCTCGTTAACGTGCGACCAACACGATATATATTTGCATAGAAATTGGTTAATAATAACAAGCCTAATGATATATGTTTTGTATCAGTGCGAACCGTAAAATTCAACAAAGTCTTTTGGTAGTAGTTCTCAGCGAGGGTAGCACTTCTTGCAACTAACTAAAAGTTCACACTCTCGAATTTTATTACTAGAAAATAATGTAATATTACCTTTATTTTGTTTTAAATTTAGCACGCACCATTTGTATGTATGCAATATATAAATTTACAAATAAAAAAAGGATTTTCTAGTAAATGGTACGTTTCTTAAAGTCTAAAATTTTACTTTAAATTCTAAAACTAGTTTTATCCTAAAACCAATTTTCAAATATTAAGCGTACTAATATTGCGATGGATATTATCGATATACATTGAAATATGAGCTTTTTGCAAGAAACACTTGGTACCCGTATAATATAGTTATAATATAGTTACCAAATTATCTTTTATGTTATGTATATATGTATATATAGTAATGAAATGGTTTGAATCTAACATATTATCATACTTGGTAACTATCAGTCATTATTTTACATTTAAAATACAGTTGTTATAAAGTTATTATTGTTATTTAATGTTCTTGTTTATATACCTGACTACGAAGATAATGGGTTTTAATTTCACATTACGTTAACTTGTTGTTGCACACGTTAATTGAATAGGTTTAAAAAGTCATTTTCGATAATTTGATAACAGATATTTTGTTTCTGAACCAAATTCACAGAAATTGTTAGAGTTTAGTCAGTCTAAGACACGTATCCCACAATCATTTTCGGAATTACGTTACTGTGTGTGCGTGTTTGAACGCTATAGAGCCAAGACTGTTGAACGTAGGAAACTTTAAATTTAACTTGTATACGTCACGGACGTTCACTTCCAATTTTTTGAAAACAGTTTCTTAATAGAAAGTAAAAATTTACTCTTAGTTTTTCAATATTTCGGAAACGGCATCAGTTAGAGAAATAATGAATTAGATATTAAAATTTCTAGCAACTAGTGAAAAAATGTACCATTTCTTGAAAAATCTTCTTTGAAAATAATACGTTCCATTTACGAGTGAAGACCACTTAATTTTTTTTAAACAATGACTTGTATTATTTCAAATGTGAACATCACTATAGAACGTGGTTGTAATATAGTGACAACATGCGCATGGTAGTAGAGATATCTATATCTCATCTCGTTGGTGCATATATGTGTGTGTCTGTATATGTATTGATGGTGTACTTTTGCTTGTTGTAGAGTAGAATCGAGTCGTTATTCTTTATCGTTAGTCAGCAGGTCCCGGGAGAGTGGTGGCCCGCCGCCCGCGTTACGAGACGAGGAAATTGCGCGAAACTTCGGATAAGAGTAATGTCGAAACAAAGAACTGTAAACTATGATAAGAAACGAAACGATGTTTATTCTAACCCACTCTAGCTCGCTCACAACTTGTCTGTTCTGTTGCATTTAATATAATTATTTTTGTTGAAAACTTTATATAGTATGTATTTACCTACCTATAGCTCTGTGCCCCAGCACGGAAATAAAATTTAATCTTATGTTGAAATTTATAGTTTGTACAACCGGATAGTGGCTCGTATATTATTTTGCTGACAGTTGTGACGAATAACATTGCAGTTTCCTGCTATTTTTAAGTAGGTACTTATCCATAAATTTATAGAGATTTTTACGATTCTAGTTGCATAAGTAACATTTTATACAGGAATTTTGCATGGTAAGTTTATTGGGATAAAATGGATTATCAAGTCGTTCGCTACTAATTTTAACTTTGGTTTATGCGACGAATAAATTATAAAATTATGGAAAAGTACGATGTCAGGACGAATACTAAATTGTTTTCGCTTCGAAATTACTAATAAATTATTACCATAGTGTCGAACACGTAAATATTACTTCATGTAAGCTTAGAATTTTAAAGATTTTATCATACGCTGTAATTTCAAAATAGCAAACTTACATGCTAATGGTACACGTCAGTCATATACTTAAAAGCTGTCGATTACATAACTTTATTTCGTCAATTAATGACTTAATTTTTATTTATATTTCTTCTTTTTAGTAACAATTGCAAAGAAATTATTTTATCGAATTTTTATAATTGTAAATATTTGTTTTATAGCTTTTGGGTTCAACCTGAAGAAACATTATATATAGTTGGCTTAACGAGAATTCAAGTGATCGTCATAAAATAATTATCCGCCCATGTATAATAAAAATACAAAGAAACATATTATGCTACTCATCATGAATACGGTTAACACTCGCACTAGTTTTACAATACATCAAAATTCTGATCATTATTTGTAGATTTTATATATATGTATATAATACATTAGTAATATCAATATTGAGTTTAGGGCATCATTTTTGTGGTCCTAACACTTCGGAAGATTAGATTCTTTGGCACTCATAAATATACCAAATTTGATTAACATCGGCTCCGAACTTTCAAAGAAAATGGGACCACACATCCGACAGGGATACAATCGAGTATACTAAATGAGTTATAAAAACTATTGAAATTAGAAAGACGTGAAACGAATTTGAGAAACAACGTTCAATGAATGTTACAGACACAAACTATAGGAATGTAAAAGTGAATTTGCAAACTAGGATAAACTGGTTTGCTCTTGTTTTGGTATATACTCGTGATGTATCTTATCGGGTGAAAACAGCAGAGGTAACAGCAGTTGCCACCCATAGTGAAGGTGGTCAACCCACGTCGCCATCGGGTTGCTTGTTGAATAATTTACGTAGTATTCACATCTCGTCACATCGATGTGTAACAGTGCGTTACCTGACTGCCCTAATAGTATGTTTGCTTACTTGGATCGTGTGAATGTGTGTGCCTCATGCTGGCGATGGGCAGCTGGCCATCTATCGACCATCTTATAGTACCTATGTATACATACATATGTCAACAGCTGACGCATTCTTTCGCCGAGGACCTCGCCCTTTGGAGGTGACACACGTACGCAAAATCCGGAGAGCACAGTCAATACTCACACATCCTTGCCAAATCATTATTATACCAGTCTAGTATATGATAGCCTAAACTTTTGTGTTGATCTTCAATTTAAATAAATTTTAAGCTCGATCAATTCCATTTTAAGCCTATTTGACACTGCCCAATATTTTGTAATATATTTGAATTTCATTCCGAAAATAGTTAGAATCGATTCAGGGCAGATTCCACTGAAATCTCGCGTTAGAAATTTTTCATAAATATAAGACTTACTTAATACTGCGTATAAGAAAGTAAAAATAGGATGTTTTTGCATAACATGTTATTAAATTTATCTTAAACAAATATTTATTTATTTTCTAATGTAAACTTCTTTTACAGCGATATTTCCATTATGCCATTATAAAATAACACTGTGTCTAATGTGTTCTTCACGATTCGTTAATTTTCTAACTGAGGAAGTGGAATTATATACGGATGTACGCATTATTGTTGATTTTTTTAATATATATTTTTTCATTTTAGAATTTACATAGCACACTAGTCATTAGCTATTGTTGCCTTATTTGAGTTTTTTTTTTTTGAATAATTGAATCAAATGTGTTGGTCAATAAAGTTATGATAAATGGAATGATGATCATTAGGATACTTTTCTATGCATAAAATTTGTTTAAAAATACACATTTGAATACATTAATATCCGTATGGTAATCAGCAATGAACAATTTTGTCATTTTTAGAACATCGTATGGTTGAAATATACTGCTTGCTATTGCCGTTTTTCGGCATTTCTAAAATGACTAGACTTACAGAAAAATAGTTACAATGAAAAGTAACTATTTTATTATTTGATAAATCATCTCAAAAATAGTACCATTTGTAAGAAAAACGCATTTAAAATTCATAGAATTTTCCATAGCAACTACAAATATCATTCTCAGTTGAGTCAGAAAGCAATTGACTTATTTTCATATCTACGAAATATCACATAAATTTGCATCAATTTTTATAAGAAAGACTTGTGTTGGCCACAACAGATATTTAATTTTGAAGAACAAATTGACAAGATGTACCTAAAAATATACTCAAACAAGTACGCGATAGGTTTACTTTAATAAAATACAGTGAAAGTGCAAAAATAAAATGTTTTCTTTCGATAACAAAAGTGAAAATAATATAGATAACAAAGACCGTAGTAATTTTTCATTCAAGAAAATGGAGCAGTAAGCTTATGCCTGTGCGAAAGATTTACATGACATTGTGGTACCATTATCCCATCCAATCCCAGATTCTTTACACAGAAGTAGAGAAATTGTAGATTTTCAGCGGAAGATACACACACAACAGTCATTTAAAACTATGCCCATAAATTTGGTGGCCACAAACTTTTTTGTAACTGTCGTAAAAACCGGTGTGTAAAACGTCTCGGACGCTTTTCATTCTATTCAGCCCTAGCTCCTGCGCTACGCGACTTCATCATGTTAGTTTGCGATTCTGGTTGCGTTGTGCTTTGGTTTGTTTGTGTATACATAATTTTACGTTCGTATACGTTATACATATTGCATTGGCCAGTGGCGGCTCTTACAAAAAATAAAGAGTAGCAATATTTTCATTTTCTTGGACGAAGTCTAAACGGTAATGTTAATGAAATCATGAAAAATTTCGAACTCGAGAATTTAAGGAAAATACAAGCTCATCCCTGATTCAAATTTGACAATTTTCGAAATGATGCCTGTGTATTCTGAGGAGACGCGGTGAGAAACTCAGGATTTACGATAACCGAACCAACGAGTTATACACGACCAGATAAGGGGTACTAAAATACGAATGCATATCATATTTAATATTTTAATTACCTAAATAATGAGTAACAACATAGCAGTTAATTCGATAGAAAGATTTCATTGCGGAATAACTATTACAAAGAAATTGAAAAGCTGTAAATCAAATAATCGAATTCTATGAAAGAAAAATATACTATCCAAATGTTACTGGAACAGGAACCAGAATCATTGTATGAATATCATGTATGATCTGCCACTGTCCATAACATAATATGCGTGATACGTTGTGTCCCAGGCACAAGCAAAACCTTGTGACTGAGTCTTTGTTGGACCCGAATGAGAAACGTACCTGGTGTGACAGTTATTGCGCAATTCTATTTTATCCTTTCGCTTGAAAACGCACTTTTTGTTTGGTCGTCTAGTTTATTTGACAGGCCAGCTTGTACGGAGAGAGCCAACACCAGTAAGGGGTGTTGTTAGGCCCAGAGGGCAATAATAGAAAGTCGTAAAATGAAATCCGGGATCCGTATTTATGGCTTTCTCGTATAATGCAATTACCATTTTAAATGCAGGCTGCGCTGGTTAAACCCTCCATTCCAGTTTAGTGACGCCGCGCTGGTTTGGCTGTGCCTATTTGACTTTATCTGCTGGGTGCTTGTGTTATGTGCGCGCTGCCACAATTAAGCTGCTTGTTTTCGTCTTTGCGGACGACTCTGCCGTTTTATTTCACCCAGTGTGTCATTGGCTTTGCCGTAGATGTTTTACCTTTTGTTGTAATTTGTTTACACTGCTGATGGTGGTCACCGTGGGGACACATCAACTCACTACTACTGTATCTCACGTTTCTTTGTTGTTTGCCTGTTCATTTGGTCTGTTGCTGTCATATTTTCCTTGTTGAATTGTTGTTCTGAATAAGAGACGCGCGTTGACCAACGTCAGCTATATTGTTCGCAAAAAATAACACGACGTCATTGCAGTTTATACTAACACAGAGACTTTATAACTTATGTTTAAACATTGTGAATTACATTTTAGACAGAAAATTTCAGAGCAGAGTATTTCATACAGTTCTACACTTTTTAAAAATACACAAATCTCAACAATAATAACTGTTGACCTACAGTTATTTAACTATTTGCTTTGCCTAAGTTATTTCCTTGCACGAAGACTTTGGCAACTTTGAAAGTAATTGCAAAGCTACTAGCTACATTTTTACGGCACTGGTGACCAATTGAATATGTAGGTATGGCACCACAGATGTCGCGTTTTGGTCCAGTCCATCAATAATGATTTTTAATTAAAAATACGATGAAATATAACTAAAATTCATCTTCCACGAACATCACCATATACAACGATCCTTGTGTTGCTGGTTTGGTTTTTTCTCTTGACAGCATCATGGCGATGCGATGGTGTGTACCTATAGGTAGGTTTATACTATGCATATAAACAGGTTTTTTAAAAATCAGTTAGTACAGACAGATACGGTGTAGATACAACCAAGTTTAATTGGGATGAAAGTCAGTTCGTGTGACAGGGTGACATGCAAATTGCAAACGCAATCTGATACTTCTTCTTCGTCGTCGTTGGATTACCTCCAGTTATATATCAGGTTTGCGAAAAAAAAAAAAAAGAATAAACAACCGTACGGTTGAGAAACAGAATTTATTCTACACTTCCAAACATTTGATTACATTTTACACACCATCAGGCGCATCGCTTTTAACAAATATCTCAGTTAAACTTAGCTCGTCTCTAATTAACAAACAATAGTTTTTACGTTCTTCTATAAAAAATCGCCATTGAAAATAATTGTGATATGTAAGTTTCCCTAGTTACAATACATATTGATTTTATTTCATATGTATCGTAGGGTGAAATTAAAACAAAATAAAGCATTATTATAAAATCAGATAGTGAAAGGATAAGAAAGTTAAGTGGTCATTTCAGCTTTTTATTTTACATTACGCATCCGTGAATCCGTATTCTATTTCTCTTGTATTCACTTCAAATTGAATGTATTGCGTGTGAATTACTTCCGCACACGAATAATTTCACAAATAAAAAGTAGTTAGAACGTAGAACAGAACATTAAAGGCTTAAATATGATTTTCCTTGTTCGAAATTCGACAACGGAAACAAAGAGAAACGCTTTGGTAACGTCTTGGTTATGTATTATATATATATATATATATATATATATATATATATATATATATATATATATATATATATATATATATATATATATATATAATTTAAAAGTAGACAATTATACTGATGCATGCACGAACCTTTTCCAAAGAGAATAAGCCGATGCATATAAAACACAAGCAAGGATAAAAGCAACTTGGCAATTACCTATATCCACCCAGTGCTTTTAATGCAATGCGCTCTCCACACATTTCAACACTCCAATGTTCGTACGCTGTGCCGTGCTGTGTGATGTGTACATCTCTCATGAACACATGATAATTATTATACGAAAATGGTAATGTTCGTGGTGAACGCCTATTACTGTCGATTTTGTTCTTGAAAGCTGTACGATGTACGTACTTTGTGATAATAGAAGTACAACACACTTTATGTAATTATAAGGACTTATATAATAAAGATAATTATTTTGATGCTTTATTATATTCGGTTTGCGTTTGATGAAGAACATAATGTTAAACATGAAATTCATTATGAAAATAGAATTCTAGCCTGTTATACGTTTACTAATCTTTCTAAGCCCAAAATAGTGAAAAACCTTTGTGAAACTTAGTTTACTAAGTCGCGACTCCACTAGTATACATTAAAAGTCAAGTCTTCTTCTCAAAATTCTGTAAAATTACATGCCTTTTTGTGTATTTTAATTTAGTAGTATAACATTTAACAATGAATAACTCCAATTGCTCATATCCTGTTCTAAGGCAGAATAGGTATTTCAAACGCGAACAAAATGTATTGCTTTGCCAAAGCACAAAACCACAACATACATAGCATACAAAATACGATGTGCAACATACTCGGTTAACAGGGACGTGTGCCTGTGTGCGATCACTAGAATGTGGGTTAAGATGTGTGGGGGTGTGAGAGGGTTGGTTAAACGATCTATTTGTATTTACGTAAAGTGTGTGTATGTGCTGGTGTATGTGTGTGCGTTGGAATGTGCAACTAAGCTCACACCGTATACGCGATATCCGCCATTACTGTAAATCCGTATTCACTCAGATGATTAGGGTTTATGTTAATAGCGGTCGTAAAAGGGATTATCGAACGTTTGAAATAAATCGTGCGAGCTTCTCTCTATCTCGTACGCGGGTTAAAACGACCCAAGAGTCTATGTACATATAAATGTTAAGAATGGATGTGACGTGAGTGTTTAAAATACCAAACGACTAAATCTCACGAAATATCGCGACTTTTCAACCCAGAAACTCATACATTCGGGAATCTGATACAAATATTACCCTAAATCTATAGTTAATTAAAATATATTTACATCGGCAGCATTAGCCTGGATTCAGAAAGTCTTGGATTCAAGGATCTAAATTAAAAAGTAATGAATACAATCGAATTTAATTAAAAATTAACAAGGTTCGCTGTGAGCGGGTTAAAATGAGAATCAAATTCGGATAATTTCTTTATACCGTATGGTACTTCAAATGGTGTACATTTTTCTCAAACGAATGTTACTACATTTATAAAATTGTTCCATTATAATCTCGGTGGCAGTGTCCATTTATTTCATGTATTGTGTATGTAAAATTCGAAAGATTTATATTGTGCTCCATGTAGAAAGCTAGATACATAAACAGATGGATCTGAGTATTTATATTCCGTAAATGACATTACGAAAAAAGTGCCGTGTGAATTAGTTATCGATTTAAACGAAACCCTGTATTAAAAATTGTTTGTGTTGTAAACAATTTCGGTATTGATTTTGTAAAAATTTAAGGTTTAATAAATAGTTAAATTTTGAAATATTTCAAAAATAAGCGACGAGGTTATAGAATAATTCTGTATCTATTATAAAATGCTTTTTAGAGCTGTGTTTAAAATATAAATAAACCATTGTAACTTAATTACATTCCTCGTAAATTAGGACAAATTTTCAACGATATTTAACATTGTGCAGCGAATGGTCGTAAACGTATTAGAATGCTGTGTGCATTCTCCACCTGTACATCAAATTAGTACGTATATATCTGAATATTAGTAGGTACGGAACAGCTTAGTTTACACACAGCCCCTTCTATTATCAGAGAGCGCTCTGCAGTCGGCAATGAAGGCGTCTTTATGTAATTTCTAGTTTCACATCGTGACGTATTGGATTATTCAACACAACACATCAACTCCTGTAATATTCACAATCACAGAGCTTTAATTATTTCACCAACAAGGCACTGGCATCAGCACCAGCGCTCTCATTTCAACCAATTCTATATTATTCAAGGAAAAACTTAATATTCACGAATGAGTATCATAATATTAGAAAATTTACTGTCGACATTATCGTGCTTGAAACTAAATTACGCCGAGCAGAATTTAATTATCATCCAAACACCCAAACGAAATATGTAATATTTATCTTGAACATGTGAATGTATTCTATTCATAAAATGTTTTGAATTTAATATTTTGATGAAAGAATATGAGTTTTTTGCGATAAATATGTAAAGGAAGCTGATAAAATATTCATAGCGATAAGCTATTTCTGTACATTGTTTAGCAAAAATTTTGCAAAATTAAGAGCAAACGTTTATTTCAAATATGTTAATAAATATTTTCTATTCAATCTATTAAATAGAGTTTTTCGAAATTTTACATAAAAAATATTTAACTGTATATATCATAAGGCAGCTAAATTTGAAACAAAACTATTAAAATTAAATTCGTCGCAAAAATATATAACAAAAATCTTATTACCTTATGGTATATTAGATCCTTTTGAGCTAGTTATATCCAATGCTTACCTGTAAAGAAATAATATATATATTTTGTGTAAAAATATACATTCATTCTTGATTTATAAAAATATTTCATCAAGTGCCGATCACTCATTAAATTAAACTAAACATGTTTTATTGAATTTTATATGAGAACGTCCCAACGTACGGCAAAAATATTTGTAACCGATCATTCCCTACTTTAGTTGATATCGATTGTGTCACCGAACACAAGACATCCATCTATTATTAAATCAATGGTAGAAATTGACAGGCCGATATATTTTTGTGCAAATGCGAAAAACGTCGACATGAAATAAATATTGACAACATGCGCGCTGACCCTTAAAATTCGCATTATGTACGCGGCGAAAGCAGATGTGAACAGGAACAAAGGATTCAAATCAAATTTGAAATCATTCACAAGTTGACAACATAGCTTCTTCGAATATTTGGTGCAAGTAATATAGTCTTGTACGCTATGCCATTGGCAGACAGAGAGAACGAGAGACGTAGGAATTTGCATTGCAAATATTTTGCGCAGCCAGAACCAACCACGACGTGTAAAGTGTGTCATTTCATACAAAACACACGCACAAACATGCAGATGGATTGATGCAACGTCACGATCTCTCGTTGCGAACTTGGATGCTTCTATGCATAAACATATACACCGATGGACACGTTACATACTCACACAAGTTCAAACTTGTGGTTTAAACTCAATAGCAACATAAACAGGGTGATTCTAGCTACTGAGACATCACGAATGATGTCTTTGTTACAACGATATATCACAAAACGTGTTGGCCCAAATTCACACAATGGACACAATGCGTATGGTTGAATTTGCAAGATTTATGTAACATATGATGCATTTTATGTAAATATACCTTTAAACCGTCCTTAATTGATGTATTCATTTTTTAATATTTGATGTGGCAAGCGAAAAACTAACGTCAAATATTTGATAACTATGAAAACTAAGACGCCAATGTATTCTTGCATTTTCATTTAAAAAATGCAACCCTTTTAAAACAATGGACCTATGCGACACTGTTAATACAGAAAGATGAACAACAAAGGAAAGCTATACTGCGCACGCAACTTTGAGGTGCACCGTTAAATTTATAGAACAGTACATGCAGTAATGACGTGCAGGGATACCAGGATAATAGACATAGAATATAATATTTGCATACAAAAATAGAGCTTTGGTTATTAGGATACTAAATATACATCACATGCTGATATATACAGTAACATGCACGTACACGTTTACGCATGCATCATCACACAAGAGTAACTCTTTCTCTCTCCCATGCCACCTTCCTCTCTGTCTCTCATCTCATTAGTCGTGATTCTCGTTAGCTTTAATTAACACCGTGCGGATTAATTATAACCGGGTTCGAATTTCCCCGAAACCCTATTAACATTTGACATATTATAAGTCAACTGAGCCATATATCCCAACACAAAGATCAATATGAATTTTTGCAATCTGGCAAAATATTGCAATAATTTATCACCAATGTCAATAAAAGGTTGCCTGCACAAAAGAGGGATTCTGTTATGGATCAGAAGAATATTATTTTGCACAGAAATTCGTTACACGTTTTCTTGATTTCGGAAAATTAAATTTAATAAATAAAATAACTAAGCACAATAGCTATAAAAACAATGGTTGTAAAAGTATTTCAATCGTAAAAGCGTAAAATAAACAAAATATATATAATAATACCTTTTTTACCGTGGTTGATTATATTCAACCCAAATTTTACTTATTTGGCATTTGAATAAGCACATTGTATATTGTCTTTACACAATATATACATAATGCTTGATTTAATAATATTAGGGCCGGTTTCATACATTTCCTTTACGCCAACTTCGGCCAAAGCGACAAAAAAATACGAATATTTATTTGTTATCTATGTATTCTTTAGTATATATATAATTTTTGTGTCATACTCTATCCACGGTTTTCGCTGTAGAGACATTATTGACACAAAATATGTGGCTTTTGTGCTACGATGTTAAGCCAACTGCGAATTGAAATATGGCGGTAGCATATTTTGGTTTAATCGCCCTATAAACATTTCCACACCGTTGCCGATCGTTCATTTGTTATATATACATATAGTATATGCGAACAGTAACATGTCCACTGCGTTTCGTTGCGCCACATTTTTATTCCCAGCTATATCTATCTACTATACTGTATTATGTTTCTCATCATTAATAACAATGCCAGTGACGTGCCGGTCGGTTCTAATGTGACGACTACGTCTATCTTATAGCCTAGCCTAGGGGATACGGCCCTTATTATAGGGGTTGGTTAAGAATATGTTAGTTCAGAATGTTACTCGTACAAAACTCACAATGTAAACAAAAACAAAATTTGCCACACGTTTGAGTACTTAACTTGTGATCAAAATTTAATCAAATTTGAGGAATTTTCTATAACTTGTGGGAAAAGCATTTCCTAACTGGTTACTCAAACAATCCTTACAAATCCTTTCGCAGTAAGTGAGGGTAATATGGCAAAAGCATTTTTTTTTTTGTTACAAATTCAGTGAATAGATTAGAGGTAGAGAGGTTCATTCAAAAACTTTTTTGTTTCCTGTATTAAAGTTGCTGAATTGAACAATAAATTGGGCAGTCAAAACCAAAGTTTACGCGCAACGACTATAATATAATGGAAAGGTGTTTTGTGAAGTGTTAGTAATAAATACGTTTGATATATAAGCAATGGTTAACGGTTGGTGGTTCGGTGTTACGCTGTTAACAAAATTTTAATGCGACATTTTGCATTCTATAACCGTGTCGCAAGTTGGAGTACCATAATCGGAATCAAGTTTCATTACCGTAAAGTTTCGGTGGTTGCCGTGTGCCGAATAACTTTCTGCAAATAAATTCACTACTACTCCGAGAAACCACGTAAACCTGTTTTGAATAATATAATCATCTTTAGTCGCGAGCGGTTATTTAACTTAAGTAAATCCACATGTATGTATTATATATACGATATGATATATAGGTAGATGAATTTACCCGCGAATATAATTTACGAAAATCCGACCGAAAACCTATTCACTCCCAATTACTAACTGTAAATTCTCAATTTACTATTTGCATATCAAACTATTTCAAATTGATTCCATCTGTAATATATTTGTGGTGTTTCTAAGCGGTATAACTAAATTTGTCTGAATGTTCCAGAGCCTAAACTGTACAAGGTAAAATTATGTAACAGTAAATGCTTAAAGATATAGAAACTTCTAGCAGCTTTTGTTTGGAAAGTTTTTTCGAAATATGTACAATTAACAGAAACTCATTTAAAAAAATTTCATTTCACATTTGTTTCGCTGGTTATTATTTCATGGCAATCATAGAAAAAATATTAAAAAAATAAAGTAATATTAAAGATATACTATATAGATTGAAAGCTTAGAAAATCGAGGGCATCTTAGTTTTATTTTTAGGATGTAAAAGAAAGTAAATATTTATTTTGTGTTTTATCTTATAGTCCAGCACGAAATGTGGAAGAACATATTTTTTGTCTGGTTTCAGAATATTCACTCAGCAAAATGAAAACAATAGATTCAGCTAAAATTTATAATCCTTGGATTAATAATTTACAACTGTCATAATCTTTTAGCGAAAAGATTGAATAATGAATATGTTTTCATCTTAGAGAAAACACAATTAATTTCGGCGACCGCCTTACAATACATTAGAGAACTGTCATGCGGATGCTGCAGGAAATGTATATCCATTGCAAATATTATTTATGCCTTCTTTCCACAACACTAAATTATAATATGTTATTCATTTTTAGCTCGCCGTACGGTAGTACAAAATAGCTACGGTGTTAGGTAGATGATTTAAAAAAAAAATCGTAAAATCTTTCTACATCTTCCTGTATGTATGTATTTAAATTAGATAGTTGGATTATGCCGTTCGCTCGTTCGTAAGACTAACTTTGGGGACGCATCGCTTCTGGACCAAATTTCGTACACGTATTATATGACTGTCCTTTACGTGTCCGTTCCATTTTAAATGCAATATCTTTTTTACTTCTGGAGTTATAGAGTTTTAAAAACCGGTACTCCCATTAATACGACCCATAGAATAAATAAAATATTTCAAAAAAGTCTACAATAAATTATAAGACTACTTATAACTTATGCTTCTGCAGATTATCACAAAAGCCATATCAAGGTTCTACAGTGTGTTAAAATGCTATACTGACGGTAATGTCAAAAATCGAAATGATAAATGTTTTAAAATCTAATTTTCAATGATTGGTACCAATCCCTTCATTCGACGTATCTCCGTATTTTTTATTTTATCCGCTCATTTTTCAATATAACAAACTGGCTTTAAAAAGAAGACCAGCCTTGGTATATACGCGCTTCGCTTCGCTTCAAAAGAAGACAAATAAGATACAGTGAAATTGGTTAGAACTCTCGAACAACGAGTGAGCGAGCGAGAAAAATGCTGCTTTTTTCTGATTCGACTGACTGACGGTATATAACTTGTATCGATTGGTTTCCCGATCATTACCGTTGCCACCAACATTCAGTTCGACAGCATCTCATCGCGCGATCTCCAATCTACGGCGACAACAACTCTGCTCTCGCCCTTCATATATACCCGTCATGCGTATTTCTTTGTCATCCCATCTATATAGATAGATATATCTATTCTCGTTTTCGGTTGGTATAGATACGGCCGATGCAATTTGTACATTCATCACTAAAGTCGGATAAAATGTATCTATTTCAGGTCTGCTATTGTTCCGCACATCGTGTTTTTACTTTTTAGAAGAGATATATTCAACTGCGGATTCAGCTTCGGCTTCGGCAAGGACTGTAGAAGGAAAATGTATCATCGAGCGAGACACCCAGTGTTAATGAGTTCTTTGTGAAACGTTCTGTGTAAAACATGGCGTTACCGGATTGTTTTTTGTCGGTGAACCGTGCGAACTTTACTCTTGTTTTATAATTACTGCTAGATGTGTTCCTGTTCTCACCGTGTTCTTGGTTTTGTCCAAATTTGTCAAATCTTTTTATGTTATAGCAATTGTGAACTACTGAATTTTACTTAGATCAATATTAAAGTAAATACAATACACCGCGTTAAGAACACATCAAAATTCTCATTTACCTTGAAAGAAAGCTTGATACAGATGAATAATATCGGCGATGAATAATACTACTAATAATAAACTTGATTATTCAACATGGTAATATTCTAAATACAGAAAAATATTTTAAATTTGAATAAGCGTTTAAAAAAGTATCAAAAGCTATAGATCTCAAGGCAATTGATTCACAGAACAGACAACAGTATTGATAATTTGTCTAAAGTGCGTTACCGTATTACTGGATAAATGAATAAAAATTAACATTTTCAGGTCATTGTTCTGTTTGTACATAAACGCCAGTTTTCTCTAACAAGGTCGTGTGTAGTCTTATCAAACAGACTTAAACATATATATATCTTTTATCATAGAGTCATCGTCCGACGGCGGCCTTCACATTTTTTCGTCTCTTCATAAAGCAAATATCAACATATAGTATTATATTTACTATGATGTTAACTGTGTCGCACAACATTGTTTAACTCACTTGGACGAAATCTAAATACAGAATAATAATAAAATAGTATATACTACAAAATATCAATACATGTTTTGATTACGTACAAGACAGTCAAACGCGAATGATTATTATTAATTTAGAGATACTCAAAACGTGTATTTACGTTAACATGTCAACTTTGAAATGTTTTCAATACAATTTTCAGAGTAAAAACTAGAAATAATCATCTATCATCAAGCTATTCAGTTGCAGACTTGCAAGGAAAGTAAATTTAAGATTAAATCAAAAATTCATATGATCGCAAGATTTTCAGATATGGCTACATTGAAAAGAAGACAAGAGAATAAGGAAAAAAAGAAAAGAAACGATGACAGTGAACCCTGACGGTGGAAGACTTGAATCAAAAGCTTGCAAAAGCATGTTTTAAGTTGACCCGTGTGTATGATATGAACTACTCTTATGTATACGTATCCTTGAAAGAGCGCAGAGACACTCTCTTCCTGTATGCAAGCAGCCCTATTGAATACAGGAGAGCAGGAGACTAGTGTGTCTCAAGTACTTTATCCATCCTCACTTGTCTGAATCATGTCCCGAGGGGGTGCAGCGCCGTAAGGGGTGTGAGGCGGATGGGGTTTGCATTATATGCAACGCGAGTTTCTATTCAACTTTTTTGCCCTAGCGACATTTTCATACATGATGTAGCTGGATAATTAACACACGGGATAAACTCAAAGTGAAAATGTTTTTCACATACAGAAAAATATTTTTCAATTGAAGTTCTATTCATAATTGAAAACTGACATTTTCCATGAACATATCATTTTAGCTAGTGGTACGATAGCATAAGATAGCTAAGTGTTCGGTCGTGTGTCTATAACATTCTCGAATCAAAACATGTTATAAACAAAAACTTCTTGTTTCGTCGCCCTGAACCAAAAATGCGATGTCTGGATTTTAAATACATTGATTTTTTAAGCTACAGTTAGCAACAAAATATTGATTCATTGTTAGTTAATTATATTTTGGTCTACATATTTCTCAGGAATTTTATTTGAAGCAACTGCTTTTCATACCAACTATAAGAAAGTAAAAATATTCCCAATTCTTTTATATGCTCCATCTAGGATAAAATGATTCATTTTTCATGCAACATTGAATGACTAATGATGCTTTGAACTTGCTCTGTTGCAATTTCTTTCATATTTGTCAGTTAATCTATATATTTATCCAAGTAGAAAATGAATAGGTATATAGACTATTAAAAAACGCAGTTCCCTAAGATCCAATTCAGCAAATCTGTTTGTTCTCAGTAGAAATTCCTTTTGCTTCTGTGTCTGATGTGATTTTTCTTCAACGTTCTGTCGTCGTCAGTAAAGTCGTCATACTGTTACCGAGCTTTGATGGAAATGGGTGGGGATAAATCGTTGCGCGTGGTGCGGTGAAAGGTATGTGCTTTCTGCGTTGTGAGGATTCATGTTACCGTCGACAAAACGTCACAAATTCTCCGCACTCGAGGAATATGAAACCGAATTGATTTCAATCATGATTTATGATTGCCCAGGCAGATATTGGGAAACCAATGAATTGCTAATACCTGCAATAGCTAGCAATGTAGAAAATTGACCGATATGTGTTTAGAATATTGTAAATGCAAAACGTATCACGCCACATTAGACGATGGATAGTTATAGAATTTCAACGTTCCAAAGATTATATAGTATGACATAAGATATTTGCCAAGATAAGCAACTCCACCAAAATGGACAAACGAACATGTTTGAATTGAATTAAACAAGACAATATTAAAAATTCCTCGAAATCCTTGGAGACCATAAACAATTCTGCAAACCCAAATCAAAACAATATCCGTCGCTAGTAATTTATGAACGCACCGAGCGAATAACGCTATAGTGGAACACAACATATCAAAAATGACAACTTGGTATTCAGGCTCGTCATTCCAGCTGAAGTCCGGTTTTGCAAACTAGCACGGACAGAATTCCAGCGAGAAGAAGATTGAACAGTGATATACAATATACACGCACAGTATCACAGTGGAATGAGTAAAAGCAGGCAAAGTAAGGGGGAGGGCGGGGGTGAGATGAACCAGCAGCCGCCTGAACCCAATTGAAAATCCCGTGTCAAAAGAGATGGTTTTGGGCGAATGACGATTGTACGCCGAATGAATAACGTGCACTAGAAGGATTTTCTCTGGCGATGGCTGCGAGTTGCGGACGCTATGTGTGGGAAAAGTGAAAAAAAACGACCCAATGTGGCACACGGTATACCCGGATTTCTACACTACCGGAGTTCGACTGCCGGTACAATTTATGGGGTTAATTTAAAATGAGGTATGCGTACGTAATGAAAACGCGTAAATCGAAACACATGCCTGCGCCGCGCCGCGCCATCGTGCATCCAGCATAATAAATCCAAGTGGAGATTTTCGTATTACGCGCTTTGCATGCGAATTGATTACAAAACAATTTGGATGATTCAAAATTAGAAAATAATACATTAAATGTAAATAATATTTTCCAATCATGCAATATAATGGTTAGATAATAGCATCGATCGATTTAATTTGCATATTTTGATATTTATGTACATCAAACAGGTATCGATCAGGTAAATGATAACAATTATCGTGATGAAGAGAATTAAAGTCCTCGCCATTTCTATGGTTAGGCTTATTAATATTATTGTCTCTGTCCTCATTGATTATAAGTTTTTACATATTCATCCATAGTTAATTTAATAAACTATGTTTAGCTACCCGTATGAAGTATAGAATAGCTACAGCAAACGGTCGTGTGGTTGTAATATTCTCGAATCAAAAAATTTCTTTAGCCAAACGTTCTTGTATAGTCGCCCTGAATTTAATAATATATATAACTCATATTGAACTAAAATTATATTCAATGATTGTATTTCTGCAGATAATGAAACTCTATACATTCTTGTATCTATCTCCGCCAGCACCAGATGAACCCTTTTTAATAATCAAACTGATTGATGCAAATCAACATTGATAATGTGCAATTCAAAATTTTATTTTTAAACCTCTGTCCCCAGCGTCAGTGTGTATTTTTGTCATTACATTTTCCCGTCCAATCTGTTTGAATGTTATTAGTGCATTAATTTCGTTTCTAACCTCAAATATTGTGTTACCGTGTCATGGGAGGGTGACAGTTCAGCTCCCCGTAACGATCGCACCCTACCTACGCCAATGCCTTTTACCAAACGTTCCTGTGTGACGTCCGGTTGAAGTTCGGGAAGAGACCGTATACCTACGAGAGCTCGGGAAATGAAATGTCTGTGTCTATTATCTGGAGGAAATTAAAGTGGTGTAAATCACCAATAACCGAATACATACTTTTTGCGAGTACCCCCGCTTGGAAATTACAGTTTAATTTATTTGCGACAGTATTTCTAGTGGAGGAATCGAATTTTACAATTATTATTAGTTGTCATCAATTATATGATTTTAGCTCGCCGTTCAACTGAGCTACAGCATTCGGTCGTGTATGTAACATTCACAGAAACAAAACATTTTTACAAAACAAATTGGTTTAATTCCGAAACTTACGTTCATAAGTACTTGCGATGTCAAAACTGCATTTTACTGCACATATTTAGGTAGGTATATAAAATTATTATAAATTTTATATTTTCTACTTTAAAATGAATCGCTGTTTCGTGAATTTTTTCGTTTTCGAAATATGCTCGAGTTTTTGTGATCGCAATACTTCCTTAGATACATTCGTATAAGAAAATAAAATCTAAAACTTTTGCAATTTGTTAAAAACAAGATCCACAATTCTAGTAATGTATATTAAATGGTAGTTTCGGATTGGTGGAGTGCTTGAAAAGTGAAATGTTTGCGATATAATTCGTATATTTCATGAGCAGCTTGGTATCGCACTGTACGTGAGAGTAGCTGATGCACTAAAAATAAAAATGTATTCTATATACGAACTAGTATGGTATGCTCAGCAAAGCGTAAATTCTATATAAGCTAGTATTAATGTACATGTCAACATGAGTTTCTATGAAATGAGCAGCACGAAAATTTGATACAACAGTATTTCATGTGTAGCCGCAGTTATTAATTTAACTTTTTTAAAACGTTGTACCGTCATGTCATACGTACTAATTTCATGCATGAAATATGTATATTTACGTATACAAATTTTCGCCATTGCATCGCCTGCATCAGGGACCGACGTCGCGTTGATATTTTTATAATATTTATTAAAATGAAGTGCATGAGACACGGTAAACTGGCATCGTAAATATAACATCGCCGCATCGCCGACACGGCACAGCTCCCAGAAAGATATTAATTTTTAATACGGGAGAAAGAATGAGCGAAATTGAAATTCACGACTTGAAATATTTATGTGTTGGTCTGACGTTGTTTTCTTTTCTAGCCAGTAATAAATATGTATCCGGTATCTTACTTGCTGCTTGCCTTTTGCAAAGCTTTTCTGCACGAATATGATATTACCTAACTTAACTAATGTATATGTAAAACAGCGCATTATAATGATTTTTCCAACGTTAATAATATATCGACTGTCAGAGCTTCCTAACATAATTGGTGTTCTTTTTAAAAATGTGTATATTCTATCCAGACATGTGATAAGTTTGTTCAATATTTAATAGACCGTTGACGGCCTAACGCATGCAAAAAGGCGTTGGCATTTCAATAATCGTCAAATAGATGCAACTTTTTTGACCTTGATCAGCTTGGTGATGAATTATAAATTTTGATGATTTTAATTTTCTTCTAAGCTACTCGTATAAGTATCATAAAAAAATAAATTACTGCATTTTAATGAATATAGTCGTTTCGAAATCCACAACGAAATTTTGTATTTGAACCTACGAATAAATTTTGAAGAAATAAAATAATAAAACACAATATTTTAGTGTGCGTACATTAGGCTATTAAAAAGGCCTAATCCTGAATCAATGATCATTTACATGCAATCCATGCTTTTTACAATAAATCATATTGTAATTAATGCAACATATCTATATTACATCTCAATGACAGAACAGAAGTAGAATATGAATATGTATTAGATAAATTGCAGAATAATTTATAAATATTAATGAGTATAATATTGTAACATTGGACTTGACCTTATTAGATATACTAAACGAAAAAAAATCAATAAACAAGTTTATAATCAAAACTGCATTATGTAAAAAATTGACCGTGAATGTCGAACGTGGTACGGAATATATTTATAATTTTAGTGTTTCGCTTTTAGCGTGACTTTAAAATTTTACAGGATATGATGTCACGTCTGTTTACTTTGGGTTGAGATTTTTTTAATAAAATTAGCTGTTTAACGTTAAATGTCAAGATGTTGAATGTTGATATCATTACAGTTTTAATTTCAACAATATTCAATAATATTAAAGCAAGGAATAAAAATATTTATTAGTTTACCTTATTCGAAAGTTTGATTCAACATGTGGGAACTTATAATTGAAGCTTACCTATAACAAAAAGAAAATTAATATTATAGTACATAAATTTAAATTTAACAATATGTAAACTATTCTAACAAATTAATGTTTATTTTTCTAAATTGCTAAAATAATGTCTTTAGTTCTAATTTTAGAGCACTTAAAAGCTGTATTCACAGCGAACCAAATAGAAATTAGTATTAGAAAATTACAGATAATAATCTAGTTTGTATTATAATAAGCAATACTAGCATTCACAGCAACAAAATTAACACAATTCATTAAAAAATTTGTTGTTGATATGAATCAACTAGACGTATCTATAAACAAAATAAATGACAAGCATAAAAAAAATTGATGATTTTGTTATTTAAAAATTGTTTTCGATCAAAGAGCATAATAAATAAAAACAATACATAATTTTAACAATGGTCTGGAAATAAAAATGCTCATCTTCATTTTTTTTTTTAATAATTGATTACCTGCTTTATAAAAAAACACAATGGATAAATATCAAGAAACACAACAAAAAAATAATCCATTGTATTCAACGTTTGATTACTCTATAATTTCGAGTAGACTATGAAGAAAAAATATATGTTTAAATTATAATACGAGCCACTGACATGGGTCTGCAGTAATTAGTCAATAGAACTTTTTGAAATAATTTCGACACTAGTGCGTAAAAGGAAAAGATCAATTGAAAAGTTTTAGAAAATTTATTTATTATGCATATACCATTAATTCCGATGAAGATATTGTTTTCAAAAATATGAGGTTTTCTTTCGGGCCGGTAAAACGATCATAGACATACAGGAATCATTTCGAAAATATTCATAGATGGTCAGAATATGTATTTTCGTTAAATCGCAAGTTTAAACATTATCGTGTTTAAATAAAGATGAAATCGTTAGTTACCGAAATAAATATTAGGTAAACGGCAGCTTTAATCGTCAATATTTATAAATAATAACAAGCTGTGAGTTTGAGACTATATATATTCCTCTGTTGACTGTTATTACTAAAATTTAAAGGTGACCCAAATAGCAATAACTAACATTTAATACTAACAAACTGTCAAATGATATATTATAGAGATTACGCAGTATACTGCAAACGTAAATCGAAGCCGAAATATTATTTATGCTTATTGCACGTTACAGTATAACATTAAATGATGAAACGACGGTTCTGTGTTCTGTGAAGCTAGTATACATGTGGCAGTGCAATAGAGATTCATGTTGATGCGCGCGGCAACGCAATGTTGTTTATTTTGTGTTTTCAATCCATCCTGTCGTGAATTAATCCGGCGAATGGGCCGCCGGTGGTCATCTCATCTATCACATAATGTCCAGATGATTGCGGCCCTTCCATAGCCTCTGTGGATGTGCGCTAGCAGCTAGCTGATGCTGTCAGAGAACTGCACACACATATACACACACGGTTGCATGTTCTACTGATAGATAGCGTTTGATTTATAATCGATTGCTGGTCGGTCCGCCGATCAAGCGATATTGCACCACTCTCCTCACGTTTCTACACCCCTTGCCAACGTATTTTCGAGCCTGTGCACGTCCAACGACGTCCATTACATAAGCTTAAAGAGCTTGTACACTGTTAATGTATTTTGGGTTATTTAGCAGGATGCGAATTGAAGTATATTTCCAGAATTCAATCAAACTAATACTTCATATGTATATTTTGTTGAAAATAGACTGAAATAATTCATAATTGTCATTTTCCACCGGTTAACACAAAAATCGACTGAGAACCTATTAGTGTTATAATTTTTGAGATGATGATAACGTTTTATTTTTGTGTCTCATATATCACTGGACGAAGGTTGAAGACATACGTAATTATATGCTTAATAACATTCATCTAGTGTTCTAAATAAATGTAAATATTTATATCACATTTCAAATATTCAAGGTGATCCTATATATCTACCATCCGGAATGCATTCATAATAATATAAAATGTGACTAACATGTAAAATGTTTATAATTTTCACTATAACAGTGTATACACTAGTTAGTGATGCTGCTGCGTAAATGCATATATACGATGCACTCAAGATAGACATATCACGTGATTTGTCATTAGCGATGAGTCATGTTTCGTTGAATTATATTAATGTGGCTAGAAGATGACCTGCATCTGACCGACTAGTTTATACCGTTCACCAAGTAAACACTATTTTGAATTCAATTATTATTATTATTTACATTATACGCTGCGTATTATACAAGCACACGTATTTAATAATAGTAAATATTCGAGATTAAAAACGGGCAATCGCTATCGCGAGAGATAGACCCCTGCATTTCCTGCAACAATTATTATTGCTCTCACACAGTTTATGAGGTCATTCTATTTATATTCAAACCCATAATCTGTGTTTTAATGTGTAACCGGTGGTATTTTCACCGTTTAAATAAAAAGTGGTTTTGTAGCAATGAAATGTACATTTGCAAACGTACATAAAGTTAAGTAGGTAATGCAAAAACAATGGCGCTGTTTAAGTTCTAGGTTGAAGCAATGTATTTGCAGTATTTTAATTACTTAATAAAATCTGATTATTCATTTTCATAATATTATGAACATCGGCATACTTTGAAAAGTATTGTGATACTTCCTTAAATATATGTTTTCTCGGTTTATAAGCTCACACTTATATTTACAAAATAATTCAAATGTTCTGTTCTAAATGTATTTGTACTACATATTTAAGCCTTATCGATGTACTGGGCTACAACTATTTGAATTTGAAGAAAGTAAATTTTTATGTACCATACCCAGTAGGTATATATAGATTATATGGCAAGACGTAAAGTAAGAAAGATTACTAAAAATATTACGACTCTACTTCTTATAATTTAAAAATCTAACGAATATATCAAAAATATTTATGAACCTCATGAACGGAAAATAATTCTCTGGTTGAACTTTAAATACTTTATCGGTTATACAAGAGCTGGGTAAAGTTACAATATAACCCAGAAAAATAGTAAAAACTTTTAAAGAACTGTGAGGCTGCTAGCAAATAAGAAAAAGAATAACTGGCACTACGGACGCAGTATAAACGAGAACTAACAAGTTGTTAATCTTAATTCCATATACCACCCCAGCAACATGTTACCGTATTAGCGAAAGAACGAAAAGTGTCGTTTGAAAGAAGATGGAAAGGAAGTTGTTATGAGAATGAAAACTGCACCTACACGAAAATGACAAATAAGCAAGCGGGCGAAGCACATAAGTTGGTGCGTCCTCGTTTCGTTGCTTGCCTGGATAGAACGGAAGAGTTTACATAAAGTTTTTAAGTAAAAAGTTTCGAGCAACATCGTTGGAAAATTATTTATTTAAAAGTGGTTAATAGCAACGAAACCAGATGGTGGCTTTTTTAATGATACTACAAAAAAAGTACAATGTTCCGAAATAGTGTATGTTATTAATAGGCTACAAAAATTCGAACATACCTTTGATATATTGGCAATAAATTAATTAAAATGCCACGGTTATTTAACCCTTCAAAATGAAAGAATTTTTAAGTCTAGGAAATATACTATAAATTCTGTAATTTTTTATCTTCAATAATACAATACAGGGATATTAACTTTTGCGTTGTTAAAAGTTACAAAGTTTCAAATTAAAATTAAACAAACTCGAAACTCCATCAAAACTAAAATTACTTAGCCCGGTGCAGACCAAATTTACAACTTAAAGAACATTGTTTACGTAGCAGAATAACGTAAACTTTTCTTGCAATAAAACCAAGCATTCAAACATTTTCATTTTAGAACCAAAGAGCGCATAACATAAAAAACATGCACTGGTATATACAGTTTCAAAATAAAACTGTGGATGCTAAAACACACACATACAAACAAACATCCATAAACTCGTGTGTACAGAACATAAAAAATTAACTAGAAGCGTCAGCTGTTATGAAAACCTGCATAATTAAAATCACCACGTTCACAATTCGGTATCGGTACCATGAAAAAAATACATGCACTATCCCTCACACACTTTAACTTCGATACATTGGTCAGTGGCGCGTCCCGGGGGAGGTGCAAACGACGGGACCGGGGAAAATAGGACGAAGGGAATAGTGGCGGGGTAGGAGACGAAGCACCTTTTTCACCGTGTCGGTAATGGCATAGCCCGAATTCGGCGCTATGCCGGAAGTGCAGAGAAATGGACGGCGAACGAACACGCTAAAAGCAACTTCCAACCCAAAGAGACAGATACATATCCAACGGGGTTATATTTCGCATCATGATCTCCGATGGAAGCAACAAAAACACAAAGGATAAGTCAATCGCTAGTAACTACACAGTTGCTATGTTTCATCATGATGTAGTTTAATGTAATTAAAATAATGTGTAATAAACAGTCATTATTTGATGGAATATCTTTGATTGTAGTTTAAAAATAGTTGATTTCTAATACTGGATTTTTGAATATGCGAAGTTGAAGCCCAGAGCGGGGCGGTATTACTTCGAACTAGACGTACCTGATGGCTTGTCTTAAGAAATAAAAATAAATCACACAATAAATACATTGCCAGACACGGCAATGAACATATTATAATAATGAAGATGTACAATGATTACTGCGTGTAGCCTAGACAAAGGTATGATCATACCCTATCCATAAGTATCCTTATACCAGTACTAAATTAAAGACCACGTGATGATATATAATAAGATAACAATTTTATGCTAAAAATTTCCCTAGTAGATAGATTATGTTCATATATACGAAATATTGAAAATTATGGATTATAATACAATCTCATGCGTATCATACATTTTTGTTTGTGCAATGAAACCATATAAAATGTAAACAAACTGATAAATATTATCAATAATGAGTACCAACACAAAGAAAAATTACCACGTGCTTGTTTATTTGTCAACAGAGGGCAGTGCATATCATACAAACATTTAATTACTACGTGTAGCTGTGCTGGTTGTCATATTTCGATACTATAGTTGAATTCAGCAAGGTTTGGCCGTCAGTTGCTAAGTTTACTCTAGGTCCAACATTATTTTAATTCGTTCCATAACCTACAGAATTAAAGTTAATTAACAGGTAATCAGCTTTTAAAAAAATCGATATTTTTTAGGCAATTTCAAAATTACATGAACTCGTGGACAATTCCAAAACAACGCGAATGTAAACGTAGTGAAAACAAAACTAACAAACTGATATAGTAGTCGCAGAGAACATACGCCAAATTCGATAATCACCGGATAACGAGGGTTATAAAAGTAACAATGCCTTTGCGGTATTGCCAATGGCTAGGCGGTCGGCCCGTTGCCTCTCCAGGGATGTACTCCATTATAATTATTTTTTCTTAAATTACATTAAACAAATTAATATATTTAAAAAAATATGGTACATCCCTGGCAAGCCAAAGAGTCTTTCATAACTCTCGTTGATTATCGAAAAAGGCGAATGAAGTCTGCGAGTACAATACAAATGTAACTACGACTTGCTACACGATGCAACCTGATTAGCTACAGTAGAAACGTCAATAACAAAAGGGTGACAATTAGAAATACGCGTCTTTCGTATTACATTTACTTATTATTATGCAAGGCCAAAAACTTGATGAATTCAACTATATGATTATTATAGGGGATGATAATTGTAGCGTCTAGACCATACCGTAAAACATGCATACAGAATCTTTGAGTTTGTATAACAAAGTATACGTGCACCGCTGCAGACTCGCTGTTATTTTAATACCCGATTTATAATTTTTATTACACGGGAATATTCGTGGCAGCTGTTCACTTTATCATCCGCCAGTCAATAGTTCGCAGACACTTTACTTTAGTGTCATCCTTCGGCATCGCATCGCATCCACATCGGTGCGGAACACACCGAGTGTCGTAAACGACAGAATTTATTTTCTTTCTGCTTCATAAAATGCACCACCAAAGAATTGGGAACAAAAACATCACATCCAAGCTTCCAGCTATTGCTATCCCAAACCAAACTCAACTCAACCCAACCCAACCCAACCCAATTCCGACCCAAACATATAGGAGTAATTTGAAACTGCTGTTTGCAATATAAAGTTAAATGGGGATAAAACAATTCCAATTGTGTGCACGGACGCCGGCACTGGGATGGTGTTATCAGACTTTGCATTTGTTGTCGTCCGCTGTGTTGCCATTGCCACCGAGCAAATTGTGACTTTTCGGAAGCTAACGAAATTCTACGTACACTAACAACCGATTTCATAATATTTTTAAAAGCATCTTATTTTAATAGTTCCTTTACTTTCCATTATCAAACTCTATTGCTATTTATAGCAAGTATTGTTTATTCAAATAACAATATATTTCGAAATAACGAATAAATTTTAGGTTAAAAATGATTTTCGACCAGTATATCCAAATGTTTATGCTGTTTAAATCATCGTTGATCGTAAAATATTTCCTGCATATGCGGATTTGGCTATTTGGTCAAATTTATGTTTTCGACCAAATGGCCACATCTACGCCGGGTACTTTACGACCAGAGACTATATGACAGTTTCACTAGCGTCATATAACATAAAATACCCATATGACACCCTTATTAAAATAAAAATTATGCATAGAAACCTACCAAAATTAACATAATATTTATATTTTCAACATATGCGCTCAAACAGACATTCAACCATATGTTTAAATATATATAAACAGATGATACGGTGGTAATATGATCGCAACTTGTTTGGAGTTGCTGATACAGGAGAAGATATGTTTAATTGAAAACGGCGCCGAATTACGAGGATTAATTAAAAGTGTTTTAAATGAAAAACAAATAAAAAACATGTACAATATATATTTTACCTAATGTGATTAGTTCTTTTAAACTATTAATTCAAACTTATTATAATTGCAACTGTCTCATTTCTTATCTGTCCTTGTATGTTAAATTTTGTTTTTTAACCTAAAACATACATTTGTTAGCGTCCACAATTGAACCACAACATGTCTTATTATTTGTATAATACGCGGAACACCGTTTCGCGTCTTATTATAAATACATATTAAATATAAACCTTTTATATATTTATATCATTGTCAATTATCTACATACGACCTGTTTTGTAAATTTGGTTGTATATAAATTCGTGTAACAAAATAGGAATATGTATCGCCCGTCGAATCTGTGAACATTGTAATATAGATTTTGTGATTGTTATCAGTAGTATATTCAATTGAAATTGAAGCAAATATAGCACCGGATATAATTAGTAATCATGTTTTAGTGCGAGTTTGATAATTAATATAATGATATCTTTGTTATATCGACATGAATACATGATTATAGGTTTAAATAAAAATTATTTCTGGAATATACCTCATAGATAAAGTTTATTTTTGTATGTTATGGAAAATTTGCTTTAATTTTTAATTATTCATATTTACCGATATGTGTATATAATTACGAATCATTTCCGATGAAGGTCCATTCAAAGCGAACCAATTAGTCATTAATATTAGAAATTACAATTAATAATTCAGCAAGAATATTTACAATTAATTTTGTTGCTGTTAATGCTACCATTGTTTGGCTAAATTATTATTTGTAATTTCTAATCTTAATTACGAATTGGCTCGCTGTGAATGCATAATTTGCTATTTACCATATTTATATTAGAATACAATAAAGTCGAAGTAGAATGAATTTTTCTAAATATAAGAATATTTTTCTAAATTATATTGAATGTAAAATGTCTCATGTGACCTAATATTTTGTATACAATTACTTCAAGAAAACTTTGAACAGATAAAGAATTAAACAAGGAAATTGTATACACGACACAATAACAGTAGTTTAAGACTAAGTTATAGGGTAATTAGTAACTAGCATGCCTAATGAATATTAAACATTTTAACAAAAAGTAAAAAGAAAAGAGAAATAAAATCAGTTTGAGAAAGAACCGACCGTATTACGTCTCGTAATCTCTTGTGAGGCAATTTATAATTTAAATTTGAAATTTTTTCAAGTAAATCACACGGTGGAAATTTATGCATATGCTTTCCAAGCATGAACTGCGCTGTGGCTTCGTGATGACGCCTTTATATTATACATATACATACAAGTATTTAGTTTCGTATTGGAATGCAAATGAACACACTGTACAAAACGTGCCACTAAAGAAGTTAATCTCTTTCGTAGATGCAAGATATTCAAATGTCGCGCAGAACATCACGAAGACTTCGGCGACAATTTTTAATTTACTACCAATCGCCTTTTGAAAGTCACTTCTTTTTGGTTTCATAAATTAGCTCGAACTGCTTTAAATGCAAATCAGAAAATGCAATAATAACATTTATTATTTTCAGGTAGCACACGTAATTATTTTTAAAAAAATCACAAATTTAGAAATATTTATTGATTTACTTTTGTTACCTTCTTGGACAAAGTCGACAATATTTGAATAAAAAGTAAATCAATATTCGGGATTTATTGGAATAACTTCTAGTATTTTTTTTTACAAATTAGTTTTGATGACATTCAAAACTATTTTAAATCTGAACAAACGCCAGTTATCTTTGGTTTATGGAGGCAGATTTTAATTTTGGTTAATTATTATAATTTTATAATTTAATTAGATAATTATGGTTAGTATAATCGGCCATTCAATTACGCATGTATGCGTGTGTGATGTTTTTCTACACATGATTCCTTGTGATGAACTTTTTCTCACATTTTAACACACATTCATATACTTAATTATAGTCTAGACTAGACATTATCATCGCATGATAATAACAAATATATGTATGTGAATTTTACTATATTCATAATGATATGAAATGGGGCATGAATACCAATTTAATTATATTAAAGTAATATTTATTTGACAAGCTAAATGTATGTATAATTGTATACTCTATCACATTTGTTGCTATTAAATAGAATAATAAACACGTTGGCCCTAATTCGAAACTCATTATTGAATAAACAAGCTTAGGTACAGGCACCTTTACCTTCAGACCCCCCCTCCCACTACTACTAAAAAGTGTTTTGGCATAGACAAGACCTTTACATTACGGTTTATAGAACAGTATTTCTAATATTTTCTTTTCCTACCAATTTTGCATGAAGTTAAAAATTACAATTGTCTGAATTGGTGTATATTCTTTTAATCTAGCCCACCGTACAGTATGTACAAAAGAGCTATAATATACGATATTCGGTGTCGACTATGAACAGAGAAAAATTGTATATTATTTGATAAAATAAAAATGGTCATAACCGGCCATTGTTCTCGCAAAATCAAGTGACACATAAAATAATTTACATTTGTGCAAATGTAATGCAATATTACAATGCAAACTGTAAGTATGAAGTAACCGCGCGGGGGCACATGTGTGGAGCAACAATAATTACCGTCAGTGCAGAGAACTTTATATCGCGAAGACCTTTCATGCGAAAAGTAAAAGTAAAAAGTTGAAAACCTTCTTAACAAATAAACAAACAAACTAACCAACAAGTGCAGTACGGCCAGAGATACACACTCTCCCGTTATACTAGTCAGAGACGGATTTTCCATTACGTTATAGAAGCTATAGGGTTAGGTTTCCAAGAATAAAGGGCCTCCAATGAAAGGGCAACACACTCTTAAAAATATGTTTTTTTTTATGAGAAATATAAATTTTAAACATATAATAAATAAAAATGAATTTAAACACACTTGGTTTGCTTTCAAAAAAAAAAAAAAATTTTTTTATTAAATATGTTTCAACAAGTGCTTATGCATTTAATCTTATATAATAAATAATATAAAATAATTAGTATGTATCACCATTGTGTTCTAATGATATATAATTGTGATATACCAACATGAGAAAAATAAATCATATGCTTATTGTTCTAAAATAACGTATTATGTAACAATGAGGATGTCACTTTTGTGCTCCATGTTGCAGTTTAACTTCGAGCCCCGCGATACCTAAATCCCGCCCTGATACTAGTAGTCAATAATATGAAAGCACACCTGTGATGCAGTAGTTACACAGTAAATATGGTGCTCTATATTTTTCTCTCGTTTGTGCGTCTCGTGAAATGGCAAATCTTATATGGTGCGCTTAAATGGGCACTGTATTTCAGTATTCTTTTTGTTGTTTCCATTCTCTTACTTACTCTCACTCACTACTGGTTTGTTCTTGTTCAAAGTTTACTCCGAAGCACGAAAGCAATTAACTCTCGCTTCACGAAGGAGGAGGAAGAGTACAGAAAAAATAAAACAACAGTTCGAGCGCGAGAATCAATAAGTTGGCGTTGAGGATGAACCTAATGAAACGCTACTTTAAGCGGTTTTTTTATTTGCGTTTTAGTTTTTGTTTTTCAGATAGTGGTTACCTTTTTTTTGCATCGTATACTAAATCGGTTTAGATTTTTTACTTTCTTGTTCGCAATAGTACACTCCAGCACATCAAGCGCTATTATATTACCAAATTATACATTTTATACGCTTGCAAATCGAAAGATTACCAAACATAGGCGAAGGCACCAATGTCGTCAGCACTACACACAATATTGACATAACCACTATTTTTCTAATTAACAATACATATTTAAAACCACTCATTTTTGAAGACATAAACTTAATACGTGCTTTAATTTTATTGGCGAGCATTAAAAACGTAATTGATTTAATTTTCAAATTAATAGTTTTTTTCTATGGCCTATGGGTTCACAATTTGAACACATAAAAAATCTTACAATTTTTTGATATATTCAAATATTTTCAAAAGGCAACATTAAGAAGCGCTCTGTTTTTTAGGACTCTATAAATCCCGAAGTATAATTGCTATTCAATTTAAAATGCAAAGGTAGAAAAATTAATTTAAAATATCTTCCAAAAGCAATACATAAGAAAATAGCATTTTAAATTAGATTTTTTTTTAAGTACCATTAAAACAAACTGTAAGCCACGCTAAAAGTAATTAATTTATAATTTCGGATTTCTAGTACAATACACTCTTCAATATTATTATTGAGATAATTGATGATTTTCTACACAATCCACTCTTCAATATTATTACTGAGATAATTAATGAATTTTTAATTAGCCCATATTTGATCATATTGTTTTATAAATCTAAAACAAAATACATTTACAAAATTTCAATGAATATTCATTTGTCAAATAATGTCTGTTCTTCAAACAGATACCAATGGGCTTTAAATTTTCTTTGTTTTAGATAAATAAAAGCAATGGTATTTTTTCAAATGAACGAATGAAAACATTTTACAAAATCTTTTTAAAGAGTATAAGAAAGCGTAAATGTCCAATCATCAATTGAACAATCGGCAATTATGTGTTCCATTTAAATTATTTTTTCATCAGATTGTACGTTAAATTTCATTATTATATCTCAATCAATTATTGAGAAGACATAACAATTAAAAAATTCGATTTATTAAGGCTATACATATTCTTTTAAAGCGTTACTTACCGAAACAAAAGTTAGGTAAACACCAACTTCACTTGTTTTATTGCTTATTTGAAATGCAATGATTAGATTTTTAATCCGAACATATTATCATGTTAGAATTCCAAAATCAATTTCTTACTCTATAATTTCCCTTAAATATTGTCAAGACTTAATATGAAGTTTAACTAGGGTATAGAGATTCTTATCATATGTTCAGTTAATAATAAATACATTTAATTAGCTGACACAAACACAATCAGAATACAAAATTAAAAGCAGTGTTATCGCGAATCGCATCAAAAAGTCGTGTGTAGCATTAAATAATTTTTAATGGAAATGTATACCTATATATATATATATATATATATATATATATATATATATATATATATATATATATATATATATATATATATATATATATATATATATATATATATATATTGTATAAAGTGAATTTTCAATGGAGAGTACATTTAAACTGTCGCCGGTTTTTATGGCATAAAAGAATTGAAATGGTCGAACAGCCCCGTGACTGTGAGTGAAAAATAAAGTGAATATTAAATGCTATGCCGTTAGTACGTTCGGTTGGTGTCGAGAATCATTTTAAAACGTATGTACTAAACTTAAAAAACCTTTTATATGCGCCCGCGTCTGATGTATAAAAGGTTTTAACATTTAATCGATCGTTAGATGGAACTTGCGTTTTAAATAGAATTTACACATGCACCACTGTATATTGTATTGTGCTGTTAGGTAAGGTGGTTTTCACTCCGGTCAATACAGGGCCGCATCAGTAAATTGTACGAAAAATTAATGGCGTTCACCAGAACTTGAACCTAGGACCATTCTGGTTTTGTTTGAAAAGTTTTCCAATAAAATGTACTATTTGAAGGGATATATGGAACCAATTGTGTATTTAATCAGTTTTTATAAGACATGGAAGAATTTTATATGTATAGCCCTTTAGGTAAGCCCAACCCTGATAATTCGTAAGTAATGGCGGTCTCCCGACCGATCAGTCGTTGGTTGGTTGGTATATTACCATACGACATTGCTCTAGCACTATAATCGTTTCAACTCGTAAACATGCTCCCGTTCCTATTCCACCTTTGGCAATCTGCTAATTGCCGTATTGTGTTCGGACTCTTTTATATTACAGCCGCGCGTAAGAGACGCACGCGTGTGTTGGGTAATCTTATCGTATGGCCCCCACCACACCTTGCATGTTAACACACACAGACAGACATTATTACACATTCACAGAACACATGAACTACTTTGAAAAGGCAAGAGGATTTTCAGGGAATTGTATTTTTATACAGAGATAATGAATTATCTCCGAAGTAATTTTCTATATTCAAAAGCGATTTTCTAGTTAATAGTAAACTTATTGAGAAAACCAGAAAGGTATTTCTTATTTATTATTTTTTCTGTTTCGATTACGAGATTTAAAAAAAAATACTAGGAGCAACCATTTTTAAAAATAGATTTTTCGAATCTTCAAATTTTAAATGTACCTATCTTCACCTGATATTGAGATAAAACGCGAAGACGCGAATAAAATTACGGATTTAAATTTGGTTTTCTGACGAGGGAAAATTATATATTTAACATTTCATAATTATACTAACAGTTGTTGTTGTATTAACAGACACACAAACGCACGCACATAGAGATACGCATACATCATTTCGAAAATAGTAAATATTGGTTCAAGGAAGTTCAAAACGTATATAACCGTTGAGACCTTGAATAGTTTAGAGTTTTGCATGAATTTTAAACGTTGACCAACCTTTTACGAAGTTCTACTGCATTTGACCGCTTACGGAATACACATACATCACTTTTCACATATGTCAAACACACACACTAGCACAAATTACAAAATATATCACACGTTTCTAACTACGAAATTACACTAAATTCAAATAACCGTGCGGAACATACCGCACTCGCACACTACTGATGTACTGTTTACAGACAACCAATACAAGTCTGTTCGGTTCCCAGAGGCGAATTTAATCCTGTTAAAATCCAAATAACTGACACAAACAAGTTTGTATTTAATTTCACTAAAGGTATAGCGGTTCGTTAATTCGAAAAGCCTGAGAACTGCCTATTCATTGTAAATTAGTATTACCCAAATAAATTGTAGATAGTTTTTTATTTGTATTATTATTATTAACTATTATTGTTGTTTGATATATGATTCATAATTTAATATATTTAGTAAAGAAATTTTAACATGAAACTACCGAATTGAATAATAAAACAAACAGTGCCTGCAGCAATGCCTTCAGCTTGCCCTACGATGAGCTCATTTTCAATCACGGAAGAAGTAAATCTTTTTAATAGAAATTTATTAATTATACAAAATAAACTATTGTCATTGATATATCAAGAAATAATATCTAATTTTCTCATATTTCGAAGCATTCAGACGTGATTGGACGCACGTACATTTTGATCACCATAACCAATAATATAGCAACAGATATTCCATTAATTCTTGATACGTTTTAGAACATGTATAATTGAAATAGTTTTTTTTTTTTATGAAATATTAAAATAATTATACCTATCAAAACAAAATACAATCACAAACAACAAAACGTGATTATACTTGTGTCAATACCATCAATAAACAATCATAGCGGTTTCTATTTATAAAAACACAAACAAACAGAAAAAAAGAAAACATAAGCATCATTCGTGTAACTGCATCTACAACGAATCCCGTTTTAATATGTAAATGTTACAACACGGGACGCGGTAGGCGCACACTTATAATCGTAAATTAACAGCAATGGTAATTGTTCTGAATTGCAACATCGCATCCATCAGCGAGTCTTGATGCATTGGTTTCGATAATAAATGGTTTTTGTTATTTTTAACGGACGCATGCATTTGCGCATACGCAATATATCGATAGATTTATATAAGCGAGACTATAAAAATAATAGCCTCTCTGCCAGAGTCGAAATACACCATGAAAATAATAAATTCGACTGACGATGTTTTTACAACCAATTCAAATGGGTTCTCGATGGAAAGTTTAGAAGCATTTGAATAATATCACAATGGCATGGATATGGCAAACGACTTCTAATAACACTGTTCTACTAACGACAAAAGTTTTTATATATATTTTTTGCTATAGTTTTGATTGCACCGAGCTCCAAGTTTTCTTTATAACAAAATCGTTAAAAATTACTTAATAAACTTCAAGGAAAACATACTTCCACGAAATAAAAGCATTAAGTGGTATTCAAAGCGATCATATTATTTCTTTTCCTTTTAATATGAGTTTTATATTCTTTTTATTTTGTATTTTTTGTTCAGCAAATATGTTGAGTTACGAGCTTGAATAACGAATTTATTTAATTCATTTGGAACATATTCCTATGTACTAAGAGTTAATAAACTAGAGTGGCCTTTACCCGATTTTCTTGTCCTTTCATTATCTATTTGTATTGTAATCGTAAATATATAATAACCATATTCAAAGACAATCTATTATTAAGTACAATTTTTCGATTCTTCTTGAACTCTTATGCGAATCACTTTTTCTGGACACATACCATTTTGAAGATATTGAAAAAGTAGCCGGAAATATGTATTACTTCCGTTTATTCAATAATAGGAAATGCACATTTAGGCCATATACATTAGATTACATTATTCTGAATTCAGCCGTTTTTGCTCTAGTGCGTTCATGGATACACAAAAATACATACACTCGGATGATAGAAAAATAACATTATTTCTGTTTTAATGAAGCTAATTAAACTGAAAAGGGAAGCCGTATTCAACCAACAAATAACGCAATGTTGACGTATATGAAAAGCACCAATCAATGGCGTTCATAAACAACAAAGAGGGTATATATTCGTATGATGATACATCAGGAACATGGAGGGGTTTGATTTGGTTCGACATGAAAAGGACGTAATTTAACCCAACACGGGTAAAAATATAAAACCAAACATGAATGAACCAGTCATACTTCTAAAGCCTGTTTGTTACTGTACAACATTTATTTGAATTAATCATCAAATAAAATGAATATATAATATATTGAACAGTGTCACACAGGGAATAGCAATTAATTATACAAGGTAAAACTAATGTGTTCTTAGATGTTGTGCAGGCGTACATTTGATAGTATAAAAAGTAACGAAGGTCGTATTGAAACAAAAAATAATCGACAAAAAACAGAATAAAAGAGAACGTTACAAAAAAAGTGAATGAACAAAATAATTTAACTGTGTCAGTTACAAAAGTAGAACAAACCGGTTTTGACGAGATTAGGATGGCAAATCAGTTCTTAGAAGTTAAATGAAAGTGAAAATGTGCAGATTACCATTTATATAGTGACACATTGAACATGTTTATTTATATTTGATTATTTACGGCGCTATGCTTGTCATTGGCTTAAATAAACCGGAGTGGCCTTCACTCGACATTCATTATTTTAAATTATAATAATGTTTTATTTGGTTTCAAATTCATCAGACGATTCCACTAACTAAGACTAACATGACTATATTAAAAAGCAATGTTTCCGTAAACGGTACTTCTTTTCGAAAAAACCTTCTTAACTAGAAATTATAGAAGATCATTAACTAGCTCATGCCGTTTTCAAACAATTGATACAATAGCAAGACACAATTATACAGACAGACAGACCCACGCAGATGTCATCAAAAAAATAGTCAGACTCGATTCAGAGAAGCTCAATACGTGTATTTCCATTAAAATGTCAACTTGGTAACTAGGCAAAAACACTGATGGAAACATCGGGTTTTATTTTATGGTTATTAGATATATTATCTGTCAAACTGTAACTGACATTTCAAATCTATAAAAAGATGGATGCTGGAAATGTATAAAACCCGAAATAATTTTGACACCAAGCAGCTTTTTGTTTCATAAACTGACAAGGGATCGTCGAATTTTTTTTCTTCACTTTCACTATAATATACATATATCCATTACACAGTAATAAACAAGCATGCAATACGAAGAATGTTTCATACAGGATAGTAAAGAATATTTGTAGCAAATTTCGTTCAAATCGCTCCGTAAAAAAGCGATTACTAATATAAGTTTTTGAATTCAGAGCGACAAAAACGTCTTCTTAAGGAATTTTTTGATCCACGAGCGAATGCTTTAGCTATTCTGAACTTCGTAAGGAGAGCATATGCAATTAGAAAGAGAGATAGCTAGTAGATAAAATATGTCATACACATAGAAAACTGTCACAATAAATTCATATAAACCAGTGACAGTTAACCGGTAAAACTTTCATCCCTGTTAGAACTTATAACCAATCGCAAATGTGTATTGTTGTTTTGGTTAAGCTACGGATATATTTAGCACGAGACAGGGCGAACATGAATTGTATTGTTCAAGCTATATATTGGTAGTTATATATGTCGGTATAATAGGAGACAAATATAACCTGGATCGAGTGTACCGGGAAATATTGTTTGCACCAACACAAACGTTATGCGAGCAGGCGTTTCACGGAAACGAAGTGCTTAAAATTAATACCGAAAGGGAATTAGTTAAACAAGACGAAGGAATTAGGCACACTTTGTTGTTTGTCTTCTCTTTCTGTACACCATCAACGCAGTATTTGTATTCCCATAGGTATGCGGGATATTATAACAATCTTCACCGCCGTCTGCATACATTTCAAAGGTATGTCTATACCTACAATTTTATGTACCAGTATTTGTTATTTTCAGAGCAAACATCTAATTATTATAAGGTTGTTTATGTTCAAACAAATATAGAATCAATCAACTTTATATATATATATATATATATATATATATATATATATATATATATATATATATATATATATATATATATATATATATATAATATATATATATATATATATATATATATATATATATATATATATATATATATATATATATATTAATAATTTTAGTAAAATATTGTTTATCCGCTGTCCCACATGAAATATCAGACTCCAAAAGTGTAAATATCCTCATGTGAGTATTTTAGTACATCATTTAAAAAAAACCGGTTAGACATATTAAAAATATGTATCAACCCTTTTAAAATGCATGTTTGTTAAAATCTAATGATGCGCTGTTCAAATGTTTACTGAAGCACAAAATGGCGAGCGGACGGCATACAAAAGTTATCCGTAAACATGCAAAAGGTATACATACTAACATTACCCAGAGGGTCATGAATGAATGTCGGGCCATATACAATATAATATGAAACAATTTCATATGAAATGTACCAAAGAGACACAGTTGGAAAATAAAAATGAGCAAATATACGAGAGGGAATCAAAGTTTCTGTTGTACAGTATGTACAGATTACAGGCGCGCGCGCGCTCGTATTCCCTAGTGCCAGTGGAGTGCTGCTCCAAGGGCATAAATGATCACGTACCGTTATCATGGCCAACGTCCGAGAAAGGGTTAGATACATTTATCCAGATAAGTAGTGCACTTACGTCGCTATCTCGAAATCAAATTAACCATGGTTTACGTTATCGGGATTCAGTAAAACTGAAGTTATATTTCGGGTAGTTTTGGTAGAGTTTATAGGTTAATCATTCCGATAGATAAATGTTATTACTCGACGTATTTATACTTAGATATGAGCATTTTCAAACTTTTATAGCGATTTAAAACACCGCCACATATTTCAGTGACCAGCAACATTTTTATTTTCTTAGATGAAGTCTAAAATAAAGTAATGTAGCCATAAAAATTTTCGAACCCGAAATTTTAACGCAAATACACGTTTTGACCATCAGTGAATTTAATCCGAGTATATACGGAATGATGTCTGTGTGGGAACGCTCTAGGCGAAATTATTAAACTTGAATTTAGACTGGTAACACTTATTTTTGCAAACTATACCGAAACCGGAAGGAACAGTTCCTCCTGCTACATTTTTAATACCTCGGAAACGGTATGAGTGAATTTCATAAAAGCTAATTATATGAAAATTTCTACTAATATATTTTAAAAGTTATTTAAATTATTAAATTTTTAGAAACATAGTTTTAGACAATGTTTATGTTCCAGAATAAAATAGATTGTATAAGTTACTTCGGTTAGGAGAAAAATAATGTGATATACTGGATGCTACATACATTCTTTCGTTATTACAGAAATAAAATAAATATTTCAAATTTAAATACCTTGAGAACAATGAAACTACAGCACAGAAAGATGACTCACCTAAAACAAAAATAAAAATATATTAGGAAATCACATCATTAGCAATAAATAGAATAACTAGTACATAATATGTATACATTTTACATAAAAAACTAAATATACTTTGAAGCTCTTCCAAGTAACACTCAATGTAGTCTGTATCATATTCTAACCTCAAAATTTGTGATTAATTACGTGAGGGACAAGAGATGTCATGGTTCGGCGACCAATGACGCAAAATAGAACACAAGAAGTAACAAAATGCCCAGTTTGCGGGCGGAGCGGACACATCAGCCCAGCCAGAACCAGGGGCTGTGTAGACTCGCGTCCGCCGGATGGATGATATAAATGACTAGCCGGTGGCCGGTGCGCTAGTGGGCAGGTCTGCTCTGTTCTGCACTCATTGCATGGCCCTCGCCCTGGCCCGTGTGCCGTTCAATCATAAAGATTAATCACTCGGCAATGTCATGAATCCACAAGTCAACCAACCGCACCGCAAACCAATGTATTGTGGTTGTGCGTTGCTCATATTAAGGCAGCACGATGGGGCATCAATTTTCTTTATCGATTTTTCTAATATAAATAGATAAGTTTTGACAAAGGATATCCCATCGCACTCGAACTTTATTCTAACCTGATTGGAAGTATTATTATCGTATTTATAATTATCAGTATTACGTAATATGTTTGATCAATATTTATGTACATTCGGTCAATATTTTAGCCTAAAACATAAAACACAACATATTCGAACATCTGTTGGGCTTTTTAATTCCCATATATGGTATTGTATGTCTCAAAACAAAAGCCTATTAGCATTACTTAACATTATCTATTGGGTTTATTAATTATCAAGAAATAGAGTTGCCCGTATCAAATCTTAATTATAAAAAGGTACACATATTCAATCTTTAAATCAGCTGAAATGTACGTTTTTCAATATTTAAAAACATTTACCATTATATACCAGTGAATTAATATTTGCTTTTAGAAACGTAAAAATTAAAAATACTGGGGAAAGTAAAGTAATATGTCATCATACGCAAAATATAAACATACAAACGACCAAAATTGTATACCTTTAGAAATACGAAAGCCGCCGGCTCTAAGCAGCCTATGATATTTTCGTTTCTGCCTTTATTATTTATACACAGGTAATTGGTCATTAAACCGAATGGTTCACGTGAACACGTTTCGTAGCCACAGTTAGTATGTGTACGCGAGAACAGGGCCGGCACACTTGCAAACTTCATCGAATACTTTTTCATTCATATATTCAATTAATTTTATAAATAATTTGTATAAGGTCCGTGAATAATTATGGAATCTCCAATAATTACAACCAACTAATAGATTGTTAAGCATTCGTTTAGAATGACAAAATTTACAATAATAGTTTATTAAAAATAACAAATAAAAATTGAATTTTCTTTTCAATATAAAGTGCGCCAGTGTACCAATGAGCAACGCTGTTATTGGTTTGATTGTTCGAAAAATATCAATCAAATTTGTTCTGTTTAGTTGCAAGTTTCGCCCTGTGTTATTTAATATAGCAAAGTGAAATAATATGTTCTGAAATGCTGTCAATTCAATTTGGCATCTTGAAGTTTTCAAAAAGCTTAATATTTGTGAGAGCTTTGTGCTTGTTCGAAGAAAGAATTTAACACTTGGATAAACCGGCATCAAGTTTCATTTCATTTGATAAATGGAATGGCCTTAATGGCTGCCTAACTTACTTTGCTAATCCTTTCACTGGTGCTTTGAGTGAAATAAGAACCGAACTAAAGTAAGATTACAGCGAACTTGATTTGAAATTATTTTCCTTTTGAACTACTCACTAAAACAAAATACTAAACACTATCAAAAAGCTCCTGTGATATTCTGCAGTGCATTTATTTATTATTTATTTTAAATCTTCGAATTGTTTATCACAAAACAATTAATGTACTAAAAACAACAAATTAGATTACAAATTCTTAAAGCGGTTATCTAGTACAATAGAATCTCGTATAATGTGAGTTCCTGCGACGCGAATTCCTACAACGCGCTAAAAATATTGGTACAAAATATAGAATCTTTCATAATTATAATTTAGTTTACTGTTCCCTAGATCCGCCCCTGGTGAATAACTTGTGTAGCGTAGTGCGTCTAATCTAATGTGTACCCGTGTATTATAAGTGTACCGCGCGAAAATACTGCGGAGCTTACTCTCTGCTATACAGAGTGAATGTGTCGCCGTTTAGTGCCAAGCAAACCGTGTTTAGGCAATCGGCAACCGGCAACGGGTCGAGTAGTCGGTCTAATCTGACAAACACACAACACAACAGGTCATCGACCCGGGGCGACGAGGTTTCGCGACCTCTGCCACTTGCGAATTGAATGACAGGGCCCGCGCGCTCACTCAGGCTCATTCGAATACACTGGAATAAATTATGCTGCTTTATGGGTCGTATGTTCTGTAAGTGCATGTGTATATGCGTGCACGTGTGTGTTTGCGTCCATCTCAGAGTAGCGTTGAATTGGTTTATACTGTCACGAAACTTCATTAGAAAACTAATTAAGTATACTAGGCTAGCTTTAATGACTAATGCATATCAAATATAAATGAATTTTGATGTGTTCATGAAAATTACATAATTTTATCACAAGTTCATGTTTAAGTAAGTATAGTATCACCAAAAAAAATCCACTTTGCCTATTTTTTCAATGATGAACGCTCTACAGCCCATTCCGTTCAACGTAAAAATATGATGTATGACGTAAAAGAATATTTCTTTTTATTTAGTTTTCTAAAATAAATTGTAGATATCTCTAGGATACAAAACCTAACCTTAATTTTTATTTGTAATTCAACAAACCATAAAATCAAGTCAAAGAAACCGAATCGGTTTTACGACGAAGATAACAGCTTTGTTAGTTAAATGTGGACATCTTTTATCGCACAGGTATTCATTAGTCATTAGTGAAACTACGTGAATATTTACGCTTTAACATAAATTTCAAGTTGACGCTCAACAACTTTTACAACATCTCAACGTTGACATTAATTCTACAGTCAATTTCATGAGTATAGTTTCCAAAAAATTCTAGAAATTAAAAATATCCTTTGAGTAAAAACAAAATATCTCCCAAACTTTCATATTTCAGAATGTAACTTTTCTGTGCAATAATTATGAAATTTACGCAGAAATAAAATAAAATTATATATATTTAAGTTAAGTAAAAAAAACCTTGTGAAATGTAACTACGAATTATATCGCTCAATAATTTTCATAAACGTATTATCTAGACTAGAGTAACCAAACACACGCATTGTAATATTGATTATATTAAATGACAAAATTGTTATTTATTATTTATTTATGGCACTTGGATTAAATGTACATATATTTTTTATACACATAAATATTTTTGGCCACTTAAATTTTATGTATACCAAATTAAAATCGACCAGGTACCTTCAGGAGATACAAACTTAGATCGCCCAAGATACATACATCCAAGTATGAATGATATTTTTTGAATTCAGTTTTTTTTTTTGATCCGATATTGTTACAGACACACCGATCACTATAGCTCTATTGAACATTCTGTAAGACGAGCTAAAAACAAGTTGGCATAGGGGACTATCAACACGTGTCTATATATATGTTACGTTAATATTGTATGTTTACAGTAATCTTAAATCAACACCGTTTCGGTGAGGTTTTATTTATTCTCACATCTCAAATGGGTACTGAAAAAGCAACGCTACGCCCTAGTTTCACCAGTGTAAACAAACGCATAGATATACAGCGTACAATATAATTAATAATGTATTTAAATACCGAACACCATCACAGCGCTCACAGAATTGGTATGTTTACCGCAGCTACGTTATTGGACAGTATAGCTGTTGTAAGCGATCTACGTAAAACAAAAATTGTACGGAAAAATGAGGTTTTCATAAAATATATGCTAAATTTTACTGTATTGGCTTGAATAATATAAATAACTTTTAATCACCCCACTCTTTCAAGATAATTTTAGGGGCTTTTTACTTTTTTTTGTCAGCGCAACACCGACCGTAGTAATGCATTTAACATACGGTTTGTGTAAAACATGATATGTATGTACACTGGTAAAACGCTGATACTTGAAGAATCTACATACAAAAATATAGAATGTATGCGTATGTATGTGGCGGCCATCTGGATAATTTCATGTCATAAAAGAAATAACAAAACATCAGTAATGGTTCGTGTGTATTTATAAAATGGTTTCATTCGTTTATTGTAACGTTGGAGCTACTTAAAAATGTTCTCACATCATACACACTTCCCGAGAAACATTTAAGTTAGAACCTCATTTGTTACATATTTTGTCTTAGTTATATTTTTAAATTTTATAAAACTACTTTAAACCTATTATGATGAAACAAAGAAAAATTAAACCGCTTAACATTTAATAATTAGTCATTACATAATAAAAGCTTGCTAGAAACACTTTTTTTGATACACAGTTTAGGAGATGGACTTGTATTAGAGGTTATTATTTTTTTTTCCACGAAACTGTGTATTCAAAAAATATCATATTTTCACCAAACAATCTTGTATCACTCATCGACTGATATTTTTTTATAAATATAAATCAGCTTCATTTTTTTTCGATTTTGAAGTTTGACCTCAACTTCTAAAAGAATCCAAAGCATATAATAATGAGCAGGAACACTATACGACAATCAAAATCCCATTATCTGCAAAGTACGTAAAAGTGACAATACAGTATATTCCTGTACGGTCCTTAAATCTCTTATCAATGTGTTGTCGTTGCAAACGCACGCGGTCTTCAATGTGCGCAGTGGAGTAATGCGCAGATAACCTCGGCCTTTACCCGGACCTTTCTCAACAACGCAACTTGTGCATCAAATCAGCCGTTCGCTCGCGTCCGCCCCCGAGAACCACGAACAATCGACCCAAACCAGTCACACATACATCCGCCATACACATACGGATGTTTTACTGTTCCTCCTTCACCCTATGCGCACTACCCTAGCACACGAACCGAAGTATTACTCTTTGTGACGCAATAAATGAGATTCTCGGTGCGTAATACCTAGATCGTTATTTTTTATGCAGACAGCATTTTCCGGGTAACTCTTTGCTTAGTCGATAAGAATGAAAGCCAGGGAAGAATATGGTCGATGGTGCTTCTGGCGCTTAAGGAATAACACCATTTTGGCCTCTTCAAAAATTCGATTTTTTTCTATCTCTTTTATAAAAATAAAAATATAGATTCCAAAATAAAATTACAATTGTAGTTTGGTCGCAATTACAGTATATTTTTGTAATTCGCAATATGGTTTTGATAGTTTGACGTTTAATTAATATTGCTCATCGCTTGTTCTGCGTTGCATTCGCAAACGTTCACACACTACATAAATATAATTATTTTTATTGAAAGCTTTCAGCGGCAACATGGAAATTTCTTTAGCGACGTACACAAAGGAAAAGCGGACACAAAAATGAGGTTATTCACTTTTGTTTTTGTCGTTGATGCAAGAATGAATGATGTATAACAGGAAAGTGCAATTTTCAAATATTTACTCGGGAAAATTACAGTGGGGACTGTTGCACAAGTGATAATTTTATCATAGTGGAACATAAATTGCATGTGTAACCGAATAGGTAGGCGGCTATGAAATGTCAATTAAAATAATAGCCATATACTATACATGACAAGAAAACTGAAATAAATTTACCGTTGTACTGTTAACCTTCACAAACAATGCACATTTGTTTTATTGCATCAAAGGGGTAATAATTTTTAAGGGAAATTATAAGCATTTATCAGATTCTTGAATTATATTAAATAATAATTCAGGCATATCTAAAATTTAACAAAATCAGTAGAAAGACAAAGTCAAAGATAAAGTAATCTAATTTTTTACAAATTTCTTTCATTACGTATGTCTTTTTGTACGGCGTACGCTTTAAATTATTTTTCAGGCTAGCTAGTGTTCCCTCTTAATTAAAACGCTTTGCCATTTTCGAATTCAAATTAATTGTCGTTCATTGACATCAAACGAACGAATCAAATGGAACTGGCGAGACGGATAGGATTCATCAGACAGTGTAATTTTTGTTTACTGTTATTGTTTAGAAACAAAATTATAATAAAATAAATAATTGTAATGAATCATTGTTCCATTCAGTTGGAAATGGCAAAGTTTGTAAAACAGCAGTTCCTAGTAATGTTTACAAGAAGAGCGTAATTGTAATTGGAAACTTCAAAGTTGAAAGCTTGTTAGAAACATAATATGGGTTCAGGAATTATAGAGTCATGTTCAATAGCATTGAGAGCCACAACAAACTTGTATTCCATCTTCTGCCAGGGATATTATTTCATTTACTTTAAAAACAAATAGCTTTTTCGGTAATTGTATTAAAAACCATAGTGATTATTTGGTTGCAATTTTAATGTGATATTTCATTTAAATCCTTTATAACATTTAATTTTATACGATCCAATTTTATTCGGAACTTTTAAAATTAATTTTAAATACATTTCACTATCAATCTTGATGTTGTAATGTTGAATTATTATAAATATTCAACAAAATATATATGCATACATTTATTTTGATTAGACATACAAAATGTCTTATTGTTTTTAACAATACATAGATAAAACAACTCTTGTTTAGTTAGACATCGATAACTGTTCAAACAAGCAAGGAAAAGAAATATAATTTTGTTTATTGGTTATAGGTGCATCACTCATTATCTGTATTTTCAATTCATCGCGATGAATCAACATACGAAACAAAACAAACTGGCCTTTGTTTTAATTGGTTGCCTCAAGTGGCGTGATTACTACATTATAGATTACACATTGCAATCAAATGGTTTTTCTTTTCTACACCATAAATTATTCAAAAGTACTATTATCTCAAAATTATAATGTAATAACGAAAAATAAAGAAATAAAAAAAAACTTTACTCATAGTTTGATCCTATCTTAAATTAAAAAAAATATATGTTCAATGGCATAGCTATAAAGCATCCACAAACGCAGATGTTATTGAGAAAATAGTAAAAATGAATTCAGGGACCTACAAAACGGATATTTTCACTAAAATATCGAAATTGTGATCACAATTCTATCTTGAGAAAGCAATAACAGTGGCTATGAAATATATTCGTAGATTATTATTTTTTAATTAATTTAAAGCTCGCCGTACAGTGAGCATGCACCTTTGTCGTCTTGTGTTCAATATTTAATGCTCTCGTTCGACAAAAAATCACAAATGCATCGCTAATTATAAGCAATTTACTATTCGGCATGCAACAAATATAACATGGTAAGGAAAACCTAAAATCTAGCAAAAAACACTTTTAATTTAATATTTGTATGAATGCAAGATTACATAAACATTCTGATCTTCCGGATTTACCAAACAACTAACATCTAGTCCAATCTTTCCTGTACGACTGCGTTTATGAAATAGCAGCATTTGCTTTAGCAACCACAATTTGAGCAGCACTGCTGGATAGCGGCGATGCAATGCACATTTCATAGCAAAGCATAGCACCGGGTGTTGCATCGGGCTGGTTGGTTGGTATATACAGCTACGGGTACCGGTGACATATCGCACGTGCGACACCGTATACACCAACGGTGTAATAAGTCGGTGGCCATCATGTTGGAGTAATTCCCGCATCGGGAACCATATATCATGGGGTTCTATACACACACATACAAACAGTCTCGTTGGTAATGGCCGGGGTACGTGTGTTTGTGTAGTCGGTGGCGAGCATCTACACCGAGCGATACACACGCGCAGGTCACAGACCTACAGGCGACGCTATCGACTTCAATGTTACTGTTGCAAGACGATACGAGGATCAAATGAAAATTCACGCGAACGCAAATTGATTGATTCGATACTGTCGGTAGGATATACGAACGTGTCGGAACTTGTATGGATATGAATATCCTTGTAAATCCCGAAAGAACACTTGCACAGATGCGGTAGAGAAATTGCATATGTCTCAGGGCCAGTTGGCAGATGTCAGCTTCTTTGCTTTAGATTCTAGTCTAGAATTCATTGTTCTAAAGTTTAGAACAAAGAATTGTAGACTCTCGATGAAACGCATATTATTTACCAGCAAACGTATAAAATCGAAGTCATAGACATGTAATCTAAATCGAACTTAAGGTACTCGCAGCCTAAGTCAAACCTTCTTACCTATCTTTAACTAACCCTAAGACTATGTTTACCATTTAAAAAAAAATTGACATTGGTTCATTTATGATAAACTTTTGAATATATAATCATAATTTCCTTACATAAGTACTGTTAATGTAAAATTTCAATGATTGTGTCTCAAGGCAGATCCCGCCATGCAGGCGTTATTATACAATGTGTTTGAGTCCCGTCAATCATTTATGAATAATTTATATCTTTTACTTGATTACTCGGCGCGTGTATACACATGCCTTTATGTAGGCAACCTATTTTTGTAAGTTGTCTGATCATTTCAATTTTATTTTTTCACATCCGTTTTACTTGTAGGGCATTTTTAAATTAGGCGTTATTATAATAAGCCATTTTCAACGTACCGGTATAAATAAATTGTAGTAATTAATTTAATGTATCATTTTATAACAAAAAATAGACCATTTTATCATGTCATGTTTCTTGTTTTACCAATGGTATAAGGATATATACCCAACAGTATTAATGATACCCCTGTTTTGTAAGGTATTTAATACGAAAATACAAAACACACCCATCTATTAATTGAATAATTTAAAAAAATTAATAACATCTGTAGCTCATTTATAATAATAATAACACAGCATTTACTTGGACGAAGTCAAGGAAATATTTTAATCATGAAAAATATCAAACTCAAGGTTTTAAAGGAAATAGACTTTTGAGCTTCCCTGACTAATTGATTATTTTCTAAATGATATGTATGTGTGTGTCTGTGAGAGCTCTACGTACATACTCTTGAAGATAAAATTATGAAAATTCATGTTTAAAGTTTGAATGGAACCCGGTTTTTTTTTTGGCGAAACGAACGCGTCTTTTATATAAAGAGAGTTTAAAAATATAATATAACAGAAAGGGAGGTTAATTAAACACACCAGTGAACGAAAAGTTACAATATGAAGCAAAAATAAAATAAAATTCGTTCTGGTCATTTGGTGGTATATGCACTGCTCTCATTACATATTCGTCCTTGAGTTTTATGATGCATGTTTTATCTCAGATTTCTCTGCGTTTCCGAAGGGAGAAAAATAATCATAAACGTCTCACTCTAATTAACTTGTGACGTGTCACACGTACTAATTGTACCATTCTTTAATGACAGGACGCGTATAAATTATAAATTTATATTGCACTCTTTTTTGCTTTACTCATATATTTCTGGAGAAAAATAATGGCAGAGAATTTTTCTTTCAAATTAAAATGAATGCACTAAAAGGCATTTTGCATAAAATTTACCAAGAACGATGACAATAAGGAACAATTATGTTTCTATATTTCGAAGTTATTTGGCCGCAATTTCGGGGATCGATTTATGAAAATTTGACTGTACTAGAATGCGGCTTACATATCAACCAAAAACCATAAACTGACGATGGTTTGACAACCTCTGGGTTAACAGGCAGGGCTAGTGTAGCAGTATACGTTTACGACCTAGAACAATAAACTATGATGCACATATACAAACGCATTCACGCACACACAATGTGCTGTGCTGAACGTTGCATGTATGGGACACATCGTAAACTCTCGTGCCCGAAATGTTCATGGGCCGTAATGCGCCTGCGCCTAGTGGCTGGTCGCGACATAAATTCAAAGTAAACAGCGAAACTTTATTACAATTCCCTTCTGTCTTCCCCGCACACCACAGCAGTCGCACCGTTCGTTCTCCATATCCCAGCAGATCGACATAATAATTCACACAGGGTTCATGCGTTTAATTTAATCGACAATGAAAAACACAATAACGTCAACGCGCCACTTCTCCCACCATACCCCTGAAATCGCACCACTCTTCGGATGACGATCTGCCACACACTTAAAAATGCGCTATCATATTTTACGATATGCCATTATTTCTCGGGTATCAAATTTACTTGATGGGCTACACACCAGATTAACACATAGTATTCATTTTAGAGTTGAAACAGAGGTTTTATTATTAAAATATCATTTGTAACCAGCACAAGACTGTTATAAAAATTGATACACATTCACGTGAAATATTTTCTACTTTGAAAATGCTTAAGATTTAAGATTGATTTATAGTAATTCTAATGTAACGCACAATTCTAATAAGGGCATAGACAACGAATTTGGTTTGTACGACTGCGTAAACTATAAATCGACTTTAATATATTTATATATATTTCTTCTTCTAATTTGTACAAAATTACATTTCCAACAACAATTAGAAGAATTATAATGGTACACAAGAAAATAGATTGCGCATTGTTCTAGAACTGTACACAACATAAACGAGATATTACAAAAACATGAAATGAAAAATAAAATAATAAAAAATAGACGTTTGCTGGTAATTACGAAAACAAACATAGAGAAAGGAATAATAAACAAAATACATAACTAGCTTCAAAAGCAGTTAGAAATTAAACAATGAGAGGCTCACGCGATAATGTAATCAGTGTAGAAGTACGTTACGTAACTGTGCTAGTGGTAGCTCTGGGTGGGTATTAGATTATCACAACAGAGCAGAATAGTGAAGTGTAGAGAAGGGAATCGACGCCGACGACAAATTATTATTATAAAGCTTACCATTACAAGTACTTCATTGCATATTACAACATACATTTTCCAACATTACATACTGTTTTTACTGTATTTTTCTTTTTGTCCGAGGAATCCTAACAGACCGAAACGAATATTTTGCAATTACTTAGTATATTAAATCCCAAGTTTAATTCATTTTCATAGTCAACTCTATGGAATTATTGCGTCTACAGCAGTAATTGCGAACCTATTGCACGCGCGACGATTTTATTAGCACACGACAAGAGTCGCAAATATAACTGAGACTCAAATACGAAATTATTACTGCGCTTATTAGTTTATAAATAATGTGACTTAAAACATAAGATACATCATTCATCATAGTGAAATTTTTATTTTCTGCTAATAGCAGTTTTTCGTAAGTTTAGCGAATAACAGCAATTATTAATTGTGAATCGAAATTGGAAATGCCTACGCACGGTCGTAGAGAAAAGTACATGAATTTGTATGTTATAATATTGAAAGCAGGAAGTTATATGTGTAGATGGAAGTTATTTATTTATTAATTTAACTGGAAATTTTTGTATTTCATTGCATCAACTGGTGTTGCAGTGTTAATTGGTATACAAACTTAATGAAGAAATAAAACAAAAATATGTTTAATCACAAACAGCCATTTATAATTATATGGCACACGTATTACATTTACATTTCATGCTAAAACTGTTCTGTTAAAAACCAGCAAAACACCTTTGTGCAAACAACCTGTTATTTTAATGAAAAGAATTGGCGATTTCTGTTATCAAAATATCAAATAATATAATTTAACTTTCTCGTTACTTTTTACGCTACTTTAATAAAATATTGTAAAATACGGCTGTAAATTTTTTATTTGAAACCTATAAATGCATGAGAGTGGTTTGTAAAATAAACTTAATATGTAAATATTAAATAGAAATTTTGTTTGTACAGATTTCATTTGCGCATAAAATTATCATAGTGAGTACACTATTGTTATCTAAAGTGCTGCAGTTGATATTAAACTCATTTTGATGCAATTTTATGCAAAATAGTGTTGTAATGCTGTATTATCTGATGGCAATATGTGATTCAGAAAAATTATGATAATGCAAACAGGCGATGTGTAATGGTTATCCGATATTCTCTACAAATTTCAACATCTAGTAACATATATAGTAATATTAGTTTTAGTTGATTAAGCATGGACAATATAGATTAAATCGATTCATTCATTGTATCAAACAGTATTAAGTAGTTATATATTGTACCAGAAAATTGTATGGTCAGTAATTTCCGATTTATTTTTAAACTCGCATAATTCGTTTGAACGTCATAAGTGAGATATACTGTACTTCGTAAGTTTTCCTAACCGAAATTAAAACTACAATCACACTAATATCGTTAAATACCGAATTTCACTGACTTTTATACTATCGGGCATAAGTGTGGCTATTATATTTTCGTGTAATTCAGTTTTGAAATAAAATTGTGGGCATTTTTTTACGATGGCAGTATTGAAGTAACGCAAGTAAAATAACTAATCGAACATATAATAACCGCGGTAGTAAAAATCGGGGCGCTGCTGTTGCGTTCTGTTCGGGGGCAAATGGCCTGTTTATGTCAAATGCACGCACACACGTTCTGTCCTGTCGTTGCACACACTCGCTTTAAACTCGCAATCTGTGCAATGGTTTTTCGGTTATTACCGCTCAAGCCCTCCCGTGACCGCCTGTGAGAAATAAAAAGATCGTAAAACAAAACAAAAAAGCAGAGCAAAGGGGAGGAATTATGCCTTTTTTATACTTTCAAAAATATAACATCACATCCTGAGGATGACAGCAAGGACTATTTCCTGTTGGTATATTGCTCTGCACGTGAAGTGCTTGCATCTGATGGAGGCTACAAAAATAATTGCGTTGCATCTGTGAATAAATGAAATGGATTTCGTTCTGGTTCAACAATGACAAGATTATTTTATCAAGGATGTTAGTTTCCGTATTTCAACCGGCTGAATTCAATTATAACATCCGATTTAATAATTCATTATTGGGATTACTAACTCTGAAGAATCGCAAAGCTCTATTAAACAAAGACGCATCCAGTGTTGTAAACTAGTCTAGAAAAAAAAAACCCTCCTACACACTGAATCCCATATTTACTACAAAAATGCCCTTTAAAATTTAATACATTGAAACTTTAGCTTAATTGGTTGGTAAATAATATTTCTTGAAAATATTAAGAAATTCAAATAAGCTAAGGTACAACGCACCTATGCGTCCAGCTCGCCTTATAAGTAGTACATGCGATGCGAGCAGCGGACTTCCCCGTCATACTCCATGCTTAGCATATTAAAATTTTAAAATAATTTGAAAAAATGGACGAATATTGTTCTGCCTAGAAAGATCTGCGGAAACGATTTTCTTAACAGATAAATATTGATGCATAAACTAATTCAAATATTTATTTATATGTAAATATATTATATTCACCGCAACTATTGTTTTTTGCATAATTCGTTGTAAATCCATTAGTTAATTGTCGTTTATAAGATCGGACATTATAGAAATTTACACATGGGGACTGCGTAAATCATTCTCTATCTTAATTGTGACTATTATTAACTGGCGTCTAAGCCTTCCAAATTACGCAACGTATTTGAAAGTACCGGGCAATCGGAATCAATAATCGAATAATAAATTTCAAACCCATTCAATCGTATCGCAATAGGCATGTTTTATGCACCTCGCCTTGAAACTAATATGCACTTTGTTAAAGATTATTAATGTTTGTAAAACAGGTGTTTCTTGATATGCACTTTAGAAAAAAATCCATTTAAAATTAATACACATTAAATACATTAGAAAATAACATGCGAAACTTGTAACAAAAAAAAAGTACTTAAATGGTAAAGATGACATGTACAGGTGTTTTCTATGGAAAACATGTAGCGGAAAGACATGTTTTTCTTGCTGTGACGTCACAAGCATGTGTAGGCAATAAGTGGGCCAAACTATTTATAAGTTTAATTTCTTTTAATCAATATGATCGACTTTTAATGTTTTTCAACTAACTTTAAATACTTCTGATACATTGCATTAATGCAGGCCCTAATACCTCCAGCTCACATAGCGGATCACGGCAGCAAATAAACCTTTTGAGTAATAAAAGGGAGTGTTTAATCGTATTTAATCTACAACTAGTAAATTTATTTCTAAAAATTAATTTAATTGTAATTTTAAATTAAAGTAACCAATATATTTAAAAAAACCTAGACGATTTGGTTATTTTCAAGTAAAAACGCGTCACATGATATGATTATCGACTGTAAGCAAAAACATACCATATTCAGCATTGTATGGGTGTATGTCTAGATAGCTCATCACTCACCTGTAACAAAGAAAATCCAAAATCAATAATCAACCGACGCCACTGCACATTACAGGGTCAGAGGGGGGACACACGTCACTCTTGCGCTCATATCCAGAGGCGGAGGTCAGGGGGAAATGCATTTTATTCAGGAGTGTCACTGTGCACCTATTACGAGAATATTATTTAAAAGCTCCGATTTTTAATACACGTTTTGAGCATTCCTGGATTTAGATCGACAATTTTCGAGATGTGTGTGTGTAAGAGCTCTTCAACAAAAACTGTTGAAGATAAAAATATAAAACTTTAACTTTATGCGGAATGATACATACTTTTAAAACCAAATTTATAAAGCTAATAAGTTTATAGTTGCAACTTTTTTAATATGTTTAAAACGGGATGAATTACAGTATAAAATAATTAAATGTTCTTATGTTTGTTTGAAAAGTTGTCTCAAGCAACAAATTATGTTTTGGAGAATCGCATTCGAAATTTGTAAATGATTATCCAAACATACATATTCTTTCATGGTACAAACAAGTTCAGTGTAAGCAAAGCAATTTTCTTTTTATATGTTATTAATATACAACATAATATCAATACATATGCTAGTAATATTTACAATTGTAGAGCACTGAAGATTTATTTATTGAAATTTCTCTTTGATGCAACGCCATTTCTTGAAAATAAAAAGCCCAATCCTATAATTTATAACTCGAGAAATAAATGACTGTAATCGGTTTGTGCCAAACAGTTATTAAAAATATCAGGCGACCCTTCGGCACTTTTCCATTTGCTGGCCGAGCCCTTTTTTTGGCCAGCCATTCCTCTATTTCTGGTGCTGATATTTCATAATGTGATTCGTAGCTGTCATGCCATACTCCGGCATCAGAGATGCGGAATCAACCGTGTATTTGATAAATGGTGGGCCATGGCGAATCAGCAATAGGCATTGATAAATATTTCGACAATTTTTTCTCGCCATTTCTAAATGGATGAACAAACATTTTTTTATATGTCCATTTTGTTTTTCATGACGCTATAGGTTTAGTTTTACTAAAAGCCTATTTGATTTTTACTCTTCTCGGTTCGGCTTTTATATAGGACTGATCGATGAGTTTGATCGAAAAATGTGATTTTTTCCTCGTTTTTTAGAGATTGATTTCCAAGTGCTCTGGTTTCGGGATAAAAATTAACTACTTCTATTTTTTAAATCGACAACCTGCATTCATTTTATATTGACTTGTTTTTATGTGCACTAGTGATTACTGTTAGATCGTATGATGTCTGGGTAGTGAATTTAACGATTTTATAATTTGATAGAATCATGCTTTTTGATGACTAATGTAGATATATGTTTATTTGATGGCATCTTTTTCAATACAATTTCTAATATATTTTTGAATTAGTAAGTTCATTTCTAAATGAAAGAAACAATTATTCTTTGATGAAATTAACATCCTGGAACCGTCAGAAGTTCTTATGTGCACGTCTAACTGGTGGTTACTGTTCAAGAATTCACCTTGTTGAGTGCAATGTGAATTATATAAATATAATATAAAGTAATTCAAATAAATACATTAAGCCAAATTATTTAAAAACCGTCCGTACAATTTAAAATTATATATTTTGCACTTCGAAGATGAGACATTAATTAACGTGCATCCAATACACCAATTTACTACGTTTTAGAACAAAAAATAGTAGTTTATATAGGTACCCAAATATCCACCACTCACTGGGTTGAAAGTTTCCGACCAGTTACAAGCAAGTTGAAACTAGTGTGTGACCTGGGTACTGAGAGACTGAATATGTGTCAGTTGGAAATGTATTGTTTTCATTCCAAACATAAATAAATTAGATATATACACATTTAAAACAAAATGTACGAAATAAAAAGAAAAACTGATTTTGTACAATCCAATGCATGCAATTAAATGGTAGAATTGGATAAAGCAATTACCCATTATACGGGATCCTAGATTAGACTTCCGACAAAGTGACTACATCCACTGTGTTAGAGTGTTTGTGATATGTTGCTGATAACTCATAGGAATAATATACGTATCAAACTCATTGAATACTCTATTTTCTGAACCGAAGATATACCATACGCGACCGAATAACGCTTTACCACAAAGCAGACGCAAAATTACCGTGGAATAGAGTGTATAAGGTTGAATTTTCTTTGTTCCAAAAGATCAATGAAACGCTCTTAATATACCTTTGTGTATCCGCGTAAATATCAAACCACAAAATGTTAAACAGTTAAGTGCAGAAAGGCGAATCATAATAAAAATATATTGAGCGCGCAATACACTATAAACTGTCGTTGTTTGACGATATGTGTGGATAATGGCCGCGACCGTACTACGGCCATAACCAAAGTCAAAGACCGCATACATTTCGTGTGGACGGTTTAGTAATTAACGAAATTAATTTGGTACTTTCTGCAGTAGCAGCGTGCATCGTAAAATGTCGTAGATAAGCCGCAGCGCGTCCGTCGTATTAATTTTTGAAAGAGCTCCCTTCTGTCGTAATTACAGACGCAACGGTCATATTAACAGTTATGATCGTGCAATGAAGATGACCACTTTGCCGTAATTAATTATATGATTTTGGTGATTTCAATGTCTTCTCTGTATCATGCAATTTTGAACTTTACTTATTTATAAATTATACCACTAAATCTCAATACATATTCTTTGATTATAAGTTCAAGAAAGGGAACTTAAGATATTGGTGTCTATTTTTTGTACATACTGTATAATACGGGCCTGTTAATACGTGTAGCATATAGGAGCATGCATTAATTTTATAGAAAAGCATTTCCTTTAGATAATTATACTGGTATACTATTTCATTTACAAGTAAAATAATTCGAATTTAATTAAAGCAAAATGACAAAGATAGGTAAGTATACACTGTAAAAAATACGTGTAAAATTACAATCATTATTTTTGTATTTTTCCTTAAAAATTAGCGTAATATTACATATCTGTGTAATTTTACATGTGTTCTTCAATTTTTATGTAATATTACCAACTATGAATATATTTTATGTGAACTTAAATAATTCACTGTAAAATTACATATTTTACAGTAAAATTAAATTTTCTATTGCAAAATTAAATATTCAATAGTAAAATTCCATATTCTCGCAGGCTGATCTGTAAAAATACGAAATTGATGTAACTTTACTTGGAAATAATCGGAAAAGTTGTAATATTACAAAAACGGAGTGCAAATTATTAGTTTTCATGTATTTTTACGCAATTTTAAAGTATTATAGTATTAGGTACGCAATGCTTTGAAGTATTTATATATGCATAGTAAATAAAAATGGTATTGTTTATTAATGAATATCAAAATTTAAGGTAGGTATAATATATTCTATAATATATGATATAATATATATATATATATATATATATATATATATATATATATATATATATATATATATATATATATATATATATATATGTATACATTATATGTAATTTTAATTCATATCAATGATTAATAAAAAAAAGAAAATGACAATGTTGCAGCTTTACATAAAATATATAATCGATGGTATTTTTACAATTAAATCTAGTATTTTCACAATTATCTTGTGTAAAATTACATGTTTGTGTAAATTTGCGTTTGCGTTGTTCTATTGAACAGACGCATGTGTTCAGAGTTCAGACCTGTTTAGGCTATACATGCGTCTGGTGCATCATATTGAGCAGGCCGTATATTTGTTTAATGTATAACTGTGAATATATTTATATATAAAGAAGAGGTGTTTCTAATATCTAATTGAACATTGAAAATAGAAGTTTCCTTTTTCAAGTAAGTTAAATGAAGTTATATATTAATTACCATTTAAATTTTTATTCCAATTATGCAAGTAAAATTAACAGAAACTTTCAACATATTCATATGTTATTTAACACTTGCTTAAAAGCAATTTACGTTAAACATGTATAATATCTTGTATATTTAGGGTTATTAATTATCTTATTAGAACTTGATAGTTAATTTACAGAAGTGTTGAAATTTTACGTTCAAACTGTAAATGATTGGATTGGAAAATTATATTTTACATTTTACATTAGAACAAACTGTTACATTTACAGGGAATATGCGAATTTTACATTTTTAAACTGTAAATTTAGTGTTTGAATCTGTTATTTTATGTTTTATCAAAATTTGATAATAAATTTACAGAAGTTAGAGGAATTTTATATTTTACATGGTAAATTTAATATTTGAAAATGTTTTTCTACATTTTGTAACTGTATTTTCATATCATATATTAATGCTGAAGATCACATTTACTTTATAAAAATAGATACCAACATCGAGGCACCAGAACACCATTATTTAACTGCTTAAAAGGTTATAGCAAAATACTTTCACGAAGAATTTGGTTTTCCTTTATTTGAAGTTGAGGTAAGATTAGCAAAAATATAGTATAAGTATAATAAAAATTTCTACAGTATTTTTCTTGTAGGAAGATGCACTAAAATAAAAATTAAAGGGAGAATTTCCAGTGTACCTGGTACGTTATATTTTCAATGCACCCCTTTCAGCTATCATTTTATAAAACAAAATAACAATTCCTTTTTTATTTTACTTCCAATTTAAACTTATTTAATTTTTTTTTTCAGGGTCAAATGTAATCTGCCACAATTATATATGCATTGAAGATAATACAATAAATGAAGGAACCGAACATATTTTGGAGGCAATTTTCGCTATATTTTTTAATTTCAAAATGAAATACACGAATACACCATAGGATTATTCCTAACAATGGAATTAATCGATTAGATTATATTTGAAAATAAATCCTGACGTTGGGAGCAGAAGTAAAAGATGTTGTGTGAGGTCGGTCATATCATTTATTAACAATTTTAATGAAAAAAATTTAAAAATATTTAGTTGAAATACGGATGATTTTTTTGTTCAAAGTTTGTTTTAATTACAATTTTTTGTAAACAAATGACATAAATTAAGTTCGCATAAATGTTTTCGATTCTTTGTTATTTATATTTGTAATAAAAACAATTCAAAAAATTATAACTTGTTAAAATACCTATACTTTCTTCCTCAGTTTACAATTGCAAAAGTAAATTTACATTTTTAAATGTAAATTTACACTTCCATTAAGAATACCATTACATTATTTAATGTAAAATATACTATATAATCACGGAATTTTACATCTTCAATTAGTAAAGTTACATTTGCAATAGTTAATTTTCCCAGTTACACTTGTAAACGTTTTACATTTACAAATGTAAACATTACATCTCATATTAGTAAATTTACAATTTCAAAACTAATGTTACACATCATTAATGTAAAATTTACATTTAGCGATGTATTCCTTTACTACGACATCTGTAAAATTACATAACATAAATCTAGATATGTAAATATACTGTTCAATTTGTAATATTACATTTTATAAAATCCAAATAGTAAAGATACACTGCTATGTAAAATTACTATGATTATCGAGGGTCATGATTAAACCAATGATTATCATTGTAAAAATTTTTTACAGTGTATGAAGTCGAGTTTTACGGCAACTTCCTTATAGATATAGAGCGAATGCAACCTATACTGTACATATATATATATGAATACTATATTTTTTCTTATTTCCTCATAAACTAAAGTCAAAGTAACACTGTAAACGACTCGTGCGACGTTATAAAAATGGTGAAGTTCATTTTCTTCTCGTGATGATGCATATAAAGGTGACTTGTTCCTTGTTCCCAACGTTTTGTGATGTCTTTCATAATGCCGAACATCAAACCCGGCAATACCTTGCTCGTTCTTATTTATTTTATAGTCTTTACTTTCTTGCATCTTTGTTCTTTCGCCTTGGGACATATAATGTAATCACAAAAATATTCAGAAAATATCATTCTTTTGAACCTCTCATATTTTCTAACGTCATCACTGCAGAGATAAAGATAAAAACGATGCTTCTTACGCAATTTCGTTACGATATATGGAGACGATAAGTTGAAATGATGTAGCCACGTTTTTCAAATAACATTACTTCTATTTTATATTCACAAACAGATTGATAGAACGTCGAAAATTCATATATACACAATACAGTGTAGGTACATCGAAAAGTCAGTAATTTACTATTTCCTTGTTCTACATCTCAAATACCTAATAATATCGTTTTAAATTGTATCAATTGTAAAAAATTAGTATCATAACATTTTAATACAACAAATATTTTGAGATTTGCTGACGGTCCGCGAAAGTTATTGGTGTTCAAAATTAAAGTAAATTTACTTATTTCGCTAAAATTACATTGTATATAGTTGTAATTTTACAGTAAAAGTAACATAAATTTACAGTAATTACTTATACTGTATAGGAAACACCACTAACAATAGTAATGTACGGATTTCAATGTTTACTGCTGAATATATAAGTCAGAGCAATACACTTAAGTTATAAATTGATTTTGGTGCAAACCCCATTCAAAAATTTTCAATTTGTAGATTGTAGGCCTGCGTAATTTATTCTATACAAAGTTTAAAAAAAAAAAAAACTAGCAAACTTTGTCTGAAATTTATGTTGTTTGTCGCCACGGTCATCAAACAATTTTCATTTGAACATGTGTTAAATTTTGTGGTTGGTTGGGTTCGTTCAACGAAAAAGAGGAACACAAAGTCGTAGAAGTAGGGCCGTTCTTCTAAACTCAAGAAAAGCGATAAAATAAAAGTGTCCTGTTTGGCGACCGCTTGCCGGAAAAGGAAGAGACGCAAGCTCTACCAGCGCCGCTTTTGCTGTTTCTTGCGACCGTGGCGGTACAGGCTATAGCGTGCGTGAAAGGGTAATTACACGGAAACACGTCTATCTGCACGAACAAACATCCGGTAATAGGCCGCGCGCGCACGCGTACCACTGGCGCACGCATTCTTCATAAAAATGACCTTTAGAGCCTCCTCAGCATCATCTCTTAATATTAACGCGAGGCAGTGCCACGCAACGCGAGGTTTTTGATCCGCCCTCTACCAGCACGAGGTCATGCCATGTCAGTGCGGAAATTGTGCAATTAGACGTGACAGATAAATATCACAAGATTTCGGTCATGATGATCAAACGGCTCACATTGTTTTTGATAGTTAGCCATATTTCATATTATGTATATACGCTGCAAAATGGAACGACGGTATTATTTATAAGATGGAAAAGTATATACTCCGGCGCTATAGAACATTTCTTGGAAAAGTATCTAAATTCTTTAATTATGCGGAAATTTTAAATATTTACGAAGAGGTGATTATAATCGTACAGTTAGAAAATGGCTGTACTTATAGAAAAATAGATTAAAAATGAAAGGATATGAAATCTTTATTTTGGGTCAGTAATGTTCCCATCTTATATTCAACCAACTGTTATATTAGTTTCTCCAAAACATTAGTACACTTAAGTTAATACTTAATTTACTTCAAGAATAACAGGGGAGAGTTATGCAGTAGTCAAACGAACACGACTATTAGATTAATTTTATTTCACAAGGAACATAATCATTAGCGTGCAAAACAAAACCAAAAAACATAACGTTAATGTTTGGAACACACGTACAACAAAAATTATATATTCATGTAAGAGTAAATTGCGCATTTTACATCAAAGGTATATTACAAGCCCTGAAACGAAACGACGACAAGGGATCATCTTATTCGAAGGAAGAAACGTGAGTAGGTATACCTACAAGATCGCGCGCGAAGGCGAAGGGACCTGCTTGGGTCTTAAAACAGCAGGTGAATTCCCAGGGTAATGGGTGTGGAAGATGGAAGGCGGAAGAAAGGCGATATACAAGGAGGTTCGCTCACGAATCTCATTTAGCACAACATGTAGGTATACAAAAGCACACACACACACACACACATACACACACGTATCAAATCACAGACAGAGAGACAATGGTAAAGTGGAAACGACAACGATGCGGCAATTTAAACCTAGATGAACGTACCAGTTGATGGCTGGGACTAAGAGACATTGCTTGGAGACGTTTGCCAACTGCATCGCATCATTGCTCCGTAGTGAGTTGCACGTAAGCCCATCGCGCGACTTTTACAGTTGTTACCCCTGGAGCCGACACTTCAATTGGGTAAACTAACCAACGAATACAATGCAGAATCCGGCGGAGAAGAAGAACTAATGTTCAACTGCAGCCTAAATCACTTTCAGAGTATCGTGCTACAAAATAAAGAGCTTCGCCTCATGTCATCTACATGAAAGTTTTATAAATTCACAATGTTTTTACGCTTGCATTTGAAATACAAATTACTGTTGAGGGGATCGTTTTGCAATAGAATTTTATTGTGTTTAACAGCAGTTTCTTCAGTATAATACTTATTTTTAGTTTTTACTTTTAATTAAATTATATTATAAAGCTAAATATATATATATATATATATATATATATATATATATATATATATATATATATATATATATATATATATATATATATATATATATATATGTGTGTGTGTGTGTGTGTTTTTTTGTGCAGATTGCAGACTAATATTTTTAAATAACTGACTGCAATGCCTGAGATATATAAACCCCAGGTAATACATAAAGTAAACCGAAAAAATAGTTAATTAAAAAAATCTGCTTCAAAGTGAAGCAGAAGCCGCACTTCGTACACCACTAAAACCAAGACCAATTTCCATACAGCGTCTCCTCGTGTTGGTTGGGCAAGTTTTAGGGCAGGCGCTAGGGGCTAGTGCACAGGCCGAACGAGCGCTAGTGTTAGATGAGCTCCGGGGCCGCACTATTCCCAAATTGGATGAAGTTAGCTAAGCCATAAACGGTTGTCATGTGCACACGAGGCGGTCGCTCCGCCAGGGCCAGAGCGGACAGCGCATGGCACGCAGGCCCTGCGATGACGAACCACCGGGCACCTCCACCATCAGTGCAACAGAAACGCCACGACACCATTGAAAAGAGACAACGCGAATAAGGCCACGTGCGTTCGATCAATAATACCCACTATCTACATAGGTATATGTGTGTGTGACAGCGCAACAAGCCCTATCTGTATTCACCTTGCCCGGTGCAACACGAATACATGCATATTGCATACATAATACTTCCTATACATTAACACGTGGCACCGTGCGTGTTATAGTTTATACGGTGTGCGTGTGTGTGTGAGGGTTCTATCCTGATATCCGTGAGCCTGTTGTATGTAAAGTGGAAACAGTTTTAACGCAGACAATGGTCATAAACAAAATCCTTTGTTCGCGAGTTCGGCTAGGTTATAGGGAAATCTTGATTTTACTTTGCAAGAGTATTATGCTATCCTGATATGTATGGCTCTATTGTTGTTAGATGGTATACTGTGCTGTTTGCGTATATATTTTCCTTTCAGATTTTGTTTATAGATTTTAGATTTACTACATTATAAAGTTAGAAATATGTTTACAAAACAAAATAAAATCCAATACTTATCTGTTAAATGGAAAAGATATTAACTTAAATTGACTAATATTTTTGTTAAAATTACTAAAATAAGATCTGTTGTGTCTTATAAAAACTATTTCAAATTCGCTTAAAATATTTGGATAAGTATGTCAAATATGTTATACATTTTGGTTCTGACCACTTTAGTTGTGATTATGATATGTTGCTATGGCAACATTTATGAATTTCAAATCCTTCTTAGCTCACCGTACGAAGTACAGAAGAGCTAAAGCTTTCGTTTGTGTGCCTGTGTATACTTCTGGAGTTATAGGACCCCAAATTTTAGAACCCTCCTAAATACTACCCTTAGAAACATAATAATTAAAACATCCAAAACAATTTATATCTACAGGCTTTCTTCATATTAGTAACCCAAAGGCCATAAATAATTATTAAAAATTATAATTTTGAAGTGAAGGATTCAGGGTAAAATGTTATGTTGCGTAGGTCGAAATGACACGTTGTACATATACTTTATTAAATATACGTTATATTCACGTGATATCCCGTGCGTATGTGTATAAACCTGTACATATTATTTATGTAAATATACAAGAAAAGTGTATAGGTATCCCAACAGCAACGACGAAGTCGTGTGTAATATTTTCCATGTGCGATTAACGATAAAAAAAAGTAGGTATTATACATCAACGAAAAAGCAACATTGTATAGTTATTTCCGCGATACCATCGCGCAGAAATTGAATTAGCTTATAATAACCCAGTGGATGTTATTTTTATACTTTCGCCACTCACGATTTGTAGCTCGAAATTTACTTCTACCTAATAAAGTCGTTAATGGAATTATTAAAATATACATGTGGAGATTCTGGTCAAATATGGCATATTTTGAATTACAATATCAAAAAGTTTTCCCGACTTTGACACCCTGGAAAAGTTTAAAAACCATTGGCTTATACCATCAACAATAAAATGTGGTATCTGACACGTTTTGAATGATAGCAAAACTTTGGGGCAAACTGTTAGAGCGTGTATGACAGTGAAAAGTGGCGTTGTTTATCGATAGTTTTTGTGATGTTTTAAATATTTTCTCTCGTGTCTTCCGTCGGAAGGCGACGCGACGGTGTGACTCTCTCTCCCCACCCTATGCCCAATACAAGGTCGAGATTTATGCCAAAGGGTGTGTTCCATTTACGACGCACTTTGCATCGCGAACGAGTCCATCATGATAGATTGACTTTCAGCTGATATGGTTACGCGGTACCGGGCGCGTTCCGTTTGAGTACTCATCCTTAACAGCGCCCAGCAGCAGTTTGATGTCTCCTCCCGTCTTTGGCATATCATCCACTGCGGGTGCAGGCACCATCTCATACATCGGCGCGTCGCGCACATTTCAGATTTATGTTGATCAGCGCAATAAATCTGAATTAGATTCCATTCGTTTTCGTGTGTTCTGCATTGTGTTTGATTTCTATTATATGGAGTCAGTCGGCACTGATGTTTAGTGATAACATGCGTCAATATGCGTCGAGACTAGTAATTTATACGTATCTTCGATAACAGTAGGTTTCACAAACATTTTATGATCTAAATTAATGATCATTAAATCATTCGCGAGATTATGGCTTTCCCAAAACATTTTGCACGGTTAATCGTTGGTTGGCTTTGTTCCCATCGATTTTATATTCACTGTATTAGCTTACCACAAGGGCGGAATAACTATGACTTTACTTTAGGTAAACTTAAACTATGCATTTTAATTGAATGCTAAATATTAATTTTTTATTACAAATGAAAATTCGTAAATTGTGTGAGATATTCAAGGCCATTCAATTTTCACACCATTTTCGAAATAATTTATTGTATTTACTTTTATTGATTTTTTAATTTAGTAATTTGGCGAAATTTTCAACGTAAAGGAGATGATGAATAAATGAAACAAAAAACAATATCACGAAAACTAAACGCGATATCAACAATCCAAGAACATGTGGTTAAAGAGGAAGTTATGCGCAACGCAATACTGTCAACCAATAATCTGTAAAAGTAATAATAAAGTTCGGTTATTTTCTATGTAGAAAAAAAAAAGGAAAATGATGTATATGATTGATGAAAATGAAGAAAGAATGCAGGGTGTCCTCAAAATAAATGGATTAATATGGCTGAAAATCAATTCAATGTCTGCGGCGAGGCGACAATGCCTACGATTTCTTGTTCGTTAGCGCATGCTCCATTCCACATGTACAATCGACGTCAGTAGCTATTTGTCGCTTGTCGTACGATAGTACAAAAGAGCTGTAGTGTTCGGACGTGTGTTTGAAACATTCTCGGATTCAAGCAAATATAGTACATAAATTAGTTTCACGTCTTACTGCTTACAAATATATCTTCCGAAGATACTGAACGGATTCTAACCAAAGTTGATATACATACTATAATATGAGTACCCGTAACAATTCTAACTTAATTAAAAATAAAACATAACTCTTTATACTTCAGTCTCTAAAAAACATGAAACAAAATACTGCTACTGATGGTTTCTTTTATCTAACATTTAATTTTTGGAGCGTGATTTCTCTTTGGTGGTTCCGAAAACCATAACTGCAATAAATATGTGTTTGTAAGTTTTCTAAACCCAATATAGGCATAGGATTTTTCAATCAACGAATATTATAAGAAACGTTTATCATTGACGAATAACTGGTTTAACTTAAATCGACAAGTTAAACCTGTTATCGATGAGTCAGAGAAAACCTATAAGAACATGAGTGATTTTAAGCCAGCATATTAGCTTCGTTGTTTTGCTCGCTACCGAATAGAATATATATATATATAGGTACTTTGAGCAAAGAAGTAGTAGGAGTAGAGGACACACGACCGATTGCTTTTACTCTTCTGTACTTCGTACGGCGAGCTAAAAACACTTCTATGTTTTCTGTGCCTAAATTGTAGAAGTAGCTTGAGTATAAAACACGTCCTATAGGTAATTTATAACAGTTTATCGCATGACAAAGTATTTTTAGAGAATGAAAAATATTATTTGATTGTGTCGTGATATATACATGTATGCTATTTTTAATAAAAAGTGGTTTCTTTTGTCGATGTTAAATTCAATTTCCTGATGTGCGCAATATGTACTTTGGTTCCGTGCCGGTCTAAGCAAATTTCCTGGTTCCTAATCCGCGTGACTACAACCATCGCGCGGGGGCTCAAGACGCGAAGGGGGTGGCAAAGCCTGGGCAATATTGCACAATTTTTATTTTCTGTGCGGATTTTTCTCGGAGTAAAGTTTACGAATATAGCTCTTGCGTAATCCCTTTTGCAGAGTTTCATAATAGGGCTTAGCGAAGGAGCAAGCGAGACAAACTATACAGTTCACAAACACACAGAAGGAAGAGTAATCTCCTTAATTATCTGATGAACTTGTACCCTTTGTATCTTCCGGTATTGCTCCGCGCGTACACGTAACAAAGTTATTCAACACAGACACAAAAGCGAAGTTGCCGACCAAACAGGATCCAATTTACCCATGCACGATGCTTGGATTGACCGAAATATTATATGATGGGAACAATACGATTATCGGAAAGAGGAAATCTGGCGCGGATAATGCGACAAACGCCGCCCCCAATGGCAAACTAGATGACTATTCCAGGGCACTATTCCTTGATGGAACAACAACCAATAACATCACCACTGACCATTAACCAAATTATAGGCATTTTCGAAAACCTCTGACCGATAATCACGGTCTAGCTGGCTTTAGCTAACATAATCAGAAAGATTAAAAGGTTTAAAAACGCTGTTAAATAAATGCTATACCTTCTTTATAGAATGATAAAACGGACCGTGAATAAGGAATATTTTAAAATTGAAACCTAATATAATCAATATGAATGGTAATGATAGTCTATATGTCATCTGTCTATATTAAACTCAATCAGTATTTGTCAAGTGGTAGATATACGACCGTACTGGAAGCAGCTATTTATAACTAACCTATAATATACTGTTACTGCTTGGTATATTGCATTTATACGAACAACTCAGTATGTAATGTACATCGGTTGTATCTCTTTACCTTCCAATCCAGATCGAAATGGTACACCTACATATACATGTTTTCATACTGTATGTAATGCACATCCAGGTTGATGCGTACATATACATATGTACTGCATATGTTGTAAATGCTTCAGTCTGCTGTCCGGACAAATGCATGAACATGGTTTGTATGTTTGCATGTGTGTGTGTATGTATCTATGTGCGTATGTATGACGAGCTGTATTGATCACTCTAGCTGAAGCCCAACCAGCGACGGCTGCCCAGTTTCATTCGTCAACGTCAAATCTCAAAAATAGTCTACCCATTTTTTGTTGGAAATCATTCAATAAAAACTGCGAATTAGTCATCACAAAATGATCGAATTTTAATGCATTTGCAAATCTATACTAATTTCAAAAAGAGGATTTGTGTTCAATTTTGTTCTGACATAAATCTATTTGATCTATTTCTGACATAAACCCAATCTAATTTCATTGCAGGACGGTGGTTTATTTAAAAATTACATTTTTACATTCCCGGCAGTGTATACTCTTAGGATACAATGTTAGAAATACATGTAAAATCCCTTCAAACGTAAAAATGTAATTACACATTTTTTTTAATTTAATATATTTTCTAAGCGTAATTTTTCATTAAAATATTTACAAAACTAACCGAAAAGAAATTATTTATAAAAGATATAATAAAATATAATTTTCAATAAATAATATTCTTCAGTTTGAATAGGTATAAATGTTGAAATTAAAACTAAATATATAAGTAGTGCAAGAAATAAATTCATAATTTGAAGTGTGCTTAACCACCAGCTATATATAAATTCCATGTATATCTAGATTAATTAAATGAACCCTTCTCTCAGTAGAGCAATCGTGAAACAGAAGAGAGAGACATGACCGAATACAAAGGAATTATATTATACGTCGCTACTCGCCTTGCCGACTTGCCATTGCCATAGCCGGGTTTGGCGAGTGCAAGTCGGCTTCGCTCCTGCGAAGCTCGCTCGTCTAGCTCTTTGGGTTTATAAGCACCACCAATAAGAGACGAGTAGAACTCTACAACACCGACCGACTCGTACAAACGAAATTAAACTCTAGTCTCTTGTTTTAATGTTGAATTTAATGTTATAATTTAGTGTGCTTTGACAATAATGACCATTACTCATGTATATGTGCACTTCATTCCAAACAGCATTGTACCAATGTACACTATACTACTTTATTTTAGTTTTAGTAAACTCTATAAATATAGATTGGATATTTATACAAAAGCGAAATTTTGTAACAACAGAAACATGTTTCACAATCAGCTCTTTTCTCATTACAAATATATTGAGCTATCAAACATATAGAATGCAAATATTAGCTTAATTTTAAATAGATAAAATTATAAAACTCAAAACTTAGAAGCTGTATAAGGCCCGGAAGAAAACCATCATTTGAAAAAAAAGTCAAAAAGAAAAAGTAATTTAAAAACAATAGTGCAAGAATCATTTTCATCATCAGTAACTTTAGTCAAAACCGATATTAATATTAATAATATATTCTTATAATAACATCTCCGTGAAGTAGCTGCTATATGTTTATATTTCACGCGCATAAACTAAATTAAAATATATAATATTAATTGGCGTTCACTCCCCCATCTAGGAAAATTCACACAATCTTCTATGTCCCCTCTCTAATAATACAGATACTCTTCTTTCTCCTCTCATTCGCTCTCGCAGTGCGCGATCTCGTTCAATCATGCAGAAAAGAACATCATCGATTACCCTGGGGGTAATTATAAAATGAGCGATAAATTATCAGAACGTAGTGCCACCTTATTTGGTCATCTAGCAGAACGGAAAGAACACAAATACTATAGAAAGATTCATATTTGAATAGCTGTTTTATTATACGTTTTGTATTTGTGTGTGTATTTGATGTGAGTTAAAATGAACGCATGCGCGCGCTTCTTGAAAAAACAGAACATATTCGGCTAGAACCGGTGGAGCTCGATTTACTCAATGTTATATGATTAAACATTTTTATAAGTAACAAGTGGATAAACATGATTGGTGTAGATCAAACCATTCCAGATGTAACAATGAAAGCTATAGAATATTAAATTTGAAAATATTTATTTAAAAAATATATATAGGTCTTTTCGTTTAATATAAATGTATATTATTTATGATTAATTTTGTGGTAAATATGTTTCTATTATGCAGTGTATATGTGATTTATATGACTCCGTAAAATTTTCTATTGTTTGTAGTAATTTTCATTTGTCCAAGGTAAATATAACTTATTTTATTTTATTCATGCAGTATTAATAGAATTGAGTTCATTTTAGCTATATGTCTTGGCATTGTTCGATACAAACATATAATGGAAATGGCAGTTTGATATATGAACACTTTAGTGGTGACATGTAGTTTCAAGCTAACAGCATATTATTTTAATCTATACAAAGGAACTCTATTATTGTGTTCATTATTAAAATAATGATCCAACTATTGAATCTATTATTCGTAGTAGTTATAGAAATATTTATGAAGGAAATTCAATGGAAAAAGATTGTGAATGTTTGTAAAAGGTTGTCTGCCATCCCTTTGCATGGCAAAAAGAATTATTGTTCTTATACATATTTATTAAAATAAAATGTATCAATTGTTATAAATTAAAATATTATTTTAACAAACAAAATGGAATTGTGTATATTCCAAAAAAACTGTCAAAAAATACCAAATAAAGAATATTATTTGCAACATATGTGAAGATTGAGTGAATGTGCAATATAAACTTATCGGTACTCATAAATTAATGTTTATCGCGATAGATTTATCTTAATTTAAAAAAACAAATTTTACTTTCTGTTTTTAAATTTGGTACAACCGAATCGTGTATTTATTATTATTGCCTAATAGAAAATTGCTCGTGTAGACACTGAGCAATATTATTTTTGTGGCTCTGGGCGTAGATACTATCACATCTTGTAAACTTAATGATATATTCATTACCAGAAATTTATAGCCATCCACTGATGCAAGATCAAAAATTGATAAACACTTCATGGTTGTTGTTGTTCTTTTTTCTCCCGAGTTTTTAAGCTACAGATTTACAAGACGCGCGCCAACGTGTATGGTACCTAATGATAGAGAAAAGAGGAAAGTCGTGTCATGAATCGATATATGTATTACATACCTATATGTAATACATATACCTACCTAGGTATATAGGTCGCGTAACAGGTTACATTTAAATAATTTTAATTATCATAGTCGAACGAGATCGTGATTATTTATCGAAGAAGACACAACTATAGTAATATACCGTATGGGTTGTGACAAGTGTGCTACATTTTGGATTATAATCACAGTATAATTTTTACTTTCTTATACGAATGTATATAAAGTAATATTATAATCACAATATAATTAGAACTGGCAGTTTTGACTCCTGAAACGGTTCTAAATATTTTCTAATTTATGTGTGTGTCATTGATCGTGCTACAGCAAAAACTGTTGATGAAATTACAAAACTTTAAACCATTTCCTGAAAAATCGCTTTAGTTAATAGTCATGTTACATTTACGTTTCCATAGTTACATAGTAAAGGATACATTTAATCGAAATCGAATAAAAATATGTCGGCTGACAGGTTTGTATCAATTATTTATCAAAATATTTACCGACATAGCTACTTAAAAATGTATATTGATAGCGTGGCAACATTTTAATTTACCTAATGGAACCGACATCACCGAAACCAAACAGGGAATTCAATATTTTCTAGTTATTTTTAACCAATCGATATTCCACTGAAAGCAATTTGTTTTTGCAACGTTTGCAATCCTGTAGAAAGTTCTGTGGAATCTTTTAAATTAAGTAGTCGAATTTACCCAATTCATCAATCGTTTGCAATGCATCTTGGTTGGGTTGAAGTTCTCTTCGATGCGGTGTGGTTTCAGCAAGGCCAAAATGGTAGTGCAGTGTGCAGTCTCTCGCTAGGACATTCATTGCACGAAAGCGAAGCCAATACTAGAATATATTGCTTCTTTGTGCAATAGTTTGTGAAATGACTGCAATGCTTTTTGTCCAATTAAAATTGCATAGGTGTATACGAATGCAATCTGTCAAGGTTGCGAATCACAATGGAATATTCTAGCTCTTGAAATTAGTTTTTGATGCAGGTGTTTATCCAATCGAATCAGGATTTCATGGATATTATTGATTAATGTTCATTGGATATTCCACTGTCACTTCAAACATTTATCACTTTATAAAAACTATCATAAATTTAAGATTCATTATACTGAGTGTATAGACTTTACAACTAAGACCTATAATTCTATCGTTTAGATACAAGAACAATATAATTTTCTTTTGAATTATTTATTTATTGACATGACTTGACTAAAATAGCCGACATTAGTTCTTAAAGTCAATTTAACTTTAAATATATATATGAATATAACTACTTGCTAAATAAATGTAAGTAAACCAAACTCTGATGTAGCTTTATATTGCTTTAAATTATTGCTAGTAATTCAACTTTGATAAGAATCACTTTTTTAATTCATACCGTTTTCGAGATATTAAAAACATAGCAAGAGTAAACCATTAAAATAATATTTTCAAAAATTGCAAATGATATACAAATCTTAAATTTAAAACACTATATTTTTATGTTCTACGGTATTGGCTGTAGAACGTTTAGACAGCCACACAGACGTCATTAAGAAAAAAATCAACTTAGATTCAGGGACCCTCAAATCGGATAATCCCACTGAAATTACGAGAACTTTCATATTATACATAGCGTATAAGAAAATAAATATATATATTTAGTTAAACTCGAAATTATTTCATGATTAGAAAGGTTTTTCAACGTGGCTGTATAAGAAAATAAAATTAAATGAAAACGAGCAAAAACACGTTGAAAATACCTTAATAAAACAAAGATTCTAGTAACGTTTCAGAATCCGCTCAGGCAATGATACTCAACTGTACATTATTAAACTTTACGCAAACAAGTGCACGAAACCTTGATTGTATAGGTAATGATTGTTGCGTACGCAAAACTTCAAGCAATTTTGATAAGCTCTCAAACAAAGGGGTGTGGCAAACGGCGAACAGAATATAAGGTGTGCAAGGACGCGACGATGAACAGACGGAACAGGAAAAAGACGAAGAGGAGGCGCACCTGAAATCACAAACTTTCCACCGACATTAAAAAGAAATTACGATAAGTGGGTAAACGCGAACCGTTCGTTCAACATCCAATTTCCTGCAATGGCACTACTTGTGGAGAGGGAAGCTGCTGGTGGGGGCAATATTTTTAGTAACGACACAGCGATGAGTGAAACAGATAGATACCGATTCCGTTTGATTGAGAAAGATGGGTAAAGCGTTTCTTCTTCTTCTTCTTTGGTGTGGGTAAATTGTAATTTCAGACAAGTTAGTGTCAATAGGATATGTTTAAATATCGGTATAGGAACGTGACGAATTTCGAGAGTTGGGAATTTGTTTGTCAACGACATTCGCTACCAGTTGGAAATTTCAAAATATTAGACGATATTTATTGGGTATCGTATTAAATGGGGAAGTATCTTCAATTTCAATGAACTGAAAACATATATTTTGTTTTGCTCTCAGTATGATTAATACATTTTGAGATTCAACAAATATCTTAATCTTAGTGAGTATTAATGTGTGCAACTGTAGAACAACAGGCATGCAACAAAAACTTGTAATAGGTGATTTGTCATTCCCTCGGCTAACACACAAAAATAATTTTTGCTTTTAGGAAAATTATACATCAACACGTTGTGATTATTATGGCCTGTGTTATTAGTGCTAGGTTTAGGGCGGGGCGTGTACGATAAGTGCGTGAAACAATAGTGACTGAGCTTCAACGGAAGGGGGAGTGGGGGTAATGAGCAAAGAGGGGTGGTTATCACGCACACGTGTGTGTGTGTGCTGTCAGTGGAGTGGATAGAACAGAACGTCTATGCATATATTTAGGTGTGTGAATGCACTGTCTCTATATCCCTGACTGTGTGACAGTGCGTAGCGTGTGCGTCAGGTGGTGTAAACATTGACAGTAAGGTGCTAGGCGATGTCCGGGCTCGGCACGACATGCCACCCTCTGCCACCCAGCACAGGGCAGCGCGGTGAGTAGATCGATAGCGCAGAGTAGCGAGCCGCTGCCAGGCCCTCATTGCCTCACTGCTCACTGTCAGTCGTCCCTGCCACGTGAGCCCATACACGTTCTTGATTTTGATATTATTTATCGTATTCAATCCACCCACTCGTATTAACTGATTACATATAATTAAAAACTGTTTTTATAAAATATCTACTAATTTTCTAATCACGTATCCAAAGGCAACATGTAGCAAAATTCAATGTACATTTACATAGATTATGTTTAAAACTACAAAAGAAATAATCAAAGAAAGAGTTGATTGAAGAAGACTTGTCAAACATACAATATCCATTAAAAAAAAACAATATAATAAAACTGGACATTCTTGTACATATACTCAATACATATAAATATTTTGTGGTTTATTATTTTATTACAAAGCAGATATTTATATAAAACTATCGTAATATTGTTCTACTTATGTTTTAAATGTCACTTCGGTTACCATGAAACCATTTAATAAATAATGAATGAACGAAACTTTTATAAACTTTTAATACCTTTAACTTTTATATTAATCACGATTTTCTCTAAATTGTTTTCGAAATAGTGAAAATATAGCAAGAGCTTTACTACCGGTTTAGATATTGTTTTACAAAATAAAAGAGTTTCTTCAAACTTTAAATTTAAAGTTTCATAATTCAATCTAAAAAAGTTTTCGCTGAAGAGCGCTGACTAACTTATATTATATATATATATATATATATATATATATATATATATATATATATATATATATATATATATATATATATATATATATATATATGTATATATATATATAATAATAATACACTAGACACATTGCAACATCGATCAGCAACACTGATACAATACAACACGCTGAAAAGGGAACATTCTCTCAATGGCGCATTCGATAAAACAAACACATCTCTAAAATAATCTATATGATTTAAGAGAAGCTCACAACGTGTATTTCCCTTAAAGTCTCGGGTTAGAAATCTTTCATGAATACAATCTGCCGTCTTCGTCCAAGTACTTCTTTTTTCTATTTTTGATTAAAATTTGCAAAATTTTTCCTACGCAAAAGAGAAATCAAAACACTAGTTTCCGGTTGTGAAAATATCTGATTGGATCTTTAATATCCGGTTTCATTAAAGTTACTTAATTCAACAAAATAGCTACGTTATATAATCAAAGTTCAAAATAAATTTCCATATTTTTATGTATATATATCAGATGGTCTATGGCGAAGTTTGTGTTAGAACTAGGTGTACCCTTGGAAATCATGTGCCCATACCATATACAGAATACAATCTTCTCACTGGTAGTATAATAATGTAAATTTTAATAATAACCCAGAGCTGACTATATCTATGTATATATGTAACTGATCTGGGTGTTTATATATATATATATATAATTCAATTTGAAAATAAAAATTAATTATTATTGTGCAACAAAACATGCAATGGTAAAAGCAACAAGAAAGTAAAAACAATAAAAATAACTTTCTTAATCAATACGATTTCCCCAGGCAATAATTGGAAATATAAATTGTATTAGTTGAGATCTAAATTGTATCCAATTTAAAATTTGAGTGACAAAAACGAAATGTGAAATTTCGCCCTGATCTAAACAAGGGGGTACGTATTTGTAAGTTACAACAAACGAATTTCTTTAATTACATGAGAACAACATCAAAAGAAGTTTGAAACGGTAATCCGAAAAATACGCTAGTTGAAATCATTAAAATCGAAACGAGAGAACAAGTCCTTAAAAAACAATAATGACACGACTTGGTAATCTTTTTATAACTTTGGCACAAAGGCAAGGAAACTCTCTCCAGGGCCATTGTACAACAGCGTTGCTCAAGCCCAAAGGCAATCTAACTACAAAACTGTCTAACAATTTCAGAGACCAAATAAAAATTAAACGTTTAAAGAATTTTTATAATAATACATAATGATGCCTACTAATAAACTTTATTTATTGAAAATATAAATTACATTTATAACTTCCTTAATCATGCACATCTTAGGGGGTGTCTGTGATATGAAACTGGGCAATACAATATAAGGTTAATATAATTTTCACCTCCTTAAAGAAACAATAAGAATATGATGATTTTAACTTGCCGTACAATATACATACAAGAGAAAAGTGGCTCTGTAATATTATCAGAATAAATAAATCTGCAGTACCCTACACTGGACTTTTTTTACAAAATATACAAATAGCTACCACATATCGCTTTTCATCTTTATAAGTAGAGCTGCTTCATGTAGCCCTGTGAGACCCTCTAATCAAATTACAAGACTCGTGTTGACAAGTCCATATGTGGCATACAAACATAAAAATGTAATCTCCTAAATGTAACAAACATATATATCTATATACCGCGGGGCGCTAGGTTTGTATTGTGATATTTTTGACAATGCCGAGACAGGAAAAAACGTAACAACAATAAATGAACAAGTTTTACACACGTATTCTGTCGTTTCTAATTTAGTCCGCATTTGCAATTACCGTAAGTGCATCCATCACGTCTGTGTTTTAACGCTGACTGAATCGTCAACACCTTTGGGTAACGCGTCGTCAGTCAAATCTGTAAATTAACAAACCTAACATTGCTGCATGACAAATTAGTATTTTCAGTATGGCACCTTTGGGGAAACTACCTATGTAGTGCTATGCCTACATCTCCCAGGTGGCAAGAATTTATTACAAACAAGAGGAGTCTTTTTAAACGAATTCTGTGTGAGTAAATTATGAAACTTTAACTTATACATACCCGGGTGTGTACCTCTAATTTTTTAAAACAATATATTAACCGCAAGTAACGGGTTACTGCTGCAATTTTTTTAATATCTCGGAAATGACATGAGAGAAAAGTGTTTCTTATAAATGTTGAAGATATTAAAATATCTGGCAACCTTTGTTTAAAAAGTTTTTTCGACAAATGTACCATTTACCGACAAATTGCCTTTCAAAATTATTTAATATGTACGTTTTCCTAATTACAATACATGTTGTTTATAATTCATAGCAATCATAAGATGAATTTAAAACAAAATAAAGCATCATTACAAATAAAGAACGTTGAAGGATCATAAAGTCGAGTGAAGGCCACTCCAGCAATGTTTTAGTCATCGGCACACTTATGAATAAATGAATTTTATAAGTAATATTATTCACCTTACATTTGCAAAATTGCTAAAAAAAAAAAACATCATACTATTACATAAAAGTCACTACTAAGATTGAATAATTGAAATAATATTCTTAATCCCGAATGCTGACAGACGTGTCAATGCAGTGAAGTTGAGCTTGTGCAATTTTGTACGAACCAAAATTCTAATTTTCTCCGCGCACGTCCATATTTCAAACCGTAGCACATCACTGATTTCCGCGTGCGGCGCGATCTAATATTAGACGCGGGGGCAAACTGCACAGTGCACACTGGGAACCTATTCCGTTCGTCCGACAGCATTCTGATTACACCTTCTCGTATCTGGTGCCGTGGCGCGGTCTCCATTAATCTTTCGCAACACAGACACCGAGAACCGAAGCGACCCTCTCACGCAGCAGAGAAATCTTTCGGCTCTCTACGGTTCTCTGAGCTGATGCATCGCAGACCCAGCCTATATAGGCATCAGCGTTTGATGACCCAATTGTAAACAGAACATGTTCGTGCGTGCGTTGGCGCTGACCGCTTAAGGTACAACAGGACACTATAAGCACGTCCAATTAACTAATAATGTTCGGCACGGATCAGCGCTGGATGAAGATGATTCTTGTTCAAGTTAATCGATACGTAAACAGAAGGGTGCGTTCAAACTTTTAAGACATCTTTATTTTAACTTTTCGTGTTGTCTTTATATTTGTTAGCCAAAAATAAGAGAGAATGATAACAAAATTATGCCAGAACATTTTTAGATCATCGTATATACACGATGCATTATGCAATATACATATGGATTTTCTTATACATAGTTTTCATTGTAAGATAATATTGCTTTATTTTGCTATAAATTCATTTAACGTTTGCTGAGAAACAGGGATCGTCAAAACGTGTATATCCGTTCGAAAATATTCATGATTACAATACTTCCTTATATGCCTACAAATGAAGATACTCAAAAAAGGGGCAACCAATGCTGGTTAAAAACAATTTGCTATTGTCTTGCACAATATGTTCTCAAATGCATTATTTAAAATGATCAGAAATGTAAAATCGGCAAACAATGGAATTGGGTTGAATACGATATGACAAAAGAGGATATTCATAATTTATGTTAAGTTTAAATTATGCACATATGTATCTATAAATAAGAAATGTCGATCGATATTGCTGCATGAAATGGTTTTAAAATCGAAGAAGTTTTACTCAATTTCATATGCATACATACATGTTTTCCAACATATCTATGATAATACACTTCTATATATGTAAATATATATAACCAAATACCAATGACGCCTCGCATACATACACAGACACATATATGTATATATATATATATATATATATATGTATATATATATATATATATATATATATATATATATATATATATATATATATATATATATATGTATATAGACTAACTATGGACCATTAGTAAGAGTGATATGTAAATATACATAACGCCGAATATTTGTAATGCAAATTAAATTAATCGTATTCAATTTGAGCAATTTATAATGTTATTTGTACACGTCGAAATGTATTGCATATTATTGTTTGTTGCCATTAAAATTGAATTTAATTCGCTGTCATTAATATTCCATATTAATAGTACATGAAATAAAGAAATATTATGGAGTATTACTATACACCCAGGTGAAAAATGTGATTTAATATTTAAATATAAAATGAGGAGGCCTGCACTTCTTTTTACGTAGTTTTCTTTACAAATATATATTCCAAACAAACTGTCAAAAAAAAAACAATACTACACAGTAATACCCAGAAAAAACCTTCTAACAGTTTTTATAATTTCTACAATGATAAGAATTATATTTTTTATATATATATTTTTTTTTTTGCTATGCATAAAATTAAATGCTTATGGTGCAACTGGACATTAATTAATATGTTATATCAATTCGTGAATATTCTATGTTCATTATTGTCTTAAAATTTGACGCAGGTACTAGCTATAATGTGAACAGTTCTATTGTAGGTAGCTGTATGATTAAATTAACATGGATACACAGTAAATTTGATATGGAAACTGATATACCTTCTTGCGGTTTTGCACCTGTCCAGAACGTAACTTTAGGAGAATAATCTAGATTACTGTGTTACCATTACAAATCGGTGTTCAGCTTCTTGATATAATAGTACAGTAGCCTTCAGCAACACCCGATCTCTATACCAGTTTTGATCTATTGTTCTATCTAATTTTCACGTCCACGGAACACGGAAACTTTGGACATTACTAACTATAAAATCAACGACTAACCCCAAAAATAAGATAATAATATACTTTACGTGCGTACGCAGTGTTGTTGCATATATAACATATTTATTATTTATGCGTAAGGCAGAAAATTTACGCGAAAGTCGACGACCTTATCGTACTATTTTATATTTCCTCGATCTATATTTATATATCAACGTTCGTTTTTGATTGACGTAAATAAAATTTAGGAATGTGCTGATATGTTTTAGCTCGTTTTTATGAGTCTATCTACGTACTGGTAGATATTATTCATATAGGGAGGAAGCACGTCTAACCAAGATATATGCTGTTACATATTTCGATATTAAAATGCAACGAGCCGCGTAACCTAATCTGTTTGTTTATCATGTTTTGACTTTTGAGATGAGGAAACCTCATCAAAATGTCTAACTTTATTTTTAAAATTAAACCTTAGGGTATAAACTTGCGGAATACCGGGATAGAGAATATTATTTTCAGTAAAATTTTGCAAACATTTAATTTCATGTCTCCATGGTTCCAAAAATTAGCCATATTTACGTTACTTTTATTTAACAATGAGATAATATTATCATTCTATATTTTGGCAGCGCAATTAATGCTATCAGCTATCGCTGATTGGTACTTTTCGTTCTTAATAGATGGCGTTTACGTAATTTTAATTTGTATGAGTATCGTCATTTAATTAGTATAAATTTAAAATTTACTAATCTGAGTAAACAAAGAATGAGAGAAGAATTTGCGCGTTATCAAAGGAACCAAATGAATTCCCAACAGTTGGCATAAATGAAAAATAAAAAGCTAAATTAATTTAAATTGCCTCGTCTCATTGTTCTGAAATTATATTGTATTTTGTTATATTTTACGTGCAATTTCAAACGATTTTCAAGTGGATATTAAATTAATGAAAGTATTATGTATATGATATCAATATTTTTTATTACCAAGTATTTATATACACTAATTAGTTACAAATCCTCTTTAGATTTATAAACATAAACCTCAATACAACGAACATTACTTAATCCGCTATTGAGTTTTTTAATTAACAATTAATATCATTGTGCGCATAAAAATTAAACAGTTCTGAGATTTATTATAATTTATTTTAGTATTTTCCGCATAATTTTGTCCGTATTTTGATGTTAGTAATACAATTTATCATCATGAATGGTAAAGCATCTTTGAATTGTTTATATTAGTAAGTTTTTAAAATATATTATTAGCAAACACTTCATGTACTTTATTCCGTAATTTTGGAATACGTATGATTATAATTTAATTTTCTAATTTAAAGCGCAATTTGTGTAATTCTATAAAATAATTTATGTATAAGAAGACTTGAAATCAAATTATCGTTAAGATTCAACTTCAGATCTGATTGTAGTTTCGAAATTACGAGTCTAATCCTGTTCTGTAGCACCACCCTATATAAGTAAAGTAGCGACACAGCTCATATGTTATGCACTTTGCGTTGAGATCCGGTTCACGTGCTTAGGTTCGCCGTGCATAATCCTTAGAGGAGTTTATTCTAGTTATTTATTAAAAGTTTCATTATATGCACACGCTTCTCTTCGCCTTCTCGAAACGAACGGAACGACCTCTCCTACGTTAAGGGTTACAGCTTACGTTGTTACGTAATGCTACGCTAAGATCCTACACTAACGTTATCTTAATGCACCCACCGTACAGATATAGCACTATGTATTATACATATACTGTTAATATAACTACAAGAGTCCAAATAAGTTACGTTTATGACTACTATGATATTATTCACATTTTGAATGTAAGAGCAAACACTATTCATAAATCAACATCTTCTATTTCATGTCATTATCATTACTTTCAACCCTGTAATGAGAGTTCTATCGGCTATTAGCTACCACCTCTCTATAAAAATAGTGTTTAATAATTTTAATTAGCATAGTGAATTTTAATCATTGTTCTTTGTACAATAAAATTTTCTTTATTTAGACTTACGAACAAACAGAATAGCTATATTTCTGCCCTCTTATCCAAACCAATATCAAATCAGATCAGACTTGCTTTCTTAATCCTTTATATGTATACGTATATGTAATATTTTGTAAATACGATATCTCGACAACGTTAGAAGTGCAGATATATCTGACAAAGTGAACAGACAAATGTCCGTGTTGTTTTCATACACCCGGTAAAAGAAATAAAGATTTTCTCCCTCACTAGGTATATCTCACATTAATATAAATCTTTACGCTTCTGGCTATTGCAAACGTTCCAACATCTATCACACTTTATGTGAGAAACATTAACATTTTTGCACTGTCTTTTTCATTGCCTGTGCCAGTTTAGAAGACAAATAATACCGTGTCTTAGGAATTACAAACTTTTCAACTGTTATTGTTTTCGAATGACTTCGAAAACAGAATGATGAACACGCACAAATACATTTTGCTTCAGGTGCTAGCTACGACACTCGTAAATTAAATCGTTTGTTGATTCTGTTTAAATAACCATTTTTCAAATGAGCAAAGTTTCACACATATACAATAAATTTTACACCGAACCGTGTTTACAAAATATGAGTCTGAAACTAGTTTATTCCGAGATTTAAGTATTTGAGCGACAGGTATTAATGAGTAATGCATCCATGAAAGGTGTATTTGATGCTAAATGTAGAAGTTGCAATAATCTAGTAACCTCCACACGGTGTAAAAAGTGAACGTATAACCTTTTTACCCGAAGTAACCTTGACAGCATTTGCTTCAGTACTGTTGCTTGTACTATGGATACAGAGTGTACAACCAACCTGTTGTATGTATGTATGTATGTTGTTTATTAGTTAACGGAGCACCGTGTTGTACACTGTCATCGTTAACTGTCTTTTTTTTTTTTCGTATTTCCCTTCACTTTCTTTCCACTTCTCATTTTAACTGGAAAGGTAAGCGCTGCTCGTTTTCAACCACTTAAAGATGTTTATTTTGGCTTTTTATTCTTAGATTGTTTTCTTGAACTGGGTCAAAAATACATTCTTTAATTTTAATTGCATTTTTGTTACAGTTTTAGAAGAAGTGAAAAGATATTGCCATATAATAACGATCATTAATGCACACATTTCAAAATTATTATTTTAAATTATTTTGGCCTTTAGATTTAATCGTCAATCTAAAGACACTTCATAAAACATATGTTGCATAATTTTTCGGTATATTCAAGAACGATCTAAAGTTATAGAGGGCTCCGTTTAGAATCTTTCAACAATGGAATTATTGTGTTATAAATTCATTGCCATGATAAAATATCAATATGTGTGATAACTAGGGAAACGTAAATGTAACTTGGCGATTTTACAGTAAATGGTACATGCTAAACATCCGCGAGTAAAACAAGTAACAAATTTAGATTTTACGATCAAGATGGCGACTAATATATGAATTAAATACATTTTGGGAATCAGGAGGACCAAACGGTATATCTGCCTAGTCATATTTTGATTCTGCACATATTACAGACAGACTACCGAATAATATATGTCCTTTGAACATATATGCCAATAGCACTTTAATCATCTTTACCACAACAACTGTTGTGTTATTACAATCATGTCTATTCATAGAATATGCGTTTGAATTTATTTACTACAAAACTGCAAATATAATCTACGTCGCTGAGTAATCATTTTCAAGTTCAAATGTTACAGTAAATTATATTCAATGTAAATACACACACACTAATAAAAACACAGTGTGCGTATTTGTCATGTTTATGAAATATAAAATATTGGCATAGGTCATAAATCTACACCTTACAACAGATACATGTGTTCTATTTATAAATATGTCGCAAAATACTTAGAATATCAGTGTTATGGCTATCTCTTTCCTGTTGGATAAATAAAATCAAAAACGTGTTTTAAGTGCTTCATTGGAGTTGATAATTACAAATTCTGTCAAAGTTCTACCTCTGAACCATAGCCTCCTGGGCACGCTAGATTAGCTAACCGTGTTGAACCAACAGTAAGTGAACGAATTATACACATGTTCCAACACGCAGAATATCACCTGATAACTATAGAAATATCAGCGTAACTGGCATTTACATAATTCGAAACAGTGTACACTTTTCGATCCAGCATGACCTGGAATTTCGGTTATTTTTTTGTGATTTTTAGATGAATATTAGTGAATATTAGATGTAACGAACGTCGCAATTTATTCAATATTTCTTAAAGTCTCCTATATTAAGAGTTGATTTTAAAACGAAATGCCAAATATTTAGTCATTTTCCCTAACTCGTGTCCTTTTGGAGATGTGAAAAAACGACATGAGTAAGCAGGCACATCCGGTTAAAATATCCTTTTCAAAAATAAGAAGGTTTCTTTCCAGTGATAAACAAATCTAAGATTCAAAATATATTTTTATGTGAATACGGGACAAAGACTTCCTGTATATAAAAATAAGTATATTCTGAACTAAATGAGCTCATTTTATTATGTAACAAAATCATAAAAACTAAAGTGACTAAAACTCTAATAAAAGTTTTATGAATGCCTATTTTGCGCTCGTGATAGGTCGACATAAACGTGATGTTTCATGAATACGGTCCTGATAGTCATCCCATAACAAATTTGTTTCTCGCCATTTTATGTTTACAAGCAATTCTGATTGATTAAACAACATTAATAACTACATCAATATTTTACGATTTTTCGGCGGTATATATGTGAACATCCTATACTGAATAAGGACCACTGTGAATTCATGTGTATAAAATACGTCCACCACTTTTGCAAGACCTATATAAAAGCTATGCGGTGCCACACGGTATAAAATGGTGAGGAAGAATTATACGGTTAACACAATTGAGAGGGGATGAATTATACGATGTGGCACAGGCTGGTCATACTAAGTAGACCATACTTAAGAAAGTGGTGGTGTAATTTAAACATCGCGGACTTTATAGCGGTATTTTCGAATAAGAATCGATATCGTTTTTGACACGAGTATTTATGTATGGATTTGCTAACAATAAATAAATAATATGTTGGGCAGGGTCCAAAGATAAAGCAAAACTAATTACTGACCCTCAGGGTGACCTGGATAAACATTGCGATACAGTGGAACTCCAATATTCGTCATTAATCCGTTTCTGAGGGGAGGACGAATATTACAAAGGATGAATATCGAACATATGTTTCTCCCATAGAAATTAACTAAAAATGGTTTAATCGAAAACTTATAAAATCTTTAAAATATTTAAACCGGTAATATAATTCAACATTCTATTACAATAATTATATTTTTATGTTCAACAGTATTGGCTGTTGAACGTTCACAAATACACACATAGACGACATTGAGCAAATTCAGGTCCCCTCCAAAAATGTCGAGGTCGATTTTTTTGTGATTACATTTCTTTTATACATAGTGTACTAGCAAAGAAAAATAAGTATTGATATTTCTTTCGGAATATCTACCCTACACCCATAAACCTTATCATAATTATGAAACATTAAGCAAAGAGCTATTTATAAAAACCTAGTAAAACTAGCTACTGTTTCAGTTATTACTTTTTTGTTGCTAACAGTATATATAACTAATAAAAAACGAATTTCATGCAGGAAAAATATCACGCCACATTTAAAAAGTTACAATTATAATATCATTAGAGTTCTAGATCTTAGATACAATGTTCATTCAAAAAAAAAAACAAAAAAAATAACATGAACAAGAACAAGTTAAAATAATGGTTTCTACACACAAGTTAAAGCTTTGCATACAACAATGTAAAAGTATTCGAATTACATAAAATAAAAAGTAGAAAATTCCCATAATGCACGATCCACTTCTGCTATGTACTTTTTGGTAAGAACATTTTTTTATTCGAGAATGTTACAGACATATTAAGCTCTTCTGTACGTACAGCGAGCAAAAATACTAATATTTTTATAACCACTATTTTTCTAATGAAGAAATCATGTTTACAACCTATATTTTTCAAGAGATTAATCAAGTATTTGTAATAACTTAATTGGCGGGTATTAAAAAATGATTTGTTTTATAGAATATGTTAGTGAAATTATTTTTTATTATTATTTATGGCCTTTAAGTTTATAGTCTGAAGAAGCTTTGTAAATATAATTATAATTTCTTTTTTAGACTTTTTGATACATTCAAAATATTGTATTAAGGGGTGTTCCGTTTTTAACGGCCCTATTCCGGGAGTACCGGTAAGAGCTATTGGATATAAAATGCAAGGGGAAAAAATTTGCCACTCATTTTATATGTATATCAAATATTGTTGAAAATTTAACAGCGTAAATAAAAGATTTAAAATAATTGCAACACCGGAACCTAATTCTACAATGATTAATGGTCAAATTTAATGTAAAAGGATTTAGTGGTTTTGACAAATTCGAATCCAAAATATTGATGATCAAAACTAATACTGCATTCAATTTTTCATAATGACCCTCAAGAGGCACAATTTGAATACATGTATATAATTTTAGCTTAAGAAAAAAGACAAAATCCATTGAATCTGGCGTACAACGGCATTGATAAGATCTTATACATGCCTAAAATATCATATAACACAATTTTCGAAGCAGTTTACATGGGGAAAAAACTGAAAATCATCTTTAACGATTTCTGTTACAATCACAACCAATGAGAGACACCGTCTATATGCAAACATGGCGGCGCCAAGCGGGGAAAATTACAACCTCGCAAGTTAGGAAGCGGAAAATTCGGGAGGGCGCCAGATTAAATTTTAAATGAACACTTTAAATGCACAAAGCTAGAGAGGCTAACATCGTAAAATGGATGTCGCGTAATCTCGTCTCGAATAAAAAAGAAGAAAAAAATACGCAGCACATGACACAACGAGCGAAAATGAAATTCAAATACAGAAAAAATAGACAATCGAAATTCTAATCAAAGTACTGCAAGGTCTGATTAATGCATATACGTACACTCTAGACTTTTATTATGTTTTTATCGAAGCGAAAAATGAATTAACGTATTTAAATTCTGATATAAATATTCAGCGTGTGCAACGGCAAATATACTATGATATTTGGGCTCGAATAAAAACTGGATAAAATTCGCTCTGTAAAATTTGCATTGCAAAAAATACAATTCAATAATACATGTGAAGCTAAATTTTGCAGAAACTTTTAAAAAAAATATTTTAACAGTGTAATATTCGTAATTGTAAATTTAAGTGCAATTATTTTTGCAAGGTCGACAGCAAATTTTGTTTATTTTTTGCATTCTTTACTTTTGAAGGAGAAGGTAATTTAGCAACATTTTCGCGTGCTAAATTTAACTTATATAATTTACAAAAACTATTTATTAATTTTTGCTTACCATAATTATAAATGCATGAAAAATATCATATTCAGGAATTTGCTTACCTAAAACAAAAGAAAAAACAATTACTACAATGAAGTGATAATAAAAATATTGTTTTATATCTTAATATTAATAAAATTCAAATATTTATATTGTTATAAATTATCATAAATAAAAATGCTGATACCTTAATACGATTTGATTATATTCTGTTTGTCAGTGTCACGGTCCGTGTATATGCGTGTGTGTGAGTCGTACTAAATACTACGAAGGAAATAACAGTGAAATTTGTGCCTAAAATATATTTACGGAAAATTTATTTGATTAGCCTTGACTCTTATCGTTTTTTACAGTATCACCAAAATTGCTGGACTTACCGAAAAATAGTACAACCCCGAAAAAGTTGCCTTGCCAAAATAAGTTTACTAATTTGCAACTCCATTGTTCTTCTTATAAGACTAAACAAATATAAATAACTCCATCGATTACAAACTTTCCGAACCTGATATCCATGGTTTAGAATTGTTCGTTAGGATTATATTAATAAAAAAAAAAAAAAAAAAAACTGCATATAAGTTTCCATATGTGTATAGTGCGTATATGTAGGTTATGTCTTCGTGTGTGTGTGTGTGCGTGAGTGGTTATAAAATCGATATAAACAGGGTTTGCACGAGTGCACGCACCAGTGCAAATTATACGCGCACGCACACGTCCCATAACTACCCCTTTTTACACCAATCAGCACTCATTTTTTGTTTGACCTCACAGCACCAACTCACTCACATAGAGAGTAAAGAGGACAGACACAAAACAGAAACGGAAAAAGAGCAAATATTAAATGAAACGTACCTATATATAATGCTTCGTTTACGCATGGCTGTTCCATGCCAAGTAACGCATATGCGCTCGACCTTCAAAAGATGGATATACAGAAATCCTATCTAGTGTTTACGCTTGATTTTCCACCATGCCACGTAAACTGCCGACGCATAGCCGTACATGAACATTTCAACTTTCTGAGATAGCGCATGGTCAAAGCTTATAACATAGGAACACAGATGGCCAGCCTAGTCTGGGTAATACAGATACCTTTATTATTTTAGTTTAGTTATTAGAATAGAGGGGGCCAATATTTAATTAAATTAGAAAAATGATATTTTAAAGAAATTAACAGTTTAAATGCAAATATACCAAAGAATACAAGATCAAGGTTGATAGGACAAATTGACGTAGTAAACTGTGAGTGTCCGTGATATAATTACCATTGATTAGGTTTCATTTTTAATAGTAGTTCCAGATATTAACGTTAGGGAAGAGCAAATAGTTCAATTACATGCCACAATAAAAGCCACGACAAGGCAAAACTTGGTCGGATGCATAAACACTTACATGGACCACATATGCGCGCATATGCGAGCATATGCTCGCATATGCGTTACTTGGCATGGAACAGCCATGCGTAAACGAAGCATTACTGCACGAGACCATTGCCAGTTTTACATTATTAAATAGCAACCATTCGACATACACGTAAAATCGAATACCCCAGAGGTCTGGGGACTGCCCAATAATATAATTTTTAGTATTTATTTCATGTTTGTAGTTTCGCTCTAATGCTCGTAACGAGGTTAATTAGCCAATGTCTTCCATAAACATTGGTAAAGGTTTTCCATTGGGAATTATGGGCAAAATAAAATTCGTAATTTCGAACCAATAATAAAAATAAAGTATTTAACAAATTAAAAGTTGATTTTTACTGATTATTTCTAACGAATTATACAATTAATTGATATTGCACAAGTTTTGATGATAAATAAGCTAGGCACAAATTAGGCATTTATTTTATATGCATATCAATTTTGGGGAAATTCAATCGTACTAGTTATTATTTAAAGAGTTATTGTGAATATGTCAATCAAATCTAGAAAAATATATATATATATAATATTTTAATGTGTATTATAAAGTTTCTTCACTGCCCAAATGTAATAAAAAATAATTATTTAAAATTTGAATAAATTAACAATAATCACGTTTGCGGATATTCTCGAGTAACACAAATTGGACAGTGATGTAGCACAATAATAATATGTCTTTAAAAACGTTTTCATCGTAAAATTAATAAATATTATTATAAAAGTTTATTTTCAGCAGTAATTGTATTTATATTTGACGACTTGATATTCTGCCCCATGATACACTGTTAGCGCAGACCGTGACTAGATATAATTAAATCAGATAATGTAATGTTAATAAGGAATTTTCTGATATTTGAGCTAATTTAATAAAAATTTAAAATTTTCCTACGAAATTCGCAAAATGTCAACTTTCATATCACGCAATATTAAAATATCAAAGAAGATATATAAATATATATATATATATATATATATATATATATATATATATATATATATATATATATATATTCCGTTTATAATTATTTCAGGTATTTCCAGATGAATGTAAAAAAATATCCATTTAGCAAGCATACAGTATTTTATTCTGAAATTCCACGAAACATAATTAAATTGCGATTGTACTCCAAATGAAAAACATAAAAACAGTGTTGAAATTATATTTGCAATTATAAAATATAATATTACATAGTGGCTACCCTTGACAACCGAAAGTTTGCAATTCAAAAATTAAATCCGGAAAAAAAGTAGGCAAAAACTCAAAATCTACAACATAAAAAAAATAACATATTTAATAACAACCCACGTATAATTATATATACAAGTACACGAATGATTTATTTAATAATAAAAAAATTGAAAATTATCCATGACGAGAACTGTTTCAAATGAACCATCGTCAACATGGTATCGCCGCACGAAATAAAGTTATAAATTATTCAATACAATTCAACCTGATGGAATGCTACTAATTATTAGTAATTTAGAAATGGCTTCTTTTTATATACATTTTTAATATCAATAATTATTCTTTTTGCAGACCGTAATCAACACCATTACTGTATATTTTTCTAAGGTGCCAAAACCGAATGCAAATTTTATTTATGACAGTTCCTGGCCTCGGTTCTTGCCCAAATACTAGTATTCAAATGTTGCATGTGTTACAATATATAAATATAATATTTCATATATCTGATTCGTAAATTGATTCTAAATTTAAATTTTAATTGCTAGATCTTATCAATTACTATTGCATATGTTACCCATGGCGAGAGCACATTCGTTGAATAACTGATAACTGATATTCCGATCAAACTCTCATAATAGGTGAGTACCTTTGTTATAAAATGTGACATTTGCTAAGACTGTGATTATCATGGAACAATAAAAATTACGACTATCCATGAATACAACATGTAAATTTACTAATTTTAAAAGCGAGTTTTCGTTAATTGGTACGTTTTTTGAGAACGACAAAAGTAATGTTTATGCGTTTCATATATTCTTATTTAATATTAAGTTTCAAATATGTCTCTTTTGAATATATATGACATTGAAATATGTTTCTATAATTTATATATACTTAACACCTTCCGGTACAGAACATTAAGGGTTTGAAAAAATCGGTTTAAATAAATCATATTATATGCATCTTTCTCCAATCACCATCAATCGTAGTACATGTTTTTTTTTTTTTTTTTGTTGATGGCTTTTATCGTTCGTAGTAAATCAATTTTCGTTAAGTGGTGATTTTTATCAATTATCTCACCCTACTAAACAACCTTGCAAGTTCGATCGCGCACACGACGAAATCGGGTGTGGGGGAAAGAGTGAGTAATCAGATAGGTTGAAGCTGAGGGGAGAGAGAAGTAAGCTCCCTTGATGACGTGACCGTCAACTTCGATTCTGGGTGTTTTGAACCCCTTGCCACTATTTAATACGCAAGTCGTGTGCGGTGATTAGGTAATTCGAATCGCCTTAATAATGCAAGTCCTTTTCTTTTATTATTTTCGGGTCGCTATAGTGCCTTTTGGCACGCCATACTTTCACTTTTAATTAGAAAATAAGTTACGAATTCGAGTAATAAAACAACCGGTTAAAATCGTTATTACCACAGATTTGGGGATTTTGTTTTTCAATTTGTGATTTGGGGTGACGTTCTTAAGTAGGTTTACATTTTGATTGCTAATTTATTTGAAATTGTATAGCCCTGATTTACATCATTTTCAATTGTGCTCAAAGTTTAATCCTTTCATTAGTTCTATACAGTATGAAAAGGATTGGTTAGATCAGCATTTTTCTTTCATCGGATAAAATTAGAGGGATACCGTTAATTACAAGGAAATGTAATTTAGTTAAAAATTATATTTCAAATTGTAGTCTCGTCAAATCACAATTATATTTTTCCTTACTATTCTTTTTATCTATAATACAAATGGGGATAATATATAGTTTTATTATTTTTATGTGTTTTAACTATTTTTTATTTCGGTTAATTCATTTTTAATTTTGCTATATACTTTTAGAAACAATTACGCAAAAGTAAGACCAAAAGATTATTATTATATATATATATATATATATATATATATATATATATATATATATATATATATATATATATATATATTTATATTAACAAATATTTTCTACAAAATATATTAAAAATAGTCGCATAAAATCGCTTATCAAGCAAAAAATTCGTGATAAAAGAAAAAGCAAATGTATATTTAATATTGATGGTTAAAAGAAAATAATTATAATAGTCTAAATATAAAACAAAAATGGAGCATATGTTATTTTCTTCTTATCAAAAAACTGTACACCGCAACCGCAGTGACAATTGATAATGTTCATTCATAAGTAAGGTTCGGCTGCATCTTGTACTCGAATATTTGAAATCACGTGTGTGTGTTTGTAAGAAATGTATATTTATTGCACGGTTTATGTTTTTAAAACTAAAAATAAAAGCCATTTGGTTGTATCGTAAAGTTTGACATTTTCTATCGAAATATTTTGTTTGCCAATGTTATACACATTACTCACCCATATAAATCATGTTCTCTTATGGTTTACGATTGACATTTTCATTGTCTACACACACAATATACCGTTATATTTATTATTAAAACAGTTCGGATTTTATTGTTTATTGAAACATAAAACACGCAATTTTCAGTTGAGTAAAATCGTGTGCACGAGATCACAAAACTACTGCAATAGGAAAAGGTACGATGCCGATGGTTGGTTATACTCAAGGGGCTAATCACTTATTTTGTATTACGGAAATTCCATGAAATTGGTAGGAAATTGTTGAAAATACATTGAAATAGTTTTGAAAATGCATTGTTGTTGTGCAATAGTTGAATAAAGTTTAAAATCTTTCGGAAATACTTAGCAATACAAGAAATACTTATACATTAATATATTTATAAAATTGAAATTCATAGAAATAGAGTACTTGAAATTATTGCAATAGACCGCTCGGTTATCCTGCCTGCCTACAGCAACTGCCGAAAGAAATGAAAAATGTCATTAAAGAACTGTGCAAAATGAAGAGAAATCGTTTTAAATTACCGGCGTCAACGTTTAATTGTTATTAATTAGGCGACGGTTTAGCGGTTCTTTTATTCTGTTGCTATTTTTATCATTCAATGCGAAACAAACTTACATGGTGAAACATTAGTTCTAAAACAATAAACATATTAAAATTTCTAGCGACTTTTTCGAAATATTAACCATATTTTGTAAAATTTCTTTTGAATTTAGTAAATGTCTATTTTATGTTACCAATATATATTTTCTACATTTTTTCATGTAAAATGTAAAAAGTTAAAACAAAAATAACGCAATATTAAACATACAAGAAAGTTGACTGCAGGTTCTCTTAATATATACTTTTTCAAATTCTGTTATAATTCAAACTAATCTTCAAAATATGAAATAATTTTGAACAATAAATAGGCCATTCAGTAGTTACAGTACAACGTTTCTCACTTTAACCATATAACAATGAAATCCAAAATTAAATTTATTCGCATGAATAACACCGTTTGTTATTGACAGCGTTAATTAAATTCCATGTATTTATTGAATAATTATTATTGATTATATCAACCAAAATAATCTCGTTGCATCGATTAAATCCATCCATCATTCTATAAAATATTGTATGTATTATAAAAAAAACCCTCATCCCAAACAAATTAAGTATAGTATTTAAATCACATCAATATAGATTCACTTAAATTTGGTCCGGACAGGCGATATTGAAAGGGAGAACTGTCAGTTACAAACGAAGGGGGTAAAACCTAATACAGACAGCAACAAGGTATTCTTCTTAGTTTATAATGGGATTAGCAATGAACCGAGAAAATCATTTATGTGTAAATTTATATCGCTGTCTGTTATAATTAGTATTCATCATAAGCCCATTTATTCTTCGGATGCAGAAGTCTCGGATTTCCAATTACTATAATAAAGAGATTTTTTGCTCCAATCTCTGCTCACACAGCAATAACATGGTTCTGAATATAATAGTAGGACGCTATTACACGGTCTGAATTTCTAATAGAAATAAAGGTTAATATATCTGTTTTAGTCAATTACAGTTCAAAATGGATATATATATATATATATATATATATATATATATATATATATATATATATATATATATATATATATATAAAGCATATTATAACTCGTGTCGCATTCGAGATAGTAAAAAAGTAGCAAGAGAGTAATCCTTCCGGGACAAAGACAAAATAATATAAATTGAATAAAGCATTTTATTTAATCATGGTACAACTACCATAATTTTATTTTTCTCTAAAAATGATGGTTTACTATTTAAACTAACCCGTCCTGGAAGTGTAAATTACAAGTTGAGACATTGTTTTTCAAAATAATGTTTCCATGTGGGTTGTATACAAAGATATATTTTATTAATTTATTTCATTATCCCAAACAGCAAAATTCAACACAATCAGCAGATGCATATTCATGAGTGGCAAAGTGCGCATGTCAAGTTAACTAGAGTGGGATCAAGAACTAGCGGAAGTAAAGTAGCAGTAAACAGCAGGAATATATACGCGGCAGGGATTTACCTCGGGTCTAATTAACAACGTCACGTCGAGTGTCTTATTACGGTCGTCACCGTGGTCGCCATAGCAACCCTACTCTCCCACTCCAACCGACATATATAAAGTGGAGACAACATCATCACAAACTACAGGGAACGTCACATTGAAAATGCACCAAGAAACGAAATTAATACTGCATAGTCACCAATATTTAAGTGTACTTATGGTGAACACGATTTCTACAGGGTTGATTTTAACTAAATTTGGTATTCATAATGAGTACCTAGTTTGTTCACGTTACATTTTAAAACAAATAACTCTTATACTTCCAGAGTTATAGACACATTCAAATGGAGTCTCCAGATTGAACTCCAATGCCATAAAAAAATTATTTTGAATCTAAAAAAAAATGTAAAATTACTATTTCAACAACTATGTGATATATGTAATACGTATTACAAATACGGATCTTCGATAGAAAACTACCCAAATAAAGTTAAAAAGAATAAAATCTAAGTTCTCTTCTTATCTGTACTCTCAACCAGAATGCAACTATATGCTAGTAAATCATTGGTAACTTATGTTAATGCGCATTCACGGCGCTGTAATCCCCCAGTTTTCAATTATTACAATCGGATGATGAAGATGACGAAATCTTGTTTAAGTATCTCCACCTCTACATTATTTTTTCGTGGCTGTGTTCCTTAAAAGATGATTAAAATGTTTACACCGTAAAATCTCTATGTGGCCGTAAAGTTATTAATTTTCTTCTTCAACGTAACGCTACGAACGACTTGGCTCAGGGCTGCTCGGTTCAGAAGAATATATAATAAAGTAGACTGAAGTGTTCGCGTTAATTTAAAACGAGGATAAAATTTTGGGGAATAGGCCATTAAATTGTGGCCTTATATTTCGCTTATATTTTGAAATAAATCTGGTCTCTCGTAGTAATTTGATATTTTTTGACTCTCTTGACTAAAATTAAGTATTGTTATCATGAAAATATTCAAACTCGAGTTATTATCGGAAATACACATTTTGGCCATCCTGGAATCAAATCTAATTTCTATTTATCCTCGTTAGATTCCTGAAGATGGCAAACGTGTTTTCAGAACGTTGAGTTGAGTGGAAAGGTGAATTTTATAAATGTTCAGAACGCTACAAAAATATATTCACATGATTAATATCAGTCCGAATGACAGAGAAAAATGATTCTTGTGACATTATCAAATATGTAAAGATTCATCAACAGTTTTACAACAGGAAACCCGTGATCATAATGTGTGGATGCCTGTGTATAGATATATTATATTTACATGTTCAGTTTAATCAGTTGTGATTAGTTTGGACAGGACACACGATTCGGAAGCCCGTTCGAGTTTGGTTTCATTTGAATATTCAAGCGAGTCGTGATTGATTTGACAGGTAACACACACACACATGCACACAACACCGTGGGGCTACCTACCGGTGGCTTCATGCTATATGAAATAGGTACCTAGTACGCCGCCGGCGAAAGAAAACTTTGTTATTTTTTGTTTTGTTTTATATTTTACTTATACTTAGAAAACTTTTCGACGAAGTATAACGCGGTGGGTATAAGTTTTTTATGAGCGAGTTTATTAAAACTTTGTATATTGTTTTTTAAACGTGTATATAGTGGATGTTGTCAGATCGTTAAAGTATGACATATTTGTCAAAGTTAAAAGTTTCGTGATGAAAATAAATTTAGAGTAATATTTACACCGTCAAGCTAACATTGGATTATTTTCATTTACATAGCACACCCTTATAATATAATATAAAATTTTTAAGACAAAATAAAAATCTGCAGTTCAGAACTTTGTTCGTACGTATAATCAAAAAATATGTATATATACATATTCTTTACTTAAAGAAGCCACACCTGTTTAGAGATTTCATTTTCTGCTTAGCAACGATAAATGTATAGGATACTAGCTATAATAATAGTTTCGTAAAACGTCCCATGAAAAATTATACAATATCTACAATAAATCATATATTTATATACAGAAATTTTATTATTGTAGCTGCGATTATAATAAGTAGCTTTGAATTTAAAAGTACACCTATAGTTTGCCGTTAATATAATTAAATTGTTGAAAGCGAATGATACTTATTTGTCTATTGCGTATAATAGCCGAATATTATACATTTGTATCCGAAATTCCGAGAATCTCTCATTTGATAGGGTATTAAATATCCTACCAAGCCTTGACGTACAATATCTAATAGAAGTGCCTACACATCACATGTGAGAGATAAGATCCGACTGTATTGTTATTCGCGACAAATTGTACCAGCATAATTAGCCACTCTACGCTACAGTACTCTACTCTAGAATAACAAAGGTGAACTTACATATTAGTTTTCAAAGAGATAATACCACACACATAGAACCCTATTTGTGGTGTATGTATTATATATATAAATTATACGGAATATTAAATGTGTTGGAATAATTAGTACGACAATTATGTCACGCTTGTTGACAACTAATCAATCTGATTATGAATATTATTTAAATTGTTAATAATATACACAGTGTTTAACGATATATATTAGTCTCCAATAATTATAATAGTATCGCTTATTAATCTATGAGTCCCGATCCAAATATTGGATGTTGAGCTATTATAACAAAACCAATTTTTGAAAACACAATTTAAACCGGTGGTTAAAGATTACACCACTACTTTTTTACTGCACCGAATACGGCACAAATTTGAGAACAAGTGTAAAATATATAAGCTAAAACTATTCAATTTTCCTAAAAAAAAAAACTATACAATTTACTGTAAAATCGCTTTTGACAACATTAAATTTATGTTGTGTTCATGGTTACTCCATATTCTTTAAATGTTTTCAAGATAATCGCAATATCATAATCTAAATAAACAAGCTTAAGTTAGCAAAATGAAAAAAAGCTATAAAATATTTTAGAATTACTAGTAGAATTTTTGGTTTTTTAAATTATTTTTATAAGGGCAGTATTAAGTGGGCCTCCAATTTTGGGGCCCTATAACTCGGGAACGAGCGAGCGACGACTAACATCGCTCGACGAGTAAAAATGGAACAGAATGATTAAATTAAATAATGATAACGAAATAATATATAGCACAATATTTCAATACTTTGAATAAACGTACAAAAAAGTGCAGGATACTGCAGTATTTTTTTAACAGTGTAGCCTTGTATAGTGGTAATTAAAATGTCACGTACAGTACAATATTTCATTTGTACACAATTGCAGTGAAACGAATGTATAGGGCCAAATTAATAAACACTTATTAGCAATATAAACATCTAGTTAATTCTGTTTTTGTAGCCATAATTCTAATGAATGCAGCGTAATTTGCAAAGGCCACTGTACCTACGGTTTGCAGTTATCGCGTTCCGCTCTTGAATAAATGTAGTACGTTTTGTTGCTTACTCGCTATATTGTACTGTACTGTATATATGCGTTTTTGCTAGCTCAAACGGGAAGCAATACAATACCAACATTTTTCCTGGAATTTTATATTCCACCAGGTACTCTAGCCGCCACTCTCTAATTGGAGTTTATTTGAAATTTCATGATACTATGGGTACATTCAATATCACTACACATTTGATTTTATATCAATAACAAACTCTCTGAATAGAATCATAACTAGACATAAAAAATAATAAAAGTGCATTTTATGTTCCTGTAAAAATATACCAATTCGATTTTCAATTTTGGAATACGTGATTTATGGAACCTTTTGCAAGTTATATCATTATATTGGATATTCATTCTTACAACGAATTAACTATATACATAACTTTCCTTATTGTTCTATTGTTTATTCTCTGTTCCAAGACTGTAAAATTCTAACAATTAAATATAAATATTTTTCTAAATAATTTAATTGTTTAAGGGGTAACACCACTTTGATCCATCGAAATTTCAGGCTTTTTCGAGAATTTTTATTAAAGACATAAAGAAGTTTTATCATCGATGCAATTATTATTCTAGGTTTGTAAAAAATTGATATGGAGTTGTTCTTTTTATTTGCATCGTAAAAGGTATCATCGTGTAGAAATGCGGTTACGTGTTCGTTTGAGATTTGCATGCAACTCAAGATAAATAGTTTGAAAATTTTACTTAAATTATAGCTAGTGCTTTCATTATAAAATAAAACATAATCTTGTCTCTATATAATAACATAAATTTTATAAACTCACGTGGAACAATAGTACAAAGTTAATAAACATATACGTTTATATAAATATCATATACGTTCCGAGAATATATTATTTTCAAAAATAATTATACGTGATAGGTAGATATGCGAACAATATGTTATTATTTTAATTTTATTTTCAATTGCGATCGTTCTGATAAGCTTTTGTAAATATTAAAAATAATCAGATAACATTACAGTACAGTTCTAAGTAAAGCAACATAAATGGAATTTAAAATGATTTATTTTTCAATGTAATTCATAATATCATAATATCAACCGCACAAAAGACCTTATATTTTATAATAATAATATATCCAAAATTTGGAACCCTCTTTAATACTGCCCTTACAAACATTTTGTTGAATCAATAATATTTATATTTGAAAATAAAGATTGCGAAGTAGGATCCCATATATCTTACAGGAAAAGCACTGTATATCTTAATATCGTTTCAAAAAGTGAACAAACACATAGAGAACAGTGTACCATTACAAGAAACAATTCAATGATATATACGTATTCCTTATTTAATTACAGCAATGTTCAACCCAAATGCAAAAATAGAATTCCCTTCCTATCCAACCGAAATGAAAATTCCGTGTTTATAGAATAATCTTTGTTCTTTTTATATCAAATTAATTACAAAGTGCTGTTATAGGCTGGCACGTTCACCGTTACCGAAACACGTGTAGATTTATCGTCGGTGAAGTAACATAATGTGTTCTTGGTCGGTTGACAAGTCCACAGTACAATGCGCGCACTGTGGGCGAGGGGAGGCTGACAGCACGAGGGGGGAGAAGTAATCAATTTGCATCTTCTTTTGTGTTTGTATTGCGTACGTATGTGTGTGTGTGCGAGAGAGTCGTTCATTCCATCGAATTAATCATGTTTTAATTGTTCGTTTAAAAGGTGTCGTCGAGTGGTTTCCTTTATATAAAGGATGTTTTGAAATCTCTTCTCTTGCAGTTAAACGTTCCGTTTGTGTGCAGACGAAACTTTCTTACTGTGTATATGGCAGAATGTAGTATTGTTTTCAATCGTACTTATGTTATTAAACCGGATATATGCCATAATCAGCACAATTGATGTTGAATTGGCTTTGGTTACGAAAGCAATTCAAAACTTTTGCATTTATTAGAAAAACAAGCATATGTGTATAATGCTCTTAACTCAACATGGGCGGGCATATAATCAGGAGGAAAAATTTGAAGAGGTAAATATGATTCTAAACATGATTGATAGACATTAAACCATTCAAAATTCAATGAAAACTATATGTTAAATTGAATACAACAAAATCAAAGTAAAGGACAACCTTTAGGTAGCTCAATTGCTACCATGATGGTAATATAAACTGTTAGAATATGAAATATACCTAAATACCGCATAAATATATTTCAGAATATTAAACAAAATATCAAAAATGTCTGTTCCAAACTTACCCTCGTCAGAACGTGTGCGAAACTAGGTGAAAGTAAAAAGAATTGTTGACTCACCTGAAACAAAAAGAAATACGTCAGAAATATGGCAAACGAAAAACAACAACTTTAAAATCAATAAAGTATTCGCCAACTTTATGCATCTAAGAAATTCGCTGATTTAAGCAGTATTCCACGCAAATACTTCAAATATATGGGAACAGGAACAAAAACCACAAACAAATTTTTCGCTGACTGTTGCATTTCTGTGCAACAAATTCTTGTCATGGTACAGCATACAACATGGAAATTTATAGAGATGGAATCGCAGTATATCTAAACTATTTTAAATATTCACATAAATTAACTTCTACTTCATAAATAACTGTGATTATTCATATAGTTCACGTACAACAGCAATTTATCTTATTTCGCATACAGTGAAACGAGGAGCAACATACATAAAGCACCAAAATAAATTCATTTTGCTAGGGCTGTCATTTCAGTTATGTCAAAAAATAGATTTTAGTAATACATCATAATATATTCAATTCTATAGTTTCTGGGAGGTGACTCCAAAAAAATACATCTACATTTACTACTAGAAGGTGCAGTGGAACAATATCAAAAATATATAATTGCTATATTATATCTATAAATTGATCCTAACGCAATGCATATAAATTTAAAATATATATAAATACAGAAACATTAACAACCAATACTCGGATATAGTCACAAAAGACAGCAGAATAAACTGACACACAATGTCTCGTTGAATCGTTAATTTTCAGAGCATCGTGCTCCATGCTTATTCGTAAGAACGGTATAAAATGTAAAAGGGATAGAAACCCTTAGGTTTTTGTATAACAACAGGTGCCACATTTCACCCTTATTTCCAGTAACAAAAGAACTTCAGGGTGTTATGGGTAAAGTTAGCTATACACATTTGCAAAACACTACCGCAGTACAAAAAAAAAAGTCAAATATGTATATACCAAGGATTTTTTTCACAATTTCGCTTGCTCGCTACTACGTAAAAGTAATTTATCTTTTTTATTATAACATAATTAAAATGAACGGTGAACATTAAAGCAGCATAATGAACGGTCATACAATGAAAAAATATAAATTTACTTGTTTCATTATGTCAGCGATTCAGCGACTAAAAAATTAAAATAAAAGAGTTTTTTTACAACGATCTAGCACATGTTCTTTCTTGTTAGCATCATAGCGACGTTGATTAAGATTTCAAAAATACCACAAAGCCAGAATGACGCTGAGATTTTAATTACTTCTTATGAACTTATAAGAGAACTATTTGAAAGGGATGGTCTTTGTAAAATTAATTTGTTTTCGGTCTGTTTGAGCATAGAAATTCATTTAGAAGCGAATATGCATTCGTATTGCAGTAATTCTAAAGTAATTATTATCTTCATTTTTATTTATAAATGTTTGAGGTAAATAATGCGAAAGGTTTGTATTTCTGGAAGATAGAATTTAATATTAATGGTTCATCAACATCAGAGGCTATTCCTATATATAATTACGCTGGTTATATTAGCTTTTACTCCTGAGCCTTTAGATCTGTAAAATTTTGATAGTAAATATATTAAGTTCTTGTTCTGTGCAATAAATATATGATTATTCTATATAAATATATTTAGACATATTTCCTATTAAATTTGTTATAAATAATTTCAGTAAATTTTAAGTTGAGATTTGAGAATAAAATTGTAAATAGGTCTACCCTTATTCCGGGGATTGTACGAAGCTTTTGTCAAAACCAAGGGAGTTAGGAATAAGTCTGTCAGTGTTATCAACCAGTATAAAGTACAAGAGATATGGATCTTTATTCAGACATTCAGGAGGAAAAGACAAATTTGGAAAGCAAGAAAACACAGAACAGAGGTCGCTGCGCCGGTTCCGACATATGATGGTCGTTCAGGAGAATATAAACTAGTCAAACGTTAACTGGTATCGTTTGGCCTGCTATTAAATTCACGATACTCAGATGTCCGGAATCACGTATAACGTAACTAACCGCAGATAAGGTTGGATCTTCAAAGAAATAACTAACAAATAAAAGCAAACAAACGCATAAACCAGCAAGTAAAGGTGGTCTACAAAAAAATATGCAGACACGCAGTCAGTTGCTTTCATTAATGTTGTCTATTTATACTAGACTAACTTAAAGTTAGTTTTCACTACATATTGCTTTATTGTGTTTTAAATTCAGTCCACCATTGCCATGAAAAAATATCAATATATATATAGTAACTGGGGAAACGTAAAAGTAACATGGCTATTGCCACAAAAGCAATTTTGCAGTAAATGGTACAGTTTCCGATTAAACTTTTTAGACAAAAGTTGATAAAAAATTCAATAAGTTCAACTTTTTCACTAACTCGTATCGTTTACGAAATATGCAACAAATATTGCAAGTAAACAAGCACTTTCGATTGATATAACCTATTCTCTCCAGGGATATTTAACTTTTGAATTCATAACATCATATTTTTATGATGAACGATATGTGCAGTTCAGACAGACACACGAACATTATTCAGAAAATAGTAAAAATGGATTCAGGGACCCTCAAAACAAATATTTGTGTTAAAATTAAGAGATTCATTTTTTTGTGAACACAATGCTTTTATTTATCAGTTTTCCCCAAGAAAATATAAGTCCGACTCTGTATTTGCAAACAAAAGAAAATTAACCAAACAGTATTTTCGTGGGCACAAAACGGGAACGCTTCTAACACAAAACGTACAAATACATTTATATACAAGATACAAGAAGCCGGCGATTTCAATTCAAGACACGGTGACTAACGTGATTCTCATCAGACACACAGATAAGAATCTTAGAAGGCGTACGTGATGTACAAAAGATGTTTTAGAGTCAGAGAACGACTGGATAAAGGTGAGCAAAGAGGAGATCTTACACACAAATACACGGACAATGGCAGAAAGAGCACAAGAGCGAAGCCGTTGTAGCTATATGAAAATAGCTACATTAACAAAGACAACAGTAGGTACAGTTGTGGGACAAAAACAATATTTAAATATATTTTTTTTATCTAACATCAGTTTATTAATTCAGATAACGAATTAGTGAAACCCATTCCATCTTTCAGCAAACATTAACTGGAAGTATCGGTTAACTGTTTTTTTTTTTTTTTCATTTATACATCGCCATAAAACAATATGTGTGGTACCTAGGGAATCCAAGATGTCATATGGCAATTTTCAAAGGCGATGTTTCAGTAAAACATATATTGTTTAAAGGGGTTGAGGGCAGTAAGGATCGGTATTGTGAAATGAACGCAACGACATGCGTTACAAACAATGTATATGTAATTAAAAATAACCCATATCAAATTCAAAGTGACGAAAACAACTGGTGCTTCTCCAAACTTTCAAATATACCAACTGCACCGGAACCAGCAGAGAGCAAAAGCACAAATTGTTTGCACGACCAAGTTTTGCGAATTGCGTTCGTGTATAATCGGTTCCACGTGGCTTACAAACAACATCGTATGTGTGTGTATGCGTATAAAGTAGTTCACTTGATCTAGCTGATGATTACAAGTTTAATCTTCTGTTGGTGTAGTGTTGGCATGCTCGTTCTTCTTCTATTTACCCTGCTTCCTTCCTTCTTCGTTCAAGTTTGTTCCCATCATCGGATAAAGTTCGTGTGTGATGCATACCTTTTTGACTTATATGTGTATGTGTGTTGTTGATGACTACCCTACCATTCCTAGTTCCATGCTACATTCAACTAATGTTTGTATGTTTTATCCTGATATTCTTGCCACCATTCGTGCGTCTTGTGTAAATTAATGGAGTTAGACAATATATCCATAAATTCAATATTCAATATCAAGAGGTGTTTAATCGTTTTACGATCCTTGTCAGTATTTAAAATGAAGATACTAAACAAGTTTGTAATTATGGTGATTTTTATTATCTTATACGTAATGTATAAAAATATTGTGTATATATATATATATATATATATATATATATATATATATATATATATATATATATATATATAACCTAAATAAACAAACGACAATGCCGAGAACGAGACTACAATATTATGTGATACTCAACAAGATTTACTCGAACTCCGAAGCACCGAACAAAAGCATACACCTGCATTTTTTACACGGCCGCTAATCAGCTTATATTTTCAAAATAGAATGAAAAAGTTACACGCAAGCACAATATACCCTAACAACGGTGAAAGATTAGCCAGTATTAACAGAATATAATACATAGTATTCGGTGAATAATTAAGAAATGTTATGTTGCAATCGATTCATGAGTCTGTAATTTTCGTAATAGAATATTATTTATAGAGCAGTACATAATAAGACGGTAGACAGCATTAAATGAAAATAGAATCAGATACAATAATATACAAGCTTGTAAATGACAAGTTAGGATATTGCTCTTTTATTTTGTAGCATCCGATTTTACAGTTGGCAGAATAAAGACAACCAGTTCATGGAAATTTTATATATTTGTGAATCATCAATTCAAACATTATTTTCATAAAATCAATACCAGTATATTAGATGCAAACAATATTAACTCGTCTACTTGAATATTCAGTCGAGTACGGACAGCAAGGGCGACTGTATTTAACTAGTTAACTACATGCCTTGCAAGATGACAGTCAAAATTATATGGGTGTCAAAGTCCTAACAGTTCGGCTATAACAATATGCACAGTATTATTCTTTCTTTTTTAGAAATAATTACATCTTCTCATTGAGATTAAATTTTATTATAATTAATTAGAAAATAAATAGAAGTGGAAATATATGGCCCCCAAGGCCGGACCCCTTGTGCTACAGATCGGATAACGAACCCGCAACGCGTATTATATGATTGGAATATATTTTAAAAGTTCAAATTTAGAAATATAATTGTCTTCCTACACATCTACCATGCAAACTAATTTGTATTAATTAGTTTTAGCATAAATGCCTATAAATAATAATTTTCGGTGGCGCCCATGTTTTCTGAGCTTAGGTGTGGCCGCGTGAGTTTGTGTGTCCTTAAGGCTGAAGGAACGAATTTTCGATGACGTGTTGTTGTGTGCCATGGGTGTGGGCGCGATTTTTTCCTCTTCCTCACCCCGGGAGGTTGATTGTTCTGTGTATGTGTGTGTCTTCTTTCTTAGGTCGCTAGATGACCCGTGTGGGCCCGACTTGTTCTGCTCGGCCCACCACGAGAATATTATCTATAAGTTTCCTGAACATTGCCATCACTTCATGATTGATGTGTACCAAAATATTACCGTGTCGAACCGATTGTTTGAACTTTTAACGGTTTGTTATTGTTTTATTTCGTGCATTTTATTTTCTTAATTTTTTATCCCAACACAATATGTTGTTTAAATTATTAAGGTTTTTAAACGCGTTAAGTGTGTCTAATTTTATTTTAGAAGACAAGTACTATGTTTATACCGAGACTGCGATGTAATTCTTTTAGAGCAGCGAAATTTCGCCATTTTGAGATGCAGTCGACATATAATTTGAGGTATGTCGCCGATCTAATTCTGTGTAAGTGCATGTCTAATTAGAATTAATCCAAGTACATTAATTAGCAGTATATGATATGATAATGGAAATTAAATGAGATTAGTTTCTATAGAATATGCGTGCTTCTATTGTTCACCATACAAGTATTATGTACCTACTTGATATGCCATTAGGTGCGCATGCCTCATAGCTAAATAATAAAGGTATGGTGCTATATGGTCGACAGAAATAGTTTGTGTGTTATGGTCGTATGTGTGTGTGTGTATATGCTTGCATGCCAGTATAGTGTGTGTGTTTATTTGCTTAAGACTTGTTCGTCCATCATTCGCCCTATTCTTTGCGGGTGAGACATGTTTTATGTTTACCTTGTGTAGCTGACAGTAGACAGGGCCACATTTCACCATGAGCGACTCGTAACTTATGGGGCACCCATACATAAACTCTACTAGAAAATCTCATTTCTTATTTCTAAGACCTTTATCCACGATTCTATAGGCACACAGTTTTCCATTACTATTTTCTAAGGCAAGGCCATTCAATTCAGTCTCTAATCTATTTTTATTTTTTAGAAATTTTAGAATTAGTGTCCTTTTAAAGGAAATAACATTTTAAGGATTTTTTTTTCCTAATTATCTTTAGCTTTTACTGTGAACAGAGATATGTTATATTTTACCAATTTTGAGTTATTCATTATTAAGTGATTTGAAAGGCAACGCTAAATTGTCTTGAAGTAATTAAAATAAATTAAACAAGCGGGAGATTAAAATCAATCTCAGTGAAAGTTGTTTCATAACTATCGAAGGATGAATTTAAAACAAAATAAGTATTATAATAAACACAGATAGTGAAAAGGCACTCCAGCTTTTTTACGAAGAACGTTCGTACTTGGGTGGTCAAAAACTATTAAAAGCATCCGTCTTAATGAAATAAATGCAAGCATATCTTATTTAAATAACAATATATACAAATGTAAACAGGTGTTAACGGATATATTGAAACACAGTCTATTAATAGTGCATGTGAAGCACCTGTTATATCTATCTATCTATCTGGTCAAGTGTTTGATCGAATAAAAGATTTGACTAAATAATGTATAGAATTCAACATGTCCAAATTGTTTAGCCGCCACTTACGGGCCGAAATGTGTCGAATAAGACAGCTGAATATGTGTGTATTGAAACGCTATAATTTCAACGAGAAAATGGATTAGTTTTTTATTTGCTTCTTTCGTTATTCTTTTTTGTTGCTATTGTTGTTGTCTGTCGTTCTCCGTCTGATGAATTATAATCAAATTACTCGCCTGTGAATAGAAGAAAGCTTCTGCTTATGCCTTTTTCTGTCATTTTGACATCTTATATTTAAATCATGTATAATTTTACCTTGGGGAAAAATAAATTGTCATAGATCGACAATCACACTTGCCTTTGATTAAAATAAAATTGATTACTGAATACTGATGTTTTACCGATGGTGGCAGCATATTCGTTGATACAACTAAATTAGTACTGACGACTTCTGTTTATTATACAATTCGTGTTCTTTGATCGCTACCAACTAGAACTAAAACCGACGGAAAAATGTATTTTGTAATTGCTTTCAATGTCCCTTGAATATTTAAGTTTAAAATATTGAATAACGGATGTCTGAATCCCCAACTAAAGCAGAAATATACTTTGGTATTCTTTTTTGAATGAAACAAAAGTGCTGCCCAAACGGACAGACCAATTACTTGTAGTACAAAATAAGTAAAAAGGGGGAAAAAATCCGTCAAGTACTTGAACCACTTTACATCAAAAACGGCCTCTTACACTTTATAAATAATATGTGTGTCGCCTGTAGCTTGGGCATCGATAAAATGCCCGCCTCTTGTATTATAATGGCTTTCAAACTTGGTATTCTTATCTCCACTTAAGGACAACGCTAGCGAACCCCTGCTCAAATGACGAATAAGTGTAAATTATTTACAAGAGGCAGTTTTTCTGCTTCTTTTTTGTGTGCTCTATTTTCGGGGAGAACTTCTGCACGCTGGTATCAGGGGCACAGACACAGGAACCCGTTTCGATCGGGACCAACCCTTCATCCATTTTACATCTGCGTGAAACTGTTCATTTTATGTTGTTGCTGTTGTCATGTTATGTTTAAAACACCCTACGCCATTCATTACACATGTAAAAATATTGTATTTAATTTTAATTCATGTGACATTAATTGGTTGGTAACTCAGTCGGTTGGAAGAATCATGTGGGATAGTATTAAATAAATAATTGTAGGGGCCCCGATACAACCTTCCGATAGTGTGGACATATTATTTTCACCACCTTTTCAAAACCAACTATCGTGTATTTTAGTAACATATTACAATTAACATATGAGACACTTTTGTCTTGAGACAATAAATTATTATTTTATCAAAATATGTAGATGTTTCTCTCTGATTTAAAATCAATTTTAAACATTTAGGTGAAATATTTATATTTTTAATAAATTTATATAAAGCATACACATAATTCAAAGTAATTAACGATAATATATTGAAATTAAAGTATGTTACAGAAAAATCTAAAATATACAACACGTCTAAAATGGATAAACCCTTCAATTATGTTCTAGTACTTGATTTTTAATAAACCATTTATCTATATCTCCAAATTTTTAATATCCAACCTGTACAAAGTTTGCCACAAAAAGATCGCTCCTGCAATCCCTATCAGTTTTGTGGCCAAATAACTATTCATTCCGGCAAAAATATTAAACTGTATTTGTAGATATAATCAATGACAAGAAAGAAGAGGGGGCACGAATATTTTGCCGCTAAATTAGAAACGAGCAGAATCAGATTTGCCGCTGTGCCCCACAGGCTGTGTCGTGTCAGCGTCTGTGTGGGTGCATACGGCATGATGCCTACTATGAATATTTGAAAATTCACCAGTATTTTGCGCATTTTCAATACTATTTACCCAATGCAGATTCATTCGATTCGAGTCGATTTGTTCACATTTTCATATTCAAATAACCGTGTGTCCGTAGTACATTGGCGCTGTGTTATTTCATATGATAATTTTATTACTGATTTGGCAAACTGAAATTTCAAACACCACCAGCAATCTGGTGTTACTTGTCAGGCTTGCTCAAACATAAATAGACTAGTAACACCCTAATCCTCAGCATTGTTTATTATGATCCTTGCGCAGTTTGAGCCATTGAAGAATAGATATACATTTTGATCACGTGGCGTTAAAAAACTTACTGCTAACAATTTTTATGTTTATTTTGAAGAAACTAAATATATATACATCAAAGATAATTGTAGAATTATATCTTCTTACAGTCAAAATAATTCTAAAGTGATTAAATTATATAATACGACTGAGTACTATTTAGTGTATACTGTATACTAACATACGTTTTTTTATAAAATTAAGATTGAGCAGAATTAATTAAAAATATTTACGAATGGCCCGACAATCTTTTATTCTAAATGCTGTGACAGATTTTGTATGAATAATATGATTGGTATTTCATTATTTTATATATATATATATTAGTATATACAAAGGAACATTAAGACCATTAAAAAAGCGGCCTGTGCATAATGCTTTTAATAAAGAACAAATATAATTTGTATAAGTGAAACAATGATGGGAGAGCAATTTGAACGAAATTGAAAATACCTACAGAAACATAATAACTCGCTTCAACTAATATTTACGTAACACACGCAGATAAAAAACATTTCGTTTCTAATGATAAAAGGAACGCGCATCAGAAAATGCTATTTCCGAAAATGGAACAAACAAAAGACCGCTCGACAAAATACTACAAATTACTTCGTACTCATTTAGATATATCTTCATTGGCATCGAAAAAGTTTCTATAATGAAAAAATATTTAGGTATACTATATATATATAATAGGAGTAATGCCGCTGCGCCGGCCTGCGCTCCCTGTTGGAAGCCGAAATTATTTTTTGTGTGCACGCGATCACAATACTTCCAAAAATTCACCCACCATGGCCATGGCACACTGGAATACCGAAAGTTAATTAAGCAGTGCCGCGACAGGTTTCGTGTCATACGGCACTGCCGCCTAACTGTTTAATTACCTATGGGACGTTGAAACTTTTTTACTTTTTACGATTATTATTTAAAATTATGATTTGTGTCACCCTACGATACGCTAAACGCGTGGCTATATGGATGGTATTGGGACAACATACTGATAACGAATTAAATATCATGCGTGCTTGGTCAGAAATAAATAATTATCTTCAGTTACAATCTCCTTCGCTGGTAGTAATGGCATGAGACTTAAATTGCGAGCCAATTAGTAATTACAAATAATAATTCGGCTTGTTTTATGATAAATAATGCTAGCATTCACAGCGACTATATTGATAAGGAAATATTATAATAAGTTGAATTGTACAATTTCAATTAAAATTTCTTGTTTCTTTTTTAAAATTTATTTCTCCCGTGTGGTTATCCACCGATTTAAAACATGAAATAATATAAATAAATTAAATGTCAGATAGTGTTACTTGCGAACTTTGAAGAACAGTATTACGCTATCTAGCAGTTTTGAAGTTTCGAGTAAACATTCCAAAAATACAATATACCGAAAAGCTGGTATCGCGTGTTATTTTATTTCGGTTAAAATACTTCCTGTCCATTTTATTTCAACTAAATAGAAACTTGTCTAACTCGGCACGATATCTTCGGAAAAGTAAACTGGGAGCATTTTCTGTAATTGTTACCGCATTCGTAAGAATTAATTTCCTTTTGGCTGGAGGAAATGAGGATTCTTTATTAAAATTAAACGGCATCGTCTACACCGGAACTGCGAGAACAAGATGTTTTATCTTTCATTTTGGAGACTTAGAAAACAACAATGATACTTCAGCTTGTATTTTTATGGTTTGAACCGAATTGTGTATTGCTAGTGTACACACTATATTAGAAAGAAAAAATAGAAATTTTAATTCCTAGCACGTACTTGAAACAAAACAATAAAGTGGCACAATGTAAAACGTATATGGTTTGGAAAAGAATATAGACATAGTTGAAAAACAACTGTACTAATTTGTTTGTTTACTGATCCAGGATATGATATTTTTTATTGCGGAAAATGAGATAATATATTTCTTACCCGAGATATTAACGGAAATACACGGAAACATTAATAAGAAACTTAACATTTTCCGTAGCAGTTTTCTCCTAACTGGTACATTTTTTGAAGAAACTTTTCAAGCAACAGTTGTGCGAAATAAAAAAATCTTTCATTATGTTTTGGCTTTAGAGGGTTCACAGAGAGACATACACACAGACAGACACAGACATCATTCCAGAAATAGTACCCGAGTACAAAATCTTTATTCATTTACTATTCCTTATAAGTAAAAATGTAGATAATATACCATTAATGTAATACCGGGCCCATGCCAATCAATGGTTTGATTTATAAAAAATAATGTTACCACCCACTAGCAAGTTAACTAGCCTGAAATTAAATCAAGTTTAGGATAATTATCAATTATTGCAATAATTTGCGTGTTCTCTAATTGTATAAGGTACTTACAGACGTATATATGGCCTACAATACGTTTTAAGTAGTGAGGAGAAATTTTAATGATAATAATTATGAAATAATTACTAGATACGTGCCTGTGTTTATTGTTTGTTTGCATTTTATGGTAAATATACACATGTATACGTATATGTATAATGCCGAGTCGTGGAAAGGCTGTGTTTCATGGAACTAGCGTGACTTCGATTTGCGAATAGCGAATTGCGAATATACTGTACAACACCTATTAATTTGCCTGATGTAATGGACGTTATATTAATATTGTTGCTTTGTCCTATTATACGCTTTCTAATATAATTCTATTATATAAATATGCAAACATGTTTTTACTTCTATAATATTATTAATTATTCGCACTTAAATTTGCTTATTGCTTGAGTAATAGTTAAACAGACGCTAACACTTATAATATATTGTTAATTTTTTAATGTACAATATATAGTGGTATCTCTCTTAAGCGAACTCTCTCTTAATCGTACCCCTCTACTCAGAGACCATTTTTCTAACGATTGAATTAATTGATTCAAGTAATATAGTCCAACTAAATATTTAATTTAATACAATAAGATTCAATAAAAACAAATAAATAAATAAATATTTAAGTTAAATTAGTAATTAATATTGTAATATTTCAAAAAATATTTTAGAGTTTCGTATATGCGCATGACTATGTTGATAAATGTAAACTTTAGTTTTCTGTTATAACCTTTTTCGAGTTTTTCGAATTCGAATTTTAAAATACGTGATATTTTACAGGTTGATATAATAAAATTTGCAATTTATAAAACGTCTCATTATGTTGCATTGGCGCAAAAAGATTTTGTTCTCAAATCCAACAAATTTATTTTTTCTACAATAATTTTAATATCCTATACACAAGCGTAGAAATTTTGTATACACATATATAGCACCAAATTAAAATTCAATTTATGCAAGGTTAGTAAGAACCATAGCGAGCTTTCATAATTAAAATACAAACCCTACGGAATAAAAAATTCTCAGTTGCAGCCAAAAAAAAAAAGCCCCCAATAGAGATAGGCAGATAGTAGGCTGGTTGCAACAGAAAGAAACAGAATGATATTATAAATGTAGCACGAAAGTCACGCGAGCGAACGTTCTAGAGTTGGCGTATAGTGTTCAGCGCACAATGCGCGCAAACAATAATGCCTAATGACGACGGTTCGCCAGCATTCCCAACTCACCCCCAACCAACAATATCTTGTGAGTGGGGGAGAACGGTCGCCCGGACCACCGTTACCAGTGCCTCTGGTGGCAGTAATTAGGAAGCACTTCAAAAACTTCACACAAAATCCGTAAGAACCAAGTTTTCAGAGGAAACCGTAAAACTCCACTTTTAAAATCTGTATATACGCGCGTCAAGTATGTGTGTGTGTGTATGTTTTGTATGTATTTGTGGGGTCAAGTACGTACAAAGTCACCCACAAAAATTGTGTGTATGCCCTTCACACAAACACATTCATTTAACTCAGAAATTTGCACTTCTACTTTTACGACTGCAGGACCGTATTAGATTAATTTTAATTTAGCAACGATTAATTTTAGTATTATTATTCGAATTACTCCTTTAAATTTGGAGAGAAACATACACAAGAAATTGTATACATATATATTATTTTATACTTTGTAAAAAATTTAAAGAAAAAACAAATCTTTTGTCTAACTTACCTCCAAGACAGGTAGGATAAAAAATAATTGCTGACTAACCTGAAACAAAAGAAAAAATTATAAGTAACAAAGAAAAAAAAATTTCAATAATTGATTCAATGTATAAATAATAATATTGAAAACATACTACAAAATTTATTTTTAATATAATTATCTATAGCATTGGCAATATTATGTACTTTTAACTTCAGAAAAAATTAATAAAAATCGAAAAATTATGAATACAATAATAACTAGTAAATTTACAGTAGGCTAACGGTAATCCTTACTGCATCTTCCTCCTAAATACGGCTCTGTTCGTGTTCAAACGACAAACAAGTGCTATAAATCGTTGTCAACGTTATGTGGAAATAAAACATAATTTTCAACTTTCGTAAATCCTAATCATATAACCGTAAATATGAACATTATAATTTGAATTCTAATTAATGGCTGGCGTTATTTCTCAAAAAATAAAATGATCATAGTAGGTATACAAAAACGTATGACCTGATTTTTTTCGCATATTATGTTGAATGGTTTGTTTACGGGAGAAAAAAACACACAAACTTAATTTATTACGAACACCATGCTAATTAGGTTCATAATTTGGCAACATGAGGTTAAAAAACATATAACTCAAAACTTGACTCGAATACAATGGTGTAAATAAATTTGTTATTTATTTTAATATATATTACTAATTTGTTTTTTAAACTGGAAAATAAATATAATTACTTTCTTTTTGTTTACCAGATTAATACTACGAAAACTAATGGAATCAACTGTAGCATTTATTATTAGATCTTAATTTGATCATTTTTTTTTTATAATCAATTTGCTTTGAGATTGCAATCAGAGTAGACTTAAATTTCACAAGATCAATATAAGCGCGCAGAACTTGAAAGTAATGCTGTCAGAAAAACTCGTAACTAATAATTAATTGTTCTTTTAGCAAATACACATAGAATAAGCACCTAATAATTATTTATATATAAATAAAACGTGGAAATGTCCGATAAAACAAGCATTGATAACAGTGTGCGTATTTTGAAACACCTACACACATAGCACTTATGTTATTCTAACCAGCATACGATTAATTTACAGGTCACGATTGGCTATAGTAAATACCGTATATAGTATATAGATATATGCTGGTAGTTTGTGTATTTATGATATGTAAATAATTGAAACCTATCGCATTAAATAGTTCAGTAATTAAAACAATTTAATGTTTGTATTTATTATTAATCTGTAAACTGTTATGATTATATTTTTATACACCCTGTCATTAAAATTAATATAAATTGGATGTGTCGTTCACTCTTAAGACCAACTTCCTTAACCGATTTTAACCATATTCATTGTAAACTCGCCGTACGAGCCGAAGGCATTAGTGCTTGCACCCATGCTTGTTCATTTTAACAATGTTATATGTATATAGATGCTTTAAATTTCCATTTGAATAAAATGATTCTTCCGACCAATATCGGCAAGTTAATGAATAATCAATTATGCAAATTGAGATTCAGCAAAATATTTCAAATGGACATTTTAATTAGTTTTGCATGAATATTTTTCGCATTTTAATATGCAATAGCAACAACGATCCGATACAGAATTGTTTAAATTGTTTTGTTGTTCCAAAGCTACATTGGCTTTGTTGGATTAATATAAATATGAATACAAAACTAGTCGATTAAAGTCAAATTTTCGTCAATCTCCCAATAAAATATGAATAAAAGCTACAAATAGCCAATTTCACGAAAAACACTTAAAGTAATTCTTTGAATACTGTCAATAATATTTTGTCAGCAATATTATTGTTGTAAGAAATTTAATTTTGATTTCATATTATATTTAATATATATTATATTTAACTGAGGAATTATTTCACGTTAGTGACACTAGCTATATAAAACAATATTCGGTACGTACCGATGCGTCCAGCTCGCCTTATAGGTATAAGATATGCGATGCGAGTCTTATTTATATACATTCGTTTAATGTTAGTTTAAACAAAACGTGTTCAGCTAGTGTCGGTTGTCCTCAACTTTTTTATTAGTATCATTATTATTTTTCAACGATTAAATTAACTTTTTTTTATTTTTCTCAACATAAATGCAATTATGTTAATTAGTGAAGTAAAATATTTAAGTATACACTATGTATGGTAATGAAACAGAAGTAGATTGTGAAAACACTTTTAGTAATTTCTAATCTAACACGAGTCCTAAATACTTCGTTTAATTTATATTCACTTAATGTCAGTTTTAAATCACTGCCATATCACGTTTTCGCTAAATAGTAAATACTCATTTACCGCCAGCCGTACATCACTTGGAAATTGCGCGGAACTGTCAGCTACCGATCATAAAACGAACACTTTAAATCAAAACTACATGAGGCATATTAAATTAATGAAATTCATTACTTGAAATATTTCTGTTTGAAAGATAAATTTACTACATGGTTAAACCGCTTGTACAAACTAATAAAGAAAGACCAAGTGTTTTGGATTCAACCAGGTTGAAACTCGAAATATATATATATTCAATTCTCCACAGAAATAATATCAACAGGATTTCGCCAATCAACAACAAAAATTAGCAACGCAAGAACAAACTTATTTGAATCTAAATATAATAATTTTCTTTCGAAACAACTTTTGCACAAATTATTTCTTAGGAATTAAGGATGAGCTTTCTTGCAACTTCTGGTTAAGTTTCTTGTTGTTGACTTAATATTAAAATTTGATTGTTTTATAAGTACAATTGTGTTTAGTATTTAAGATTAATTTTAATTTTGTTCGATTCGTTTGATTCTGAATCTGTTTGACTAAAGAATATGAATAATAATACTATTCTGATCACCGAAGATCTGTCCGAGTGTCGACATATAGTATTTTTTGAAAAAATAAATCATAATTATGACGTTATAGTTTATGGTAACAAGGGCAATATGATATACTTGCCATTTAAACAGAATTAATAACAATAATAATAAAATTACCAAATGAATTCAACTGTGAAAGGATAGCTTAATTGTTTAATGAAACGGTAACTACTATTAACATTAACGAAAACATTCAAATGGGGATAACATGCGAAAAGTCCAAAGGATGCGAGAGGGGAGGGAGTTTTAAACATGCTTTAATTACATTAGGCAAGTCCATTTTGTATGTGTGAAAGGGGTTACATAACGACTCACCACGCAGATGATCAGGACACACAAAGGAAGAACAACCCAGTATCCACACACTAGCCTCTACAAATATATTTCTCTCAATTTGTGCAAGTGTGTGTGTGTGTGTCCCTATGGGGGCGTCCAACGTATTTGAGACGAACCATATTAACTTTCTGTTTGCGTTTCGGAACGTTCGTCTGTCCGATGGATTCTGATGTGCTATGCAAACTATCCTCAACGTTTACTCAACACTATACGCTTAGATGAGCTCGGTGGCCCAGGATCAACTAGCCGACCGGCACATCGCACATCCATACGCCACGTACACTCGCAAGGAAAAGGATTACTGAACAAGAATGCGTTATACATCAAACGATACGAAGCAGACTTCGTATTTTTAAGCGAGTGTACTGTATGCGAGGGTATGACATAATCTTTGTTATGGGTAGATTGAAGATTTATATAAAATTGCAGAATAAATATATAGTTCAAATATAGAAGATATTTATTTAATAAGAATTGTTTTCGTAATATTGTTACTTGAACGTATTTTTATTTTTATTCTGGTAATGTTACAGACTCACTCAAAATAATTTCGTATCGTAAAGAATTTTTTAAATAACCTTTTTGAATTCGTATGAGCCCCTGTAAATCGAAGAGTTTAGAACCCCTGTGCTGCAACAATAAATAAACTCGTAAACATGAGAGTCTGACAAAATGCTGAGTTGGTATTCCTGAGTGAGAGAGAAAGGGCCACCCAAGTAGCCATGTGGTCCCCCACGCAATTTTTTACCTTCTATTTTTCCAATATCCCAAACTAAACATCTTTATTTACAATGAAAAGACGCAAACGTTAAAGGGTAATTACATCACATATGCTAACAACTTCCCATTGTGGCATTATGATAGAAAAACAGTCTCTAATAGATAAAGTTTTCCCATTAGTGTCGGCAATAATATAACTCAAGACACACACACAGATACCTAGGCAGGCAGGCTATGGCAGATACTCGGCGCTCGTAAATTTCATCTTCGTTTGACAAATAGGAAAAGAGCTAGTAATAAATATATATATATATACCTAGTATGTATATATATAGTATAGTAGAGGGTATTACGTTCGCTATATATGATATACTGCTTGGATACGCCAAGGTTTTCAATAATTCACGGTGTAAAAACTAGTATTGCTATATCAGGTATTCTTCCTCTAAAATTGCGCGTTGGGATAGGTCTATTGTCGTCTATACCTTCTGCCAGACCGACGATTTTTCTTTTACCAACACTGAACTAACATTTCTCATGATTTCAAGTTGTGTAAGCAAACTAGCAAAAATGTAAGAAAATAATCCTTTTCAGAATCCACTCAAATATAAATAATAAGAAATAATTGATCTGGTATATTTTCTTGACTGGATATGTGATGAAGGAAAAAAAACAATTACTTGGAAGATGCAGTCTATTTATAAAATTAATTTATTCTGCTCAACGCTTTGGCATTAATTGTGCCATCAGGAGTTTGAATAGTTAATAATTTAAAAAAAATATCAAAATGTACATAGATAATCAATATATTAAAAAAAAAACATCGCATTTAATTACTTATTTTACGTGATTTACACAAAAAAAAATCATGTAAATTATGTAAATAATACAAACTAAATTATTATTTGTAATTTCACAATTTTCACAGCTACGTACAAAAAATCTGATACTGTAATCTCGCCAAATCGCAATATGACGAAATTGCATTCACCCTAACTCTATATTTAGTTCTATCCAACTACCTTTGACTGATTACTCGCTTCGCTCGGCTGACCAAGAACCCTCCAAACTAAAACTGAACTTTGCTAAATCAATTGAAGTTAAAAGGATATATAATTAAATATCAAGTTGGCGAGATTGTAATTTGACAAGACAGTTTGAGATATAATTTTTTGCTGAAAGTAGGATTTATCTTTATCTCGTTTCTGTAATTATTGATATAGGTGGTGTATGCGGCTGTACGATAAACCTTGAATAGAATTTCGATCAGAATCTTAAAAAAAGCTACTATAACTCTGCGTTGATACACTGTAAAACCCAAAATACCCAAGTAAAACAGAAAAGCTGGAATGCCCTTATTCAGATTCCGAATAAACAAAAAGTGTATCAATGCAGGTTTAGCCTAACATTTTAAAGCTCACCATTATAGTATAACCCGTTGGGCAACTATGGGCTTCTCATACGCACTGTAAAGTGAAGGTGTGTGGTGTTAAACCCTAATTGGCCATGCTTGAATCCGCCACTGCGTCAGTCGGAAACCTTTCAGGGGCGCGCGCTTTCCTGCTTCACTTCTATGCGTCGACCCACCCCCATCATCCACTCTCACGTCTTCATTCTTGTAAAGTTATAATGATCGGTTTGTTGGTTCTGTCAGCTCCCATACAAGTTTCTCTTTGATTTGAGAGACCGAACGAGTGAACGAACGGTGCTAGTGGTTTCGTATATGTACGTGAAATATGTGTGCGGTACTGCGCGCACGCTTCTACCGGCTAGCCGCGCCGTTCGCCAACTCTCCTACTTCCGACTTCCTTTGTTGTTAAAATCGAAAATAAATCACGGACTCGCGCGCCCGGCAACCCGTCGATTTTCTGTGTGAACGCTTCGAGAATTTACACTTTGTTGTGTCGTCGCGTATACACCCAGTCCTTCGTCATCGTGGCAGTAATAGTTTCGCTTTGATGTTGTTCACATACACACCGCGTGAACACATGCATACATTTATATGCGTGTATAATACGACTACTATGCACGCCGCTCGCTACCAAGAAGTGGGATATGCAATTCCCAACGTTCTTCAGTTGTACGATTCACACTGCAACGATTTACATCAATAGATCTGAGCTTCTTCTTTCAAGCCTTTTTCTCTTTTCTATCAACCACTGAAAGACGCAATACATCGCCGAATTCCGAAATTACACTTGTTCAAATTCCCAGCTGTCTTCTGTTTATCAGACGTTACCTTCACTACTGTGAAACTAATAATTATTCAGGCCGATTGTGTAAATCTTGCCTCACGGTATTGTTTAGCAATTTTAAAGTTATTAGTAAAGTAACTTAACTACACGCCATTTGGTGTAGAATTCTGTAAATTCGTCCGTTATGATTTCAGTACGTTATATGAATTCGGTCACAAATATAAATTAAATGATGCTACAAAAATGCATAACCGGACCAACAGTTATTTAGAATTTGAAAACGATAGGCTTTCAAGTGAATGGTCCATGAGCCTCAGGCTATTAGCACCGAAACGAAATAAACATATTACGATATGACAAGGAAAGACAGTATGAAAGAATTACAAACTCTTCAATTATTTTACAAACCTATTAATGTTGACACATAAATGACAACTATTATTTATTTTGATTGTTTTCATGAATACTCACAAATAATCAAAACGTTTCGTAAGACAATTATCGAAAAAAAAATGTCCAAAGCTGCTTCATATACAGAAACTAATTCATTGCAAGACAATTTTTGGGCATTTTCTTTAAGCGATGCAGCTACTATAGAAACATTGGAGGAAGTCCACAACTAGCAGCACGAAAATTGAGTATCGCCGCCACTGGTTTCCTTAGCACCCGCTTGCTGCTTCATGCACACAAACCCAGCAGCAAAAAGAAAAGCCAACCGAAGCGAAATCGGAAATAAACATCTATCAGAACAAGTTATCCTTACGGCAGTCGAGTTGCGGAGAACCGAAGCAAGTCCGTCCGTCGGGTGGTCGCAGCGTATAGCGCAGAGAGGAAATACGCAATGTAATCTCGGCAGAGCAAAATTACTTCAATTTATGTTCGGCCACAAGCGGGCCAGCGTGCGAGCACCCGACTCCGGGATTTCCTTTGTTCTTGGTCATTGTTCATGATGCGCAATGGGCGACACACGCCACACCGCCCGGTCCAGCAACACCAGAGACACAGCCGACGAACGAAATATGCCATTATCTGGGCCATGCTGAAATACACGCACGAAGTGAATTATGCGTACCGCGCTATTTTTCTACTGCACACGGCGACGAGCTGGCGCGTAAACCTCTCATGATCCGCTAAACATTCACGATTTCAAAGATCGTGCCTCTGAGCTACAATACATAATCATGTTTTCATCAATATTCAATGAAATTCACAATTTTTATGAAAACAGTGTTTACTTTTTTAGAAGTATTCTAAAATCAAGAAGTCGATATTTTAACGTAAATGATATTGACTATTGTCGCGATGACGTCTGGTCCAATCTAAAGTTATAGTCACGTCAAACCATAATATGACTAAATCGCAATCTCCCTAACCCAATATTTAATTATATCCTAACATACTGCCGTTCTTTGACTAGGTCGCTTCGTTGGCTGACCAAGAGCGCTTCTTTGTTAAATCAAATAACGCTATAATTTCTTTAACTTTATATCCCTTTAAATAGAAAATGGTCCTATCTATAAATATTACGTTAAAAATAAAGGAAAGTTGAACTAATGAAAGGTAAATTGGATGCACTGTAGTACCTGGAAGTTCCCTAAATACCGGCTTTAGAGTCAGCTGCACCGATTTGTGTGCTCATTCGTTATAGAGAGACATATATGTGTGTATGAGTGAAAGAGAATGCTCTTCCGCTTGTCGACGTATTATTTCACATTAGTGCACAGATAGACTAGACGATGCTATATACATTCAAAGACACTAGTCACTGCAGAGTGAAATGGAGAAATGGTTGTTAAAATCTCGCCCGAATGGAGAACGCATCAGGCACTTGAGATCGCATTCAAAGTTAGCCAACGCTAATTAATTGAGACAAATGTTAGAATGAAAGACACACAAACCTGAGGGCAAAGTAATTCCACTTCTAGAACAAACTTTATATATAGATACACCAATTTAATTAATTGATATACACACTTCTACAACCGTTTTAGGATGAAAGTATTAAGTTCTAGTGCCATGGAAACACAATCGGCCGTCTCAAATACTTTGTATTGTCCGTATTTCGTAAATTTAGTCAAAATTAAATACTAAACAATTGTAATTTATTATTTCCCGAAAATATTCAGTTGAGATTGCCCCTTCTTGGTAGCGGGTAAATTTGCCGACTATAGTGCCAAATTATTATATTTCGGTGGCACTGATATTTCTTTGACAGTATAAAATATGTAAAAACTGGTTTCACCAGAATGGGTTGAATGTTTGCGGTTTTAATACACCGGTGAAGATAAAATAAAAAAAGTGCGTTCGCCAGTGACAGTATGTTGCCAAAAAGTCCGTAAGCCACCTGCCGCGGCAGACTAGATCTTCGTCGTCGGTCGTCCTTGTCATTCGTATCCACAGCCACCCGCTTTCGTAATATAACATTACGTGTGTTATCCATGTTCGCTCACACACACACACACACACACATTCACCCAAGCGAGAGTAGAACTATGTGTATATAGGTAACTACCACATAGCACTACCACTGCGATGGTTTAGCTGCTATGCTACCGTGTACGCAAGGCGCGCAACCATTATTATTGGATGCCATGAGTGCTTTTATGAAAATGAATGTTGTACCGGGCCAACCTTTCGCCAGGAGTGTATTCTGTTACTATCTAAACATCTAAGGCGCACATTTCTCGGGATTATAGTCAGGCACCACAGATTCTATTCATGTTTCAGATTTTCTCATTTTCCTGTAGTCTTAGGATCTTTCAAGTCATCTGACTTTATAAAATTTCAAGTATTTTCTACTATAAATTTAAGATACATATTAATGTACTTCCTTACGCATTGAAGGCAATACTACTTAAGGTCTTAAAGGAAAATTAAACAGGAATTATAAACAATAAATTATTTGTGCATTGTAACCAAATAACTTGAAGTACGTGCCTGGCAAACCACAACTCTCAGATGCTGAATATTGCTAATGAAAATTTGCACAACGGCCCATCGGTTTAGTATAGTGTGAAACTTGGTTCTCTCTTACTTCATTGCTCATTGTTTTCCAATGTATGCATCCTTGTCTGTTGCACACGGCCATCCTTGTATATTGTCTATTTCCGTCTCTGTTTAGTAGTAGTAAGTAGGTGTATTTTGTACTGCGTCTGGTCTGGTGGTGTTTGAGAAACTTCAACCCTAACACGTTCGTTGCGTTCAGTTTAGTTCACTCGCTCACTCGCGAAGTAGGTAAATTCTATTACGTTTTATATATAGTTAATCGATTTGATGCCGAGGTTATTCAATGCGGTTTGTCTTGTGGTTTCGAATTTCGTTTTTGGTTTTCGCCGGCTCGTCGCACTTAGATGGGTTTAATTAAGACTATACTGGCTACAACGTCAAAATGTGTCACACCTCTGAATAACTACCTAAAATGTATATTTTGCTATTTAGCTTTCCATACAAAGTATAGCGGAGCAAATATTGAAAATTACGGTACTGTATAAACATGATTACTTTCTCGTGAATAAGAGATGAAACTTTCTTTTGAAAAGAAACAACTATACACACTTACGCACATAAACAAACGCATATTGGCTTGGTAAAATAGTGAAATAGGAAAGAAGATTACTGGTTACGATAGGCTTATATCAGTCCGTTAAACAACACAATACCATCATACGATTTTCCCTTTGATATCCGCAAAAATAAACACTTCCGCATCTGTCATTCAAAATCTATTATATACTATAAAACTTTGATAGAACATTGTTGCACAAATGTATGAGAATAATTGTTTATTTTTCATTATTCGTTGCGCTACACCGAATTCTACTTGTAAGATGATTTTGCCATGGAATTAAACACTGATTAAACTAGTTTTCTTTTCGAAAATGATTGTTTTGTTCGTTTTGCCCAGGTTATATTTGTAATGCTACACTTAACTCTGGTATTGTTCGGAATGCTAAGCGGATTACGTAATACCACTATTGTATTCTTTAGATCGCTAATCTGAAAATTTTAAACCTAAGGCGATTTTTTACACGTACCCATAATTCATCTTAGTTATTTTCGTAAATTTTGTAAATATTTGTTATAACAAAACTGAATTTGTACGACTCTAGTAACAAATTGAAATTAAATGGCTACAAATGACAATTTTGGAAACGATAGTAGGGAAGGACAAAACGTGTATATCCGTTGAAATCTCGAGCTCGATATTTTTCATGGATACAAGACTTGCATATTACTGGTTTGAAATTTAGTGTAAAAGTGTATTATTTTGTATTATTTATAAGAATAATGCATTTGAAATTCAAAGACACCCATATGTATTTTATCCGTGTTTATAGGAAGATATTAATTTTTATTTTGGTACTTGTATGTTCCTAGTATTTTTCCTTTAGTCACTGCTGCCTGGTGCATTTCATCCCCTAACTGACTGGCGCGGTAGTTCGGTATTCTATAGTCCAGCTTCCGGCCTATAGATACTTCGGTACGTATATAGAATTGGTTCTTTTTGTGTGTGTGTTAACAACGGATATACTGCGTACGGAAATAATGTGGAAAATTTCCTCCCATCTTCCATTAGAGTGTATGTGAGTATAAAAGAGTCGCTTTTGTGGCACTATCGCGGGTAAAGTGCGATACTTCTAGTCACACAGTGAAAAGTAAATTGGTTGTTAGTTTAGAACATCTTTACTAATGGTCAACTAGGCCAAGTATCTTCTTCATTTTTGCTCTTCAATAATTATATATAGAGTAAAACGGCTAGTAAATGCAACAAAAAAAGAATTACTTTTATTTAACTTGTATTTTTTAACAGTTATTGGTTTCAGGGCAGATCAAAACGTGTATATCAGTTGAAATCTCTAGTTCGAATTATTTTATGATTACAATACTTACTTAATTCTTCGTAAAAGACAGTAAAAATGGTGGCAACAAACCATATGGACAATAATCCGTAGGCAAACTAATTAAATTACGAATGCAAGCGATAAAATTTAACAGTTACAATAAAAACAAATAAATGCAAATTTATTTAGGAAAAATGAACTCGTAAATTTAAGCAACTAACCCAGGTCAGTTACGCCATGTTACATATAGTCGTATATAATATGATTTGCATCAACTTCGTTATTACTATATATTACTGTGACGTAGCTACGGCTACGTACCGTGACCTTTCAACTGTGCACCGTCTAATCTAATGTATTCCAGTTTGTTATAATTTCATGACTAATAATGTGGAATATCTAGGATTATGTATGTGTGAGTGTGTTGGAATATGGTTCATAGACCTGTCAGCATAGAAATGCTGATTCAAGCATAGATTCAATGGGCTGAAATAGTTTTGCTGAATTCGCATTATTGTAGGAATGCGCTGATGTTTCTATGTTTACGTACATATGTACATATATGATGGCATATTATTAGAAGCATGCATATGTGCATTGTTGAGCAACTACTACCGGGTATCTTAGGTTACAAGTTTCGTTATTTATGACTTTGTTTTGGTATTTCGCAATACGATTTTTTTGTTGCTGTAATCTGTTTACACATTTTACACTTTATTTAACAAACAGTACAGTATATAGATAATATTCCATTTTTACTTTCTTATACGCAGTAATAAGTGACGTAAAAATGAAATATTTCTAACTCGAAATTTCATTTAAAATTTCGAGGAAAGCACTGCGAAAAAAAATATTTTTAGATTAACAAACGCAATAAGCCAAGTATTTGTTAAATATCGCTGGTTTCTATTTGATGCAGTAGTAATTGTGGGGTTAGTTATGTTGAGTATGTGAAAGGGAAGAACCGCTAAGTGTGGCGCATCGAGAAAGACTCGTTTGAAGTGGTCGCCGTGCGGCAATGTCGTTCGTTATTGGGGAGAGTTGTCTTGGCGCTGCTGGGTTCGTGCAGTAATTGGCGGTTTGTTGTTGAAAGTATTTCGGCTGATTTGGCGAGGCAACCAAGAGCCCATAGAACGAAGTGAGATTAAGCTGAAGAGTCGCGTAGTATAGTAAGTAACTAGATGGATTATTAAGATAAAAAGAAAATGAACAAAGATTCATTTGGATGTGTTTGTTTGCTGCTGGCTGATGACTGGAACTGGAACTTTCTTCGTCAATTTAGTTAGGAAGAATGGCTGTGGAAAGTGTTATTGCTGTAAATAAGTCTCCGTCGCGTACTTTTATGTCTGAGTGTGCGAAAAGTTTTTAGACAGTGCCAGGACCGGATTCAGGATTATATTAATCCATCTTAATTTTACCTAGACTGATTACCATCGTATTCTACACATCAAAATTAATCAAGAATCATGTTTATACCTCATGCACCAGACCGATGTATTTTTTTACAGCAGTGTTATTTATCAATTTATTGAACTACACACGTCACTGGTTTTATTACGGTATAATGCATAAAAATAAAATAGTACAAGTAAAATTGAATTAGGAATAACACATTAACACCAATAAATAAATAAATTTTTTATCTCTAATGACTTGAACAACATATGCTGCTCAAATTTATATATCTCATGTATTTATTCAATACATTTTGACCACATCGATAGACAAAATCGACCCTAAATCTAAACCAAGATAGTCAATCAACACCAAATGCCTTAATTACAGTGGAAAAAACCTTTCCATAAACATCCGTATTAGTTAATTGTATAAACACTATTGTAAAGCTTCCTGGAACACTATAAAAAAGTGGAGAAAAAATCGAAAACAAAAAGTAGCATTGAGTACAGAAACATATGTCATTTGCCAGGCGAGCCAAACGACAGTTAGTGGAAACATCTAGTGAAAGAAAGAAGAATAGAATGAGAAAAAACTATGTATGCTAGTTGCGTATTGGCGCCGGCGTCTAAAGTGATGGCGTTGGTTGCATTGCATAGTCGCGTGTTACTCGCTAGCGATGTGAGAGCATCACAGACTGACTGACGGACTGACTGACAGCCTGGTATCACCATAATTAGTTGTTTATTATTAGACAAGTTGAGTGACGATCTAATTAAAAGGTAAAATGTGGATCAACTACTCAGCAAATTATTACTTATGGCCTTACATGGTATTCCATCTCCACATTACATCTAATCAATCGTCACTAGATAAAAATTATATTCAAAGTTCTATTCTAAAATGTTCCTTAGGACTATACTATTTGAATGACGTCAGCATCAGTAATGATGGAAATTCACGTATATCATGGTCCAATTTAAATCATTAAAAAGCGATCATATAATAGGCAGAAATATTGACGTATGCACACAAGTATAAATACAATAATACAGTTTATAGTGGTGTGTTTGTTTGATTTGGCAAGTATGTCATATAACAGTGGGTAGAAATGTATTTGCAACAACATGTGTTCAGTGCTGTGCTCTGATGCTATATGGTGCACCGCTGTCTCAAATTATCATAGCCTACTTCGCGCGTTCTAGTGGGCGAAAGAAAATTACTATTTATACCATTTCACATTGTCTTCTTGAAACTCATGGTCAAGTGCATTAGCTATACAAATAAATATATCGCAAGCAACTGCTGGTGTGTTATTATACATTTACGAAAATAAATGGACCACATTTGGACTCATATATGATTAATGCCACATTACGTACTTGCAGAAAGGAAAATATGAAAATGCATAGTTATTACTTTCTTATACGAATGATCGCGAAAAAGGAATGCATTCCTACAATACTTCCTAATATACAATTGTATATGAAAGTAATTAATTTGATAAATAAAATAATCTAATAATTTATCACATACATTTTGAAAGTGTGAACTATGTGCATAGAGCACTATTGTGCTCCAAATGATCGATAAATAGAACTATATTTATCTATAGAGACCAGGTTATAAATTTGAATTATTGTAACAGATTAGTTCTCGGTTATAAATGTCAGACTAATATAATTTAGAAGTGTATAGACTATAGAGAATTGAATATTCGTTTGAGAATTAGTATATACTATGAAATATTCCTGCACATTAATTTTTATGGTATAATAAAAGTAGTTACTATAAAGTTTTAAGAGTTAAATTTTAATTAAAAATATTAAATGTTGTTTACAAAATAAAACATCCGTTATAGGTATTGCTGGCAATATAACTAGCAGTGAAAGCATGACCACTGAAGACTTTCAACACTTTTATTAACCGACAGTTCTCAACATTTGTTATTTTATTTTGCAAAAAAAAAAAACATCTTCCTTTTCATTTTCATAGATTAAGTATTGACACCACAAATAACTTCACATTAATTATTTGATTTTTTAATAAACGTCAACATACATATCGAGGTGTGTAAATATTAAAATATTTATAATAAAATTGAAAAAGTATCTTTTAGACTTACGGAGAAAACAACGAAAATACAAAAGAAAAGAACCGTATAAGAGAAATGCTTTATTTCCATGGTGTAGGTATCCATAATTATTCAAGTCGATCGATGAGGAGTGGACTGTATTCTCTATACGATATGGGCACATATACAAATAGACATTATTGTGTCAAAGAGGTCGCGTTATATTTAATAACTTTACAAATAAATACCTGAATGGTTGATTTTTTAAATTTACATTTTAAATAACCAAGCAGTAAAAAAAAACTATTGAGGACGTCTGGTAAACAAACCATAAAATGTTGACTTAAACCGTATTCATTTGCCTAAATTTTAAACAAATTTGAATAGGTCACTGACACTTCTAATTTACGGTGTGCAATTTATTTAAAATTCAAATTAACCATTTCTACAATACCTATATAGGTGAACGAACAACACCTCTTTGCGCTTTAGTGGGTAGCACGGAACGTTTGTTTCTTCTTGTTTTACGTGAATTGGAAAAGTGCGCACATGGTCTCGCATGCGCACTCAATACACTACTAGCTATTGAAATACCAGAAATGTAATCGCAAAAATTGCATAACGAAAATGTGCAGAAAGAAAACATCTGTAGAGAATTTTAATTCGGACACACGCGAAAAATGTTGCAATTCTATTTCTGAGAAACGACGTGTGCACACACACACACTCGTTTCTAGAAATCTAGACGATTGCTAAAAATGCCATTTCAGATGTACGGCAGCGACTAGCGGAAGTTTTTCGAACTACAATCCGATCGAAACGATTTTAATTGTTTTTGTATTACGAAATCCGCGAACGGACCAAGGCCACATTGGGCCACAATAGCGTGCGCGGTAAAGCGGGAATTAGGCGCTTATAATTTGTCAGTTAAATAAGGCTAGGTTAGACTACAGCCTACAGAATAAAGTGAATTCACAATAATTTGTTCGATAATTATTTGATTTTATCTATGATATGTTGCCTGGTTGAACAAGTCTACACACATATAATTGTTTATTTTGTTACCAGTAAATAATTTACGTCACGCTTAGCGTAAAATTTGGGCGATGCAAGTGGCTTTAAAATACGCAATTTATGCACGGCTATAGTCCTACTTGTGAATAATTTTGGGCGAAACAATACACGCATTACATACACGTTTAGGCAATTGTATGAAATAAGAGCTTTGGTGAGAATGTAGCACAGAATTAGCATGATTATTGCAGAGTATGTAGCGGTTTTGATAGAATTTCAAAAACCTTGGACCATATAATAATTAGTTGTCAGAGTTGTGAGTGTTCCCCTTTAAAACTCGTAATCCATGTAGTTTTAATTAGGTTTCGCTTTTTACGTAATTCCTCAAAGATAATTGAGTTTGCAATCTTGTTTGTCGCAGAAAAGTGTATTTCGGTAACTGATAGCTTTTTGGCTTGCAACCACATTCGCTTCACTCATCACCATCATCGTCATCACCGCATCGTGCGTATCATTTCCTCTCATTCCATTTCTTTTTCCACCAACTATCTCTCTTTCTTTTACTATACATTACTTTCTCACTCGGATTACGTATAGCACCTCCAGGTTTGTTCTTGTTTACACAAAAGTTCATTTTAAATGTGTTTACTTACTTTACTCACTTGAATCCCCCAAGTGCTCACTATTTTTAATTACATTAAAATAAAATCCATAAACAATGCTTTTACCAAAGAAGCATTGGTGCAGGAATCAATGCCTCCAGCTTTCCGTAAATAACGTTGGAATATAATATTTAATTATAACCTTTCACTACTTATGAAAATGACAGATAACCGATGACTCATTGGTCATAAACGTTAAATAACCGTCTACAGAATACAATATTAGTTTAAAAAAGGAATTTCACTTCATAATTATAACTGAATTCCACTTTTTGCACATCTATTATAGATATATAATTACATTTTCCTTATTGGAATCCAGTGAAACAGTTGGTACAAATAAATTAATTTTAATTATTATATTGTGAATTATGCAACTGTTGTAGTCCCCAATTCATGGCATCTGAGCTGTGTATTAAACACTAATTACATGATTGCCAACTTAAATGTTATTGATTGTAATTAGAGCCGTTAAAGTACGCTAATGAATAAATTAAAAATCACGATATATTTCCGTGTAAAATAAAATTAAAAACGACGCTTATTAAAGGATGGTTCCTCGGCTAAAATTTAATTTTCTCCTGGCACGAGATATTATTAGACAAGAATTTCTAATTGAAGCGTTAATAAATAATGAAAAAGAAGGAGAAAAAACAGACTTTGATCACTCACACCTTTAATGAAACCCGGAATTGGCTAGTATCCAAAAGCCACTTATTTACCTGTAACAAAAGAAAACAAGAAGCAAATTAGGGTACGTAATTTATGAATATACAACACCGAAAATTATAGTCACATGCACTTCAAGACATTTATACTTATCCTAGGCGAAGAAGTTTGCATATTTATTCAGGTTTTGGTTAAATAGAGATTTTTAATTGAAAAGCCTTCACACATTTACAGCAATTGCTGAATTTAAAATGAAAATCTCATTATTTTTTAATTAATTTTATATTTTTCAACCTCGTTGATGGAAATTAATTAATTTAACTAGACTTGTAATTCCAGCTCCTTCAAAACAAAGAGTACGAAATAAGATTGTAAATTAGATGGAAGTAAAATCTGGGTTTTTAACGGATATTTAAGTTCCAATTTCAGAATATAAGATAATATTGATGTCATTTGCATGGCAAAATGATGTAACTACCTCGTCTAAATTTACGCTTCGGTTGCATCAGCTATTTTGTAAACTATTTATTTTGACACTTCAGTGACAATTATTTGTTTATAAATAATAAATTATTTTCGACTCTTTTGAAGCAAATTATTCTATTCAAACGATTGCCTTATAAAAAAATTAAATCAGCCTAGATTTATGTATTTATTTAACAATAATATAATCCTAATAGTTCGTACTAACAAAGTTGTAGATTTTCTTATATATCGTTGATCTGTGTAGTGCAAGTTGCATTTGAAATTTAAATGTTGACATCAGTTTGAGTGAACCCCGTTAAACTGTATCAGAAGTAGACTTGAATAAATATAGAGAAGGTACAAGAGTACATGCACCTGACGTCCGTTTGAGGATCAGAAACAGAGGTAAAGAAACCTGCCCCCTGTCCGTCGGTCGATGTGGTCGCTCTTGTGTTTGTAGCGGTTGCATATTTACAGTGTGAACCAGCCAGGCAAAGTGCGGCTCGGCTCGGCCCATTCCTTCGTAGACCGTAAGATTGAAACAAGCGAACGGCTATAGAAAAGTTCGGACGCATGCCGCTTCGTCTTGGGGGAATCCTTTATCCGGGATCGCGCCTCCTCATACATTATTCATAAATGAACCTGAGCTTTCTCATCTCTCTCTCTCTATTTCCCCACTATCTCGCTGCACATTGTTGTTGTCGTCCCGTCACCCGTCAACTTTAAATAAACAAACACGTTATGGAACACGTTGTTCTCTATGCCTTTATAATGCACCCTCTTCTATAAATCTCCCCACTCTCTATCTATGAAAAGCAGGGAGGAGAGACTCTTTGACTTTGTAGTGGACTGCCCGGTGCATAGTTTTTTTACCACGAGGTAACATATATAAGCACGCGCTAGAACTGATTCGCAATATGCAAGTGTTGTATTGTAGTGAAATGTATGAAGGATAAAAGTTAGATTTAGTTGTTAGACAAATGGACATTTACTATTGAAAAGAAAAACATCGGTAAGTTGAAGTAGTTCAATTCTAATATTTCACGGACAGACTATGAAAATTGAAAATCTAAATCTATTCCAACATACCATATGTGTCCCAAAATTGATACGCCCTCCATTCAACACGAAAAGGAAACCCAGTCTCGAGTTGAAGACAAAGTAAACATTTCGTTTCAATTCTTTTTAATAAAATACCTCATGAACACGCACATTAACGCGTGAGCCCTGTTCGTACCTACACAGCCGAGAAACGAGGAAATGAAAATAAACGCACGGAACGAAAGTGGGATAGCGAGAACAAGATAAAACGCACTTTAATATGAAGATGTTTGCATATTATACACTTTTTATATTTCGCATTCGCCGTGCACGTAGAAAGTAAAAGACAATGCAGAGATGAAACAGTTCGTTCCTCAATGCCATAAACAACAACCGCATCACTAGCGCTGTGATGTTGTGTGCTGCAAAAAGCAATTCCCGACATGCATTTCATCATGAATATTTATTAAAATTTGTTCACGCTAAAATATATTATTATTTAACTGTCTGTCGCGCGAGATGTATTACTCGCGGATAATAACATGAGAATATTAATCACAAAACGAAAAAAAAAAACAGAATTTGAGCTGCCCTTCAATCCACTTTCTTATATTTAGTTTTCAGTATATATGTAATATAAATTTAATGCGTTTTAAATTCACTGATAATCGTTTATTTGAAAGGATGTCTTTACTCTAATCCCCCCTGAATATACACTAAAATTTTACAAGTATTTCTAAGGTAATTTATGTCTACAACAGTTCTTCATATTATGTATTGTGAGCCTAGGAAATTATAATATCGGTCTGATTTATTTACAAAGAGAATTCGTATCTTTTATAAATGTGAATACAAATAAATATATATTATTTTTGATGTAACATTTCACTGTAATGTGTTTGAAAATTTGTGTCGACCAGTGTACCTCGATATTAAAACAGTGGAGATTAGCTAATTAACGTTAGTATAAAGTGGTTCAGTTCAACTCCAGCTCAGCAACACGACTCCAATTTAAAATATTGCCGGCGAAGGTCAATTGTGAAGTTGTGACAACGTTAATCAACCTTCATTTCGTTCATCTGCCTTCAATCCACTTTCTTATATTTAGTTTTCAGTATATATGTAATATAAATTTAATGCGTTTTAAATTCACTGATAATCGTTTATTTGAAAGGATGTCTTTACTCTAATCCCCCCTGAATATACACTAAAATTTTACAAGTATTTCTAAGGTAATTTATGTCTACAACAGTTCTTCATATTATGTATTGTGAGCCTAGGAAATTATAATATCGGTCTGATTTATTTACAAAGAGAATTCGTATCTTTTATAAATGTGAATACAAATAAATATATATTATTTTTGATGTAACATTTCACTGTAATGTGTTTGAAAATTTGTGTCGACCAGTGTACCTCGATATTAAAACAGTGGAGATTAGCTAATTAACGTTAGTATAAAGTGGTTCAGTTCAACTCCAGCTCAGCAACACGACTCCAATTTAAAATATTGCCGGCGAAGGTCAATTGTGAAGTTGTGACAACGTTAATCAACCTTCATTTCGTTCATCTGAATCTGTGTGTATGACTGACTGGCTGGCTGACTGATGCAAGCCACGTTATGTTATGCATGCTATCATATCATTATAGTTATTATGATAGACGAGAGACATTGTAGCACATACATGCATCATTCAAATTAGCGCAAAATCAAACGTGTAGGAACTCGATTCTAAGATATAACCACCATAAAAACATATAGTCGCCACTCGCCACCAATGTTGATCGCTGCAGAATAAGCGTCGTAAATCCGTACATTTTTTAATATTTATATTTTCATAGTGGGCAACAGTCTTTTTCAACTAATTTTGAAACGCTTGTTTTATTTATTTACAATTTTTATTCGTGATTAGTATTTGGATTTCTGTGACAAGCAAAACACAGAAAGAAGAACACAACAGCAAGGTCATAAATATCAGAAGCGACATAAATAAACGTAATCATGATTATATTGCAATTTTTCGCAAATCTGTCCATGCGTATTCGGCAGGTGCTTCATATTGTAGAAGCGTGTAGCCGCAAGGTTGCAATATACATAAAAGTAAATAGGGGTAGATAGGGTTGGGTTTGTGATGGCACGACGACGGTGATCGAATTTCGGGGAGGTGCGTTATTAATCTGATTGGCGTCAAAACTCAGCCATGCCTCACTAATGCCCGTGAAATTGCGTTCTCTCACTCTCTAGCAACCCTGGTCAGGTCCCGACATGCGCATCTCCATCAACCAACCCTGTTATTATGTCACTTGGTGCAGACATACCTGTACATATTATATATGAATAAGTATTTTATGTCTGGTTCCGAATCGATTGTAAACCTACTGAGAACCCAGAATAACAAGCCACATGTGATGTTCAACACGTGAGACAAATGAAATGGTACACAGATATGACGTCACCATAATACATTGATCTGCAACAGCATGGTCGGTATATAAGGTGTCGTAATAAAACTTGACTAGCATCGCGTATATATGTATAGCTATATTTTTTCTTGGTCGACAGACACACGGAGATGTAATACTTCAATGTTATACGTGTTTGTGCGCGTGAGTCTGCGCGTGTTGTACCGTGACGTAACTTGCAGAAGGGTCCAGGTATATCAAACAGAGATAGTGCTATTCATATATTATCCGAGGGACCGGTAGACGTATATATGTATTTGCCACAGATTTAGGTTACCCGGATGTAAGGAAGATATTGTATAGGGAAGTCGGCAAGTTTGAGGGTTTATTTTTTCGTGCAACCCGAAATTTCTTCTTCCACAAGAATATTGCTAATAACGATGCTATCTCGGTGTTGCTTTCGGAAAAATGTCAGCGACACGCAATAGATATTTTCGGAATGGAATTTAATGAAAACTTTTTCGGCTTTCGCAAGAATTTATGAATGTTTTTGATGAGGCGCAAGACGATATAATAATCATTCCTGGAGAAAATACTATCTCAGAAATACAGCAAAATATAGTAAAGTAATCTTACCATGCGACATAAGCGAATTAAGAGCCTCTAAAACTATATGGGTTCTTGGTATCTCATTTTGATTCCTCCACCCAGAAGCAATATTAGATATTACTAAGAATATAGTAAAATTATCTTAAATTTAATTGAATCTAAACAAATAATAATGATATTATACGCAATTTACTGCTAAAAAAGAAAGTTTGCACGTTGTGGATGTAATATGTTTTTCCCAATCTCGACAAAGGGAATAAGTCCGAACTGGTAAAGAGGCTTTGCCAAAATTAGTTTACTAAATCGCGATTCCACTGTATTTTGATATGAATACTCTTCATTAAAGAAATGTAAAGGATTATCTTATATTTCGGATTGTAGACAAATTTAGGTATAAGAAGCACATGTTTGGAAGCTATGGCTTTGACGTGAGGCCCCACTATGAAATTCTGTGTCAAATAGAATCAAATATAATGGCTTCCCATCACATAGCAGAAGTAGAAATAGAAGTTCTTGGAAAAGGAGACTCTGCGTACCTGGTACCAGTCAGGAGAACCAATTCAATATGGTATACATGACAAATTTATCACGGTGCCAAACTCGTTCTGTGTGTTCTGCGGCAGGTAGTACAATGTCAGTGGTACGAGAGAGAAAGATAGAGCATATAGGAAACCAACACAAGTCAAATTTATAATATCATTCGCACACTTTACAACAACGCCGTGCGCGATTCAGACATTACATGCGACCAACTATTTGGATCGAATTGGATTTTATAGAAATGTATATAAAACACGGCAGACCGATGAGAACCGGTAAGATGCCACAGTTATGATCTTCGAATTCGACCTAATGGCACAAGTACAAGGGTTTCATGAGTAACCCCCCGCATGCCCCCCTATCAACAACAAATGTATAACAAAGTTACAGGAAGTGCCAGAAGTTACAGAAAAATACCCGTTTTGAATGCGCAATACTTATAGTTGATATATTCACAGAGATACGATATAACATGTATTATGTATATGCTCGGGAATAAAAAAGGTTGTATAAATCACGTCGGTTATGAGAAAATTTTAGGTTTTAATATAAGGGTTTCTGTACGCTTATTAATTTTAACTGTGTAATGTTCAAAACACACACGCGGTGTCCCATAGAAGCACGGCTTATCGATAATTCATTTTGTCACATTAAAATAAATATATTTATGAATATAAACCACGCCCGTCATGTTTTTAATATTCAAAAAGCAAAACTCATATTTTATTCAAAATTTATTAATAGTTTTGTTCCAGTCATATTAATTTTGAAATCAGCATAAAACAATTCAAATATAATTTATTTGACATTTTAAACACACTAGAAACATAAATGATTTTAAAAGCATTACTGATGCTATTTCTTTAATTGCCTTTGAAATAATATAAAAATATATAAATTGGCATTTTAAAAATGAATTGTTAAGTATTAACTTAAATGGAAAACAAAAATAATACAAGATCAAAAATCTTATCAAACTTCAATTCCGTACAAAAGCGATAAAACCATAAAACTGTCCAATTTCAACGTCGTGCTTTCTACAAAATTTTAAGCACATCATAAAAAGACGCTATATTGAACGTACGACCGAGTGACAAACTTTAATAAAATCGCAATACTAACCTACAGCAATCTGCTCAACTCAACTAAGTCGTAAAAGAATTTCTATTTAAAGATTGTTGGACGACAAGAACATACCACCGCAACAAAAGAAAACTAATATTAAAAATGAAACTACCTAATTGGATTTTATTAAGAATCCAAGCAATGCAGAAATATGAACACGTAAAAGCATGGCCACAAACGAAAACATAAAGGGAATATTGTCAGGAAATCCAATAACTGGTGATATTTTTGTGTTGTTGCAGTGTTGTGCGGTGGAAACGTTGATATACCTAGGCGCGAGGTGAAGGGTTGGGACGGATCCATAAATAAACAGTGTTCTCACTATATATATGCGGACAAAAAATATATATACAAAGCTTGTTTACAGGACACAATGTCCATCATTTATCACTTGGTATAAAAACATTGTTTTCTCTGTTCCGACAGCTCCGTCACACAAGCGTAATCGAATTAATTTTCGACAGAGAATTGAAAATATCACTGCACCGTGAAATAATACTGTTCACGAAATATTCGCGTACACAAAAAAAAACATACAACGAATATTTACTCTTTGGCGATATGCAATTCATAAAGTATATTTCCCGCATTTACTGATGTCCAATCGCCATTTCGAAATTTAGTTGCTGTAATTTAATAGTTCCAATTATTTTTTCTTGTTTGTAAAGAAGTCAAACAAAAGATTCTGTTATATAAAGCTTGTGTATGACGTTGGACAAATGGATTAAATATTATTATCCAAATTAGAATAATGTATTCAGAATGCACATTATGAGTAGGTAGGTATATAAATATGTAAAATTGCTTCAGATTTGATCTACATATTAGTAATTTATATACATTTCTACAAACAAACAAATTACATTACTTAAAACAAAGTACATAGTGTTATCATCAAATATATTCCGACATGTTATTGACTACTTACAGAAAATAATGTAGCAACATGAAACAATGGCAGAATAACACGATAAAAGCGCATTTATTTCTTTTTGTGTTTTGTTCTCATCACATGGAAACGAAACACATTTTTCAAGGTAAGTAAATAAAATTACAGCCATTTTTTCTTTCACTCTGTCTCTCTCTCTCTGTTTTCCGAATGTAGAACAAAGAGAAATAATACTGAATACCGACATCCATTGTCTACAACACTGTCACATTTGCAGGCAGATGTGGATCAAAAACAGAACTAAAATATTGCGGTTTCCACAATTTATATCACAGACGGCACATTTTTTATTTGATTTATAGTCATCAGGGCGTCGATGCAGGGTTCGCAAATATTTTAATCTAAATTTAAACCGTATACAAATAGCGTCTTTTCTATATTATGCCACCGTTCAACGTCATCTATTAGCACAATCATGAACCATTAACAACATTATTTCCTGTTTGTTTTTTAACGTTTACAAAAAAGATATATGAAAATTAAGTCCTATTTTTGTAATAATTATCTTTTAACTGCACCAATTTATTATCGATTCAAGTGAACGTTTGTCATAAATTTATTACATTTGTAATTGTAATTATTATCGTGTTCACTAGAGATGCGGGTTCGTCAAGAAAAAACCCGACATTTATTTGACGGGAACAAAAAGACAAAAAGTCTGTGAGTAACAGGTGTCTACTCAGTAAAACATTTGTTAGATTTAAATTTATATTGTTGAATATTTACTTGTCAAAGCGTGAACAAATTAAACTAATTTATTTAAATATTCAACTGTAAAATTAATTTTATTTACTTTCTCGAAAAAAATATATTTTTCTTGTCGTTAAACTCCGACATTATTTTAGTTAATTTTTTTATTGTGCTTTCTGTATGCAACCGGCGATCACAATAAATACAATACTAAAAGCGATAGCAATTGTTAGAGTACAAAATGTATTGTTGCAATCATCCAACAATCAATCAACAACATTTTAAATTGCAATATTATTATTAATAATTTTTGTTTACCCTCAGGTTCACAAACTGTAAAAACATTATAAATATAAAATGTCTTATAATTTATTGTGATTTTTTTTGATATAATATTTTTGCAGGAAATTATGCCGATGTATTAATAATATTAAAATGTACTCACATTCTGAACTCAACAGAAGATTTGCTTTGCTTACCTAGAACAAATAAAAAACAATTAAAATCAAAATTAATTTAATTATGTATATATATATATTATAAATTTCAAAATTATTATTTCTAATGGCTTGAGCCATTGTAGAAATCGTTTAAGTCAGTGTATGCTAAATAATAATCAATATAAATTGGTTTGAAATTCGGAAATTCTACGATTTCTGCCCAAACATCAAAGTCCCAAACATTCGTAATAGCTGATGATTTAAAAATGGATAAATTCAATTTATAAAATGACATTTCGTGACAAATTGCAATATCTACAAATATACAACAAGCAACATGAACAAATTTATTATTTAAAGCGTAAAAAAATCTATATACAACCAAGAATTGTGCAATCAAGTAAAATCAACTGGCAGATAATTTAAACTGTTCGTTAACGACCAGGCATTCTTCGTTTGGTTGCTGAATTTTATTAATTAACAGGGCGAATACAGCAGCACGCAGCGGCAGAAGCTTCGCCGGGGAAATTTGTTCTCGCAAACCCAGTCTCCGGTAGAGTGAAGTGTCACATAGACAAATAGCAAGTGTTCGTTTGATTTACACCCTGGAGTCATTCTAAGCGAATCCAAGAATATATTCACATAAACGAGGGAATACAATCGTAAAAGAACGAACTCGAAATTTAGTAGCGAAAGGGTGTGTACTCAGGATACGAATGGGTTTATTTGCAATACGAATAACTGAAGATATTTGATAATTAACTTGGGAGTAAATCAAATATTGCAGTATTTATTTCATCCGGAACTAGTGAGATTCTAATACTGCTTTTGCATTAGACTAGTCACCAATTCTTCCAGCTCGTCTTATAAACAATATGGGTGGAAAATAAATTCTTTTAATATTCCTTATTAATATTAAGAAAAACATTTTGTGCGAAGAGCTGAAAACGTCTTTTCAGTGTCACGACTTTTGCAGTCATTAGTTTTATATATTGTAGCTTCGCCACCGAAGGGTGAAAACAGTCTTTAAGTAAAGTTAGTAAAAAAAAAAATATATTAACCCGAACATTGCCTATGAGAAAACTTGTGGAAGATAATTTTTTGTGCTATAATAATATAAAGTTGTTATAACACAAACTAACTTTCGCTAAATCGACATCAGATTGTCTGTGCGTTGGGGTTATAAAAAAACATAACTTTACAGTGTAAAGTTTATAAACATCCGAGAAGACGAAGAAATAAGCTGGAAAGAAAGTAGGAAACAGAGAAAGACGGGGAGTAGGTTGCTGGTGCCCGTAACAGATGCTACGGGCATGATAGTATTTGAACGAACCCAAGTGGACATGTTCAAGTTAATCTAACGTCAAAGTACTTTGGGCCTAAGTTGAAGGGTCTAGCCTAATCAGCCCTGAACTGAGTGCAAATTGCAGTTTAATCAGCGTTCCCTGGTAATCTATTCTTCCCGGTAATGTTTAGGCGCAGGCGTGACTTCATATTACCATTGTTACACTGAGAACACGCCGATGTGCACACTCATGCTCGGTGGCTGATCCTACATATTGTGTACACTAAGGACAGTGCACAAGCACTTTAGCATTCGTGAATGGTGTTGATATATGGTGAGGACACGAATTATTTGATAATCTGCTCTTCAAACACCCAATAGTAAAGTCAGTCAAATTTAATACGGAACTATTTTTGATCCGAGAATGCTACAGACACACGACCGATTGCTTTAGCTTTGGTACTTCGTACAAGATGATTTTTGAATGCTGTTTATTCGACATTATGTCTACTTTGGTTAATTTGCATTATTATGTATGATTTGTGTATGTGTAGTGTAGGTGGGTCGTATTGAATTATTCTATATTATAGTGTGGTGTGAATTATATATTATATGATTGTATGTGTGTATAAGTGTCATTAGGGAGAGGCAAATAGTGTGAGCGGTGGCACCAATCAATCGTATGTATATATACACACATACTGACACACACGCACACATACATGTACAAGTAGTAAGCAAGCTTGTCAATCATGTGGTGACGGTCTGCACGTGCATGTTTGATCGAGGTTCATGGCGGTGTTTAGTTTTCTTATGCCAGTGGTTTTCAAACTATACCTATATTCCGTCAATCACTAGAAACTAAAGAATTCGTTTTACCATCTAATCTATATTAAAACCCTATACGTATTTAGATGCGTGTTGCTTTGTATACCCCAGCAGAAATTAAATCATAATCACTTATGGACAGTATTATAAACATGTATCATTAAAATTTACTAAGCAACTGAATAAAAACAAAATAACAGCAATATTTTCCCTAAAATAGTTATTTTGATTCAAAATTGTTTATTTTAACGAAGGATTACATTTCAATAATATATTAAATTGTTTATAATACCGAATCTTAGTAACGTATTTAGTATGTTAGTTTTCTTTTTATAAGGTTTTTCAAAATGTATAAAATTTGTAAAATTAAACACAATGCGGGCGCGATCCTGATATGTATAACAGAATCAGCTGTTGAATTACTCATCTGTCAAATGTTAACTAGTCGATTTAACTAACTTTAGACAGATGAGTAAGTCAACCCAATGCAGAATTTTCTAGGATATTCCAAAATATTAGCTTGAATAACTTTTATTTGTTTAATTGAGTTTTCAACTTAAGATAAGTAATAACCAAATAACGTTTCTTTTTTGTGCCACAGACACTTTTACAGACGATTTGTTATCTTTGCTCATGTTTATATAATCTTTCTTTTTACAGATGTTGATTTTATACATTTTTATCAGTATCTATTTGGTGTTTTAGTGTTTTTAGCCATTTTGTGAAAAAAGCATTATGTTCCTTCTACAAATTAGGAATTCATATCGCGATGTAAATGAACAAATCGAGCTTCTTCGCATAACTGCGCAACATTGGTTTTTTTTTTGTGTACATTTATTAAAACAGCTGTTAATTTTGTACACCTTTTTCAGGAACTATCTGGTATTTTAACCCTATTTGTTGGCAAATGCATTTTGCAAAATGTTGATACTGGCTCGACAGACCGTTTCTTTGCCACTGTAGCGCACAGCCATTTGCTCCGTAAGCTTGGCCTTGCCGTTGCTATGACGTTTACTAGTCGAACAGACCGGCCCATTGTTTGTCGGCTAATCTTTGCTCTCTCCGGGCTTGACTTGTGCTTCATATGTGCTCACTCACTATAGCCAACTTAATATTGGGGCTGTTTTATTTACTATTTCTTCAAGAAGAGAACGAAATAAGAAATTCTTCAGCCTTTGATACAAGATATAAGCCCATGCTGGATTTGATCACAATATCTTTTTTGATCTAAAATACAGGGAAATAAGGAAGACCTTGTACGATCAGAAAATGCTTCAGGCAGCAGTAGAAATTTTGTTTTTTCTATTTTTACTTTCTTGTCATTTCAAGGAAGAAAACTTAAATGGTCACAAAATTTGGTCGAGTCAAATATTGACATAAATTCAAGTAATTTTAGCTTGAATTATAATATAAATTAAAGGACGTAATTTGAGAGATGTGAAATATGTAACTTTGTATTATATTATACTTGATAATTAACTGCAAAATTATTTATATTAAACAATAGTCTCATAGATAAAGTGATTACTATTGCATTTTATCAGTACCAAGTAGATAATTATGTTGTCAACTCAAGTTAAATATAAGATTATTTTTATTCAGTTTTGATTATCAACTTATACATATAATTAAATGATTCATGTAGCTAATCTTTAATTTTACTTTCTTGGACGATGTCTAAATGCATTATTCAAAAATATCGAACTCGAAATTATATCGGAAATACTCGTATTGAGGTTCCCTTGGTTCTAGTTTGATTTTGACTATCTTAAAAATAAAACATATTATAAATATGCAACAAATATCAATTCCTTGATATTATGTACAAGTCCAGTGTAAAGCACTGCAAATTTTTATTTATAGCACGATAAAGTCAGGTTAGATTTCGCTGAGCATAAGAAATATATATTGTGTCATACTTTGTTATTATAAAATTAATTATTTGCGATTATATATGCTAAACCTGAGACTTAATTCATTTTATTAGATAGAAAATGTATCGAATTACTTTTAAATCGTCGTGGTTGAATTTAGGGAATTAGAGTAACCTACAACGGTATCAGCAAAAACAAAATCCATAGGTATTGGATTTCTTTATCCCACATTATTCTATTTCTATCCACTATAACCTTGCAGTGATAATTTCCTTACTAGGCCATAGAATCTGATATTATTTTAATGCCATAGACAAGCTTATTGTTATTCGTAATTTATTACTCTTGCTACACTAACATTGCATATTATTTTCTGGAACTTTTAATACATTTTCTCGTCTTGTCGCACACTGTTTGGAAAATGTTTACATTCTGCCAAATCTTGAATCGATATCTCAACTGTTCAACGGAGCGCTCAGCCGAGATATGGAAAGAACCAGGTTGAAAATAGAATGAACGAAGGACGACAACTCGTCTCGTCCAGAAGAGTAAATGTAAATATGGATGAAAGTTTTTCTTTTCTCTTTTACTGTGCTCCAGCTCTTCTGGAACGAGAAACACTGAGGATTTTCTTTCAATATGTAAATAAGGAGATTTTTTTTGTAAAGACCACCAAAAAGAAAGTGGAAACAAAAGTATTTGGACATGCAGATCTTTTTTCCAATTGTGAAAAATTTATTGTTGATTTTTTATGTATGGGCAGCGATCTGTAACATTATTTTGGTCTCCTAATCCTACTTTCGATATTTTTCAATCATTATTATAAACAACGGGTGGACTGTACCAAGCTAAATATGTTATAGCATAGAATCAAATGAACATATCTGTATATTGATTAGCAACCAATATGTAATTAGTTTGAACTTAGAATCAATTTCGTATTTAGTGATTGATTACATCATATACACATACATACACACAACCATTACATTAGATAGTCCAGCCATACAAAACCATATGGCAACAATTACGGAGCAATCAGTATAGAATTTCGCGGATGTAATCAAACGCTGTATTTAAGCGACGTTTAAATTTAAAGATAATTTCATTGCATAATAGTCACCACAAATTATTTTACATAATATTTCTACCAGTTTTCTAACCATTGTTACATACGAATATAATATTAACTTGTGTATGTAGCAAATAAAGAGCTTAAGTATTCGGTTTTATGATTTAATTTGGTTCTATATAATAAAATGAACTTAAAAATATCTTCATTAAAGAATCGCACAGGATTTGATTGTATTGTAAATAGATTATTAGTCGTGCATTTATTTCTATAACGCAGGTAATATTATTCACAGTGCCATTTAAGATGGTAAAGTTCAACCCTTTCGCCCACATGTTCAGTGTTAGTTCCAGTCTGGTCTTATTCCGAGGGTCATTCCCTCCCATGTCTACACTACACAGGCAGGCCACTATACTCGCTGCATATGTAAGAAATTACTACCTGCTCCAAACAGTGCACCGTAAATTTTAACAGTCTGACGTTTTTGGCCGGGCTAGTAGTATAATCCTGTGTGTTGTTATGAATTTTTAATATTTCATATCAAAAAATCTTTTTTTTTTCTTTTATATTGCTGACGTATTATTGTACTTCGTTGCCTGAGGGCTCTTTTATTAATGCTTCGAATTCTTTTATAAAGAAACATATTTTCGTTTGTACGAATTTAATAATGTATACATTTCATCGAGGTATATGGGTCATGTTTTACATGCTTCAAAAGCTAGTCAGCAACATTATAAATTGAAGAAATAAAATTTTAATAACAAAAATTATTTTTAGCTCGTATGCACTGCATTCCAGTTTTTATAAAGGCGGGTTTTCAAAAATAGCCTAAATATTTCATTTATTTTAATATTCCATAAAATCGTTTTATAAATATTAAAAAATTATAATTTTAAAAATATGGAGCTGTGTGTCTGGAATCAATACGATAAGAGCAATTTATTGTTCTTTTTTTGGTAGGTAAAAATGTTTTAAGGGTCCCTAATTCATTTTGTATTATCCCAATGACCTCTGTCTGTATGTGTGTTGGTTTGAACGCTCTACAGCCTATATCGTGGAACATAAAAATGATGTTTTGTATATAAGGTTTGAATATCCCGGAAAAGAAACCCCATTACTTTAGAAAACAATATTTCCATCGTGCTTGTTTATTTGTTTTAATTTTTTACACATCTCGAAAACGACACGAGTTGAAGAAAAACTTCTAGCAACTTTTGCATTTTTCAAAAAATGTTCCATTTACTGAAAATAACCTTTAATAAGCATACAAAATTTAATTTCTATAGTTATCACACATATTGAAATTGGTTTGTGGTAATGGTAGAATGATTATAAAACATAATAATGCAATATTACTTACATAATGATAACAAAGTATAAGATAGTCGAGTGAAGGCCACTGCACTTTTTTTTTCTTGTAATAAAATGTTAAAAACGTAAAATATAAAAGATTTTGAAATTCATCTACACAAAAAGGCTAATACATCAAAGTCAAATGATTATATTTTATATTCTTTCTTTGCTGTACGTGATTCTTTATCTCGATTATGTATAACATTAGATATTAAAGGTAAATAATATGTTGTTGCCTTTCAACTGGATAGACGATAACATCGAAACATTACTCCTGACCACACGACTGCGAAACGTGGCATAGCCCTCATAGCAATGACACTGCTGGAAATATATTGTTTGTGGCTGTGTGTGTGTGTGTGTGGAAAATGTGAGCTCGTTTGATATATAAAAAGAAAACCTACACATACACACATGAACATGTTGTAAAGCGCTAACTCCCAAGATATCCCTGTATATCCTTATAAAAAGAAGTAGATGGATGATGATAAATCGACCACTTCAAAACTGCACAATAATCTTTATGTTGCGTTGTACCATGGCCCCTTGGATCTTTAATCTTGGCCTTGTCGCGTTACCCGACTTTTAAATTGTATCAAAGGGGTTCTTATCTTTTTATTTTCTTATGCGTTATTAAGTTGAAAGTACTTATGTTATCAAGAAAAATTTCGACATCCAAATTTCAACGGCAATAAAGCATGTTTGTGCATATCTAAATCTCACTACCAACAGGGTTTTAAAGCCTTTTTTAAGCTCGTCGTACGATTGTACAAGTCGCCCATATCATATACAGAATACAGTTCATTCCTCACCGATCCATCTATCTAAATAAATAATTTGACGGCTGGCAAATTTTCTTGTTTTATTTTTGAAATGGTGACCTAATGATGGATATAAATAAAACATTTCCCTTACAAGGTTTTCCTTGTAAGCACAGTTTTGTATTTTCGTTGTTTTCTGCGTAATTCGTATGTATTGTATAAAATAAACACGATAGCTTTGCTTATATTATATTATATTTGTCATTGGCATACAATATCAATATAATATATCAGATGCCAATCCACTCCACACATACAAAATATACATCATATCTTCAAATTAATATTTGAATAGAATTTTCACTTGTATTTACTTTATCGTTTGTATTTTACTGCTTCGATTTGATCTGTTTTCACTTTGACACAAATTTTTTTGAAAGTAATAAATTGCGATATGTTAAAATACAAATAGAACCGTTTTTTTTTGATGTTTTGGCGCATACCACATTATCTCAAAATTTTATAGTAGCTTTGACGATTTTTTCAATGGCTCGAGCCACTGTAAAAAAACCTGACCTCACCGCAGGTGAACCATAGAAACATATAAAGCGTTCTACACATACACACATATAATAATATTTCATCTAACTTTTACAAAATTATTACTAAAAATAGAATAAATAAATGATGATTATTCACCGAAATAAAAATTAGGTCAACGACGAGTTTGGCGCTAAATCGTTTTCCTGATACATTGCACTAATTTAGAATTTATAAAAAAGTAAATGAATTGCCTAATTCTACTGCTAATTTTCATCATCAAATTTATATGAATTTAATTATTATTTGGGAGTTTGAAACAAGTTTTTTATTAATAAAATGACGTTTTTATGTTTGCTTATATTTGCGAACGAATACAATCGTACGAAATGATTTTATGTTTATAAGAATAAAATAATTATTCAATGTTTTACCGTTTCAATTTCTATTATTGTAAATAACTTGTAAAATTAATGTTTTCTCAAACAATACTTAATAATGATAAGGAACGTAATTTACACTAATAAAATCGAAAATTCAAATGTTTGTTGTGTATTTCTTTAGAATGTAAGACTTTTTACATCAATTCGTTCTGCGCGTCGAAAGAAAAAGATAACAAATGAGGGAGAGAGTAAACATATGCACTATTACACTATTTATTCATAGCAATATATCGTTTGTTATCTTTACATTACATTTTCTGCCACATTCATTTAAATTATGTCAGAATATTTAACATATATAACTCATTCTGTCCCATGTTGGCTAGCGTATGCCGCATATGATATTCTCGCGTTGTTGCAACATAATACTAATTAAAAATAGTGCGTTATTTTTGAATTACATTAATTCTATAGTCGGCTGCTAGGAACGCAGAACTCCAACCGTGAAAACTATTTCAATGGAATGAAAATGTACATTATTTTCGTTTTAGGAATTTTTCCTCCAACTGTTGTTCTATTTTACAATTGCCTTGGAATTTTCATCAAATAATAGACCTTTCAGATAACAATAGAACTTTGTTAGAATGTTTCTCTGCAGGGAAATCATTATTAAAACGTTTATAGTAAGCGAATGAAGTGTGTTGAAGAATTGAGTTAATTACTGAATTGTTACAATGCGAATGCATGAAAAGGGTTGTCCTCGTCTAAAATTGCGCCCCTCGCTTACTCGACTGTAGGTCTCGCTACTCTCTACAAACTTTACGCTGCATAGAAGACTTCTGTCATAAGTTCCGTTCAAGGCAATTGCGGATCCACGGTCGGGGTAAAGAGAATAATTACGCCCCGCAAGCCTTTGAAACTCTTACATATAAAATATACTGATGAGCACCAAAATTATAGTAAAGAAACTTCGTATGCGTCTAAAACCTTACTTTACGAATTAGTTTTCTAAATTAGTAAGCGGGACCATAATCAAAATCAAATTGTTACCATATATTTCCAAATTAGTACGTTAACTCACATTAAAAATCAATTTCTCCCAGGTATTAAAATTTGTAGCAATTTTTATAAGATTAAGCTATAATAATTAAAAATTGCTGCTCGCATCGCATATATTACTCATAAGGCGAGCTGGACGCATCGGTGCGTCCCATCGCTTTTAAAATAGATAGTTCGACAGTTAGTTTATTCTTCACCCGATTGTATATTCGTTCACTGGTGCTTTACAAAATTCGCTGCTGCCAATTGCGAATTTTCTACATTTTTCATTATGATCAATATTCACATATTTCTTCTAAATTAAAACATATTTCTGTATTCACAACGAAAATAATAATTAAATTCGTAGGTTGAAAGCACTGGTGATATATTATATATATATATATATATATGAAATTTGTAAATATGCGTGAATATTACGAAAATTTATTAAAACAATAAATTATTGTGACAGTATTAATTGTTTTTGTTTTTTGCACAAATTTAACTTTGTTAAAAATATGTTTGTTAATTTAAATGATGAACTGCCGCTAGTAGATCTTTGCGAAATAATATTAATGTCTTTTGGCCAGTTGCCATATTGGCAAATAACAAAATCTTTATGATAGAACATGAAACGAAACAATTTTATAGGCTTTTAACTGTGCATTGCAAACCTGTAAAATATTTCAAAACTAGATTACAATAAATATAGTGCATTTTTTTATTGTTACAAACACACAAACAACGACCTATTTATTCATGTGGTGTGTACAAGAATGTGATTCGTTTTTTTATTATTTTATTTTGCGCTATTGTGGTAAATTGTTGGCACAGAATAACCGCGCATTGCAACTATTTTTAAAGGTTAACAAAGTAAAATGTAAGACAAAAAGACATTATTGTAGCATAGTTAGATTAAATCGGTATTTTTATTAGCTTGTTTTGCTACGAATTTAATTGAAAAAGGAACTTGGAATGGTCACTATGAACGCACCGTAGGAAATAGAGAAAATTACGTTAATTTTATTTTTAAATGTAGTAAATAGATATAACCATAACATTTAAACGTATCAAATAAAAAATGATTCATTTTTTACATAACTCACTGTTTAAAACATTTTGTCTTAGTGTAAATAAACTTTGATGAACATTGATGAAAAAATCTCGACTTTCGCTATAGAAGACAGACATCCAAGTATATATTTATGCGTGTATATAACTATAATACTAAGAGATGTCACCTGTATTTCTTAATAGATCAAGAACAACCATCAGTCTAGTATCTGAATAAAAATTATAATACCAAATTCAAAAGGCTTTATTAGCATACCATATGGCTTCTGTGTAGTGTCACCATAACGTAGTTAATAAAAGCTGGTAATATTTTCGAAATGAGCCATTATAATATCAATGTCATTATTCACAAAATGTCATAATAAAATATGAAAAAGGGAAGGTGGACCTTTACATTGTCAAGGGGGTGAATTGATACATCCAAAAGTTAATTAGCTACTTAATGTAAATTGAGTATCATACGAAAGATGTAAACGTTACTTCTAGATAACATAATGATCTATTTCATACTTATGTATGCTAATGAGACAGGGCATTATGCTGAACATACAAACAGCATGTTATATCAAATAATACATATAGACGAACGTATACATAGTTGGAACTGTACGTGTGGGACAATTGGCTTTTGTAGTTTTTGTTTTTTAACTCGCCAAACAATGTACAGAAGAGTTAAATTATTCAATCATGTGTCTGTAACATTGTCAGATAAATACCTGTATTTAACAAAAAGTTTTTTTCTTGTCATCCAGATTCCAAATGATGTTAAGAATTAGTGCCATATTTTGCTACACATAATACTTGTGAATTTAAGTAGTAAATACACGTGCTGACCATCCCTGCATTTTTACTATTCCGTAATATCTGTGCGTGTCTGTGCGTTGAAGGAAAAATTATAAATCTTTAAACTTAAGACTTGTATAATACAAACAAAAAATATAATCCATAACTTTCCTTTTCAACTCCACGAATATTGTTAGCATTTTTTAAAAGCCACCTATCGCATTATATACCTTATGAGTTTATTATAACTAACCTTGGCCAACGTTTCACCCTATATAGGAGCGTTTGCAAATCACGGAATAGCGCACTCAAGGTATCGGCGCACACGCACGAAATGAACGAATTATTTCTGTTTATAATTCGGTCATTTTGCAGATATGTATTTTCAAGGTATATATATATATGGTTCGAAGAAATGTGGCTCCCAAAACCGCAGTAAGAATTGGAGCAGTGACTAAACTTTTTGACGTTCTAAATCTGGATCACGTTCAAGGTCATGCAAGGACGTTTCATTTCTGTTTACATTAAATCACACCTGCATTCGAACGTTTTCAACGTGATTTTTATTGATGCTTTAGTTAGTCTCAAGTGGAATTTATTCTTTTTAGCTATACAAAAAATTAGTATAAGATCTATAACATAATCGAAAATGAAAATGTTTGGAAATGTCACATCTTCTAAGGTACTAGACCAATTTTCACCAAATTTGATATACAGATATGAGTGCCCCGATTATATTTTCAGTTCAATTGCACTTATGAAAATAGAAGGCTCTGAATAAAGGGGCAGTAGTTATAATTAACTTTAAAATATATTTGTTACTTATATGCAAAACATTACAATTGAAAATTTTAATCATACAAAACATTATTTAAAAAAAAAACGGTTAAAAAAAATAGATAAAAATTTCAATGTCAAGTGTATTCACGAATGTCATAATTATCTTATTATAATATAAAAATAAATATATTTCTTATCACAATGGAATAATATCAAATGCAAACCAAAAAAAACACTTATTTTCATAAAAGTTTGGAAATTGTACATTCTTGTCTACTTTTTCGAAAATATTACTAGATAATGATAGAATAATTTCATTTATACACGATAGTTGATAGAGTCGAAAATGAAACAAGGTGTAATTTAGCAAATAAAGTTCCAAAAGTGATAATGCCCAAATCTAATCAATTCTTCGAAAATATTTCTTAGGTTCAAATGTTCTGCGTGTAATAGTTACACTATATTGAGAAAATAGTCTACAAAATATAGAAATCGATTTTTTTTCATGATCCCTATACTTTATAAGGAAGTAATAATAGCAGGAAGTAAAGTGTGTAGATTTTTTTTTACAAACTGCTTCAAATAAGAAGTGTTCAATCCGAGATATAAAACATAAGCTTTTGTAACGAGCCACCTAATTTGCATAATTGCCTGTTCCGCATTCTAAAGCTCTTCTCTTCCAGGGCATCAGTGAACATCATGAGGGCAAAAACTCGCTCATTTCCTCATTTTCTAGTGTGCGTGAATTCAATTTTCGCCAACACGGCCGACTGAATCCGGCGAACGATCAAGGGCGGTCCGAGACAGACACACATAGGATAGGTATACAGCAGCGGCGTTACATGCAAAATTAATGATGGAACGCCCAGGGGCCAACAATCAGCTGAGCTGAGCTGAGCAGATGACGATGGGCTCTCACTCCCTTTGTTAACAAATCTCACATACGAGCATCATCAGGGTATTCTATAGCTGGATTCACATTTTCAATTCATCAGAAAGAACATAAACAATAGATACGGCGAGCTAAAGGCATTGGTGCCTGATTAATAAATAATTATCATCATTGAGAAACCTATATTAAATGCTAATTTTGCACCACGCCACTGACTATATACTGTGTTTTTGTAAATGAAACCTAAACAGTACTAGTAAAACTAAATTGACATAAAAGTAATTTCGCAAAAGCAACACAAAACTCTATTAAACGAACATTTATGTTCCCTGTTACCAATTTGTTATGCTACGCGGAACGCCATCTCAAGATTTTTAAAAACAGGTCGCCATATTGGTGTAAATGTGTTAGTTTATGATTCTTTTGACAAATAAATTGAAAATATTAGGTCAATATTATTACAAAAACCGCCATATTACAAAGTGGAACGACTCTATAGAATCAGCAAGCTCATATAGAACGAGATGGAGTGACGGAAGAGACATGTAATCTGTGTAAGAGAGGAGAGTGAAACAAAGCGAGAGAGAGTGATGAGGAGTGAGCGAGAGCAATGAGCGATGTGACGGTCACCGTGCTTGACCTTGACCTTAGCGTTACTAGATAAACGCATGCGCAATCGCCGCCAGGTAGCATAGCACGAGGTTACACTGGTGTAATGTGCAGGAGCGAGCGAGTGAAACAGAGTGCCCCCACCATAAGCAAGAGAAGGATCAATAGCGGGCGCAATGTTGGTATCTCACCACCACCACCATTCAGGATGCAGGAGCAGCAACTTTCCCCCGGTAGTTGCAACAGGACCCCCAGTCCAGTTTCGATTTCCCAATCTATGCATTTTCAGCAGCACATGTACGAGCGCATACATCGGTAAAGCCATGTGCTACCGCCGACTCTTGACAATAACCGAATTGCTTGGGAAACTTTGTTAGTTCCCAAGATCCATTCAAGTTCACGTTTAACTCTTTTTAGAATAATCAAATGTTTATGTTATTTTGCCTATAAGAATGTATATAAAGAAGTGTGAACATTCAACAAAATAAAATAATGTCAGGTTGCTATATGTTAGGGTCCTGTGTATACGATTTAATCGCCTTAGAATTGTGTAATTCTTTTTATATAAATTAAGCCAAAGATTTTCCACATTCGTATTATTAAAATAAATCCCGTTAAAAAGCATAATTCGAGTTCAATTCCTGAAATTGATTTTCAGAAGCAATGTATATTTTTCTGACACCCTTATAGACGTTTACATTTTTCGGTTAAATCACTTACTCAAAAAAGAACTGGGTCAAACAAAATCCATGTAATATCTATACACGATTTATAATATCAACAACGTTTACTGTTGCATTTTGGAATAGTCGGATTGTTTATGTAGCCCACCGGTGCAGTGCACGCTCAATAAGTTGCGCGCAACAAGGATCGATTCCCGACCAAGGAGTGAAAGTTTGTGTTGACCGATTCGGTCGGGAGTGCAAACTAGAGAGACGTGCCAAGAATTTATAAACTCACTCAGCGAGCGCAAGCACTCGAATTACCCTACTATATTCGCTTCCAGCGGGAGCTATTTTAGGAAACGGAAAATATCGAAACTGCAACAGGAAAATTACCTGCTTTTATGTATATATTATTTTTGAAATTTGTCTCTATTTTTCTGTATAAAATATTTTTTTGATTCTTCGATCACAACATTTGGTCTTATGAGCAAGTTGCATACATCCAAGTGAATTATATACATTTTCGTACTATACGAATTACTAAGCAAATTTTTTTTAATTCTGTGAAATGCCCGAACATTATAGATGTACGGGTTGAAAATCTATAGTTACACTGTGAAAATAAAACATGTTAGGCTACTAGGATTGCACCCTCTGTTTGCTGGTTCATCATCCAAGCCGCCTACGTACTTCAAACTTAATCTCCCCCAAACACATCAAGCATCAAATATGCAAAAACCAGGGAATTACCAGCCATGTTTACGCGAGCCTTCTACGGCTTAAATTGTTGCTACCGAAAAAATGCCTGTGCTATGTCTTAGCTCTCTAGAATGTTCATCTTGCCGCTATCCTCCAAGGATCGACTCTAATACATCCCATTAATAATTTAGAATCTATTCATGCCTAAGTAGAAACACTTTCAACAATTTTTCTGAATTATGCAGATACTCGTTTAATACATACTAAACATTTAATTTCAATTTTACAATATTCAAATTATCTAAATTACGATACTCTATAAATTTTAAACAATTATGTTCCTAATTTCCTCCATTTACTCCACGTATAACGTAAAGTAAAATTAAACCAAATTTTACAGTGTACAAAAGTACCGAAATGTTGAGGTTAAAGGTGTGTTCACAGCGAAGTAAATAGTAATTAAGATTAGAAAATTACAAATAATAATCGAGTTTGTATTATGACAAACAATGCTAATATTTCAAGCAACAAAATTAACACAATGTATCATAAATTTTAACCTTGTATTTCATACAACAAACTGGAATTATTATTTATAATTTCTAAGCTTAATTACTAATTCTTTAGATGTGAATAATCCTTAAGAATTGGGAAAACTTTTATCAACAAAACTGTTATATATAATGGATGAAAATAAGGCAGGAAAAATGCTATTAGGACAGTGAGTCGTGAGTATTTTGAAAATCGTGGGTTATTGGCGATAAATTGCGAAACGCAAAGTGCAAAAACTTGTGTGCGTATGCGAATACGTGCGGTGTGTGTGCTGCGTGTGCTATACCGTGCTGTGCGTTAGGTCCCTGCGACTATTTGCTGAGTCACATACATATAGATATATTATATATATATATATATATATATATTATAGAGTAGTAGCCGTCCGTCGTGCTGAATTGAATCCAAATTCATCGATGCGAAACGCTTAATGTGCGAATGTGTGTGTGTATATGCTGTGGTGTGCGACATTTGTTTGTCGTGTCCGTGTGTTTGGAACCTTTATAATGTGTCTAGGAATGTTTGTGCATGTGTTCTATTCCTGCATACATACACATTTAAAGAGAGAAAATATCTCTGCTCTCTCCAATATTGATCCTATAGGTATATATATTTTGTGAATGGAGAGTTTTCTCCCATTCATTTCAACTAACCCTAGCCACAGTCGGCTCCGTGAGATTCGAGATTATCACAGACATTCCACCAAACGAGTTAAAAATTCGTAAATCAATATATATTCAACATAAAATTTAAATATTTCTCGATTATTCCGCTCAGATATGAATAAGAGCAACTTTTTATCTCTATTAGTTTATTAGAAAAACTTTTCAAGGGACTGTGCTGCCGCTTCAGTAATGAAATTAAACTAAACACCAGGGCAAAGTGTATGTGGCAAACATTTTATGGCCAATCATCAAAGTGCAATATTTATCTGAAATTATCTCATAACACTAATTATTTATATACTTATGTATGCAGCTACAATAGTACCAGGTGACGACATAAAACTAAAAATAGTTTATTTGTGATAAGAAAAAAAATGACGAAACTCATTTCTAAGTACCTGTAGACTGCATGTCGTCAAGAAGAAACATCGTATATCGCAGTTCTCTCAGTGGGCAAATAAGTTTATAATAGTTCAAAGTTGGCGGTGTACCATAATTAAAATTAATTTTAACGATGACAGCAGCACAATCGGTGTTTATCAGTAAATATTAAAATAGTACAGTTTGCACTAAAAACTAAACACAATATTTCGGTTATTTTCTCGTCGATTAACTTGCTATTAATATTGCAAGTACCTTGGTTAAAGGCCACAAGCGTCGGGTAGATCAAGGTTATAATTTTACAGTTGCCTATTGTCGCATGTTACTTTTATTTTAAATGTTGATATTTGTTGATGCTGTATAATGAAACAATTACAATGTAGTAAACCTTGGATGTAACAGGTAATATTTCTCCAAAAGCGCATTGTCTAGTACACAAGTTTGAAACGCACGCACGTGTATACAACGGTTATTATATTATTTAATAAAGTGTAATTTAGTCGATATTAAAAATGGCCTTAATAATTTGGCAAATCGCTGTACCTTTTCTAATATATAGTAATTTTTAATTTGACTTTTCAATTCAATTCAACCTGCGCCTGGAATTCGCACTGAAGTAATCATTTTATTTGGTTAGATACTAAAACTATGTTGGCACAATATCGTTTTAAAGAAATAACCAATCAAATGTATCCGCAATATACTGAGATAAGAATTCCATTGTCACGCCAATTATCATGTAAAATTAATTCACTAAACTAATCATGTAAATCGGGTTTTCAAGATATTTGAAAAAATACAATACGGTTAGTATTGCATGTACCGCGTTGGGGTCCTTATCAAATGGCACTTATCACCATATCATTCTGGTGTGCTATAAAGTACGCATATATACTTTTATGTAAGACGGTTGATTATTATTAATTACTATATAGAACAATATTTTTAAGTCACGCCACCCAAGTCCGCGCTGCCATTGCTACTAAGGTGTACATGTATTTTTAAATTAAAATTGTGAATAACTAATGTGCCTGCGACACGACATACCACGGATGCAGTCACCCTATCTTTCTCTTTTTCTATATTCACCTTTTTTCTTACTCCGTTTCACTAGGCTGAAATTACATACATATATATGCATTGAAACGCATACATAATACTTATTAAAATATTGTATATGTTTTACAGTATTTTAATAATTCTATCTCGCATACACACTGGGTTGAGATAATATCGTATTATTTCACTAATCTTTCTAAAAAAGAAAAAAAAAATCTAAAAAAGGATACGGGCGATTGAATTTAAACTGCAAATGGAATCAATTGGGAAACCAAAAATATGTTTCATATAAGGCGAGCTGCAGTCATAGGTGCCTGTATTGTTCAGGGCGACAAAACAAGAACTTTTTTAAGGATATTTTCTGATTCGAAAATGCAACCGACCCACTACCGAATGCTTTAGCTTTATAATAATGGGTCGATGATTATTTACATAAAGTAATAACAAGGTCAATATTGATAGTGCACTCTTTAAAGTTATTATAATTATTTGCACATTTGTGATAAGATATCATATTCGCGTCGTTTGCATATTTTGCGTTAAGAATAAAAAAAAAAAACAATAAAACAAATGCGCATGCGTTTTTAAGATAGCAAACTTATTAATCACTCATAATTTTGTAAGCAAATACACGATGGTGTTATTTCATGAGTTCGTTGACACTTTGCAAAATAAATCTTATTTACGATTATGCTTTTTGCAAAACAAAAATGTAACCCACATGGTTGGAATTTTACTATGTAGTTATAAAAATAGATTATTTTGAAAGCGGGCTAAAAATATACATTTATTTTTACTTTCTTATAAAGGAAGTATAAGGATCATGAAAAATCGATTGCGTTTAGACCATAATCTCAGTATTTGGGCGATATAATTGCGAAGAGCTAATCAGATTTTGGGTATAATCGTACAATTAGAAAGGGGCCTTTATTTTTGTGAATTTTACAATATCTCCAAAAAGGCTGAACTTACAGAAAAATCGTTGTATTCAAAATGTACGATACATACATATATTATATAGACACCCAGATGTATGAATGAATGTGTGAGTAGAACGCTGCTAGGGTATAATCGCACAATTAGAAAGGGGCCTTTATTTTTGTGAATTTTACAATATCTCCAAAAAGGCTGAACTTACAGAAAAATCGTTGTATTCAAAATGTACGATACATACATATATTATATAGACACCCAGATGTATGAATGAATGTGTGAGTAGAACGCTGCTAGGGTATAATCGCACAATTAGAAAGGGGCCTTTATTTTTGTGAATTTTACAATATCTCCAAAAAGGCTGAACTTACAGAAAAATCGTTGTATTCAAAATGTACGATAAATACATATATTATATAGACACCCAGATGTATGAATGAATGTGTGAGTAGAACGCTGCTAGGTATATTAGTTTCTACGAAATATATTACGAGGATTTTTATCAGTTTTATAGCAAAATCTTGAGGTCACACCATATTATTTATTAAGTTTCAGAAAAACTGGCAATATTTATGCGATAAAAATTATGTTATTAGATAACAGATATAATCAAAATTTCTTTGAACTTGACCAATGTCACAGTTGTCTAAATAAAGAAACCCATATAAAAGTGAATATTCCAATGTAAAAGCAGAAGTGGATGTCACTTTAGTGCCGTCTAGGTAATATATCTAACGAGTTTATAATGCGTTTGGAAATGTCAACATGGTTCGTTCACTGTGACGTTTGGTTCTTGCGATGCCATCGCCAGTTTCTGCTCTGGGTTCATGGGCGCAACAACGCGCGCAAGCCGAGAGTTTACGCACTCAGAACGAGGTTACCTTACACGTTGCACACAGCCAGTGGTTGTTGATGATGGCAAGATTGGCTACGTGCGGTGTTGTTATTTTATCATCTCGCAGGGTTCGACATCAGCAACGCGCATGTGCACGACACACTATTGTGTATTACAGCGATGAAAGTGGTTTCCACATTTTAATGATTCTTTGAAATCGGAAATTAATTGTGGAAGAACTGACATTACCGATGACGGTTGCACCTAGCTCATAATTTCTACAACACGGTAGCCCATTTGCTATTGCCGCTGATCTTGATTTAGTTACGTCAAATTGCAATTAACTGTTTCATACCGAAATGAACATTTTTTCACCGAACCGAGCTAATATTAGCGTCAGAAGTAGCGCTGTCTATTATCCAATTACCGGTGGGTGATCTATTTTCATATATTCATCTACCGGGCTAGCATCACATTAATTCACCTTAAATATGGTCCAACATTAAATAAAGGATGTATTATTATTAACAATTAAATGAACTAAATTTCTCTTGAAGCAATTATAGGTTATAAGCTACAAATTTAAACATCAATAACTGCTCAGGACGAAAATAAAATCGTCGAATGATACACAAAGGCCGCAGCGCACAAAGACCCCCGTTTGATAAAAATACGAAACAGAGCAATGCCAAAGACGAAGTAGAACAGAAAGTAGTGGAGCATGACTAAAAAACAGGTAAGATGTGATACAAAGTCGTTCAATCGAATATATACCGGATTCCATAAGACGAAGGAAATAAGGGACGAATGAATGAAAGGAGGACGAAGACAGAGAAACATGGTTTCCAATTACTGTGATATTTTTCAGACGAGGAAACCTCAATAAACAGCAAGTCAAGCATACCACACAAGAGCGGGGATTGGCGATGAGTGAGTGAGAGGGTAGCTCGCCTAATCATACCATGCTTATTGGACAGCAACAATTAAATTATTGTTATTATAGTAGAACTCATTTTTTGTCACAAGAATATTTTTCTGATATTGGATAATTAATGTTCGATAACTCACAAGCATAAGGTATAAAGAATCATTTGTTCAGCTTAATTAATTATTTATAAATAATTGCTGTTTTCGAATAAATATCAATATTTACAAATTCCAATTACCTATTATGTTAACCAGCACTCTGTAGAAAATGTATATGTATATTTAAATTACTTTTTATATAAAATTACATAGATACGAAATCATGTAAATATGTTAAATTATATAGTATAATTTTAAAGTTATTTTCCACAATTTAATAGAATTACATGGATTTTCAGTGGAACTTTAGATAAAAAGTGTGATTTCCATAAATAAATATACTAAAAAGCAGTATTTTCCTCATGTGTTGGTTTCTATTTCTATGGCCTTATTTATTATATTCAGGATAATTTGGTATCGAGGATTGTTCACAGCGAAACAATTAGTAATTAAACTTAGAAAATTATAAATAATAATATAGTTTGTATTATGACAAGCAATGTTAACATTCCAAGCAACACAATGTATGATAAATTTTGTTGCTGTGAACGTTAACCTTGTATGTCATACAACAAACTGGAATGATTACTTATAATTTCTAAGCTTAATTACTAATTCTTTAGCTGTGAACAATCCTTAAGCAATGATATTTGAAAATCTAATAATTATAATGGAACAATAGTCAATAAAATCAACTCCGCCGTTAACCTTGAAGAGTTGAAACGGAACTTCCATATTCCTAAATAATAAATGAGTCTACTTTGTTAATTTGTTTAACAGAAGATTATGATTTTGATAAATTATAATAATATCATCCCATATTTAAATAATAAATGATCAATTTTCTACACGTTATTGTTTTCCGGAAATATGTCCCCAAGCGCACGATTATATACAAAACAGTCATCAAGTAAATATGAATGTACAAAATTAGAACAGTGTATGGTTATTAAACAGCAGTTGGTTTCTATAATAGCGGGGTTCGAATCACTACAGGGGTCACCCCGTTCCATTTGTCATGTCCAGCTGCTGTTTTTTTGCACAGTAGTTTGCCAAAAGATTATATATATTGTATATTTAGCGCAAAACCGGTAGCCCTATCCCATATTAGTAGCGACGCGTGTGATGCAAACTTGACCATCATCACGATAAGACCAAACAAAAAGGATTTAAAACATTGGCCGTTGCTTTTTAGTCGTTTTTAAAACACTGTGAGAGTTTTTGCTTTTAGCTCGCTCGCCCGTTTTACACGATACTTTTTGCTACTATATACTACTATATTATCTAGAATATGCAAAGCTAAAAACTAACCCTACGGCTCCACAGTTTCAAATTTCTTGATTAAATTTGGAGAATGTTTCATTTCATTGTATAATAGAATCCAGTGCCCCACAGGCCGAAAATAGTCACATTCGATTCAGGGAGGCTCAAAACGTGTATTTCCGTTGAACCCTCAACATCTAATGAAACAAAATAATCTCCTGGGCGCCACAAAATATAATAATATATATATATATATATATATATCGGTAAATTGACTGAAACAAAAATCGTGTTTTAAGAATGCAGCGTGTTCGCTTGTAAACTTCAAATAGTTTGCTTTCGTTTGGTACAGATACAAAGACGTACGACTACTATAGATAGATGTGTTGTTGTAGTGGAGCTTGTTTTCAAGGACATCCAACATATCATTAATCATTGAACCGGTCCGGCGCAACAACGCAACCAACGGACCTGGTCTCGGTATTGTCTCGGCTTCTCTCCTATATAATCTTTCTAACCACACTCTACTCTGTGCACCTGAAACATAGTGTAGCGTAGAATGCGCTATCTCTTGTTCCCCATCCATTACCTTGTGTGTTCTATGGCCAATGCTGCATTGCTCGCGTATGAGATTGTTCTATTCTTAATATTGATTTCGCACAGTGAAAGTGAATTGTCTACTTGCATAACATCCCGTTAACAGTTAGACTTTACGATGCCATCATAACTTAGGTTCAAAATATACTTGATAGCTGTTATGTTTATGTTGATTTTTTGTGTTTATGACATGTTTATCAATAATTTATATATATATATACATATTTCATACATAAACAACGTTTTTCATAAAAAAGAATATTAACTGTATTCTATTGCGTTTGGTTGAAATAATAGTTCAATTATTATCAAAAATCGCCCCAAAATTTTATATCAATTTACTTTCTTATGCTTATGTGTATATAATTAAGTATTGTAATCATGACAATTGTCACGTTTTGTCAGTCCCTGAATCGAATCCGACTATTTTCGGAATGATCCAAAATTATAAAACTTAAAACTTAACTGGCCCGTCTTAACCAGAAACGACATAAAAGTTGAAGATATTCAATTTTTTAGCTAATTTGTTTTAATTGTACTAAATCAGCTTTGAAAATTGCAATGTTACATTTACGTGTTTCCTTATTGATATTTTCATGGAAATCGAGCATGGATTTAAAATAAAATAAAGCAATATTATTTTAAACAGACAGTAAAAGAAAGTCGAGTCTAAACCACTCCAGTTTATGTAAATCGATCGTGGATATCGAATTTCACTCATATTTGAGTTAATAATCCGATAATTAACTTAGAAATAAAATTTAATTTATTATTTTGTTTATTAATAATATGTAATGTTTCCTTGTATTTGTTTTATATTTATATAAATTCAGGTAGGATGGGCCCATTAGTCGTGAACTATTGTAAATTCAGTTTGCCGGTCCTAGGTTCAAACCCAGGACCCCGTACAGTAAGGGAAATCGATGTTTATACGAGTAACCATAGAAATGGGCAGGATAAAACGGAAGTACTCCGTAAATTGCATTTAAATCTTAGCTATCGTATGCAAATCCTACAAAATAATTGGTACATTTTGCAAGAAAAACTGCTAGAAATTTCATTTACATTCTCTAACTTTAGTTGTTTCGAAATATGCAAAAATGGAATTAAAGGACTTTTCTTTCCAGGGTTATACAAATCTTAAATATAAAAGGCTGTAAAGCGTTCACATACATACACACCCAGGGACGTCATTGAGAATATAGTTAAAATGAATTCAGGGACCCTTAAAACGAATATTTCAATTGAATGTTCAAGGTCGATTTACATTTGTATTCGCAATACTTTATTTTATACGATACGTATAAGTAAAACACAGTGACATTATCCACGGAGGAGAGTTCATGCATGGGCAGAAAATGTGTGTGTGTGTGTGTGTGAAGTGCATCAGCAGGCAGAGTAGCGGCAATGCAATGTAATGCAACGGGAACAGGCCACACAAATTATTACAGGAGCGGTTGCCAAGCGAGCGAACAGTTGGCCTTGTTGAAATGCACTCGACCACACTACATACATCACCTTCATTTGAACTTTACAGAACAATCTATGCACATTTTTCACGAAAATACTGCAGAAACGCGAGGTATACCACCTTGGACACCGAACCCGGGAAAACACATGGAATATATATATATATATATATATATATATATATATATATATATATATATATATATATATATATATTTTTTTTAAATTGATTGTATGGGTCAGCGAAGTGTAGAGAAACAAGAAACAATTCGTTGATTTGTAATAGACAAGAAGCACCACCGATTGTTTTATTATGCCGAAAGTACATACTTTCTTTTTGCAGAAAAACATTTCTTTGTTTTGCAATAACCAACAAGTAATACCGATTATCGGCACGCGGTGCATATTTCGAAAAAACAGCCAAAACACAGCAAAGTACTTTTGTTTTATAGAGGAACTTTTTTTTTTTTTTTTTGCACGACAAATTATTGGAATTCGAAAAAAACTGGTCGAACATTTTTTACTGAGTACTGATAGCAGAGACACGCACCTTCACAATGTCGCCGAACCAATTTGTGTTAAATCCCATTATGTTTGTTTTAAAAACAAAGGAGTGTGAAACAACGAGAAACACTACAGGTTGCAGAGAACGCATAAAGAACCTAACTGAACTTGCACCGTGAACACATGGCGTAGATTTTCTTAAAACCCTTTGTTGCTCCGTACTGACTGCTGAAGACGTATTAAACACGCACACATGTCGCTGAACAATATTTGTTTTAAAACCATTTTACACTTAGCAATTTCTTTTTACACATAAAACACCAAGAATTAACACAGTAAAACACTCACCTATTTTTTTCCAATTCGTTATGAGTCGTCCTGTAACAGAAAACAAAATGCATATTATTGTCAGTGACGTGTTTGATTTTATAATAGTAAAAAGAAAATATATACTTTTCAAGTATCGTAAACAAAGAAATTGAAACGATTTAATTAAAAATTCATGTTCATTGTGTGACTTGTGTTCGATATGACTCTAGTTTCATAATACGTAAACAAAGAATTTGACAGAATGATTGTGCCGCGGGGAAAAATTAGGTTAAACATGTGTGCGAAAGCGAAAGTGTGCTTACCTGCTACCCTGAGATTTTTTCGTCTTTGGCCTTTTCGTGTGGGTCCTACAGTTGTCGGGCATAGGCAACGTTGAGGCATATCCGTGCTCCTTTGCCTCTGTAAAACACAACGAAAACAATACCGTCAAAATCAGCTGATTCGCATGCACGAAAATAACTTCGCTGCTGCTATGTTGACGTGGTGGTAAAAATATATATTGCAAGTAATTAAACTAACCTCTGTCCCGCCTTTCTAAATATTCTGCGGCTTCCAGTAACGCAGCAATGCTCATATTTGTATTTTTTTAATTTAATATTTTTTATTATATATTTATTATAAAAAGTAAAACACTAAAAGAAGAGAAATATAACGGACTAACGACAGCACAGGTCCGCGCCCTACGAACTCACTCGGCTATTTATTGATGTCAAACGCACACAATTCCTCGCTTGTCAGTGCGCATGGGACCACGCGTTTATTGGACGACGCCGCCCGAACTGCGTTCGGCCAGCCAATGCACCGCTGACGTACCGGTCACGTGAAACTCATGCCTCTCAAACGTCATGCACAAAACAAAACAGCTGTTTGATTCAATTTTCGAACTGCACACATTTCTCCACTTTATCACTAAATATTCACCAAAATCTATTTAATTATATGTTTTTAATGCAATTTATTAAATAATATATATTTACAATAGCCAATTAGGATCTCGTAACAAATTCCTTCAATACAATTAATAAAATAATGCAGCAGAGTAATTAAATTAAATTTGAATAATGTTAAGATATTAAATAATTTGTACAACTATTGCATATTTTTTTTCTAAACTGCTTAACTACTGAAGTTAATAAACCATGTTGGCAATTTAAATTGTATTACACAGAAAAATAAAAATATCTTTATGTAATGCTAAAATAGAAATAACAAATTGATTATTTGTCAATACAGTGCCGTTTTTTTATAAACTGGGCAACAGAAAAACCACAATCTCTCTCCATTCAATCCTATTACACACTTTATGCACTTTATTATCCCTACATTAGATTTATGCACCCTTAAATTAATAAAACCGCGTTATATTTAATAAGCTAGAATTTTATTTTTACTTGAGTATTAATTGAAATTAGTAAATTAACAAAAAATTCAAATATTTTAAATCTTTAAATTATAAATGAAATACGTTATTTTATTAAATAGAAATTTATTAATTAGTAATAAATACAATTTTTTTTACATTGTCTTAACAGGTGAAATATTGAGTATGGCCAAAGCATTATGTAAGACTTGTTGGACGCCTTTTAGCAAATATATTCTTGAAAATAAAACTGGCAACATATGTGTCCTTGGTTCCTAAAAGAAATGCTTTAATTTAATTTCAATAAAATCATTTACTGTTATTACAACACTTACAGTTAAAATCCGAACTCTTCGATAATAACAACTAAATAATGAACAAAACGAATCCAAAAATACACACAAATTATGCGTATTTAATTTGCAATTATTTATTTCTTGTATACAACTTCTTATCATTTGTGGATATTGCAATAAGTAAACATATAATAAATGCCATTCTTCCTATAATTAAAAACAAATTGAACAACAAAATAAAATAAATGAATTGTATTACTTACAGGCTGATTTAATAATGAAAGGTCGATATCTGTTATTGGTGGTAATTTTGGGTATTTCTTTTCTTCAACGTTTTTATCAAATTTTTTAAAAATTTCGTTTAATCTTGCACAATTGTATAAAATAGCCGAGGAACCTAAAATTAGTATATTAATATTAAATATATTAATAGGTTCGTCTACTTTGTAAATTGTAGTGGAAAAAGTGACCGAATTTCACAAATTGACAGAAAACGATGAAGTAAATCCAATTAAAAAATATTATTATGCCCTAATTTCTCAATTATTATCATATTACGAAATTTCTTAAAGAATAATGCAGAACGATGTTCATATTCAATAAATAATTATATATAAAGCTAATAAAAGTTATTTTATTTCATTTTTGGTCGGATTATTTTTACTTTCATTTACGAAAGATTATAAAGGGGTATTGAAATCATGAAAAAATCGAAGATTTTAACGAAAATACACGTTTGGACCATTTCTGAAACGAAACTGACAATTTTCGGAATGCCCATTGAAACAAAATGTATGAACCATTAAACTTAAAACTTGAAAACAATATCTTAACCGGAAGCAATTACTCTTGCTGCTTTTTGCATATCTCGTAAACCACACGAGTTAGAGAAAAAGTGGATCTTAAATGCAATCAAATTTCTAGCAACTTTTGTTTGTGAAGTTTTTTCGATAAATGTAGCATTTACTGAGAAATCGCTTTTGAAAATAGCAATGTTACATTTACGTTTCCCTAGATTATTCACGGCAATCTTGTATGAATTTAAAACAAAATAAAGCAATATTTTATTAAATTGATTGTGGAAGTATAAGGGTGTCGAGTGAAGACTATTCCAATTTTTAATGTTTAAATTAGCAAAGTAGACGATTCCTTTAATATATTTTCAACCTTTGTGAGAAGATTCTGGAGTATGTATATTATCCACCAATGGCCTATTAAGTTTAACATGTATTAAATCAATGGTAACCGCAGCACTTCCCAATGTTTCGAAAATATTTGCCCAACCAGTCCCAGAATTTACACGCATCCCATATTTATGTTGAGCCATAAGTCTGCTATCCATAATATGTTTACTAAAAGTTGAAAAATTACCCAAAAATACTCAATTTTTAGCTACAATTTATAAATTACTCGTAGTACTCCTTTGCCGTTACTTCACTATTTTTCTTCCCAAATTTATTACTAGTTACTACACCGACTAAAATTTTCTTTTCCTCCAAATCGCTTTCAGAGCGATTGGTCAAATATAAAATAGAATCCATCGCTTTCGTTGCAGTATTTAAATTAAGCAAATTTTCAGTTACACTTTTAACTAATTTTATTCTTAATTGAGTTAAATCCATCTCAGATAAGTTAGTCGAACTGTGTTCAGTTCTTAATTCTATATTTGTATTAAAATTAAATAGTTGAGTCCCATATTTTTCTTTCTCGGTTAATATACAATTTAAGACAATTTCAAATGTTTTAATTCTGTTTAAAAAAATTATTAGCTTTTCCTCTTTTACAGTGAATTTTGAAATGGATATATTCCACAAAGTTGTGCGTACAATTAAATCATGGAAGTCATGTGTTTCAAAAAAACTCAAAAAAATTTTTTTCTCATTATCGCCCAAAGTATTAAATACATTGGTCCAAGCCCTCTGCTTAACTGAACAACTAAGATCACCATTTAACTCAAGTTTATTATTATGTACACGAAAAATTTTAAATTCAGTTTCAGTTCCTACTCTATTTGTTATAGTAAAATATAAATCGCTTAAAAACGAATCGAATAAATTTAATTTCTGCATATTACAAAACTAATAATCCTTGTATTCTTCTTCGAATTTCTTGAAATCTTCCTCGGTGAAAACTGTTTCACTAACAACTTCTTCAACCACTTTAGGTTTCACTGATTTTCTTGTCACCGCACGTTCGATCACTTGCTCAGCGATTTCTTTGCTTAAATTCACCCTACAAGCTTTTTTAATTAGTTTAATTCGTTTTAAATTCTCTTTCAGTATTTCTTCTTTTGCTTTTAACGTATTACGTGCTTCATTTACGGAGATTTTTCTATTTGATTGGATTATCTGGTTTTTGTTCACTTTCGTTACACGTGTTGTTAGTTTCTTTTCTTTTTTCGATTGCTTATTTTTACTATGGCGCGGTTGCTCGAAATCAGGATCACACAATGCCAAACTTTTACGCAGCAATGCTGAAGACATTATTCACTTTTTACACTTGAATAGCGAAAAAATCAATTTCAAGTTTACATTAACAAACTGTCAACAAAACATTGTGGTTATGTTGGTTGGTAACTTCAAAAATGCAACGTAACAATACTAATTACACTAGGTTTATTGTGCAATTATTTATTCGGTGTTTCCCCTAAATGCATGGAAAAGACCGTATTCATTTATTACAGAATGTTAGAATCAGCCATTTTGAACAGTAATATTAATACTTGAATTTAACCATGCATTAGGAGCATAACAAACGAACAAATTGTTTCAAAAATAAATTTGGCATTTTGAAAATTGAATGTTAATAGACCAATAGAACAATTTTTTACTGAATAGCTCATTTTAAAATTAATTTAGTTTGCATGAAAATAAAACAAATTTGCGTATGCTGGTAACTTTCATTTCTCGAAATCTCCACGTCCCCACTGCGCGTAAGGTTTTATATAGAGCGCATTTCAAACGTGTCGTATTTGACAGCTATATTTGAACGTGGCTACATAACCTTAGCGTAACATATGAAAATTTAAAAAAAAAATGAACAAATTCACATATTTATTAGTGCCGTTATTATTTCTAACATTCGTACAATCCAACGCTCAACTACTAGAGGGTCTGTACTGTGGCAAAGAAAACTGTTACGATGTATTGGGTGTATCGCGCGAATCAACGAAAAGTGAAATATCCAAGAACTATCGGCAACTCGCAAAGAGATTCCATCCAGATTTACACAAAGGGGAACAGGCGAAGAAAGAAGCCGAGGAGAAGTTCAAAGAAATCGCCACCGCCTACGAGATATTAAAAGATGAGGAAGCGCGCAGTGATTACGATTACATGTTGGACAACCCCGATCAGTATTACGCTCATTACTATCGATATTATCGGAGAAGAGTTGCGCCAAAAGTAGACGTGCGGGTTGTTGTGTTTGTGACCATATCTGTGATATCCGCTATACAATATTATAGTGCGTGGCAACGTTACGAAACTGCCATCAAATATTTCATGACTCTACCAAAGTATCGCAACCGTGCCATGGACGTGGCGGAGAAAGAAGGTATGCTCGGTCAAAAACGTGCTGAACGCGGCAAAAGCAAATCAGACCAAAAGAAGCACATCGATGATGTCATACGAAAAGTCATCGAAGAAAATATGGATATTAAAGGAGCGTATGCCAAACCTAGCGTGTATGATCTCTTGTGGATTCAGATACTGATTTCACCGTACACACTCGCCAAATATATTCTGTGGTACGTTACGTGGATTTGGAAATATAATGTACGTAAAGAGCCATATGGGCGCGAAGAGCAGTTATATATAATTAGGAAATTTTTGAAAATGGGACAATATCAATTCGACGCTTTAGAAGATGAGAAAAAGGAGGATTACTTAAAAAGAGAATTGTGGGTGAAAGAGAAGTATGAAGAATGGTTTAAAAAGGAAGAGGAAGATATGAAGAAATCACTAGCTGAAAATTCTAAATATAAAGCGTATAGGAGATATATCAAAAATCATGGACCTAGCAGAATGACTTTCGACGATTCATAGATAGAAAAATGTGTTATATATTTTAATTATTTTTATACATATTTATTTGTGTTACATGTACAAAAATAACGATCATAAAATTGTACTGTATAATAAATATAGGGAACGAAACGAACGAAAAAATAATAAATACCATATTAATAATTTAACTTTTCTTTTTTCTAGTCTCCCACTTATGTTTCCATTTGTCGAGGAAACAATCTGTTATTGCAAAATTCTTTATCGCTTCCTAAAAGAGAGATTACATAACTTAATCGAAAGAAATTGTTGCATATTATAAACACGTTATAGAAAAAAAAAAAAAACTTATGATAATTGGACACTGATTAAACACGATTTTTTAAATGCTTGATAAAGTAAAATATACAAATAATTTAATCAACGACTTTCAAAAATATTTGAAATTAAAATTTATATTTGCACAACATAATTTTTGCCCATAAAACTTAATTAAAATTTTTTAAGCATTTTTATTATATTACAAACAGTAATATGTATTACTTGCAAAACTAATTTGAGAAATACGAAGAGTAATCATTACCTACAAAACCGCGAAAGTACTTTCATTTTCACGACAAATAATAAAATTTCTGCATCATTAGACATATAGATTGAACCAAAGAAAATCAACTTATATAAGTTAGTTTCTTTGAATGAACGCAATTAATTTAAAAAAAATATATATATATATATAATGCCTTACTTCCCAATCATCCATATCAATTGAAATGACATGTTGACTATAAGGCACTTTTTCTTTCTTGGCTTTCTTAATTTCATGACTGGACATAGGAATTAAGTAAAACTGTCCTCCTGCCTCTAAAAAACAAAAGAAAGATAAATTAAGATTAAATATATGAGCTGTAGGCATTAGTTGAAACATGATTATTTAATAAGGAATAATTGAATAAAAACACATTTGGTTGGTTTAATTAATTTAATGTATTCGGCTTTTACACCATCGTCAGAAGTGTCGGAAAGAAGTAAACTGCAAGGTATATGATGAATGAACAATTAGTTCTTATGGTATCACCGCTTCTAAACATAACATTTATTTAATCCTTTTACACCGTTATTTATCCCTTTCAATGTGTTCAACTTTGTAATACCTTGTATATATATTGTAATTTAGGTTATTCTAGAATTAAGTTAATTTTAGTCTATAACCTTTATACCTGTTATATTGATTTGTGTGTTTACTTCTTCCCGACACTTCTGACGGATATAAACATATAACAGCGGGTATACTTACTCGAAGTAATTCGAACTCGGCCATCTCGAACCAAAAACGACAAATGAAATGCATTTTCGATACTATGAGTAAAATCGTACGGATCCACAATAAATCGAAAATAATTTACAGGTTCGCCTCCATTCTCTTCATACTCAGCTGTAAGGCACCATTGTAAAAATTTGACGGTATCATCTACGCTATCTTCTTCCTTGACAATATCAGTGATTTTCTCTGGTTCCTTTTTAGCAACTTGTTCAGCTTTATTTATTTTTTGTCTAAGTATACGTGATTTCTCTGGTTTTGGTGCTGCGTTTGCAGTACCCAAAGGCCCGAAAAGACACGTGAAATTCGGCGGTAAATTTATGATTCGTTTGGAGATTTCGTGAACAGCTTGCCAGTTTAAATCTGATTCCGATTCATCGGTTTCTAAGAGTTTCGAACGCTAAAAAAAAAAAAAAACTAGTTTCGGAGATGAAGGAGTTATACGTACTACAATACTAACGATTTTTCTGGCGAATTCGACGTGTTCATAAGTATCTAAGGTACAATCGATGGCTTCAGTAACAAACAGTAAAACATCGCTTGTAGTTGCGACGACTTTTGCATCCAAAAGGACTTCATCTGTATGTTTAATGCGCTCCTTAATATTACTGTCTTTAAATAAATGATTCGCACTTTTTAATATATCATCAATTTCTGTGGTAGTTTCAAATCCAGTTTCCTCATTTTCTTCTGCAAATTTATATGTAAACAATCACACAAATGACAAATATCGCAAATATTTACGCAAAATCTCAGCACGATCTAAAAGTAGCCTATATTTTGCTTTGCGTTGTTCACTTGACATAGACTGTTTTAGCTTTCCTTGTGTTAACTGCGACATATTTCAAGTTGATGGCTCAATTTAACCTATAAATTACCTCAAATCGCCACTTCCATCTTTGGTTTTATTAAAAAAAAATTACAAAGATAAGATATTTTAATAATATCTGCGGATTTCTGCATTTAGTTAATTTGTTAAAATGCAGGATTAAAAAACATGCAAAACACTTCCCGCTCTCTAGGGGTATTGATAATGGGCGTTGCGATCAGATAAAATAATTATATTTACCGCATTTTATGGTAGATTTAGTTAAAACACTTTTACATCACTTTTATTACTAAAAATTTTGGATGATTTATACACAACACACACACACACAATAAAAAACTTATAACGTCAACATTGAGGACATTTTGCAAAAGAACTGTCTGTCAAAGTAAAACATAAAGCTTAAAATAATAAACACTTTTAAGAATGTCAATAAAATACAAATAGCTAAACAAGAACAAAAAACACATTCGCAAACGTCTTTTGAGGAATGCATTTATGAGTTACCCAAAATGCATTGTATTTACTCCATTTACTCCCATTTTAGTATATTTGGCCTTGAAACCACTAAATGTCAACGTTATTTTTATATATGTCACTGTTGTGAAAATGTGCTAAATAATACGTAAATTGTTTTAAATAATAACTGCTTGCGTACATCGCGTTTAAAATGAAAACAACCCGTAAATTAACAGTGGAACATTACAGCACAACTTGTTTATTTTTATTCGCACAACATAAATTAACATTCAAATATGCTAGTGCATTTGTTGCTAGTTGCGTGCTATATGAATAAATTTAATTTAAACTGTTTAGATTACGATTTCCTTATCTGTGTTGAAATATGAACGTGTAATTTTTATTTGTAATTGTTTAAATATAACCTCACTATAATAAATGAAGTATGGTACAACATGACAAATTTCATTGATTCAAACGCATTGATACTCTTATCAATTGTTTCTGTCGGGTGTATTTTTGCATTAATTAGTGTGTTAGCTGTTTGTGTATGTGGCTGCAGGAAAGGGGCACCAAAGTGAGTCTATTTTTTTTTTTAATAATAAAGCTATTTTCACTGTTGCAAATGGCATATTGTATTTACAAATATATTTATAATATTAAAAAACAATTGAATATATATATTTTTGTTTTAGTTGATTGTATATTGTTTGTTTCTGATTGCAATGTTTATGTTTCTTCTAGTTTGTATATGTTTTGTGTTTTGTTTGATGTTGTAACAGAAATGACTTATTGGGCCTTGATGGCATGGTGAAAATAACCAATCCTGACGAAAATGTGAACCATTTACCAGCTGCTGGCAATTATGTGTCTCAAGCTATAGGTGAACCTAATATATCAGAAAGTGACGATTCGTCTAAAAGGTTTATAATTTACAATTCTTAAATTCGACACATTTTTGTTAAATTGCCTCTACATTTTTGCAATGTCCATAACATTTTATTATATAATCAGTATCGTTCAAACATTGAACTGGGAATTTTATTTTGATTTTTACAATCCAAAATGCAATCATTTAAACGCTCGGTTTAGATTAGACCATTTTTTGGCGCAAGCATTTCACGTAGAAAAGGCGGCGTTTTTTTTACAGCATGCATTTTTTTTAGATATTTTTAATGTAACATCAACTTTTAGGCAATATTATTAACTAACCAGAAATTATTGTCGCAATTTTTGTATTGCACGATTATGCAATTTTTGGCGCAAGAATTGTACGTAAAAAGGCGACGATTTTTTTACATCATGCAATAATTAAAAATAATTTTTTAGATATTTTCAATAATTTTCAGAAATTATTGGCGCAATTTTTGTTTTGCACGATTATGCAATTTTTTGGCGCAAGAATTGTACGTAAAAAGGCGGCGTTTTTTTATTTACAGCATGCAATAATTAAAAACAATTTTTTTTAGATATTTTTAATGTAACATCAACTTTTAGGCAAAATTATGTAACATCAACTTTTAGGCAAAATTATTAACTAACCAGAAATTATTGCCGCAATTTTTGTTTTGCACGATTATGCAATTTTTTGCCGCAAGAATTGTACGTAAAAAGGCGGCGTTTTTTATTTACAGCATGCAATAATTAAAAGCAATTTTTTAAACATTTTTAATGTAATATCAACTTTTAGGTAAAATTATTAATTAACTAGAAATTATTGGCGCAATTTTTGTTCTTCTTGCACAAGATAATATAAAACAATTTATAAATTATCATTTCATGTCATATTTATTTTAAATTATTTGCAAAATTATTTAAAAATAAATTAAATTTATTATATGTATACTTATGTTTTTTTTTGTAGAATTTTGGTCGTATTTATAAGATATTTGCATAGTTATATGTTTCAATATTTTATTATAGCTATAATGTATGTATATGTTTTTAATTTGTAATGAGTTTTTTATTTACGAAATTTTATTATTTTCGAAACTTTCTCGAAAATTAATTAATTCATTAAATTTCTAATATAAACTGTGAAATAATTAATGTAGGCGAGAAACCAAAAATTAAATAATACAAATTTCATGAATAGACCTCCAGGAGGCAGTAATCCACATCGTAGTCTTCCTGATATACCAATTTATACAGATGGTGAAATTAGAATAGGGAGCGACAACGGTGTTAGCGGCGACACATCATCCGAATTATATGCTACTGTGGACGACAAAATAGGTAAATTATTTTTTATATTCTTCCTAGAACTGTCCAATAATCCAACATATGAATAATAAAATAACAATGTATTTAAATATGATTATTTAAAAAGCTGCCTATAGTAAAAGGCACAATCTAGCTAACGGAATCGAACCCGGGCCAAGTTTATCGCATCAAAGCTCAATCAGTCAAACAGATAGTAATTATGCCCGTTTGAAAGAAAACCCTTATGATAAAGTAAAGAAAAGTGAAAATCCGTATGCCAATGTCCAATCTTCCGATAGCAAAGAAAATGATGAAAGCTCCAGAGAACAATCACGTAGAGCAAGCTGGTATTTTATTTCTAAATATTAAAAAAAAAATGCTTTACTATCTAATTGAAATAGGAATGAGTCTACAAAACGTCCAACCGATACAACAGATAATGTTGCAACAAAAGTTGTTGAAGTTGTCATCACCGATCACGTTGATCATAGATCACGTAGATCTTCAGCACAAAGTTCTCTGGTAGTTCCAGTCAGTAACAATATCGTGGTGCAAGCTCCTGTCGCTCCAGATATACCGGCAGCTACAGCGGTCGCTGGCCGGGTAGCTGCGAGCCAAGAGTTGCCCTATATGACGCCTCCAATCACTCAGCCGCAGCATTTTAGCGGGGATTCGCAGGATTCTTCACGTAACTATCAAATATTTTGGGTTAAAGAATCAAAGCGGGCTATCTTAATTTTTACTGATTTATAATTTAATATTGTTTTAACAGTTTATTATATTTATATTTAAATACATGACTAATGTCGTTTGAGCTCAACTATTTTCGACTTTCACATTATTAATTCTTTCATATTTTTACAACGTGTTGATAGTCGCTTTTGATTCTGAAATTCTTGTATTTATATTGAGATTATTTTATTATTTAATATAGGAGGATATACCAGTATAAGTGTCCGAGAGCCATTGGCCAATATTATCAAGCAAACGCCGGCCATTAGGAATCGAAGAAACGACATTGATCCACATTATTCAACTGTTTCTGATGATTCTGGTTTGTTCAATTTATTTATTTTATATCGTCCAATATTTTTAACATATGCAAAAACAAAATATAATGAACTCAATCTTGATTACCTTGCCATTTAGATATATTATGTATTTAGATGCAATATTCAAACGACAGGGTCACACATTTTACAAAGTGTACAAAATTCCGAATTGTGTTTGAATAATTAATTATGTTCATTTTATTCTACAGATGAAATGTATGCAGCCATAGTAGAGCCTAACAGCCAAATTTACATGAACGGAAGTGAAACTTATGCTCAAATCCAACCGGTAACTGTTGCTGAAATTCACGGCCAACCCGAAGAAAGCGAAGTACTAGAAGATGACGACCAGTATGAACCTGCGCCCCAACCACCTAGCGTCGATAGTTTGAAACATGTTGCACATGTTCATTCTAGACAAGGTATGTTTCAAAATAAATAAATGAATTCACTTTTACAATAATGAATGTATCTTTCAGCTTCTTCATCCAGTTGTACAAGTTCCGTGGCAAATTTGGGTTCGCCAAAGCCCGAAAAGAGACAAGCAAATTCGCCACTTCCGCCACCACCGGCCGTTAGTCCGGACTTGTATGCGCGTGTCGAAAAAGATGAAAACCATTTATCAGTTGCACGTAATCTTGAGGATATGTATGCAAAAGTACAGAAAAACAAGAAAAGCCGAGATGAAACTGAAAATCCAACGAAATTATTCCAAAACACAACCGAACTGAGCACGATACCATTTCAAAAGTTAACGAATCAGACTGATACGCATAGCAAGAAATCTTGGTCGAGCCGAGAATCATTCGAAGATTGCAAGAATATTGATTCTATTTCGATTACCAGTTTTGATTCTGATAAAGAATCAGCGAAAAAGAAACTTCAGCAAGAACATTGTTATGAGACGTTAAATAAAGGTGATAAAAAATCGCCGAGGAAGAGCCAAAATGGCGAAGCTTGGGTAGCGGAATTTTCGAACGGACCAGAAAGTTTATTGAGTAATGATCCCGGTTATGAGCAGCTGAACACTCAAAATCAAGCTGCTTCAGATATTGATCCAAACTACGAAGTGTTACGGCCTCATCGAACAAGTAGTGTTAGTGAAAGTATTGGTTACTCAACAATAGGCAACGACAAAAGTACATTAACAGTAAACCCAAACTACACAGCAGTGCCTAGTACCAGTGGATTTACTCACGACGGCTATTCCGTTGTGAATAAATCAAAGATGCCGGATATAGATTATGAGCAACTCAATAATCAACCAGTGGACGAACCAAATTATGAGAGCATGCCAAGCGAATGCAATAATTACTCAACAATTCATCAAAAATCAACAGAAAGCGAATCAGATCCAAATTACGAAAGCGTCAAATATCTGGATGTAAGTTTATCTGAGCCACCGTACGAAAGCTTGAATGATGACGAAACCAAAGATCCTGCATCGGATTTATCAGAATATGAACAAATATCGAGCACACAAAATAGTTCGGATATCGCTGGTTATGAACGAATTAAAGATAGCGCGAGCAAAAGCTCGGAGAATTCGGAAGATAGTGGAAAGCTGTCGAATGGCCATGATGGGGATATGCGCAGTAAAAATACGCAAATTGGAGATAACCGCAGTAAAGATATGCGCAATATGAATGGACAATCGTCAAGTAATCCGGCAGGTATTCTTTATAATGTTGTTGAAATGAAAGAGGTAAATATTATTCCAAGCAGTAAAGAGGGAGAAAACGATATTTTTCACGTTTAAATTCGATTGAATTACTTAATTTGTTTTTTAAATATAAATTTGCTCAAGTAGACCATTTTTATTTTAAAACATATTGGGTTATTCTATTCGACGTAAATTTTATTTTAAAAAAAGTAGTCTCGATGCAACAAATCTAAATCGGATATGATTTACCAAGGAATAATTGGTAAGTAATTCGTAAATTAATTACAAATTTTAACCGTAAACTGATTCATCAAACTAAATGTTCTTCAGTTTTTATATAATATTAAAAAACGTCAAGGCGAATTTTGGCGAGCGATTGATTCGAATTTAAATATTACAAGTCATAGTAATTAATCAAAATTCGTCTAAAAGTATAAACTATTTATGCCCAAATATAGCGATTTGCTTCTGGTGCTATTTATGAAATATTTAATATATTTGTCAGGTTTGGATATTGATTTTAAAAAGCATTTAAAATAATATTGAATGCTTTTTAAAATTGTTCCATTCTTATTTAATGTGTAATTCAGTATATTATAGTAATAAACAGAGTATTTTAACTAACCAATTATATAGATATATTTATATAATAATGATTAGATTCTATATTACGAAGTACAATTATTCAAATATTTATATAACGCCTCATGTTTATGAGCAGTTTTATTTTTTAAATCGGTGTCCGCACTGCTATAATTTTTGTTAGATTTCGTTAAATTTGTTATTCGTTTTTAATATTAGAGTAATATATTGGTATCGCATGGAGAAAGAAGTAATTTTTTAAATCATGTTTTGTTCTTTATCATTTAATTTAGAAAAACTGTCCAATACAAAATTTGGCTGTTTAAAATTAAATATACAGAATTATCTGCGTGGTAAAATATAATAGAATTTTATAGGAAAATATGAAACTGTTAAGAACAAATACAACGAACTAAATTAATATATTCCAAATGGCAGCATTTAAATTGTTATTATTTATAAATATGTATAAAATTAAGATTATTTTTTTGTTATTAAAGTAGTTACCCACAGTATTTATAAATAAACAATTTTACTAAATACATTTTCAAACGATATAGACAACGATAGAACCACATTTATTTGTTTAAAAATAAAAAACAAGCATTATCTACTTATCTATTGTAAACAGACTGATTAGTTGGTCGTATCATAATTTTGATAATTCTTACCATATTTGTATTAAAATTTTAATGAAAATAAAAGTTGAATAATAGATATTTATGTAAATTCCAGAAATATATGATACCAAATCTTTATTCATTCACACAGCAAAAATCATCAAAACCCTTACATTTAATATTGTTTGACATATTCATTCGGAATGAAAATTAAACAATTTTTAAAATTCTTATGATTTATTTCATCAAATAACAAAGTACTTAAAACAGCTTGCACTACATAAATACATTATCCAAAAAGTAAGAAATAGTATTTTATTTTTAGCAAATTCATCAATAAAATGTTTCTTTTTTATCTTAATTTTTATCATTTTCAAGATTATCCACATGGAAACTGATATGTACGTACTGAGCGAAAATGTATAATAATATATATAAAACGTAAATGAAATAATAAAATATCACAAAATATTAAAATAAGTCTTTTATAGGGCGCTAAACACTAAAATGGATTTTTTTTTAAAAGAAAACATTTTATTAATGATAGTCAACACATTTCTGCATGTAGTTATAGTTACAGAATTGAGCTGATTAGATAGTGTTGTAGATTTAGCTATATATTTTAGATCCACCGGTAACTTATCTAACTTTTGTTTCATTATATTGGAATATTAAATAATTTAATACCTTAAAAATTGTATTATAAAACTTACGTATAATAGTTAAAAACCAAAATAAAATTAATATAATTTACCGGTAAATTACAACACTACATTGTATATTTTGAGTGACAGTTATTGATAAAATGGTACTGTAAATAAGTATGAATTGTCACTTAAAATTTACAGCTATTCATAATTATTTAGTAACGTGATCGTTGTTTGTTTTAGATAGCATACGTAATGCGATATTATGAAACCGGTTGTTTTGTAAACTATATGTCTAACAAATATATATCTGTTACATATAGAATATTTAATAAATATTTTTTAAATGTATCATATATATATATATATATATATATGTGTTATCTGGCTAAAAATAGTAAGTTGATCTACTAAATAGTTATGGATAACGCTGTTGAAAGTTCATACTGCACACGATTCATTTTACAAAAGTTTTTAGTGATAAGTTTGTTGTGGAAATTTACTTTTTAGAAAATTTCTAAAATGTATACATTCACAAATAAAATTGTGCCACCACATTTGAGTATGTTAAAGTTAGCTTAAATGCTCTGGTCTATGAAAATGGCCGACCAGATTGAATTGAAGCTAGCTTTAATTTGCTCTAAAATTGTAAATCAAAAGCAGCTGTCTAAAAATTACACATTTCCGAAAAACTAAATGCCCCCAACAACCCTACAGCCAAATATTTATAACCTAATTAATTAAAAACATTCATATTATTATTGAAATTTAAATGTATTACAATTCATCATGTGAGTCCTCATTGGCTCGATCAGCCTGCGCTGGATTACACGCCGCGGGCGTTGTAAAATCCATCACATACTCACAACGATTTGGTTCGGAGACGCTAGTCACCGCGTTATCACTGCCACAGACAACGCGCACATGCGTCGACCGTTGCGGCCCGTTCCAACACGACTGCCCTCTATCATACACCATCACATCATATTTACTCTGATCCGAATCCAACCAACTGCCCCAGTTCCCCAATCGCGTATCAGCTGCCCCAGACTTTGGCTTTTGTGTCACTTGATCGAACGGACACAACTTGTAAATGTATTCGCGATCAGTGAATTCAAAACATTGCCCGTCCAAGGAAGCGAACTCTTCATCTACGCCGTAGTCTTTTTGAAGGGAATCTTCTATATTTTTAATCTCTGTTTGGATATCTCGTAACGATTGATCAGCGTTGTTGAATTCTGTTCGTGCTTCTGCAGCTAGATCTATAATTTTTTGGGTTTCTTCATCATATTGTGGTTTGATTGCTGCTACTTCTTCCTTTTCTGGTTCTTGTTCTTCTGCTTCTTCCAGTTCTTCGCCATCTTCTTCGTCTTCCTGATGTTCTTCTTCGTCTTCTTGTTCATTTAAGTCATCTTCCATGTCATCTGGTTCACCTTCGGCTCTTGGTGGTTTAAACATGCCAGATTCCAACATCATGAATGGTTTGATTTTCGGCCAAGAGATCGCCAAGAAATCTTCAAATTCTAAATCGGCATTTTCATCCAAGAAGAATCGAGCTTCGTCTTCAGAAATGGCTCCATCTCGATTTCGATCGAAAGTCGGTCGCGTTTGCAGCTCCGATATTTCTAGTTTACCATCTTGATTCGAATCGAATTTATCGAACGCTTCTTTTGCTTCCTTTCGATTTGCATCCACTTCTTCTTCAGCCTTCCCTTGTTCTTGTTCTTCTACTTTACGGTATTGTTGCATCGCCACGTTTTCTAGTTCTTCGGCGTCCGCTTTCAGCGTTTCTTTCTCTTTCTTCACTAAATCTGCTTCGTTTTTATTACGATTTAAAACCAGCAATTTTTCTTTTTTCTCTTGTTTTAACAAGATGCCTTTTTGGCTTAGCTCCGCCCGCATTTGACTGCCCATTTTCAAGAGTTCGGCTTTCTTTTGGGCCTCGGCTCGGGCACTCTTTCCCATTTCATTACAGTTATTTATGCAATTTGCGCTGGGGTTCGCGTATTCATCAGAAGCATCACAACAATCACATATACCGTCGTTAACTCGTGCAGACGGAATGTTCAGCGGTTTATGTCCGGCGTTTGTACAATAAAATAAACCCTGTGGACAGGCTGATGTACCTGGTTCGTCACTGCCATCAGGACAATCGCAGTAATCGTCGTTTACTTGCAGGAATGGAATACTAAAACTACCGTCTAAACACACGAAATTTTTGCCGGAAGAATATAATGGGGCTCTAGATAGTGATACACCTCGCGGTCGCGGAACTTCAGACGTTTTTATTTCACATGCGACTATTATTATGAATAAAAACAGGATAAATCTACGTGTAAATATATTAACCATGTTGAGATACCGGTTCGCACAAAATCACATAGCACAATGAAGTTAGCTGACAGACACGTCAAATGTCATTGGATTTTTGACATTTGTTGCACAGTCACTGTTACCAAATTTAGAAAATGTTCGCATTTGCTTTTACATACAGAGAATATAAGAAAATCGTGAACATTTTCATTAGTAGGTAGTACAAGTTGTAGAGAAATTTCGGCAATGAAAAGCTAGAGTGTAAATCCGGCTTTAACTGATTAGTAACATTTGGCAACACTGTTTTACACAGTGTTCCCAACAATAAATAATAGTCAAAATGTCAAAATTATTTAACCAAACAAACGACCTCATGATTAATCATTAAAATATTTACATTGTTCGTTAGAACAAGCAAAAAATACAATTATCAATGTAAATTTATAGTTTAATCAAGTATCCAGTGGTTGTGTTTTTAATATGTGAACAGTTAACTTAAATAGGGCAAACATGCAATTCATCGTTTTACTCTTTTCGATATGTGTTTACTGCGCTGAATGTAAGTTATTAGCTCGCCGTACGTAGTACCGAAGAGGCTAAAGCATTCGGTCGTGTGTCTGTAGCATTCTCGGATTAAAAAAATTCATTAAGAAAAAGTGTTCGTCTCGTCGCCGAAAATGTATATAACTTATATACTTGGATATTAGTCGTCGCTCGCTCGTAAGACCAAATTTGTGCCCTCTACTCCTCTGAAGGTACCGGAGCGATTAACTCCAAATTTGGTACCCATATTATTTGGCATCCCATTTGAATCCGCTCGCAGTTTAAATCCAATCGCCCGTATACTTCCCGAGTTATAGGGCCCCAAAATTTAGAGCCCCCATTAATACTGCCATTATAAAAATAATTGAAACACTTAAAAATTCTACTAAAAATTCTAAAATATTTTTTGTCTACAAGATTTTTTCATTTTGTTAATCCAAAGCCCGAAAAAAATTATTAAATATTATAATTTTGAATTTTAAAGTATGAACTAAATTATTTTTTATCAATATAATCTAAATTTGGTACACATATTATTTGGCATCCCATTTGAATCCGCTCGCAGTATAAATTCAATCGCCGGTATACTTCCCGAGTTATAGGGCCCCAAAATATAGAGCCCCCCTTAATACTGCCCTTATAAAAATAATTAATACACTTAAAAATGCTACTAAAAATTCTAAGGTATTTTATATCTATAAGATTTTTTCATTTTGTTAATCCAAAGCCCGAAAAAAATTATTAAATATTATAATTTTGAATTTTAAAGTATGAACTAAAATTTCTTTTTATCAATATAATCTAAAATTAAATGTAAGACTTTTTACACCTATAACATATTTTCAAATTGTTAACGAAAAGGCCATAATAATTAAAAACCACTGCTCGCAACACATATTTTACCTAAGGGCGAGCTCTGCGCGTTGGTGCGTTTTACGCGTACCAAATCTTGTTTAATTATTAAAACGATTTTTTTTATTATAATCGACCCGATAGGTTCTATTCACAAAAATCTAAAATATTACGAAACTCTTCACGCTTCTGATTTATCGCATAAAATCGTTAAGCGCGGTTTAAAAGAAAGTTCGCATCCTTTTAATAAAATCAAAGAAGTTTCGTTTCAAACTTTGGGCAAAAATTTTCGGTTGTTCTTAACACCAAAGAAGGGCGTGCTGCATTCTAAATTTAAAGCGTATGCTGTTGATGGCGAAGGACAGGAAACAACAATACATGTTGGTACGTTTTATCAATAACACGATTATTATTAGAAAACATATTTTATAGTACGTATCTAATCATGTTCAGAAATGTATAATCGCTTCTTTATGCAACCACGCCCACTAAACAGCTTATTGCAATGGGCGGAGTTTGGGGCGGGGCCTAAGTGGGACGGAACAATGCCTGTTATAAACATTTTTGAGATTTGATTAGACAATCTACATAAAATACATTTCATTTGTTAAAATTTTCTAACGTTACACTGTTAAAATAATTATAACACAGATCACGATCAATTCTACGATGGTAGAGTTTTCGGAGAAACCAATTCTGATGCTAGTATTCATTTAGAAAATGGTATTATGACTGGTATAATACATTTACCTGATGAAACATATCATATTGAGGTGATTTTTATTTAAAAAAAAATAGAAGAAAAAAAAAAACCGATATAATTTTGGATACATTTTGTAGCCTTCTTGGAGACATTTGCCTCATTTAGATAACAAAACCATGATTGCGTATAAAGCTTCAGATGTGAAAATTAGTTGGGAACATAATCATGATAAAAGTGAGGAAAATATTGGGCCAAGAACATGTGGCTACGTCAAGGAAGGTGCCGGTACGTTATACTTCAATCATATAAATACTCGACTGAAGAAAAATAAATTATATTCAATTCTTAGAATTGGAGGATGATGTAGATGATGATAATATTTGGACTTCAAATTTGAACGAAACACACCGAGAAAAACGACAAGTTGATCAATACGAATATACTCCGACGAAAACGAGATGTCCGTTGCTGCTGGTTGCTGATTATAGATTTTTTCAGGAAATGGGTGGAAGCAATACGAAGACTACCATTAATTATTTGGTTAGTTAAGCATTTAATAAAAAAAAAAAAAATGCTTAAACTAAATTGGATATTTGTCGAATGTATTTAGATTAGTTTAATAGACAGAGTGCACAAAATTTACAACGATACAACATGGCAAGATCGCCAAGAACAAGATGGTTTTAAAGGAATGGGTTTTGTTATCAAAAAAATTGTTGTGCATAGTGAACCAACCAGAGTTCGTGGAGGAGAAGCACATTATAATATGATGCGAGAAAAATGGGATGTCCGAAATTTACTAGAGGTATTTATTTTATATATTTAATATGAATAATTTATGGAGAATTTTATAATTTTCGACATGTAAGCCGTAAGGATAAAAGACAAGAATAAGTGATAATAAATTCCAATTGCATGCGTTATAAGTTAACATAAGAAATTAAATATGTAATCGTTAATTTTCAGACATTTTCGAAAAATCGGGAAAACAAACCTTTCTGTTTAGCACATTTGTTTACCCACCAAACATTCATTAATAAATTCACATCTGTCCTCGGTTTAGCATTCGTAGCATCTCCCAGAATTCGCTCAATCGGAGGAATATGTTCACTGGGTTTTTATTTTTAATTATTATTTTCTTGCATTTCTACTTCGCTTAAAGTTTCTGCGGTCTTTTAAAAAAAACTATTCTCCAAAATTAATAATATGTTTCTTTTTGAATTATTTGTGAAGAATACAAATACTTTATTTGGTTATGCATACTAACCGAACTGCTTTGGGGATTCAGGTGTTCAGTAGGGAGTACAGCCATAAGGATTTCTGTCTTGCGCATCTCTTTACTGATCTAAAATTTGAGGGCGGCATCTTGGGCCTCGCTTACGTAGGTTCACCACGGCGCAACTCGGTCGGGGGCATTTGTACCCCAGGTACTAACAATTGCACGATATGTATTGCGCATTAATATCCATTACAATTTGGAAAACTATTTACTCGAGTCATTTTTTCATATCAACTAATTTTATACAACAGCATGGAATTAATATTGACTCATCCCCAATTGCTAGAAAAATGCCGAATTTAATAGTTAATGTTCTAGCAATTGGTCAAGCATGTTTAATCAATTTTTTTCTTTTTATTCAAAAACCTAATAGACGGATTTCATAAATTCTAGAATGGAATCCATCTATTAAATAGTTAAGTAAATGCTGTAATTTTGTTTCCCCCCCTAATAGAGTATTTTAAAAACGGGTACACGCTTTACTTAAACTCTGGATTAAGTTCAAGCCGTAACCATTACGGCCAAAGAGTTATAACCAGAGAAGCTGATTTGGTAACAGCTCATGAGTTTGGTCATAACTGGGGTTCTGAACATGACCCTGATATACCCGAGTGTTCACCTAGTGCTAGTCAAGGAGGCTCGTATCTTATGTATACGTACAGCGTTAGCGGTTATGACGTCAATAATAAGGTCAGGGCCACCATCTTGGCAACCAATTATTCTACATGAAATGGCGGCCAATTGTGTAGTAAATGTGAATTTTGCAGCGTTTTTCGCCGTGCAGTTTACGTTCAATTCGCAAAGTATTGCAAGCGAAATCCGGCCGTTGTTTCTCAGAGCCTGAAGAAAGCTTTTGTGGAAATTTGCGCGTTGAGGGTGATGAGGAATGTGATGCAGGCCTTTTGGGCACTGAAGACAATGACGCTTGTTGTGATAAAAATTGTAAATTGCGCCGGAATCAAGGGGCAGTTTGCAGGTTTGAGATTTACTCGACACATTAGTTGTAGTTGGTACAATAAATATTTTCAGCGACAAAAATTCGCCATGCTGTCAAAACTGCCAGTACATGACCTCAGGTTTTAAGTGTCGCGAAGCGCAATATGCGACCTGCGAACAAGAGTCCCGATGTACCGGATTACAGTCGGAATGTCCCAAAAGTCCGGCGATGGCTGATGGGACAGATTGTTTAGAAAGAGGCAAATGTGTCGGCGGTAAATGTATTCCGTATTGCGAGACGCAAGGGTTGCAAAGTTGTATGTGTGATATAAGTGAGTTTTAAATTTAATCTAAAGAATTGTTTGAAAAATTAAAATTGAAGAAAATCAATTTTTAGTTGAAAACGCGTGCAAGCGTTGTTGCCGAATGAGTATGAATGAAACTTGTTTTCCTGTTGATCCGCAAGATATTTTACAAGATGGAACCCCCTGTATTCAAGGATTTTGTAATAAAGTAAGTGTTTGAATAAAATATACAAATGAACTTTAAAAATGATCACCCAAAGTCAAGTTTATTACTAAAAACAATATAATTTTTGTGTGTTTTATTAAAGGGCGTTTGTGAAAAGACAGTTCAAGATGTGGTCGAACGTTTCTGGGACATAATCGAAGACATAAATATCAATAAAGTGTTATTATTTTTGCGCGACAATATTGTCGGTACTGTTATTTTGGTAACTGCTTTGATATGGTTCCCAGCGAGTTGTGTGATTGGTTACGTGGATCGACGAAGGAGACGCGAAGAAGAGAAACGGTGGGAATGGCGCAACAAGAGCGACTTAATTCATCCGACAGATCAAAGGCGAGTAATTTCTATACGTATTGCACGACAACGGCCTAACCAGTCGGTGCAAATTTCTACTTCTGAGGCTCAAATTCACGAATAAATTTTATATTACCTCCATTATTTAGTTAAAAATTGTTTCGCGTTTCGGTAATTTAGAGGAATTTTATGACTTCGAAATTTATCATCTTTATTTTTCGAATTATGATAGGAATTATAATTTTTACGATGTTTGGGATAATTGTATTAGAGTTCTATTATGAATATGATTTAAAAAAATGGTTTATGTTATGTATCTAGATTTTTCCCTGATAATTGGTAAGAAATGGCTATTTTTGTTTTAAAATAGTGTTATTAATTGTGAAAGTATTTTCTACGTATTATTTTGTTGTTTATTTTAAACATATTTATTGTTTTTATTTTTTCTTGAATTTGTTCTATATAAGTTATTTATTAGCTATTTTTCTGTAATTATCATTATTGTTTGGTATTTAAGAAAGTATTATTTTTTAAATAGAGTAGGGATTTTATAAATCCTTATGTATTAAATTTCAGCGCATCTTCATTTGTTTAAAAAATATTTATTTTCATTCTTCTACGTATTTATTGGCAAGGGTACTTTCGGTGTATATTGTTAAAAATTTATCTAATTTTAATAGTTACCATTTATACTGTGATGTGTCTAATTACTTTATTTTGTACATTTCTATTAACTATATTAATATATAATCAATGATTCGATTGTAATTTTACTTACGTAAACAAATAAAATAACATCTTGTTATCTTTAATGTATAAATTTATTGAACCAGCAAAATACACAATAGTAATTAAAAAACAATTTTATATTATGAAGAATGTAAATATTTGAGTCGAAATAATTTTATATCATGACTTCTATAGTCTGGATGTTGCTCTGAAAGTGGAATTTCTTCAATATGAAACATTTCTTCGATCATGCACAAAAAGCTATTCCAAATTTTGATTTGTGTTTCCGAATCTCTATTTTCTTGCGATAGTAATATTTCGCAACTAGGCGTAGACAAATCTGTTAGTGTTTTAATCAAAAGTGATACTGCCTAAAATGTATCACAATTTTATAAGCAATGTTTCGCAATAAGATCGATTTTATAGTTGAATATTGCATAATATTTATTTTTGTGGCATTGATTTAGATTACCTCGCTATAATAAACACAGTCGGCCAGCAAAATTAAATCGGGTTTCACATTTAAATCATTTTCTTTGCCCCAATGAACAACTTTAGCAGTTGCTTTACCATTGGCATTATTTATAACTTCTAAATTATTATTTATATTTGCTTCTAATAAAGGAATTGCTTCCGCGAGATCAGTTAATATTACATTAGCCCTGGAACAGGTTTAACTTCACCATTTGATCGAATTTAAAAGATCTATATTCTATTTTCCTTCTTAGAACTAAGAATTTTTCGGAATATTGTTATATTTTTTATTATTATTAGATATTTAAATAATGTTTCTCAATATTGTTTTAAAGTTACTCTAACTCCTTAAGTTTATTATATTTATGAAATTAGTACAAATTTTAAAAATAATCATAAATTTACACACGTTTTTAATTGTTGGTTCAATTTCAAATCTTTTAAAGATGTGGCACACGTTTACAGGTTATACTAATATACCACAGAATTTACTTTGAAATTAATTTTAAGATATTAACTTGCCCTAAACATGCCGCTGATAGTCCTACGCATCCTAGTCCTGATCCTAGTTCAACAACGTTTACTCCTTTCAGTGTCATATTATTCTTCAGACACTGTAATTCTAAATATTTCGATAGTACTAAAGCAGCATCCCAGACTACACAATTAACATCGCCTTCCAATTTTTGTTCTATTGTTAATACGTTTAAACACACCTCTATTTCTCTACTAAATAAATGTTGGGAAGGCATTGTTATCACACAAGTTTTTAACTCAATAACAATTTTGTTCTCTAGTGGTGTATATAGAAATGACTTATGGTTCTTCTTATTTTTATTGAAGACTTTTATTCTCAACAGTTTTTAAAAATCCTAGGAAATGATTTTATTTCAAAAACATCAATTTTTAACATTATTTGGCCTGTTTAACATCTATAGTTCTTGTGGAAATATTTTTACCAGATGTAAAACAGGCGTTACACAGTTATACCTCATAAGGCTGCAGATATATTTCGATATTATTGTTTTCTAATTATTAATATTATAAATAGTAAACTTAGATGAAGATCGTAGCTTGTCTATATGAAGTAAATATGTAATATAATAGCTATTATTTTTAATAATGGACTGATCCTTGTCTACATAGCTTAACACTTAATTGACATTATATGTTCACTGGAAATATCGAATAACTGGCAAATGAAGTTTTAATATTTTTCCGATTGTACAATCACAATTTCATCGCGAATTTTACTATCAGATGACCAACAGCTACGGTTACATGTAAATACCAAAATCGTTCCAAACTCAATCCGACTGCCGCTGTTGCCATCCACTCCTAATAATTGTAATTTAGGTATTAGAGTTGGCAGGATTTGTAATTCAAAGCCCATTTCTCCTTGGCAATGTTTGCACTTCTTTGGAATGTCTTGAATTGGATTGATTAAAAGCGGTGGCACACCTCGACTGTATCTGTATTTTCAAACAAATTGAAATGGTAATTAACAGATTAATTAAAACTGCTTACCGTAATATTTGGCCTGGATTCATTTGAATTTTAGTCAAAAAATGATGGAACATCTTATCGCCATGTGCTGGAGCACTTTTTTCATACTTTTCCAGAGTAGCCATATCATTCTGTGTGCCAGAAGGGCATTCAACATGCATAAGTTGTTCAGCATCTTCATTATTTTGTTGATACTCTTGCAACAAGTCTCGTATGTGATGATCGGAAGCAACTGATGCTCCATTCTGAGCGTTGCCACTTGTGGTCTCTTCGCCAACGCTTATAAAACAGGGTAGGAATTGCAAAATGGATGAATTGGAACTTTCACGCTGAGCTCGATGACAGAGTTCTTGTGGTAGTGGAGTGACTTCTTGTAGCAATGCTGCGATATCATGCTGAGGTGCTATTGGTGAATCAATAGTGACAATTTCGCTCTCATCACCTTCTATTTCCGCAGTTGCTGTCGGAGAATTTTGTCTTCCAACAGCTCCTCCACCTGAAGAATTTTTAGTCATGTACATTTTTACTTTCTTTTACGAAGTCTGTCTGTCTGAGAACGCTCTAGAGCCAAAACTGTTAAGACTTATGGTCTAGATATGCACCTATTATTTTTGAAAAGAATATTCAAACTGGAAATGCATGTTTATTCTATGCATTTTTTATTCTATCACTAGAACGACTACACGGCAAAAATAGTTATGTTCATAATGAAAGATATTAATATTTTGCACAACTTTTGTTTGAAACATTTCTTCAAGTAATTTACCAGTTGCGAGAAAAATGCTACGAAACATTATAAATATGTTGTTTACGTTGTCATGGATTCGCATGTAGCGTAATAAAATCTCCAATATCACTAGAACGGTTGCATTTTGGCAAAAATATTTATGTTCATAATGAAAGATATTAATATTTTGCACAACTTTTGTTTGAAAAGGTTCTTCAAAAAATGTACCAGTTATGAGAAAACTGCTACGAAAAGTCAAATATATCTCCAATATCACCTATTGTTTATGTTGCCATCTGGTGAAAATTACGTAAAAAAAGTCGACTGCAGGCCACTCAATTTTTTTTTAAACTTAAATTTTATTTTGTTTATAATGCATTCGAAATTACTATTCGATATAAGTACTCTTATAAGAGACGAGACAAATATATTTACCGAAATAATTTGATCTATTTAAATTTTCGTTTAATATATAATTCGGGAAATTGTAAAAAAAAAAAAAAAGTACCTCCCCGACGGGGAATCGAACCCCGGTCTCCCGCGTGACAGGCGGGGATACTGACCACTATACTATCGAGGACTTGTGAACTCAATGGTATAAAGCAGCTTGAAATATACCCCATAGATGGCTAGTACGTTTTAACACTATTGATGTTTTCTAACATACTCAATGTGAACATCTAACCTCGAAATCATGTTAATAATTGCGAAATTACAGTTTACTCGATAATAGTAATCTAAAATTTTGTGAAGATGACAACTATTACTGCAAATCCAAAAACAGCATACTTAAATTGGCTAGACGGTGTAAAATACGAGCATTTATTAGCTGGAATATCTGGGGGTCTTACATCAACTTTAATACTGCATCCACTGGATTTGATAAAAATACGATTTGCGGTAAACGACGGGCGTTTGGTGTCTACCCCGAAATATCAAGGAATATGGAACGCATTTTCGACGATATATCGGCAGGAAGGTGTGCAAGGTTTGTACCGTGGGGTCATACCGAATTTATGGGGGTCGGGGAGCTCGTGGGGGCTGTACTTTTTATTTTACAACACAATGAAAATGAGACTACAAGGCGGAGATACTAGTAAAGCTTTGAGCCCGGGGACGCATTTAATGGCGGCGTCCCAGGCGGGCATTATAACTCTACTTATAACCAACCCCATATGGGTGATTAAGACGCGAATGTGTTTACAATATAGCAATAATACGGCTTTGAAATCCTCAAACAAAATCGTTTATACTGGAATGGTAGACGCGCTAAAGAAAATATTTAAAACTGAAGGTTTACGAGGATATTATAAAGGACTCGTTCCGGGGATGTTTGGCGTATCGCATGGAGCGGTCCAATTTATGACTTATGAAGAATTAAAAAACAGCTATAATCAATATAAAAATGTTTCAATAACAACAAAATTAAGTACTATTGAGTATTTAAGCTTTGCGGCGATATCGAAATTGAGTGCAGTTTCGCTTACATATCCATATCAAGTTGTAAGAGCAAGATTACAAAATCAACATTACACGTATTCCGGGTCGTGGGATTGTATCAAAACGACCTATACGCATGAAGGATGCCGGGGATTTTATAAAGGATTAGGCACAAATTTATTACGTGTTACACCGGCGACTATGATCACTTTCCTAACTTATGAGAATGTTTCGCACTTCTTAATGAATCGAAATAAATAGCTGCATGTAATTTATTCTACTATAGATGTAAAATTACCGGTATATTCATAGTTCAACCGATTAAAACGGTTATTTTACTATTATATTGAATTATCAAAGAGACATTTCTCTAGTAAAGTAACAAAGTAATCAACACTAATTGCGCACAGCAAAACTACTATGTAATATGTAATTTTAAATTTACATGTAGTATTACACATTAAAGGATTGTTCACAGCGAAACAATTAATAATTAAACTTAGAAAATTACAAATAATAATCTAGTTTGTATTATGACAAGCAATGTTAACATTCCAAGCAACAACATGATAATTTTGTTGCTGTGAACGTTAACCTTGTATGTCATACAGCAAACTGGAATTATTACTTATAATTTCTAAGCTTAATTAATTAAATCCTTCAGTAAACATAATATAGTAATTTCGATGTTAAAATAAATATTCGATATTTACCAATTTTACAATATAGATTCTTTTTCACAATCTATTCCCAAGGATAATAAGTAAATAATGTCAGCTATCCAATGATATAGAATATTAAGCTCGATATATTCAGTTAATTTTGTTACTTTAACCGGTAATTTTATAGAATGAAAATATTCATATTATGTTGCGTTACCCTTTTGTTTTAAAGTAATTTATCGCCATTTTGCATAAAACAAATATTCAACATTTCAAATGTTATATTGTAATAATTTTTATTATCACTAAATTTAATTTAATTAGTCTGATGAGTAAAAAATGTATTAACGCATTGTTAAATGTAAAAAATGCTTGTCTAGTAAACAATTATTAGAATTTATTTTGTTAGATACCCTAAACTAGTAGCCAATTTTACAAGTTATATTACTTGATGTAATATTATTTAAGTTGTTACCAATTTTGTTCGTTATGTAATTATAAATGTATGATAATATAAAGAAGCATCAAATTACCTTGTAATTCTGCGACAAACGCTCCCGTGTTGGCATTTCGTTCGTCAACCGTCAAGTGTCCCAATCCCACCCTTACGACTTCTTCAAAGCTACAGCTCTCTTCTTCATCATCGCTGCCGTGAGCCGGGCTGATTAGATTCCCATTTTCTTCTGTGATGTTCGCGTTATTGTCATCCCAATCATCTGCATCCTGGCACCAATCCGTAGCACTTGTGTTATTGCTTGCAATTGAAGATAACGTTGCTTCGGCGCTGTTATGCTCCAATAACTGGCTTCGCAGACAAATCCAACTAAAGCCCTTAATATTAGTTCTGTGTTTGGTGATAGTGTTAAAAAATAAATACCTTTCATTCTGATTCCAGCAATTTGGATTTATACAAGCGAATAAATAGAATGTACGGTGAAATGACGAATTTTCTAGTGGTGCGTAAATTTGAATGATTAGAGGTCGCGGGAGTTCACATAACGGGCATATAGGAGTTTTTATATCGGTTGAAATTGGCCAATCCTGGGGCAAAAATAAATTAACTTAGAAAATTGGAATTAGAAGAATTATTTGTTTTAATATGAAGAGTTATTGGCATTTGCAGTTGAAAACGAGCTCTGATGAATAAATGAACAAAACGAAAAATAGCAGAGCCACTAGAGTATACAATATTAAGGGGGTTCCCCTGTTTATATCCCGCTTATGTCTAGCAATCTGTTAATTTCTGACATATAAAGCTTTATATACATAATTTTGTAAAACATACCTACAATAAGGTATATTTTTTTACAACGAAATTTTATTAATGACCACTAATAAAATTTCGTGATGAAATACGCGTAAAACGCACCAACGCGTAGAGCCTTTAGGTAACATATGCGTTGCGAGCAGTGGTTTTTCATTATTATGGCCTTTTAGTTAACAATTAAAAAAAAATGTTATAGATATAAAAAGTCTTACAATATTTTGTAGATTATATTTATTAAAAAAAATTGTGCATATTTTAAAATTCAAAATTATAATATTTAATAATTTATTTCGGGCTTTGGGTTAACAATATGAAAAAATCTTGTAGGCATCTTAGAACTTTTGGGTGTTTTAATTATTTGTATAAGGGCAGTATTAAGGGGGGCTCCATATTTTGGGGCCCTATAACTCGGGTAGTATACGAGCGATTGGATTTAAATGGGATGCCAAATAATATGTGTACCAAATTTGGTGTGAATCGCTCCGGTACCTTCAGAGGGCACAAATTTGGTCTTACGAGCAACGTTATATATATTTTTGGATTCAGGGCGACGAAACAAACCCTTTTTGTTAATGAAATTTTTTGTTTCGAGAATGCTACAGACACACGACCGAATGCATTAGAGCTTCTTCGGTACTTCGTACGGCGAGCTAAAAATATGCTATATAGCTTCAAAGCTATAGATAATTTTTGGAATTTAGCATTTTACAATTACAAAAATAAAATTTCAGTGTAATTTTTTTTTCGGCAAATTATTTATATAAAGCTTAAAATGTCAGAAATTAAAAAAAAAAAAAACAGGAATCGTGTGTTTTAGCAACATTTTGAATAATAAGTAATGCAAATTTGAGTAAATGGGCAATTTAGTCGAATTAGGAAATGATCTAGCAGTCAAGTATCTAGGGGGTGTAACTCAGTGGTAGAGTGTCTGCTTCGCATGCTGAAAGTCCTGGGTTCAAATCCCAGCTCCTCCAAAAATTACTTTTGTTTTCCCAAACAAAACAAATATAAAACGTTTGAACGCATACAAATAGAATGTCGATAAGCCAACATTTTGAAGCTATTAAAATATGTTTTTAACCTACCGGTTTTCCACCAATTTTATTTGTTGTAAAATTGACAGTTCCATTGTGTTTCTCTAGGATAGCTTCATCTTCGAAGCCCAGTAAAACTTTTAAGTTACTTTGTGCCATTTTTGCTCATAGCTCACTAACAAAACAAAACAGCTGATCAGACACTACGTTTAGAAGTGGCACTAGATCTCGGTTCTCGGATTAGGAGCGCGGAATGGATTCCAGCCGACACCGATTTATTTGCTTTTGTGTACAAGAGCGTCGCGGCGCTTTACTCCACGCGCATATATTGATCTTGATACAAATTTATATATTTCATAAATATAAAACCTAATTTTTTATTCTAATCACAATTTAAAATACAAAAATAGGAAGGGAATCATAACTATAAAATTAGCAATTATTTACATTTATTTAATCAAAAGAACAAATAACAATTATCATAAAGAGATTTTATTTTGTGTAATGAAAACACGTGTTAATCCAAAAAATACAAAATGATTTAGCAAACACGCTGAGTAGTGAACTTAAGTCATTTTTTGAGGTTAGCTCCTATAGTCTATAGTCTATAACTGTACGCATCCTTAACATCGTCAGCCGGCTGATCTGCAACACTGTAAAAAAAGATCCGCACTACGCTGTTCTTGCTCTAGTTCTTGCATTTGTACTTATAATTATTTCGTTACGTGGTCTTTAATATAGCGATAATTCAATTTTCAATTACGCAGTTCAAAGATAAACTAAGTCGCGATATAATTTATTCCGAAAACCACGTCAAGCCATTTCGAATGACTAGTCACGTTTCATGATTATAAAAAGACGTTGATTTATAAGTAAATTGTAGCAAATTTCATTAAACATGCTGTTGTATCAAGCCATTTTAGTATTTGTGTCATTTGAGTGTATTTTTGGGCATAATGAAGATGTTCATACAGTGCAGTATACTTCTGAAACTTTTCCGGTGGAAATCGCTAAGAAAAATCACTTTGTGATGTTCTTTGCTCCTTGGTAAGTAAAATTGGATATACATGTTTTTCTATCTAAGAAACAGCGCAAATGCCTCTCCGAAACAAAGTCATCTAAACTTTCAAATGCAGGGTTAACTTTTATAGATTAAAATTACACTCATTCTTCTGGATATTCCATAAATATATACTGGCATTTTCATTGCATTGCCACATTCAAATTACAAAAATAAATTATAATTTACTCTCTGATAGTTTAAAAAAAAAGTGTGCACCTCCTATTTTTGAAAAGAATTATAAACTGGAAGTACATGTTTACTCTGTACATTTTTTGTTCTATCTCCAATATCACTAGAACGGCTACACTTACGGCAAAAATAGTTATGTTCATAATGAAAGATATTAATATTTCGCACAACTTTTGTTTGAAACATTTCTTCAAAAAATGTACCAGTTGCGAGAAAATGCAACACGAAACATTATAAATATGTTGTTTACGCGTTGCCATGGATTCGCATGTAGCTTATAAAATCGGATCATCTGCTATTTCGACAGGAAAACAAAATAGACTCAATTAGATAAATGACATTGCGGATTATTTCTGTAGAGTATTGGTTAGTTCGACAGCTGGTTTTGGTTATATATATATATATACATATATCTATATCTAGTGAAAACTGCGTAAAAGTCGAGTGCAGGCCACTCCAGATATTACAAAAAACTTTGTATATAAAAGTTGGTAGAAATTTTAATATGTTCAACTTTTCTAAGAATAATTTTCTCTGTAACTCTTGCCATTTCCGAGCTATTGAAAAAGTGGCAAGAGTAAAAGGCTACTTCTGGTTAAAATATTGTTTTGAACAATAAAATATGTATACCTGAACCATGTAGAAGACGTTATAGCGAAAATTGTCGGAATCGGAAACGTATTTCCATTAAAATCGCGAGTTATATACATTCGTATAAGACAGTAAATTCTCTGATCAAATTTCAATAATAAACAATTTAAAATTTAGAAAATAGTCAAGCCATAAATATCACACATAACCATAGGTGTATGTATGTATATAAATATTAAATATACGATTCGTTATTATTTCCGAAGGTGCGGGCATTGCCAAAGACTCGCACCGACATGGGAACAATTAGCCGAAATGTTAAATGAGGACGATAGCAATATTCGGATAGCAAAAGTCGATTGTACAGTCGACAAAGATGTTTGTTCTGGGAACGACGTAACAGGATATCCAACGTTGAAATTCTTTAAAGCGGGCGTCAGCGAGGGTGTAAAGTTCAGAGGAACACGCGATTTACCATCCTTGACAGCATTTATAAATGAGCAACTTGGAAACATTCCATCTGTAAGAAACTAATTTTAGAAAATTAGTTATTATTACGACTTGTCATCATTTTATTATTCTATTTACGCAGGAGGAAAAAGAAAATATTTCAGATGCTCCTGAAGCGGTGAATGGGTTGATTGAATTGACAGAGGATACATTTGACAAACATATATCCAGCGGGAAACATTTCGTGAAATTCTATGCACCGTGGTGCGGACATTGCCAAGTAAGAAGCATTATTTTACAAAATCTATTCAATTTGTCTTACCGTTATGTAAAATTACCTTTTCATAAAATATGTATCGGTAGAATTAAAATAACTATCCATAAACACTGTAATTTTCCTTCTAGAAATTAGCCCCAACGTGGGAACAACTTGCTCAATCTTTAGAATACGATAAGAACGTAGGAATCTCGAAAGTAGATTGTACTCAACATCGCACCGTTTGCAATCAGTTCGAAATTAAAGGATATCCAACACTATTATGGATTGAGGATGGAAAGAAAGTAAGATTAATTTCAATTTAAAAAGAAAACACTATAATCTATCCTAATTTTACTGTTTAGGTAGACAAATATCAAGGTCAACGTTTGCACGAAGATTTGAAGTCTTATGTAGGTAAAATGATGGGCAATGTTGAGGGAAACACCGCAGACAAAAGCGAGTTTGTTGAGACTGCAACGGCCGTTTTGACTCTATCTGGGGATGACTTCGATCATGGTATTGAAACTGGTGTCAGTTTTGTCAAATTCTTTGCGCCATGGTAAGTTTTGATACGAGAATGAATCTTTTAACCGTTCTACACATACAAATATATAACACATACATTTGGGTATTGTTTAAAGGTGCGGGCATTGCAAACGACTGGCGCCAACATGGGAAGAGTTAGGTAAGAAATTCATCACAAATCAAAACGTTCGTATTGTCAAAGTCGATTGTACCGCTGACGGCAGTAAGCAGCTTTGTAACGAGCAAGAGGTATAACTCGTTTACCCTGATTTGTGTAAATTTTAAATAAAATTCTAAATTTATGAATATTAGGTTGATGGTTTCCCGACATTGTTTTTGTACAAAAACGGTGAAAAATTATCCGAATACAAAGGCTCAAGAAATTTAGACGACCTCCATGAGTTCATTTCTAAATATATAGGACACGACGAACTTTAAATAATTTGTTTTGGAAAAGAAACTAATCATTTTGAATTGTTTTTATTTTTACGAGTGTTTTTTTTTTTACGTGTGTTCAATAACAATAATGTCCCTGTACTCCATTTTTTATATTCTATTTTCAATTTTTGTTCAAATGTACTGATTATATAAGTGATAAATATAGCATTGTCAATTTAGTCTGAAATCGGGCACATGCACATATCCCCCTCACTTTTTATACTAATGGCAACAAGAAAATATGAAGAATAGAACTCATATTGTATTCGTATTAATAGGAATTATTTTGTTACATCACATTTTATTTATTTTCTTTCAAAAAATTTTTAAACTAAAACCAAGACGAATACAGCGAAGAGTTCCTATTTTTCGTATAAATACCCTAGTAAGAACAGTGGGGCTAGAGTTGTGCGCGTAACTTATAAATTAAATTAAAACAAAGCAGGTTCTGTGTATTGAATGAATAAAATTATACAATTTTTTTTTAACAGTTTATTTTAATGTATTCAGTATCTAATTACTGTACATATGGAAATTGAAAAATTTTTACAATGTCTTCTTTTTTGGTATATAATAAAATTTAATTATAGCTAACACGAAGTTTTCTAATTTACAAAATCGATTGAATTATTCTGTTTGTGTTGTTTGTCTACATTGTAGACACATATTTTTGTTTTGTTTTAAATGAAATCTTTTTTAATGTAAAATTATAGCAATATTAGTCTCTGTAAATCAACTAGTCAACACATATCTAAATACTAAAATTAAATTGATACATAGATAGGAACATAAATAAAAATTAGGATGGAAAATATTTAGAATGTATTGTTGAGGAACACGACCACCATTTTGTTTTAGAGGCAAACTGGATCTTGTTCATTTTAATCCTTGCATTTTTACAAACAAATCAAGTAAAAAGATAACCTTTCTTAAAATAGTTAAATTGAATTTATAATAAAATTTAAAAAAAATGTCTGAATCGCATATTACAATAAAACAATGAAAAAATGGTTATAACTTAAATCATAGTTTTTGTTTTTGTAAAATGTCTCCTGTTATTATTATAATAAAAATTAATGATTACAATTCATGCATTTTTTGTCTATAAAAATCCGATGAAATTTGTCAAGAAGATTTGCTAATTAATTTCGACAATACACAAGACTAGTATTAGTTAGAGTTGTAACAAGTACTAGACCAGTCTTTAATAAGGTTATTATCGTTTTAATAAAATTCTAATTTTATTCATACAATAATTTATCCGAGAGTTTGTAAATGTTTAACCTTTATTATTTAATACATAAATATTGTATAGTGAACGTGGTAAAATTATATTATTTATGCCTGGTCCACATTTAATATTTAAAATGGTGTTATATTTTAATAACCGGTAGCACGAACAAATGACTAAATGTTATATTAGTGACCGTTGATACGAAAATACATACATTTCCATAGCAACACTGCTACTAAAGTATACGATAAACTAATACAGGCGTTAGTCGCTTGTTAGTGTTACTAGCCAATATGTTTAAAAATTAGTGTACTTTCCAAAATTGACATTATTACTTTTAATTAAACTTACTAGTTTTTGGAGTAAAATTACCTTTGGTCGGTTATTTGGTTTATTATGTTCAAACTGTCATTCATATGTGACCCTGCCGTTCGGATATTGCATTTGAGCCAATGAAATAACCGAATGCCAGGGCCACAAATATCTTGGAAGATTTACCGAACCCAGCCTTTAAGAGAACAATCGAAAGCGGTAAACATCTTTGTAAAATATTAAATATGAACACTGCTGTAGATTTTAAAATGTGAAAAAATGAAAGACAAACTTAAAATTATTTAAATATCACAATGAAAGTTTACTGTAAATAGTAAAGGGGAAATATTTGTGTATGGCACTGAATTTTATTATTATTATGATTGTATAGTGGTGTTTTTTTTTTGCTATTCGGTTGGTAGTATTAAAGTGGTTACATGTGGATTGTGTTTATTGGGCTGTTGTGATCCGGATCTGGTCATCTGACTCGACCGGATGGTGACCGCAAATGTGATCTTATATAGCCGGTACGATAATCGACAACGTCGCGTCTATGATTACCCTGTACCCCATGCCTGTGTCGCCTGCTCCATCTGCAACGTGACGATCAATTATTCATCAGAATTTACTTCACTTTTTGTAAACACAATCTATTCGCGATTCATGCTAAGCGATACGCTACATACGGACTGTTTTTGAGCCAATAAAAGGCAGATATTCAATGTAAAATTTTCATTAGTTTTTTAACTATATATCTTTTTTTTAGTTCTGATTTAAATAGATATACGTATAAGAAATATATATATATAAAGAAATTAAGTAATAATTTGGTAAAGTACAAATATTTCTAATGGTCCAGTTTATTATTATTGCTCTTATAATATTGATATTATAAGCTTATTTTATAACAAGAACAAATCATTTTAGGAAATGTATGAAATTAATTTTGTCAATTTCAATTTTCAATTCACACTAGAAATTCTTCATAGCTAAGAATATCTGCTTTTTATTAGATCACTATTTTGCCATCAGAGTTTCAACTTAACTGAATGGCGAATAGTTACAAAAGCACAGAAATCTATCGCGGAAAAATATAAAAATGACCTACAATTATTTTGTTACACGCAACATTTTTTAAATAATGCTATATAGAGTTCGTTTATTATAATTATTAATGATAAGCTCACATATTTTATCGTTTTTATTTTTCGCTCTAAGATAATTTAGAAGTAATATTAATCAGTGTGGTAATGTATTTGAAATGAAATAAAACAGCAAATATTCATTCTCGTTTAACGAAAACTAATGCTAACTTCTACCATGCGTCTAAAATATAATATGTATAATATATATTATGGAAAGACATACCAATGCATTTGAAAGTAACAACTTTTTTTTTTTTTTTTTTTTAGTTTTTGTTTGATAAAAGAGAAAATGAAACACAATAACATAATGAATCATCTAAAGAGTTAGTTATGGAACACAACTTACTGTTCGTTGTTTTATTTTGTTTGATTGAATGAAAGCCTTGAGACAGGGGTAGAGTAGGAAGAGTTCAGTTATGGGTAGACACCTGCAGGGGGGCATCTCTCCTGTGGAAGGACCTAGCGGTACAGGGGGGCACAGCCACAGACAGCCATTCCACAAACACACACACCAATGCACATATTTAGGACTACGTATTTCTCTCATCAACAAATATCAAAATAATAATATTCAGAATAAAGATAACAACAAATTTTCACATTGTGATACACAAGTGCTATAGTAATATACATAAAATGCTCTGTGTTTTAGTAGTAATATTTATGTGAAGTAATAATATCAGGTTCACCAATATTTAAAGGACAAAAAAAAAGTAACTCTTGATTAGAGAGAATATTAGCCAATCTGTAACCACAGAACTGGATCAAGCTGTATTGCAAGCGAGAAAGAATAAAAACAATTTAAGTTTTATGTAATAGAAGGAAAAATTATTTTTAAAACGTAGCATATTTAATTTGTTTGCATCGTTTTTAGTAATAACTGTTGAATTTAGTTAACAAATTGTTTTGTGTGTACATTTTACGTATGTGCCCTCTTCAGTGTGTTGTGTGGTGTCAGTATTTGTAGCCCCCCTCTCCGAATTGTTGTGAAATAATATATACACTATGCACACATTTTGAATATCGCCCATTTAGTAATTTAGATATCTATATTTGAAAATAACTCTCTCGGAAACGGCATAAGTTAGAGAAAAGTGCTTCGTATAAAAATTGAGGATATTAAAATTTCTAGCAACTTTTGTTTGGAAAGTTTTCGAAAAACGTACCATTTATTAAAAAATCACAATTGAAAATGGTTGTTTTGTATATTCGTTACTTTATTTATAATACAATCGTAGGGTGAATTTAAAACAACAAAACATTAGAAATACAGAGAGTGATAGAACAGTTATTTCCTCCTATTTTCAATTATAGTATATCCATTATTTGCTAATACATGCATTATATTTTATATTTGACTGTTTAAATAATAATGAAATTGAATAGACAATAAGTGAATTGTAAATTAATAAAATGTGTTCTGCCTACATTTTGTAAACATCTGTGAACAATATTTTAATATTTTTAAAACAACAAAACTATGTTTCATTGGTGAACCTGATTTATAAACCATATACATTTGGTTTTACGTTTTGATTAAAATGTCATAAATATCCGAAAATATGTACATCAATATTATTTAAGCATAGTGTTATTTCCATGCATCAAATGCCGCATACTTGAAAATGCGTATGAAACGTATAGAAAAAGTTGGAGACACATTTATATATTTGAATTACATAACAAAAATAATTGAATTAGCTACTAGGATTCGACATGTTTCAGTTTGCGCGTAGAGCGCCGTAGCATATTGACTGTGTACGGTCATTTGTTGTGTGGTTATATTATTGTAGTGATCTCAAAGCAAATATAAATTAAATGTGATAGTGAATGGTGTTGTGACACTACCAGAAGATTCAGAAGTTTAATCCGGAAAGTGCCTAGTCAAGAAATACAACAATATCATCAAATAAGAGTGGCAAGTTTCCCTAATTATAATAATGGTACTAGGCAATATGTAAAATGATTTTTTTGATTGATTTATTGCAATGCGCACTTTTACTAACAATTTTATACATTTTACACAACCTGTAGCCATAAAAAAGTAACCCATTTTGCTGTGTATATTTGTGGTATATATATGTATACAGTATTTTCTTGTTTACTATAATATTTGAAACTTTACATTTGCAAACAAAACAATTTGTACTGTTAGCAGTATAAACAAAGATACATGGATAGTTAGTTTGATCGGAAAACGATACTTTTAGTTCTTAGCAGTATACCATGCACAAATAGTAGAGATGTTTCAATAATACACCCATGCTAATAATGGCATATAGCATAAACGAAAACTCACCTCGCACTGTGACTCAACATGATGATATTTCTGCAACAATCAAAACAGATACTGGAAGACAATATCCTCAAGATTTACACTACTCAGTACGCAAGTGATATATATATATATATGCAGACTTCAATTATTAAATAATGATTTTTATATAATAATGCTTGACAAAATTTGATGGAGAGTACCTTATCTTATTAAAATAGCGTTATAAAACACAAAGTATTCAATTATTTTAGCGGTTAATAATGAAAATAATGAATGTACAGATTGAAAATAGAAGAGGTAACCACTATATTTAAAAGTAAATATGTCGCTGTAGTTTCATTGAATAACATAGTTTTTATGCTAGTTTTTCACTAGTAGAAATCTGCATATTATGTTGTAATTTTTTTAATGCATTGTACATATTTTTTTATAATATCTAAATGTCTATTCTAAAAATATAATTGAATACTTTGAACTGTGCTGATATTTATAGAGTGCGGTGGTCGTGCATATTTAAAAATGTTTAGAACATATTCACTACAATTTTTATGTTTAGTCAAGTTGTGCAAGGGTATTTTTATAAAATAGAAGTTTGATACCTACAAGAAGTTTAATAGACAAGGCATCTAACTGGAAGAAAGATCGTATTAATAGCTATGGGATAGGGGCCAGTCATTATTATAAATTCTAAAATGAATAAAAATATTAGGCATATGAACAATCGTTGAAGTTACAAATCAGAGCCGTGTTACAAGTTCCAAAAGGGCAAATTTACATTATTACAATAGAATGAACGCAATACTATTATTTTTGTACGCCAATTTCTGTTTTACTTTATTATAAATGCAAATGAAGTAAAGAGAGAAAACTATGGGCATATCGCATATGCCTACAAATTTTTATTTATTAAACCGTTGACGCGTGATTCATATGGTCATGCCAGAGACACCAAGCGGCGAATAGATATGTTAGTTTGATGTTAGTACTAGAAATTGGCTGTATACCAAATTCGATCCCGTCCTTAACATGACTCTGATGTAAGTGATAATGAAATGAAGCATTTTAATATATACATTTGCATTTTGTATATAAGCTAATCTCATATGAACATTTCTGTAATAAAATTGCCTCTTCTTTCTCTGCCTGCATTAATATACAATGCTTTTAAGGGTTCAAAACAAATATTACATATCATATAAATAGCAAAATTAATTTTTCGAACCCTGCCAAAAGAAAATTAAACGATATCGTGAAAATGATAGCAAAATATATTTATGTATATTTAAGAAAATATAAAAGGAACTAATTATTTTCATTTAAAATTAGTTGCATAAACGTAGTCATGTTTCAACCAATTATTTCGAAGATTAAAACCGCTTGTTATATATATATGAAGTCGAAGTAGATTTTTTTCGATAGCAGTATGTGTATTATACAATTTTTAATTGAGAGGCTTTAAATCTTTGTACATTTATTAAAATTAAATTGCTACCCCCTAAATATGAATGGTTAACTTTGTAATATGTATAAAAAAACACAAATTTGACCGTGTCCGAAGCGCTTGCTCACCAAAAATATTTTATTTATTTATTATGTTTACATTTGTTTCTTACATTTTCTGGCCTTTTTGCGGACACTTAAGAACATTATGAATCACGTTTATGCAACTATGCAATGAAAAAAAAAATGAAATAGCTTGATTATTAAATTTAGTGCAATTCGGCTAGATAATAAATAAATAAATATATAATAATTATTGTTTGAATAGTACTAGATACTATTAGTTACCAAATGCAAACTCGGATAAAACTGTTTTCTAGCAATTTGTAAAACAAACCTTCCCGCTGCAGAATCTCCCTGTATTTCTGGAAATGAATCATCAAAAATCTAAATAAAATAGCTAATCAAACAAAGATTACTTAGATAACCAAAAATAAATTGGAAGGACAATGAATGTTTTTCTTGTGGAATTAGCTTAGTTTGTAATTCAATTCAACATTCTATCACACAGCGATAATTTGGATAGCTTTTATGACAAATGGTGATACAAGAATGAACGTTTACTTATTCATGTTTTGAGAGAGCCTTAGCGATAGTTGATAGATTATACGCCACTAACCTTAGCAGTCGTGTGATGTAATCGGGCCAGTTATCGGGAAACATAACTAGGAAGAATCCGACTGCAATCAAAATCATTCCCGCTAGTTTCATCCCGTAAAAATGCGCCCCGTATAGGACCACATCGAGAGCTATAATTAAGTATTACTCTTATTAATTATAATTTTGAACACGAAATAAATAATTATTTTACAGTGAAACTGAATTTTTTGTTTTAAGTTTTGTTATATTGTATACGATTAGGGCAAAATCGAATGCGTTTATTATTACTATTTAAAATTGTGTACTATTTTACCTGCTGATACGGGAACAGCTGTTATAAGTCCTAACGTGATGAACAAGTCGTACGTAAGGGCAACGCTAAAGTTGCCAAGTAGATTGGCAACTAAAAGAAAAAAGAAATATAATTTATAATTGTATTTCAAGCTGTAAAATTGTTGAAATATTATACCCAGTGATAATATGCTAGCGGCTAGAAGCGCTGGCCAGGGAAGTCGTTCCCAGTATAAAGTCTCCACTCCCGTAAAATATAAAGCTAAACACAGGGGCCATAACATGGCGGCGTTAAACAGTCCTATTAGCGTGAAGAACATAGCGACTTGACCGTATGTCGCTTCGCCTATCACCTTCTTGAATAACACCTAAGAGACATAATTATAAGACATATTTTGCAACATCACGTACATTTTATACGCAATTGTAGATAATTTCTGGTTTAACTTTTCTTTATGAAAATAGTGTAAAATTACTTTTGTCAAATCTAAATATATGATATTGACTATTGAAGATTGAAAATGAATAAATGAAGGTTTGTATGTTATTTGCGAAATAACCAAATGGACGCCACATGCGTAATTAAAATGCATGAAAAAAGTTGTCAGTTACCCAATTTCATGTTAAAAACGTGTTGTGTATGCATGGTTATTGTATTGATATATGAATTGATGATAAAATTGGTGAATTATTTTGCGCATTACCTTGTAAACAGCGGAACCAGCTGCAGCGGATGCGGCAAGTACAACACCGCCGAGTGTAGGACTTCCGGTTATTCCGTCCATATACGCTAGTAACGCTATACCCGTGTCGCATAAGATTACAGCAACAATCTGGGCAAAAAATCAATGTTGCAATTATTTCATTATAATTGCGCGATTTATATATATATATATATATATAAGCGTTTTAAATCTCTTTTACCCTTTCGGGTGTCGAGATTAGTTTCTCTTCTTAGTTAATGTTTCATTAAATAGTAATTGGATTTATTTTAATAAATAAATAAAACCTAAAGATAAATTGTGGGTTGAAAATGATCGTTTGGTAAAAATGAACAATGGATTTTTTCCTTATATAATAAAGTTTTTGAAGTTTACAATAAGATGCATGAATATCACATTATAGTGGAATTGGAATTGAATTGACTATAAGAGGTAAAGATACAAATAAATTGTGTTATAATATTAATAATGGAATTATTTTTCAATAACAGCAAACGTATCTCATTTTCTCATTAGATTGAATTTGGAAGAGGCAGAGAAATTATAATTTGGAATTTATTACCTTATTTCAATACAAATTTTTAAAGTAACCCAAGTAAGTGTTTGGGTGTAAAATTATAATAATTATTTTCTGTTTTGTCCATATTTTATAAAAATATAATCCAACTATAATTATAATATTTTTATTAAAACAGCTTTTCTGACTACGCCACTGCCCTAGAGAATTTAGTTATCAAACAATTCGATGAAAACCAGCTTTCGCATATTCTTCAATAATTGAATAATATTGATTCATCTTTTTTCCAATTATTTGTTGGATTCGTCGCAATATAATTTTAGAACGCAGTAAATAGAGTTCGTTCCTACAGAATTAGTTTTACATCTCCCTGTTTTAAAAAAAATTAAAGCAAAACATATCGGTTTTACATCAAGCACTAAAATTTACAGTCCTACAAAAGCTACAATAATATTTTAAGTTGTGTCCAAATGAACCTCTATTTGTTACAGTGACATTTTTATCTGTAGTAGGTTTTTTTGTGCGGCATAAAATGACAGGTAATAAAATATTTTGTGAGCAGGAACAGAAGTTGTTTTATTTTCGATTCGATATTAAAAAGAAAATTGTGGGCGTCTGTCAAAATATAGCTATATCGACTAGTTTCCAGAAAAGTATGTTTACAGCTGATCCGGCTATGGTTACCAGGATCGCACCTGTATTGTATTGACATAATGATTTAACACAAGGTAGTATCGCGTAGTTTATCATTTTGAAATCGTTGGACAATTTTTTCCGGTAATCTAAACTAAATTACTACAAACAAACAATTGTCATTGATATGCTAAAACAAATAATAAAGCGACCAGGTGCGTTTAGTTAAATCACTTTATCAATACTTTTGAATGAACTTTTTTCACACGGGATGTTTTTACGAACAATAAAATGTTTAATCGTCATCAGAGTTAGACAAAAACAATTTATTCTTTTAAGGGCAGTGAGTCGAGTTTTGTGCAACGCAACACAGAACGTATAACCAATTTATTTCCAATGACTTTAAGTTCGCCAAGTTTGATGGCTCGGCAAATCTGGGAAACTTTTCCTTGTTTACTTTACTATTGACGTTACAACGAGATAAAAGTTTTTCGGAAACAATACTTAACACTTTTTCGTACTTTGAGGACATTTTTCTTCAAAAATCTTTTGACAACTGCTTTTGTAATAGTCATATGGCTGTATAGTAGAGATATGAATGTTTGGTTTGACCTTGACTTACCCTGATTCCGACGAATTGTTCGTGCAAGATGACCCAGGATAATAGATACACGCAGGAAACATTAGTTGCAAACAGTGCCATTACATCTGTAGCTAGTAATATCCTGAGGGAATGTATGTACATGTAGTTCGTGGCCACCCATAATATACAAAAGAATCCACATCTTGTTAGAAAACGGGCTGAAACAATTTTCCCGCCTATTTTAGTTCCAATTTTTTTTAAAGTATTTACACATAGCTTAATATGTCAGAAATTAATAGTTGCTAAACAGAGAACAAGATACAAAAGTCTTATTGTAGGCGGATATTATATTATTTAATAGAAGACAAAGTTTTCAGTATTTCTAAAACAAAGACATTCTTCCGAATCCTTGCTATAAATTCCACTGAATTCAATTCCAAACTTTCAAGATTAATAATTAACTACTTCAAGGTGAGCACACCACGAAAAGGTGAACACATTATTAGACCTTATGGGAGTTGATTCGCCGGGGAATTCACAACTTTAATGCGTGATGTGCTCCCAGTTCACGCCCGAACAAACAAGAAGACAATAAATCGAAGAAAACAAATACAAATAAAAGTTTTTTCTACTTACCCGCTGTGAATCCTTTGTCGCGATAATTTCTTATACTCTCCGTGAATATCTCGCCGGGAGACTGGCATCTATTCGTTGCCACACGGCACAGGAAGTACAAGGGAAAAAAGAGTATTGTCCAGTTGGTGCAGAACCACGTTGTGAAGAACGGTGCGTTGTACGGGACCGTCTGCTTTAACATTAAAAAAATTTCACAACTATTATAAGATTGTCAATTCAATTTCTATTATTTCAAGTGAATTTTATATCATTTTGACTAGTTTGAGCACAAAGTTGTCATGCTCCAGTGGTTCTAATGATTTTAAGCGTATTCTCTATCATAATCGTTTCATACAATTTTAAAGACAAAGGTGATATGTACCAGTGTAAAATATCAGTCAATATGGTCAGTAGAAAAACGAATGAAATCTGTGACTACTAATACCTGCATTTTGCATTGGTAATGATTAGAGCTGTACGATTTATTATACATTAGAAACTGATTCGAAAAAGAATCTATTAATAAACTTAATCGATTCATTCGGCACAATCAGTAATCATGAATTGATTAATAATAAATTCTTTGGTATAATTTATTTATCATAATTTGTAACTATTATATGACTAATAATCCATTAATATTAATCGATTAACAGTCGATTCATTCGTATGAATAGATTATAAACTAATACTAACATAATTCGATTAATCGATTATACATATTGTGCTGGATCGCAGAATTAATGTCACATATAAACCGATTAGTTACGATTAATCGAATACTATAAGAACAGTACTAGTAATTGTTTAATCGTATTAAATCAACCATAAATTTTAAACATTTTGTGAGAATTTAAACAAAACGTAAATGCATATATTTATTTTAATATACCCTAATAAAAAGAAATAATATTATATGTAGATATAATATAGATACACGTGCCGTTACTGTATTATATATCAAAGATATGATTATAGATAATAAAATCACTAATACCGCATATGTAAAATAAATATAATGATATTCAACTCGCAATTTCTATAGTTTGAAATAAAATATGTGAGGAGTTTTCTACGATAAACTAAAACCACAAATTAAAGAACTTTGCGGTTCGCTGCAGTATTCTTGTCAGGCATATACATACATTTCAGCTTTAATTTATTTTGACATAATAGTACAGCCATGGCCATTCCTAGACCTTCGTGCGCCCTTGTATAAATTGAATTTAGCGTCCCGTGCATACCAAGGGAATTAAAAAAAAAAAAGTGTTTTTGGCAGTGTTGTACGGGACACACCTTTACTACCTGCTAGGAACGACAGTGTTTAATGCATATACTTTATTCTATATAAGCATAACAATATCTCTTCAAGAATTAGGATTTTAAATGTATTTACTGCTTCTATTTTGTAATTGAAACCGCTGGAGAATAACTCAAATTTAGAAAAGTAACTCAGGAAATTCATATTCTCCACACGGCCAGTTCGACCTTGAACATAAGACCTGCTTTTGTGACCGCATCTCGTCTGAAAGTGGGTTGATTTAGGTCAAATTTGGTATACATATACGTTTTATAGTGAATATCAATAAATTCTACAAAATAATACTAGATTTTTATATAGTTTTTCAGATTGAACCCAAAGGTAAATTAAAATATCTCATATAAATGTTTTCATAATTTTTATGTTTATTGTCACTAAATTATGTATTCATTTATTATAATTATGTATGCATTCTAAATATAATTTGAGTTAGTTAACAAAATCTGAATATTTCAAGTATATTCTCGAAATGCAGATCATCTATTAGCCTCGTAAGTAGCACGAGAAGCTTCCCCTTATGCGCAGCAAGAAAATATTCCCACGTTCAATATTATATGGAGCAAAATATTAAAATTTTGTGAACCATATAAAATGTCCGAAATATCTGTGTTACAATCTTATGAATGTAGGTTGTCTTTTTTTATAGATATCGAAATGGCCGTCTGATAAAAACTGGCCGTAATTCTGTCGTGAAAGGAAACATATAGCCAGCCAAGCGTTTATTTCCTTTGTAATGAGCACAAATTGTCAGATAAATAAAAATAAACGGCCGACTGAACATTGAAGTTTTTAGATAAACAAAAAGACGAGACAAATAGTGTTCATCCTTTTTCATCAACTTCAAAGGAGGCTACACAGCTTTATGTGTTTGACGTTGAAATCTAGCAGTTACGATTCTTTATTTTGGAATCGATCTGATTTGAATCATTTCCTTTTGAAGCTACGTTGTCAGTCGCATTTTTCTCCAACCAATTTACAAAGTTTTGTCTTCTGATATGTCATATTTTAGCAGTCAAATTCTATAGAATTTCAATATATAAAAAATATACAATTTAAACATTTCTAGAAAATGTAAAGAATGTCTAGTCAATATGTGGAATTTTTACGTTATGCACATAGTAAAAAAAAGTAAAAGTAAATTCTTCACATTGCCTAGACATTCTTATGTAAAATCATTCTAGTTCATCTATGACGTCTTTGTTTTATGCGTCTTGGGCAAGCCTCATATTTCATCTAATATCTAGGTCGTAGGGGTTTTCATCATACTAGCCTTCAATACCGTTTCCCGAATATTTATAAGCTCAGGGATGATGTGCTTTGAGGATATTTACTCGAATATAGGCGAACCGGCATATCAGCCAAGCCTGATCCATGAGAGACCATGTCAGAAAGAACCTTTTGAATATATAGTACTCCCTGTCATAAAGCAAACATCGACATTTATTATTTACCTTCCGAGTATGTACATCAAAGAAAGTATTATTTAGCATACGCTGTAGTGCCATTTTTTCTGCCAGAACAACTTTCTGAAGAGATGAAAAATAAATGAAATTGCCTGATATATAGTGGCGTTCACAGGTGAATGAAGTGCCACATTCATTTAATTTTGTTTTGAAAAGTTTGCCTTGTTCCATTTCATTCGAATATAATTTCTGATCTATCTTGTTTCCTGTGTGTTATCTTTACGAAAATATGATACAACTAGGTGCCCATAACATATACAGAATATGGGTTCAATCCTCACTTATGGCAAAAAAATGTTCATAATGAAAAATATTAAAATTTGTTTCATCAAAGAATGTACCAGTTAAGAGAAAACTACTCCGCTATATAAATATACCAGAAAACATACATATTGAAGATTATTTTACATCAAATGCATCAACATATTTATAATAAAATAAATCCAACTATACGCATTGCGCGTAATGGACCACTCAATTTGATTAATTTCCTATCCATTTTGCAACTAATCTGTTTCCAAAACAAACGGAGTAAAGGCAAATTAAACAGTTCAAATTTAGCCAACAAATATCTTGGCACATAGTCCATTCAAATTATTGAACGAATTCGTATCAGCCAACCAGGCTTCCAAGAGATTTTTAACAACCAATAGGAGGGCCAAAGATTTCATTAACGATCAATAGATGATGTGACTAAAAAATTCGTGGATTGAACATCACGAACTGTTGGTTTTACGTTCAGCAGACAAACAGCGGTGGCAGGTCCACCGAAAAACACACAAAAGCGATAGGTGTGACATTGCACTCGCCAGTCGCGTATTCCGTTATTTGACATGAAAAAGGCGACTTATTGAAAATCTAACAGTGATATATATATATATATATATATATATATATATATATATATATATATATATATATATATATATATATATATATTCGCTTGGTATGGCGAGGGGATTAAAATGTATGCGACGCGAGAGGGGCGGTAGATGTAGTGAGTTGAATATGGCGTGACTGGGTTGTAATGAAAACTCAACGCTGCTCGGAGTTGTACCATTATAAACTTGAAAAGAACACGTTTAGACACCGCCACTACCCTAACAATTATGGAGAGACATAAATTAAGATAATATGATATAAATTTACTAGTTTAATTGTCTCGCTTGTCTGGAAAGTGGGAATTATATAGGTTACATTATTTCGTTTATGGACTCATAAATCACTTCGAATTTTTAATTATATCTAATGTTTTAATTGTAGTTTTTACTTCTTTGGGTGGTTTCTTTTAGACCTCGTCCAAGAAAGTAAAAACGTGTTATTTACAGGAGACTCGCTTTTAAAGCAGTGATAGCCTTGCAAGATTTGAAAAATAATATTATTTTTCATTAGCTATATTAACATTATGTTTGCATTTTTATTTATTATACGCACGCGAAATTAATAACACCATTTCTTTCCCCTTGTATAATAAATTCTGCTTTAAGGTCAAATTCTTCATCAGGTATATGTGAAATTTCGCACTAATGGCTTCCGAATCGATTACTAAACGAGTTGAAAATGTGTTCATAATATCTCCTATTTTTCGGTGCAAATTATAATAGGTTGCCCAAAAATGTTTCTCTAATATTCGATAATTTGTGCACGCCTTTAATTTTGGTTAAAGATTTAAAAGCATTAAATTCGAAGTTATAGCCAAATATATTTGTACTATTTGCAATCGTGATTAATGGCTCGCTACCTAGTGGAAAAAAATCGACATAGTCCGCCCGAAATAGAAGTCATATGACAGTGCTGATGACAGTTCTTGTCAATCAACGTAATAAATTATAGATATGTCCTTTTTCATCATGATTCTACAGATTTCATAATGTTGCGTGTTGGAATGTTGTAAACAAAATTGGACCTAATACACGCTCGCGTCAAATTTATCCAACAAAGTTCAGTAGTCAGCACCTCTTATAGTGAACATCTCACGGCGTGCATTAGCGCCACCAACGGGTATAGTTTATCTATAGGAAGTTTGACAATGAAAAAATTTCCAGCCAATTTAGTGCGGAAAATACAATTGGATACAATGTGGAATGTATTAAAAAAGTTGAGTTTGTTTCATTTGGAAATACATGAAATGTCTGTGTCATTGATAATATGATATTGTCATCGATCTCATATAAAATGTCACAATTAAAAAAAATTCAAAATTAAATTTAAAAGACAATTTTGTGGATCAAATACAAAAAAAAAACTGCAGTGTCCTAAAGAAATTTTATTTAAACAAAGAAAGTTTTAAATTAAACATTTTGTTTATTAGAGTCGTTCACAAGAATACCAGTAGTTCTTAGTACGAGCAACTTCTAAAAGCAGTTAAATTTTTAACCACTTAAGCTTTTTATACCGAGAATTCCTGCCATGCTTTTCTGGCAACTCCAGAGACATATATCGTTGGTTTTACCAATGTTACCAGGGTGGCGTAAAGTGTATGAAGTTACATATTTTATGATTTGCGAGTGTGACAAAGTTTGGCGCTTTCCCAGGTGGATAAAATACTCATCTGGCATCCATGCATAAATGTATGAAATCATTCATTTGTTTCGACATCAAAATATCATATATTCGGACAAACTATTTTACCAATATACAGTCAAAAATAAAGAACACAAAACTCTCTAATAATTGGTTAAGAAACTACAAAAACAAAGGATTCCAGTTATATTTTATTCACTGTAATTATTACGATATTTTTTGTAGTTCTGAAAGAGATGTAATTAATTAAAAGATATATAAAAAGTTCTTCAAAATTTATGCATACGGTCGGTGATTCTGAAATGATTTAATTATCTGGAAAGCAAAAAGTGTCGGAAAAGTAATACCATAACAATTGAAAAGTTTTTTATTTTGCTAGCATTGTTTTGAAACAAGTTTAATTTTACGCAGTCAGATATATATTATTTTTATTATACTTGTACAGACTTTAAAAAGAAAAGTTCGATACACAATACAGGTTATTCATGTGGAGTATATTACTTATAAGGTGAGCTGAAAGCATGAGTCAACACAGAATCTGGTATTACGCCTCCACCAAAAATTTATGTAATATTTGAAAATATTATATGATACTTACGTATTGCGGGTGTAACGATGATACAGAAACATTGGCAGTGTCCGGTGGTAATAGGACCGGATCTAGGACATGCGGAGGGCGTCGAAAGTACAGGTACTTAATGCAGTGCGTCGCGCCCACCCACGATGCGGTCACGCACACAGTCACGCACACCCCGAAGTAGATCTGCAACAAAAGAAATATATAACAAATAAACATGCACTCGTTTCTTTCATATACTTTACTTATCGTACATAAAAATTACATTATTAAAATACGTTCTTTATAGTCCAGCGCACAGAATATCTAACAACTTGCGTTACTTTTATTTTTTTCATCACTCTAAAAGGACCGATTTGTTTCTAAGCAGTAAATTTTATTTGGTAGAGATAAGAATAAATAGTACGAATAACTATTCGTCCAGTAAATTATTCGTTGAATTTATTTTATTGAATCATGTAAACATAACATATCTTATAATTCTCTGTGGATTTTTTTAGTATTAGAATTAATTTTATAAGGGCAGTATTAAGGGGGGTCTTACGAGCGACCGAATATATGAGTTATATATATATATATATATATATATATATATATATATATATATATATATATTTTTCGATTCAGGGTTGCGAAACCAACACCGATTGCTTTAGCTCTTCTGTACTTCGTACGGCGAGCTAATGGATGCGTGTATACAGATTTATTTGTGAGACAAGGATAAAATATTTTATACGTCAACTTGTCAGATACGTATTATAGGTTATCGGTTATCGAATGAACTATGCCTGAAAATATTTTGACAGAAACAAAATAATGTATATGTCATTTTCCACCGGTTTACATAAATAGATCGAATGAGAACGTGTTTCAGCGTAATGTTAAAAATATATTTTGAAAAATGGTACGTATAAATATCATATTTGAATATATTGATAAGGTGAAAATTAAAGAAACAATCTATATTTTAACTCTTCTATTTTATAATACATTTTTGTGAAGTCTTTTTAGGAAATACTCTTTTACTCACTAAATTAGATTTTTTGCTTAGTTATATATTTTGCTAGACGCGAGAGAGATCTTTGTTTGAATAAAAAAATAAAACAAATATTCTACGAGCTTGCATTTAGAATTCAATCTCATATTTTATATTTTGTGTCTCTATTATTGGAAAAAATGCTGAGAAACCGTCTAAAAAGTCCTATTTTTCTTCCGAATTAATAAAAAATGTAGTAAATATTTTACGATTTTTCCTCGGATTTTCACTCGGGACAGTTTTGAAGCACAAGTTCTCCGTGAATAATTTCTAATGTCCTCGACGAGGACTCGTAAAGAATGGAATCTCATGTCCTTGTAGTGGATATACAGAGAGTCTTGTGCCTCTTACATACCATACAATCTTTTTATTGAAACACTAATGTATCAATTTCATTTTGTTAGAAAATAGAAATGTATTGTACTTGGCATGATCGTAAAGAATTTACGATATAAACGATTTAAGGTAAATACAAAAAAAAAACATTATTATTTTCACTGCATAAAATTTAACGATGCCCAGAACCTGAATCATGAAAATGAAAAGAGATTCTGTTAAATTAACTTTTTATTTCTTTATAAAGAAAGTATAGAAAGCCGTTTCGAGGTCCTCTGTTGTGTGTGTGTGTGTGTGAATTTGTGTATACTCATAAGGCGAGCTGGACGCATCGGTTCGTACCGATTACTGAATCCTGTACTTTTGTATTTGAAGATAGATGGAATAGGTATTCTTGTATGCATGTGCGAAAATAATACAATGTGTGTCTTAAATGATGTATACGGTTTCGTTTCCTATCCGGATATACGCGGAAGCTATTTTGGTACCTAATGCGCATGTGCATACAGTGCTAAGGGCTATGCCAAGGTTTTTATGCATAAGTTGATTATATACACAACTGTTTACAACCCAACTGCTCCAGAAACCTTGAATAATGTGCGACTTTCGTCGGTTTCTAAACAAAACAAACAAAAATTCCTTATTTATATTATAACTTCTTTTGTTAACCATAACAAACATTTTAGTTATGATTTTCAACTGTTTAATACATATATATATATATATATATATATATATATATATATATATATATATATATATATATTATATATATATATATATATATATATATATATATATATATATATATATATATAACAATTAATTAAATGAACTGGTGTTGAGTGCAAGAAAGTGCACACTCAAACATTAAGTGAAAATCACTATGTATTCAAGTGGAAAACGCTATTAGCGATGAATGCAATAATAAGATAACAACATCGATAATAATTATACCAGTTTACTAAATACACACATGTTGGCGATTTCCGGCGTCTAGTTAGCTAGCAGACACGTTTATTCATTCGCCTGGCTAAAACTCGAACTAGCGCTGAATATTGCCATTCAATTTAAAATCAATAATATAATTTGCGCGCCTGGTGAGCTGATAAATGCATCAATGTGGTCTGTTGCACGTTGCGAACAATTATCGTGATGATTTTGAAACTTAATACGCCACGCACAGATTACTAAAAACGAGTTGAATGGATATATAGTAGATTCGCGATTTAATAAACACATTTTGACAATTTTTTTTTAATATTTCGGGGTTAGGAAGGATTAGTAAAAGAGTGGATATATTATATAAATGAACATTTCTCAAAATTGCAAATGAATAATGAAACTTTTCATTGGGCAGAAATGATAAATGATGCTTTTTATTTAATGTATTTTTGCTGATGTATGCTAGGATTATTTGGCATAATACAAAATGATTAACTGCAATTTCTAATCTTAATTACAAATTTACCCACTGTGAATGGCACATAAAACTTTTTTAATCCATAGAATAAGTTCAATAAGTGAAAAGAAGATTAAGGTAGATTAACTTTATTCTTTCTAAATGCCAATTAAAAGTTCTTTACAATAGATAATTACTTTTGGTAAACTTTTATTTAGCAAAGAACTTGAAAATGTTCTGGTTACAAATAACCTCGAGCCTTCAAGTACTTCCATATAGAAACCTTAATTTAATAGTACCAAGTTTGCAATAGTAAACAATACATATAATACATACATGTTGTGCTTCTCGCAATGTTCATATTGCATTTCCTAGTAATACAGAACTCGCTTTAGCGCTAGAGCGGAGCGAGCAGGATTATTTTTGGAATGTAGGCACAATTTTTATTATTTTAGTTTTTGATACTTATATAGTTTTACATCCACACACAAAAGAACCGCGATATATTATTTAAAATATCCGCATTTTTGTATACTAACGTATAAGTTACGATAGCTTACGGATATCACTATGAACTTAATATAATTTGGTTTAAAAATGATGAAGAATTTAAATATATAATAACATAAATGTGAGCACAGTACAATGTCGGAACGAATAAAAAACCTATTTAAATGTCAGACATGATGTCAATAATCGACGTAATAACTAAAATGGTGCTAGGGGTATCTATTTATATACTTCAATAAAAACGTGCATGGATCATAAAAGCTCACACACGATCACGAACTCACATAAACGACAAAAATACGATTCCTCATCACCTAGCTGCGTTTTCTAACCGTTATATTTTGCTTTTGCTTACGTTACATTACATGATTCTAAACGTGGGAACTTTTGCCAATTGCAAGCAAAGCACAGAGGTCAAAGCTCTGCGCTGGCATTGGCACATCTACTGAAGTATTGATACAAATACAACGGTCACGTGATTCAAAACAGTGACAAAGTATGATTGTTTAGGTGCATTATATTCTATCTAATCTATATCCACCTATTACTATATTTTTTGTTTAATTTTACTTACGCAAAATTAGTGTATTATACTATTAATCAAAAAATTATTTTATAATTATTGTATTTTCAGAAATGTGTCATTGAGAAAATGGATTTAGGTAGCCAAAAAACAGATATTTCTATTGAAATGTCGAGGTTAATTTTTATTTGTACATAACGATTTCTTTTATATACGATATAAGAAAATTAAAAGATTCGTCAAATTGAACCCAATTTAATTTTTAAATAATCAATAAGACATGTGATTTGTTTTCGTCAACCATGTTCGTTGCAGTGCGCATAAAAATAATTTCTTCAAAGCCTAGATTAGTGGTAAGAGCAATGTTTGTTTTTGCACAAACGTATTCGTAGACATGCACCATTGAAATTGTTTACATATCAAACAGTATATATATTATAATCGAGCGCATGGAGACTATAATAAAAATACACGAAAACGATCAGCGGTTCTGCGTCTAGGCTTTCAGAACATGTCTCGTGACACTATTCGAGATAACGTTCGTATTCCTCTAAGGGTTCTACAATGCGGTGTGGCGGCTATTGATAGGCTGCCACTTGACGTTCTATATTCGTCCTGGTGCTCCTATTGAATCCAAGCACCGAGCTTTTCAAATTTACCAAGAGCTTTTTCGTCATTAAAACGTATACGTACGTGCGCAATTTAAGATTTGTCACCAATAAAAAAGAAACGCTGCATCGTCAATTAAAAAGTTTTTAACACACTGCGTTAATAAAATAAACCTATATGATTCCAAAAATGGGATCTGATCGAGTGAGCTCAAAAATAGGATTCTATTGGTAGTGGTTATAAATATTGGGCGGATATATCCGTTTAACCAACCTTTCTGGCAGACTTGGAACACAATGAACTCGAGCACGCTTTGAGGCGATGCACAGGACCCGGTGGCGTTCCAGCCAGTATAATCGGCTGGATCGGCTCGCTCAGCTCTTGTTGACTCGGCACACTGCTCGTCACCGAGTCCGCATGATGGATCTGCGACATGCTATTGTTGTACGGACCGTTAGGCACACCGGGCCTCACCGTCGCCGCTACCGCCACCACCGCAGTCGCCGGGGTGGCTGGTACGACGGCGGAGATGGCGATTGGTGCTTGTTCATCACCGGTCACCACCACGCTAGGAGCGCGCACCCGACGCGGATTGAAGATCGTCGGAATGTCACCGTCTCGCGTCATGGTCGGGATGAGCGAGTGCTGGACTCGCTGCCTTCCCTGTTATATCACTCCAGCTTCCGCATGTTGCTGCTGCTGGACGCCGGTTTGGACACCCGATGCATCTACATCTGAAACAATAGAATAGTTGCTTTTTACCATCATTTATTTTAAAAACATTCACAACGCCCGACGTGCTACAATGGCTAATTTAGTATATTTAATAGATTCTATCAAATGTTAGCTTTTGAAACTAGTGCATTAATGCATAATGTAAGTTGAAAGCGGCTTGCAGGATAAATATGCGTTTTAAGAATACATAATTGCCAATTAAAGAATTAAAATATACAGGCCGCTCAGACGTAGAAACGCATTCCATTGTAATGAGGTTTACTCACTACATTTAAAGAAGCTTAGAATGTGTAGAACTGACAAAACGAAGGTTTTGGTTGAGAAATGGCCTAATGGGTATACAAAAGCAACATTAATAATGTAACAAGCAAAGATGCAGGCACCAATGCCATTAGCTTGCTGTATAATCTATTCAGTGGATGTTTACATTTCTTATTTATATAGAAAACATGTTTTATACCACTGATGTTTAAAGAAAAAGAAACTATTATAACCACTGTAATTTGCAGACATAGAATGTAAAAGATAATAATGGCCTTGTTTTTGCTTGATTGCAACAATAGCCTTTTAGTGCGGTCGCTACAATATTGAAATTGCAAAATAAATATGTTTAGCTCTTCTGTTCGGTCGTTTGTCTGTAGCATTCTCGGATCAAAATTTCCTTAACAAAATTGTTTGTCTTGTCGCCCTGAGTGCAAAAATATATAACTCATATACTTGGAATATTTATAAATCACGAACTTCAATGTGAATATTTAACGCAGTTGTTAAATCAAATAATCATGACTTGTTGTGATTTAGACAGAATTACATTGGAATGTTACACTGGATTTAAAAATCCCCAAAACGTATATTTTAATTAATAAGTTTGAGGTCGATAAAAAGTAAAGTAAAAATGTATATATGTTGCATTGCTCCATAATTATGTGATGTATAATGTGTAGTTACAAATTTGCAATACTGTGATTTATTATATGTATACATACCTACATTAAAAATAATTTATTACTTGCGTGTTTTGAACAGTAATGAAATAAAAGTGGGTTTAGCAAAATGATATAACTGTAAACTAACCGAAACACTACCAATTTGTTTGCTTAAGGGATTATCCTGTCCAACAACACATAAATTATACCTAATTTAGATTTTGTGAGACAGATAACTTTACTACAAATCAGCATAAAACAAAAATATGTCGTAGATGTTTGCTTTTAGAATTGTGTTGTTTTTAAAATATGTCTAGTTTTTGACTTTCTTAACTTTAGATATTTCAACACAAATATTAATATTTCGCACAACACCGAAAACGAGTTTGTTTATTGAAAATAGCAACACAAAACAAATGATAAAATCAATAAATTTGTGATTAATAACTAACGTAAAAGAAAGTCTTGTGCTGGCCACAATCGATTATCTTCTCTTATAGAAATGTAACCGGTGTTCTAGCATGCACAGGCTCCTTATGTCTTATCTAACAAAATTTATAGTGGGCTTAACGTAATCTGGTAGAATTCAGCAGCGACAGAGTTGCTTCACCGCAATTCCCAAACTGATTTGAAATCAGAAGTTTTACATTTATGCATATATAACATCTACTAACCGTAATCCTACCATTCGTACCTGTAACTTTTGAAACTTTGCATTAATGCCAATAATAGAAAAAGATTACTCCTTTATTTGGTTCTCCGTACTGTATGGCCACGTGCCTAGTTGTTTTTTAATTATTTTTTTAAAACACTTGCTCCATTTTCATTTAACCAGTTATTGTTAAATATGTTTGATTTAGAAGTTGCAGTATAATATATAAGATAAATATTAGTATGCAAAATATAAATTTTGCAGTAAACTATTTTAAATTACTAGGATAATAATTCTCTGAATTCTTTTCGTTCTCATTGTATTCGTATCGTAAGGAAATTACATGAAATTTCTATTTGAAATAAGATATTTGATTGCTTGTTTTCTTATTCAGTATAGCCATGTCTAAACTGCAAACTTTCGGTGGCTTCCGACAGCTGTCGGGTGTGACCGCTGAGAAAACTTATTTTTAATGATTTTTTACTTTGTGGACGATGTCTTAAAGATGTATTGTAATCATGAATATTTTTGAACTCGAGATATTAACGGAAATTCACCCTGAATCGAATCTGTCTACTTTCGTAATAACGTAATAGTTTACTCTTGCTATATTGCAATATTTCAGAAAAGGCATGGGATAGAGAAAAAGTGATTCGTATAAAAGTTGAAGATATTACAATGTCTAGTAACTTCTGTTTAAAAACATTTACTTTTGCCAGGTTACAATACATATTGTTTCTATCAATCATAGGGTGAATTTGAAACAAATACAGATAGCGTATAAGAAAGAAAGTCGATTGAAGGCGACTCCACCTTTTTTCTTGCTGAAAACTTTATGTAATAACATTTGTTCTTGTTCCCAAGGTGGAATGAAGGTAATATGAATTATTTGATGATGTATTGATTATAACGACTATTTTGGATCCACTGCTAATTTGTTATGTACCCTTCGCTTGAAGGTGACTCACGAGGCCTATTCATACAATAGAATCCAAACGTTGTAGAATATATAAAAAATCCCCACTGTAAGATTGTGTCTGGTAACGACCAAAGAGGAGGTTATTCTTACAACGAAACGCGTATTCTTCGGTATATTTGCTATATCAAATAGTACGCGGACGTATACGCAAGTTTATGATTTCAAAAATAGGAACCCTGTGTTTTATATGAAGTCACGAAGGGGTAATAAACATATTTCACCATGATTAAGACTTATTCTTATGATAAATTAAGAACGTGACATTCAAAATATTTCACGAGAATCTGTATCAGTAAGAATGTCTTTTGCGGGCCACTACAGATATTTTGTATTTGTTGTAGTTCAAGTAAAAGTAATGTAATTTACATTATATATAAAGTGTACTACTGCAATGAATCTTCTTCAATTAGAATCAGTGTACGGGGTCGTGGGTTCGCGCCCTACCTCCGACAAAGTGAATAACAAACATTGAGCCATAATTAACTGTGGGTTCATCCGCCATATTTATCATTAGGTGTCTATATGTTGCTGATAACACATTGAGAAAGTATAAATATAATTTTACTGAACCTGAACCAGAATAAAAGGTAATATGTGATATTTATTTTTCATGAAATGTTTAATAATTAATACCTTTGGTAATATTATATTTTGATGTAATCGTCAATTTACCGCTAATATTTATGATTAAGCACTCAAAATATTTATGCTCATATGACTGCTTAATCAATTTGTAATTCAAAACTGTCAAATACACAAACCATATGTTAAGAACAATTTTTAATT